>JAQOWZ010000019.1:15208542-16540314 GCA_035578165.1 Stenolophus ochropezus | reverse complement strand
ACGCGCTATCTCAGAGTCAAAAAAAGGTGAAAATATGCACTTTAAAATAAAAAAAGCAAAAAATAATCTTATCAGGTTCTTTTTATTAAAATCATTTTCTTATTTCTATTTTTATATGCAGTGTTTTATTTGGAACATTTCATAAAATGTATAAAGACAATAAGTATCACAGGTAATTTTAACAAAAATAAAAAAGGAACTACGGTGTGAAAAAAATCTCGAAATCATATTCGTATTCAAATTTTTAAAAAGCTTCAAGCTTTTTCTTGAAACAAACACTAAAAAAATCATCTTTAACGAGAAAGTGCTATGTGCTTTTGTTCATATTTTTAATACAGTTTATTCGGCATTACTAATTTTTGTTATAGATTCAAGCATACGAATTTTAATGACAGCTATTATTTACTTACGTTACTAACAAAATAAGAATTCTAAGCAGTTCTAAAACATTGATGAAACACATTTTTTGTTCTTACTAAAAAAAATATTATTCTAATAGTTCCAATATGTACATTTTATATAAAAAAAATTAAATATTGTTAAAAGTTTGATAAAATTATATTTCTTGTAATGCACTGTTTTCAAAAAGGAATAAAAATTCTCAATAATAATTTTGTTTTTGAAAAAGTATTAAAATATGCACTTATATGCGAAAAAAATGAAAATATGCAGTAAAGTATCATTAAATGCAAAATATGCATTATTTTTTTTTCATATTTGGCATTAACTTTTGACGAAACATGAACATGTGAAAAGAATTTTTTGATATGCCTAATAAAAACCACACATGCAATTGCATAGAATCCGCTCTTTAGTTATAATTAATGTCAAACATTATTTGTAATAATTTAGAGTAATACTTGATGTTTTATTGGTAACATTCGGATAAAATTTATACATTCATTTTATAACAGTTGAGGTCACCTAGGTCATAATGAAGATTAACGGTATGAGTAATGAAGAATTTAAGAAAATATCGGTGTATTAAGAAAATTTTATTCTTTTTGATATAGAAAATTATCAACTCAATAAAAAATATGTTTTAATGATTGTACGAAATACGTAATACAGAATAAATTTTATTAAAAATAATTGTTGTCTGAACACAAAACCACTGTGTATTTATATATTTTGTTAATAACTTTGTTACCGTTATTTTACAGATATAAACTTTTTGAAAAGTGATTAAAAAAATAAACGATATGGTGAATTAAAGAATGTGTACACACAATTTAAATAAATGCAAATTATCAATAAAAAGCCCGGAAATAAAAACATATAAATATACTTTTATTCAATAGTCGTTTTTTATAATTCCTTATAGATAAATTATATATTTAAAATTAGTAATAACTAGTATTTATCAATTCCAATGTATTGTAGAGCATCGTTCTCAAAACGTTAAAATATAGAATATATAATAATAATAATATTAATTTAAGTATTATCTCTTTTAAATATTTTAAAGTTCAATGAAAGCTGTGAATCAACAAATACATGACATACGAAATTATTTTTAATTTTGGTAATAACATGCTGAAATATAGCATGCAAAGAAATATTTACAATAAAATATATAGTTTGAACTTGACGTAAAGTATTGGTTTCGTTAAAACAATTGTAGCTAAAATGTACTAATTATTTTTTATATAATAAAACGTGAAATGTATAAGGAAATATGAATCATCTAATACATTACATATATGAAATTATATGTTTAATTTTGATATTAACTTGCGAAAACTAGCATCTGAAATTATTTTTTCACAGAAAATAATTTGTAGATCAGAGCAGCGTACTACTTTCTTTCAATAATTGTAGTCATAAATCTAAGCAATTATTTTTTATGTAATAAAACGAGAAATAGGTACGTGTATTGTATTCAGAATTATTTAAGTCATTCAAAATTAAATAAATCTTTTATATCACAAGTAATAGTCAATAATTATAATAATAGTATAGGTACTTAAAATCGGTTATAATTTGAGATCATCGAATCAATTGCAATGCTTGAATTCCTTATATCAACATAAAAAAATTGTATTATATTTTTAATTATTATTTTTACTATTATTTACGGACAACGGGAAATTATCTTCTAACCATAATTTAGTCTAATTTCGTTATATTTTAAATTTTATAGAATTTTGTATGATATTCATAAATTAGAACATTATTTAGTTAATATAATTAATTAAAAATGTACATATATATATTGAGTACTTACAATTTAGCATATGAACTGATATCAAATATAACTGTGTCACTCACAATTGTCACTGAGTGACTCCCAATAGCGTACTGGACTAAGACATTGAAATAAATTTTACCTGGTAATTGTAAATCATTATGAATTTAGGTAGTTTCATGTATACAATACAAAGTAAAAGGATTAAAGTTACCCTGTACTTAAATTCAAAGAAAAGGATTAAAGTATTTTTGTAACAAATAATAGCGAGGAAAAACTAAATAATGTTCTAATTTATGAATATCATACAAAATTCTATAAAATTTAAAATATAACGAAATTAGACTAAATTATGGTTAGAAGATAATTTCCCGTTGTCCGTAAATAATAGTAAAAATAATAATTAAAAATATAATACAATTTTTTTATGTTGATATAAGGAATTCAAGCATTGCAATTGATTCGATGATCTCAAATTATAACCGATTTTAAGTACCTATACTATTATTATAATTATTGACTATTACTTGTGATATAAAAGATTTATTTAATTTTGAATGACTTAAATAATTCTGAATACAATACACGTACCTATTTCTCGTTTTATTACATAAAAAATAATTGCTTAGATTTATGACTACAATTATTGAAAGAAAGTAGTACGCTGCTCTGATCTACAAATTATTTTCTGTGAAAAAATAATTTCAGATGCTAGTTTTCGCAAGTTAATATCAAAATTAAACATATAATTTCATATATGTAATGTATTAGATGATTCATATTTCCTTATACATTTCACGTTTTATTATATAAAAAATAATTAGTACATTTTAGCTACAATTGTTTTAACGAAACCAATACTTTACGTCAAGTTCAAACTATATATTTTATTGTAAATATTTCTTTGCATGCTATATTTCAGCATGTTATTACCAAAATTAAAAATAATTTCGTATGTCATGTATTTGTTGATTCACAGCTTTCATTGAACTTTAAAATATTTAAAAGAGATAATACTTAAATTAATATTATTATTATTATATATTCTATATTTTAACGTTTTGAGAACGATGCTCTACAATACATTGGAATTGATAAATACTAGTTATTACTAATTTTAAATATATAATTTATCTATAAGGAATTATAAAAAACGACTATTGAATAAAAGTATATTTATATGTTTTTATTTCCGGGCTTTTTATTGATAATTTGCATTTATTTAAATTGTGTGTACACATTCTTTAATTCACCATATCGTTTATTTTTTTAATCACTTTTCAAAAAGTTTATATCTGTAAAATAACGGTAACAAAGTTATTAACAAAATATATAAATACACAGTGGTTTTGTGTTCAGACAACAATTATTTTTAATAAAATTTATTCTGTATTACGTATTTCGTACAATCATTAAAACATATTTTTTATTGAGTTGATAATTTTCTATATCAAAAAGAATAAAATTTTCTTAATACACCGATATTTTCTTAAATTCTTCATTACTCATACCGTTAATCTTCATTATGACCTAGGTGACCTCAACTGTTATAAAATGAATGTATAAATTTTATCCGAATGTTACCAATAAAACATCAAGTATTACTCTAAATTATTACAAATAATGTTTGACATTAATTATAACTAAAGAGCGGATTCTATGCAATTGCATGTGTGGTTTTTATTAGGCATATCAAAAAATTCTTTTCACATGTTCATGTTTCGTCAAAAGTTAATGCCAAATATGAAAAAAAAATAATGCATATTTTGCATTTAATGATACTTTACTGCATATTTTCATTTTTTTCGCATATAAGTGCATATTTTAATACTTTTTCAAAAACAAAATTATTATTGAGAATTTTTATTCCTTTTTGAAAACAGTGCATTACAAGAAATATAATTTTATCAAACTTTTAACAATATTTAATTTTTTTTATATAAAATGTACATATTGGAACTATTAGAATAATATTTTTTTTAGTAAGAACAAAAAATGTGTTTCATCAATGTTTTAGAACTGCTTAGAATTCTTATTTTGTTAGTAACGTAAGTAAATAATAGCTGTCATTAAAATTCGTATGCTTGAATCTATAACAAAAATTAGTAATGCCGAATAAACTGTATTAAAAATATGAACAAAAGCACATAGCACTTTCTCGTTAAAGATGATTTTTTTAGTGTTTGTTTCAAGAAAAAGCTTGAAGCTTTTTAAAAATTTGAATACGAATATGATTTCGAGATTTTTTTCACACCGTAGTTCCTTTTTTATTTTTGTTAAAATTACCTGTGATACTTATTGTCTTTATACATTTTATGAAATGTTCCAAATAAAACACTGCATATAAAAATAGAAATAAGAAAATGATTTTAATAAAAAGAACCTGATAAGATTATTTTTTGCTTTTTTTATTTTAAAGTGCATATTTTCACCTTTTTTTGAGTATATCATGCATATTTTCATGATTTTTTAATGCATATTGCATGAATATTGTGACACTTTTTAGTGCATATAATCCGCTCTATAATTATAACTTAGGAATGGATATTAATAAAATACGTATGTCATTATTATTATTTCTTTATTTACATTTAATTATATACATTTGTATATAAATTACAACTTAACAGGTTACGAATCTGACATAATAGATTGTCCTTTTGTTTTGTAAAATTAATAAAATATTCTTAGGTTTGTTATTTATTTTAGATGTTTCAATTTCATGTAAAATCGCTGCAGTTTCCCCCACATAGACATTATTTATAATTATGTCACCTAAACAATTATTATAATACAATATAAATTATAAATGTAGTCTCTCTAAGAAAACTGTATAAATAACAATATATGTAATAAAATTATTATTTTTTGATTATGTAGTTTAAGAACAATTCAAAGCTTCTTTTCAATTGCCAAAACCAGTACCGATGGGTTTAATATCAGGTAAACCATATTGTTTATTAACTATTAACTCTCTTAGTTTCCTACTGGTATTAATGTCCGTCAGTTTCTCTTTCGTATACAGTTTTGAAAAGTCCATTTCTATTCAACAATAAATAAAATTATATCAACTATTAATAAATAAAGATTTCTTTTGATCTTACCAGAAAATTTGTATAACTTATAACATACTACTTGACTTGTGCACAAATTGTCAGAGAATTATTTATATTTTTGGAAAATCCTTTATACACATACAAAATTAATTAAAAATATCCCGTTAGCCTTCATTCAACAAAATAGAAATTTTTCGGGTATATAATTTATATTTTATTAAAATAAAATAATAAAATTGTTTTGTCTATTTGTAATTATTAATACTACTACGTTTAATCATATAAATATGAATTATTTATCTTTGTGAGGCAAATTCCATGGGTACAAACTTCTTCCAATACATGATTCGAAATTTGTTTTTATCTGGAGACACACACGTCCGATTAAACTATGCCAATTTTTTGTTTTACACCAATCTTCATGAAATTTATTTATTGCTCTTTGATCAGCGACAAGAACATCGTTAAAACTTCTAGCATTAAAATAAGCCATGTCGTGCTCTCTTGCTATTTCGTCGTCTTTGTCAACAGGCTTTTTACCATTCATTTTATTTCCTGGTCCAAAATAAAAATGATTAGGAAAATTCATTTTAATATATTAATATATAAGTATATAATTATGATGTTAATATATAAACTATCTTAAGGCAACTAAATTATAATAGGTAAGATTGTAATAATATATATTATTCTACAATTTGAGATCACACAGCTAAAACCTTGTCAAATATTCAGGTACATATTTCAAATAATTATATTTCCATAAATTTTATTAACGTAGACTGTTCGGCAATTTTATATTGTTTAATTCCTATTTATTTATGCTCCATTTTTTAAGGTGATATATTTCTTTGTCTATTCGACAATAATTTTCTTCCAAGTTTACATTTGACAGCCTTTGTCATTAATATTGTTCATAAAATATTAACAAATTATGATGTTCCACTGCCTCTGGGGCCAACAATCATTATAGAAAATGGATAATTAAATAATGTATTATATTTATTATAATGATAGGTATGTAAGTAAAACATAAAATTATTACTTATTATTTATTTACACTTATAAAGTATACGCATATTTATACTTACCTATAAGTATTACAATTTAACTAATTAAAACACTATTCTGTGAAATTTGTTTCTTTATTTCATCAAATTCTGCAATTATTTCTCTTCCAAATCCTGATTTAACGGCTTTAATATCAATAAACTCGTATTGTCTATTAACTTACAGCTCTGTAATTTTCTTTGGGGTTTGATGTATTTAAATATTATTATTGAAAACTTTTCCCGAATCAGAAACTTAATATTTTGAAATTGTTCATATTTCAATTAACTAAAATATTTTCTAGGAATTAGAAATATCAATTATAATGACCTGGAGGATTCTTCATGGGCGACTCCGTGTATACTTCCCGGATTACGTCTTTGATGTCTAGCTCCGAGCTGCTCAGATCTGGAGAACTGTGTACGACCTCCATATTTAGAGAATGATTTCCTCTATCAAACCCTGAGAAGTTGGCACGGCTTCTGATGATGCGATCACTGGCCTCTATGACTTCAATGATATCGTGCAGGTAGATATGTAATAAATTCTTCCTATTCAACAATTATTTTTCTACGAAACGTTGTTCTAACGGCCTTTATTTCAACCAGTTTATACAATGTATCTGTTTCCAAGTCGAATATCATATATTTAAATCTGACATTCCACCCCTTTGGTTTAACTTTGAAAGTTCAAAAAATTTCATATGTGCTCCACAGCTTTTATCAAGTCTAATAAAGTGTATAAGAAAATTTTCCTTATTTATATATTTTGTTCATTTTCACTTTTAATCTGCAATTGAAATTATTTTTTAAATATTTTCTAAAATTTAAAATCATTCGAATTCCTCAAAACTTCGAAGCAATACTTTTAAGATATTCAAATTTTGTATACTTTAAAACCTTTATTAATCAATAGTAAAATAACAATTTCATAATAATTTGCAACGAAATTCATACTTATGGGATATATGGCTTACGACGCAAATAAATAAATAAATAACCCTACATAAATATCTCATATCAGAATAAATAAATTCCACAGCACTCTGCAACTGTACATGAAGTGTAAGAAATTTCACTTTTAACCTGCAATTGAAATTATTTTTTAAATATTTTCTAATATTTAAAATCATTCGAATTCCTCAAAACTTCTAAGCAGTACTTTTAAGGTATTCAAATTATGTAAACTTTAAAATCTTTATTAATCAATAGTAAAATAACAATTTCATTATAATTTGCAACGACATTCATATTTATGGGACATATGGCTTACGACACAAATAAATAAATAAATAACCCTACATAAACATCTCATATCAGAATAAATAAATTCCACAGCACTCTGCAACTGTATATGAAGTGTAAGAAATGAATTTTTATTTATATGCTACTTATATATGCCCCGATTTGTCTTGTAACCTTGAATTGAAAATGTTTCTAATATTAAAAAAAAATATTTTGTTCAAATTCAAAGTATTTATTTAAAAATGTCTTCATCACGTGATGAAGTTAGAATTTTAAGAGAAGTATATCAGAAATATCCTTGTCTATATAAAAAATAATATCTACGGAATACAAAAATAAACAAGCTGGCTTAAGGGCCTTAGAGCAGATTTTATGTAAGAAACTCAAAACTAATGAAACTTTCCCTCATAAATGAAATCGTTTGAAATTACAAAATAATGTAAAATACATTTCCCTTTATCTCCCTGTTAAAGATTTTCCCCAATTAAAACTAATGATAATACCTATCCATTTTTACCTCAATATAGAATTGGCGTTATCCCAAATAATCGCGTAACTAATGAAACTTTCCCTAATAAATGAAATCGTTTGAAATTTCAAAATAATGTAAAATATATTTTCCAAATATGTCTAATGTCGTCAAAATAATAAAAAAAAAATTCAAAATAATATAAAATATATTTCGCAATTATCTCCCTTCTCAAAATAACAAAGAAATTCAATTTTCATATCACGACGTCACATCAAAAAATTTCACCAATTTTGAAAATATGCATAACAGTCATTATCTTAATAGAAATTCAATTTCCACATTACAACGTCACGTCAAAAAAATTTCACCAATTTTGAAAATACACATACCAGTCATTATCTTAATTAGGTCGTCTGCATTCCGCGGGGCGAGTTGTCGTATCTTATACTACTAAGTAATACATAAATTTACGTATAAATTCTGAAAATTACAGTTTATTCATGCAGAATAGATATGGTAAACTAACTAAATAGCCGTTGAGACACAACACAATTGCTTCGTTTTCAACAAAAAATTGTAAAGTATTTCCCATTGTCATTGTTGTTAAAAACATTTAACTGGTTAAGAATTGACATAAATTACTAGAGTAATTGTGAATAGTAGCATAGTACATGCTGATAAGAAAAGGAGACGGTATTATAACAATATCTAAATTATGATCAGGGCAATCTATTACAGATGACAAATTATTATTTTTTTCTCATAAAAGTTACGTGTAAAGATTTCTGCAAATTCGGAAGTCATGACTTCAAAAATTCCTGAAATATAATTTATGTGTAAAGCTACTGGTAAAGCCCAGTGTACTCGTGCGAGTACACCAATGATTAGAGCAAAATAAAAAGTAGAACAAAAATTTTCAATTAAATATATAATAGACGTACCTTTAGTCAGTATATTTTTAATACAGTAAAATAAAAAATATAAATAATCAACAAAATTTTAACAGTAATATTGCAAGTACTTGCTGAGGAACACAACAAAGCAAAACTGGCTAAACTTAAACTTTAAAATTTTAGCATGTTGCCTGTAAGGTGATGTATGTTCATATTTACGTACGCAACCTAGATTCTATTTTTGTCAGTTTCTGTTAAGTTGGGAATATAGGCAGAACACAGTATCCCACGGAATTGATATATGTTTTAATTTTATTCTAGCTGAGTTTTGCATACTTTTTCAGGTTGCATAATCTTCCCATCTAATACTATATCAGAATGACAACAAAGTTGTTTATTAATATTGGAGTCTGAAATGTCGGCTGAAGCTAGAACCTGTGTATCATCTGCCGAAAAATATATTTTACAAGAATTTAACGAAGATGATAAATGTACAACGAATTGTAAAAAGAATAGTGGTCCCAGTACAGATCCTTGTGGAACGCTTCGTTTTAAAGGGAAGGTAGAGAAAGTTAAAATTTCAGAATTGCGGGCCATTGGTATTTGAAATAGTTTATTTCTGAAGTAGTTTTTACAGCACTAAAGAAATATCAGAGAAATTATAGTACTTCAGTTTAGTAATAAGTAAAGAATGGACAAGTATATCAAAAGCCGTTGAGAAATATATTTATATGAGGACAGAGATGTTAGAATCATCATAATTAGAGAATCTATATCTAAGTTTAATAGGGAAGTATTAGTACTGGGACCAGATCTGAAACCAGGTGGCAGAATGTTGTTTGTAATAAACTTCATTATTTGTTCACAGCAGATTTTCTCTAAGATTACTGACAAAGTTGGCAAGATACTGACAGGACGCAGATCGTCAGATGTAGAAGAATTTTAAGTTTTGGTTAGCGATTTAACTATTGCTCATTTCCTGATATCAGGTACAACTCCTGTTAATATATATGTTGACAATGTGTGTAATATGTTTTATTATTACAGGCAGCATAGTCAATATCATTTTTTTAGAGATGTCAACTATGCCTACTGCATTTGATTGCAAGGTGTTTAAAATATATTCTATTTGCACTCATTGAAAATCCTAAGTTTTTATACTGTCGTTCAACAAAATTATTGGTTTTAAGGAGAGTATCAGTATAGTAGAGAATATTATTATCTATACTATATTTTAAATAAGCTTCTTTTTCTTGCCTGATTGCAGCTGTAGTCAGATTTCTTAATTGTTTATAATAATCTAATTTTGATTGCCTGAGTTCTATGTTTCATGTAATTTCCAAGGGGCTTTATTTTGTTTTTTCTGCAGTATTTTTATGACGAAAGTAATCTATGGAGTAGACGGCTTATTTGCAGATATCTGTTCTACAGGGGCATATTTATTGTACAGATTTAAAATATTTTCATTATGAAATCTGACCTTGTCATTAATATTTTGAATATTGAATATACTTTATTAAAGTTTTTAAAATGTTTGTAAGTAATTTTTTTATTTGTATACTGTAATTTTGGCATATTTACTACACAATAGATACTATCATTATCACTCATTTCTCTGCAATCAGTATTAACTGAACTAACACAAATACGTTTATCTTTTATCATTACATCAACAAGTGATCTTGAAAAAGGTCTAGTGTATTTTATAATTAATTGATACATGTTGTTAGCAGATAATAGATCGAGAAAAATTTTATAATCAGTGGATAATAGACTAACATTTAAATCACCTGAGTAAATTAAATAATCACATTGCAACATAAATTCAGTAAGAATTGACACAAGGGTTTGAAGTTGTCTGTAATATTTACCATGTGGATTATAAACAACTCCAAAACAAGTTTTTATACTATTTAAAGTACACATTATCCACTTCTGTTTAATATTATTGATTGAAATAAATATGTGTCTATTAGTTTGAAATTTATACAATTTCTTACATAGAAAGCTACCCCCCACCAACAGAATGAGCTCTATTAACACTTTTTAATTCGTAGCCATCTACATTGAATTTGCTTATCATCACTTATCTAGATTTAAATGTTTAAATGACAAACTCTAAATGTATTGTTATATACATACATCAATGATTTGTTGGTTGATGTTGACAAGTTTATTCATATAAAGAGTGAAAGTAAACATATTATTGAGAAAAAATACAAAAATAAAAATATGTATTAAGAAGTACGTTAAGGACTGGAGTAGATTTCATTGCTATGAGGCTTGATTTGACCGAAGTAATTAACCTGAGAAGTCCCAGCGTTTCTCAAAATTGTACATTTAATTATAATGTGTGGTAAAAATTCGCACAAAAACCCAGATTGGGAAAAGAGAAAAAAACTATTTTTATGTTATTATATTTTATTATTAATTCCTTTTTATTACATTAAAACATTGAAACACAACATTAATTGATGACAGGTTTATTATTTTTAACAAAACTAACTTATTTCATTTTATTTTTGATTGACACTTACTTTACTGCCAAATGTCAAATAAAACTCTGACATTAATTCCAACAACTGTGATTGTATCTAGTTCTTTGTAATCAGTAATGTAAACATTATTTGGTTTACCAGACTGATCTGTACTGACAATAATGCGCTCGTCTGAAGTTCAAACATTCCTAAAGGAGAACTCTTCTTCTGCCACACTAAGGAGAGCCAATTTGAAAGCCGTGAGGTCCTCTCTGACGGTGATCCGGAACCTTTCAGCCGCTTTTTGGCACTAAATACTTTATGCGTTCCTTTTTATATGAAAATATGTGATTTAATTAAAATTTTAAAATATATAAACATTTAAAAGAAATTATTTTTATATATACTTCCAAGTATAAATCTAAAATACCAAAAAAGTAGTACACAAGACCACGTATACTAGATAAAATTCAAAACAATAAGTAACAAAATTCCATAACAAACAAAAATTTTCACAGACGGAATAGGACAACGTAGACTTGTGTCTATAATAATGAATAACAATAATATAAAACTCCATCTACTGGACTCAACATCTGTAGCCACAGCCGACGCATAAAGCGTAATAAAAGCACTACAATTTAATATACACTAAATCGCTAAACATCATTAATTCAAGGAAATCACTATAAACAAAAGAAACAATAATACAACAAATACAGGACACAACTTACTACTTTCACACTAATATCAATCCAGTCCATACCATCCCATAAAGGAATATACGGAAATTAAATAGTAGTCCCAGCCCACGATTTCATCAAGGCAATGAAATAGAAAATAAAATACAGTGGAATAAAACAGAAGAAAATACTTCAAAAAACAAATTAAGAAACATAACTCCATGTGACAAGATTTATGTACCTTAGTATTATATAATTTTTACTTCTTTGTATAAAAGAAAGAAAGTATTGCAATCACGAAAAATTTTTGTTTTCATAATTCCACCAAAATATCCATATTGACTAGTTACCTATTTATCATATTTCGTAACTCAAAAATGCACGTCCCTTTTTATTGCAATCGTCAAGGCCAAATGAGCACTTTGCTCGAAGGGTTTTTTTGTTTTTCACATAATTCAAAAATGATTATCCGTAGAAAGTATCTAGCTTTGAAATGAAATAAGTTTAAATGAAGTGCAGCAAAAATGTATATAATTTAATAGACGTACAAGCAGTATATTTGTAAATGTAGGACTATTTTTTTATCAGGGCTCAAATAATTTTTACTAGGGCTTAGCCCTTGTCAGCCATCCCCTGGCTACGGCCCTGAATAGGACACAAATACTGACACACAAATACATACTACAAAAAACAAAGCCACCATCTTATGACAGTAGAACCGAATTAACAACAGAACACCTACTAATCACCAGTCCCCAATTTGACAACCAATGAAGAAAACACAACATACCAAGCACAATCTAAGAAGCAATCGCAAACATCAACACAAATGTAAATAATGTACTAAAATTCTTCAGTGCAATAAATTACTCCTAACGTATCTAGCCAACAAATTAACTATTAATATGTATATATTATATATGTTTTATATTTAATAAAAAGCTTATTACTAATAACACACGCAAACGGTTTACCTTTAAATTCTAATAAAAAAAATGTATAAATTTACGACAACAAATTAAATTTCTTTTACTAATCATCCGAAGAAGTGAAATATTTTCTAAACTATCACTATATTCACTGACATTCTCACTTACAATCATTACAATCTACATTATATTTACTACAATAGCTAATTATATTTTTATCTAATTCGGTTTTGTAAAGTTCAAGTTAACCTAATTTTATATGCATAATTTATATGAAATGAGTTTTGTAAAAATATTACATAACTGAGTTACGTAATAGTTATTTGTACTGCTAGGTAGGAAAGTTGTGCTTTTCTGGTCCGAAGGATATGTATACGGAGGAGACTCAGTCGAGGCTGGAACTCCTTGAGGACCAGAAAACAACTTTACTACAATGTAGTACACACTATTTTTTATCCTACATAACAAAACAACATAATAAAATAATATAAACATTTTACGAACACTAAATAATTTGACATTTAACTTAACCTCAATGAAATTTGTGAAATTGATTACCAACATTAGAAATAGAATAAGAATAAAAAACAAACATTTTATTTTGACATATAAATAAGGTTAGCAATTTTGTTTTATTATTAACAGATTATATTATAAAAATACCTAGAATCTAACGAAACTATCCAAATTATCTAAAATTACAATATTTTAAAAGCATGTTGACGTATTTTATTCTTGTTATTATTTCTAACACATCAAACGCCATCTATTAGTCCGCACACGAACTGTTTTTTTTCCTTCCTTAGGGAATAGTGAGATTTTGTAGGTCTAGACCGGCAAATGTCTAGTTTCTTGCGCACGCACATGAAGGAAAATCGTATTTTCAAATATGTGTAGAATAAAAAGAACATTACACAACTGATATTCAATTTTAAATCAAATGCCATGTAGATGCTTACTTTTAATAGTAAATAAAAAATTAAACCCAACTGATAATAAAAGAATAAAAATTATAAACATTAAACACTTCAATTAGTTTATCTGCAATTAGGGAAATTAATTCCTGCTCCTGAAGTATTAGCGTCCTCTGATACTCTTTTTTCCTTCTGATCACTGAGTTCTTTTATGTTGAAAGTTTTTTCTAAACTGTCATTAGCAATCATTTTCTTATTTTCTAAAGAATTCTCAACATAGCCCTGTGCAATACTGTTGGACTTCCAACCCCCATGACATTTCATTTTCAATATGTTGGCTCCAGAGTCCGTTAGTAGTGACGCATTCGACCGTCTGAAACAATGACCAGTAAATTCGGTGAAATGTGACAATTTGACATATTGAACAATTTTTTGGGGAAATTTTCGAAAGGTATCACTATACTAAACGATTACATTCACTATATATTCGCAAATAGTTGTCAGAAGTATGTGGTGTTTGGTATCAAAATAAAGGTCTTGATGAAGGTTTGCTTGAATAATTAACAAAATTGCGCAATGTTGATCGGCTTTTGTTTTATGCAAAAAAATGTCAGAAGTATGTTGTGTTTGGTATTAAATGAAAGGTCTCGGTGAGAACTGGCGTGCATAATTGAGAAAAATGTTTCATGTCGACCAGCTTTTCTTTTTTGCAAAAAGTTATTAGAAGTATATCGTGTTTGGAATCTAATGAAAGGTTTCGGTGAGGGCTGACATGTAGATATGAAAAAACTGTTTCATGTCGATTGGCATTTGTTTTTTTGCATTGTCAGCGGAGCTCTAGGGAATGCTCGGCGTAGCCGAGAATTCGCTAGTCACTATACTAAACGATTAGATTCACTATATATCTATCTATCTATATATCTATCTATCTATCTATCTATCTATCTATCTATCTATCTATCTATCTATCTATCTACCTATCTATCTATCTATCTATCTATCTATCTATCTATAGATTCATCACGATCATCGAGTAACATTTGTAAAGGCTGTTACCTCTTTCGGCGTAACACGGACTAAAGGGATGCAATAAGTCGTACCCTATTGCGCAACAAACGCCTGAAAGCCCAAGACGCTTGTCGGGGTCCTTGTATTCACGATGTTCGAATACAGCCGCTAACTTTTAAACAGTGGAGTCGGTCGTGAGTTCTTATAATGACAGAAGAACGATCTAAACGAAACTAACCTGATATACTAACTCTATCAGGTGCCAAGGGCGCCACAGTGTTGTGAATTTTACCTAGCATACAACACTGAAACTACTAGAACCTTAAGGGAAACGAAGGAAAGAAATATACAGATCGCAACTGAATGTAAATAACCACACGTAACAAAATTTAAAGTAAAATGGAACAGTTATATTAATAAATTCAGTAATATACAAACTGTAATATAATAATATTACATGGAAATGTAATATGGTTTAATAAATATAAAAAAAAATTCAAAATTATTATATTTTTTTTTTTTACAATTTGAGTTGAATCCACAAACGCGAGGGTGCGCGGTTCGGTGATTAAGGACGATATAAAGGGTGCAAAATTCACCCTTAATGTGAATAACAAAAATACACGAACGCGGGACGGTTGATCGATCAAGCGCATGCGCGACGTATAGTCCAACAAAAATAAGCTGAAAACAAAACGCCCTAAATGTCCTCGCCTGACGTTCCCTGTACACTTTATACACACTAGTGTCGAAAATATCGTAGAAATAATTATCACAAAAACAAAATATTCAATTATAAAGTGGCACTGTTTATACAGACTGAAAGCTATCAGACTAACTTTGAATCGGTATAACAGTTTAAAAAGGTAATACAACAAATATAATATCAATAAGATTACTAGGTATTATAAATAATAGCCAGGATTACTCAATACTACAATAAAGTATTCAATGATCAAAGTGAATAAATAAATGCTCAAACAATCAATTAATTAACGAAAAGGAACTCAATGTTACAATAAGAGATTTCAATTAATGATTAGTTATTAATTAAGTGTTCCAAATAATGATTACTATTAAACCAGCAAATAATTCAATGACGTAATAAACCAATGTGGTTAAATATCATTACAAAAAAAAATGCAACAATCAATAAGAATTTGAATTTAAACAATCTAATCTGGGTTAACCAGAGTAATCAATAACAAATAAATATTAAAACGAACAAAAAAATGTGGTTTTAGTTGATATGAAATAAATCAACAATTGACCAAGGCAACAATATCAAATAAAAAAATAAGTAGGAAATCTTATCTGGTAAATCCTAAGATTGTCCGGTACGGGCCGAGTAAGTACAGGGCGGGAACCACTTGACTTGCCGTGGCGTGAACCTTGACTTGCCGTGCCGTGAATTGACTGCTACTCTCGGTCAACAATACTCCAACTCTGTATAAAATTATTCCCAAACTTAAAAGCCTGAAAGAACAATTAAATCAACAACCTGAATTCTATGATTTTATTACGTCAAAAGAACGTGAAATCTTTTTGAACTATGAAAAGTCCAGCTACACAACAACCAAAGAAATTGTTAGGATATTTACCTGATGGAATTGGCGGAATTTTTGTGTGTTGAAAAGTACTTTGCGCTCGATTTTCCGGGTATATTTCCCGGAGAAACAAACAACTGCCTCCGTAAAATGTCGTGAAACTTTCCCCAAATAACGGGTATGAAATAAATCTTCTAAATTGATAAAATATCACTAATCGAATTCCCAATGTGATTTATCTCTTTTGTCGCACAACACCAGAGCACAAATTTACTAATCAAAATCTCAATTGCAAATGAACGAGAATATACTTCTCTCAAAACTATTTGCAAAAAGTCACCGCTAAAGAAAGAAGCGCTAGCAGACGACATGCTACCCGCCTACGAAGACAGCCACATGTCCGTCATAAATGTATAAATGGTTGTTTAAAAGAAACCGTACATTTTGAACGTAACAAATCCCCCCTCCACTAAAAAGAGTGTTTAGACTTGTCAAAACACGAAAACCGAAAAGAAACTTGTTATTCCGAATTAACCTCGGAATAAGATTTCAGATCCTTCGAATGCCAAACTCCACAAATTTTACCATTGTCATTACGCAACTCGTAAGTCCATGGTGACAATATCTTATGGATTATAAATGGGCCAACGTACTTCGGAGCTAACGAAGCCGTAAAATATTTCGATGCGTCTGATAGAACATAGTTCTTTCTCCACACCAAATCGTTTACTTGATACCTGACATCTCGACGTCTCAAGTCGTAACGACGCTTTACTTTCTCACCAACCTGTTTCAAACGTTCTCTGACTTTCGTATAAATTTCGCGAAATACCTGTTGATGACGCTGCGGATCCTTGAGAACCTCTACTTGCTCTGGAGCCTCTTTCAACATTTCTTCGGCAAAGGAAATCTCTCTACCGAAATTTATGAAGTATGGCGTACACTTAGTACTCTCATGTACAGATGTTCTCAAAGCGCAAGCGATTTTCTGAATCTTTTCATCCCATTTACGATGATCTTGAGCTATATACGAACGGATGCTCTGTTTAAGGGTAGAGTGAACCCTCTCAACTGGATTCGCCTGTGCATGATAATATGCAGTGAACCTCAATCTAATTTTATACCTGTCAGCTAACTTCTGAAATTCTTTCGAACGAAGTTGTTTACCATTATCCACAATTTTGGAATCTGGGCTTCCAAAGATCAAAAACACATCGTTTTCCAAATGTTTTAGAATAGTGGGGGCAGTCGCTTTTCGAAGGGGAAAAGCTAACATAAATTTACTAAACGTATCTACTACAGTAAGGATATATTGGTATCCATTAGCTGAACAAACTAAAGGTCCTACTAAATCTAAACTAAGCTGTTTCCAAGGGCGGTCTACTATAGTGCGATTTACCATCAGTCCGGCCGGTAATTTCCTATCTACTTTACTGGCGGAACAAACTTTACAATTTTTGATGTAGCGAGTAACATCAGACTTCATGTGTGGCCAATGGTATTTTTGTAGACAACGGTTGTATGTTTTATACACGCCTAGGTGTCCGGACATTGGTTCGTCGTGTAAACACTTCAAAATGTTAGATCTTTCTGATCGAGGAAGAACTCGTTTCCAATAGTCCTCATCCAATCCGGGTGTACGATCCTTATAATAATGGTAGAGTTTACCATCCTCAATACGCCAAGCCGGATATTTTAAAAGATTTTTATTAACGTTATCCAACATCCTTTGATACCATGCACATAAGGGATAAGTTTTCTGGTAAGAACTAACTTCACAAGTGTCGATAACTGGTACACTACGACTCAAAGTGTCTGGGACATGATGGTCACGACCTTTGCGATGTATGATCTTAAAACTGTATTGTTGTAACCGGATCGCCCATCGAGCCAACCGACCACAGGGATCTTTCAGATTATGCAACCAACACAAACTATGGTGGTCTGTCACAACTGTAAAATATGAACCTTCTACATATGGTCTCAATTTTTCAATTGCCCACAACACAGCTAAACATTCTAGTTCGGTTACCGTATACTTCCTTTCTAAACGTGTCAGTGATCTACTTAAATAACAAATGACTTTTTCTCCTTCATCAGTTGCTTGAGTCAACACAGCTCCCAAGCCATAAGAAGAAGCATCAGTCTGGATCGTAAACGGTAACGAAAAATCTGGACAATTTAGAATAGGTGCAGTAATCAAATGCTGTTTTATGGTGTTCCATGCCTTATTACAATCGTCATTCCAGGAAAATTTTACTGATTTGCGAGTAAGTCTATTCAGGGGTGCACAAACGCTGGAATAATTTGGTATGAAACGTTTATACCAACTGGCTACGCCTATCATTCTACGTACTTCGGCTACTGTTTTAGGAATTGGAATCTGTAAAATGGCAGATACTTTATCGGGGTCAACTGCCAATCCATTGGCATTAACAACATAACCTAAATATTTCAATTCAGGAACGACAAAACAACATTTTTCCCGGTTTAAAGTTAATCCAGCCTCAATCAACCTCTTCAAAACCTCATCAAGCACTTCCAAATGCTTTTCAAATGTATTGGCTATGATAATAATGTCGTCCAGGTATTTGAAGACATAAGGTTCCAACTCTGGTCCCAAAACTTTATCAATAAAGCGCTGAAATGTGGCAGGTGCGCCATGTAATCCAAAAGCTAAGCGTTTGAATTGCCATAAACCTCGTCCTGGAACTGTAAATGCCGTAAATTTCTTCGAATCCTCAGATAAAGGAATATTCTAGTAGGCAGACTTGATATCTAAACTGGATATGAATTTAGCATCTTTCAACTGATCTAAAATATTTGACATATAGGGTAAAGGATATGCATCTCGCTGTGTCACAGCATTGACCTTCCTAAAATCGACACAAAAGCGCCAGGTGCCATCCTTCTTGGGTACCATAAGAATGGGTGAGGCCCAATCTGAATTAGATTTCTCAATTACGCCTTCGGCTTCCATTGTCGCTATCTGTTTATCAATTTCTGCTTGAACAGCAGGTGAAACTGGATAATAGCGCTGCTTGATTGGTGGTTGATTATGATCGATCAATCTGATATGATGTTCCACATGCTTAGCGCAACCTAAATTACCACTATAATTCGAAAAATGCTTTTCCACAATACTATTTAATTCTTGTGACTGCGTGTCACTTAAAGCAACCGATTTTACATCCACTAAATCTAAATCAAGTCCTGCCATACTAAAATTCCATTTACCACTACGCAAATCCGGGACTATTCCCATTTGCTTAAAAAAATCTACTCCAAAAATTAACGTATGAGGTACATCCAAAACAACTACTACTTCTATCCATTTTGTATTATTTTCAACCGTAAAAGGTACTTGGACTGATCCATACGACACGAGTTTCTGTCCATTGGCAATCGTACAGTTTAATTTTTCGATTTCGTTTAATCGAAACCCTAAATTTTTCAAAATTTTCCAACCCTTGTCTCCACAGATTGTGCGCGAAGCACCGGTGTCCAATAATCCTACCATGCTATACCCTAAAATATCAACGGAGAGGTAAGGCCTCTCATCATTCCTTACATGAGCTAATATAAAATCAATGACCGGATTCAACTTCGATTCTCCAAGCAATAACCGATCTTCTATTGCTGGCGATTTCCGTTTCCCGAGCCTTTACAATTGGGACAAGAATTTTTAGTTTCGTTTGGCTTGCCGCATCCATAACATTTCTTCTTAAATGCTTTCACGCAATCCTTAACTAAATGATCTTCACTTCCGCAATTTCCTACGAGTCTCCTTTGGTCCTGACGACTCTTTACTCTGGTAGCTGACTCTGTTTCGTCTCGAATTGTTACTGTTGTCAACTTGACTATCTATATAGGATAGTTCTGGTTCTACAGAACGTCTGTTTCTACTGGGCGGTACGTAACCTTCCATTGTTTCCAAACGCTGCTCGATACGTCGGCATAAACGAATAAGATGATCTATCGATTCAACATCTATCAGTGACAACTGACTCTGTAATTTCGGATGAATATTACGCAAAATAATTTTCAACTTAGTGTCTTCTGGAATTGAGGTACTTAGACGACTAAACATCGTTTCCATGATGGCTATGTAAATGTCAATTGTTTCGTCTGAACCTTGTGAACGTGATTTAATTTCTTCAAAAAGCCTTTCATCAAAATTAAATGGTAGAAAAACGGTTTTCAACTCCGAAACTAATTCATTCCAATTGGCAAATTTGTACTTATTTGCTCGATACCACATCAGAGCTCGTCCATCGAATAAGTCAATGGCTGAATTGAATAATTGCGTTTGAGTTACATTTCTAGCTATACAAAGTTCATTTGCTCGTTCCAAAAACGATCCAAGCGACATATCCCTTACTTCGCCAGTAAATTTTAAATTCCATTGCGATGGTGGAACGACTTTAGGTCTAAAAGAAGCGTTATTTGAATATTCATCTTCATTAACTGAACTGCTCGAATTATTATCACTATCTTCGTTGACGTTTTGTAAAACTGTCAAATCTAATATATCCGTGCGTTTAGGTGTTGATGTTTTAATATTATCTATTTTAACAGAAACTTCAGTCCATAGCGACATAACTTTGACTAACAAGTCTGAACGTGTCGATTCTTCATCATCATCGGCAGCTGTCATCCGATTTACTCTCTCATAACAGTGCGCTATTTTAGAAGAAATCTTCTTAAAATTATTCGAAAGCCTATTACCGTCAAACTGTTTAATTAAATCTGATATTTCACTCAATGTTGACTTTACTGCTACTTGATCTTGTTCGAAAGTGAACGGATGTTTCGGCATTTTAAACGACGAATTAATTTTTTGCAATTTCAACAAATTACGCAAGGTTTTACGCCTAATGTTGGCATCGGTTATATCTTTAACACCACGAATCAATAATTCATAATTTAGCTCATTCTGGGACAACCTGTCAATATCTAATTTAAATTCCATTTTTACAAACTAATAAATAACCCAACCAATGAAAAATATAACAACCCAAATGATCTGCGTTTAACTAATCTAACTACGACTACAACCAACTGCGGGTGACGAACGCTCGAAAATAGTCCAAAAGGACAAACACGCAAAACGCGCTTGATTGCTTGCCTGGCCCCACGTTGGGCGCCAAAAATATGTTACCTCTTTCGGCGTAACACGGACTAAAGGGATGCAATAAGTCGTACCCTATTGCGCAACAAACGCCTGAAAGCCCAAGACGCTTGTCGGGGTCCTTGTATTCACGATGTTCGAATACAGCCGCTAACTTTTAAACAGTGGAGTCGGTCGTGAGTTCTTATAATGACAGAAGAACGATCTAAACGAAACTAACCTGATATACTAACTCTATCAGGTGCCAAGGGCGCCACAGTGTTGTGAATTTTACCTAGCATACAACACTGAAACTACTAGAACCTTAAGGGAAACGAAGGAAAGAAATATACAGATCGCAACTGAATGTAAATAACCACACGTAACAAAATTTAAAGTAAAATGGAACAGTTATATTAATAAATTCAGTAATATACAAACTGTAATATAATAATATTACATGGAAATGTAATATGGTTTAATAAATATAAAAAAAAATTCAAAATTATTATATTTTTTTTTTTTTACAATTTGAGTTGAATCCACAAACGCGAGGGTGCGCGGTTCGGTGATTAAGGACGATATAAAGGGTGCAAAATTCACCCTTAATGTGAATAACAAAAATACACGAACGCGGGACGGTTGATCGATCAAGCGCATGCGCGACGTATAGTCCAACAAAAATAAGCTGAAAACAAAACGCCCTAAATGTCCTCGCCTGACGTTCCCTGTACACTTTATACACACTAGTGTCGAAAATATCGTAGAAATAATTATCACAAAAACAAAATATTCAATTATAAAGTGGCACTGTTTATACAGACTGAAAGCTATCAGACTAACTTTGAATCGGTATAACAGTTTAAAAAGGTAATACAACAAATATAATATCAATAAGATTACTAGGTATTATAAATAATAGCCAGGATTACTCAATACTACAATAAAGTATTCAATGATCAAAGTGAATAAATAAATGCTCAAACAATCAATTAATTAACGAAAAGGAACTCAATGTTACAATAAGAGATTTCAATTAATGATTAGTTATTAATTAAGTGTTCCAAATAATGATTACTATTAAACCAGCAAATAATTCAATAACGTAATAAACCAATGTGGTTAAATATCATTACAAAAAAAAATGCAACAATCAATAAGAATTTGAATTTAAACAATCTAATCGGGGTTAACCAGAGTAATCAATAACAAATAAATATTAAAACGAACAAAAAAATGTGGTTTTAGTTGATATGAAATAAATCAACAATTGACCAAGGCAACAATATCAAATAAAAAAATAAGTAGGAAATCTTATCTGGTAAATCCTAAGATTGTCCGGTACGGGCCGAGTAAGTACAGGGCGGGAACCACTTGACTTGCCGTGGCGTGAACCTTGACTTGCCGTGCCGTGAATTGACTGCTACTCTCGGTCAACAATACTCCAACACGTGAAATTATTCCAATGAGTATGTAAAACAATTCCACTGTATAAAATTATTCCCAAACTTAAAAGCCTGAAAGAACAATTAAATCAACAACCTGAATTCTATGATTTTATTACGTCAAAAGAACGTGAAATCTTTTTGAACTATGAAAAGTCCAGCTACACAACAACCAAAGAAATTGTTAGGATATTTACCTGATGGAATTGGCGGAATTTTTGTGTGTTGAAAAGTACTTTGCGCTCGATTTTCCGGGTATATTTCCCGAAAAAACAAACAACTGCCTCCGTAAAATGTCGTGAAACTTTCCCCAAATAACGGGTATGAAATAAATCTTCTAAATTGATAAAATATCACTAATCGAATTCCCAATGTGATTTATCTCTTTTGTCGCACAACACCAGAGCACAAATTTACTAATCAAAATCTCAATTGCAAATGAACGAGAATATACTTCTCTCAAAACTATTTGCAAAAAGTCACCGCTAAAGAAAGAAGCGCTAGCAGACGACATGCTACCCGCCTACGAAGACAGCCACATGTCCGTCATAAATGTATAAATGGTTGTTTAAAAGAAACCGTACATTTTGAACGTAACAAGGCCTACAGCCTGAACCATGCAAGTTACTATTATAATTTGTTTTTACTATGTGGGGACTAATGAGATCTGGTGCCTTTTAGGTGTCTCATATTTTTACTGTTATTAGTTTTCGTGTAAAAAGTTAAAACTGTGCACAAATGCTGCCTGGAAACAATGGATCCCAGAGGCCATGTCTAAATGTAAGAAGAATCACGCCGTCATCCGTCACTTTTGACAATCTGTCTATGAACTTTAAATGATTATAACTTTTAATAGAACATTGATATTAAAGATTTAAAAACAGTATCATGAATAATAGTCCTGAGTAAAGGTTTTACCAATATTTTAAGTTTATAAAGCAACACATTTAATTAATTTAAATTTTGACATTTCGAATTACATAAGTCAATGTTGCCAAATGTGTGATGAAATTACTAAACAAAAAACAAATATTCCTAAATGAACTTCACTGAACACAGTGGCTATTAGGATTGCCGGTGGTAATTTATAAATTTAAAAATTAAATAGAATATTTTAATACAAACAGAGTTGCCAAATTATAAAGTAACTAAATAAAAATCAAATGTTCCTAATCAAATTGAACACTTTGTTGTGTTTGAAATTAAAAGAAAGAAAACCATAAGGGCCGGTTTTGAAATGACAAAAAAAATGTGTCATGTCGAACTGCATTTGTTTTTCGCAAAAAGTTGTTAGAAGTAGGCCATCCTTGGGTTTTAAGGAAACGACACAATGTGAACGGGTGTACACGAATGACAAAAATGTTCTACATAAATTAGAATTTGTTTTTTGCAAAATGGTGTCAGAAAAATGTCATGTTTGGAAAAAGTTGTGAGAAGTATGTGGTGTTTAGTATCAAATGAAAGGGCTCAATAAGGGCTGGCGTGTAGAATTACCAAAATTGATCGATGTTGATCGGCTTTTGTTTTTTGCAAAACTTTCTCAAAGGTATGTCGAATTTGGTCTCACATGAAAGGTCTCGTTGAAGGCTAGCGAGCAGAATTGACAAAAATGTTCCTTTCCGATCCGGTTTTGTTGTCTGCAAAAAGTTCTCAAAGGTATGTCGAGTTTGGTCTCAAGTGAAACGTCTCGTTGAGAGCTAGCGTGCAGAATTGACAAAAATGTGCCATGTCGATCGGTTTTTGTTTTCTGCAAGAAATTCTCAAAAGTATGTCGAGTTTGGTCTCAAACAAAACGTCTGGTTGAGAGCTAGCGTGCAAAATTGACAAAAATATTCCATGTTGATCGGCTTTTGTTTTTCGCAAATAGTTGTAAGAAGTATGTGGTGTTTGGTATCAAAATAATGGTCTCGGTGATGGTTTGCGTGAAAAATAAACAAAATTGCTCAATGTTGATCGGCAAGAAGTAACTTAAATTAAAACCAAATATTCCTAAACTAACTTCACTGAAGACGATGGCAGTTGTATTAGGGTTGACAATATTAATTTATAAATTTAAAAATTAACTACTATTTTTTAATACAAACAGTGTTGCCAAATTATGAAATAACTAATTAAAAATCAAATGTTCCTAATTAAATTGAACACTTTGCTGTGTTTGATATCAATAGAAAGAAAACCATAAGGTCCGGTTTTGAAATGACAAAAAAAATGTGTCATGTCAACCTGCATTTGTTTTTCGGAAAAAGTTGTTAGAAGTAGGTCGTCCTTGGGTTTTAAGGAAAAGTTGTGAGAAGTATGTGGTGTTTAGTATCAAATGAAAGGGCTCGATAAAGGCTGGCGTGTAGAATTAACAAAAATGATCAATGTTGATCGGCTTTTGTTTTTTGCAAAACTTTCTCGAAAGTACGTCGAGTTTGATCTCAAATGAAAAATCTCGTTGAGGGCTAGCAAGCAGAATTGACAAAAATGTTCCATTCCGATCAGCTTTTGTTTTCTGCAAAAAGTTCTCAAAGGTATGTCGAGTTTGGTCTCAAATGAAACGTCTCGTTGAGGGCTAGCGTGCAGAATTGACAAAAATTTGCTATGTTGATCGGTTTTTGTGTTTTGCAAAAAGTTGGCAGAATTGTGTAGTGTTTGGTATCAAATAAAATGTTTCGAAAAGAGCTGGTGTGCAGAATTAACAAAAATGGTTAATGTTGATCGGTTTTTGGTTTTCGCAAACAGTTGTCAGAAGTATGTGGTGTTTAGTGTCAAAATAAAGGTCTCGATGTGGGTTTGCGTGAAAAATTAAAAAAATTGCTCAATGTTGATCGGCTTTTGTTTTCTGCGAAAAGTTCTCAGAAATATGTCGAGTTTGGTCTCAAATAAAAGATCTTGTTAAAGGCTAACATGCAGAATTGACAAATATGATCCATGTCGATCTGTTTTTCTTTTAACAAAAAGTTGTCAAAAGTTTATAGTGTTTGGTATCAAATGAAAGTTCTCGGTGAGGGTTGGGGTACATAAATGACAAAAATGTTTCATATCGACTGGTTTTTTTTTTTGCAAATATTTATTAGAAGTACTAATATCGTGTTTGCAATCTAAGGAAATGTTTCGGTGAGGCCTGACGTGCATATATGAAATAATTGTTTCATGTCGATCGGCATTTGTTTTCTGCACTGACAGCGGGGCTCTAGGGAATGCTCGGCTTAGCCGAGAATTTGCTAGTCCTATGTACTAAAAAGGCTCAGTAATATATTTTTATTTTAATCGATATAAGGATGTTAATAAATGGAAGTAGACTACAGACTGAACAATTGCAGCAGTTAAGATATATTATGCATCAAGTTATAGAACGTAATGTGGAATAGTGTCCTTTCATAGTCTCATATTTTTATTGTAGCTAATTTTTCTATAAATAAATAAGAACGGTACATTGTTTGAATTTTGAAACAAAACATCCTAATGTGCATATCCAATTTTAGAAGAATCTCGCAGCCATCTGTCATGTTTGACAAGTCAGTGTTAAAATTTTAAACATTTATAACTTTTTAACGGAAAAAGATATTAATAATCTGAAAACATTCCTATAAATTGTGAGAGTCAGCAAATTTTTCACTTATGATTCGAGTGTCTAACATAACATATGTTGGCGCAAATAAGATCCAAGGACGAGTCTTGATTCGTACAAAAAACGACTTGATTCGTTTTGGGAATAATTTATTTTTCAATTGTTATGATATGTATACATAAATACTTTTGGTTAAATATATTGTTCATATACAGTGTTGTATTATTATTTCTTGACTTTCTGGCTTAACCGTCATCAGGTTATGGGCCCAGACGCGCGTACGTGAATTACAAAATACGAAGGGGTACACAGGATATCAAAATGAACGCTGGAAATTCGTCTCGTATCGAGTTACTTCATAAGGACAATTATGATACATGGACGATGCAGATGAAGGCATTCTTGATAAAAGGTGACTTGTGGGAGTACGTGTGTGGAAGATCGGTGAAGCCGGAAGTCGATGCAAATAACCAAGAGTCAATGCGATCGTGGGAGCGGAACGATCAAAAGGCTATGTCGGATATCATATTGTCGATTGTCAAATGAGATGTGGAAGCGGCTTGAGGAAATCTACGTTTCAGAAGGACCTGCCAGAAAAGCCACGTTACTCAAGAAATTAACACTTATGAAAATGGCAGATGAAGGAGATGTTTGTACGCATCTCAACGAATTCTTTGATTGTGTAGATAAACTTCACCAAATGGAAATGGAGATAAACCAAGATCAGTTGACAATTATGCTACTGTACAGTTTACCTGCTACGGTTGAGAATTTCCGTATCGCAATAGAGTCGCAAGACGACCTACCTGCGCCGGATATACTTAGGATCAAGATTATGGAAGAAGTTGAGTCTCGGAAGAACATCGGTCACAGAAATTCATCAGATGCTATGATGGTAAATAATTCTAGTAAGAATTATTACAAAAAGAAGAAACCTGAGGGGTGGACAAGTGGTTCAAGGCAAACCGACAGGTCGAGGGAACAAAGGACTTTTTGATGTTACGCATGTAAACAAACAGGTCATATGAAGAGGGATTGTCCTTTAATACAGAAAAGACAACAGGCGAAACGAACATATGAAGTTAGCTTCAATATAACTGCATTGTCTGCTCCGGGACAAGAGAATATAAATCGAGCATGGTTTCTCGATAGTGGTGCAACATCACATCTCTGCCAGGACTTAGATATGTTCGAGAAAATGAACGAATCCAAACCGGGCTGGTTGAATCTTGCCAATAACGCCACGTCGAAGATGATTGGTGAAGGACCTATAAACTGTATGGCGGACACAAGCGATGGCAAAAAGAGTGTTCATCTGAAGAATGCATTTCATGTGCCATATCTAAGAACAAACCTGCTTTCTGTGAGCAAAATCGTCGACAGCGATTTGGAAGTTCGCTTCACGAAAAGGTCAGCAGTAATTCTAGATTCGGATAGCACCATTAAGTTGCAAGCAGAGAGGATCGGCGATTTGTTCTTCGTGCGAACGTGGAATAACGATACACAATTCGCAGGAACAACGTCTAGTTTGAATAAAATATCTCTTCACCTGCTGCATCGTCGCATGAGACATACCAACTCAAGAGACTTACAAGAAGTCGTAAGAAATAGATACGTTGAAGGTATTACGCTAAAGGACGTGTCGGAGGAATACATTTGAATTCATCGACGACCATAGTAGATGGTGCGAGGTGAGATTCTTGAAGGCAAAGTTCGAACTATTCAAGGCAACAGTCTAATACATCCGTTTGGTTGAGAAACAGAAAGGCAAAAAAAGTTAAATGTATTCAATTAGACAACGGTAGTGAATACACGAGTCGTGAATTCAATGAATTCCTAAAAAGTAGAGGCATCACCAGAAGACTGACTGTTCCGCATAATCAGGAACAAAACGGCATCGCTGAAAGGAGAAACAGGTCTTTGATAGAAACAGTGAGGTGCATGCTGATTTTTGGGCGGAAGCGGTAAACACGGCTAATTACATTAAAAACAGGGTGCCGACAAGAAAATTAGGTAGAAGAACACCTTTTGAAGCATGGTCGGGAAAGAAACCTGTCATCAGCAAGTTTAGAGTTTTTGGTTCCAGAGTAATATACCTGGACAGAAGCCCAGGGAAGGGGAAGTTCGAACCTCGTGGACGAGAGGGTATCTTTCTAGGATATCCTGATCAGTCGAAAGCCTTTCGAGTTTGGTCATTAAAAGAAAAGAAGGTGGTGGTAAGCCGAGACGTTACATTCTTTGAAGAAAGCAGACCTAAACCAGACGACAAAGGCAGAACCAATACAAAGCAAGAACGACCAGAAGACCCAAGAAAATTTGCTGAGATTGAATCTGTTTCACGCGAACTTTCAAGAAATCAAGAGCAAGTTATAAATCATGAAGATGAAAAATGCGTCGACGAATTTGAAGAATTCATTCGACGAAGAGGCATTGACTTGGAAGCCCTTCAAACATGGGAAGCACCGGAAAATGAAGCTGAGCAAGACGAAAATGAAGCCAGCAAGGAAATTTATCTAGATTTATTGAGAAGAGATCCTGGGCGACCAAGAAAGACTGCGACTAGGGTGAGAAACGAACCCAGAAAAAATCACCTTTGTAGTTCGTCACAGACAGCGAGTGAAATAACAAATGTAGAACAAGTGGAATTCACCTTAATGTCGGAGATCCCTATTCGACAAGCTTTGGAGAGCGCCGATGCAAGTGGGTGGCATGAAGCCATCGACAATGAGGTAACGTCAATCATCGCCAATAATACTTGAAAAATGGTAAAACGTTCAAAGGATCATAAGGTCGTTGGAAGTCGTTTTGTTTTAAGAAACAAATATGACTCCGCTGGAAACATCGAGAGAAGAAAAACTCGACTAGTTGCTCAGGCGTTTAATCAGCGACCAGGGGTGGATTGTTTTGAAATGTTTGCACCAGTGACACGTTTCAGCACTGTACGTCTTCTAGCTTCATTAGCAACTCAACATAAGATGAAATTATACCAATTTGACATTGAGACTGCGTATTTGAATGGAGAACTTGAAGAAGTCTTTATGGAACCAGATAAAATCATCTCATCAATAGCGAGAGACATGTCAAAGTCACTACAAAAAGACGACATGGTATGTGTACTAAAGCGATCGCTCTGCGGGTTGAAACAATC
This sequence comes from Stenolophus ochropezus, assembly GCA_035578165.1. NCBI lineage: Eukaryota > Metazoa > Arthropoda > Insecta > Coleoptera > Carabidae > Stenolophus > Stenolophus ochropezus. Next base: position 16,510,597 of record JAQOWZ010000019.1, on the reverse strand, counting down.
GGGTAGGTGTTGGCACAAGAAATTGGATACAATCTTGCGAAAACTTGGTGGAACACCAACTAAATCCGATCCATGGCTTTACAAGATGGGAAAGGGTAAAAATTCCATACTCATAGCTGTATATGTGGACGACTTACTCGTCGCTGCTGAGAATCAAGAAACAGTGAAGGAGTTTAGAAGAAGGTTGGCTGAAAATTTAATTCTGAAGGATCTCGGACTTGCAAAATTTTGTTTGGGTGTAGAATTCGTGCAAGATGACGGTAAGATCTTCATTCACCAATCAAAATATATACACGAAGTTTAAAATAAATTTGGTATGACTGAATGCAAGCCTGTAACCTGTCCAATAGACATAAGCATAAATCTTAAAACGAAAGACCAACCTAGCGAAGACAATTCGAAATTACCTTACAGGGAATTAGTTGGAGCGATCAATTACTTAGCCACACATACACGACCTGACGTGGCATACGCTGCCAGTTATTTGGGGCAATTTAACAATTGTTACACAGAAGAACACTGGAAAGCAGCGAAGCGAGTCCTACGGTATTTACGGGGGACGACAGATCTTGGGCTGCTTCATACAGCAAAGACCGTTTCACTTGAAGGGTTTGTCGACGCGGACTGGGGAGGTGATCATGGTGACCGACGATCCTATACAGGATATGTATTTCTGTTGAATGGTAGCGCAATTTCATGGGGCGCTAGGAAACAGCCTACAGTAGCACTATCCACAACGAAAGCCAAATATATGGCTCTTTCGGAATGCGCTAAGGAGTCGGTGTACTTAGAAAGTTTTCTTTAGGAACTCGGGATTGAAGAGTCTATAAAAGTCCATTGTGACAATCAAAGTGCAATGAAATTAGCTGAGAACCCGGTATTTCACTCCAGGAGTAAACACATTGATATTCGACACCATTTCATAAGAGAAGTTATACAAAATGATTGGTTCAATGTGAAATACATATCAAGGGTCTGCCACGGATGAATCATGAAAGATGTAGGAGTCAGATCAGGATGACTTCTTTGAAGAACAACCGCCAAAGACTCAAGACTCGAGGGGAAGTGTTGGTGCAAATAAGATCCAAGTACGAGTCTTGATTCGTACCAAAAACGACTTGATTCGATTTGGGAATAATTTATTTTTCAATTGTTACAGTTTTTGATTGACAAGTAAATGACATGTAAACATAAATACTTTTGGTTGAATATATTGTTCATATACAGTTTTGTATTATTATTCCTTGGCTTTCTGGCTTAACCTTCAACAACATATTTAAAAAAAATAATTTTTGATGTTCCAAATTATCTGACTTTCAAAATTACCAAATATATTATAAAGTAACTAGATAAATCAAATATTTTTAAATTAACTAAACTCAAGATAGTGGTTGTAATTTCAATATCGTCAATATTAATTTAAAAATAAACTAAGATTTCATTCAAATCAATGTTGCCAAATGTGTCATGCAGTAACTATATGAAAACCAAAAAATCGTAAATTAATTAAACTAAAACTGTGGTTTGGATTGTCAATAATAATTCATTAAATTAAAATTTAGCTATTTCATTTCAATCAGTTTTGCCAAAAGAGTTCTAGTAATAACATACTACAAATCTATCGGCTTTTGCATTTTTGCATAGATGCATTAAAATAGTCGTGTTTGATATAAAATGAAACAGTTTCACGAGGGCTGGTGTGCATGGGTATTATAAAATTTGCCATGTCAACTGGCTTTTGTTTTTTTTGCAAAAAGTCGTGTTAGGTATCAAATTAAAACACCCGACAAGGGCTGGCATGTAAAATGAGAAAAACTGCCATGTCGACTGGATTTTATTTTTTGCAAAAAATTGTGAGATATATGTGATGTTTGGTATAAAAAAGAATATTTGATAAGGACTAGTAATCAGAAATGACAAAATTGTACCATGTCGATTGATATTTGTTTTTTGAGAAAAGTTTTCAGAAGTCTGTTGTGTTTGGAATCAAATAAAGGCAATCGTCAAGGGCTGGCATGCATAAATGCCAAAAGTTTGATAAGTCAATCGGCTTTTCTTTTTTTAAAAAAAGTTGTCAGAAATACGTCTGTCGTGTTTGGTATCAAGTGAAAGCTCTCTATAAGGAATGATAACAATTTCCCATGTTGATGGGCTTTTGTTTCTTGCAAATAATTATTAGAAATATGCCGTGTTTGGTGTCATATGAATGCATTCGCCATGGACAGGTGTGCAGAAATGACAAAAATTTACCATTCCGATCGGCTTGTATTCTGTAAAAAGTACTCTGGTTGCCATAAAATGTAAATATTTCACTGGCGCCAGAGGCCTAAGGAACGCACAACATAGCTGAGCAGTCGCTAGTCCTATATAGTTAAAAGACTCAGTAATATATTGTTACACTTCAAATTTCGAACTAGTAATTTTTATAGTTTCTGGGCTTTTGGGGTAGGCAATATGGCGAAACTTGGTGGTCTCAAAAATCGCACTTCATCTCAGGTAAAAATTTAAACTCAGTCAGTTATTGTCCGATTTAGATAAAAGGATAATTCATTGTTGTTTTTGTTTTTTTATATCTAAATTTTTTCCTGTTATATCTTTTACAATCGTCGTGTATAATTATAGCTTTTATCCTGCGCGTATAGTGTGAGCCTATTAGTCTAATAAGTTCCTTCCAGGGTCTTTTTATTGGGGTATAATATTACCCCCCCCCCATACTAGGAAAAATATTCCACTAGGTGGGATTCGAAGTCGGATATTTGAGGGTACCGTGAAAAACGTGATACAGGAGTTGCAGATGCTCAGACAGCGCCATTTTGTGACGTCATCGCTGCCGGCCATTACCAGCCAAATTCATTCGGTCACTACGCATTGATACGTATACGACATCCGGATAACAGCTAAGTCACGCTTTATTCTTGTTTTGGTGAAACCAATTTTTTTAAATTTATTAGTAGTAGTTTCGACATTTCGATTATATTTGAATTAATGAAATTATTAAAGAATTTAGTATCATTGAGTTTATTGTAATTTTTGTAATAGTTCATGCGAGTGAACTCTGCTTAGTATTTCGTTTTGTTGAGAAGATAGTTGAAATCTTAGGTAGGGACTGTTAGGGCCTGAGGAGTAGGACTTCAACGTTTATTTTCTCGTTAATGATTTATTCTTACGTCGCTACCCCCCTCATTGGTCAACCAACCACCGGTGTGCGTTACGTTATATTCATCTACTTATGCGAAGATTTGTATTTTAGTCCTCCTTCCGTCGAGCTCCGCGCAATTCCCACTTGCATAGTTTACTGGCAGTATATTTTCTTGAACTTCTAACTCGCATGAGTTACGTTTCGATCGTACTTTGTTATTATTTTATCGATTTTAAGACCCAATACGGGATTACTCTTGTTATTACTATCTGGCTGTATTACCATACATTTTTATAATACAAACGTAGATTATTATTTTTATTTTCATTTAGTTATCAATCTTTATCCGAATTTCAGGATCTTCCTTAGTGCTTCAGGTATTTACGTAATTGTGTACTGGATCAACAATTACGTGGCTCCTAGTTTTGGTATTATTTTAAGCGTTTTTTTTTTATTACGAACCCCGCCCGTCTCATCTGTTTAAAAGTTGGCGGCCGCGTTCCGAAAACCAGTGAATGCGTTATTTGCTTGTACCACTATAGTATAACTTCTCAGTTGATATTTTACGTAGCAATATATTTATTTTAATCATGATGAGGATCGTCAATAAATGGAGGAGGACTACAGTCTGAACAACTGTAGCAATTAATTTTACACCAAGTTATAGAACGTAATGTGGAATAGTGCCTTTTCATAGTCTCATATTTTTACTGTGACTGGTCTTTCTATATAAAAACTGTGCATGTTTTGAACTATGAAACAAAACATTGTAATGTACATATCCAATTTTAGAAGAATCTCGCTTTCATCTGTCATGTTTGACAAGTCAGTGTTTAAACTTTAAACGTTCATTACTTTTTAACCATAAAAGACATTATTAATTTGAAAACATTCTTACAAATTATGAGACTGAGCAAACGTTTCACGTATGATAAAAATTTTAATTTTTGACCTTCCAAATTGCAAAATTGCCAAATATATTCTGAAGTAACTAAATAAACCAGATATTTTTAAATAAATTAAAATGAAGGTAGTAGTTGTAATTTTGTCAAAATAGTTCTAATAATGTTAAACTAAAAATTGATCGGCTTTTGTTTTTTTGCATAGAGGCATAGAAAATAGTCGTGTTTCATATTAAACGAAAGAGTTTAACGAGGCCTGGCATGCATGAGTGTTAAAAAATTTGCCACGTCGGTCGACTTTTGTTTGCAAAAAGTTGTCAGAAGGACGTCGTGTTTGGTATCAAAAGAAAGTATTCGGTAAGTTCTAGCTAGCAGATATGACAAAAATTTATTATTTAGATCGGCTTTTGTTTTTTTGCAAAAAAAATCCCAGAAGTATGTCGTTTTCGGTATCAAATAAAAGCACTAAATAAAGGCATATTTGCAGATGTGACCAAAAATTTGCCATAAAGGTCGGCTTTTGTTATTTACAAAAAGATGTCAGAAGGTTGTCGTGTTTGGTATCAAATTAATGCACTCGACCATGACAGGCTTGCAGAAATGACAAAAATTAACCATATCGATCGTCGTTTGTTTGTTTTCTGTACTGTTGTCAAAAGTATGTCGCATTTGATATCATATGAAAGAAGTAAACAAGGACCGACTTGCAAATATGACAAGAAAGTTACAATGTTTGATCGTTTTGTGTTTGGTATCAAATAAAGCACTCGAAAAAGACTGGCTTGCAGAATCAACGAAAATTTGCCATTCCAGTTGGCTTTTATATTTCATAGAAATTTGTCAGTTTCCATCAAATGTAAATATTTTACTGACGCCGGAGATGAGCTTTCACTAGTTAATTCCTACGAGCTGTGTTCTACACTTTTTATTTTAATAATTTTCAATACAGCGTTCATGCTTAGTCTTATTTAATGTATTTCCGAATAATGTCAGACACATTTACTCCAGAAATGTCGCCTTTGGTAGCTACAAATTCTCGAACTATGTTGGTTCTAGTTTTAGGAATAGTGATTTTAAAGAAACTAACTTCGCCTACGAAATCTTGTACATGCAGAAATGTTAGTTCAGCTTTTCTACAAGCACAATAATAAATAAAATAATTTATTGCTTGTCATATATTGACAATGAATAATTTGGAAGGTAGAGAAATGAAATTACAGAATTAGATAAAATATTGTACGTAATACGTTATGAAAAGAGATATTGTTTAACTCGCGTAATTTGCAAACTACAACTTGTCAAACAATATCGATCTATTCATAACTGAAACGTAAATAACTATTACATTCCATACAATCTCTGCAAATATTGTACATTCTTGTGTACATTCTTTACAATCGCTCTACAATCCAATGATTGTACAGTATAACTATACAAAATTCTACGAGTGATTTACTCTTCGATTTTTGCCTGTAATGAATTAACTTATAGTATTCAAATAGAGGTTTACAATGTTATTATGATAAGGCAGCATATAAATAATAAGACAGATATTTATCAAAATTTAATAACAAGTAGTGTGGTAACGATTCCATTTTTTCTTTGTCTCTTACGCTGCATTCTTGTTCCTGCTTCGGTATTTAAATGTCCCCTAAACTAAGTTAAGAATTTTTGTATTTTTATATTAAAACTCTCGTGAAGGTATCACGTTTCGATGTAGAGTGTTCACATTTAATAAATGATATATAATATTAATGCAATAACCACGAAATTTGTATTATTTATCCAACCCTTTAAATACAGTCCACAATTACTAATCATATTTGAACACCTTACATTCGATCCCCACACATTTATGTTACTACATTTTTTGATCCTTCAAGCCGGGTCGACAGCTAATAAGCATCGTGTCAGCAAGTGTTAAATAAGTATATCAAGGCGTCAACCTCGATGCATAAAGCTGATGAACCACCGTCAAATCTAGTTGCAACATGAAAGAAGTCGTCAAAATCGTCGCAATTCAACGTGGTGTCAGCGCAAAGTGTTCTATAAGTATATAAAGTCATCAATATCGATGCAAAAAGTTGCTGTATCACCATCGCCTCCAGAATAAGAGCACACTAAGCCGTCAACATTGACGCAGTAGACATTTAAAGAACCATCGCCTTCAAGGCAGTCAGTAAGCGGTTAGTTATTCCTTAATTTTTTTACATTTCCTCATCTAATTGTCTCGATTTGATGTAAAGTGTAAATAAATATGGAATTAAGACAATTAGTAAGAATACGTTTAATATTTTAAGGTAAATTAACGCGACTGGAAAATTTTATAAAGGTGTTTCCCGATCAAGATGACGTAAAAATGCGTAATAAATATATTAAACAGTACATACAAACAATTTGGGGAAATTTAAGCAAAAATAGAAGATCCTGACGACAATAAAATTTCCTGTAACGAAAGGGAATTATTTGAAAACAAACATTTCAAAATAGTATCAAATTTTAGATATTTTATAGATAAAAGAAAAACAGACGCAGTTAGAACAAATTCAGTGGTAAATACCGCTTCAAACGCTGATTCTCCATTTACTGCTGACAGTTACTTGTTTTACCACGCCTTGATTTACCAAAATTTGATAGTAATTATTCGAACTGGTTACAATTTTGCGACTCATTTAACTCCAAGTAACATGAAGAGAGTTCATTAAATAATTGTAAAAATTTTCATTATTTAAAATCATATGTAACCGATTTTGCATGAATTAGGCCAAAAAGAAAACATTGTGAAGATATGTTACATACGTAGGACAAAGCGGTATATATATTTAGTTATAGTTTAGCAACGCTGAGAATTGAATTACAGAACTCATATTCAGCTCAATAAGTCGAAGCACTATAACCAAATAAGCCAGCATTGCCTGTAAAAATCTCATACACAAACAATTAGTATAAAACATGTATGCTACAAGTTAACTATGTTTTGTGTATATAAATGTGTTTATTAGAATTTCCAGCAATATTAGAAGTACCAATTTTACCATCAATAAAAGACAATGCAAATAGGGATTGAGTTTCCGGTTTGATGTACATAAATAATATGATTTTTTTTTATATTGCGCCAATGTAAATATTTTGAATAATCTTATTATCGAATCCTGTAAGAAAAAAAAATCATTTCAATGTAGTAAAATACAAAAAAAACTTGTATAACAATGCACTGTCTTCCATAAAGAAATTTAATAGTATACACAATACATCAATAATACTACAAATAATGTATAATATAAAATAAATAAATAAAGAATTTGCTTCCTTGCTTGCTTTTTTCTTTAAAAAAAAATACAGCTGTGCTTATGTGGCGTCCGCAAAATTTTGGCTAGTGGTCGGACAAAGTCGGACTAGGTGTAAATAATAAGTAAGTGAAGTACAACACTATTTTGTTATGTTAAAATATATAAATATATAGGTAATAAATTCTACACAAAAGATATACTTATGTTTAGTTATTATTAATGTATTTACAATAAGAATAAATAATATATCTAGTTATATTTTTCGGCTGTAAATTTTTTTAAACTGAAATAATTAAATCAAACAAGAAATTATATTAACAGAAAATAGGATGAGCATTTCAGAATAAATACATCTCTCTCCGCAATGAGGACCACCAAACACGCTTTCATATTTTACAAACTATATTATTCGGTAATGCCGAATATTCGGCCGAATATCCGGTTAAAATTTCGCCGAATATTCGTTATTCGGTTATTCGGCTGAACAGCTATTCGTCACGTCACTAGTAAATATATAAGTGGTTTTAATTTTTGGCGAAGACAATAAATATGAATAGTAACGAGCAGGCACGTAGAATCCTATTTTTTGTAAGGGAGCAAAATACAAAGGATGTTTTTGATCACACGATTTTGTCAACGGGGAAGGAGGTGCGTCGTATTTGGTTATAAAGAGATTTGTTTTAAAATAAACTTTCATCATAATAATAATACTTGATAACATAAATAATATTATAAATATAGAATTAGGTAACAATAAATACAACTTCTTTCTTTATTTTGGCTAACGAACTCTTTTCACACATCGTTCAGAATTTAATCTAATCATCTAAAGAGTAGTAGTAGTATGTGTGTCGTGGTCTCAACACGTCTGAGTTTGTGCTCTGTGAAGAAATTAAAAAATATATAAAAAACAGAGATATAGAGGACTATTAACATAGATAGCATGGTACTAATAAGAGACCCTAAAAGAAGATATAAAGGAAAAGATAAGTATCGTCAGATAAAACAGTAAAAAATAAATAAAAATTATTAGCCGCTTGTAAGTTATGCACATACTACTTCAAGAGAGCTACATTTCCAGAAAAGCATAATCAAGAATTGCATTTTGCCAGCGGCAGATATCAGGTTACCGACCGAATCAAGTAAGGTGATAACGCTAACTGAACTGACAACGCATAGAACACCACCAAGCAAAACCAGCAAGACCAGCAAGTAAGGAGAATTGCATACCTACATATAATAAAGTATATACTCAAATAATCCTAGATGCAACAGCCGATTTAAAAAAGGAATTAGCAAACATAAAAAAGGAGATAAATTATAAATTCAATATCACAGCAGATAATTTAGAAGAACATACACGTTAAATAGTGGAAATAGAAAAAAATAGAAGGAACAGGAAAAAATAAACAGACTAAAAAAAAATCTTTAATTTTTGGCCTAATAGAAGAAAAAATAAATAAATTTCAACTAGAAAACGCTTGCTTCGATCTATTAAAAAACACAATAAAAATAGATATAAATAACAGAGATATTGATAATATATAGACTAGGAAAAAAGGCAAATAAAAAAAGACCGGTACTAAAAAAAATTAGTAACAAGAAGGAAATTAATAAAAATTTCGGCAAACCGAAAGTTTTTAAAAGGAACGAGAATAATAATATCAGAAGATTATCCAAAAGACATTGCAGAAGAAAGAAAACTATTGATACCGCTGATGAAAGACATAAGAAAAGAGGGTAAACATGCCGTTTTGAAATACAATAATTTATATGTTGATGGAATAAAAATAGATAACAATGAAGCATCAAAATTAATAAAAGAAAAAAAACGAGAAAAAAACCAATGCATTTTGAAGAAAAGGGACAAAAGCAAAGTCAAAAAACACATGAACATAACGAAAAAAACAAAGAAGAACAAGATGCAAAGAGACAAAAACAACAACCCAATAAGGCAGTTATACCAGGAACTTCAAGTGTCAGACCTCAATTTACAAGTAGACCTAGAACAAATAGCTACGATGAAAGACCAATAAACAATAAAAGTAACAGGATACACGGTAACAAAAATAGCTAATACAAAGTAATTAGAAAATAAGTACAATAAAATGGCACCAACACACACACCCGCAACTACAAGTCAAAGAAAAAAAAAATAGAAAGAAAGGTAAAAAAAAAACAAAAAAATAATAATAAGATTAGAATTAGTACCTGGAATGTCGGAACTATACCACAATCAGGAAAAAGGCAAGAAATAGCTGCAGAAATGTTAAGGTATAAAATAAATATTGCAGCAATACAAGAACCTAGGTGAAGTGGAGCAGGAGAAATTGTAAAAGACAATTTTATTGTAAAATATTCAGGGGATATAAAACAAGAGCAATACGGAGTGGCATTTATTATTTTAAATGAACTGAAAAATAATATAATAGATGTTAAACCAATAAACAAACGAATGGTCTACTGTAGAATAGATACGACACCTTTCAAAATATCAATCTTAAATATATATGTTTCAACAGAGAATGCGGAATCGGAAGAAAAAGAAACGCTCTATGAAGTGTTAGAAGAAGAAATTGAAAAACTACTAAAAGAAGATACAATAATTGTATTAGGAGACTTTAATGCTCAAATAGGGAAGGAAGACTATATGCAACAAGTGGCAGGAAGACACACAATACATGACAATACAAATGATAACGGACAAAGATTATGCAGACTAGCAGTAAGAAGAAATCTGATAATAAGCATCACAAAATTTAAACTCTGGATGGAACATAAAATAACAGGATATAACCTGCAAAGGAACATGCGCAGATTCGGACCACTTTATGGGTGACAGCAACCCTACGACAAAAAGTGAAAAGAACCTCAAATAATAGTAATAAAAAAATAAAATGGAATACAGAAAATCTGAGTAATGAAAGGATAAAAGAAAAATATATAGAAGAACTGGATAAAAATCTGAACGAAGTAATATATGATGAAGATGACATAGAAACAAAATGGAATAGTATAAAGAAATATATAAATGAAGCAACTTAAAAATGGGTAGCAAAAAAAAAACAAGATAAAAGAAAATACTGGTATAATGACAATGTCAAAAAAAAATGGCAGATAAAAAAAAAATGCAAGAATAAAATAAAATGTCACAATGGAAAAACACCAGGGAAAGATGAATAAATATTGAATTAATAAAATATGGACAGAAAGTCTTACAACAACAAATATACGAGTTCATACAGAAAATATGGAGAGAGGAAAAGATGCCAAAAGAATGGGAATCTAGACAAATAGTGACAATTCATAAAAAAGGTAACTAGTGTAACAGTGGGGGTTGACGACGATGAAGGCGATGAATGTTGTTACTAGATGATGATCCAGATGAACCAATGATAACGACAACATTGCACACACATATTTGCTTTAAATAACTCTAATTTTATTTACATTATTTACAATAAGAACAATAAAATAAAACCAAAACAAATACTACAGAGCTAGTCACTCTGGACTAAAGTCAGTCTGAACCATGTCAGATGACTGCTACTGAATCGTTGACTACATTGCGACATCAACTTACCACTTAAGACTCTACTCTGCTTAACCGACTCTACTGACTCTCTGACTCTACTATACTGACTGCCTATACTATACTAAATTAAATCCTATTTATATCCTAAAAAGTGCTAGGGTTGGCAATGTAACTATTACGCACATCGCACGTGGATAAGTTACAAAACGTTAATAGGTTATTAAACTTTACGAAATATAACTTGTCTACGGTGCATTTTTGTTAACGCGCAATTTATATTATGAAATCTAATAAACAATAATAATTTGGAATAATTAGTCAATTACGGTTACATTACCACCCCTTGAAGATTTAATTATATCTTCGCAGAAGATATAATTAAATCCATTGTTCTGAATCTATGACTCGTGTTCTGGCCGGTATTATGATAGTCTGCTTAATCAGCAAAGACGGCCGTTGCTATTTGCTGAAGTCAGCATTTTGCTGACCTACCAACACCAGAGTCATAGACCTCAGAAACTATGACAAGCCGTAACGAGATGAAAAGCCTTGTCATTTTTCATCTTGTTACACTAGCAGTATGTAAATCTACAGATGTATTACTATGTTGAACATGGTATATAAAATACTATCCACATTAATACAAAGGAGATTAGTGAATGAAAAAATTAACATAATTGGCCATATTACACAACATTTGGTTTATGGTATCGTTAGTTAGATTACTTAATTTTGCATCTAATAAAACTAAATGTTGTGTAATAAGGCCTTTTCTAACTGAAATATTTGATAAAATAAATTGTATTTTGAAGGTTATCCTTCATATTTTCGAATAAGAAACGTCAAAAACAAAATGCTCCATAGCCGAGTGGATACGAGGGCTGATTCATAACATAAATAACCTACAAGACCTGGTTCGAGACCACCTCGGCCCTATTTTTTTTTAAATTAAATTATACTTAAAATATCATGTTTCGAAACATGAAATACAAAATTGTACACCAAAAACTAAATTCGAATTAATTGTTAAGTTTGACAGACAGCAAATAATAATTCTATTAAATATTTGGATTTTTTTATTTATAAACATATGAATATTGCTATTTTATTAAAATAGTCTGATATAATAAAGATATTTTAAGCATAATTTAATTAAAAAAAGTAGGGCTGAGGTGGTCTAGAATCAGGTCTTGTAGATTATTTATGTTATGAATCAGCCCTCGTATCCACTCGACTATGGAGCATTTTGTTTTTGACGTTTCTTATTCGAAAATATGCACTATAACCTTCAAAATACAATTTATTTTATCAAATATACATATTACACAACATTTGGTTTTATTAGATGCAAAATTAAGTAATCTAACTAACGATACCATATACACCCGATTTTATTTAGCAGGACAGAAACAGCAAAAAACTGTTTTCCCATGTTATTTCCCTATGTCAAGGTTTTCAGTATTCACCCTGTATACTAAAAGGCTTGGATAATTTTTCCTGTATATGTTTTCATTAGACGATCGCCAAAATTTTGCAACGGGCATAAACTGATTATCCGATTTTAATGATTTTTGCACCATATTATAGGGCTTAATTCAACTTAATTTCCTACATATTTTATATTTTTATTGTGTGTTGTTCTTGTGTAAAAAAAATCAAACTATGTGAAATTGGTACTTTGAAACAATAGCTCAAGCAAGCATTGGAAAATTTCAAGTGAATGCCAACTACTGGCTGTCATGTTTGACAAGTCAGAAGCAAATTTTAATCATTTATAACTTCTTAATGAATAAAGATATCAAAAATATGAAAGCATTGTTATACATTGTATACATGAGCAATTATTTCACTAAAAATTTTAGTGTCTTTCGTAGCGAATTTAAAATTTCTAATTTTTGACGTTTAACTACATAAAAACCAAATATTCCTATAGGAACTAAACTGAAGACTGTTATTTTAGAATTGCCGATAGTGTCTGTACGTGTGCACCGCTGGGCACTAAGATTTCGCGTGGCGAGTCATTTAATTGGAGACAGTGTTTTGTGTGGAAGTCAGAGCTGTTCAAGAATTCGAGTATTCACACTGTGAAAAAAAAATAATAGCAAGCGAAGAAATCTAGAAGAGCTGTGCGCATCTGTTTTAATAAAACTATTACGGCAATTGAAACGCTGTTAGCAGATAGTGAACCAGATAACGAAGAAGTCAAATTAAAATGGAAACTACTGCAGGAAAAACAAGCTAAGTTAACCGAACTAAATAGTGAGATTTATGAATCACTAATCCGATCGGATGAATGTGAAAATAGTTTGGGTATTGAGTTAAAAGCGGTAGATGAATATGAGCTTAAGTTAAAGAAAATGAAAACTATTATTTGACGAATTCTTGTCGAAAATCATTGTACTGTAGAACCAAGCGCTTGTACTATCAGTGAAGCCGTTGTTAGGAAACTCCCTGTAATAGAGTTGAGGGAATTTGGAGGAAATATGAAGGACCCTTTTGGTCGCAATTCCAAAAAATACATAAAGATCTAACTATCCTCTTAGAAGATAAATTCCAATATTTTCGGCAAGCCACAATTCCTGACAGCAGAGCCAGAGAAATCGTGGATAGTTTCCCACTGACTAGAGCCAATTACCTTAAAGCACTTGGGTCACTGAAGTAAACGTGCGAGAGTTATTGAAATTAATATTGCAAAACACGTTGTCAAAAGAAAAGCCGAATTTATCAACGCTATATAATAAACTGGAGACTCAATTGCGGGCTTTAGAAACTTTGGAAGTAACTTCAGAAAAGTATGAAGCAATGTTATATCCCTTAATAGAATCCACCTTGCCAAAAGAGATACTTACAATTTGGCAGCGCTCTCCTAACTTCCATCAGGTAAAAGAGACTGATGAAAACAAAAGCCTATTGAATAATTTAATGGCATTCATTCAAGCTGAGGTAGAAGGAGAACAGCGAATAGCATTGGCTATGGAAGGTTTCGAAATTTCAGCTTTAGAAAAACCTAGAAAAAAGAAGAGGACGACGGAAAGTGATATTCCCACGGCGACAGGTATAATAAGCCAGGTGGTTGGAAAATGTATATTCTGTGACGGAAATCATACAGTTAAAAATTGTTTTAAAGCAGTGAAATTATCACTAGAAGAAAAGCGTGTAAAATTGAGTGAAAAAGGGCATGTTTTCGATTTTTAAAACTTGGACACCAAAAAAGATATTGTGAACGAGTTCCTTGTTTCGTTTGTGGTAAGCAACATATGGCTATAATGTATTCGGAAATCAACTAAAATAAAAACCAAAAATATATTCCGAAAGACAGTAAAACAAAAGCTGAAAATACAGGCACAAAACGTGATGCAACATTGACAAATTGAACAGAAATAGGTGTATTTTTACAAATTACGGGTAAAATTGTTAAATGATGATAAAGAGCGTGATGTACGGGCTATCATTGATACTGGATCGCATAGATCGTACATTTTGAAAGCTATCGCACGTAGTATGAGGTAGCCAATTAAACGTTCCGTGAAGATCATACACGCTTTGTCGGAGGGGCGAAAACAGAAGAGATAGAACGTCAGTGATTCGAAATTAGACTTACTAACATGGAACAAAGTTATACTTGTCGTGTCGAAGTGTTGGATCAGGCCATGATCTGCAACGAAATTTCGCCGATGGATGCAGGAATATGGACACGTGAATTAAACGCGCTAAGAATTACGATATTTGATACTACCGATTCTGAGCCAATTGAACTCCTAATAGGAGCAGATATCGCAGGAAAGTTATTAGCGGGAAACAGACATATATTAAAATGTGGATTGGTAGCCGTAGAAACTTTATTGGGTTGGACACTAATGGGAAAAGTTCCAACTAACAAATCGACGCATAGTACAACAATGATTATTTAACAATAAGGGGTCGATAAAAAGACTATATGAATTAGACGTTTAGGGAATAACTGATCCCAAAGAGAACATGTCTAAAATAGATGCCAAGCAACAAGCGTTAGATGTGTTCAATGATTCGATCATTAAAAACGAAGCTGGTCGGTACGAGGTAAGATTACCTTGGAGAGATGAACACTCAACATTACCTTCTAATAAACTACTGGCTAAGAAACGATTAGAGACAACGTTAGGAAGACTGAAAAGTACAGATTACTATGAAAAATATCAGCAGGTGTTCGATGAATGGTTACAAGAAGATATTATATAAGAGGTGCCAGAAGAAGAGGAGTCTAATCAAGGACATTATTTACCACACAGGCCAGTGATAAAGGAAAGTAGTCTAACTACCTAGATAAGACCCGTATTCGACGCATTAGCGAGTAAAGAAAGAACCCCATCTCTCAAGGGCTGCTTGGAAAAGGGAGAAAATCTCATTTAAATGATACCTAACCTATTGATAAAATTTAGAATGAAGAAGATCGGTGTCATTTCAAACATAAAAACTGCTTTTCTACAAATAAGTCTTGCTAAAACTGGTAGAAATACATTGAGATTCTTTTGAAAAAATATAGAAGACCGAAAAA
Source organism: Stenolophus ochropezus (assembly GCA_035578165.1). Lineage (NCBI taxonomy): Eukaryota > Metazoa > Arthropoda > Insecta > Coleoptera > Carabidae > Stenolophus > Stenolophus ochropezus. The sequence goes on along the minus strand of JAQOWZ010000019.1, from coordinate 16,495,197 downwards.
TAGTTTTTCGACAGAAACGCGTTGTATATAGGTCATCTAGAGTCAATTTTTATTAGGCGCCACGATCAAATATCATTTGAATCAATATTTGAATAATACAAAAGAATATTGTGCAGAAAGTATCATCACGAAATTAAGAGACTCCTTTTATGTGGATAATTGCGTGATTAGCGTTAACGACAAGGAAGATTTCTCTCTCTCTCTTCATAACAAAAGCGACAAACGTGATGGCCGAAGGTAAATTCGAACTAAGGGGGTAGGAGTTTACTAAAGATAAGAATAGAAGTATGGTCTCAGTACTAGGTTTGATATTTTGCAAGTAAATTATGAAGAAATGTCTAAAAGAACAATACTTTCTGTGACGCAGAAAATATTTGATCTAATTGGAATGATTGTACCCGCCGCGCTTTACACAAAACTTCTTCTACAAAGTTTATGGGAAAAGCAGATTTCATGGGATGGAGAAGTAGATGAAGAAACGAAAACTTCTTTTAGAAAGTGGTGTAAGGATTACCAGTTCTGAGAGAGGTGAAAATGCCAAGATAAATTGATCTTAACATTGATGTAAGTAACGAGTTTAGCTTACATACATTTTGTGATGCTTGTGCTGTAGCATACGCAGCAGTCGTATTCTTGAAAACACGAACAACCGATACGGTTAAAATACACCTACTAGCTGCGAAAAGTGGTGTATCCCCAATGAAAAAAATATTGATACCAAGGTTGGAGTTACTAGCTGCTACAATAGAAGCCCGTCTTGTGGCAACAAGTAAAAAAATCTGGTGTGTCCAACACAATACCTCCCGCCACTGTAGTAAGATATTCTATATAAGTTTTTCAATACATTTAATTTATAGTTTTAAAATTAGTTTGTTATTGCAGTTCAGAATATTTTTATTCATTTCATACCTAAAATTTCCTTCATAAATTTTGTATGACCAATATGACAGCTATTTTTGACGTTACTAAAACCGGAACTGAACTTACTTTGATTCACGCATGCAAATACATTCCTAATATATTTCTTCCATCTTTTTAAATTTTACAATAAAATTACTTCATTTTTTACTTATTTTATCTTTTACACTTACTTACATCAAATTTGACATCATATGTCAAATTTTGTGAACATATGAATAACTCATCTGTTTTATCGAAATTCCTCAGCCTAAACGATATGTAAAATTATTATAATTTATAATTTTTTTTTCTATCTAGCTAGAAGTCATATATAAACGTAATTATGCAGATCGGTAGAAAATTAAAAAATCTTTGTATTTATAATAATGAAATTTGCGAAAATATGGTATTTAGAGGTATTTTTTAGGAAAAACGGTTTAAAGCTTCAAGTAAAGTACTACTTCCGGTTAACCAATTGTAGTCAAAATCTAATCAGTTCATCATATTAGAATAGAACTCTTAAATACCAAATATTATATTTTTTACATGTATCATATTGGAGTTATCGTGGACGAAAAATCGTCACAGACACACACACACACACAGACACACACACACAGACACACACACATACAGACATCACGATAAAAATAGTAAAATCGTATTCTAGGGACCCTAATTCATATGTTGAAAACCCACACTCGAGAAATCTGACCAAAAACAATACCTCCCTTATCTATATATTGATAGGCGGGAGGTAAAAAGCATAAATGTTGAATATAAGAGTTATTTTTGGTCTAATTTTAAACGAACTGAGTAGTGGTCAGTATTCGTTTGGAACCGTATACAGAAAATCAGATCATTAACGGACATTAACAGCTGGAAGTACATTCCCGGTTATATAAATCCGGCCGATTTATTATCAAGAGGTTGCACTCCTCAAGTTCTTGTTTCTTCAAGATGGTGGGAAAGGTCGTTGTGATTTTACTAAGAAAACAACAAATGGCTACATCAAAAAATCTCTGTGGATGAAACAGAAGTACAAAAAGAAGTAAAGAAAGAAAGGAAAATCTAAAGTACTATTAAGTATACAAGTATTTGACAAATTTTATCAAAAGATATCAAGTTACAGAAAGATGATTCGAGTTGTGGCTTGGATATATCGCTTTATTGGAAACTGTAAGAACAAAAATAATAAACAAAGCGGGAAACTATTGACAAATGACTTGAATTCTGCAGAATTGATCTTGAAAAAACTTGGTCAAAAAGAAGCTTTTTGTGAAGAAATCGAACCCTGTTCGACTTTAAATGTATCCCATGATAAAGAAGGTCTTCTACATGTGCGAACGAAATTGTCGGAACGTCGGGACACAAGAGATTTAATTTGCCCGTTTCTGTTACCTGCAAAACATCAAGTTGTAAGAAGACTCATTTTTGAAAGTCATGTAGACTCGAGTCTTGCTAGAACTCAATCTCTTAAATATATTTTGAGAGAGAGATTTTGGGTCATTGGTGGTAGACAAACGATACGATCTGCAATTAAATCGTGCAGAGCCTGCCGACGATAAGATGCAAGAAAAATTTAAGTGACACGTGCAGAATTACCGGAATATGGGGTAAGAGATTCAGTCATATTCGAAATAACAGGAATCGATTTGGCAGGACCAATCTTTCTAAAAAATAAGGAAAAAACTTGGATTTCTTTATTCACATGTGCCATCTACCGTGCAGTGAACCTAGAATTGGTTCCTTCTTTGTCGACTAATGATTTCTTGCGAGCACTGAGGAGATTAGTTGCTCGGTGAGGAAGACCGAAATGCATATACATATATCGAGGTACCAATTTTGTAGGAGCAAAAGAAAGTTTTAAATGACTAAATTAGGACGCAATCCAACGTAGTATATTGTAGCGATCCCAGGGTCGCGGCGCAGGCGGCGGCCGCTAACGGACAGGTCACAACAGGTCCGTCCGGTCCCCATTATTCTGTTTATGAGAAGGGTGAAGAACAGTACCGAAGATAGGCTGTGGACTAGATGGTTTGGATTGGAGGATTGTTAGAAGCATGTTAGAGACAATCTTCCGCGAGCTCAAACGGACTGTTACTTCTTCAAGACTTCCAGATGCACCAAGGGTGATGCTTACAGATTTCGTCATAACGAACTGTTCCAGGATGAAACAGTCTTAAGGAGGGGGCAATGTAGCGATCCCAGGGTGGCGGCGCGGGCGGTGGACGCTAACGGACAGGTCACATCAGGTCTGTCCGCTCTGCATTGTTATGTTTACGAGAAGGGTAGAAAACATTCTAGCAATTAAGTGTTTTGCTTTAAATACCCCGAGCAAGAGATCGCGAGGACATTCTAACATTGATACGTATGGTGATCGTTGGTAATATAAATATTGTGGAAATAAATATCACGTAGTTTTAAGTGTTTAAATAAATAATCTTAAGGTGCAGTCACATAAGTGTTTAGTTTTAAGGTTTACAATTGCGTTTAAGATTAGGAAAGTTTGACGCCATGTATCAAAATGAGAACATTCACACTGCGCATCGTGGTGCATGCGTTAAACGTAAAGTATGCAAACTCCAAACTTATGTTTAGGTTTACGTTTATGTTTAGGAATGGACCAATAGCAAAGCAGATAGCATGCAATAGCGTCATGTAGTTTTCTCTCTTTGTAAGCTGTCACTTCAAATATCACCTTTAGTGTTTAAGTTTTTATTAAAAATTGTTAGTCTTAAAATAGTGTTAATGTTTATGTATTCATTGTTTTCCTTATTTTAATTATTCTTTAAAATTCATATTTCTTTTATTAATAATAGTTATATAAATTTTAGTGTTTTAATAAATTTTACACTTTACCTAAATAAATAAAATGTTACAACATATACGCAAAGAAGAAATTGGTATTTTAATCCTCCGGCGGCACAATGCTGGGGCGGATTTTAGGAACGATTGATCAGTTTCGTAAAACAATTGCTCAGAAGAAGCCTAGGTGGCGCGTGTCTTACTGCAGGCGAATTATGTACATTATTGTGCGATTGCGAGATTGTTATAAATTCTCGTCCACTAACCTATGTGTCTAATGATTCAAGTGACTTAGTGTCGTGAACACCTAGAATGTTTCTAAACAAGTTACCGGAGTACGGTGTGCCCGATACAGATCAAATCCACTAGTCCAATTTAAATCGACGTTTAAATAATTTACAAAGATTGATACAAGAAAGTCGTGAAATCGAACATAAAAAAACAGTGTCTGTAAATTATATTATTCTTATTAGGAATGACAATATAAAACGTTTATACTGACCAATGGCGAGGATGATCGAGTTAATACCACGGCTAGATGAAATAGTTCGCTTAGCTCGAGTGAAGACGAAATGATAGCGAGAATTTAGTAATAGGTCTAATAAGATAACAAATGTAAAGAAACTGTCCCTTATGTGATCAAATATGGTTGACTAGTTCAGATACCTGAAAGTTATTTGTAACCATTTTAATATGTTATTAGATTAATTATGTTTACGATGAGACACTTCTGTTATTGTATGTGTCTCAGATGGAAGGATGTGACGTCACAGGAGCTCTGAAGTATTGTAAAACTTTATTTTATGAGTGTAAAAATGTAATTTATGAATGATCTGTCGAAAAAGTAATATTTAATCTATCAAACAGAATAGTGAGTGTTTTATACATTATAATTTGAATAAAGATAATATTCATGTAACAAAGGGTAAACTTACACAAAAAGTTTTTGAAAATATAAAAACCATCTACTGCAATTGGTTACAAAAAATTCAACCTGTTATAAACACAGAAAATATGTTATAGATTTATTAGTTAATACGAAAGTTTATAAAATGCTAGGAAGTATATCAAAAACTTTTAAATAAAAGTAATAGAATATTAAAAATAATTCGAAATTTATAATTGTGAAAATAAAAAGGTTGTTAAAGTATAATGATGTATTTTTCTACAACTGAATTACTAGCTACTATTAAAATTAATAAAAGAAATTATTTTTTATAAAAATATATTTTTCGTAATAACTAATTTTTTTTTCTAAAATGCCATATTCCTATCTATATTTTACTTATTTGCATTTTTTTAATTTGACTGTATAACAAACAAAAATATATAAAAATAAATTCTCACAGCGTATTCCTTAACTTCTAAATATTCCGAATCTGTGCTCATTCAGTAAAAACTTACTTCATGAAGACCTAAGCTAAGGGCTCTATAAAGAGTAGGTATACAGTAAACATAAACGAAAATAATCAAGAAATTTTTTCCTTTCATTTCCTTTCTCCTCTCCTTGAGCGAAGTACTTACCAACTTTGCTCAACCGAACACAGTTTTAAAGTTACTCACAAGAGGCAGCACTATACGAATTCTCAGTATTCGCGAACGAAATTACCGTTGGCGTCGCTGTGTGCGTTTACAATATAGCGGCGCTAATTCGTATTCTGTTACTATTTCCTATAGGGTTATGTACATTCTTCACTACAGAGTTACTAAGTTAAATACCAAATACGGATTAGGTTTCAATATTGCGAGAAGGCGAACAAGTGCTAAATAAGGGACTAATTGTTTTATGTGGTATCATAAATATTAGTGATACAAAATGTGACACTTTTGCACTTTGCTTACAAACTAGTGCTTAATTGGCTTCGCCACATGAAATAAATGGCTGTTTAGTATTAAAAAACAATGTGATTTATATAGACAATTTTCTTTGTAGTTGTAAGGCTGGTAAAAGGGGTAAATGTAAACATATTGCAGCTCTATTATTTTTTTACAAGGTGTTTTATTAGTTTTAATTTTTACTTTTGCCTGGGCATGTGCTTTTTTAGGAAGGAAAAGAGTACCTTTTTATTTTAATTTTTTACACATTGCTTTACTATTGTGTCAAAAATCTAAAAAATTAAATTCTCTTCAACCAATGCCATAGTTAGAAACAAGTTGTTTTAAGGAGGTTTTACCAAAACACGAAAAAGATAAATTATTGGAAAAATTTATGAAAAAAAATCCAGTCAGCCTTAGCTAAACATAAGTATTATTTTTTTTTTAATTTAAACAAAATAATTTCCGTGTAAAGTTTCTTTGTGATGGTATATCGTAATTTTTATTTTTATTTTATGTGTGTAATAAATTATAAAAATGAACCTAAAAAACAAAAGTCTGAGTCTTAGCTACCGTTATGTAACTAAAACCATTTTTTTATATGTAGGATCATAAAACGTAATATGTGCGTTTCTCCACAACAATTTATATTATTTGGTCTAGGTTTGGAAGGATTCATATCGGAAAATAATTAAATGAAAAATAAAGGAAATAATATAAAAGTAATAAAGAGAAGGTTAGGTTAAAAGTAAGTAAAATCGGAAAATAGAAGTATGAATTAAATTTTTATACCAGATATGTAATTCTAAATGATAACAATAAAGAAACACATTGAAATTTTAACTATAAAATCATGATGAAACAAGTACAACTACAAACAATATCAGCACATAACCATTAGCCTAAACGTGTTGACATGAAAAGTACGAATTTGAAGGGTTCTTAAATCTACCACCAGAGGGCTACGAGTTAATTGCGTTCGCGAATAGAAACGAGCGCGAACGATATAGCGCCTTAGATTGTTAGATGTTTCAGGAAGGAATCTGAAATGAAGTATTACAATTACTAAAATTAAGCAACTATCCGACCAGGATTATAAATAGTTAAAAAACGATATTAAAAATAAAAAAAAATCTAAATTAAATCTAAATGATAACCATGAAAATGGAATAACAAATACAATAATAAATAATAATGAAAATAAATAGAATACAAATGAGGGTTTTTATTTTTTCATACATATAGATGGCGCAGCAACAAAATTAAAAATATATATTTCACAAATAACTTAAATATTAAAATAACCTTTAAACAAGTAAAAACGATAAATACATTATTTACTAATCTTGAAACAGAAACTAATAAAAATATTAAATCAAATGTCATTTACAAAATTCCCACACTTTTAATTTTGAGAAAGCAGTAATATAAGATGCAGGATATATTTATATGAAAGGCTTACACTAGAAAGAAAGACTGTCGAGACTGAAAAAATAAAGTTGGCAGATTTCCAGAAAATATTGTCTTCTGAATAAATTACCAAGCCAAGAAACATCCATTCTTCATTCTCCAAATTCAATATAGATTTGTAGTATATTTAATCTAAATGATTTGAAGTAATATGCTATCAGTATTTTCTGTAAAAACTGCATTTATATTTTCAGATCTGATAAGAATTCATATATAAATAAGACAGTAACCAATAGAAATGGATGAAAAGCAGTGAAAATGAACACCAAACACTTAATTTATTTTTTTCTTTTATTCGCCATGATCGTAGTCCAAGTAAGTATTTAAATATAAATATAGCAATAATTTAATAATTGAATTTTATTTAATTGCGCTAATTTTGATACTTCAATAGTTTTTTGATATTATACTATTTTAGTAGTAACAGTAAACTTCATTTGTAGAGGCTTTGTAAGGTAATCATATAAGGTAACTAATTATCATCCCTTCTATTATCTTAAGGAATTTGTAGTTCGTTTAAAAGGGATTTGCTATGGGGGTAAAGAAATACATGTTATATTTTATAATACTTTTATACAATTTAAAATTAATAAATAGCTTTGTGGTATACTTAGTGCTCTCATTTATGTAAAATACGAAATAAAATAATTATTTTTATAAAATATTATTTACCGTATTTATTTATTTCGCTAAAGTTTAAAAGCTGCTCAATTACAGTTATAATTAATTAAATTAGAATTACCCGATAAATTGAAAAAAAAATCTATTGGTCTGCAGAACTCCATCCCCTGAGTTGTGAAACCCGAACGCGTCACTGGCTGAAAGGTTTCATTTACACATTTTACTGTAGCCGTTATTAAGTTTATCTTTCTAATCTCTGTATTTTGATATTTGTTCTCATTATATACTTATGCACAACATTCTGACTTGTTACTGATAGTTACTCAATAAAAAAAATATTTTGATACTAGCCTGAAATTTAAAAAAATAGTATCTAAAACTAAATACCATATGGCTAGAAAATATTATACACTATTTCATGACGTCGTCGTTTTAAAAATGTAATAAAAATGATTTAAAAGTATATTTTTTATTGCGAAAAGTTACACTGCTTATAGGATTAATTACTTAATAGGAACAATATTCTAAATGAAATCGTATTTTGCTTTCTTATTCAGGATTGCAATGGAACACCTACCGACAATAAAGGTTTTATAATAGATATAGCAAAAAAGCAAATAGAAAAACTAATCAGTCTTGTGGAGGGTTTAGTAAACACAGCAATTAAGGAACTCGGCGAAATGACCAGCGCTGCAGCCGAAATAACTTATACGGCTATCAAAGCTGCCACTAACTCTATTAATATGGTCATTGATTATGGTGTAGGCTCTATTCGCAGTATTGCTCAGAAAGCCATTGACTCAGGCCTCAACGTTACAGAGTGCACAGTAATCAATATCGACAACCTCAACCTTGTTCGACGACGTCTTATCGGAGAAGAAGTTGTCTGTGCTACTAATAAACTTGCTGAGTTTAACACCATCGTTAACAACACAATAAAGACTTTCAATGAGGATCTTGAGATGATCGCAGGACTGCCGAAGAGACTAATAGAATGTATGACAAGCTTACATATGATTAAGTGTGTAACAGCGTTAATATCAGATGTTACACAACTACAGATTGATATACCTAAACAAATTATGGATACTATGAAAGAGATTGGAGAAACGTCGGTAACATTTCAGAAAGATGTCCATCAATGCCAATTTAAAGAACTTAGAGAAGCAGTAGATGAAAGTAGGAGAATTGTGGACACAATGACTCAATGCGTGCAAGAAGCCAATCAAACGCACTATAGAAAAAAATTTGAGTACATCTTTTCATAATAATTTCACAGTTATAAAATTAAAAACAATTTGTGTTTTGCGAAATGTACATTTGTTACTTAAAATGTAGTATAATGTTGTAATAGTAAATATATGATTTTTTTATATTTTATAATTAAATAAAAAATAAAATAGTTACTTAAACACATGTAATATAGATCAGATAATATGAAATATATTGTACTACATAGGTATATACAAGAATTATTAATATATGCTTTATAAATTTCTAATTTTTTTTTATAAAATACAGCATTCATTCAAATTTAATTTTTTCAATTCACTTTATATTGTTTTGAATATATTTCTAAATGTATACCGGAAGACAATCATTTTACATACAGTAGTAGATAAGTTAGACAAAAATAAATTAAAAGGTTTTTCCTACTTTACCTGAAGTAAAATGGAATATTTATATTTTATAAACATGATTTGATCAATATAAACATGTTTTACTTAAAAGTAAATAGTATAATTAGAAACTATTTAAAAAAAACCTGATGAAAATGTTAGTAACTTATTGACAATTTCTATAAAAATTAGAAAAAATATAATATTTTAATACATTATGATTATTTGTTATTAGACGTTTATTTTTATAAATGTAAGAATATCTCAAATATCATAACGATATATGTTTTTAAATAAAACAAGAAGAAATATAACATTGCGAACAAAGAGCATAAAATTTGTTATATTAATGCACAACCTCTTGCTATTTTGATTAATTTTTTATTTATTAATCTGCAGTTAATTAAGAATTGTTTTTTAACTATTTTTAGCGACAAGCTGGTTTGTAATATTTCAAATAGGTATTTATGTCATCTCTATTCTAGTACATTGTCATCCATGCCCCATTAACTTACAAAATCTGGCTGTAAACGGATATGCAGTTTTAACAAATTAATATTTTTTACAAAAACTTTAAATATGATTGAAAAAAATATACCGCAAGTATTTAATTATCGAATCAATTTTGTGATAATTAATTTTATCTATGTACATTTGCATTAATAGTAAAGTCAAGGTTCAAAATCAAAGTTTATAACTCCTTATCATTGTATATCTGTTTAATTTATCATAGTTTTTTACAATTTTTATATATCAAGTATTAAATCGAGCAATGATATTAATCATGTTGTAATACTTTTAGAAATATACAAAGGTGTTAAGTTTGTTTTTATATTTCATAATTTTATCACGTCTGTTAAAAATGGTTTCATGTGACATACTTTTCAAAATAGTTCATAAAAAGTTTACTATCATTATTATTATAAGCAATAAAATTAAAACTTTTTTAAAGTAACACTTGTCTTTTTAACCTTAAGAAACATATTAATGCGCATATAAGGCTTCTATTAAAAAATCATTAATTATCATAACCCAAAAAAGTAGTCTCCGAATTATTTTTTAACCACGAAGTTGTATGCTAGTTAAAGTATCTACATGCTTTATTTGTAATATCTTTTGCAATAATGCTATTGTTTTCAAAATATTTTAGAATGATTATTCCACACATGTAATTTTCACCCAATCCGAATGCTTCATTTGATTGAAGTACGCAGTTTTTCAGTGAAAGAAAAAGTAAAACCATAATAGCATCGTCAGTGTTATATTTTGATATAATGAAATTTTTTGATTCGAACTATTGTTCGTGAGATAATTAAGTAAATATAATTCGAGCTATAAATTTATAAATAAATAAATAAAAAGTTATATTTTTATAATGGTAGCAATACAAAGAGGAACACATTGTATGTTACTTGTAATAAGAGCTAGGAAACACTACCTGTTATAATAGCTTATAAAGCACAGTGCATAAAATGCTCTATCTAGACAATGTGCAATAAGGTATCAAAATTATAGGTTTAAAAACGTGAACACTTCAGGAACAATATATAAGAAAAACGAAAAAGAATTACACCTACATCGATAAAATGTGAGTAGGTACAGTAATATAATTAAAATTATAATATAAAAAACTTAAAATTAAATAAATTGTAAATATGCCGCGGTTGGTATCAGATGAAAGCACCCGAGAAAGTTTAGCATGCACAAGCGAAAATAGCATTAAAAAAAGGCAAGCTAGGATTTCTCTAGTAATATTTTGCAGATAATATCAATTATACTGCGTCGTAATTGGACAATCTCTATTCAAAAATTTGTTCAAGTTCAATGTGGTATCTCTTGTGAATCGCAGATAAGATTATATATAAATCACGGATTTTCATTATTTACATTAAACATTCTCGAAATGTCAACGAAAAAAATAAGTACTTTAATTCTTTTCATAATTTTTACTCTAGTAAGTATACTTCAAATATCTACAAAACATCTTTACATTAAGTTTTCGAAAATAGAGTAGAATCTATTTTTTGGACAGTCAAATATGTTCTTCAATTCATGATCTTCGGATGGTGTTCAAATTTTGTGAAAATAGTGCACTACTAGAATAATCGACAGTAAATTTAATATAAATCTTTTAAATATATTATACATATGTTATATATTTAAATTTAAATTTTATTGAATTATCTTACATTTTCTAATAGAATTAAAAACTAGAAACATTCTCGCTAATTTATTTAAATTCATAAACAAAAAGACAGTAAATACCTAAGGTATTACAAAAAATAATAAGATTATATTTAAATAAATTTAATACCATAGAGTGCATATTATATATTTGAGCGAAAAACCAACCACATTGCAATATGGTCGCTGTGAAAACAACCACAAAGCGTTGTGGCAATTTTTCACAACGGCTATAAAGACATTTAAGAACATGTCAAACTATGTTCTAATGCATTTTGGCGTTTAAAGAACTCACGGTGCTTGAAATTACTATTACTTTTTATAAATAACTAATTTATACATTGGGATTAATATACAAAATCATAATTTTTTCCCTAATTATTTTAGATAAAAAACTTCAAATAACAGGTGTAGAGCATTATATTCTGCATCTAAATAAACAAACAAAACTAAAACTACGTTCCTTGCAACTTCGGAAATAATTAAGTATGAAAATCACCCCAAAAAATACAAGTAACCGTGGAATTTAAGCAAATATCAAATATTCAACAGTTTGTCTGTCAAGTTAGATAATATTTATTTGTAATATTACTTAATATCACATAAATTACTATGGAATTCAAAAAATAAAATCTAAATAACAATAACTATATTTCCGTAGCATAACTTGACAGATAAACCGTAACATTTGTTATTTTTTGTTTCACTTTCATGGCTACAGTCTATCGTTATTTATGGGGTTACCTAATTTATGAGGTTACAAGGTACGTAAAATTAACTTTGCTTCTTAATTCAGATACAGAACTTTATGCACAGAATCTTTTTTTTAAGCTTTTGTTGCCTAAAACAATTAGGGAAGTAGGAAATTACGAAAATATGCTTTTAAGTGTTAAAAAAATCGGGTATTCGGGTTAGTATAATTTTTAATGTAAACTAGTTATCTTTTTATGAAATTAGAATATTTGTGTCCTATTCGGGGGATTTTAATTCGTTTGGGGACATATTCTGGTAGTGTGTTCGAATAATAAAATAAAAATTTAAATTGAGATTAGTAACCTCTAATGCAGTGTATGCCAAACTTTTTTTATCTTGCGGTACATTAGGCGAATAGATTTTATTTTGCGGCACCCAGGCATCCCAAATAAAAAACTCAATAACAATAAATATGCTTTATTACAATAAATAATGATAAAAAATTTAATTATAGTAGCATAAAATAACATTGTTTTATGGACATAATACTCCTAACATAATAATGTGAATAATTGAGGGTTGAATTTATTTTGAGAAAGAATTTTTCAAAACTCAACTGTAAATTAGATAAACAAAGAGATTAAAAAGATTAAAAAGAAAACAGAGATTTTAGGGGTATATAGTATAGTAGCGAAATAAATATTGTGATAATTTAACACAGAAAATTAGACTTTGTGAGTCTTTGTGAGTAGAGTCGCTTTTGAAATTTTATTAATTTTTTTTTATGTTACTGATAACAGCATTTAATAATCAGTCATGGAAAATGATTTGTATTCTAAAATTTTTCGAGGCCCACCTAGAACCTTTGGCGGCACATTAATGTGCCGCGGCATACAGTTTGGCAAACACTACTGTAGAGTGTAGAATATGATTGTTTAAGAGTTCTGGTCAAATATAAACGCAATCGAATTTAAATGAAATTCTAATGCCAGTACGATGAAGGCGAGTTTTTAACCTGATTTAAATTTATTAACTCTAGATTAAATTTGTAAATGCGTTTCACAAGAAAAGGTTAAACTTTAATCCTAAGCTTAAATGCGGAATTAAGATAACTCATTTCTGGATGGAGTTGAATTTTTAACATTGGGTTAAAATGACATTTCCACTTTTATTTGTTTAAATATCGAGAGATAAGAATTAATAATACATACTTTTATTCCATTTATTTATAGTTCGCGTCTACCATTGATGAACGAGAGTCGTTAGATCAGGGAGTATTATACTCCCTGCTTCAGATGATAAGTTCCTAGATAATGTTTTGTACATTATTCCTAGACAACGACATAACGCAAAATGTAACCTATTTGAATTTTATAACGTCGTTGAGTTTAGAAGTAGTTAAGGCTTTCCAAAAATCCTTTTTATTTTGTACAGTCTTTCGAGCAAGAAAAAAAATCTTATATTCCACTTTCATTGCTCACTTTCTTTTAATATCGCAGTAGGGCAGTAGTGGACAAGCAATATATTAGTAAAGTATCTATATAGGATGAATACTAGAAACCTTGACATAGTAAGACAATTTTTTGTTGTTTATTACAACATACACTTCATTATATTTAGCGGGGCGCTAAATATAATGGAGTGTATGTTGTACCGTTGGTTATATTATTTAATTTTGCATCTGATCAAATATTATGGAACACGAATTTCTTTAATTAAAATATTTGATGAAATAATCGTATTTTGACAGTTTTCTGCAATACGAAATTTTAAACAAAATGCTCAATATTCGAGGGGTTAAGATTGTGGCTACATAAATACACTGTATTTTGTCCAGGGTTTAAGACCTGAATAAATACACTTTTTTATTATTTAAAATGTAAATTACGAGTATATTCTATTAATTAACATTAACAGTAAAAAAATATATTTCATTACAACGGATTAGTAATATTTTTTATATTTATTCTAGACCTTGCGTCAAAATCACTAATAATAACCATAATTTTTTAATAATTGCATCTGATTATTTCAAAATCAATAATATTTTAATTTTTTATTATTTTGGAAAAACGCTTCCAAAAGTAATCTAATCATTTATTTGCTTACAACAAATTCTCACATTTTCATTGATTATCTCAACTATTTTGATAGTAACAATTCATTAGGTAAAAAATAATATATATGTTTATTATTTATTTCCAATTATATTTTTGTAATTTTCAATTACATTTAATTACTCCAGTTTATTTCTCTCCGTACAACTTTACCCGCATTTTCTGTTTGATAATCTACTTTCTAACTTGTTATTATAAATATAATCAAATAATTAGACAAGAAATATTATTTTTAATTAAATATATTAATTACAAACATTATAATAATTATATATTACCGCGTTTTTTATGTCACTGTTAAGGTGAAAATATTATGCGCAACTAAAATTGACGCAAAGATCTATGTTGTGAAATATGCATCAAAATTTAAAATAATAGATAATACATAAGTGCCAACATAAACATGTTGTCAATTTAATTGATTCCATGAAACGCATTTGACTTTTAACTCCAGGATTTGATAATTCTCTATTTAACTCCGTCTAATGATAAATGTCATAGTCATAGTGCGTGTAAAATTAAGTGATCGTATGTACCTACTTCGTATTAGAAATTTTTTATGTTAGATACTTGATTTACTAATAAATTAGTAATTTGTAAAATATAAGTTAATACGTTTCACTTTGAGTTCATTTGTTCCATTTATTAGAAAATGGCAAAGTTGGTATACGGACGTTTCGGATTATTTGACTTTTGATCCGTCATCAGTATGAGAGTTTAATTATAAAAATATGTAATATAAAAATTTTGAAATAAAATGGTTAGCAGGTTCTATAAAAAATTTCATGAAGACGACATCGACGAAAAATTATTTATAATATTAAACCTACATTATTGCAAGTTGTAATACTTAGAACATTTTTAATAAATATAATAAACATATCCTTAAACGTCACAACACGTTATAGCCATTGTGAAAATAGTCAGAACGCTTTCTTGCATTTAGAAAATTGCCACAACGCATTGTGGCTGTTTCTCGATTGCCAGAATGCGTTATTGTCGGTTTTTTTGTTCAACATATAATTAAAATTTGTTTCAGTTGATGTTCTTGTCGTACTTTTTATTTAACATATTTTTTATTTTTTTTATTATAATTATTTAAGAAAAAGAATCCACATTCAACATAAATATTAAAATATAGGAAATATGAATTATAATCAGTGAACTGACAGTACCTATATTATTTAAAAAAATTATCTAAATTCAACTTAAATATTAAATACAGGCAATAAGAATCAGAATCAGTGAACTGACACAGATATTTTCTGATATTTCCATGGTTATCTGATTTCTAACGCTTTTAATCAAGTGATTAGTTCCGTCGCCTACGGCTCGTGAAATAATCCTCACTCTCAGGATTACATTATGCACTTTAGTCCTGCAGTGTGTAATATATTATTATTTCATTAAGTATATGATTTTCAACAATTTTTATAAAATAATACTAAAATTTTACTTAGTTGATTATTTTCTAACTTTTGATCTATTATTCTGAATAAATATTCATATATACAAAATTATTGAAACTAACTAGTAAACACAGACATTTAGAGTTAGAGGTAATTGCTCGTAATGATATCTAAACAAAATATTAAAAAACTATAAAACCAGGGACATTAAAAATATTTACTTCAAGTAAACCAACCTTAATTTGGCAAATTCCAACAAAATTATTTTTGATTCGTTGTTAGCATATCATGTAGTATCTGTAATTTTTTTTAAGTTGTGAAACACCTGTGTATATTTGTATCTACTGCCCTAGTTCAATTTATATTTTGTGGGAGCAATGTGGAACTTTAACTTTAACAGAATTTGTAGAACGATTTGATGTGGTCAGGTAAGTTAAATACATAAAATACATAAGCGACTACGGTTTAACAATTCGATATATTCAATAAGAATATGTTTCTTACATTATTTTTTCTTATAACGGAGTTGATTTGAGTAATGCAAAATTAGAACAGTGCGGAAACAGATAAATATAACCTGTTAATATTACCAATTCTAACATTTACAAACAAATATTTTGCTTTTTTTGAATATTTCATTTTCATGCGCATGAAATTGTTCGCTATTATAACAAACAAATGTATAACATTTTTATGCTAGTCGTTCATATAGTATTATTGTCATAGGGCTGTTTAATTAAAAAGTCTTATATATACCATAGGCGCAATGAGTGAATGTGGCTATAGAGTGGTTGAAGTGTGTACCGTGAATCATAATCGCAGCCATTACTCCCTTAGGATTTAAGTAACAATTACACGTATATCATTCTAATATTTCACGTTTTCATTGTATTTTTTCCAGATAGCATGTGCAGAATCTTCTACAGACATAATTTCCAAAATTAAAAATGAAAAGTTAATAACTCCAATCGACTTAATAAGATGGCAAATTGATGTATGTATAAAAGTAGTCAAAGAAATTGTGAATACTCAAATAGCAATATTAAATAATATTCGTAAACTTTTTGACACAATTGTACAAACGTCGATTGACGCCACCATTAGAATGATCGACAGAATTATCTTTGGTACTCTTAACGTCATAAGAAAAATAACTCAGAATATGATTGATCATGGCATCAACATTACCGAATGTGCCGTTGTGCAGATGGATAAATTAATGATCCTTCGAAGACGACTCGTTATAGATGAGATCCAATGCGTAACTGCTCAGGCTGGCGAATTTTATGATATAATCGACAGAGCGATACATAATTTCACCTCGGATTTGTTGTTTGTTCTTGAATTCCCTAGAAGGTTTCAGAAGTGTTTTTTGACCCTTCGTCCAATCAAATGCTTCGCAACACTCGCCAATGACGTGGCCAATGTGCAAAAGACAATTCCAAAACAAATTATAGGCATGGTATATGAAATAGTAGAGTACTTCATAGGATTTAAGAAGAGAGTGCACAAATGCCAAGTTGATCAGTTTCTCAAATCTATTAACGGTACACAAAAAATCTTGAAAGATTTGGTGGGTTGTATACATCATAAGAAAAGCAATAGACACAATGTAATTACACAAAATTTACTTTCAACCATTCACTATAGATCTCCAATAAATAATCAACGGTTTTTCTATTTGAGATGAAATAATAAACTAATAATGAAATTATATTAGTTTTTATATATATATATATATATATATATATATATATATATATATATATATATATATATATAAATTTTATTTTAATAATTGTAATAAAAAATAATAAACGTTATGATTACCCTACAATACAAATGAATTATTTTTTTATGTAAAAATTCCTTCTCGAAGTCGTTTTTTTTCTTTCACGGGGATAAAAAATAGAAAGAAACGCAACGAAAATAAACATCTAAGTGTGGGTCTAAATTCCACGCATCAACAAGTGGACATCTATAAAATAAAAGTTGTTTGTTTGATATTTGTCCAGTGGCAGATCCAGGGGGGGGGGGGCGCTAAGGGGCTCAAGCTTCCCCCAAAAGCATCTGGATCAGCGGCGTGTCATCCATATCAGCACGGTGTGCAGTGCATACTCTGCTGATATTTTAAGTAAAATAAATATTACTTATGTAGTTCAGCTTTGTCTAAAAATATAATTTTATATTCCAGTAATATTTTATATTAGCGCGTCAACGTTAAAGTAGAATTCGTAATATTTGTATGATACGGTAGGGGTAGGCCGAGTTCCATGTACCGTTGATGCAGCTTATTCGTACAGGGACAGCATATAACACTCTTTCTGCGCTGAGAGAGAAACTGTAAGCGACGTTTCTCTTTTTCCCGCGTGCACTAGACTGCATCCATCCCTGATGTACACAGAAGACTTTACTGTTTGTTTTTGTCAAATTTTGCAAATATGACATCGAAACGTGTACAAGGAGATCTTCGTTCGTTTTTTTCATTAAAAAGAAAGAAAGAAGAGGGCGAATCGAGCATATTACCAAAAAACAATGTCAGCGACATATCATTGTCGACTCATAGTTCATTAGGTACATCCTTCTGATTGTTTTGTATGTACTTAAATGAAACACGATTAGTCGAGTTTGTGTGCTTTAACGACTATGAGTTTGTTTTCTCTTCTTTTATTTTATATGTTTATCGTAATTTTATATATCTGATATTCTCATAATAAATTTTAGCGTAATGCCTGAAGCTGAATCACGAAATGTATTTATTTAAATAGTTCCATTGCATTTCCATCCACATCCTATACATTTAGAAAAATTAAATTAATCAAAATAAAAAACATGTGTACAGTACTTTGTTATATTCCTTAATTGATATAAAAATCGCAAGATAAACATGGCTTCTAATTTGATCAATATATCTCTCATCCTCACATCTTCAGAGTATCAAAAGCAAACTACAGAGGAAGTTACAAAATTATTGAAAATTAATAACTACTTACACGGTATCATCACAGGTTTATTAAATAAATATAAAGAATAACACAAAAGCAAACTAATGCAAATATCACAAATCAAGTCACCACCTTAGCGACATATGGTCTTTTATATACACATATAGATAGCATTGCAACAAACCTCACAAAATTGTTCGTAATTTTAAATAAAAAAATTGGCTTCAAAACAATTAAAACAATCTGATATGTCCAGCGCACCTTCCGCCACTGTATTAATATTTTCTATATAAGTTGCAATGTGTAGTTTCACAATTAGTTTGTAATTGCAGGTCAGAATATGTTTAATTCCTTTCATTCCTAAAATTTCCTTCATAAAATTTGTATCACAAAAAACAGCTATTTTTGGCGTTACTAAAACCTTGAATCACGCATTGTAATATATTCGTTATATATTTTTTCCACCTTTTTTAATTTTACAATAAAACTACTTCATATTTACTTTTTTATTTTCTAAACTTACTTGCATCAAATTTATCATATGTCAAATTTGGTGATCATATTAATAACTCATCTGTTTTATAGAAATTCTTTAGCCTAAACGATATGTAAAATTTATACATTTTTTTTTGTTTAGCTAGAAGACGTATACAAACGTAATTATGCAAATCGGTAGAAAATTTAAAAAATCTTTATATATAACAATAATGTAATTTGCAAAAAATGGTATTTAGAACTATTTTTAAAGCTTTAAGTAAAGTACTATTTCCGGTTAACCAATTGTGGTCAAAATCTAATCAGTTCATCATATTTGAATATAAAACTTTGTAACAACCTCACCGTCGTTGTGAAATATCAATAAATAAATTAGGTTATATGGAACAACAAGATTAATATATTTATTAATCAATTAAATTACAAAAGAGAAAGGTTCTTTATACACTGTTATGTACATAAACAAAAATTCTATCATATAAACTAAACTTATCCCTAAATCTTGATGATTTCCCACCGTTGCTGGATCTTGGCGGATATGGAGAAATTGGATCGGGACGGTAGGATATTGGGTTTGAGACTACTTCGTCTCACTTGCCTCGCGATGAACCGTTGACTCTCGAACTCGTTGAATTTCGAAACACACTGGCTCGTTTTCTTTATCTTCCTCCCCTATCAACAACCCTTGACTACCTTTGTTTTCTTTTCTGTCAAAACCGCGGCCAACTTACCCCAATTACAATTTCCGAAATAACAAAATACAAAAACAATTTAGACATGGTGTGTACAGCTTTATTACAACTGAAATGCCAAATATATTTTTTACATGTATCGTATTGAAGTTATCGTGGACGAATAATCTTCACACGCATACACACACACGCACGCACGCACGCACGTACGCACCCGCACACACACACACACACACAGGGATATACAGACATCACAGTAAAAATAGTAAAATCATATTCCAGGGACCCTAATCGTGCTCATATGTTAAAAACTCACACCAGGAAACATTGACCAAAAACAATACCTCCCTTATCTATATGTATATTGATAGACGGGAGGTAAAAATGGGTGATAAATATGCAAATTTAAAATCAAAAACAAATAAGGTTAGCAAATGAAATGTCGTTTACAAGATTTCGTACAATGATTAATGATTATACTGGTCAAACTAAAATAAACAGAACTAGAACAACACACTGATACTGGAATTATGGCCTCTGAAAAAAAAATATGAATTATAAGAAGAGATATAATAAATTTAAGCAAAATATACTAAACTATTTTAAAATACAACAATATGTAACAAGATGGCAATTATGGCCCTACTTTCCATTTTGTTTGTGTTTCTGCGTTTATGCATTGACCTACCATTTTGTCATCGGCATCCAGACGTTGACATTTTTGTTACCTATAAAAATTTAAAATTTTAGGGCCAGATGCAGATGAGATCATATCTCAAACATAATTTGTACTTAGATAAAGGACTGAGAGGTAGATTTGGCTCGTGTTTGAAATCCTGAAAATCACAAAAGGAAATAGGGTAATTTTATGTTTCTCGACATTAATGAGCTTCAACCAAAATATAAATTTGTTTTGAAGAATTTATTTTACAATCATTATAACATATTTCTATTTAAGTATTGACATTACAATATTTGAGTAACAAGTAAATATTATAGTACATATTCAGAATGTTATGATGTTTTTTTTTACATGTTCATATTCATAAAGCGGTGATATTCATGGTAGTGACAGTTTTTACATATTTTCATTGTTGTTGTTTGTATTTATTTTAAAAGGGACGAGGTGACAAAGAACACTTGCAATATTCATACCTTATACAGAATCGCTGGCTTGTGAAACGCGAATTCTACCATCACACGACAACAGTCGGTGATAAATAAATTTATAAAATTTTTGAGTAAGTCAAATAAACTTTTAGGCATGATTCACAAACAATCTACTTATTAGGAGGATAGTTAGCTTAAAAATAATAATTTTTACACGGTATCTGTGGTTACAATTATGAAAAATTATAAAAAGCACCTCCTGTTTTTATCCATTTTTTTATTATAGTGGACTTAATCATTCTTTTTAAATTATTAATTAGGATTTTTCGTTCAATAATTTTCAAGTAACCTTGAAAGAATTGTTATGTTGAAATATTTAAAGCAAGTGATACCTTGTAAATTAATCGTGCCCCGACCCATATTATCAAGACATTTTGACTTATTTGTTGCTATAACACACAAGCCCATATTTCATGTTGTCAAAATATAGTATAAAATCTTTTATTAAGAGTAATTAAATGTTATTGAAAGTGTTACGTTTAAGGTTAGGGTAAAGACTAACAATGTACTAACGTACAATATAAGATGTTTAGAAAATAAATATTTATCTAAGTATATGAGAATTTTAATTTATTTTATTACTTATTACTGTATGTTATGATACAAAATATTATTTGTTTTTTTTTTCATTTATTTTCCTTTCATTTATAATTTCGTTAATAATGAAATTTAAAGATTCATGCACAGAAGTATGTTCACATTTATGGCTCTAGACTTCTCAAGGCAGCGCGAAATATATTTTCTACTCTGGTATCTAATACTTTTCTTGTTGTTCTTTTAGAGAACACTTCCTTATCATCGACCAACACCGAAGAGGGTAATAGTCCCTATAACGTTGATTATTATTATTATTCTTATCATCGACTGATCTGTTTTTGAGTAAATATACAAAAACTACGGTTGCGGGTTTATAACATATATCGCATTTTGTATGCAAATTATGTATTGTTGTATTTCACAATAATGTAGCGATTCCAGGGTAGCGGCGCGGGCGGCGGCCGTTAACGGACATGTCACAACAAGTCCGTCCACTCCCCATTGTTCTGTTTCCAGAGAGTTTTCGAATATTCCAGAAATTAAGTGTTTTACTTTAAATACCCCGAGCAAGAGATCGCGAGGACAGTCTTATATTGATACGTGTAGTAAACAGATGGTGATATAAATAATTAGGCAGTGATAATAAATATTGTGAAAATAAATATTGCGTAATTTTAATTGATTAAATAAATTATCTTGTCTTTATTGATAATTGTTAGTCTTAAAATAGTATTTATGTTCATTTATTCATAGTGTTACTTATTTTAGTTATTCTTTATAATTCATATTTCTTTTATTAAACATAGTTATATAAATATTAGTGTTTTTATCAATTTTACACTTCACCTAAATAAATAAAACATTACAATTGGTGTCTAATGTGAGGTTATTAAAAACTGTAAAGTGTAAATAAAAATAAATAAAATGGCGACTAAACAAGTAAAATTAAGTGAAATACAGGTGGCCTATCTCAAGGGGGAGCTGGAGGAACGAGAGATGGAGACATCGTGAAGAAAGTCTGTTTTACAACATCATCTACGGCAACCTTTGGTAGAAGCTGGTAAAAATCCTGATGACTTTTTATTCGAAATTGATGATTGAGAAGGCTACAGCGCTGACAGTTTCGCTGCGTGGAGAAGCCATCGATATCCTACAGACTCTAAAAGAGAATGAACAGGAAGACTACGAACAACTTGTTCAGCGATTGGATATGCGATATGGCAATGCGCATCTGGAGCAGGTGTACCAGACGCAACTGAGGAACCGATATCAGAGTTCTAAAGAAAACCTTCAAGAATTCGAAGCTAATATAGCTTGTTTGGTTCGTCTCGCACACTATACTGCTCCTGAGAGCGTTTTGGAATGCCTAGCTACATAAGCATTTATCTATGGGGTCCGAGACAATGAAACTCAGCAGGCACTACGATTGGCTCGACCAAAAACTCTGGTTGATGCACTTTCATATGCCTTAGATCATGAAGCTGCAAACAAACTTCACGCAACCAATCACAAGTGCGAATTATCGATGCTGAGAGGATTGAAGACACTGAGGATCTAGATGACAGGATAAGACGAATTTCATCTGCAATTCATGGCGCGGGAAGAAAGAAACTCCACTGTTGGAATTGCGGTGAATTAGGTTACCCGCAAAGGCTCTGCAGAAAACAACAGAGGAAAGCAGAAGCAAGAAAGGAAGAAACAGAGTCAGGAAACTAAGTGGGGTTGATGCAAAGGGGCAATCGTCGACCCGTATTCCAGTAGCCCCAGAATCCATTAGTTATCTCGCATACATTCATCATCAAGCTAACAGTGTCTATGTAGACGGCTCTATCGACAGCAGGCCGCTTAAAATGTTGCTGGATACGGATGCGACAAAAACAATAATCAGACCCGACTTAGCAAGAAAACTGTGCAGAAAACATCTACTTCCAACAAAATGACAAATACGCACAGCCACAGGAGAACAAGCTTCCGCATCTGGAGAAATAGATTTGAGCATCGCTGTTGGAAAAACTTACATTAAACATCGTGTGCTGGTAGCTGACGTTGAAGATTAATTCATCCTTGGCATGGACATTAAGAAAATGCATGGATTTAAACTTGACCTGAAGAATGGAGTGATGATGGTCAATTGATGAAGAACTGGTATTAAATCCACGAGACGACGATGCCATGCGAGTATTGATAACGGAAGATGAAACCCTCTCAGAACGAAGTGAATCAATCGTGAATGCACAGTTAGAGGGTAGCTTCTGTGAGGGAAACATTGTCATGCTCCAGCCGAAAAATGATGGTGCCAAAACTGGAACTGCAGGTGTAATTGGAAAAACCTTGCTCAAAACCAACAAAATAATTTCAGTTCGAGTAATGAACATTAATATTTATCCCGTTACACTAAAGAAAAGGACCATAGTAGGTGAATGTTCAGCGGTATCATCAATTATTCGAACTGTGAAGGCCAAAGACAATACATCCAGTGAAGTTCCGGATATTTTAATCAAGGAGTTGTCAACATCGTTCCAGGAATTGACCGCAGATCAGAAAACCAAGGCTAAGAACTTATTAGGAACTTTCAAGATGTGTTCCAATTTGATGAGAAGGACAAAGGAAGAACCAATGTAGTCCATCATAAAATAGACACCAGAGACGCAAGACCCATCCGTCAAACAGCAAGAAGGTTACCACTGGCGAAGCGGGAAGAAGCAGAAGAAATTATAAAGAACATGAGGACGGAAAGTGTGATTGAACCTTCAAGCAATCCATGGGCTTCACCTGTGGTGCTAGTGAAGAAGAAAGATGGCTCTACAAGATTTAACGTCGATTATCGTCAACTTAACAACGTGACGAAAAAGGATAGCTACCCGCTACCCCGAATAGACGATACACAGGGCATATTGGCAGGATCAAAGATCTTCTCTACTCTTGATCTAAAGAGCGGATACTGGCAAGTGGATTTAGACCCAATAGACAAAGAAAAGACGGCATTTGCCATCGGTACCGGTCTTTGTCAATTTACTGTTATGCCATTTGGGCTCTGCAATGCACCTGCAACGTTTGAACGACTTATGGAAACCGTGTTGACTGGACTGTCGTGGAAAACATGTTTGGTTTACCTCGACGATAAAAAAACGTTCGAGGACTACATGAAGAACTTGGAAGAGGTTTTCCAAAGATTGAGGAAGGCTAACCTGAAACTCAGTCCAAAGAAGTGTCACTAATTTAAAAAAAAAAGTTCATTATCTTGGACACGTAGTTTCTGGTAAGGGTATTGCAGTTGACCCGGAGAAAATAAGAGCTGTGAGTGACTGGCCAGTTCCGAGAGGTAAAGACGAATTGAGAAGTTTTCTTGGTCTCTGTACATACTACCGGCGTTATGTACCTGGATTTTCCAACATAGCGAAGCCATTGACAAGTCTTACTGAAGAAGGCTGAAAATTTATATGGGAGATGGACTGTCAAGCTGCGTTCAAACAACTTAAATATTCCTTAACAAGCGCACATGTCCTAAGTTATCCTTTACCAGAAAAAGAATTCGTTCTAGATACAGATGCCAACAACGTTGGAATTGGTGGCGTATTTTCCCAGATACAAGGCGGACAAGAGAAAGTTATTGCCTATTTTAGTAAGACCTTGTCAAAATTAGAGAGAAATTATTGCGTCACCAGAAAAGAACTTTTGGCAGTTGTGAAATCCGTGGAGCACTTCTACAAATATTGATACGGTAGAAGATTTCTTATAAGAACTGACCATGCTGCCCTCAAATGTATGCTACAATTTTTTAAGAATCCTGAAGGTCAGGCAGCTAGATGGATTGAAAGATTACAAGAATATAACTTTGTTATCGATCATCGGGAAGGTACAAGCCATCGTAATGCTGACGCATTATCAAGAAGACCTTGCCAAGACGAATGCAAGCTTTGCAGTCGTCTAGAAGAAAAACTCTCTACCATCGCCAGAACAATAGTAGTCAATGATAGTTGGCAAACGGAAGACCTTCGCAAGGATAAAGAGAGTGACTTGGACTTGAAAATCATACTGGATTGAAAACGTGGCGATAGCAGACCAGTTTGGGAAGATGTTGCACGACACTCACAAGGTGTAAAATCGTATTGGGCGCAGTGGGATTCTATTGTGGTTGAAGAGGGCCTCGTGAAACGTGTCATAGAGAATACTGAAGGTACTGAGAGTAGGACCCAGCTGATAATCCCTAGGAATAGAGTACCGGAAGTATTGGAGGAGATCCACGACAGATCTTGGAGTAAATAAAACCCTCGAGAGATTGCGCCAACGATTTTACAGATGGGTAAAGTGCAAGAAAGATGTTAAAGAGTGGTACAAGAAATGTGTGGTCTGCGCGGGAAGTAACGGGCCACATAGGAAAAGAAGAGCTCCAATGCGCCAATATAACGTTGGAAGTCCCTTTGAATGCATTGCGATTGACGTGGCCAAACCATACCCAGAAATATTGGTAGTAATGGACTATTTCACTAAGTGGGTTGAGTCCTATCCATTACCTAACCAGGAAGCCGTAACGGTCGCTGAAGTGTTGGTAAAAGACTGCATCTGCCGATTTGGAGTACCGCGAGAGATACATTCCGACCAAGGAAGGAATTTCGAATCTGCTGTGTTCCAAAATATCTGTAAGATATTAGGAATAAAGAAAACCAAAACTACTGCATTACACCCGTAGTCTGATGGCATGGTTGAACGGGTGAATAGAACAATAAATCGGTATTTGTCGAAGGTAGTCTCTAACCATCAACGAGGCTAGGACCGACATCTTCTTCTGTTCCTGTTAGCTTACCGTTCATCCGTGCATGAGACAACAGGGCAGATACCAGCTAACATCCTATTCGGGCGGGAGTTGCGCTTACCATGCGACTTGATATTTAGCAATAAACCCGGTGAAAATCTGGCCGGGGAGGACTAAGTGACGGACTTACGGAGAAGAATGAACGACATCCATGAACAAGTCCGTAGAAACATTCAAGGTTCCAGCGATCGGATAAAGGACCAGTATGATGTCAAGGCTGAAAAAAGTGGTTATCAATTTGGTGTGGCTTTACAATCCACAAAGACGTCGTGGCTTATGACCGAAACTGCAAAAGAATTGGGAAGGTCCCTACGAGATAGTAAAAAGCATAAATGATGTGGTCTACAGAATTAGGAAAACACCTAATGGAAAGCCGAGAGTAGTCCACTTCAATCAGTTAGCCACTTTTGCTAGTGATGACTATGACGATCATCATGAGCGACGATTCGCCGGGTTTTAGCTGAGGAACCTACATTTGAAGACTTCATGGAAAGCCATTCTACTGGTCACAAGACACGGTATGGCGTGACACGAGAAGAACAACGAGATCTGTTCACAATGGCCCCGGAGTATTCCCTCGCTCATTGTGTAGCGAAAGACATTAAAATGTCCCGCGGCATCGCTTCAGTTTTTAAAAGAAAGTTTGGACGAGTACAGGAACTGGCCAACCAACGTCCAACTGTCGGAAAAACGCTACAACTGAAGGATGATAACATAGAACACAAGCGGTACATTTACTATCTGGTTACGAAACAATACTCATATCAGAAGCCGTTATACCGCAGTTTATGGGACTTGCTGTGCAATATGAAGGACCATCTGTTGCAGAACGACATCATGAAGCTCGCAGTACCGAAGATAGGCTGTGGACTAGATGGTTTGGATTGGAGGATTGTTAGAAGCGTGTTAGAGACAATCTTCCGCTTTACCGAAATGGAAATTCTAGTCTGCAGCTTCAACTCTACCGGGCAAGAAGAACTCAAACGGACCGTCGACTGTTACTTCTTTAAGATTTCCAGATGCACCAAGGGTGATGCGTACAGATTTCGTCATAATGAACTGTTCCGGGACGAAACAGTCTTAAGGAGGGGGCTATGTAGCGATCCCAGGGTCGCGGCGTGGGCGACGGCCGCTAACGAACAGGTCACAATAGATCCGTCCGCTCCCCATTGTTATGTTTCCAGAGAGTTTTCGAATATTCCAGAAATTAAGTGTTACTTTAAATACCCCGAGCAAGAGATCGCGAGGACAGTCTTATATTGATGCGTGTAGTGAACAGATGGTGATATAAATAAATAGATAGTGATTTAAATATTGTGAAAATAAATATTGCGTAACTTTAATTGTTTAAATAAATTATCTTAGTGTTTAAGTCTTTATTAATAATTGTTAGTCTTAAAATAGTGTTTATGTTCATTTATTCATAGTGTTACTTATTTTAATTATTATGTTCAATTCATATTTCTTTTAATAAACATAGTTATATAAAAATTAGTGTTTTAATCAATTTTACACTTCAGCAAAATAAATAAAATATTACAATAATTATAATTGTCAGCATTTTTAGCTGTATTTTTCCACTTGTCTAGTAATGTAATATAAACCCTTGTGACTAAAATAAGTTGTTCATTTCTTTCTGAATTCTCTTGTCTCAACATTGTAACTGCATTAAATAAAAAAATAAAATATTTTTTTCAAATATTTTAAATCAAAATATTTAATTTGCATTTATTGTATATGTATAAAAGAATTAATTTTTACTGCATAAATTAATTTACTGTAAAAATAATTAATTAAGACATTTTTAATAAGATGCAATAAAATAATGCACTATATGTAAATATTTATAATTTAAAAAATCAATATAATTGAACCTTTTCAAGACGAAACAGCACAAAACGGCACGTAATACCATGTTTTTTGATGGTTTTCATTTTAAAACATACCTCAATCTCAACAGTGTTTAAATTATTTTGTTTGTTTTACTGCTTTAGGCACCTAGTGCTTCTCTAAAAACTTCTTCTATTATTTTATTAATTATAAACATTGCTAGAAATATCTCAGCAACTTTTATCCTTTATACGAGCTTGTTTGTCGAAATATTGATAATTCAATCGATTGAAACCTTGCAGGTTATAATTGTATGCATGTTTTATTAACAAATAATACTAATAAATATAGTAAATCAAACCATAAGTTAAATTTAATAACGTTTATATAAATCTATCACTAACTATCTTATAATAAAATTCAAAAATTATAAGGCAATTATTATCACGCGTTGCGCTAGGTCGGCTCTCGCGTCGCGCTAAAATGAACTTGCAAAACGTATACTTCTAGCCGAATAATCATATTTATGTTGTAACGGTCCCGCTTTGCTGAGTAACCTAAAATAGAAATGATTAATGTTGCAGTAATTTAAAATTAAATTTTCGATATTTCAAAAATATTCAATTACCTGATCAATAATTTGATTGCTTTCAATAAGTCTACTTAAAACATATTTCACTGAAATCAGTATATTAAATGAAAAAGTTATTGTTTATTTATGTCGTTTGACATCTTCAGTTACTAATTAATAAATTCTGCTTTACGTTAGTTGGTGCGTTTTGTTGTCTAGTGTAGATTTTATTTACT
This sequence comes from Stenolophus ochropezus, assembly GCA_035578165.1. NCBI lineage: Eukaryota > Metazoa > Arthropoda > Insecta > Coleoptera > Carabidae > Stenolophus > Stenolophus ochropezus. Next base: position 16,466,272 of record JAQOWZ010000019.1, on the reverse strand, counting down.
CTTTTAAATATTGTAAAAGACATAGATATAATTCAAGTACCTTATTAAATGGAACATGAAGTTAAAATATATTATTAACGTAGGTTTTAATTTATAATTGTAAAAGTAGTAAAAAGAACGGTTCCGCTGCTCCCCTGTGCCACTGTAAGAAATGGTTAGCGTTATTTATTTCTTTTTCGCCTTATTTTGTATTTTGGTTATTTATGGTTGGTGGTTTTTTATTGTGCACACCTTTTGGTCTAATTTAGAGGTTGAAACGGCCACGTTGAGACAAAAGAAAATTAGTATAAGAAGCTGAAGATTTTTGTGTGAAGAAGTGCTGCTACATTCTAACAGTGCTCGTTTAGTTTGGATTTGTTGGAATGAAGTTAACTATTACCGTTTTGGGAATTTTGTGGAGCTCTTAAAAACAATAATAAGTAATCGAGGATTCTTATTCAGCGGCGTAGTCCGGATTTTATTCCACAATCACGCTTCCAGTTTTATACTTCCAGCCGCCTACCATCTCAGGTATTTTAAAATTCTTTGTTATTAACATTAAAGTGAGATAATTTTCAAGTATTGAGAAGTTAATTGATTTTAGTAATTTCTCAATTCAGCTGTTTTGACTCCCTGAGCGAGACTCGATCATAAACGCCCATTTCGTTGTAGGCTTTTAAGTAATCGTTTACGTTTTCGTTGGATTTACTTTCTACGGATGAGTTTTGTTTAACTTTTATTCTGGATTGTACTCGATTTCCAATCCGATTGCGAGTGTAAGTTTGGAATTACCGGAAACGAGCGAAGTAGTCAAGTTTAACCGCCAGTCCAGTCAGCGCCATTTTTCCCTGAAGTACCGACGGATGCGCTTCGACTCTGCTTACTACACCAGGTTTCCCGACTACCGAATTCGACCGTCACCGTAGAGACACAGCTAAGCAAACCCATTTTGTTTATTTAATTAATTTTTTTATTGTTTCGATTATTTATTCTTATGGTTTATAAGTTTTGTACACATATTTTGATTTGTTATCAACGTCACTTGGACATCGGTTTGCGAGGACACTTGTTATGTTAAGAAGGCCCGGTCAAGCATAATAAGTGCCATTTTTAGTGTTATTTTGAGTGCTGAGCCTATGTATGGCATCCGCATATGTCCCTGGTATGGCTCAGGCAGCGCTGTAGTCAATAGGGCTCATGGTATAATTTATTTTGTTGAATGCATGCATAGCGATCGTTGGTACCATCGACCCGTCATGCATCGTTGCGCATTGTGTAGGATCTATCGGCGAATGTACGCCGCAGCTCTGAGGCTACCGTGTAAACTAGCCAACTGTGTATGTATGTGCCATTCCGCTCTCAAGAGCCTGAGTTTAGCCCTTTTTGATTGTTGACATTTGTATTCGCATTGTAACATTTAGTAATATTATCTCTTTATTTAAATTTACCTGCTGTTCGCTTCTCTTATTTTTTTGTCCTTTTCGCTCACCTGTCCAAGGAGTTACCGTCAAGCTAGGTGGATCCTGTTAGGTTTGCTGGTCTACTTTCGGTTGAACCGTTGACGCTCAGACCGTCTGGCGCCCCCGGTATTATAGTTTTGCGTATTCGAACCACGCCGACTCCGCTGAGTTTAGCTAGGTTCAACTCAGGACTCAACCTTAGCCACCGGAAAATTTAAAACGGATAGGAAGTAAATTAAATTAGAGCGGATCTAGGAAATTCCTGTCATAAGGTATCATTTATTTAAAAAAGTATAACAAAATATTTAGAATTTTATTCTCTAAATTTTAGCTTATAAAACTTCGCTATAAAATGAAACGAGGAGAAACGAGAGAGAAAAACTGATTTCCCATGTTAAATCCCTATGTTCGGTGCTCACCCGGTATGTATATTTACTGAGGGTCTGCACCTAAATTATTTCTGCAGCTTTTCAGCGCCCACCCGTAAGTAGTTCCTTTGTTTCGTAGCTGTTTTTAGTCATTCTTCTAAAGCTTAATCTCTCGTATTTGGATTAAATAGTGGTAAACGGAATGACGGAACTGTCCATGTATTTGATGACAATGCACTGGGTGTTGGCCTGCTCGTATTTCCGTGACATCTGCATTATTTGGTCTCGTAGGACTGCAACAAGAGACAATGAAAATATCTTGCAGTTAGTCCTCAATTAGAATAAGAAAGTGATAAGTCCGTAAAAATAATTATTTAATGGTGATCTCGCTGTAGCAGTTATATTGACGGCGATTTACTGTGGCCTTTTTCTCATAAAACGCGAACAAACGTCGAAAAATTGAATATTTAATTTCATGTTTAATATCATGCAATTTTGTACTGGAGGTACCACTGCACATTGTTGTGGACTAACAATCTATCGGGCCTTGTAGCATAACGTGTGAGAGCAGGTCCAACATAGTCATCTGTGCACTGCTCTTGTACCTTGATTTTGAACGCAGTTTAAAATTGGAATAACTTTCGGTGAGTATTACTACAAGCCGATATGATAAAGAATGTTTTCGAGAGTACGTTAAATGTATCCCAATATGTTCTTTTATATAATTATTTTTTTTAACTGGTGTAAACATTGACACGAAACATAATTTTTTATGTATTAATATTTTTGAAAATAAAGAAAACATTAAAACTTCACGCATACCTGGACAACATCGATTTGAAAAACTTTTAATTGTTATGAAAAAGGATTGAAATGAAAGCAAAAGAAAAACTATCCGCCATTTTGGATATTCAAAAATTTTTATCAAATTTATAGTCAGCGACCCATGAAATGCTTGCATACCTATTTTTTTTTATATTTGCTTCGATATAGTTTCGATTTTCAAAAAATTATATTAAATTATTAATCAGCTAGCTATCTTTAAAACACTTATATATCAATTTTTGTTTAAATTAAAATATTTTTCGATTTTTCTACATGTTTTCGGTAAAATGGGCTACTGTGCGATCCCAAAATTAAAACAAAAAAACAATAATTATGCATTTTTTACGCTTTTATAAGGTAACGAAGACTCATAATTGTTAAAGTAAAATAAACTTAAATATAGCCCTAACCTTAATAATAATTTTTAAAAAATTGTATACGTATTTCAAGAACTAAGTTCTCATCATCAGTAGACAGATGTAAAAGGTTAATGAGAGTAGTTAAGATTATACTCATTAGCCTTTTATATCTGTGTAATTTTATTTTATTTTATCTGTTTAACTTTAGACTTATTACTCACAGTTATATGTAAATTATTCAGTTAAAAACATACCTTATGGTGTACACATGTTACAATTAATCCAAAATATTTTTTGCAGTGGAAATAAAAAAACAATGTTTTAGATATATTTATACATATTTTATACTTTTTTTTAATGAAGTCCTCCACCATATCAGTAAAGTGTTACTTATATTGAAAGAAAAAAGAAAATTAAAAAAAATGTCGCTGGGCAATGCGTAGATTATTATATTTATAATTATAAGGTGCAGGGCCGTTCCTGCCGCTCGTGCAAAACATACAATGCACATAAGCGCCATGGTTTGAAGGCGCCGTAAAGATGCCTTAATAGTAATTTACGATATAAGTAATGTTATATACCTTTTTCATTACTAGAGAATAGTTTGAAGAACGAGCGACACCAGGAGCGAGTTTTTTAAAATTCTTGAGTAATGTAAAAAGCAGATAACATTACGTAATATAGTAACACGTTTTATTTTATCATAAAACACAATAATCCTTTTCAAAAATATAAAAAAAGCTATTTAAAAGATACATCACAACAGTGAGAAATAAGTACGCTATGGCTATGCTGGTTTTCAAGTAATTTTTTATTGGTTATTTACATTTTTATTTGGGAAAACAATTATTTTGATTCTGTATTTTTGACATCGGATGAGTGAAATTATGACTGAAATAATAAAGAAAAAGGCAGATGCCACAAGAAAAAATTTAATTCCGACCAATGTTTGTTATATAAGCCACATTGATAAATGTTTTATATTTAGTCCAAGAAGTAAGGGCCGTCTTCAGTTTGGACAAAATTATCTATGGTGAAGACAATGTTATTAACACAAGAAAAAAAGAAATTATGGAAAATAAAAACAAATTGAAAGGAAGAAGTATTTTCATCAATAACGATTGGACAAAGGAGGAAAGAGAAATGAAGTTTGTGATAAGGCAAAAAGCAGCAGAGGCTAGAAAAGAAAATAGAAATGGTAAAGTCTCCTATAACAGGATTATAATAGAAAATGAGGAATACATATGGAGTGAAGAGTGTGGAAGTCTGGTGCTAAACAAGAACAAAGAAAATAATGGAAATTGTCCAGTTACTTTGAGTAGGAGAAAGTGACAGGAAGAAAATAGAACAGTCTCATAGGTACGACTCGGAAACGGAAATAAGGTGAAGAATACAAGGTTAAAAGATTCCACAATAATAACGATGGTAACATGGAACGCGCAAGGAACAAATGCACCAGGTAAACTGAAAAATTTGCACGCTGTGTTTAAAAAATATGGCATAGATGTAGCGGTAATTCAAAAAATTTCAAGAAACAAAACAAAAAGGTAATGACATTTTCGAGCTAGAAGATTATATAGTTTTTAATAGCGGGCATGAGACTAAATATTTTGGAACGTATTTTATGATAAATAAAAAACTAAAAGATAAAATCATTGATTTTAAACCCATATCGGAAAGAATAAGTGTTCTGAGGATAAGAGGCTTATACAGAAAATTCAGTTTAATAAATGTCCATGCGCCAACAAACGATAAGGATAAAGAAGTGAAGGACGAATTTTATGAACAAGTAGAGCGAACAATAAACCAGATTCCTAGATATGATGTGAAAATAATAAGAGGACAATTTTTAGTGGGAAAAAAGAGGGAGACCGGGTAATGAGGAGAACGAATTTAGAAGTAATGTCTCTTTTTGGGCATAGTAACATAGTGGGGATAAGTAAATCGTTAAGACTAAAGTGGTTCGGACACATAAATCGAATGACGGAAAGTATAATTATAAAAGTTGTTTTCAACAGTGAACTAAGTGCGCGAAGAAGAAGAGGGCGGCCGAAAAAGAAATGGTTTAGTGCAGTACTAGAAGACGTAAATCAATTGGGTATCAGGGACTGGAAACAAAAAGTGTACGACAGAGCACACTGGAGAATAGTGTGCTTCCAAGCCAAGGGTCTATAGGCCTGTAGTGCTCTTATATTATTTCTAGTATTAGTATTCGTATTTGTACTTTCTGAGGTTTGGGAGGTTTTGATCGTAACTCCCGCGGAGACTAACCGTGTTGGGAGTGAGTATCATAACATGTATTGTTGCATTTAGTTTTATAATTTTCTCGTGTCTTCCTTTGAAATGCTGTAGTTGTCTTCGATTGATAGTTCGGAATTATCGTTCGTTGCTATGCGTTTGTTACAGGATTGTAATTCTCACCGCTAGTTGTTTTTGTATTTGAGTGTACGGGATTGTTGTCCAGTTTTTGAGGTAGTTTTTCCTTGGTGAATGTATGGAAATATTGTAATATATTTTCATTTGAGTTGCTATTCTTCTTGCAGTTGAATGTAGAATTGACAGACAGACTGTTTCTTCTTATTGATGTAGACTTGTTGTCTTTCAATTGCTTTGCACTAGGCAATAATGATTCTGAATCATCTGATAGTTGTCTTGCTTTTTTGTCTTTAGTTGATGTAGCAGATTCATTTGTTGAATTAATTGTTAATTGTAGTTCCTCTTTACCTAACTCTTTCTCATTTACATATAGCTTATCATATTTAATTATCGCAAATAAGCCTTGTTCCCGATATATCCTCATTATAGGAATGAGTTTCTTACTCGCTTCGATAACTTCTTTGGGATGATCTTCTAATAGCTGATATGCAGTATTTTTTAAATTGCTTCTATTCGATAGAATATCTAATACATTTCTGTACGCTAAGAAACGTATTTGTTCATTAACTAAGTTAATTTTTAAAGACTATCATATAAAGCTACTACATGCAGGACCACAACTGTTGTTAAATGATACAAGAAGTAAATATTGGACCATCGGGGGACGAAATTTGGCAAAGAAAGTTGTTAGAGAATATGTTAAATGTTATAAGGTTAACCCAAAACCAATGACAGCCATAATGGGTAACTTACCTGCTAATCGTCTACAACCAACACATGCCTTTAGTATCGCTGGTGTGGATTACGCTGATCCCTTTTTAATCAAAGACAGAAAGGGACGTAAACCTAACTACTATAAAGGTTAAATAAGTATATTCTTCTGTTCCATTACTAAAGCCATTCATTTGGAGCTAGTTTCTGATTTATCCACAGAAGTATTTATAATGGCTCTAAGACGTTTCGTCGCTAGACGAGGGAAACCGTCTCACATATACTCAGACAATGGAACTAATTTCGTTGGTACAAACAATAAATTAAAGAAGTTAGGCCAGTTTCTATATTCATTTGGATCAACTATAATAGAAAAATCAGCGCAAGAATCCATCAGCTGGCATTTCATACCAGCGCACTCTCCGCACTTTAGTGGCCCGTGGGAGGCCGGAGTAAAAAGTACAAAATTTCATTTGCGTAGAGTTATGGGAAACGCGTCTCTTACATTCGAACAATTTAATACTACAATAGTACAAATCGAGGCTATCTTGAATTCAAGAACCATTTCTCCCTTATCAACAGATCCAAATGATCCTTTACCACTTACACCAGGCCATTTCTTAATTGGAAAACCGCTTTCAGCTCTTCCAGATCCCAACTTACAAATTATTCCTGAAAACCGTCTTTCTATGTACCAGCGCTTTCAACAACTTGTCCAACATTTTTGGAGTCGTTGGTCCAAAGGATACGTCTCTGAACTTCAACAGAGACTCAAATAGAGAAACCATTGTCAGAATATCAAAATTGGTACTATCGTAGTACTAAAAGAAGACAATACGCCGCCTTTGTCTTGGAAATTAAGTCGAGTTGAAGAAATCCATCCAGGTAACGACGGGGTGATCAGAGTGGTCACCGTGAGAACTTCAGCTGGAACCAGTCTACGCAGAACAATCACCAAAATCTGCCCACTTCCTACCAATGAAGAAAGTATTGTGTGAAGTGAAATAATGAGCAATACAGTGGAGTGTTCTAATATAATCAATAGTATAAGTATTAGTATTTATTATCAATTATTTGTTGAAGTCACTGCCTTCAAAGCTGGGAGCATGTTGAATATTGTAAATATATAGGCAGAATCATCTGTATGTGTAAAAAAAAGGTGGCTGATATAAAATTTTATGTTTGGTTGTTATGTATAAAAAAAACAATATATTCTTGAAAACAGTCAACATTGTAAAAAATCAAAGAAAATATATATATATCAATATGAAATACAGTCCACTTTATTGAATTCAACATGGAGTTTATGGAAATTAGATTCTTAATGTAATAGTGAAATATTATTATTAATATTAATTTGATGGTTCTCTGTTTTTTGATTAGTACCGACGGCTAAGGTGGATTATATGAAGTATGTTCTTTGAAACGTGTCTTTAGATTTCTAGATGTTAAACCTATATAATCTTTATCACAGTTACAATTGATTTTGTAAACACCTGATTTTTTTAAATCAGATGATCTGGGTTTATTATTTATAAGAATGTTTGCTATTGTTTATGAGGCTTTGATGTTATTGATAAAGTCCTCAACCATTTATTAACACATACTACAAAATATCAATCCCGTTACTCCATTAAAAATTCCAGTGAATTAATAACAACCATTAACAACACCATCACTCCAACTATCTTTACAATAGTTTCATATAATGCACCTCAACCGTCGGTACCCATCAAAAAACAGAGAACCATCAAATTAATAATAATATTTCACTGTTACATCAAGAATCTAATTTCCATAAACTCCATTTACTTGAAAAATTTGAAATTCTGAAACATACACTTCAAAATGACTACCTTTTAAATGAAACAATTAATTTCCCTGAACCTTTTAAAACTGCTGCCAAATATCCACATCTCGTAACGCTACTTCCGATCACGTATATTTAGTACGATTCTTTCTTCTTCGCTATGAACAAAAAAATAAATTCTTCCCATAATTTAACATTTACCATTAACATGACTTCCACAAATACAAATACAACTTTTTAATTTTATTTCATCAAGACAGTAAGTTTATATTCTATACAAAATTTTTAATAAATTCAAAACATACCCTTTAAGACATGTGCTTATTTTTTTATTACTATTGCCTCCATTTTGTTAAATACTCAATACTTATAACATTCATCTTTTAATAATTTAAATTCATTCCAATTAATTTATAATACAAATTTATTAAAATTGTTTCAATGTGCTTGTAGATTGAATAAATATTACATGTATATTTCAGCGTCTGGCCTAATGATGGTCAAGGACCAAAATCGATCACCGACATAAATAATAAACTAATTCATATTATTTGAATAAATATTTGACTTTATTTTCTGTAGTCCCATCTCCTTTCTTGCCCAAATTTGTCAACAATGCAGAACAAACTGGAAATTTTTATTACTAACATTGAAACATCGTTATTTTAACTGTAATAATAAAAACAATTCGAATGATTTACAACACTCGCTTTAGCTCGAGTTGGCAAATTTCAATCTCTTGAGTCACACATTATTATTTTTTGTTACTCTTTCTCAACCGGAAATTATTTGAACGGTTTTATATCTTTGAAAATTAACCTTTACTAACTACTAACGTGTAAAATTTTTCAAAGTTAGCTGTTTGTAGTATTGTTTACATTATTTAAAGTTGTATTTTGTCATTGTCAATATTAGTAGGTAATAATTTTTTTGCTTCAATAATATCATTTCCTCAAATCGGTAGTAAAAACTATTTTTATTTTATTAATAATGTAAAATACTATTTTATACCGTTACAGCAAAATCTATTCTTTCGTGTCTCATCGTCTAAACATCTGAAATCTCAATTTTCTACATCTTTTCTAGATTAACGTGCAGGATATTTCGGAAAAATCACTCCTATTTCTAAAGCATTTCTTCAAAAATAACTAAATCATATGTTTACAAAATTATTAAATTTAAAGAAAGTCATTCTAAAAGTTAAAATGTGGAAATATTACCAACTCGATGATACAACACCACAAATCAACTCTGCTTCCAAAAATATTCATAGCTTATTTTGAAATTTAGGGAATTTTACAGATATTTAGAACATTTGATATGGGACATTGTACTATTTCTCGACTGCGCGTGACCATCAAGGACCAATTGCAACACTGTTCTATATCACGTATTTAAAACTTTATTAAACTATAAATTAATTCACCAACTCAAACTCGGAGGTCGAATACTTACACTTATAAATGATATACTAATTAACAACAATGTATATGTAATTGCTGGTAATCAAACGCCGAAACAAATAACCCAGACAAAAGGCGTCGCACAAGAGGATAGTCTCACTCTAATATTATTCCCAATATGGGTACATTGCAGATTATAATTACATCACCAGAAGAAAACAACATAGCACTTAATAACCTTTTATACTATTGTGACTACAACAAATTAAAAGTAAACCTTGCAAAAATTAAATTATTAAAGTTTAGAACGGATGATAGACTAACTAAAAATGACCATTCGGAAAACAAAAACGAAAAGATCGACAACGTAAATCAGTACACCTACCTAGGAATGACACTACAAATAAAATTAACATTTACAGAACACGGTACAAATATGAAAATACAGGCTATAAAAGAAATAAACAGTTTACAAAATCTACAAAGATCAACAATCGAAAATGTAAACTTAATTTTTTATCATAAGATAAAGACAATTGCGACCTATGCTCTACAACAAATAGCATCAATTTTGAGCTTCAAACAACTCCAGGAATTAGGGAAAATCATATTTTATTAAAAATATCTTAAAAGTACACAAAAACGCATCAAATACTTTATATCATCAGGTCATCGGCTGTGCTACACTTTATTTTATTACAATATGATTACGAGTTGACCATTCAAGAACTTAATAAATATAATAAATTCGAGAAGACAAAAGCTGGAGATTTTTCTCAGAAAATTACACCGTAGGGCTTGCTTTCAGTTCCACCTCATGGCGACAAGCAATCCAAAGAAATACAAATAAGATATAGAATGTATTTCCATGATATTACAGACGAATGTAAAGGCAAATACTGCCACAATTAACTTAAGATCATATACTGACTTGCACTGTTGTACTACAAGGCTTTTGTTATAAAGTAAAAAGTAGAATTTATTATACCTGTACTATAAATAGTTATTTATGATATGTGTTAAAAGTGATATTTTATGAGTGAGTGGGGAAGTTTGACACGAGGCGAAGCCGAGTGTAACAAACCCCACGAACGAAATAAAATCACTTTTAACACAAATATCATACACTATTTTTCCTACGACCCTAGTTATGTATTAGTAAATAAAAACTAAGCATTATAGAATGACATTTATGACAGGTAACTAGATTTAGTTCCTTTTTAACACAAATGTTAAAAGTAAATTTGTTTTTTACTTTTAATTCGTTGTCAATGACAACGATTTAAAAGTATTCACTGTGTTATAAACTGTTATTTTTAACTTGCTAAGCAACCGTTAAAAAAAACTATTTTTAACAGTGGTCGTAGGAAAAAGTTTTTAATGTGATAATTCCAAATAATGTTTTATTGAAATTGTAGATTTTTGTATTATTTTGTAATGTTGATTAAGAAAATATTTTTTTTTTACAAAAATCACGTATGATATTAAAAATAAAATTTTCAAGTTGAATATTTTTTTTTATTAAAGAAAAATATTTATACCGTCAAATATGTCCCTCTTCGTTCCACAATTAGTCCCAAAGCGGTTCGTTAGTGTTAAAAAATGAAAATAAGCCGACATCTAGTAGTCATGTATTTTAGTTGTTATTATATGAATGTCACTTTTTAATTGATATATGAAACATTATTAAAAACTCTATTTCTGGTTCTCTGCAAACGTTTATGTAAATGCTCTATAGTTAGATATAATAGTGTATCTTTTCTTCGAGTTTGCGAATGTTTTGATTTGAAATGGATTTAAAAACGCAAATTGAGAAATTAAAAGGTGCTGAAAATTGGACCAGATGGAAGAGACAAATTGAATTAGTTTTACGACATCAAGGTGTGCTTGACATTGTTACTGCTGTACAAACCCCACCAGTTCTTCTGGAAGAGGACGGAGCTGAGGTACGTAATGCATATACAGCGTACATGAAAAATGATGCATTAGCACAACTCATTCTTCTTGGGAGCATGAACGACGCCAATGTGGAGCTGACGGCTACGTGTGAATCGGCGATGGCTACTTGGGACAAGCTGTTGCCCATCTACGAGCAGAGTTCTGGTCAGCGCCTCGATAGATTAATGGAGCAGTTCTTCTCCCACGAAAAGGTTCCAGAGGAAGATATTGCTACACACATAGCAAGACTTCAAAGAAATTTTATTGAACTAAATGATGAGCTACGACGTCTAATGAAAAGCGAGTTACATGATTTACTACTCATGAGTCGTATTTTGTCAACGCTACCAGTAGCATATTTTGAATTTAAGAGTGTTTGGGAATCCGTGCCTGTAGAAGAACGAACTGTAAATCAATTAATAGAACGGTTGCGTCTAATTGAAATGCGTTTGCCAGTAAAGAAGAATGATTCATTAGCGTTTGTTGCTAAATTTGGGCCGAAGAAAGGTGAAAAAGGCGATTTGAATAAAAATATGAAATTTGACAAAGAGAAACGAAAATGCTTCAAACGTCACAAATTTGGACATATAGCAAAAGACTGTTCAAATAGAAAATATGAGGGCTCATCAAATTTTGTAGAAAGAAAAAGAGCTAATCCAGATGGTGATGCATTCGTATGCACAATAGAAGGTGTATCCGAAGAAGAACTTTGGTTGGCTGATTCTGGAGCATCAGCACATATGACAAAATTCAAGCAATACTTCCTGACATGTGAAAAATTTCTTGAGCCAAAACTAGTTCAAGTTGGCAACAATCAATTTATCACTGCTTACGGAAGTGGAACTGTCAATTTTTAAATGCTAATTGACAAGAGTTGGCATCAAAATCGTCTCGAAAATGTATAGTACGTTCCCGAAATTAATCGAAATTTATTTTCTATAAGCCAAACATTAAGTAAGAACTATTGCTTTAAAGCGTACCAAAATAGTTGTATGCTTACTAAAAATGGAATTGTGCGAATCGTCGGAAGAAAAACAAAGAGAGGCTTGTATGCTCTGCAAATGCGTGTTCGTGTGCCAGAAACAGCGGCGAACGTCAATTTCGCATTTACTGCAGATATTCTTCAGTTGTGGCATGAAAGGCTGTGCCATCAAAATAAGCGTAACGTGAATAATTTCCTGCAGCAGCGTGATATAAACGTCGATGTAGACAACGATGAAGAGTTTTGCGAAGGTTGTGTACTGGGAAAACAACACAGAAAAAGTTTCGGTACAAGAAAGAACCGGCCAGTACAAGTAGGTGAGCTAATACATACTGACATCTGCGGGCCGATGCAGGAAGAATCGATAGGCAGTTCAAAATATTTCGTGTGCTTCAAAGATGATTTTTCCAAATACCGAAAAGTATTTTTCTTGAAAAATAAAAGTGAAATCGTGAAATGTATTGAAATATTTTTAAATGAAGCATGTAAAGCCGGACATACATTGAAAGAGTTTTTGAGTGATGGAGGAAAAGAATTCAATAATAAAGAATTTCGAGCTTTCCTTCTCTCAAAAGGAATAAACTTCCGTACATCAATGCGTTACACACCAGAGCAGAATGGGGCTGCTGAAAGAGAAAATCGAACGCTAGTTGAAAGTGCTCGTTCGATGATCCACGCTGAAAATATGCCAATTAAACTGTGGGCAGAAGCCATAAATACGGCCGCATATAGTATTAACAGAACGGGTCCTTCTTCTGTTAAGAATAAGACTCCAAATGAATTGTGATTGGGACGAAGACTTGAAAATCTTGATTATTTTCGCGTGTTTGGTACAGAATGCTATGTCCACATTCCAGAATTCCAGAAAATGAAACTTGGGATCTTGTAGATCCACCAGCAAACAAGAAATTAATCACGAATCGATGGGTCTTGCGTGTTAAAACAAAATTAGATGGTAGTGTGGATCGATTTCAAGCAAGATTAGTAGCCAAGGATTACGTTCAAAAACCGGGTATAGATTACGATGAAACCTTCAGTCCGGTAGCACGGTTTGATACTATACGTACGGTTCTGAGTGTTGCAGCATCCGAAAAACTAAAACTTCTGCAATTTGATGTTAAAACGGCGTTTCTATATGGCAAACTTAAAGAAGAAGTATTTATGAAACAGCCAGATGGATACAACGCTGGTACAAATCGAGTATGTAAACTAAATCGTAGTTTATAGGGGTTAAAACAAGCACCTCGTTGCTGGAATACACGTTTTGTTGAATTTATTAAGAAACAGAACATAAAATGTAGTACCGTAGATTCTTGTTTATTTTCACGTCTTTTAAACAGTAAGAAACTACTGACTGCCATTTATGTAGATGATGGGTTGATGGCCGGAACTGATAATGATGAAATTTGTTCATTTGTGAAGGAGATATACAAGTTGAACATCAGAGAAGTGAAGATCAAATAGCAGGTTTGATGAAAAAACCATTGAATCGCGTGCGTTTCCAAAAGTTTAGTTTAGTCTATTAGGTTTAAGTGAAATATGAAATGAAGTATTTCAAATTATTGTACAATGCCGGTTTATTTTGAGAGGAAATGTTAAAAAATGAACAAAATAAGCCGACATCTACTAGTCATGTATTTTAGTTGTTATTATATGAATGTTACTTTTTGATTGATATATATATATATATATATATATATATATATATATATATATATATATATATATATAAAACGTTATTAAAAACTTTATTTCTGGTTCTCTAAAAACGTTTATTTAAATGCTTTATAGTTAGATATATCTAACAGTTAGCAATAGTGTATCAATCGACTTCCAAATCTGAACCAATTCTTTTTCATCCAGCCCTTGGATTAAGTTGTTGTATCAAATGTCACTACCGATTCCAAACATCGGTTCATCTTCCGCAAATAAAAATAATACTTTCCTTTTTTAGCCGGTAGTGTTGCTTCTGAGGTAAATTATCATCTTGGCAACGCACCGGTACCATTACATTAAATGATATTCGCGTCCCTTCACTTTTGAGATGGTCTGTCAACTCGATTATGTTCCGGTTGAACAGATTCAGCAGCATTCAGATTTGCGTCCAGAAAACTTATAGTATGCAGTACCGGCCCGTTACCTTCGAAGGCAAAATTTCTTCGCGGCACCAATCCGTGTATAAGTATATGTAAATAAAGTGTTTGTTGAGAAGACAGAGTTTCATTGATAACCCCTGGCAAATCGATCTAGAGCTCCTGAGGAATCCCGTACCTTATAGCGTCCCAAGCCAGGCATTTTCCTGTCCCAAATTTACGTCATAGTATGTATACTTATGATACACTATCATTAAGTAAAATATTATTTTCGGTGAATACGTTTCTTGTATTAAAAAGCTAGCAACATTTGACAACCCGTTTGTACTTAACAAGTCTAAAAACTTTTCTTGAATTGCAGTTTAATGCAAACATCCAACTACAGTAGCGATTATTTCATTTTTGCTTATATTCTCATTATATTTATTTATTTGTAGTATTATGTAGTTTCAAATTCCTCAATAAAATTTATAGGTTTTTTTTATTATAACCCCGTTGAGAAATATCTTGATCACAAGAAAATAACAAACATATACATTAAATTGCTTGTTCTGTTACAATATATTATTTCATTAAAAAAAATTAAATAAAATAATTTCATAAAATGTATCATATAAATTGTGCTGATTATAAGTCCTTAATTTGATTGAAATAGAATATTAGTAAAAAAATAAACATTTACTTCTTCCCATTTGTATTACTTTCGCAAAAAAAGTAAAAATTAGTTTTAAAAAAATCTACTATATAAATAAATTGCTAATTGTCAATTCTATTAAAACAAATTATTTACTCTTTTAAAATTTCTTATTTTTAGTTACCTATATTCAATATTTAAAATGCACTGACCTTGTCCCACCTGTAAGTCCTGCTCGGTAGCAACGTCAACGTCCAAATTACCAAACCCGCAACGACTGAGCAACAGCAAGCTGGCAATGCTAAGGAAGCACACGCACAACAGTAGACGCGTCAACAACCGCATACCCACTAGTCGCACCATCAGCACACCTGCAACACATAAAACCTAGTATATACCTTTCCAGTATCGAGGCTAGGAAAAACAGAGGTTTGCGTAAGTCACAAAAAAAAATTAGAAAATTCACAAGACTGTAATGCAATTGTCTTATATTTGACAAAGAACTTTCAACATATTGTAGCGAACCCAGGGTCGAGGTGCGGGCGGCGGCGCGGGCGGCGGCCGCTAGCGAGTAGGTCAGAACACGTCCGTCCGCTCCCCATTGTTCTGATTTACAAGGAATCAAAGAATATTCTAGAATGATGTGTTTTAATATAAATACCCCAAGCAAAAGATCGCGAGGACAGTCTTATGTTGGTACGTGTAGTGAACAGATGGTGATATAAATAAATAAAGAGTGATATAAATATTGTTGAAATAAATATTGCGTAGTTATAATTGTTTAAATAAATTATCTTAGTGTTTAAGTCTTTAGTGATATATGTTAGTCTTAAATTAGTGTTTATATTTGTTAATTCTTAGTGTTAGTTATTTTTCATTATTCTTTATAATTAATATTTCTTTTATTAAACATAGTTATATAAATATTAGTGTTTTAATAAACTTTACACTTCACCTAAATAAATAAAACGTTACAATTGGTGTCAGGTGTGAGGGTTATTAATAAACTGTGAAGTGTAAATAAAAATAAATAAAATGGCGAGTAAACAAGTAAAATTAAGTGAATTAAAAGTAACCGATCTCAAGAGGGAGCTGGAAGACCGAGAGTTAGAGACATCGGGATCCAAGGCTGTTCTGCAACTTCGTCTACGGCAAGCTTTAGTAGAAGCTGGTGAAAATCCAGATGAGTTTGTATTCGAAATTGCGGGTGGTTTCACCGATTTTGGTAAAATTATGGAGGAAAAGTTAGCGGAAAATTCTAGAACAATGAAAGCAGAACTAATAGAAAATTTAGAACAAAAATTGACATATAATTCTCGAACATTAGAACAAAAATTCGAGGAAAGTTCTAGAAAATCTGATTAAAATTCTCGAACATTGAAAGAAGACTTGCTAGAAAATTCTAAAGCTTTAGAACAAAAGTTGGCGGAAAGTTTTCGAACTTTGGAAGACAAGTTAACAGAAAATTCTAGAACTTTAAAAGAAGAATTAGTAGAAAATTCTAGAATTTTAGTAGCGAAATTAACAGAAAATTCTAGAATATGGGAGGAGAAATTAATGGAAAATTCTAAAGGTTTGGAGGACAAGCTAAACGAACAATTAAAAGAAAGTTCTAGAATATTAGAAGAGAGAATAGAAACTTACGAGAAAAAAGTTGAAGAGTTGCAGCAAAATTTCTCTAATATTACGCCAGCGGTATTACATTCTAATTCTAATATTATTCAAGTAAACAAAACAGTAAAAGCGGAACATAATTCAAAACTGCACATTAAAGCACCCGAATTCGATGGCAAGTCATCATGGCCGAATTATGCAAAACAATTTGAAGCCGCTGCCAAAGCAAATGGCTGGACTTCCAAAGAAATGGCTACTGCGCTGACAGTTTCGCTACGTGGAGAAGCCATCGATATCCTACAAACTTTAAAAGAAGATGAACAAGAAGATTACGAACAACTTGTTAAGAGATTGGATATGCGATATGGCAATGCGCATCTGGAGCAAGTGTACCAGACACAACTGAGGAACCGATATCAGAGTTCTAAAGAAAACCTTCAAGAATTCGAAGCTGATATAGCTCGTTTAGTTCGTCTTGCACACCCTACAGCTCCTGACAGCGTTTTGGAATGCCTAGCTACACAAGCCTTTATCTATGGGGTCCGAGATAATGAAACTCAGCAGGCACTACGATTGGCTCGACCAAAAACTCTGGTTGACGCACTTTCATATGCCTTAGACCATGAAGCTGCGAAACAAGCTTCACGTAACCAATCGCGAGTGCGAAATATCGATGCTGAGGAAATTGAAGACAAAATAAAGCGAGTTGTATCTGAAATTCATGCTGAAAGAAAGATACTTCATTGCTGGAAATGTGGAGAGCTAGGCCACCCGCAAAGGCTGTGCGGGAAACTGCAAAACCAGAATACTGCAGCGAAAACTGAAAAGAAGTTTAAAAAAAAAATGGGTGAAAAAGTAGCAACAACTCCTCTTACTGTTAAAGAAGTAGGAGTAAAGAAAGTATTTCACGATGTAAACCTGGCGAGAGAGAAGACCCGTGAAGAAGAGTGCAAGCACTCTTGTCATTTGGAAGCGAAACTTGCCACCGTCAAAAGGACAACGTTAGTGGACGGGAGATGGCAACCTGACGACTTACGGAGGGACCAAGAGAATGATCCGGACTTAAAGATCATACTTGATTGGAAGCATGGCGATGGCAGGCCAGTTTGGGAAGACGTTGCACGACACTCACAAAGTGTAAAATCGTACTGCGCGCAGTGGGAATCTATTGTGGTTGAAGAGAGCCTCCTGAAACGTGTCGTAGAAAATACGGATGGTACTAAGAGTAGAACCCAGTTGATAATTCCTAGGAACAGAGTACCGGAAGTATTGGAAGAGATCCATGACGGATCTGGTGGAGGACATTTTGGAGTGAATAAAACCCTCGAGAGGCTACGCCTACGATTTTACTGGGTAAATTGCAAGGAGGATGTTAAAGATTGGTGCAAGAAATGTGTTGTCTGCGCGGGAAGTAACGGGCCACATAGGAAAAGAAGAGCTCCTATGCGCCAATATAACGTTGGAAGTCCCTTTGAACGCGTTGCGATTGACGTGGCCGGACCAGTCCCCGAAACTGATGATGGAAATAAATACATAGTAGTAGTAATGGACTACTTTACTAAGTGGGTCGAAGCCTATCCATTACCCAACCAGGAAGCCGTAACGGTCGCTGAAGTCTTGGTAAAAGAATGCATCTGCCGATTTGGAGTACCGCGAGAGATACATTCCGACCAAGAAAGAAATTTCGAGTCTGCTCTGTTCCAAAATATCTGTAAGATATTAGGAATAAAGAAAACCAGAACTACTGCATTACACCCGCAGTCTGATGGCATGGTTGAACGGATGAATAGAACAATAAATCGGTATTTGTCAAAGGTAGTCTCTAACCATCAACGAGACTGGGACCGACATCTTCATCTGTTCTTGTTGGCTTGCCGTTCATCCGTGCATGAGACAACAGGGCAGACACCAGCTAACATCTTATTCGGACGGGAGTTGCGCTTACCATGCGACCTGGTATTTGGCAGTAAACCCGGTGAAGATCTGGCCGGGGAGGACTATGTAACGGACTTACGGAGAAGAATGAATGATATCCATGAACAAGTCCGCACAAACATTCAAGGTACCAGCGATCGGATGAAGGACCAGTATGACGTCAAGGCTGAAAAAGGTGGTTTTCAACCTGGGAATTTGGTGTGGCTTTACAATCCACAAAGACGTCGTGGCTTATCACCGAAGCTACAAAAGAATTGGGAAGGTCCCTACGAGATCGTAAAGAGAATAAATGATGTGGTCTACAGAATTAGGAAAACACCTAATGGAAAGCCGAGAGTAGTCCACTTCAATCGGTTAGCCCCTTTCGCTGGTGATAACTTTGACGATCATCGTGGAGCGACGGTTCGCCGGGTTGTAGCTGAGGAACCTACATTTGAAGACTTCATGGAAAGTCATTCTACTGGTCATAAGGCTCGGTATGGCGTGACACGAGAAGAACAACGAGATCTGTTCACCGTGTCCCCAGAGTATTCCCTCGCACATTGTGTAGCGAAAGATATTAAAATGTCCCGCAGCATCGCTTCAGTTTTTAAAAGAAAATTTGGACGAGTACAAGAGCTGGCCAACCAACGTCCAACTGTCGGAAAAACACTACAGCTGAAGGATGATGACGAAGAACACAAGCGGTACATTTACTATCTTGTTACGAAACAATATTCATATCAGAAGCCGTCTTACCGCAGTTTATGGGACTCGCTGTGCGATATGAGGGACCATTTGTTGCAGAATGACATCATGAAGCTGGCAGTACCGAAGATTGGCTGTGGACTAGATGGTTTGGATTGGAGGATTGTTAGAAGCATGTTAGAGACAATCTTCCGCTTTACCGGAGTGGAAATTCTAGTCTGCAGCTTCAACTCTACCGGCCAAGAAGAACTCAAACGGACCGTCTACTGTTATTTCTTCAAGACTTCCAGATGCACCAAGGGTGATGCATGCAGATTTCGTCATAACGAACTGTTCCGGGACGAAACAGTCTTAAGGAGGGGGCAATGTAGCGAACCCAGGGTGGCGGCGCGGGCGGCGGCCGCTAGCGAGCAGGTCAGAACACGTCCGTCCGCTCCCCATTGTTCTGATTTACAAGGAATCAAAGAATATTCTAGAATGATGTGTTTTAATATAAATACCCCAAGCAAAAGATCGCGAGGACAGTCTTATGTTGGTACGTGTAGTGAACAGATGGTGATATAAATAAATAAAGAGTGATATAAATATTGTTGAAATAAATATTACGTAGTTATAATTGTTTAAATAAATTATCTTAGTGTTTAAGTCTTTATTGATATATGTTAGTCTTAAATTAGTGTTTATATTTGTTAATTTTAAGTGTTAGTTATTTTTCATTATTCTTTATAATTAATATTTCTTTTATTAAACATAGTTATATAAATATTAGTGTTTTAATAAACTTTACACTTCACCTAATTAAATAAAACGTTACAATATGTTATACACACTATTTTTCTTATTTCTAGAAGATAAAACAATAAGAATTTGACATTTATTGCTGATTTTAGAATTTGTGAAGCGTATCTATGATAACAACACACACCCATTTGTACACAAATTTTCTTTCAAATGAATGTTGTCTTACACTCAACTAATCCTTTCCACTTAAAATTTATTCTTATATTGTATAGAACAAAACCAAAATTAGTGCAAAAAAATTACTTTCAGCATGAAAACCAAACCCGAAAATTGTATTTTCAAAGCAAGGGCAAAAAAAATCAATTCGTAATCTGCTTCAAGGGTTTACATTATGGAATATGTTGGAAGAAATCAAAAGAGAGGTGCTACTTTCAACCTTAATGGTCATTCTAGAAAAAAAAAATTAACAAGACGTTAGATGAATTCAGTTACAGCTGCTCAAAGTACAACAGCACAAAATCTTTAATGGACTTTTTGACTTCCATGGTTGAATGAACGCTGTATACACCGAAACATTATCCTAAAAATTTATTTCTTTTCAATTTACGAGTGATAATTAGAAAAACAATATTGAAACACTTAATACTATTAACTATTTATGTTCATTACTCGTATTGATATCAGACTGACCTCCGGTATTATCTGCCTGGGGTTTATTTATTAGAGCAATTAAATTCTCAAATATTCTGGTAGCTTCGATGAGGCAATACATAAGAGGGGTGATTTAACGAGTGTGCCAATATAAAACAATATGCTGGGGTAGTCATTTTAAGTAAAACATGTAGAGTTACAATCCACCTAATCAGACTCATTTTTATTAAGAACTGAAGTTTTTATCAAGAGTACCTTTTTTATGTATTTTTGTACTGTATGTAATATTTTATAAGCAAAAATTTGAAAAATGTTAATAGGTCAAAAAATAACGATAAATAATCTTCATGATTCCCCCATATGAGTAATGTTTCAAAAATTTAGTGCAACTACTACCAGAGTTAATAAAAATGTATACTTTCATAGAGCTGTAATTCTAACGAAAAGTTTCCGTACATACCTTTATATAAATTTTTTTACTTAAAATGACTCCTCGAACACAATAATTTATTTTGACACACTCCTGCTGGATCACCCTGTATAACTTAATTTAATGAACATATAATAAACTATAATAAGATAATAAAAATAAATAATATTATTAGTAAACAAATATAAACATTAACTTAACAGTAATATTTATTAATAAAGACTTAAAAACGAAGAATATTCATTTAAACATTTAATACTACGCATTAGTTATTTACACGATATTTATATAATCAACTATTTAAAATAATATATTTATTTCTTAGCAGGAATACACCCCAAACAAAGAAAATGTACAATAGTGAATAGATCACGGGACAAAAAACCTTATACTATACACAAAATAACCAAAAATAACATTTTACTGCAACTTATTGTAGGTTGTGTTAACGTATACTGGAGACTTGATCAATATATTTGTGCTAGTCGTAGGTAAATAAAATAAATTATAATTCCTAAAAATGATTGACAGCACATGAAATGGTAATTTGGATAATAATTACGAAGCATCAATTTTATTATTTAATACATTACTAACAAAATTAAAAGCAATTTGACAGTGTTGCGACTCAATTCAATTAATATTAAATTCTATTAAAAATACTCTGCAAGGTGTCCTGTCCTGAACAAGATCATATAATTTTTTTTAAAAATCTACGCTAAACACTCTCAATAAAAATGTACTAAGATAGGAGTACCAAACTAAAATACCGTACTTAAGTTGCGAGCGTCTGAAGGACTTTGATAGTTATTTCACTGCATAAATGTCTGCTACTTCTAACTACAAAGCCAAGTAATCTACTGACAGAAGAAGTTCAAGTAGTGATATGCTCAGTAAATTTCAAATGTAGGTAGAATTTGATTGTAAATTATGATTTTAAAAACCTTAGCAAAATTTGAAATAATTAATATAGGTCGGTAGTAGGCCACATCTAAGGTATCATCCGATTTTAAAACCGGACAAACTTTACTTTGTTTCCACACAGCAGAACATGTACCATTTGTAATACAATTATTAAATATAAAAAGTAATGGAGCAGGAAGAGTATACATGATAAATATAATGATAATTGTTAAGGAATGAGGTAATAAAAGTACACTACCCGCGTACAAAAATACTTCACAGATACTTTACTGGAGCAAAACACAAATGAAACGAATTTTACACTGACAAACAATATATTTTATAAAAACAGTGAAAACATGACAGCGCACATCAATTAAAAAATAATGACATCTATCAACAAAACAAACGACACGCCTCCTTTTTTCATTAAATCATTAAAATAAATAAATTCTTAAAATATTAATTACACAAGCTTCTATCTACACTCTCTCTCTGGAAAACATTTGAAAGTTAACAAAAGGTTTACCATAAATCAACATAGAAGCTAGCGTAACAACTAATTTTTCTTTTAATTACAACGAATTACACAACACTATCTTCTGAAGTGGTGACACCTTCGATGATTCCAGGAGATATGGAAATCGTCTCGTCGACGGCTAAATGTATAGCTCTATACACTGCACATGTGAAGCTGCATATCCACGCTTTTGCTTCTTTAGTATAAACCGGACCGGCTAGATCTATTCCTACTATCTCGAATGTAGAAGCGTCTCTCATCCGATCTAGTGGTAGTTTTGTAGAGACGGTTGCATACCTTTCGCACGATATCGTCGGCAAGATTTACATGAAGAAATTACTGTACGGATGGTTCTACGTCCTCCAAGTATCAAGTACTTTTCGCGTAGAATACTCATCACTGTTTAAGTGCCTGCATGACAGGATTTAACGTGTGTGTCATAAATTAGTCGACTAACCACATCATGCTTCTTAGGTAACAAGAAAGGATATCTAAAAGATTTCTTATCATCTCTTCTCAAGACTTGTGTCTTTACACGAAGAAGATTTCCTTTATCCTTGTAAAGGTTGAGTGTTGAGAATTGTTTATCATTTTCATTCACAAAAGTTTCTTGTTGCATCAATCGTATAATTGTTCTTTCTCTATTATCAATTTCTTCAACCGTAAGTTCTCCAGTTTTTGGACTTTTGGTATTTTTGGTACAGTTGTTGACGAATCGATACATTCATGCTATCATTCGAATTATCTTCAGGTATTTCAAAAAATAATTATAGAAACACGTTGTTTCTACACGTAGAATGCATGATATTACTTTCTTTTCCCGTTCAGTGATTATTTCGGTTTCATCACAAGAAACTTCTTGTGGCGGCCATTTTTCTTTTGGCTGAAGCCAGTTAGGTGCCTTTGCTTTGGCGAGCACCCCCTTGACGATAAATCGTAATTTCATGTACTCTATTCCCGACAAATGCCCATTCCTCCTCTCGTTTTATCCATGACAGAACTGTTGTGGAATCCGTCCAAAAGTAGCTCTCAATATCTGTTCCCATAACGTCATATATATTTGCCCATAACCGCGCACCTATGCATGCCGCTAACAGCTCCAGTCTGGGTATTGTCATTTTTTTTATTGGCCCGACTCTACTTTTCGCTTGTAGCAAATGTATTTTTATAGTATTTTGGTTCTCTATTCTTAGAAATACTACTGCTGCATATGCTACGTCACTAGCATCACAGCACGTATGTAGGCTGAGATGTGTATCACAGTCTATATCTAACCATCTTGGAATATGAATTTCAGAGAGAAAAAATAATTCACTTACCCATTTCTGAAACGTACATTTTGACTTTTCATATATTTGTTCGTCCCAGCCAATCTTCTGCTCCCAAATTTTCTGTAGCAAAAGTTTCGGTACAATAGTTACCGGACAAGTGAAACCTATCGGGTCAAAAATTCTTTGAGTCGTAGAGAGTATTACTCTTTTGGTGACTTTCTCTTCTGCTTCTACAATTTGAAGATTAATAGCAAGTACATCTAACTCCTTGTTCCAATTCAAAGCAAGTAAAGGCATTGTGTTTGAGCCACTGATTGAAGGTCCGGTGTGATCCCATCCTCTTAAGTCAAATTTGGCTTAAGCCATGATCTTCCTAGCTTCGTTTATAAATGTAGATAATTCTTCTTAGTTTGGTACGCTTGTCACGCAATTGTCTACATAGAAGCTATTAGATAATTTAGTTATGATATATTTAATGTCACTCTTTTCGCAATTCTCTAAACAGTGGTTTAGATGATATTCCATGGTGGCACCTAACAGGAATGGACTGGCGTTCATCCCGAATACAACTCTTCTGTGGCGATAAACCTTCTCAGTTCCGTCACTTTTCTTCCAAAAAATCGCAAAAAGTTTCTATCGCTCTCATGTAGGCTTATTTGTAGGAAAGCTTTCTTTATGTCAGCTGTCACTCCTATTTTATTCTTTCTGAATCGTAATAGCAATGAAGGTATCAACTCTATGAGATTCGGCCCCTTCTCCAAGCAATCATTTAACGCTGGTTTTCCTTTTTCTTTCGCACACGCATCGAATACAGGTCGAACCGGTACCTCTTCTAGTATTCCCTCATTTAACCATTCTTGAAACACTTCTTCATATTTCAAATAATATCCAGTATTTTCAAGTTTTCTTATAGTTGAGTCCAACCTGTTTCTGGCTAGAATATCATTAGGTGGTAATGGCGGATGCCCCTCTATCCATGGTAGGCTAACTTTATAACGACCTTCTTGATCAACACAAATGGTTTCGTTAAACATTTTCTTAGTATCCTCCTCCAATTCAATTTTAGTCTGTTTTTGTCAGGGGTCTGTGATACCTAACACATCTAAATGCCACAGTTCTGTAATAGGCATGTCTTTGCACAACAAAGATGTGATTGTCATGCTAGAATTGGACAATGGTTTTTTGTTCAATACTTTCCCCATTAATACCCAACCAAGCAGTGTGTGCATTGCCACTAAGCCACAGGACACAGTTTTCTTCTTACCCGTGAACAATTTACCAAGGACATCCGACCCTATAAGCAATTCTATTGGTCCAATGTCTCAATTGTCAGTTAACTGGATATTTTCATGCTGTAATTCAGTTGTCCAAATTCCGGGATAAACGGGAGATACATTGTTGCATATTACTGGTTGATCCAATACTTCGAACTTGCAGGCATAACTACCATCTAAACGTACCAGTCTCGCATCGTAACAATTATGTGCTTGTTCTGAAGTTTGTGAACCACCAAACAACGTATGTATAATTTTTTCGGTACATTTGACATGATATTTCATTTCTTGCGCAGTGTCTTTTAAAATATATGAACGTTGAGATCCACTGTCTAGTATGATACGTACTTCGCGTTCCTCTCTGTTGTTACGTATTTTTACTCGCAACGTTTTCAGAAATACCATAGTACCTGTATGATTCGCTAAAGAGACTTCCGATTTATTTTCCGCAATCTTCAATTTTGGTTCTGCAATATTCTTGTTGTGCAAATCACGGCAAAGTATTGTGAGATGTTGACCGTTGCACAATATGCACCTTACTCGTTCTCGGCACAGTCTTCTTGGACGACCCAACTTTGCACCACGGAAACAAGCCTTCTTTTGAGTGAGAATTTCTCTTTTCTGTTCAAAAGTCATCTTTTGCGCTTTGAAGCATTTTTCCGAGAGATGATTCCCTTCGAAAAACAGACATTTAAGCGTTTCACAACTTAATAACCCAGGGGCGATAGGGGGATTAATTTCTATTGTTTTTGTTTTAGGCTTTTTAGATTTCTCACTCATTCCTAAACCAAAACCATCCATGGCCATTGCAATACGCTCTTCACTTTCCACCTCTGTTTTCATAAACTGGATTAATTCGTCTAAGAGTTTTTCCAAAGTAGCATTCTCACTCCTTGGAAAATCTTTAAATCTTTGCCATGCTTGTATCAAATCTCCTGGCAAGCATGACTCTGCAAGTGGATATAATATGGCCGCATATGTCTCAGACGCGATGCCCATTGTTTTTAACGATCGCAATTGAGTCTCTATTTTATCGTATAAACTCATAAGGTCGCATTTATGATTAGCGATTGCATTATTGACCAAGAGTTTGAGCAATTCGCGAACATACAGTTCTATCAGCAAATCGTCTCTACCGAATCTGCTTTTAAGACTCTGAATTGCTTCCTTATAATTATCCCCTGTCGGTGGATAGCTCTTAATAACTTATCTACAATTACTTACGACCACAGATGGTGAGTTTTGATCTTTGACCATAGCTTTTAATTTCTTATACCGCTCCTTATATGCATCACATTCTTCCATTTCTTGTTTAAGTTCTTCTTCAGTAGCACCGTCTGCGAGCAGTTTTCCAAAAATCTCTTCATCCACTGCCTTTATCGCTACTTCCTTTTCCTGCAGCATTTCAACTTTTGCTTCAATCGTTATCGCATCTCTGCTATCCTTAGTGATTAGCTCCTCTAATTTATTTGCGATACGATTAAAAGCTCTAGGGAGAGTTGTACCACGCCTTTTCACTCTTTCCATTATTCAAAATATGTTGCTCAATGTCTATTCCGCGGAAAAATATGTCCGCGCAAAATAGCCCATTTTTGTATCAAAAAGCTGTTTCTATTCCACTGTCCGCCAAACGCAGTTCCCTGTAGGTTCTCTGACTCACAAACCGGGACCCAAGCACGCAGTCCTGTCACGGTCGCCAAATGTTAAGGAATGAGGTAATAAAAGTACACTACCCGCGTCCAAATATACTTTAGAGATACTTTACTGGAGCAAAACACAAATAAAACGAATTTTACACTGACAAACAATATATTTTATAAAAACAGTGAAAACATGACAGCGCACGTCAATTAAAAAATAATGACATCTATCAACAAAACAAACGACACGCCTCCTTTTTTCATTAAATCATTAAAATAAATAAATTCTTAAAATATTAATTACACAGGCTTCTATCGACAATAATAAATCATCCTAATTTATCATCACATTACCATTATATGAATTTACTAAAGTATTATTTTCATAGATACTACCTAGTATAGTAGATGAGCTATATAAGAAAGCTTAGGAAAAATACTCACTAAATAAATTGAGCATAATATGAGAATCACATGTCATCGTTAAATTTCATAACACCTGGAATTCCAGAATTAGTTTTTGTAGAATAATAAAGGACCAAAACATTCGAGGATCATTAGTAATACTATTTCCGGCGTTAAAAACAAATGTAGAATATGCTGATTTAATAATTTTTTTTGCTTTCATCTTGATTTCTCTATATTGATTGTAAATATGCTGATTACCATGCATTCTATATTTTTTCTATAATTTAATACTATTTCCGGCGTTAAAAACAAATGTAAATACTGATTTCATTATTATTTTTTCGCTTCCGTCTTGATTTCTCTATATTGATTGTAAATATGCTGATTACCTTACTTTCTATATTTTTTGTATAAATTAAATTTAATTTTGAGTTCAAATTTGATATAATTTTTATGACACGAGGAAAATTTTGAATTTTTGAATTGGAGGTTGTATGTAAAGAAATGCAAGTGTCAAATACCGAGTAAATAATATCATAGAACTTGTTACAAGCCAGATAAATGTCTCTACAGTTAGTCACAGCAGAACAATCAGAGTTCAATAACCATCACAAAAATGTGGAAAATTTGTTTTTTTTAGAATTATATAATTGTTTGTTTCCATTAGAATAAAAATTCTTAGTTAAAATCAAATTTGAGACTAATAGATAACGCGAAATTTAAGATGTCTTCTATAACGAGAGGAACATCATCATGAAAATTATCACAAGATATGATGATAAATTGTGACATTTACGTAAACTCAATGAAATTATTTAATTGATTACAAACACTATCTCTCCCATCAGTGTTACACAAATTGGGAATGTTTAAGTCACCCATTATGACTATTTTATCAGAATGAATGCAAAAATGTTCTAAAAATGATAACAAAGTACAAAGTATTTCCAGAGAAAGAGATTTAGGTATATAAATTGCAAAAATAATAATACTTGAGTGATGTAGATGAATTTTACATGCAATAATATTAATATACGGCAGTGAATCATAAACTTTAATCAAATTTATTGCTTCAAATTAAAAAAAAATCTTGATTTCTAGTAGAACTTCTCCACCACAGGTGAAGTTCAAAGCTGCAAAATTTCTGTCTTTACGTAGTACAGAGTACGTTTCAGGTGGAAACAGTTCTCTATTAGAAACATCAGAACGTTACAAAGTTTCAGTCAAACAAATTATGTTAAAATCACAGTTAAGCACAGAGATATAATTCATTTTATTATTTAAAGAACTCACTTTCTGATAATAACACGAGATGATTACTAAATCGTTGATGGACCCGTTTCATTTTTTGTCTCTAAGAAATTATTCTTGTTGTTTTTGGGGAACCAGAACTGTTTTACAAGAATGTATGGAGGCCATAACTCGAGTTTATAGTACTCCTCACGAAGATTGTAAGGAACCCTTAGTTTAAATGAACTAAAATCACCGTCATGGTTAATATTTTCACACACACAATTGTTGTTGAGACTGTGATGTGACAGATAATCAAGAAGATCTTGAGATGTTGGCGACTCGACCTACATGGATCGATGCGCGACGAAAAGCACCTGCCAATTTAGTTGCAGGACCGCTCTGTAGCTATGCTCTATTAAGAGTGAAGTTGTGTACGCGTTTATCTCCCGCAGGTTTGATTGCTTTTGCGTTGGGAGCTGTCACAGAAGCGAACGTTGACTTTATCGCATTATTACAGTCAGCTGGTTTTGACAAACCACCAGGGATGGATACAAACTGGGCGAAGAATCAGAGATGTTAGGTATAACAGCAGATGGAATGGATGATGCACAATTATTCTTTAAGGTAGCAGACTGTTCTTGTATTAGATCTTTGCACTCAGCTAGTTCAGTTTTCAAGAGGACCATTATGTTTACAACCCGTATTGATATCGAGTATCCTCGAGTCTTTTCTGCTTGTGGTTTATATATCAGAGCACTTAAATTTTTGAATATTCCAGAAGCTTCGATGAGTCAGTACAATAACAAGAAGCAGGTATTTCGAAGCTTACATATTATATATATATATATATATATATATATATATATATATATATATATATATATATATATATATATATATATATATCCTTCCACTGGCGAACGTAAGTTAAGTGAAAGTGAAGTATTTATGGGAAAATTTGGATAGTGTTTTGCCGTTTTTCACACCCTTATGTGAGCAAAACGTGTGTTTGAGAAAATCGTTCATTTTCATCCCGTGCACGAGTTGTATGTAAGTTGCGATAGTTTGTGAATTCCGATTACTAGAAGCGTAGAAGAATTAGTGATCGCGTTACCACTATTGAGATAATTTTGGATGAATTTCGGCGTGGAAAGAATCCTCGAATCCGTCATTTTGCTTCGTGAGTCGCGGAACAGGATTCGGCTTGTCCATCGGCCACCGCCAGGACTAATCAAGGATAGTTCTGCTGAATTTGGTTTTGTGTTCGTTTTTACCTCGCCCTCGCATCGCGTGCACGTGGGTGAGCGAGCAACGCAGGTTTTAAGAATAACCGATTTTTATCCGAAATTTATTTATGCTTATATTTACGTCTTTTTACTGTCTTTTTTTGGAAAGTCGCTCCGTGATGTTGTGTTCAAGCGAGCGACCACAACCAATGTTGGAATCCGTACCTTGGACATTTTTCTCCATTGAGATACCCGTGGCCGTCGTCACTGGAAGCTTGCGAGTTAGACGTCTCTACCGTTACGTAGAGTGGCGCCCAAGATTTGGCAACGAATAGTGCGACAGCGTTTGTATATTTTATCATAACGTAATTTGTCGACTAATTATGGTGCTTTTGCACGAGTTATTGTTTTGTAGGCTGTGACGACGTATTTTACATTGTGTGGCGCAAAGGTAACGCCGTAGTCCGTCACATGTTTTCGAGAACGATAGGGACTGACGACGTAACGACGTCACACTTATAACTATATATATATATATATATATACATACAGGGTGAACACGAACCTAATGTCATAAATTTAAGGGTATATAATATTTAATGTGTAGATTACGAAATAGAAATAATTTTTTGATAATTCGAAAAATGAAAATTCGTCTTTTCTTAGCAAAATTTTTTTACTGCTGTTTTAATTAATATTTCATTAAAAATATGGTTAACAGAAGTACGTTCAAAATTAGTTATATAAGATTCTAATTAATTAAATAGAATTTTTGATGAACGTAATTGTGTAATAAATAAAATATTTCAGTATTATTCTTGAAAGTATTGACGTAGGTCATTTTGGCAGTGTTCTTGTTCTTAAAAAATGTATTCTAATTCTGAGTTAGTGGATATGTTGTTAATTTATGGTGAAGTGAGACAAAACGCGGTATTAGCAGCAGAATTGTATGCCGAACGGCATCCTCGAAGACGCCACTCTGATCGCAGGACGTTTATCACTGTGACACAACGTCTTCGCGGCACTGGAAATTTAAAAAGGAATTCTGGACGTGATGGCGACAGTCGCAGATTACGCCACGACATGGAGGATGTAGTCCTAGACCTAGTGCATGCCGACCCAACAAATAGTACCAGAGAAATATCTCGTGTTGTGGGAGACATATCTCAGGCGACTGTTGTAAACATTTTGCATAAAAATGATTATCATCCATATCATTTTCAACGAGTCCAAGGGTTAATGCCTGCTGATCACCACGCCAGAATGACATTTTGTCAATGGATTCTTGAGTAAAATGCTACAAACGTGAATTTTACTTCTTCAATATTATTTAGTGATGAAGCAATTTTCACACGTGCCGATTTTTATAATTTCCACAACTCGCATTATTGGGCCCAAGGAAATTCACATGTTGTTGTGAGAAATAGTATGCAACATAAATTTTCTTTAAATGTTTGGACTGGAATCTTAAATGGTAATTTACTTGGCCCGTACATACTCCCCCAAACATTAAATGGTAACCAGTATTTGGATTTTTTGCAAAATATCCTTCCAGTATTATTGCAAGATATTCCATTAAATGTTCGTCAAAATTCATGGTTTCAGCATGATGGTGCTCCTCCTCATTTTGCGGGAAATGTGCGTCAGCATTTAAATAATATCTACGGAAACAGGTGGATTGGCCGTGGAGGTCCTGTGCAGTGGCCACCAAGATCACCTGATCAATCCCTTGGACTTCTATCTATGGGTCATTTAAAGTCCCTAGTTTATGATAACCAAAGCCCGCCAGAAAATATTGAAGAATTGAGGATACGGATCCAAAATAGTAAATAGTGTACAAATTATTCGACAACAAAATCATATGCACTTGGCATGTAGTGTGTTACTAATTCAACGTAGTGCACTGTGTGTGGCTATGAGAGGTGATAATTTTGAATAATATTTATGAATTTTTGTATTTATTCTTTGTTGCGATACAAGAAAATGTAAGTTACTAGTATTATTACCATTTATTAGTTTAATATTTAATCCTTTCTGTTTTTCTTTGTTCTTTTTTTTAATAAAAATAAGCCAGTGAAATGTTAATATTTATCGTTTTTTGGGGCAATGAACTCTCAAAATAAATATTATTAAAAATAATGAAGTTTTGATTACCCTTCAACATTACGTAAATTAGTTTTAAGTATTTAATTATGTTTTTATTTATAAAATAATATGTGTTGCCAGTGATCCAGGGGTACCAAAAATGTGAGCTTCATGAAAACTACCCTTAAATAGGCGAATTTTCAAAAAATTCTTTCTATTTCGTAATCTACACATTATATACTATATACCCTTAAATTTATGACATTAAGTGTCGAGGTTTTATTTTCTTCAGCTATTTTCTATGATCTTTTTCCATTTTTTTCTGTCAGCTGCTAATTTCTTTGCGTCTACTCGTGTTAAGTTCTTCTTTTCTAATATCTCGTACATGGAGTCATCCCATGTCTTTTGTGGTCTGCCTCTACTTCTTTTTCCGGTCGTTCTTGTTTCCCAAATTTCTTTGTTTTGTCATTTTGATAATGTGCCCGTACCATTGCAGTTTTTTTTTTTATTTTAGTTGTGTTTGGTTTTATCTCTAGCTCTTGTCTTTTTTTTTTCATTTTGAATTTTGTCCATTTTTGTCACTCCTCTCACTCTTCTTAGAAATTTCATTTCTGTAGCCTGTATTTTATTTAGTTGTCTTTTATTTAGAACCCACGTTTCACAACCGTAGAATAGTAATGGTTTTGTATACAGTCGTTTTTATATGTCTACTGATGTTTTTATTATTAATAATTACAGTGTTCAGCGCGTAGTAAGTTTTCATTTCTTTTTGTATTCTGTTGTTTACTTCTTCTTCAATACTGTTTTTATTCAGTATGATACTGCCGAGGTATTTGAATTGTTCTACCTGTTCTATTTTTGTGTCTTGAATTGTTATATGTATATCCTTGATGTTCTTTCCTGCTACCATGACCTTTGTTTTTTCGCTGTTAATTTTCATATTAAATTTTTCCACTTCTTCGGACCATATATTAATGTTTTCTTGTATATCTTGTTCGTTCATTGCAAATACTGCCATGTCGTCTGCGAAGGCACATTCGGAAATGCTGGTTGTTTTTAAGTTTAAATATCCAATATTTGTGCTTTTTACTCAGCTTTTGGTATTTTTTATAACTTCATCTAGTATTACTATAAAAAGCAATGCACTCAAATTTCCTCTTTTTGTTGTAATGAATTTATCTGATGTTTTATTTCCTATACGTATTATATTTCTTGTTCTAATATATATGGTATTTATTGTTTGTATTAATTTCTCGTCAGTGACTCTTTTCCGTAGAATTTCCCATACTTGTTTTCTATTTATTCTGTACAATGCTTTGACAAGATCTATGAAGCATATATATTTCTTTGTTTTTCTCACTGAACTTTTCTATTATCTGACGTATAGTGAAAATATGATCTTGGGTACTACAGCCTTTCCGAAAGCCACCTTAGGGATTTTTCTAATTTATTTTCCACAACTGCACGTAGTTTATTTTCTAATATATTTTCGGACAGTTTTTCCGTTGTGCAGAGTAATGCTATTCCCCGGTAATTACTACATTCCCTATAGTCTCATTTTTTTGTATATATATGTAATTCTGTTCTTCGTACTTCTTAAAAATTGACACCAAATTGAATTCTCAGTGAACTAAAGTATATTTAATTAGATTAATGTGTTGTTTAGTAAATGGTTATGTAATAACAATTCATTATATTTAATTCAATGATTTATTATATAATTAGGATGTAATTCACAAATACAAGTCATGTCAAGCACACTACTCAAGACGCCCTTTCTCACATATCTCATGTCTTTATATTCATGTATCTATGTGGTGGCGGGATTTTTAAACATTTGTCATATCTCCCTTTCTTTAAAAAAACAAAACATTTTTATTTAATAAAATCTTTAAGATACTTAGGTGTGACTATTTCGAATACTTCTCCTGGGTTCCAGTCTATCTTCATTCGCTGCCCTTGGGACGGCTGGTATTTGTTGTAAATTATTTTCCGCCGACGCATTTATAGCTGCTGGTAATGGTTGAAGGTTTCTTCTATTTCTTCTAATTTTTCTTTTCTCGGTGGAAACTAAGTATGATCTTGGCCCTTCTTTATTTTCCACTATTCCCTCTCTCTCCAGGTCTGTTATCCACACTCTCTCTTCTGGTTTTAGTTCTCTTTGGTCCTTTGCTTTATGTCTCTTGTCATAATAATATTTTTGATTTTCTTTTAGCTTTTCTTTCTGATGTTGAATTATTTTAGGATTCGCTATTTTTGGTTTCAACTTTTCTTGTTGAACTGGGATTTTCTCTCTCAGAACTCTGCTCATTAAAAGTTGGCTAGGCGAGGCTCCGCAATCTAGTGGCGTATTACGATAAGCAAGTAATCCTAGATGATAATCATCCGATCTTTTTATAATTTTCTTAGCAGTTTTCACGGCACTCTCCGCTAACCCATTTGATTGTGAATGTTTTGGACTGCTGGGCTGCCATTTAAATCCATAAGCTTTCGCGAATTCTCTAAATTCTGCACTGTCATACTGTTTACCATTATCGCTTCTTATGACATTTGGAATCCCGAATAAAGAAAAAATCTTCTTTAATTCTCTTATAATTTCGTGACTATCCAATTTCCTTAATTTTACTACTACTAAGTATAAACTATAGTAGTCCTGCACTACTAGATATGTTTCGCCTGCTAGTTCAAATAAATCTATACCCACAGTATGCCATGGTAGTGATGGCATTTCAAGCTGTAGCAACGGTTCAATATTTGGTGGTTTGTTTTTCAGACAACTCTCACAATTTGTTACCAAATCTTCTATCTGATTATTTATATTTGGCCACCAGACACTTTGTCGTGCTCTTGCTTTACATTTGGCGATGCCTAAATGACCCGTGTGTATATCCTGCAGACATTTTCCTCGTAATGTTGGTGGTATTATTATTCTGTCTTCATATGTCAGGAGATCGTTCGATACCGAGATATTATTCCGGTATTTATAGTAAGGTAGCACTGAGAAATGTACCTTATGCTTTTCTGGCCATCCTTTTTCGACATAGTTCTTGATTAGCCCTAAGCTGAACTCTTCTTCCTGATTCTTCTTTAAACTATTTTCTCTAATTGTAATAATAGTGTTTATACTTGGTTTTTCTTCATCGTGTGTTGCGCTATCTTCTCTTGTAGCAGATGTTAAAGGTGCTCTGCTCAATGCATCTGGAATATACAATTCCTTTCCCGGTACATAACTGATATCGTAATCAAATTTGTCCAGTTTTAGTCTGAAGTTTTGAAGTCTAGTTGTTAACTCATTTATTTGTTTGTGTTTAAGTATAGAAATCAGCGGCTTGTGATCTGTTCAAACTTCAAACTTTTTACCTATTAAAAACTGATTTAGTCTTCCGCAGGCAAATACAATTGCAAAACATTCCTTTTCAATCTGAGCATAGCGTTGCTGCGTTTCTGTCAAAGACTTGGAACAATAGAATACTGGTCTCCAGCATTTGTCTGGCTGCAATTGCTCCAACACTCCTCCCATGCCGTAGGCGCTGGCATCCGTCGAAACTCTTGTAGGATAGTTTGTATTATAGTTTGCTAAAACTGGAACGCTGCTGATTGTTTTCTTCATTTCTTCGAAACATTGTTTTTGTGGCGTCCCCCAAACGAATTGTTTGTCGTTCTGCAGCAGTTCTCTTAAGGCAACAGTTTTGGTTGAATAGTTATCTATAAATCGTGTAAGATCATGCCCAAAAATCTTCTCACTTCAGTTGTTGTCTTTGTTTCCGGATATTCCTCTATAGCTTTTACGTAATCGGGATCTGGCCTAATATATATATATATATATATATATATATATATATATATATATATATATATATATATATATATATATATACATACAGGGTGAACACGAACCTAATGTCATAAATTTAAGGGTATATAATATTTAATGTGTAGATTACGAAATAGAAATAATTTTTTGATAATTCGAAAAATGAAAATTCGTCTTTTCTTAGCAAAATTTTTTTACTGCTGTTTTAATTAATATTTCATTAAAAATATGGTTAACAGAAGTACGTTCAAAATTAGTTATATAAGATTCTAATTAATTAAATAGAATTTTTGATGAACGTAATTGTGTAATAAATAAAATATTTCAGTATTATTCTTGAAAGTATTGACGTAGGTCATTTTGGCAGTGTTCTTGTTCTTAAAAAATGTATTCTAATTCTGAGTTAGTGGATATGTTGTTAATTTATGGTGAAGTGAGACAAAACGCGGTATTAGCAGCAGAATTGTATGCCGAACGGCATCCTCGAAGACGCCACTCTGATCGCAGGACGTTTATCACTGTGACACAACGTCTTCGCGGCACTGGAAATTTAAAAAGGAATTCTGGACGTGATGGCGACAGTCGCAGATTACGCCACGACATGGAGGATGTAGTCCTAGACCTAGTGCATGCCGACCCAACAAATAGTACCAGAGAAATATCTCGTGTTGTGGGAGACATATCTCAGGCGACTGTTGTAAACATTTTGCATAAAAATGATTATCATCCATATCATTTTCAACGAGTCCAAGGGTTAATGCCTGCTGATCACCACGCCAGAATGACATTTTGTCAATGGATTCTTGAGTAAAATGCTACAAACGTGAATTTTACTTCTTCAATATTATTTAGTGATGAAGCAATTTTCACACGTGCCGATTTTTATAATTTCCACAACTCGCATTATTGGGCCCAAGGAAATTCACATGTTGTTGTGAGAAATAGTATGCAACATAAATTTTCTTTAAATGTTTGGACTGGAATCTTAAATGGTAATTTACTTGGCCCGTACATACTCCCCCAAACATTAAATGGTAACCAGTATTTGGATTTTTTGCAAAATATCCTTCCAGTATTATTGCAAGATATTCCATTAAATGTTCGTCAAAATTCATGGTTTCAGCATGATGGTGCTCCTCCTCATTTTGCGGGAAATGTGCGTCAGCATTTAAATAATATCTACGGAAACAGGTGGATTGGCCGTGGAGGTCCTGTGCAGTGGCCACCAAGATCACCTGATCAATCCCTTGGACTTCTATCTATGGGTCATTTAAAGTCCCTAGTTTATGATAACCAAAGCCCGCCAGAAAATATTGAAGAATTGAGGATACGGATCCAAAATAGTAAATAGTGTACAAATTATTCGACAACAAAATCATATGCACTTGGCATGTAGTGTGTTACTAATTCAACGTAGTGCACTGTGTGTGGCTATGAGAGGTGATAATTTTGAATAATATTTATGAATTTTTGTATTTATTCTTTGTTGCGATACAAGAAAATGTAAGTTACTAGTATTATTACCATTTATTAGTTTAATATTTAATCCTTTCTGTTTTTCTTTGTTCTTTTTTTTAATAAAAATAAGCCAGTGAAATGTTAATATTTATCGTTTTTTGGGGCAATGAACTCTCAAAATAAATATTATTAAAAATAATGAAGTTTTGATTACCCTTCAACATTACGTAAATTAGTTTTAAGTATTTAATTATGTTTTTATTTATAAAATAATATGTGTTGCCAGTGATCC
Organism: Stenolophus ochropezus; assembly: GCA_035578165.1. Lineage (NCBI taxonomy): Eukaryota > Metazoa > Arthropoda > Insecta > Coleoptera > Carabidae > Stenolophus > Stenolophus ochropezus. The sequence goes on along the minus strand of JAQOWZ010000019.1, from coordinate 16,429,152 downwards.
AGGGGTACCAAAAATGTGAGCTTCATGAAAACTACCCTTAAATAGGCGAATTTTCAAAAAATTCTTTCTATTTCGTAATCTACACATTATATACTATATACCCTTAAATTTATGACATTAAGTGTCGAGGTTTTATTTTCTTCAGCTATTTTCTATGATCTTTTTCCATTTTTTTCTGTCAGCTGCTAATTTCTTTGCGTCTACTCGTGTTAAGTTCTTCTTTTCTAATATCTCGTACATGGAGTCATCCCATGTCTTTTGTGGTCTGCCTCTACTTCTTTTTCCGGTCGTTCTTGTTTCCCAAATTTCTTTGTTTTGTCATTTTGATAATGTGCCCGTATCATTGCAGTTTTTTTTTTTATTTTAGTTGTGTTTGGTTTTATCTCTAGCTCTTGTCTTTTTTTTTTCATTTTGAATTTTGTCCATTTTTGTCACTCCTCTCACTCTTCTTAGAAATTTCATTTCTGTAGCCTGTATTTTATTTAGTTGTCTTTTATTTAGAACCCACGTTTCACAACCGTAGAATAGTAATGGTTTTGTATACAGTCGTTTTTATATGTCTACTGATGTTTTTATTATTAATAATTACAGTGTTCAGCGCGTAGTAAGTTTTCATTTCTTTTTGTATTCTGTTGTTTACTTCTTCTTCAATACTGTTTTTATTCAGTATGATACTGCCGAGGTATTTGAATTGTTCTACCTGTTCTATTTTTGTGTCTTGAATTGTTATATGTATATCCTTGATGTTCTTTCCTGCTACCATGACCTTTGTTTTTTCGCTGTTAATTTTCATATTAAATTTTTCCACTTCTTCGGACCATATATTAATGTTTTCTTGTATATCTTGTTCGTTCATTGCAAATACTGCCATGTCGTCTGCGAAGGCACATTCGGAAATGCTGGTTGTTTTTAAGTTTAAATATCCAATATTTGTGCTTTTTACTCAGCTTTTGGTATTTTTTATAACTTCATCTAGTATTACTATAAAAAGCAATGCACTCAAATTTCCTCTTTTTGTTGTAATGAATTTATCTGATGTTTTATTTCCTATACGTATTATATTTCTTGTTCTAATATATATGGTATTTATTGTTTGTATTAATTTCTCGTCAGTGACTCTTTTCCGTAGAATTTCCCATACTTGTTTTCTATTTATTCTGTACAATGCTTTGACAAGATCTATGAAGCATATATATTTCTTTGTTTTTCTCACTGAACTTTTCTATTATCTGACGTATAGTGAAAATATGATCTTGGGTACTACAGCCTTTCCGAAAGCCACCTTAGGGATTTTTCTAATTTATTTTCCACAACTGCACGTAGTTTATTTTCTAATATATTTTCGGACAGTTTTTCCGTTGTGCAGAGTAATGCTATTCCCCGGTAATTACTACATTCCCTATAGTCTCATTTTTTTGTATATATATGTAATTCTGTTCTTCGTACTTCTTAAAAATTGACACCAAATTGAATTCTCAGTGAACTAAAGTATATTTAATTAGATTAATGTGTTGTTTAGTAAATGGTTATGTAATAACAATTCATTATATTTAATTCAATGATTTATTATATAATTAGGATGTAATTCACAAATACAAGTCATGTCAAGCACACTACTCAAGACGCCCTTTCTCACATATCTCATGTCTTTATATTCATGTATCTATGTGGTGGCGGGATTTTTAAACATTTGTCATATCTCCCTTTCTTTAAAAAAACAAAACATTTTTATTTAATAAAATCTTTAAGATACTTAGGTGTGACTATTTCGAATACTTCTCCTGGGTTCCAGTCTATCTTCATTCGCTGCCCTTGGGACGGCTGGTATTTGTTGTAAATTATTTTCCGCCGACGCATTTATAGCTGCTGGTAATGGTTGAAGGTTTCTTCTATTTCTTCTAATTTTTCTTTTCTCGGTGGAAACTAAGTATGATCTTGGCCCTTCTTTATTTTCCACTATTCCCTCTCTCTCCAGGTCTGTTATCCACACTCTCTCTTCTGGTTTTAGTTCTCTTTGGTCCTTTGCTTTATGTCTCTTGTCATAATAATATTTTTGATTTTCTTTTAGCTTTTCTTTCTGATGTTGAATTATTTTAGGATTCGCTATTTTTGGTTTCAACTTTTCTTGTTGAACTGGGATTTTCTCTCTCAGAACTCTGCTCATTAAAAGTTGGCTAGGCGAGGCTCCGCAATCTAGTGGCGTATTACGATAAGCAAGTAATCCTAGATGATAATCATCCGATCTTTTTATAATTTTCTTAGCAGTTTTCACGGCACTCTCCGCTAACCCATTTGATTGTGAATGTTTTGGACTGCTGGGCTGCCATTTAAATCCATAAGCTTTCGCGAATTCTCTAAATTCTGCACTGTCATACTGTTTACCATTATCGCTTCTTATGACATTTGGAATCCCGAATAAAGAAAAAATCTTCTTTAATTCTCTTATAATTTCGTGACTATCCAATTTCCTTAATTTTACTACTACTAAGTATAAACTATAGTAGTCCTGCACTACTAGATATGTTTCGCCTGCTAGTTCAAATAAATCTATACCCACAGTATGCCATGGTAGTGATGGCATTTCAAGCTGTAGCAACGGTTCAATATTTGGTGGTTTGTTTTTCAGACAACTCTCACAATTTGTTACCAAATCTTCTATCTGATTATTTATATTTGGCCACCAGACACTTTGTCGTGCTCTTGCTTTACATTTGGCGATGCCTAAATGACCCGTGTGTATATCCTGCAGACATTTTCCTCGTAATGTTGGTGGTATTATTATTCTGTCTTCATATGTCAGGAGATCGTTCGATACCGAGATATTATTCCGGTATTTATAGTAAGGTAGCACTGAGAAATGTACCTTATGCTTTTCTGGCCATCCTTTTTCGACATAGTTCTTGATTAGCCCTAAGCTGAACTCTTCTTCCTGATTCTTCTTTAAACTATTTTCTCTAATTGTAATAATAGTGTTTATACTTGGTTTTTCTTCATCGTGTGTTGCGCTATCTTCTCTTGTAGCAGATGTTAAAGGTGCTCTGCTCAATGCATCTGGAATATACAATTCCTTTCCCGGTACATAACTGATATCGTAATCAAATTTGTCCAGTTTTAGTCTGAAGTTTTGAAGTCTAGTTGTTAACTCATTTATTTGTTTGTGTTTAAGTATAGAAATCAGCGGCTTGTGATCTGTTCAAACTTCAAACTTTTTACCTATTAAAAACTGATTTAGTCTTCCGCAGGCAAATACAATTGCAAAACATTCCTTTTCAATCTGAGCATAGCGTTGCTGCGTTTCTGTCAAAGACTTGGAACAATAGAATACTGGTCTCCAGCATTTGTCTGGCTGCAATTGCTCCAACACTCCTCCCATGCCGTAGGCGCTGGCATCCGTCGAAACTCTTGTAGGATAGTTTGTATTATAGTTTGCTAAAACTGGAACGCTGCTGATTGTTTTCTTCATTTCTTCGAAACATTGTTTTTGTGGCGTCCCCCAAACGAATTGTTTGTCGTTCTGCAGCAGTTCTCTTAAGGCAACAGTTTTGGTTGAATAGTTATCTATAAATCGTGTAAGATCATGCCCAAAAATCTTCTCACTTCAGTTGTTGTCTTTGTTTCCGGATATTCCTCTATAGCTTTTACGTAATCGGGATCTGGCCTAATATATATATATATATATATATATATATATATATATATATATATATATATATATATATATATATATATATACATACAGGGTGAATACGAACCTAATGTCATAAATTTAAGGGTATATAATATTTAATGTGTAGATTACGAAATAGAAATAATTTTTTGATAATTCGAAAAATGAAAATTCGTCTTTTCTTAGCAAAATTTTTTTACTGCTGTTTTAATTAATATTTCATTAAAAATATGGTTAACAGAAGTACGTTCAAAATTAGTTATATAAGATTCTAATTAATTAAATAGAATTTTTGATGAACGTAATTGTGTAATAAATAAAATATTTCAGTATTATTCTTGAAAGTATTGACGTAGGTCATTTTGGCAGTGTTCTTGTTCTTAAAAAATGTATTCTAATTCTGAGTTAGTGGATATGTTGTTAATTTATGGTGAAGTGAGACAAAACGCGGTATTAGCAGCAGAATTGTATGCCGAACGGCATCCTCGAAGACGCCACTCTGATCGCAGGACGTTTATCACTGTGACACAACGTCTTCGCGGCACTGGAAATTTAAAAAGGAATTCTGGACGTGATGGCGACAGTCGCAGATTACGCCACGACATGGAGGATGTAGTCCTAGACCTAGTGCATGCCGACCCAACAAATAGTACCAGAGAAATATCTCGTGTTGTGGGAGACATATCTCAGGCGACTGTTGTAAACATTTTGCATAAAAATGATTATCATCCATATCATTTTCAACGAGTCCAAGGGTTAATGCCTGCTGATCACCACGCCAGAATGACATTTTGTCAATGGATTCTTGAGTAAAATGCTACAAACGTGAATTTTACTTCTTCAATATTATTTAGTGATGAAGCAATTTTCACACGTGCCGATTTTTATAATTTCCACAACTCGCATTATTGGGCCCAAGGAAATTCACATGTTGTTGTGAGAAATAGTATGCAACATAAATTTTCTTTAAATGTTTGGACTGGAATCTTAAATGGTAATTTACTTGGCCCGTACATACTCCCCCAAACATTAAATGGTAACCAGTATTTGGATTTTTTGCAAAATATCCTTCCAGTATTATTGCAAGATATTCCATTAAATGTTCGTCAAAATTCATGGTTTCAGCATGATGGTGCTCCTCCTCATTTTGCGGGAAATGTGCGTCAGCATTTAAATAATATCTACGGAAACAGGTGGATTGGCCGTGGAGGTCCTGTGCAGTGGCCACCAAGATCACCTGATCAATCCCTTGGACTTCTATCTATGGGTCATTTAAAGTCCCTAGTTTATGATAACCAAAGCCCGCCAGAAAATATTGAAGAATTGAGGATACGGATCCAAAATAGTAAATAGTGTACAAATTATTCGACAACAAAATCATATGCACTTGGCATGTAGTGTGTTACTAATTCAACGTAGTGCACTGTGTGTGGCTATGAGAGGTGATAATTTTGAATAATATTTATGAATTTTTGTATTTATTCTTTGTTGCGATACAAGAAAATGTAAGTTACTAGTATTATTACCATTTATTAGTTTAATATTTAATCCTTTCTGTTTTTCTTTGTTCTTTTTTTTAATAAAAATAAGCCAGTGAAATGTTAATATTTATCGTTTTTTGGGGCAATGAACTCTCAAAATAAATATTATTAAAAATAATGAAGTTTTGATTACCCTTCAACATTACGTAAATTAGTTTTAAGTATTTAATTATGTTTTTATTTATAAAATAATATGTGTTGCCAGTGATCCAGGGGTACCAAAAATGTGAGCTTCATGAAAACTACCCTTAAATAGGCGAATTTTCAAAAAATTCTTTCTATTTCGTAATCTACACATTATATACTATATACCCTTAAATTTATGACATTAAGTGTCGAGGTTTTATTTTCTTCAGCTATTTTCTATGATCTTTTTCCATTTTTTTCTGTCAGCTGCTAATTTCTTTGCGTCTACTCGTGTTAAGTTCTTCTTTTCTAATATCTCGTACATGGAGTCATCCCATGTCTTTTGTGGTCTGCCTCTACTTCTTTTTCCGGTCGTTCTTGTTTCCCAAATTTCTTTGTTTTGTCATTTTGATAATGTGCCCGTACCATTGCAGTTTTTTTTTTTTATTTTAGTTGTGTTTGGTTTTATCTCTAGCTCTTGTCTTTTTTTTTTCATTTTGAATTTTGTCCATTTTTGTCACTCCTCTCACTCTTCTTAGAAATTTCATTTCTGTAGCCTGTATTTTATTTAGTTGTCTTTTATTTAGAACCCACGTTTCACAACCGTAGAATAGTAATGGTTTTGTATACAGTCGTTTTTATATGTCTACTGATGTTTTTATTATTAATAATTACAGTGTTCAGCGCGTAGTAAGTTTTCATTTCTTTTTGTATTCTGTTGTTTACTTCTTCTTCAATACTGTTTTTATTCAGTATGATACTGCCGAGGTATTTGAATTGTTCTACCTGTTCTATTTTTGTGTCTTGAATTGTTATATGTATATCCTTGATGTTCTTTCCTGCTACCATGACCTTTGTTTTTTCGCTGTTAATTTTCATATTAAATTTTTCCACTTCTTCGGACCATATATTAATGTTTTCTTGTATATCTTGTTCGTTCATTGCAAATACTGCCATGTCGTCTGCGAAGGCACATTCGGAAATGCTGGTTGTTTTTAAGTTTAAATATCCAATATTTGTGCTTTTTACTCAGCTTTTGGTATTTTTTATAACTTCATCTAGTATTACTATAAAAAGCAATGCACTCAAATTTCCTCTTTTTGTTGTAATGAATTTATCTGATGTTTTATTTCCTATACGTATTATATTTCTTGTTCTAATATATATGGTATTTATTGTTTGTATTAATTTCTCGTCAGTGACTCTTTTCCGTAGAATTTCCCATACTTGTTTTCTATTTATTCTGTACAATGCTTTGACAAGATCTATGAAGCATATATATTTCTTTGTTTTTCTCACTGAACTTTTCTATTATCTGACGTATAGTGAAAATATGATCTTGGGTACTACAGCCTTTCCGAAAGCCACCTTAGGGATTTTTCTAATTTATTTTCCACAACTGCACGTAGTTTATTTTCTAATATATTTTCGGACAGTTTTTCCGTTGTGCAGAGTAATGCTATTCCCCGGTAATTACTACATTCCCTATAGTCTCATTTTTTTGTATATATATGTAATTCTGTTCTTCGTACTTCTTAAAAATTGACACCAAATTGAATTCTCAGTGAACTAAAGTATATTTAATTAGATTAATGTGTTGTTTAGTAAATGGTTATGTAATAACAATTCATTATATTTAATTCAATGATTTATTATATAATTAGGATGTAATTCACAAATACAAGTCATGTCAAGCACACTACTCAAGACGCCCTTTCTCACATATCTCATGTCTTTATATTCATGTATCTATGTGGTGGCGGGATTTTTAAACATTTGTCATATCTCCCTTTCTTTAAAAAAACAAAACATTTTTATTTAATAAAATCTTTAAGATACTTAGGTGTGACTATTTCGAATACTTCTCCTGGGTTCCAGTCTATCTTCATTCGCTGCCCTTGGGACGGCTGGTATTTGTTGTAAATTATTTTCCGCCGACGCATTTATAGCTGCTGGTAATGGTTGAAGGTTTCTTCTATTTCTTCTAATTTTTCTTTTCTCGGTGGAAACTAAGTATGATCTTGGCCCTTCTTTATTTTCCACTATTCCCTCTCTCTCCAGGTCTGTTATCCACACTCTCTCTTCTGGTTTTAGTTCTCTTTGGTCCTTTGCTTTATGTCTCTTGTCATAATAATATTTTTGATTTTCTTTTAGCTTTTCTTTCTGATGTTGAATTATTTTAGGATTCGCTATTTTTGGTTTCAACTTTTCTTGTTGAACTGGGATTTTCTCTCTCAGAACTCTGCTCATTAAAAGTTGGCTAGGCGAGGCTCCGCAATCTAGTGGCGTATTACGATAAGCAAGTAATCCTAGATGATAATCATCCGATCTTTTTATAATTTTCTTAGCAGTTTTCACGGCACTCTCCGCTAACCCATTTGATTGTGAATGTTTTGGACTGCTGGGCTGCCATTTAAATCCATAAGCTTTCGCGAATTCTCTAAATTCTGCACTGTCATACTGTTTACCATTATCGCTTCTTATGACATTTGGAATCCCGAATAAAGAAAAAATCTTCTTTAATTCTCTTATAATTTCGTGACTATCCAATTTCCTTAATTTTACTACTACTAAGTATAAACTATAGTAGTCCTGCACTACTAGATATGTTTCGCCTGCTAGTTCAAATAAATCTATACCCACAGTATGCCATGGTAGTGATGGCATTTCAAGCTGTAGCAACGGTTCAATATTTGGTGGTTTGTTTTTCAGACAACTCTCACAATTTGTTACCAAATCTTCTATCTGATTATTTATATTTGGCCACCAGACACTTTGTCGTGCTCTTGCTTTACATTTGGCGATGCCTAAATGACCCGTGTGTATATCCTGCAGACATTTTCCTCGTAATGTTGGTGGTATTATTATTCTGTCTTCATATGTCAGGAGATCGTTCGATACCGAGATATTATTCCGGTATTTATAGTAAGGTAGCACTGAGAAATGTACCTTATGCTTTTCTGGCCATCCTTTTTCGACATAGTTCTTGATTAGCCCTAAGCTGAACTCTTCTTCCTGATTCTTCTTTAAACTATTTTCTCTAATTGTAATAATAGTGTTTATACTTGGTTTTTCTTCATCGTGTGTTGCGCTATCTTCTCTTGTAGCAGATGTTAAAGGTGCTCTGCTCAATGCATCTGGAATATACAATTCCTTTCCCGGTACATAACTGATATCGTAATCAAATTTGTCCAGTTTTAGTCTGAAGTTTTGAAGTCTAGTTGTTAACTCATTTATTTGTTTGTGTTTAAGTATAGAAATCAGCGGCTTGTGATCTGTTCAAACTTCAAACTTTTTACCTATTAAAAACTGATTTAGTCTTCCGCAGGCAAATACAATTGCAAAACATTCCTTTTCAATCTGAGCATAGCGTTGCTGCGTTTCTGTCAAAGACTTGGAACAATAGAATACTGGTCTCCAGCATTTGTCTGGCTGCAATTGCTCCAACACTCCTCCCATGCCGTAGGCGCTGGCATCCGTCGAAACTCTTGTAGGATAGTTTGTATTATAGTTTGCTAAAACTGGAACGCTGCTGATTGTTTTCTTCATTTCTTCGAAACATTGTTTTTGTGGCGTCCCCCAAACGAATTGTTTGTCGTTCTGCAGCAGTTCTCTTAAGGCAACAGTTTTGGTTGAATAGTTATCTATAAATCGTGTAAGATCATGCCCAAAAATCTTCTCACTTCAGTTGTTGTCTTTGTTTCCGGATATTCCTCTATAGCTTTTACGTAATCGGGATCTGGCCTAATTCCTTTGTCTGATACAATATACCCCAGGTAAGTAATTTCCAATACGCCTAGCATACATTTATTTTTGTTTAATGTTACACCGTTCTTCTCTAATGTTTTTAATACAATTTCTAAGTTTTTGTCATGTTCAGATCTGTCTTTTCCACTAACAATTATGTCGTCGGAATGTGGAATTACTCCGTTCAGTCCACACGTATCAATGATTTGACTAATTTGTTTTCGGAAAACTTCCGGTAGACTTGTTATTCCGAATGGAGCACGTTTGTAAATAAATCTACCATAAGGAGTGATAAATGCTGTTAACTTCTGAGATTCTTTTGCCAGTGGAATTTGCCAGAATCCAGAGGAACAGTCCAGTTTAGAAAAAACTTTACCATCTTGGATTCGAGCTAAAGTTTCCTCTACTGCTGGTAATTGATATCTTTCCCGTTTGACGTACGGGTTTAATTTTGTGTAATCTGTGCAGATTCTAATCTTATTGTTCCTTTTTCGTGTCACTACCATCTGTGCACACCATTCTGTAGGCTCGTTTATCTTCTCAATGACACCTTGTTCCGTCATGCGTTGTAGTTCCTATCTCACATCTTCCAGGAGTGGAATTGGTACTCTTCTTGGAGCAGTAGATACAAATGGTTTTGCGTTTTCTTACAATCTTATTTTGTATTCTACATTTTTCATTTTTCCCAGTCCCTCGAATACATTTTTAAATTTTTCTGTGACTAAGTGTCTGTAGTAGCTTGTGTGATCGCTTAGTTCACTCTTTATTTCTGGTTCTGTTTGTAGATTGGTTACTTCTACTTCTTTGATTTCCAGTATTTCTTCTTTCCAAGTAACGATGCCTAATTTCTTGAGTTCTGGCCTTCCCAGTAAGTTATCTTTAGTATTCACTACATACATTTTAAGCTCTTGTTGTTGCCCTTTGTAATGAACTGGAATTTTAACTCTTCCGAAGGTTTCCAGCTTTTGACTCTTTCCTTTACCTGGTCCAACTAGTTCTGCTGTCGTTGATTTCAGACGGTACTGTTTCTTGATAAGTTTGTACGAATCTTTTGACATTACCGTAGCATCTGCGCCCGTATCGATTTTGAATTGTATTGTTTCATTACCGATTTTCAGTTGTACTAACCAGGGTTTTTCTTGTTTACTGATTTTGTTGATGATTCTTATTTCTGAGCAATCTTCCTCCGAACCAGATGTTGAACTTTCCTCTTCTTTGTCTACACAATGTGCCTTTTTCGTTCTGCAGTACTTTTGATAATGTCCAATAATTCCACATTTATTGCACTTTGCCTTAATAGCCGGACATTCTTTTAGCCTGTGACTTGGTTTATGTCCACATCTACCACATTGCTCGTAGACTATCGGCTTCTTTGTGTTCTTTTTCGGCTCCTGTTTCGATCTATACTGTTGCTGGACGCGATCCACATTAAATTGTGATTCGTTCTTTCGAATTTTTTGATTTTGACTCTTGATTGTTTCCGCTTGCTTAATCTTGTCGATTGTTTTCGGCAATGTTAAGGTTTCATCAAGCTGCAGTATTTCTGATAGCGTCTGATCTCTGATACCCACAATTAGCTTATCCCGGATTAGTTCATTTTCTAGATTACCGTATTTACAACTTTTAGCTAGTTATTATTTCGTTTATATACTCTGTTGCTGTTTCATTCTCTTTCTGTTTTCGGACGTTGAATTTCGCTAGTTCGTATATAACGTTAGTTTTCTTCTGGTAATGCGTGTTGAAAGCCTTCTTCAATTCGTCATACGTTGAAAAATCTTCTTGCTTCTTTTGCATCCTTTCGAAAACTTTATTGACTTTGGGTCCGATGTACAGTAGAAGGTGATTTATTTGAGTCTCCTGTGGCGTTTGGGACAGGTTTGCAGCTTTCCGGTATCTCTCGTAGTGTTCGATCCATGGCTCCCAGTCATTTTCTAACAGTGAAAATTTTTCAGGAGGTGGTATCTCATGACTAATGACATTTTGACTTGCCTGTCTGCTTTGTGAAGTTCCTAGTATTTGTGCATTGGCCACTATCGCCTGAAGATCCTTTAATTGTTTCTCCAACGCTTGGATTTTCGCTTCCGATTCAGCCATTTTTCACGTGTTACTGGTTCGTTTATTTTATTTTTCCTCTTTTTTCTGTTTTTTATGTAAATGGTTATGTAATAACAATTCATTATATTTAATTCAATGATTTATTATATAATTAGGATGTAATTCACAAGTACAAGTCATGTCAAGCACACTACTCAAGACGCCCTTTCTCACATATCTCATGTCTCTATATTCATGTATCTAAGTGGTGGCGGGATTTTTAAACATTTGTCACAATTAATTACACAAATAAAGGATAAAATTACAAAATTATTACCTAAAGAATCAATTTTAAATGTCCATAATTATGTCAAAACTATTTCATGTCGTTTACAAAACAATATTTGACAGTTGCCATGCATAAAGAAAAGGTAGTGGGTGGCAATGTGTAAACCACAAAACATTAACATAACGAGAAGCGAAACTCAATGGATCAAGTGGGCAGCACGGAGTTGCTGCCATCTGAAGTGTATTGGGTAGAGTTACTCACAACCTTCTTGATCATTAAATTTGGTATATGTCACATAAACGTCAAATGTAGCTATCAATATTCATTTGTTTATTTACTACTAGATATTTTAATTTTAAATAAAAGATATAAATTAATTTTCATTAAATTTATTGCCTGCATAGGTGTTATAAAATTATTCAAATCATTTAAAATAAATTAATACGATTAGTGCAGAAACCGGAAGAGATGTTCTGTCGGCGAATTTTGTAGAAGTGATATTGTCTTGACGAAATGAGTACATGTTTTTTCGGAGAAATATATAAGATGATTCTTCGGCGATATTCATGGAAGAGGTGTTCTCTGGGCGAATTTTGTAGAAGTGATGTTCTCTCGGCGGAATTTATTTATTTTTTTCGGTGTCCTTTATGAAAGAAATGTTCTTTCGCCGAAATTTGTAGCAGAGATGTTCTCTCAGCCGGATGAAATTTATAAGATATTCTCTCCGTGCCACTTGTGAAAAATGTTCTGTCGGCAAATTTTGTAGAACTGATATTCTCTTGACGAAATTTGTGATGTTCTTTCAGAAAAACTTATAAGAAAGATGTTCTCTCGGAACCATTCGTGGAAGAATGTTCTTTCGCCGAAATTTGTGGAAGAAATGTCTTCTCCGCGAAATTTGTAGAAGAAATGTCCTCTCCACGAAATTTGTAAGATGTTTTCTCGATAACATTCGTGGTAGTTATCTTAGTCGAAATTTGTAGCAGGGATGTTCTCTCGAAATAATGTATAAGATGTTTTCTCGGTGACATTCGTGGCACAGTTCTTTGATCAAAATTTATACATCTAGATTCTAATTCGAAATTCGATTCTTGAAAATTCAATTAAATATCCACATTTGTAACGGAGTTTAAAAGTGTCTGAGAACCAGAATGAATTGTTGGCACTCCATTTTTTAATAATCGGTGATTTGATGCGTTATAAAAAAAATAATATCAAAATGATCTTTACAAAAAAAGTAAATGATAAATTTTAACTTGAATTAATTCTGCGGATTTTTTCAAATCTTTGATCGTAAATTTGTAAAAATGTTTATTTTGTGGGCCTCTCATGTTCACTATCCTTTTATTCCCGCTGGGGTATTTACAACCATGTTGATCTGCTGATCTATAAGTAATAAATATTGTAATTTATTTTTCATATAAGTAGATAAAATATGTAAAATAATATTACTTATGGTGAATGCATTTTTGTTCAATTCAATATAATTTTATTCTTATTGTTTTACAATGTTGACAATTTGACAATTATATTATAATTGTTTGAAATTGTTTCCCCAGTTTACTATATTTTAAATTTCAAACGAATATAAAATGATAATTAAAACCAAAAGTTACCAAATTTTTCCCCCAGATTCTCAGTACTACTAATGCCATCTAACCTGTAAAGGGTAGAGTTATTCCCAGCCTACTTTATGCTGCCAATTTCCCTATACAAGTTTAGGGGTTTAAAAAACAAATCTTAAAGTTAGTAAGTCTAGATATTACAAAGGTCACAACATTATTCACTGACAATATTAACTGGTATTAATGTACAAGTGTGATATAAATTGGCTTCTTTACTCTTCTTTCCAGCATCAATTTCATAAATTACATTCGAAATTTTCTTCAGTATTCGAAATGGACCACTTCTAATTTCATCCAATTTGTTCCTATTTAACTTGCTTCCATTTTTAACATATACTAGATCATTCTCCTTGAATTCCCATTCTCTTCTATTTTTATCAATTCTTTCTTTATTTTCTTTGAAGTTCTTCATTGAATTCAATAATGCCTGTTCTCTATCTTTACTTAGATTACTTTCTTTAACAAACTCATTTGGAACAATCTCATTTTCTCGACCATACAGTAAGTAATTTGGAGAGTACTTTGTAACACTGTGTGTTGTTCTATTGTATTCATCTACACATTCATGTGCAATGCTAGACCATGCTCTTTTACCACTACTATTAATTTTACAACGAATTCGGTTCACTAGGGTTTGATTCAGCCTTTCATTTAACCCATTAGATTCTGCGCAATCAATTGAAGTGAATATAAGTAAGATGTTCTTTTTTTTAGATAGTTTTTTAATTCTTTAGAATTTATTCCAGTATATTGGTCAGCTAAAATTGTTTTAATTTCATGTTTGTCTGCAATTTGTCAATTAGATTTATAAAATCACTTGCAGATTGACCTTTGGTTGTTAAAATGAATGCTGCTCTTGAAAAATGATCTGCTAAAATGTGCATGTATCTCTTTGACGATCTATTACCACCGAAACCGCCAACTGAATCAATTGACATAATTTCATACGGTTTAGTTGCTGGCCCCAGTTTAGACATTAATCCAATTGGTCTACTAGTTTTGGATTTATTTTTTACACATATTTCACATTGTTTATAAAAATTTTGAACTATTTTATCCATGTTTATGAAATAATAATATGGTCTCAACTTGTTAATCATATGACCAACGCCAATATGACCATATAATTCATGTATCATTTTAATAAGTTTTAAACCAAACTCTTGTGAAACATAAATTCTCTGTCTGTTTTTAAAATTTTTAAAACTAATATCACCTTTCTTAATCTCTTTCTTTGAATTCTTAATTTCTTTCTCAATCATTTTTTGATCGTCAATTATTTCCTTCAATGTTACCATGTTTACAACTTTCAATATATCCTCATTGTTTTCAATATTTTCTAAGACCGGGTTTCTTGACAAAGCATCAGCTTCTAGATTGTCTTTACCTGGTGCATAAATAATTTTTTTCACTACTAGCCTAGGAAGATATCATTATTAACCTGTTACTGAGTTGTGAAATTGTTTTTCTCTACCGCTTCCTTAGCAACGCTTAACAACGGTCAATAATGGATTATTATTAACCATGGTCAATTATGCGAACTGTCACTTTTTAAAGAAATTCACTCTTCTGAATTTATTTAACTCACTGAACGCAAGGAAAATATTATATTTAAATTTGCCGCCTAATTTCAAGTTGGCAATAGTTAAATTTCAGATTAAAAATTAACTATCTTATTCTGTGATCTTATTTCTTGTCAAATTTTTCGTGCGTTCACATTATATTCACAATGCAAAATGTTAATTTATGTATTTATTTATTTATTGCAATATTTAATGTTAAATCTTTGAAAAGGTAAGTGTTAATTGTTATATCATTTTAATTATCTTACTTTGTACATTTTTTTTAGGGTTATAATTACATTTCTATGTAAAAACACGAAACGGGTAACATTTATTTGTTATTTATAGTTGAAATTGATAGTGCAATTGTGACAAGTCAAATTTATTGCTGCAGAACCCGTATTCAATGAGGTTT
This sequence comes from Stenolophus ochropezus, assembly GCA_035578165.1. NCBI lineage: Eukaryota > Metazoa > Arthropoda > Insecta > Coleoptera > Carabidae > Stenolophus > Stenolophus ochropezus. Next base: position 16,414,146 of record JAQOWZ010000019.1, on the reverse strand, counting down.
GAGTGTTTCCTATATTTATTGTCGCATTTTAAATTTCTGGCATCATTGACTGAGATATGGGGCTTGTTGAAGGGTTCGTAGCTAGTAGTGAAAAAAATAGTATATAAACCACGGTTGAGAAGATCATTATTGACCAGGCGCCTTATATCACTCGGGCTTCGCCCTCGTGTTACAATCCTGGCGCTGGGTCAATAATGATTATCTTCTCAACCTTGGCGTATAATATACTATTGAAAGAATATTGTGATAAATAATGCATTAAATACCCGAGTTCTTTATCCGTTCTTGCCTTCACTCTGAGTGTTTCAAGTGGTTTATGATCAGATATTACAGTGAATTCTCTACCTATTAACCAGTATTGCCTGTACACAATTGCTTCTTTGATTGCCAAAGTTTCTAAATAAATTGCTTTCTTCTTCTGTTGACTTTTATTAATTTTCTTGAGAAATAAGCTACTGGATGAAGTTTGCCATCTTCTTGTGGTTGCTTAAGAATAGCTCCTAAACCAGCACCACTTGCATCTGTGTGAATGAATATATCTTTCTCCGGATTATAAATTGTTAATATAGGACTAGAACATAAGTAATCTTTGATATCACAAAATGCATTTTCACATTCATCTGTCCATTCAAACTTCACTGTTTTTCTTAGTAAATTGTGTAATGGTTTCTTAACTGCATTTTCAATGTATTTATAATAAAAATTTGTCTTACCTAAAAATTGTCTTACATTAGTTCTATTCTTTGGTCTTTGAAAATTTCTGATAGATATCAAGTTGTCTTTATATGGTCTGATCTTATTTTTCTCAATTACATGTCCCAGATATTTAACAGAATTCTTAGCAAAGTTACATTTTAACAGTTTTAACCTAAAACCTTCTTTCTTAATTGCACTCATCAAAGTTACAATGTGTCTTAGATGCTCTTCGAATGTTTTTGAGAAGACCAATATATCATCAATATAGTTGATACAAAAATAATTCAATTTATTTCTTCCTATAATGTTTGCAAGAATTCTTTGGAAAATCGCTGGTGATGTCTTTAGCCCAAATGGTAAACAAACCCAATGCCAATGTCCATTTTGTGTGACAAATGCTGTTTTCTCTCTATCTTCTCTCCTGATGGGAATAGACCAAAATGCTGAGTTTATATCAAGTGCTGAAAACCAATTACAATCACCAGCTTTAACAATGATATCTTCAATCCTTGAAAAAGGTTGAGGTTCAGGTACAACCAGTTTATTCAATTCTCTAAAATCGATACATAATCGTGATCTGCAACCATCTTCTTTCTTATATGCTAAAGTAACTGGTGCTGCAAATGGTGAACTTGTTTCTTCTATAAGACCTGCCTCTAACAATTTAGCAATTTGGGATTCAATCTCTTGTTGATCTGGTATAGAACACCTGTATGGTTTCTTAGCAATATATTTTTCTTCTGTCAATTTAATCTGTGCTTCTTCATTCTTAACCATACCAACATCAAATTTATTCTTTGCAAATACTGACTCATGTTTGTTAATTAATTCCATTATCTTATTTTTCTTATCTTCATCTAAATGATCTAAATTTGCTTCAAATTTATTAATATCAATGTATGCATTAAAGTTTATTGGAATATTTTCCTTCTCTTCTGCTTTATGAGTAATTATTTCTTTATCATTATTATTTAATCTTTGAAAAATTCTCAAATTTTTATCTTGAATTAGTTTAAACTTCTTTATTGCATCTAGACCTAATAATAGATCATATGAAAAATTATTATTCTTTACAACATAAACATCTAAAATATCTTCAATCTTATTTATCTTTAAATGTAGACGTGCCGGCTATTAACGAAATTCACACCACTAATTGTTTTAAATATACTTTTATTTTCTATTAATTTAGTTTTTAGTTGTTCTATAATATAATAATTAATTAGTGTTACATTAGAACCACTATCATAGATTCCTTTAACTTTCTTCTCTTTATTAATTATAACATTTAAGGCAATCAGTGGAGTAAAATTCACCGGGTGAGCTAGTTTTTATATCATCTAGCTCAATTTTCATTAATTCATTAATCTCAGTTTCTGTAATGTTAACTTGTTTCATTTCCAATTACTTTTCTTTGTTACGACATAATCCGATTGGATGGAAGCGATCTTGTGCTGCTGGATACAATGCCTTACAAATAGTACACGGTTTCTTCTCAGTTGAAGTTCTAGCTGAAATAGTGTTCTTTTCTGTACTCCTCTTATCAATTCCCATAACATTGTTGAATAATCTTGTTTTCATTTCTTTCTTTTCTTTAAAGTAGTACGAGTCAAACTTTTTCAATTCATTAATTAATTTATCTGTTGATTTCATTTCTTCGCGGTCTAATTTATCTTGAGTACTCAACGGTAATCCTACAACAATGTGATTTATCTTTGAAATTACAGACATTTCTTTCTCAACTTTAGACAATAAACGTTCTTTTTTTAAAGCATAGTTACTAACTGAACCATTTAAATATCGAAAAGTATATGCATGTCTAACACTTGTCCATCCCTTATCAGCAAATACCATCAGAAACGAATCAGTCCAAATTAACCATTGATCTGTAGGAAACTCTTTCAGTTTATTAATGTACCATTCCTTTGCACCTCCTTCCACAAACAATTTTAGGCAATTGATTTTTTTACTTTCGTCTATAATCTTGTGTCTTTCACATTCCTTTTCAAAACTACTTAACCAATCCCTGGCATTTCTTTTACCATTAAATTTGCCAATTGTAAACTTCTTTTCAATATCCGATAGATTCAGTTGTTTCTCAGCTAATTTTAGTTTTAATTCATTAATCACTTCTATTAAATCACTTTGGTTCTCTAATGATGTAGATGATACTTTCTTTCTTACCTCTTCAATAGATTTTTCTTCTAAATAAATGTTTCTGAACACAAAATTATTATCATCATCAATGTATAAAGGCACAACAATGTCCGGTAAGGTGATTTGTAAATTACGAAATTGACCTGGTTTATTTAAACCAGCAACACCATTTTTCACAGTACCAATCTTGAATAAATCAGTGTGAAAAGACTCATATCGAATATTCTCTGGAAATTCATAGCGTACCGTATCATTTGGCGATCTTATTGATTTAACTGAATTCGCTAATTTTTTCTCTGTATCAAATATCTTCTCAAAATGAATCTTCACTTTAGTTGGCATTTTTCAGAACATAAAATTGATTTGTAATTCTGTTCTTCGTACTTCTTAAAAATTGACACCAAATTGAATTCTCAGTGAACTAAAGTATATTTAATTAGATTAATTACACAAATAAAGGATAAAATTACAAAATTATTACCTAAAGAATCAATTTTAAATGTCCATAATTATGTCAAAACTATTTCATGTTGTTTACAAAACAATATTTGACAGTTGCCATGCATAAAGAAAAGGTAGTGGGTGGCAATGTGTAAACAAGTGATATATAGGTTTCAAATTTATATATATTTTAGAATTATTGTTATTTCCCAATATCTCGATATAATTCCAAAGTTCCATATTTTGTTTAATAATAAATGGAACATATCTAATCCGGTTTCTTCTACGTATTCTAATTGCTCTAGGTATATATTGTCGTACCTGGGTGCTTTGCCTAGTTTTATTCACTTGAGCACATCTATTATTTGTGTCGTTTAATATTTCCCAGTTATTTTCACTTTTATGTTCTTGTGCTTAAAGTAGTATTTCGAATTGTTTTTCCAACTCTTTACAATATCCTTTTTATTAGTGAGTATTTTCCTTTATTGTCTTCTATTTGTTTCATTCTTGGTAACTTTTGTTTTCTTTGATTTTTCATGGCTTTATAGAATAATTTTTTATTTTCTTTGTAATTTGTCTGTAGTTGTTCTCCAAACTTATTCCAATCTTCTTTCTTAGCTTCTTGGATTAGCTTCTTTACATGTTTTCTCTGTATTTTATACTGATTATAATCTTCAGTTGTTTTCTTCTGTAAATATTTTTTCCATAGTTGTTTTTAATTTTAATTGATTTTCTTATGTTTTCGCTCCACTAATGAGTTTGTTTCCTATTTGTTGTGGTACTTTTTGTGCCACGAACTTCTTCTGCTTTTTTGTTTAATATTCCTTTAAATGTTTTCCATATATGCTCTATGTCTGCATTATCTAGTTCTGATAGTAATAATAATAATAATAATAATAATAATAATAATAATAATAATAATAATAATTTTATTTTATGTACAGATATAACTTTATACAAATAGATTGGTAACATTATTAAAAGTTGGATAGATATATTTTTTATATATTTATAATGAATGATCTAATTTTCAAGGACGCTTGAATGTAATGGAAGACATCGTAAATCTTGTCGTTGGGTGGGTACTCCAGCAGTGCCTTCATTGTTTATTTTTCGGAGTTGGCTTGTTTGGTGTGTTTTGTGATGTACTGCTCTCGGAGAGTGGTATAGATAGGACAACGGAATAGGAAATGGTATATATTATTTTCTTCAAGGAGGTTGCAAATGTCACAAATTGTTTCACTATTAAATTTGTGGGAGAATCCGTCTTGATATAGGGACGTGTCGTTTGGGTTGGATGTCCTTAGCTGGCCAATTATCTTTAGTATGTTATGAGGAATAGGTAATGTAAAGTAGTTGAAACTAATATTGTAGTATTGGAATAGATGATTGTAGGATGAGGTAAGGATTTTCTGGGTATCTTCATTGTTCCTTACCCAATTATTTTTTATTTGCCGCTGATGTGTGCGTAAAGAATTATCCTTTTGGTTCAGTTTAATAATTGATCGTAACAAATTTTAGGATATATTTCATTTGGCATAAGTAAAATTGTATGCCACCAGTTTATTAATTTTTCTACTACCACTTCAGCGTTACTTTGCCCCACCTCTCTTCTGATAATGTAATTCGGAGTAGATTTTTGCCAATTTAGTATTGTTTTAAAATATTGTACCATCCATTTTTCTATGCTGTTGGCTTGTGATGGACCCCACACTTCTGCACCAAATAAGAGAGATGGTATAATTATGAAGGAAAATAATTTAATTTTTGTATTCCAGCTATTAATTTTGGGTTTGGACATGGTATTTTTAATTGTGCCCGTTATTCTAGTAGTCTTACTAATGAAATCTTTTTTATTTTCATTAAATGTATGTAATCTAAGTACGGATGAAATTTATCTAAATATTGGTGGTTGCAGACTATCTTTGAGTGGTACCTGTTTTGAAAATAATTCTCCCATTCTTGCAAAGGTATGGGGTTTGGGGTTTTATTTGAAGAAATAAATGATCTTATTGTTTTCCAAAACTCTTTTTGGTCGACGATATTTTCCATTTTTTCTTTAGTTTTTTGTTTATTTATTTTCTTTTGCAAATTTATATATTTTTTGTGTTGTATTTTAGACTGGAGATGTATTCGTAGATGTAGAATTTTTTCTTACATTTTTTTTTAAGTTTAACTCATTCTTGATTGTACCAATTTTTATTAGTTTGATGCCTATTTTCATTGATTTTAATAGTTTTTATTATTCCCATTCTTTTTGAAACTGCTATTATTTTGTCAATAAAATTTTTATATTGGTCATTAGTACGTTCTAAATCTACATTAAAGTCATTCCAGATTAATTGGATTTCTGCCTAATATAGTTCCGCTGCTGATTCTTCCCATTTTGTTATGCTAATGTTTTTTGTGTTATTTGTGGGATCTCTCGTGCTGTTATTTTCATCTATATTTTGAATTTTTAGTGAGAAAATTAAATGGTCAGAACGGAAAATATCTTCAATAATACTAAAATCTAAAATCAGTTGAATTGCAGTAATATTGATCCACACGAGGTCTATTGTACTTTTGCCTCTTGGACTTATATATGTATAGTTGGCAGGAGCGTCACTTAAAGATCTTATATTTAGTACAATTAGACTCTCAGCATTACAGGTGTCCAGAAGATCTTTTCTTTTTTTATTTATTACTTTATCTTTGGTTGTTCTGCTAGCACTGATATTGGTAGCAGAAAGGAGAGTATTTTCTAGTTGATTTTTCTCGCCAATTCTTGCATTAAAATCTCCATATATAATTAAAGCAAAATCTAGGTGTAATGAGGTTATATACTGCAAGTTTTCTAGGAAGAGTTCTAACAAGGTGGTGCGTTCATAAGAATGTGAAAAGTATGACAGAGTCGAAAATATTATTATTCCTCCAATAGCCCTACCTGTGCTAGCTTCTTTAATGGCTTGTTGTTGGTAAACAGAATACTCTTCTAGAAATGATGGGATTTCATTTAAATTGAAATTAGTCCATGTTTCGAGAAGACAGATTAATTTATGCTTTAGAATATTTTTTTCTTCTTCTTTGTTAATTTTAAATATATTTTCAAAACCTTGGATGTTCCAAAATAAGATTTGGTTTGCAAGTATTTCTGGATAAGTTATTTTTGAATTTAGTTTTTTGAGATTGACTGAGTAAGTTGTCTTGTTTGTATTAGCTTATCGAGAGGACCTGATTTTACAACAATGTTTTTACTCTTTGTCTTATTTCTCTTTTCCCGGATTGTTGGTGTGTCATAATTTTCTTTGTGCGTATTATGATGACGGTCGTGCGAGTTTTTTGCCTCTTGATTATTAACAACATCTGTTGTACTATTTTGTACTCCTGGAGTTTTTAGTTCATTTATTTGTACTAAATGTTGGGAGTCAATTATCTCATTGTCGTCATCAACTACTACGTCATCTTCATTTGTTTGAGGATAATTGAATGCGGTTAAAGAGACGGATCGTCTTCTTTCTTCCAGAGGGTACTCGTTGATGATATTAAGATTTTTATTGTTAAGAGTAGTGTCATATTCAAAGTCTATTTCAGTATATTTTGTTCCATTTTCATAAAAAATATTTTGTATCAGAGTTGTTTTCATACCATTTTTTTTTTGCTTGTATGAGGTGCGGTTTTAAAATTTTCCTCTCTTGTAGTACTTTGTGTGTGTAGTCGTCATCTATGTAAATTTGTAGCTGTTTTAATTTTTTATCCAACACCGTGTAATTATAACGATATAAGTATGCTGTTTTTAGATAAATAAAGTAGGTCATAAGTCACTAGTGAGCTAAATATATTAGCTCACTGTTTTTTGGTTCGCATCATAGTAACTACGTTATAAAACCTTCTCTACACTATTTTGTTCCTAAATGTCATTTCAAAATTCCATCTGTCAAAAATCTTATATGTATTGTAACACGGTCGCTTGGCGGCTGTGCATTTTTGGTAAATTTTGGTAGTGCAGTACTCCAGATGTTACGAAATGGACAGATTTATGGTTGAGGACGCACTTTTTCTGCCTTCAAGCTTGTTTTCAAAAGACATAACTGTCCGTTTCCGATACGTGATGCCCTCGGTGGACATCAATAGTTGGGTTATTTTCAGCATAGTTTGTACTTAGGGGATGAGAAGAGCCGGATAAACATAGGTTGAGAACTTCTGGATTTTTACCATTAAATGGTGGTCCATAGTTCGAAATCTCTCTCTCTTGTTGTAACATTCGACGATTGTGGATGTCTTGACTGATTGTCAGACATACCTTGGTATTTCTTAGTGAAATAACCAATTAGTTGTTTTACTGTGTGTAAAGGCTCTCTCATCGTGGTGTAAATTTGTAAGTAGTTTTTATTATATTCTGTGTGGATTCATATTGATTTGTAGATCGATGTAAAAAGGTTTTCAAAATTGTTTGTAAATAGAAAAGTAAGAATTTAGAGTTTATATAGAATCAATTTACGCGTTGTAGTTTATTTGAATTATATAAATGTTTTTGATCGCGCTTGATTATTAAAATTTATATAATTTTGTTATTGTTGGAATATCGTGTTTAATTCAGCCCATCCTATTCCAACCCCTGTCTTTGTGAGGTGGTAGCACAACGCGTAAGTAAAATTCTAGTATTCTAATATTACTACCCTGCACTAATTTGACCATAAATGAACCGCGTCTGTTATCATTATTAAACATTCCCTTGTCTGCTTCCATCACGGCAGACTTTTAAATAAATAAATAAAGTGATAGTGGTGGCTATCGTTACCCTTGTCTCGTGTAAAAGTTGTTCATTAATATAATTCGTGGATTACTTTTGAGGCAAGTAAAACTCATTAATTAAAAACCCTTATATGTCAGGTACTAGATTTCGTCGTAGGCGACAGTACCTGTTACAGTATTTTATATCAATGATTAAAATGTGTTGGATAAAATGTTGTATGGCACACGTGTGTTAATTACCTAAGTCACTTGAAAAAATACCACACTCGGCCTGACGGCCTCGTGAGCCAAACTTTTCCCACGTGACTTATTTGTAATGTAACACACTTGTACCATAAATAACTATTTGCTTTATGTAAGATTTCCTTTTTATACTTTTTTGAATTAAATTCTATTATTACTGGTCTAATTTTATTATTGTGTTTTTTGCCAATACTTTTTATTTGTTCTATGTTGTTCATTGTAACATGTCTCAGGTTTAAATTATTATTGATTAATTTGATTATTATGAGATCTAAATTTTCATGTTGGTCTCCTTTTATTCCGAATATTATTAAGTTTTTTCTTTCGCTTTCCTTTCTAATAATTCAATTTGCTTTTCTTGTTCTAAAATCTTTTGTTCTAATTGTTTAAATTTATTTTCATTGTCTTCAGTTATGAGTGATAAGGTGTTTTTTATATGTGTTAACGATAATCGCATTTTTTATTTTCAATATCGTTGGCAACACTGATTTTTAAGCAAGGTCTAACTTAGCGCGTGAGAATTTACTGGTTTGCAACTGAGTTGTCACTGACCTTGTAAATTTTTAATTCACTTTTAACTTACATTATATGATTTATTTAAATTAATTTATTTATTGTTTTGTTTATGTATATTGAAAGGATCAGCTGTTTTGAGAAATTATTATTTTAAGCGATTATTTACCTTATTTTTTGCACAAAATTTGAATTATGATTTTCACTATTTTTCTTCTTTAAGTTTTTCTTGGTACACTTGTTTTGTATCCTCTTCTCTCAATTTGTATATTTTAATTGTTTTCTTGCACTTCTTTTTTACGTAAGAAAAAGTGATCACTGTCAGTTTCGGGGCTTCTTTTGTCTATTATATCCTTGACTTTAGATTTTGTATATTGTCTCGTAACTATATAGTCTATGATTGATTTTGCGTTCCTACTTTTAACTTCTCTATTTATTATGTGTATTTCTTTATGTTTAAAAAGCGTATTAAGTATAGCTAATCCATTAACTGTTTCCAATTCCTCTATTTTCATTGCCAACTCTGGCATTAAAGTCACCCATTATTATGTAGATCGTTTCATCATGCATGTCTGTTACAGCCTGTAAATCTTTCCAGAATTTATCCTTGTTCTTTGCATTATCGTCTTCATTTGGTCCATATATACTGATTATTGTAGTTTTCTTATTTTGTAACTCTAATGTTACTGTTGTAATTCTTTCTGTGTAATAAGCCTACTCTAGTATCTTATATTTTAAAATAAATGCCCTCCTTTTAAGGTCTACCTTCCCCCTTCTTTTTTGTTTCATTAATGCTTAATAAGCTAACATTTGATTTTTCAAATTCTTCTATTAGTTCAAATTCTTTCCCTGTAATACTTTTATTATTCCATGTTGCTACTTTTACTTTATTGTTATGTTTTGTTTGAATTTCATTATCATTTTTATTTGTTTTTCCGTTATCGTATGATATAATTACCTTCTGGTTTTTGATACTATCTTTTAATAGATTTTTGGAGCATCGTTTTTATTAATCTCCTCTAGTTGTTCAATTGTATTATTCCATCTCATTTCTTTCTTTTCTATTGTCAATTTTTGATATCTAATACTCATTTTTTTGTTTGATTTTCTTTCTATATTTGCTATTTTTTTAATTTGTTTTGTATAGTTTTTCGTTTTTGGTCAAATTGGTGTTGATATATATTTTGTTATTTTGAGTATTTCTCAGTTCAGATTTATTCCGCAGTATTTCTATTTTTTTCTCGAAGTTTTCCGTTTCTGCTAAGATTACACTATTTTTGATTTTTTGTACTTTGACTATTTTTGCCATCACTTGTAGGTTCGTTTCAATGAAAGTTTCAACTGTTTTTATCATATTCTTTGTTTGGTTGGTTTCCATTGTAGTCCGTTTATTATAATATTGTTCTTCCTATTCACTTTTTCCATTTTGTCAAATGCTTGTGCCGAAATTTCTAGCTTTTCTATTCTCTACGTTAGTTTTCCCACTTCTTGTTTTAACGATTTGTTTTCTTCTCTTAACTCTTGTAATTCTTCGTGTTATTCTCTATTTTCATTCCTGATTTCTTTAATCTCTGAAAATATATTTTCATCATATCTTTAATATCATCCATGTCTTCTGTTGCTATGGTATCTGTGTTTTGGGTCAGTTTTGTTTGGAGTTCGAACCGTTTTTCTGCTTTTCTTAAAGCCAGATTTCAGATTCTGGTTGTCTCTTTTTCTTTTGCCGTCGTCTGTTGAGTACTCTTCTATTTCTTCTAAATTTTCCACTGCAAAAATATCTTTGTTTCGTTGGAGCGTAAGGATTTTCAGCCGGATCGACTCCTCGGAGGCTACTTTCCTATCTTTCGTTATATGCTTATTTCATTATTATTTGCCCGTATTTATAAGAAAAGAATGATACGGTACGTCACTGGAGGGTGAAAGACGTGTCGTGCGCCGCTAGCCGCGCACGCGTTTAGTGTTGTACTCTCGCTCAGCTCATGGTGGAAATATATTTCCACCATGGCTCAGTTGTGCTAAACTTTTCGCCAGCCTTTAGTCTTACTTTACTTAATACAAAAACTAATGCAAGTACCAGTAAATTATTTATTTTTAAGGTATTTTTATAACTTTTATCTCACTAAATACGTACTTTGATAAGAGAACAATGCTCATATATTCGAGTAATTTTCTTTTATTGCTGATACAGAGTACAAATAACATGACCATCATCTTCACAATTTTCCACGAATATTTCAGCTTACATATTACATTTCATTAGAAAGTTTCTTAAGGCATCCACACATCTATTCCCTTTCATTAACCGCATATTCGTTCGTTACTCTTTCTATTTTATACACTTTATTGTTTGTGCCCATTAACTTCACCTCGCACTTCGTATCCCGTGTATCACCATTCACCCTCATATACTTTGTCTTTTCCTCATTTATTTTGAGACCAATTTGACTTGCATACTGTACTAGTCTTGAAAAAACTTCGACCATTTCTTTCCTAGTTCTGGTTATAAGAACTATATCGTCAGCATACGCGAGACATTGGTGTTTGTGTCTGTTTATTATCCCTGCCCTATTTACTTGAGCTTTCTCCATTACCCATTCTAGAATTAAATTAAATAGAATTGGAGACATCGGATCATCTTGCTATGCTCAAAAAAAGTGTCGAGGTCAACGTAAATACGTGTCTATAAAACAGTAATTAGACCAACAGTGCTATACGGTTGTGAAACATGGACATTAGTGAGAAGTGATCAGGAAAAGTTGTTAAGATGGGAAAGAAAGGTGTTGAGGACAATTTTTGGTGGGAGAAAAGAGGGAGACCAGGTAATGAGGAGAACGAATTTAGAAGTAATGTCTCTTTTTGGGGATAGTAATATAGTGGGAATAAGTAACTCGTTAAGACTAAAGTAGTTCGGACACATAAATCGAATGACGGAAAGTAGAATTGTGAAAGTTGTTTTCAACAGTGAACTAAGTGCACGAAGAAGAAGAGGGCGGCCAAAAAAGAAATGGTTTAGTGCAGTACTAGAAGACTTACATCAATTGGGTATCAGGGATTGGAAACAAAAAGTGTATGATAGAGCACACTGGAGAAAAGTGTGCTTCCAAGCCAAGGGTCTATAGGCCTGAACTATTTTTTGCATTGTAGTACAGTAATTCTTATATAAATAGATAGATAGATAAATAGATAATTTATTGTTTTTAAGAAATACATTTTTTGAACAATGGAAGGTACATGAAAATATAATCAGTAATTTAAGTACTTATACATAAAATTATACAAATATACAAAAATATAATGGAAAAAGTTACAATGGGTCTATATGTACGTAATACGTACAAGATAAATTCATAGATATAATTCGAGTACAAGAAAGGAGAACTTATCATGTTAAGTCCAAGATCGTTATTGCATGGACTAAAAATAAACGCATATAGATATATAATTTTCATCTTGAAAGTTATTCGCAAATACAGAAGCTCCTTAGCTTAAGTGCACCGACTATGTAGAGGAAGATGTTATTAATTTTAGAGGTAACTAAATTCTCTAAAAATTTGAAGTAATTTGCATCCCCGAAGTGTGCAAAATATTTATGTAAATATACCCTCCGCAATGGTCGATACACGGGGCAAACGAAAAGAAAGTGAAACATATCTTCTGGTTCCTGCTGGTTACATATTGTACAGATGCTACTAGCATCTATACGATAATACGAGGGTGGTCCGATAAGTACTTAGCCTACAAAAGAATAACAATTTTTTTTGAAAAATGGCGATTTATTTTTCAACATAATCTCCTTTGAGTTCTATACACTTGATCCAGCGATGCTCCAACTTCTGTAACCCGTCTGAAAAAAACATTTTCTGAAGGTCTGCAAAGTAGGCCTCCGTGGCGGTGATAACTGCCCCATTCGACTGAAATTTCTGCCCAGCGAGTGACTTTTTCAAATTTGGAAACAAAAAAAAGTCGCACGGGGCCAAATCCGAAGAATACGGTGGGTGGGGTAGCAGTTCGTAGCCTAATTCTACCAATTTAGCTGTGGCGACGGCGGAGGTGTGAGCCGGTGCATTGTCATGGTGGAAGAGCATTCGTTTCTTCGACAAATGGGGCCGTTTTTTCTGCAATTCGGCGTCGAATCGGCCCAATAATTCGGCATAGTAGAGCCCTGTAATCGTTTTACCCTTCTCCAGGTAGTCGATGTAAATCACACCTTTTGAATTCCAGAAAACCGGGGCCATAACCTTTCCGGCCGATAGGACAGTGTTCGCCTTCTTTGGAGCACGTTCGCCGGGTGAAGTCCACTGTTTCGACTGTTCCTTGGTCTCTGGTGTGTACCAGTGTACCCATGTTTCGTCGACGGTCACGAAACGACGCAGAAACTCCTTCGGATTGCGCCTAAACATCGTCAAATTCTGCTCTGAAGTGGTCTCACGGATGCGCATGTTGTCAGGAGTGAGCAAACGCGGCACCCATCGCGCCGACAGCTTTCTCATACCCAATAATTCATGCAGGGTATGACCCACGCGGTCTTTTGAGATGCCTACTGTGTCAGCTATCTCGCGCACCTTCAATCGGCGGTCTGCCAATACGAAATCGTGGATTTTTGTTACGTTATCCTCCGTGGTAGCCGTTTTCGGGGCACCTGGGCGTGGCTCATCAAAAACCGACGTGCGACCATGTTGAAACTCGTTAAACCAATTTTTGACGGTTGCCATCGAAGGAGAAGAGTCACTGTATACAGCATCCAAGCGTTCTTTAATTTCGCTGCCCGATTTCTCTTCCAAAAACAAGAATCAAATCACCGACCGATATTGTTCGTTTTCCATTTTTCTCAAGTCCGCGGACACGCTCGCTTCCACACGCGGTCAAAACAAAACTTCGCGTCCGATTCGGCTGAAAATTTGACAGTAGCTGTCTACGATGATGTTCTAAGCTATAAAAAATTGCTCTTGCAATTGTTGTGCTATAGAGCGGTGAGGCTAAGTACTTATCGGACCGCCCTCGTAAATGTTATTTATTAAGAAGGAGATGTTGTATCGATTACAAAGTCATATTTAAGAAATTATACGTTTTTTACTGTATGATATATTAGATTTCAAATAGTTGGGATATTCCAGGTTTAACATTAATGTTTGATAGAAAGTATTAAATCTAGAATTATTTAATAAATTTACATCCTGCTGTCTTAGGTTCGTAATCATTTGATTTATTAATTCGTTTAATTCTTGTCTTCTAATGCTCTGTTTACTCCAAAGGTGCACAAAATTTGTAGAGCTGAGAAACATTCTTAATTGGTATATCCAGTTGTATTCCACCTTATTATTTGAGTTTTTGTCTGAGATAATTCATCTATTATAAATAATTTTTATAAACCGCGTATCTTCCAAGTTTAAGATTTTGGTCCAAAATTTTAATGCTCTTTTAGCTAGGTCAATTTTTATAGTATTAAACCGGATTCTATTCTGAGTATAAACCCTGGTATGTTTTAGAGCAAGAGAGCATGGTTTTTATGAAATGAAATTGGCAGCGTTTGAGCTTGTCCCCATATCTTAAGCCCCATATTTCTACATTATACATTGCTGTTGCATTAACAACCGATTTAAAAAGTGCAATTTTTTCATCCCACTGCATTGAGGATTCCTTAATCAAAATGCTTTTTACCACATTAGTTGCCGTTGCTGCTTTGTTTATGGCTCAGAGACATCTAGAAATTTGCCAGAACATGAGAATGTTATGCCCAAATAGTTAAAAGTTTTTAACCACCTCAATGCTTTCTTCTCCATATTTAAAAGCAAATGGTTGATTTTTGGGGCGTCTTATGTGGAACGGAAGAATTTTTGTCTATTTCGTGTTCACTACTAGTTTATTTGAATCAGAATAGGATTTTAATAAGTTTTATTTTTTCTGAACATCTATGGTAGAGTTACATAAAATTACAAGGTCGTCAGCGTAGGTTTAAATTAGAAAATCATTATGACCATCATTGTTAAGACCAACGGCTCCCGAAGTACGCAGGAAATTCTGTAGGTCGTTTATAAATATTGCAAATAGTGTGGGAGACAAAATTTCAACTTGCAATACACTCACTGAAACTTTTATATCTTTATTTAGTATAACACTGGAATCTGGGATAGCAAAAACGGCATTTATAGCTTGCCTTGAATGAAGATATATTACTAATGTTAATGCAAATAGACAGTCTGTTGTGCTTCGATTTTTACAAAACCCCATTTGATGTTTCCAAAGAATATCATTAATTTCTAAGTGTTTCTCGATACGAGTGCCTATAATGCGAGTAAAAAGTTTACATAAGGAGTTGATTAATGCAATACTTTGGTAATTGAGAGGGTTAGAAGTATCTCCTTTTTTATGGAGCATAAATAGATATACTTTTGACCATAAAATGGGAACTTCCTCGCTCTAGAGGGTTTTATTAAATATGTTTAGTAAGTAATGAATCCAGTTACTAGGTAACATTTTATAGAAGTTATTGTTTATATCGTCAGATCCCGAAGCCTTCCCGCCTTGGTCTTCTCAAAAGCGTTTGTTAGTTCTAGAAATATAATATTCAAGTTAAAGTTCGCATTAAAACAGTCATAGAAAGTTATACTATTGCCATCTACTTTAGGATATAAAGCGGTGTAGAAATTTTCCCAAACGTTACTTTCAATGTTTGATTTAATAGCTCTGTTTGGCTTTAGTTGTTTTATAGTTTTCCAAAACTCGTTATTTGACAATTTTTTATACATAGAAATTTGGTATTCTTTTTCAATTTTTTATACATTTTAAATAAATGCGTTTGCCTTCTAGAAATTTAGATAAATTAGTTTCAGAGGGATTGTTTTTATAAATTTTTAGTAGAAGATGAGTATTTTTTTTAAGTCAAACAATCCTCATTAAACCATTTTTTACTATTCACTGTCGTAGTTATATTTTGTTTGTAATTTCTTTTCACTTTTAGCATTAATACGGTATAAGCTGCTTTTTTAATAGCTAAAATTATGTTATCCTTTAGATCTCAAGTACTAATGCTATTATAGTAAATAAGACGGGAGTTATTCAATAAAATTAGAAACAGGGTATTTTATTTTCACAGAATTCGAATTTCAAGTTAAATTCAACTCTTTTGTTCAATGTAATTTTGTTTGCTACAGATTATAATTCAGAACAAGAACAATCACGTAATGCCGTCGATCAGGATTTCGATACTGGCGCTGTTATTTAAATTTGTCTGATCATTAAGGCAGATGGGGCTGTCGATTTTAATCGATTTTTTTATTTCTAAATTTTCTAGAAAATCAAGGGATTTACTATTTTGTTTAATGTGCAGGAAATCTATGTTATTAATATCAAAATTATGACCTGTATTTAAAATGTGCTCAGGAAAAGTTGATATTTTTTTTTTATTGCATTTTACATCTGATGTGTTATTTTAACCTAATGTTGAAATTCCTGCCTGTTTTATTTTTTTATTTACCGCCCCCAGAAATTCGATATTGGTTTTACTATTAGCTAAAGCATTTTAACTCGTGTTCTTTTTTAAACCTCTGAATTATATTTTTTATTTCTTTTTACTAGAAAGATATGTATTTAAATTAAAGTCATTATAATTTTTTCTGTATAGTCGTAAATCTTCAAGTGCGCGTTTTTTGTGCAACGGGCATTCCTGGTTGAACCTTCTTTTATTTTCTACTTTATGATTTGTAAAATTGCAACTTTTAGTTATTTTCAACATACAAGTTTTAATTGCAGTGTCCCTGTAACTTTAATTAAATTATTGCTTAGATCAATTGATTTTTTGGAGTAAAAATATATATCCTTATGATTAATTAATATATTTGCATATTCTTACAATTATCAGTATTAAATTTAATTTTTTCTAAATACTGTACATTGTTTTTAAATCTGTAATTTTTTAATGTAGTGAAATAAACTAATTATTATATTATTATAAACTAGCGCCTTGGAGTACGCCGTTCAATCTGATGGACAGTCTTCCTGATTGTTTTAGTCCGAAAATGGACTCTTTTTTAATCATTTTCTTTAGCGTCTATTCAAGGAGCTTCGGCTTTTCCATGTAAACGGTAGTGACAGCTGAACCGTTAAAGTAAGCAGTTGACACATCGATTTGTGCAATTTTCATATTGTATTCAGCAGATAAGGCGAAGAGCAACCTGAGTGAGTTAAGACGTGCAACTAGGGCGAAGGTGTTGGGATAATGCCTGCGCGACTAAACGGGCTTTCGTTCTTTCTAGGGTACCATCGGTCTTGTATTTGTTGCGTAGGGCGATTCGACAATCGATAACATTGAGCTTAGGTCTTTTCACCAGATCATTTATGAGCAGACTTTTCATCTCTGTGTAAATGGCATCTTTCCATTCTTCGACATCGGGGCACTTTCGTGGCTTTATCAGAAAAGATTTCGGATACCATCAATGAAATTTCGGAATCTGGACATTAATCGGTGATGTTATCTGTAGCGTTGCGGGACTCGGCTTCAAAATCGGAGTCTTTGCGACCATATTACGAAGATAATTTAGCATTCTACATATTATGTTATTTACAAGGACACCCCTTTTGTCCGGTTAGTAGTTACTTCGGGCGGCCGCGACCGCGCTTCTGTCTGAAATTTTCTGTGTCGGTTTTAGTAAGTTACGTTGATGGACGAGTTTCGACGAAGTAATGTGGTGCGTTTTCTGTCTGAACCAAACCTTCTTCATTTGGAATGTTGCGAGTAGGTAACCGGTCGTACGTCGTAACTCTAGAAATTTCTTCGTTTGGAACGTAGGGGTTACGTGATCGGTTGATAGCAGTATCGCCGGAAATGAAGTCCTCGTAGTTATGTCTGGAGCCGAATTGGTCGATAAATCTTACGTCTCTGGATGTATAGATTTTCTTGTCTTTAGGTGACCAGGTTTTGTAAGTCTTCGCTTTGTTGGAGTATCCGACGAATAAACCTTCTTTGGCCTGGACTTGAATTTGTCTCGGTTCGTGGATTTGTCTAACACGAACGCCACGCATCTGAAAATACAAAGATGGCTGATGATGGGCTTGTGTCCGGTCCATAGTTCAAATGGAGTCTTATTATCGGAGCCTTTAGATATGCTACGATTCCTTAGGTAGTTCGCTGTGGCGATGGCTTCAGCCCAGAATGATGGGTGAAGACCGGATTGCAGGAGCATGCGTTTTGCGGCTTCCACAAGAGTACTGTTGTGGCGTTCTGCGACGCTGTTCTGTTGAGGAGTGTTTGGCGTGGTTCTGAGCCTTTGTACGCTATTGTTCTTGAGGAACTTGTCCATTGGAGAATTGCAGTATATTAAATCTGAAGTCTCGAGCTATGACTGGCTCTTGGTGCGACATGAAATACATACTATAAAATATTTAACATTACGAATATTATATATTAAAAATAATATATATTTTACTTCGTGAACTTTCAATTAAAGAAGATCTACATTTTTTTCATTGGTACCATTCAATTTATACCTTTGACCAAGGAATTTAAACAACTTTATATTTCAGTGGCAGCTTGTTCTCAAGTGCTGCAGATCTGCAGAACCTCCAAAAATTGAAAATTAAAATGCCCATTATTACTTATTCATATAAGTGCATTATTATAATATAAGCAAAAATCGAATAACAAAATTACTTCTTTATTTTACGTTATATTTTGGCTTAATAAGCGCAAGTTCGCTAAAACGTAATGCAATCAATCAAATGACCACTGAATAATTTAGTCGCCCAGCTATATTTAGAATATAACTCACTAATTACTGTGATCTGGTACCGTACTTTACGCGATCCGGCAGACGTCGTTTACTATCGGAATAAGTTCAGCATAACAATGTTATGTTCTATACGAGCTGCAAAAATTGCAACTCACAAGCAAATATCAAGGGCAATTCAAGCTTTTTTTTTATTTGTTAAAATTGATTATCATATAACGGTAAGCATACGAGTATTTACAAATTAAAATTTACCTTAAATAACATTTGACTTTAAAGTTTAAATACATGTTTCAAAATAAATGTTTGTATTTCATTACATAATAATTAGTTTTTCAAACTTACTTATATAAAAGTTTATAAGTAAAACTCCAAAACGTCTTATTCACACTATTCACTTTAATAGCGTAAAACTTACTGACTGGTTTCGGTCATTGAAATGACCAGTATCAAGGTACCGGTGTGACTACAAGAATGAGTCACAAAATTATCGGATTAATGTTAGCGATGCGGCGCCCAGCAACGGGCCGGGTAGGTGTACCATTCAAAGAAGTACTTGGCAATATAAAATAGCTTATATTTCAACATTTTAAGACTGTATAAGTCATACATACATCTTGGGTGTCGTAATATTCAATACAATCAACAAAACAATAATCAATATGTACAACCCCTACGGCATACATTATCATTCTAGCATACAGGGATCATTGATAAGACCTTCAGCTATTATATAAAACAACTTTCCGTGTGATTTAAAATAATTGTAAACTTATCCAATTTCAATGAAATTATGAAGCCCGAAAGATGGCCCACTGGTGCATACATCTCTAGGTTTTTTCAGCAGCGGAGCCAGCATCAGAAGAAAGTATGACGTCCCATACCACCTACCATGATCAACATGTCCTGAGCAACTCAGTTGTTAATTCGCAGTCACTAAGCATTGTCCATCAGAACATTCAGTGCCTAAGGCACAAAGTGGAAGAGCTTGAAATTTTTTTAGATTCATTATCGTGCGACATTTTATGTCTTTCTGAACACTGGCTCTTTGAACATGAACCCCCTTCCTACAACATTAAAGGTTTTGAGCTTGCATGTTCATTCACCCGAAGTTGTCATATACATGGAGGTGTTATAATATATAGTAAAAAACAACTCAATTTTCAAAACATTGATTTTATAAAAGACTTTAATATTGAATTCGTTTTTGAATGCTGTGGAGTAAAATTTAAACAAAGTAATATTTTGCATTACGTATTAGTGGTATACAGGTCACCTGACTCAAATTTAAACTTATTTTTAAAACAATTAGATATTTTCCTGTCAAAAATTTTAGTAAAAGACCAAGACGCAAATATATTTATTTTAGGAGACTTTAACGTCAATGTCCTTTCAGAGAGTAACGAGAAAAAAACTTTCTTAGACACTTTACATATACATAACTTATATCACACTATAAATGAACCAACGCGTATTACGGCAAATAGCAAAACTTGTGTTGATAATATTATCACAAATATCTCTCAAAATAAATACTCTGTGAAAGTCATCCATAATAACATTTCTGATCATTCAGCCCAATGTATAACAGTAAATTACACAAATGATAACAATTTAAAAAATACTTCAAATATAGTTAAAAAAAAAAATATTTTCCGAAAGCAATATGTACCATTTTAAATTTTTACTTTCAAAGGAAACCTGGCACAATGTATTAAATGAAGATGATGTAAACCAATCCTTCAATAATTTTTTGGAGACTTTTCTGCATTACTTTGAACTTTCCCACCCAAAAACAATAACAAAAAATAATCGCCATAAAAATAAATCCTGGATAACCCATGATATTAAATTGTGGTCTCAAAAACTTAAACAGTTATACGACTTTTATAAATTAGGGCTCATTAACAAACAAAAATATAATACATATAAACACGAATATCGGACCCATATACTCAATGCAAAAAGAGATTTCAATAAAACCAATATAAAAAACTGTGGTAATAATACAAAACAAATATGGAACATTATAAATAACAACTTAAACGACAAGTCTACTTGTAATAAAAAAATTAGTAGTCTTACAGATGGCACAAAAACAGTTGTTAGTCCAGTAGATATTGCTAACATGTGTAATAATTATTTTATAAATCTTCCACAGAACATTAAACACGATCTACCCACAAATTCTCATCAAAACTCAAATTATAATGTAACAAAATGTGCAACATCTATTTTCGTAGACCCTATTACTGAACCCGAGCTCATTTCTTTAATTAAATCACTAAAAAATTCTTCTGCAGGAATTGATGAGATTTCTAGTAACGTACTGAAAAGTTGTCATGAACAGATTCTTACGCCATTACTGTATTGTATAAATTTATCCATTTCAAATGGTATTTTCCCAGACAGGTTAAAACTGGTTAAAGTTATTTCTTTACACAAAAAAGGGGATAAATCAAATGTAGCAAATTATCGTCCTATTACTATAGTCTCTGCTTTTCATAAACTTTTTGAAAAAAGTATGTTATTAAGAATTCTCACATTTCTGAAAAAGAATACAATCTTAATTGAAGAACAACATGGATTCAGAAAAGGCTGCAGCACAACATCTGCCTTGTTAAATTTTTTAGATGAGATTTATAACGCAGTAGATAAAGGTAACAACATACATGGCATATTCTTAGATTTGTCGAAGGCCTTTGACTGCGTAAACCACGAAATGCTCTTGGATATTTTGGATAATCATGGTTTCAGAGGAATCTGTAATGATTGGTTCCGTTCATATCTCAGTATCAGAAAGCAAATTGTGTTTTACGAAAGTCAAAGGTCCGTGTCTCAGCCAGTGAATTGTGGTGTACCGCAAGGCTCGATTTTGGGACCAATATTGTTTATTCTTTATATTAATGGAATAAAAAATATGCTCCCCTACCACCGTTTCGTCTTGTATGCAGATGATGTTGCTTTTTTATCACCAACAGTACACGAAATATCTAATGTTGTTGACAACTTATCTCTTTGGTTTGCCTCTTTAAATCTTGGACTTAACATTAATAAATCGACAATGATTAGTTTTTCAAATACAAATAAAAATAATAACATATCTATAAATTGTAGTGGGCAATCATTGGTACATGTTAACAATACTAAAGTTCTAGGTTTACATATTCAAGAAAATTTAAAGTGGGATACACATGTCGATTCAATTTGTAGTACTTTGTCTTCGTTATGTTATGTAATTAAAAGACTAAAATGTATGACAGATGTTCATATAACTAAAACTTTTTACTTTTCCAAATTCTACTCCATATTATGTTACGGAATAATTTTTTGGGGAAATTCTTCCAGTGCTATTCGTGTTTTTAAACTTCAGAAACATGCGTTGAGAAACATATTTTCTTTGAACAAAAGATCATCCTGTAAAGATATTTTTAAAACAGAAGGTTTTTTAACTTTACCTTGTATTTATATTTATAATGTTGTTCTACTTACTAAAACTAATATAAATAAATTGCCTACAAAAAGCGATATTCATGGATACGATACTCGTGGAAAACTAAATCTTCAAATACCCAAAATTAGACTAAATAAAACAAAAAGTAACCCAAATTATTATGGATTGGTCTTATACAATAAACTGCCTAATACTCTTAAAGATATTACTGATATTAATAAGTTTAAAAGAGAATTAAAAAACTATTTAATAAAAAAAGCATATTATGATGTAAATGAATTCATAAATGATAACTTTTAATATAGTGCTATTTTATATTGCATATTTTTTTTTTCATGTATTTATTTGTACATTTTTTCATGTATGTATTATTGTACACTTTTTTCATGTATTCTTTATATATTTTGACTTTTTCTATACCGCTGTATTATGGTCGTTGGAAATAAAAATTATTATTATTATTATTATTATTATACATTTCACCTCTTCGTTATAAATTATTAAATAATTATTCTAAGCATTTCTATGTTGTGCGCTTGACTTTAGGGTTGTATTATACTACCCCTACGGATTAGGTTGTAATTTTACTAAACAGGGGTCGCTTATTTGACCATTAGCTACTACATAGAATATATTTCCGGGTGATACAATTCAATCCTTGGTAATAAATAATTAATTAATTATTCGTAGGCATCTATAACTTCTACGTTTGATATCAGGCTTGTATTGTGCTACCCCTTCGGGTAAGGTGGTGATTCTACCATACAGGGGTCTTTTATAGGACCTGTATCTACTATACAGAATATATTTTTGGCTGATAGATTTCACCGCTTCGTAATAAAAAATAAATTATTATTCAAAATACATATATCCATGTTGTGCGTTTGCCTTCAGAGTTGTACTGCGCTACCGCTACTGGATAGAGAGTAATTGTACCTTACAGGGGTCGTTTACTGGACCTATATCTATTATGCAAAACATATTTCCGGGTGATTCATTTCACTCCTTGGTAATGAATAAATAAATAATTATTATAAACATCTATAACTTGTGCGTTTGATGTCAGGCTTATATTGTGCTACCCTTTCGGGTTAGGGAGTAATTCTACCATACAGGGGTCGTTTATTGGACCTTTAGCTATATTTCCGGGTAATACAATTTATCCTTTTGAAAAAAAAATATTTGCGGTTGATACAATTCATTTCTTCGTAGTAAAAAAATAAATAACAACTCTATGTATATCTAAGATGAGCGTTTGAAGTCAGAAATGTAGTGTGCTACCCCTACGGGCAACGGAGTAAGTCTACCATAAAGGGATCGTTTATTGGACCTTTAGCTACTACAAAAAACATATTTCCGGGTGATACAATTAATCCTTTTGTAATAAAAAATTAAAAAAACAACTCTATGTATATCTAAGATGTGCGTTAGAAGTCAGGGTTGTAGTGTGCTACCCCTACGGGTTAGGGAGTAATCTTACTATACAGGGGTCGTTTATTAAATCCTTAGCTAGTACAAAAAACATATTTTTGGTCGATACAATTCATCCGTATGTAATAAAAAAATAAATAACAACTCTATGTATATCTAAGATGTGCGTTTCAAGTCAGGATTGTAGTGTGCTACTCCTACGGGTTAGGGAGTAATCCTAACATACCGAGTTCGTTTATTGGACCTTTAGCTACTACATAAAACATATTTCCGGTTGATAAAACTCATCCCTTCGTAATAAAAAAATAAATAACAAATCTATGAATATCTAAGATGTGCGTGAAGTCAGGAATGTAGTGTGCTACCCCTACGGATTAAGGAGTAATTCTACCATACAGGAGTCGTTTATTGGACCTTTAGCTACGACACAAACTATATTTCCGAGTAATACAATTCATCCCTTTGTAATAAAAAAAAATAACAACTCTATGTATATCTAAGATGTGCGTGAAGTCAGGATTGTAGTGTGCTACCCCTACGGGTTAGGGAGTAATCCTAACATACAGGGTTCGTTTATTTTTGCAGTAATTAATTAGTACTAAATAACAGGATAGTTTTTTTTAATTGTGCCAGTATGGCTGTGACACCTTCACAGCATCGTATATTTAAGAATAATTTCAATTTTAAGGACTCATATGTTTATGTTTATAGTGTCATTATTTAAAAATGATAAAGTAATGATTCCTAAATTATGTATTTATAATATTTTGTTTTACTTACTTTATTAGTGGAGTATTATAAAATTTTGATAATCCAATGATTAATATTCCTTGCCCTGGAACAAAAATAAATAGTTACACATAACACAATGATTTGTTAAATAAGGCTATTACGCGGAACTATAAAAATTTATGAATAGTAAAACAGAATAATTATATATAGTAAAGCTAATAAAAATACAATGCAAGTGCAATAGAAAAAATATTTAAATTTTATATTACTTATTGCCACCAAGATAAGGTAAATTTAACATTTAAGTGCCTACTAAAAATTACAAATCGTTTACGTACGCAAATGAATGCACAAAGAGTGTATAATACACAATAATATAGATAAAAATAATCTACAAATGTTAATGTTTTTATATAACATATTATTTGGTACAAGATTCCTAGATGGAACAGGGCCTCAATTGCCTAAGGTATTTGTTTTATGATATACGTACTTGCATATAGTGGCACAGTTTTTCAATCTGCAACCTCTACCATACAGATTTTATTGGGTTCTGAACTATTTTAACACCGCGGTATTTTTATTGGGATATAGATTGGCGAAGAAGAGGTTTGAATCCCAGATCTAACATTCCGCTCAATTCGAGACGGAGTACGCTAAACAAGTGTGTCACTGCTGCTCGTTAAGATGATACGCAATTGCAGAAATTACAGATTTGTACGGCTATTTAGGTTATAGTTGTCTTACAACCGTCGAGCCGTATAGACGTGTGGTTCTATTCCGTGCGCGTGCAGTGTCGAAAAGTGTGTCATACAGTGTGTGCTTACAGTGCAAATTTATTTCCTGTGTTCATCGCAATGAAGTATGTCAAAGAATATTGAAAAGTCAATATCTAAAATAACAAAAAGAGACCGCGTCTTCTTTTTGATTCCACCTAGCAAGAAAACATCTATACCGCCAGAGCTTAAGAATGCAGTATTAGTACTTAGAAACTAACCAAGCTCAAGAAATCAACCCGGCACATCCCCAACCAACCTAGCTATGCCTGTTAACCACTCATAACCTATAAATTCTAATAAAACACCAACTACGACTTATCCTCAGACACTTTCATCAACCAATACGTCCCCAGCCAACCCCATAACGGACGCTTCTCAGAATCCTCTCCAAACTAATACTGCAATTCCTTTTACACAGCTATCCGAAATAGAAAATCAGCCTCAAACACCAAACTCTCCTACAGGATACACCCAAATTTTTTCACTTTTAGCGAACAGCGCGAACAGGAGTTCAGAATGGTAAACAGTTAAATCAAACAAAACAAAACGAAACAGTCCAGAAATTAACATCAGGAACGTGAGACAAAACACTCTAACTGATTTTGTGGTAAGGATAAATACTCAAAATCGATTCCAGGAATAAACTAATCAAGACCCAGAAAATGATAATGACGACGAAAATACAATTTTTACAAGTTGAAAAACGAGAACCTAAACCGCCACCTATTTTTATTCCTGATATAATTAAATTGCAACTATTACTGGAAATATTAAACTTAGTAGCCAAGGATGATTTTATTTTTTAAAATCAATGTCAAACAATCAGGTTAGAGTCCAACCCCATACATCTGAGAGTTACACAAAAATCATTAAGACCTTAAGAGACAAAAAAACGGCTTTTCATATATACTAGTTAAAACAGAAAAGAAATTTTAGAAGTCCTAAGAAATATCCACTACTCTGCGGATATAGAATATTTGAAAACTGAAATAGAATCGTATAGTCAGAAAGTAATTAAAATTCACAACATTAAAATTTGGAAAACCAAACAGTCGCTTATCATATTTTATGTGGACTTAGAACAGCAGGAAAATAATAAAAAAGTATACGACATTAGATACTTATTAAACTGCAAAATTGAATTCGAATCTCCGCGAGAAAACGACAAATCGTACAGTGTACTAATTGCCAAAGATACGGACATACTCATCACTACTGTGAGCGGCAAGCACGCTGTGTGAAATGTGGGAAAAATCATTATACATCTACGTGTGAAAAACCATATAATACAGATGCAACCTGCGCCTTATGTGATGGTAAACAACCTGCAAATTATAAAGGTTGCGCAATGTACAAAGAAATTCAAAAAAGAAAATATCCCACTTTACGCAGTAAACAAATTACTCAACGACCTACATATAGTAATGTCAACATCCGTCCAGCGCAATATGTAAACAATAACAATACATATGCAAGTGTTACAAAAATGTCCAATCAGCAACCTACTAATATTAATGCAAATACTGCAAAAAAATTCACAGGTCGAGACGCCAGGTAATGAAATCGTTACCCCGGAAATAAACACACAAGGTAATTGTAATAAAAATTTAGAACAAATGTTATGTAAACTAATGGAACGTATGGACACAATGTTGAATATTTTAACAACATTAATTTCGAAAATAAAATGAATACTCCGATGAAAATTGTATTATGATATAATACTTATATCAGAAACTCATTTTACAAATAAAAACTACCTTAAAATATCAAATTATTCAATATATTCAACAAAACATCCTGACGGAACGGCTCATAGTGGAACTGCAATCATTGTAAAAAATTCAATTAAACATTATGAACTTGTAAAATACCAAAAAGAATATTTGCAAGCCACAAATGTAAAAATTGAAACGCTATCGGAATCTTTTGCAGTGTTAGCAATTTATATGCCACCGAAACATATAATTAAAATCGAATAATGTTCTACCTTTTTTAATACATTGGCAAATAAATTTATTGCTGGTGGAGATTACAATGCTAAACACCAAATTTGGGGATCGAGACTCATTACACCAAGAAGAAGAGAATTACTCAAAACTATCCGGAATAAACATTACATAACCCTATCAACTGGAGAACCAACCTGCTGGCCGACTGATCCAAATAAAATACCTGATCTATTTGACTTTTTCATAGTCAATGGAAAATCAGAAAACTACTTTAAAGTAGAATCCTGCCTAGATTTATCATCAGACCACTCACCCGTAATTCTAAAATTAAGTACACAAATACCAAAAGTAGATAAACCCGCCTCTCTCTGTAATAAAAAAACGAATTGGCATAAATTTAGGAACATACTGGAAAGCAAAATCTCATTAAATATAAGCTTAAAATTTGAAGAAGACTTAGATAATGCTGTAGAACATTTAACAAAATCAATTCAGGAATCAGCTTGTCAATCGACCCTAATACAAAAATCTTGTAATACTGTAACAAACATACCAGCGTACATCAAACATTTAATAGCCTATAAACGAAAATTAGAAGAATCTGGCAGACAACTCGAGACCCCCAAGTAAAAAGTAAATTAAACAAAGCCACCAAAGACTTAAAAAAAATATTGCAACAAGAAAAAAATGAAACAATTCAAAACTATCTTGAGAATTTATCAGAGACAGAAGCAAGTGACTACTCATTTTGGAAAGCAACGAAAAAAATCAAACAGCCCTGCAACATATTCCACCTACCAGGAAAGAAGGCGGACTATGGGCAAGGACTGACTCTGACAAAGCTCTAGCCTTTGCAAATCACCTAACAAAAGTATTCCAACCTTTTCCACCCTCAATACCACCAGAAGACGAACAATTCATATACAACACGTTAGAACATCCCTTTCAGCTGGATTATCCTATACAACATTTAAAACCGAAGGAAGTTCTCGAGATAATATGCAAACATATAAATCCAAAAAAACTCCCGGATACGATTTAATCTCTGGAAAAATTTTAAGACAAGTCCCATTTAAAGCAATCATTCTTATAACTTATATATTTAACACAATGTTAAGACTTGGAGTTTTTCCATCACAATGGAAAGTAGCTCAAATTATTCTTATATACAAACCAGGGAAACTCGCTGAGGCAACATCGTCCTACCGTCCAATAAATTTACTACCTGTACTTTCAAATGTATTTGAAAAACTTTTCATCACTAGACTAGAGCCCATACTTATGCGAAGAAAATTAATTCCTGATCATCAGTTTGGCTTCCGAAAACAAAACTCCACTATTTAGTAGATTCACAGAGTAGTCCACGTAATAAACAAAACATTTGAAAGAAAATACTACTGTTCAGCAACTTTTATAGATGTTTCGCAAGCGTTCGATAAAGTGTGGCATATTGGCCTGCTATATAAATTAAAAAATAACATCCCTCATACCTTCTATCAAATCCTAGAATCCTATGTAACAAACAGAAATTTACAGTAAAATACAAAGAAGAATGTGGTCCATTATACCTAATCAAATCAGGAGTACCCCAAGGTAGTGTTCTTGGGCCTAGCTTGTCATGAAAATGCAACAGAAGCCTCACATCTTCTTCAAGTAAAGCTTAAAAAAATCGAAAAGTGGCTAAAAATCTAGAGAATAAAAGCCAACAAAACCAAATCATTCCTTGTAACCTTTACTTTCAATAAAAGTACGTGTCCTGCGGTAACACTCAACAACCAACCGCTACCGCAAACTGAAGAAACAAGATATCTAGGAATACATCTTGATAGAAGACTAACATGGCGTAAACACATATTCTCAAAAAAAAAAAAACAACTGGGACTAAAATTCAAGCAGCACTATTGGCTACCAAACTGTCACTGGAAAACAAACTACTGATATATAAAAGCATCTTTAAACTAGTCTGGACGTGTGGAATACAACTCTGGGGAACAGCAAGCAACTTCAATATTGAAATACTTCAACGCTTTTAATCTAAGTGCCTCCGAACAATTACAACTGCTCCTTGGTATGTGCCAAATGTAAACATCCACAGAGACCTCAACATGTATACAGTGAAAGAAACAATCAAACTATTTAGTACCAAATATCTTAAAAGACTTGAAGCCTACCCAAACACAAGTGCAGTGAAATTGTTAGACAGCAGTGAGGACATACGACGATTAAAACGTTTTAAACCATTAGATTTAGTAGATAGATTTAACTAACATTATAAAGTTAATATTTCGAGTTTTTGTCAGTGGACAAATGCTCCTCATGTAATTCATTTGCTGTTATATTTTTACTTATACTCATATATTTAGATAGATTGTAAAATTCTTAGGAGATATAAAAAAAGTTAGGTTATGTGAATTGTTTTAATTTTTATGTACTCGATTTTTTATAGATGCTAACGTCACATATTCCATCTCCAGCACATTTAATAGCTAATAAGCATATTATTGTAAACTAATATTTTTGTTTTATTATTATAATGACATGCTATACTGGTTACTTTATATATTTTATGACTTATATATTGAAATAAGATTGTGGTCACATATTCAATTGGCGAGATTTTTAGAAATAGCAAATCTAATCTATAAAAACTTTTTGGGAGCCAAAATCTGAAAAATTACAATGTGTTCAAAATATAAGAGTAGTATACGGAATGTAGATAAAATTACCGGCCGCAAATACTCGTACACACAACTGGTATAATCAAACATTGGAAAACAGTAAAAGAACATCTAGTTGCCCTTTTCGGCGACCAGCACATTGAAAACTGCTTATTCTTTGATTTGAACCAACTGAAATAATAAGAAGAATCAATACTCCAATTTTTCATTCAAGTAATGGAGAATTTAATATTTCCTCTCATTATGTTGTAACACGCTCGCTCTGCGGCTTCTCGTTTTAGAGGAAATTGTTTAAATAAATTAAGTATTATGTCAGATGTACTTGCAGCTAGCGTAATAAAAGGACAATGGTTGAAAAACATAGTATTGTAAAAAAAATTTTTGTAAGGTTTTAAGATTGCTTTTTGTTGGAACATTTTAGAGCAATAAACTAAATGGTACTACATGGGGTTAAGGAAGCATTAAATTTTAAAAGCTAAATAGAAAAGGGCAGTTTTAGAGAATACAAAGGGAAAGCAATCTTAAGATCACATTTCATGATTGACAGCGTCCGGCGAAAAATACTTGGAGGTCTCAAAAAGTCCGTTAGTGATTTTTTGCGTCTTTCAGCGTTGTCGCTCGGACGGGAGTCAGTTAACGAAACTAATGCTTGTAAAATATTTGAAATGACCAATGAGGTTGTAAGAAACACCCTCTTATTGGAAAATGTGTTGTAAAATTATGCGGAGTTCCTTCCACATAATTTTATCTAAGACAATTCTTTCCGCTGACTTCAAACTGAACAGATCTCAGTGATGTTCTTGTGACAGTTTTGCGAATCTTTCTAAATTTTGATAACTAAATTGTCTTAGTGACTTTAGATATTTTTGTGTTGTGTGTGAAGCCGTCGTCGTCCGAGTCCAGATCGAACTTAATTAATTTTGCGTATTTTAATTCATTTACTATTTTTAAGTGTAGAGTCTTATAATATAAACTAATAAAGTGCTTCATCCGAGGCTGACCAGTGATGAATAGTAAGTAGAATTAACACTATTACTTTGGTAGTAGTAGTGTGAGGTGTTGAACCTAAGCTGATAGCATAGCAACTCTGAGGTCGCCCTATTTTTATAATATTAATTGTTGAGAGTCCAAATTGTTAGTATCGTTCTCCCATGTCACAAGAGTAGTGAAGTACTATTAAGTTTGTTGTTAATAACTGTGCGTAAATAAATTGTTATATTGAGCAGTTCTATAAATATAAATTTTGTCGGAAGACAGCTGTGTCTGTCATAATTTTCTTTTGTCTACTTCTATCGCGGCAGACTAATAAATTCGTGATAGTGGTGGCAGCGACCTTCGTTACCCTTGATCATTAATAAGTCTTGCATTAATATAATTAGTGGATTACTTTGGGTCAAGTAAATTTTCTATGCACCCCTTGTATGTCAGGTATTAGATTTCATCCTAGGTGATCGTACCTGTTACATATTTTGGTGGCAAAGCGCTGGGATCTAAATATGTTTTAATACTTAAACACTCTCATTCCAGTTAAGCACTTTAAACCGACAAAATTTAGTTTTTAAAATTGTAATAAACTATTGTGTGTTATTTTGATTTTTGAGGTATTTGTTGAGACAATATTTGCATTTGTTGAGAATAAGTACCTGTTGTGTTCATTTTATTTGAAAATTGGTAGTTGTCGTACTTGTAGAACGACAAAAGAGTTTTATATACGTAAGTAAATTCTGAGTGGATTTATTACAGTCAGTTAGGTAGTCCCGAGCCCCTAGGTCGGTACAATAAAGAACTCTGTGTAGTTATTGCTTCATTGTTAATAAACTAAAGCAAGTAAAATGCCGAACACAACTGGTTCACCCGATTTGAGAGAAACAACTGGTTCACTCCAATTCAATGATCAACAGATGTTAGACTACGTAGTAGCAGTTTCGTCCTTATCTGGGGTTAATATGAAAATTCCAACATTTTCGGGAAAATCAGATGAAAGCGTAGTAGGTTTTATAGACAAAATTGAGAATTGTAAGAATATTGGAAAATGGAGTTCAGATTATGTAATTAGTGTAGTAAAATTAAATTTACTTGGAGACGCGGCATGGTATATTAAAAATAATTCAAAATCTAGAGATTCGAAAGATTGGAAAGTAATCAAAAGAGAATTATTGGAAAGATATCAACCCAAGCAAGATTCGAGAACGATACAAAGAGCATTCAATAGTTGCTATCAGAATAGGAACGAAACAATTTCTGTATATGTATGTAGACTGCATGCGTTAGGTAATTGTTTTATGGAGAGCTTCGAAGATAATTCGGAAGGAGCGCGTGAAGATAATTCGCGATATATAGAAAAACTCCTATTCAATCAATTTGTTTCGGGAATTTTACCACATTTACAAAGAGATGTGTTATACGAAAATCCAAAAACTTTTGATAAAGCAATTGAAGTTGTAAAGAAGTCAGAATCGGCATTTAACATGATGCGTCGCGAGGATTCAGATTTTTTTAATAGAATAACAGTTAAAACACCGGTCGAAAATGAAACTACGCGAGCAAATGAATCAAAATTAACGGCATCAATTGATAAACTAATTCAAGTTTTAACTTTGAGTCACATGTAAAATGTGGAAAAGAACATAGAAAAGAACACGCATAAAAACAAAAATTATCGAGAAAGGAGTGCAGAATCTAATTTTAGAAATAAAAGCCGTTGTTTTAATTGTCAAAAATACGGGCATTTTGCAAAAGATTGTCGTTATAATATAATATGTAAAAGATGTAATAAGCGCGGACACCAAGCAAATATTTGTCGTCCTATTATACAACTGCCTAAATTTTGAATTACGAAATGACCATAATGCGGCCGTTTCAAACGGTTCAGGAAATAATATGGAAATTACTGGAATTTCTTCGGAAATTAAAATTGAAAATAGTACGGAAAATGTAAACAAGGACATAAGATCGGTTCGTATTAAAAAGAATATTACAATACCTCCTAGGTCTGAAGCTGTGTGCTTAGCAGAGAGGAATGTTGGATTAAATGTTTTAAATAAAGCAGAATGTGTCTTAATTGAGCCAGTCGAACTGGAAATTCAAGGAGTTATAGCAGCTAGAGTGCTTGCTAGAAGCGATGAGAACGTAGTACCGGTAAAGCTCATGAATGTGTCGCAAGACAGCGTGTTTATCTCTGGTAAAACCATTGTGGGTTTTGAGGAAAATGTCAAAGATGACATTAGTACGTTTAGCGAACCGAGTAGCGTAATAGCATCCGTACAAGAAGTAGATTTTCGAACCTTATTTCATTTAGATCACTTATTGAGTAACGATAGGCAAACAGTTGAAAAAGTGTTATTAGAATACAAAGACATATTTATACAGCCGGGAGTAAAGTCAGGTTGCACATGTGAAACATCATATCATAACAGATGATGTTCATCCAATTGCAAAAAGGCCGTATCGTGTTCCATTCACGCAAAAAGAAACTTTGCAAAAACAAATTGATGAATTGTTAAAAGACGGTATTATTGAGGAGAGTGACTTACCTTGGTCAGCTCCTATTGTCTTAGTAAATCGAGAACTGTCGGACGGTTCGACGAAAGTTAGACTGTGTGTAGACTTTCGCGAGTTAAATAAAATAACGAAGAAAGATTTCTTACCGTTGCCGAATTTGCAAGATACAATTTCGCATACGAATGGTGCTGCTTTATTTACAACCTTAGATTTAGCATCAGGTAGAAATTGCCGAGGAAGATAAGGAATAGACTGGGTTTAGTTCGCCGTGGGGGCATTATCAATGGAATAGAATGCCGTTCGGTTTATGTAATGCGCCAAGTACATTTTAAAGGCTGATGTATTGTGTATTAAATGGATTAGTTGAGGAAAAATGTTATGTTTATTTAGATGACATATGTATATTTTCGGGAGATAATATAGAAGAACATTTAACGAAAATTAAAGACGTGTTTAATAGATTGCGGAAATTTAATTTAAAATTAAAGCCTAGTAAATGTGAATTTCTACGTAGAGAAACCGCGTATTTAGGTCACATTATTTCGGCAGAAGGAGTCAAACC
This sequence comes from Stenolophus ochropezus, assembly GCA_035578165.1. Lineage (NCBI taxonomy): Eukaryota > Metazoa > Arthropoda > Insecta > Coleoptera > Carabidae > Stenolophus > Stenolophus ochropezus. The sequence goes on along the minus strand of JAQOWZ010000019.1, from coordinate 16,380,551 downwards.
AGATTCGTCAAAAATAGACGCAATAGAGAAATTCCCGACACCAAAAACAGTGAGAGACGTTAGGTCATTTTTGGGATTAGTAGCATTTTATCGTCGGTTTATACCTGAAACCACTAACTACACTTTTAAAGAAAGATATTTCATTTAAATAGAAGACAGCAACAAAATTTGCGTTTGATAAATTGAGAAGCGCGATAATTAAAGAACCGATATTAATATACCCCGATTTTAGTCAGCCATTTACATTAACAACGGATGCGTCAAATATTGCATTAGGTGCGATTTTGAGTCAAAATCGCAACGGAGTAGAACACCCAGTTGCATACGCGAGCCGTGTTTTAAATAAAGCCGAAACTAATTATCCAACAATACAAAAAGAATGTTTAGCAGTTATATGGGCGGTTAAATTTTTCAGATGTTATTTATACGGGAGAAAATTTACGTTGATAACCGATCACAGTCCACTTCGATGGTTAAATAAAGTAAACGACCCAAGTAGTCGATTATTAAATTGGTCGTTAAAATTGTTGGAGTATGTATTTGATATTATACACAAACCGGGAAAATTAAATACTAATGCTGACACCTTGTCGCGTATAGAAATTAATTGTGTAGATAATTATGCACCAATATGTGACCGGGAAACCATAAAATTAGAACAAGAAAAAGAGTTGAAATTAAATAAATTATTATAAAATGAACAAAATTCGCAAATTTCAAAATTTTATAAAGACAAGGACGGATTAATTTATAAATTAAGAGATTCAAATGAGCGCGAAGATAGCTTAGTGGTTCCAGCCACTATGGTAAATAAAATCATAAGGATTCATATGATCTGTCGTATGCAGGTCATCCGGGTTTCGAAAAGACATATAATTTGATTAAAAATAAATTATTTTGGGAAAATATGGGTAAGCAGATTAAGGTATATTGTGAGCGCTGTTTATCGTGTAACGAAAGAAAAATTTCGCCTCATCTAAGACCAGCACCCTTGCAACAGTTCAATGAACTTAGTAAACGCGTACGGCTATAGACATTGTAGGTCCATTTGAAAGAACCAGGCGAGGTAACAAGTATATTTTAACTTTTATTGATGCATTTATGCGTTATGCCGAGGCAATACCGATACCTGATGATAACGCAAAGACAGTAGCAAATGTGTTTATTTCGCATATTATTGCAAGGCATGGAGTACCTAAACAGCTTTTAACCGACAAAAGGACGAACTTTTTATCAAAACTATTGAAGAGCGTATGTCATTTATTCGGTATATAGAAATTACAAACAACAGCGTACCATCCTATGGGAAATGGCTGTATTGAACGATTTCATAGAACTTTTTCAGATACAATGTCGCATTATATTAGTAAAGATCATAAAGATTGGGATTTGTGGATTCCGTACGTGTTAATGGCTATAAGAAATTCGGTCCATAACTCAACGGGAGAAACACCATTCTTTTTAATGTATAGTCGGGAGTTTGAGATACCACTTAAAGATAATATTTCTATATTATTATTAGATAAAAAGACTGATACAGAGTACAGTCAGAATATCAAAAAAAGAATTAAAGACGAGTATAAAATAGTAAAGGAACGAATTAGCAAAGCTCAAAGTAGGAATCCGGTTCAATACAATAAAAAGACCGCAGTTCGAAATTTTCAAGTTGGAGATTTAGTATTTCTACATAATGAAGTAGTTAAACAGGGATTAAGTAGAAAATTTGTGAAGCCATGGATAGGTCCGTATAAAATTAATAAACAAACTAGTCCGGTAAACTTTGTGATCCAGAACGTGGACGGAGGCAAAGAAATATTAGTAAATGTAAATCGGTTGAAATTATATGTGGAACCAAATCATAGTACTCTAGAAGAAAAGAAGAGTCCAATTCCACGCGTGATTGACATGAAAAAGTTTGATAACTTATATACGCCGCGCCAGAGCGACAATACTCAACGAGAGAGTGATAATACGATTAGCAGAGCCGTAAGTTTAGAATCATTAAATGAACCGGGCGGAGTCACCGTAAATGAAGAGGCGGACGTGCATAGTCCACCCATAATTAATAATAATACCGGGCCAAGTGAAAATACCGAAACTCCGCGAAGTAGATATTCATTACGTAGTTACGGTCGGGTTCCTGATGAACCATGGGTAGCTAAAAGTCGAATATAGACCCGCAGTGTCATTGTAACATATTTGTTCTTGTGTTAATCATGTGTGATTGCAGTGTTCAGAGGTCTAGTGTTGCTCCCGTTATAATAGGCTCAAAACAGCAGAAGATTCCATGCCAGGGATGGACAAGGGACTTGTTTTTATTAAGGAGGAAGAGGTTCTGCTAACCGGTGATAATTGGATCCTATCCACGGATATCAATCTAAGTGATTGTCGACTCGTGTTGGAGGCATTCGAAGATGTTCTACGCGATGTGATAAAGTTGGACGTTCGACTTGGAGAGGAAATGGAACCATCTTTCAAGACTGCTTTACATGATATAGTAAGTAGAGAGTTAGGAATTATTAGCAATGATGTAACAAAATTGAAAGAGAAATTATATAATTTGTATAAAACAATTGCACCGTATGAGGTAAAGAGAGACAAACGAGGTCTTTTTAATTTGGGCGGTAATATTTTGAAATTTTTGTTCGGTACCGCAGATAATGCGTTAATGAGAAAATTGCCCAGTTAAATAAAAAATGGGATGGTATTTTAAGTGTAAAGAATGAGCAAGTAACCGTAGTAAAGAAACTACAAGATAACGATAAAATGATGAAAGAAAATTTCGCGAAATTAAAAACTGTTGTTGCATTATTAAATACTAAAGTAGATCAGATTTTTAAAGAAAAATAAAGTTAACATTTTGATGCAAAATTGATTCAAAGTATAAATTTAAATTCGGCATTAAAAACGGCTGAATATATATTCAATGACGTTAAAGAAGTTATTTCGGATTTAGGCAATGCTTTAGAAGCAACTGCTTTACAAAAATAAAGTTCTGACTTTATCAGTCCGAGTTTATTAAAGGAGACAATAAATTCAATTAGAAATCAGTTACCTACGGGCTTGTCGCTAATAGTATCTGGTTTCGATAGAAACGCATTTTTATATTACGATATCGCGAAGGTTAGAGCAGCATACTTTAACGAAAATCTAAGAATGTTTGTTACCATTCCGCTAAAAGCACCTGGTCGATATTTTAATGTGTACCGTGCATTGCCGTTACCGTATGAATCAGGAGCCGAACATACTAAATTGGTCGTAGAGACACCAAATAATTATCTGGCATTATCAGAGGACGGACAGTATTCTATGAAAATGGACACTCAAGATTTAATAATGTGTAGAGATGGATATATAAAAATTTGCCCGCCTTCAAAACCAATTAGAAAAATTTCGGTGTTATTTGGTTTAACCGCTGTGCAAGGGACCTACTGACAATTAGTTGCCCGAGTGAAAAAGATCCTCAAAGATTTAATAGTACAAATGTTGTTTTAAAAGGAACGGAAATTGTTAATATTCCATCCACTTGTATAGCGCATAGTCAGAGTTACTTTTTATTACACGAGTAGTATGTAGTCGAGATATTATGATAATGTTATCGTACCACCATTGGAGACAAATATTTCACATGTTAGTAATTTTAGTAATAAAGGTAGATCAAAGGAAGAAGTAAATGAATTGATTAAAACGATCAAATTAGATCAACTTAAGCTTGGGGTAGATGTAAATGATTGGCATTCGGAAATCCAGAATTTAAGAACGAGAAAAAGTCATAAAGAAATTACTTACTATGGTTCGATTATATTGGGTGTTATTGGAGGAATTATGTTGGCACTAATACTGATTTATAAAAAAATTCCTATTAATATTAAAGCGTATGTAACAAGACGTACACCTCGAACGGAAATAATTAGTTTAGCAGCACTAGAAGCTGGATCCTCTCGTACCAGATCTGCGGTACAAGAAAAGTTATTGCCTCAAGAACAAGTTCGTGCAAACAATGTTATTTACATTAGAATTCCCATTTGTAATGTATAAGAATTGTATGTGTAATAGTTGCATGTTAGATTATAAAATTGCCAGTGATTCTGCCGTGAGGTTATGGTTTTAGGACTGCCCAGAGAGGCGCCACGCAGAGGCCAATGTTAGCTGTAATTACAGAAAGGACTACGGACGAACGGCTCAAAAGGCGAAGATCATTGAAGACAGGTACCGAAGAGCAGCGACACTTGCCCAGGAGCTCGGGTATTACCAATACTAAGTAGTTGGGATATTTTGTAATAAATTACGACGATAATTTATGTTTTCGTATCCATGGTATGTAAATGACAAATTGTTCACTTCATTTGAGGTTAACAATGGAAGGTAAATATTAAAAGCGGGATGATATGAACAGCTGTGGGTTTTAGCGGTGCAAGCATACGACGTGCCATCTACCGATAAAATTTAATATTATAATAATTTGATTACAACAAAATACTATTCAAGTTAAATCTAAATTACATGATAATTTTAATTATTTTTCAATTTTCGCATAAATTTATAATAGAAATTATCACTTAGGTAAACCAAAATTAGACATTCATAATTTGAGGTTGTATGTCAAAAAATCTTTTGAAGTGACGTTTACATTAGGTATTTTGTTACTTGTCGCCATGGTTTCAGTAGTAAATATGAAAGCAACACATGTTTTTGTGTTTTACATTAAAAAATTAACAATTTTATTTAAAAGATTCTTCCAAAGGATACGGAAAAATAGCTTGTGCCCTACGGGAATCTAACGGCATAATTACATCCCTCGGCTTTTGCTGCCCTAGCTCACTACGTTCGCTCGTGTATCAGAAATCTTCAGGATGTAATATGCCTATATCTTCTCTTATGACGTAATATACTATTACGGGGATAGGGAAAGTTGTAATACGCTCGCTCTGCGGCTCCTCGTTTTGGAGGAAATTGTTTAAATAAATTAAGTATTATGTCAAATGTACATGCAGCTAGCGTAATAAAAGGGTAATGGTTGAAAAACACAGTATTGTAAAAAAGTTTTTTGTAAGGTTTTAAGATTGCTTTTCGTTGGAACATTTTAAAGCAATAAAGTAAATGGTACTACATGGGGTTAAGGAAGCAATAAATTTGAAAAGCTAAATAGAAAAGGGCAGTTTTTGAGTATACAAAGGGAAAGCAATCTTAAGATCACATTTCATGATTGACAGCGTCCGGCGAAAATACTTGGAGGTCTCAAAAAGTCCGTTAGAGATTTTTTGCGTCTTCCAGCGTTGTCGCTCGGACGGGAGTCAGTTAACGAAACTAATGCTTGTAAAATATTTGAAATGACCAATGAGGTTGTAAGAAACACCCCTTTATTGGGGAATGTAGGCTAAAATTATGCGGAGTTCCTTCCACATAATTTTATCTAAGACAATTCTCTCCGCTGACTTCAAACTGAACAGATCTGAGTGATCTTCTTGTGACAGTCTTGCGAATCTTTCTAAATTTTGATAACTAAATTGTCTCAGTGACTTTAGATATTTTTGTGTTGTGTATTGAAGCCGTCGTCGACCGAGTCCAGATCGAACTTAATTAATTTTGCGTATTTTAATTCATTTACTATTTTTAACTGTAGAATCTTATAATATAAACTAATAAAGTGCTTCATATAAGGCTGAGTAGTGATGAATAGTAAGTAGAATTAACATTATTACTTTGGTAGTAGTATTGTGAGGTGTTGAACCTAGGCTGATAGCATAGCAACTCTGAGGTCGCGCTATTTTTATAATATTAATTGTTGAGAGTCCAAATTGTTAGTATCGTTCTCCCATGTCACAAGAGTAGTGAAGTACTATTAAGTTTGTTGTTAATAACTGTGCGTAAATAAATTGTTATATTGAGCAGTTCTATAAATATAAATTTTGTCGGAAGACAGCCGTGTCTGTCATAATTTTCTTTTGTCTACTTCTATCGCGGCAGACTAATAAATTCGTGATAGTGGTGGCAGCGACCTTCGTTACCCTTGATCATTAATAAGTCTTGCATTAATATAATTAGTGGATTACTTTGGACCAAATAAATTTTCTAAGCACCCCTTGTATGTCAGGTATTAGATTTCGTCCTAGGCGACCGTACCTGTTACAATGTCAAAATTCACGAAACAGAAGAAACAGAAAACAGGCATGATTTTTTTCATGATATATGTTGGGGCGTTGAGTAACTGGTTCAGCTGTCTTAGCACTTTAGGTTGGTGAATTAATATGCGGCCTGACTAAAGCTGACTTCTGGAGGATGACTCGAAAGACCAGCGTTGCGTTGAAGTCAAAGTCTCTGATCAGGTGCAAGCGTTGACCTCGTAAGGGAAAGAACTGTAGTTGGTCGGCTGGTCGCTTGACGTGTTGGTTATTTAGAACAATTATTTCGAGCGTAGCGGCAAAGCGAAGTAGAAACGAGAATACAAGTAGGACTGGATACAGAACCCTTAAGAATGACAGAATAAATTGGTAAAATGGATAATAATTAACGTTGATAAGGATAGCGAAGCTATTGAAATTCTTATTCCTAACAACAGCAAAAGATAAAGAAAATAAGTAGAAAGCGAATACAAATAAACCAGCAAGCAGCGCAAGATGACCAGTAGAAACTCTGTGCTATAAATGCTGTAAATTTGTACAAAAGGGGACAAAATAAAAGGATACTTTATTTAACATAAGTATATGTTTAACAAATACTGTGCAGTTAAATATTAAAGTCAATAAAAAATGTACCCAAGCGTAAATAATAAGTATGTTGCCTAAAAATTCAATGAACAAAGTCCTAATATAAGTAGGCAGAAATAGCGAAAGTACAAACAGATTGAAGAAAAAATAATAATAAAATAAAGCGAATATTAACTTTAAACAAAGCTAAACAATCTTAGCACTTGTAAAAATAATTAGAGCAACAATAAATGCAAATAAAAATATTTCAGTGTGTGCTGTCAAGACAGTCGCACGTGTTTTTTGTTGCTCTGTAACTTTTGCCATTTTATGCAGTGTTTTTTGTGCTATTCTATTTTGACTTTTGGGTATTTTAAGTGTAAGGTGTCGAAGTGTATGTGAGTGACTCTGTATCCGAAAACAAGTGAGTCTGTTCCAATTGTTTTTTAGTTTATTAATATGATATTGCTTATTTATTCTATTCTTTTTTCATAAGTTATTTCTCAACAAGTTTGCATAAATTAACGTGACTTGTCTCAGTGATACACTGGTCAGTGGCATACTAAATATTTTTATTTACTTTAGCTCTTTTTTACCTCCCGCCTATCAATATATAGATAAGGGAGGCTGATGATGCCTACTTTGTAATTAGTTGTCCTAAAGTGGAATCAACTACTTTAAACAACAAAATCAATACTGCTCTTATTAATCTAGATCTTTGGTGCAATATAAATAATTTAGAAATTAATTTAAGTAAAACTAGTATTATTCAATTTTATTTAAATGCAGTCAGTGAACTGAATAATAATTTAGAAAATAATAAAATTAATACTTGTAAGACAATAAATTGCCTTGGAATCTATGTAGATCATAATTTAAAGGGCAACAGCCAAATTGATAATTTATTACCTAAATTAAATAAAGCATGTTATTGTTTAAGAATATTATATGACAAGCTAAATAGATCAGCTCTATTAACAGTATATTACTGTTATTTCTATTCTTTAATGAACTATGGTATTATTATATGGGTCTCATCATCAAGAGCTAGTGAAATTTTTATTGTACAAAAGCGTGCCATTAGAATTATATGCAAAATTGGACCTAGAGAGTCATGTCGAGGTAAATTCAAAAAATTAAACGTTCTAACCTTTCCATCTTTATATATTTTAGAATTGTTAAAATTTGTATACAATAATTTAGATAATTTCAGTTGGGTTTGTTCTAATTATGTTACCAGACAGACTAATAATTTATTACAAATACCAAAACATAAAACTACCTCCTATGAGCATAGTGCATACTACATGGGAGTTAGAATATATAATTGTTTGCCACAGTCCATAAAGACCCTACCGAAAAAGCGTGCGCTTACTATAATTAAGCAAATGCTAATTGAAAAAGAATATTATTGTGTTGAGGATTTCTTTGATGATTATGTCTGATTATTTGAATTGAATTATAATACTTATTGTATTGTACCAGAAGATGCATAAAAAAAAAAACCTTTAATATTATATTTTTGGTAAAAATGTAATTTTTTATCTGTCATTGTTAATTTATTTATTAATTACTTGTAAACTTTTGTATATTTATGTATAAGCAGAGTGGAAGAACAGCGAAGCTGAACTCTTGCTTTTTGTTCTCTATTTTTCAGATCAATAAATATAAATATATAAAAAAAAATTTTTTTTGGTCAGATTTCTCGAGTATGAGTTTTCAACATATGAGCACGAATTAGGGTCCCTACAATACGAATTTACTATTTTTAACGTGATGTCTGTATGTCTGTGTGTGTGTGCGTGTGTGTGTGCGTGTGTGTGTCTGTGACGATTTTTCGTCCACGATAACTCCAACATGATACATGTTAAAAATATAATATTTGGTATTTAAGACTTATATTTAAATATGATGAACTGATTAGATTTTGACTACAATTGGTTAACCGGAAGCAGTACTTTACTTGAAGCTTTAAACAGTTTTTCTTAAAAAAACCTGTAAATACCATTTTTTCGCAAATTAAGTTATTATTCAATATAAAGATTTTTTAATTTTCTACCGATCTGTATAATTACGTTTATATGTGTAACTTCTAGCTAAAGAGAATAAATATATAAATTATAACAATTTTGCATATCGTTTAGGCTGAGAAATTTCGATAAAACAGATGAGTTATCCATATGTTCACAAAATTTGACATATAATGTCATATTTGATGTAAGTAAGTTTAAAAGATAAAATAAGTAAATATGAAGTAGTTTTATTGTAAAATTATAAATGGCGGAAGAAATATATAAGAAATGTATTTGCATGCATGAATCAAAGTAAGTTCGGTTCTGGTTTTAGTAACGTCAAAAATAGCTGTCATATTGGTCACACAAATTTTATGAAGGAAATTTTAGGTATGAAATGAATTAAACGTATTCTCAACTGCAATAACAAACTAATTTTAAAACTACAAATTAAATGTATCTATTTATGTTAAAAACTTATATTGAAAATATTATTACAGTAGCGGGAGGTATTGTGTTGGACACATCAGATTTTTTTGTTAGGTATTCATATTTTTTTCTAGGTGTTAGGCTTATATTTCGATCGCCCGTTTCTTCATTTTCAGTAACAATTTTCTGTTCTATTGTCGACCTTTCCGTGGTCCTATTCCCGTATGTTTGTACCCTAAGCCGTGACGGACCACACTGGCGCTACCTTTCCGTCTTGTATCCTCTGTATTTCATTCGCGTACATTTTAGCCTTAGGATTTTATTTATTATTTTAGCTATAAATTTTTATTTCTTCACTATTGTTATGAAGAAAAATGTCTGCTTGTGTGTAAATGTAGGTACAATAGACCAGACCAATCTATAATATCATGCGAGGGCACTTGTGGTTTATCTTTTCATATAAATTGTGTTAATATAGATGAAAAACATTTTGAATTTATATCGAAATATGGTAATCTTCTTTTCTTATGTGATGTATGTAAAAGATCCTGTGAAATAATTGATAGGTCTGTTCCCTATAATTTAAAACAAATACAAGATAACCTGTCGAAATTAATGAAAAACAATGTTGCTGATAGTTTAGGCTTACTTTTTAATTCTTTGCAAAGTGATCTTAATAGCAAATTTATTCAGTTGAAAGATGAATTACAAAATAGTCCGGACTGCAAAGTCAAAGAATTGTGTGAAAAAGTTATTATTCCAATGAACTCTAAAGCAAAGAGTTACTCGAAAGCACTGAAAAATAAAAATTATGAACCCCCATTAATTATAAAGCCCTTATCTGGAACTCAAAAATCAATTAAAACTAAATCAGATATATTAAAATCTGTGAATTAATCAGCTGTGAGGATAAGAATAATGTTACAAAACTGAAAGAGTTAGCGAGTGAGACAATGAGCAAGGATTATGAGATTAAACAATTACCACTACTGAATCCTAGACTCAAAATTGTTGGAATGTCAGAGAATTTAGAAACCCAAAAGTTCTTAAACTTTATGCTAAATCAAAACAGAACAAGCTTCTCAGAAAAGAGTAGTTGTAAGGTAATTTCAATTAAACCCCTGAAGAAAAATAACAATCTGTTTTAAGCTCTAATGCAAGTAGATCGCAATACCCATTATGCACTTTTAAATTCTAGTAAGGTAGTTGTAGGATATTATTATTGTTCGGTTTACGATGCCACTGATGTACCAAGATGCTATAACTATTGTGGGTTCCATCACACTGCAGCACAATGTACAAAAAAAGCCCTACATGTCCGAAATGTGCAGAATCTCATACTCTAAGCAACTGTACATCTGTCCCATTAAAGTGTGTCCACTGTTTGCAAATGAAGGATCATAAGACCGAAATATGTTGTTATCATGCTGTGTGGGATCCTGATTGTCACGTGTATTAGGAAACACTTACAAAATTTAAAAATTATGTACTTGGTGAAGCATAGCAACTACAGGATGACTTGGTGAAACCCTTTTAACATGGAAAATCAGTTTTCTTTGCGCACAAGTTCCCAAATTATTTTAGACAAAAATGTTTCAAATAAATGTTTTATGCCCGGTTGCAGAAAGGCTAATCAGGCTCTAATCAAAAAAATCACTGATTAATTTGACGTTGTTACCATGGCCACGTATTAAAAATACATTGCTGTCAAAAAATTAATCATTAATCAAAATTGAAGAAGCTTTGTGCAACCCGGGCTTAGAGTATTAAATTCTCCATCTAAATCTGCAAATGCAGAATTGAATATAAAACACTTTTTCGCAAAGAAAAACGGATATCCCATGTTAATAATTGCCTATGGGTAACTGTTAGTGAACCCACTAACGCTTCTAGGAATGAACCTTCAAATAATTTTAACTGCTACTATCAAAATGTTAGAGGCTTAGGAGGCAAAGTTACAGATTTATACGTTAATTCACTAACATATCCGCACTTCCAAATATATGCTCTTACAGAAACATGGTGCCATGACTACATCTTGAATTCGGAACTTTTTGATACCAATTATTTTAATGTATTTCGAACTGACAGAAATTTTAATCTTACGAATACTACAAGGGGAGGTGGTATCTTATTAGTTGTAAAAAAAGATTTTTCGGCATATAAAATTGATATCAACACTTAGTGATAAATTTAACGAAATTCCACATATTGATATATTGCTAGTCAAAATACTTCTAGATCATAGTACTATTTACATTATTACTATGGTAGTAGTTATATACATTCCTCCCTCTTGCTCCAATAATGATTATATTATTTTGTTTGTGTCTCTTTCTATTCTAGATTTTCTTTATAATTCTAATTGTATAATATTTGGCGATTTCAATATGTCATTCTACGTTAATTGCCATTATGGTGAAACAGCGTCCAGTCTATATAACACCTTTATTAATTTTCTTCAATTTTTTTACTGGACTCAATACAATTTTACGAAGAACGACGATGGTAAAATTTTAGATTTCGTACTAAGCAACAATAATTGTAAAGTAATGCGTTTTGACGATAGCATTGTAAAAGAAGATCGCTACCATCCTTCCTTATCTATAGAATTATCTATCAGGAGTAAAACTACATTGAAATGCACTACTAATCCTAGTCTAAATTATAAAAAAGAAAATTTTCCTGTACTGTATAGTGAATTGACCAACATCAATTGGGAGTTTCTAAATGAATTTAATGACGTTAATACAACAGTTCAAGTATTCTATAACTCGCTTAACAATATTTTACGTAATAATGTTCCTTTAGAAAAATACTGTTCTAAATCTTACCCGCCATGGTACACTGGCTCCATTATACGTAAAATTAGAAAAAAACATAAACTTTGATCCAACTATAAAAAATCGCAGTCAGAGGAAGAAAAATCTAAATTTCAAACGGTTAGAGCCCAAATTAAGTCTGAAGTTAAGGAATCGTACGCTGTTTATTGTGAAAAAAATGCAAAATAAAATTTTCGATGAACCCAAAAATTTCTGGGCTTTTATAAACAAGAAAAGAAATTCTACCTCCATGCCGAACGTCCTAACATACAATAACGAAATTCTAGAAGATCCTCAATCTATTGTAGATGCATTTGTTCATTACTTTTCCACAACAATATTAATTCTATAACAGCTAATACATCTCCCTCTTTTTCCAGTCTATTTATAACATCTGTCAGTGAAGATGATGTACATAAAGCTATTAAGAAATTAAAACCAACAAAGACTATGGGACCTGATGCAATAGCTTCTTTTATTATAAAAGATTGCGCTTTTGTTTTTGTTTTTCCATTAACATTAATTTTCAATCTAATTTTACGTCATTGCATTTTCCCTGAAATATGGAAACTCGCGAGATTAAATCCTATATTTAAAAAGGGCGATAGAAATAACATTGTTAATTATAGACCAATAGCTATTATTTCTAACTTCAGTAAAGTGTTTGAAATATTGCTGCATGAGAAAATATACAACCACGTATCAAAACTTTTATCGCCTAATCAACATGGATTTATTAGAGGCAGATCCACGGCGACAAATCTCATATGCAAAACCCAGTTCATAAGTGAAGCAATAGATGAACGTAGTCAGGTAGACGTTATTTACACCGATTTTTCTCAAGCGTTCGACAAGCTCGATCATTCCATCTTATTGGTGAAATTGCAATCTATGGGCTTTTCCGATAACTTAATCGAACTAATAACATCTTACCTGCAAAATAGACACCTGTATGTGAGTACGCATGGTTTCAAATCTGATAATTTCGTGCAAAGTACTGGGGTGCCACAGGGCTCTGTGCTTGGGCCCCTACTATTCATTATTTTTATTAATGACATTACGACTAATATCAATGTGGAATACCTAATGTACGCTGATGATTTAAAATTATTTTGCAGAATATCTACAATTGAAGACTGTATAAACCTAGAAACAAATATTATAATAATTAGTAATTGGTGCAATGACAACAATCTACATCTTAATATCAGCAATTGCAATGTTATGTCATACACCACGAAACATCAAAAAATCACTTTTAATTACGCCTTAGATGGCAATTCAATTTGTAGACCAAATCACATATCTGATTTAGGAGTCAGTTTTGAGCCTAGGCTAATGTTTAATAAACATGTCGAAACCAGAGTTTCCACAACATTTCAATGTCTTGGTTTTATTATTAGAAACTCACAAATGTTTAAAAATGTAGAGATACTAATTCGATTGTTTACAACCCTAGTAAGACCACATTTGGAATATTGCTCGGTAGTTTGGAACCCTATTGCTAATAACATGATAGATCAAATTGAAAGAGTCTAAAGAAAATTCATAAAAGCAGCCACATTTATATTGAATGGCACATATCCAGCAAGACGTATCCCGCAATGTATATTATTAAAATCGTTCAACTTGAATTTTTTATATCACAGAAGAAATATGAATGCAACTATCATTTTGCTAAAAACTGTCACCGGTATTATTGATTGTGCATTCATTCTACATAATATACACTTTAAAGTCCCCAGATTGTCGTCAAGATATAGTTTCACATTCTATTCACTATATGATTCAGTCATATCTTAAAATTCAAAATCATGTAGATATCTTTAATTCCAACGTTCGTGATATTAAAAATTGTATTTACTTCTTTTAATTAATTTCTCCCTACCCCCTAATTGGGCATCTTCCTGTCGGGTAGTGTAAAATATAATATTATTAATAATAATAATAAATCAAAACGTGTCAAAAGTAGTCAAATTAATTTGAACTACATGCGATCAAATGCAAATGAAATATGCAACAAATATGCAAAACTATACAATGTTGCAATTAAATAATGAAATCAGCTATATTTAGCGTAAAAAAAATTGCAAAAGTAGCGCAAGTGTAAATGCGTGAAGACAAGACAGAAATTGACGTCATTGCGATAAGCAATGTCGCATGAAATAAAACTGTAAAAACATGCTAGTGCGCTTGAATGGCACTACATGACATATGCGGTCTGAACAATATAAATGCATTAAAAATATATTTAGCCACTTTAAAAGAACTATTTTACTTAACAATCCGTGCAATAAACCCCACAACTACAGCAAAATACAGTAGCTGAAAATAATACTAGACTTTCCCGGTTTCAATAATACTCTAAAACGTCACGCTAATACGCACATACAAAAACAAATTCTAATGGAATTTCCAGGATATTAACTACCAAATTCTACAACTCTAAATAGCTCTACCTTATAGATCAATTCAACCTCAAAGACCCTTTAAAAATTTACAAATATTTGAAAAACCTAAACCTAGACTCATTTCAACAAATGTGTGGAAAACACAAAGTTTTGCCACCCGACTACAATTCCCGTAGTATATTGGTATATGGTGAAATAAATGCTAAGTATTTTTGTTTTTATTCAAAAACTAAAAAAGAAAGTAATATGCAATAAATTCAGATGTATCTAATATATTTTAAAATTTTTAATAGAATCGCGAAATAAAATTAATTATCAGATGTAAAACTTTATTTTGTTGTTTGACGGCTATCTGAAGTATTCTTTCGACATTATTAGAAACATAGACGAGTGAAGCCCTATAAATCAGTATTTTTAAACAGAGAATTATTTAAAGTATAATACTAATTCCCCTTAAAACAGAAAAATTATAATAACTATTGGATAATATTTACCTGCAGAAATGAAATGTGATATTTAGAAAAATAATAACAATAATAGTGATATATAAAAATGGAATATCTAAATATTTTTATTCACAATCACTATTGTAATATGTCAATTCCTAACCTGTCAAAGGTTAGGAACGTATGTCATTTTTAACTGCAATGACAATCTCACGGGTGGGAAATACTTTAAAATCCCTTGGGGGGGAAGTGTTTACTATGGTTGCCTAGTAATACTGTCATAAATCTCTAAAAGTAAGGTGATCAGTGCTGTCAAACATATTAAAATAAATTTAAACAGTTGTTTTCATAGACTACTACCGTACATTAATTTAGTTTATTGGAAAAAGGCGATATACGATTAGAAGTTAATTTGGATAATTGTGAATAAAATAGTATACATAGTTCGGTGGGAGTTTCATTACAGCCTTGCGCTATATCTGAGCCTCGAGGCTTCGCCTCTCGGTCATATAATAAGCCCTCGGTTGTAATGAAACATTTCCCACCTCACATGTAATATACTAATAAATATCTAAAGATCCTATTTCCTTCTTCATAAATAATATTGACAAATTTTGTTAGTAAAACAGAAAATAATTTAATTTAGGGTAGAATTTTATATTTAACAGGTACCTTGGTTCATTAGTTAGTCAGTTTCTTTTTGTGGCACGCAGAATGAAATATATGATTATAAGAGAAGTGTGGTTTGTATGGTTTGGGTATACGTGTACGAGGACAGTAATAGCACACATGTATTAAGAAAAGTCGACTTAAAAATGATCTATTATTCTTTTAAAGTGGAGAGGTACTTGTGAACATTGTCGAGGCTAGCAGGTAGAAGCATTCATGTAATAATTTAAAAAATTTTACCACATAGTATGGTTTAATGAGGAATACGATCCTTTTGGGGTCTCATATTTTTACCGTGGATAATTTTTGGGTAAAAAAATAAAAACTGAGACAAAGTGATAGATTGAAACAATGGATCTCAGAGGCCATTTCTAAATTTAAGAAGGATCACGCAGTCCGTCACTTTTGACAATCTGTCTATGAACTTTAAACGATTGTATCTTCTAACAGAACATTGATATCAAATTTTAGAAACAATATCATAAATAATAGTCCTGATCAAAGGTTTTAGCAATATTTTAAGTTTATAACACAACACATTTAATTATTGGAACAAAACTGAAAAAAATATCCTAGATGCCATGTATAAATTTAAGAAGAATCACGCAGTCATCCGTCACTTTTGACAATCTGTCTATGAACTTTAATCGATTGTATCTTTTAATACAACATTGATATCAATGATCTGAAATCAGTGTCATGAATAATAGTCCTGAGCAAAGGTTTTACCAATATTTTAAGTTTATAACACAACACATTTATTAATTTTAAATTTTCACGTTACGAATTACATAAGTCAATGTTGCCAAATGTGTGATGAAATAACTAAACAAAAAACAAATATTCCTATATGAACTTCACTGAAGACAGTGGCTATTATATTAGGATTGCCGATGGTAATTTTTAAATTTAAAATTAACTATAAGATTTTAATACAAACAGTGTTGTAACTAAATAAAAATCAAATGTTCGTAATTAAATTGAAGAATTTGCTATGTTTGATATCAAAAGAGAGAAAACCATAAGGGCCGGTTTTGAAATGACAAAAAAAAATGTGTCATGTCGATCTGCATTTGTTTTTCGTAAAAAGTTGTTAGAAGTACACCGTCCTTGGGTTTTAAGAAAACAAGACAATGTGGACTGGTGTGCATGAATGACAAAAATGTTCAACGTAGATTAGAATTTGTTTTTTGCAAAATGTTGTCAGAAAAATGTCGTGTTTGGGTATTTTCGAATTACATAAGTCAATGTTGCCAAATGTGTAATGAAGTAACTAAATTAAAACTAAATATTCTTAAACTAACTTCACTGAAGACGGTGGTAGTTACATTAAGATTGACAATATTAATTTACAAATTTAAAAATTAACTACTATTTTTTAATAGAAACAGTGTTGCCAAATCATGAAGTAACTAAATAAAAATCAAATATTCCTAAATAAAATAAATTGAACATTTTGCTGAGTTTGATATCAAAAGGAGAACCATAAGGGCCGGTTTTGAAATGACAAAAAAAAATTTGTCATGTCGATCTGCATTTGTTTTGCGCAAAAAGTTGATAGAAGTATGTCGTCCTTAAGTTTTAATGAAACGACACAATATGGACTGGTGTGCACGAATGACAAAAATGTTCTACGTCGATTAAAATTTGTTTTTTTTTTTTTGCAAAATGTTGTCAGAAATATGTTGTGTTTGGTATCGAATGAAAAGTTTTGGTGAGGGCTGGTGTGCAAAAAAGAAAATTTTCCATGTTGATCGGCTTTTGTTTTATGTAAAAAGTTAATAGAAGTATGTCGTGTTTAGTATGGAAAGAAAGGTCTCGACGGGGGCTCGCGTAAAGAATTGACAAAAATGATCTATGTCGATCGGCTTTTGTTTTCTGCAAAAAGTTGTATAAAGTATATCATGTTTGGTCTCAAATGAAAGGCCTTGTTGAGAGCTCGCGTGCAGAACTGACGAAAATGGTCTATGTTGATCGACTTTTCTTTTCTGTAAAAAGTTGTAAGATGTATATCGTGGTTGGAATCAAATAAAACTGGATGAGGGCTGGCGAGCAGATATGTCAAAAATGTTCCATGACGATCGGCTTTTGTTTTCTGAAAAAAAGTTGTCAGAAGTATATCGTGTTTGGTATAAAATGAAAGGTCTCGATGAGTGCTGAGATGCAAAATTGACAGCAATGGTTCATGTTGACCCGCTTTTGTTTTTTGGAAAAAGTTGTCAGAAGTACGTCATGTTTGGTATCAAATTAAATGTCTTGCTGAGGGCTGATATGCAGAAGTGGCAAAAAATTGCAAAGTTGATCTGCATTTGTTTTTTACAATTAGTTGGCGGAAGTACACCGTGTTTGGTATTAAATGAAAGCATTCGACAAGACTTGTCTTGCAGAAATGAAATTAGATATCAAATGTTAATATTTCACTGATGCCGGAGGCCCAGGGAACGCTCAGCATAGATGAGCATTCGCTAGTAACTATACTAAACGGTTACATTCACTATCTATCTATATTTTTCTCAATAGATTCATCACAAAATCGCAGCGTGCAGAGTTGACAAAAATGTGCCATGATGATTGACTTTTGTTTCTGAAAAAACTTGTCAGATGTATGTGGTGTTTGGTATAAAATGCAAGGTCTCGTTTAGGGCTAGCGTGCAGAATTTTCTTTTATTATTTCTAGCGCTCTTTTATTTTCCTCTGATTCTACCAAGGGTACGTTTGCTACACCTGTATTTTCTACTGTAAAATAATCTTTTACTATTTCATTCAATGACGATGAACAGTCACAAATATGACAAGAATAATTATGTGCGTTTTTCTGTAACTGACATTTTCCATAAACACACCATCCAAGTCTTGTTTTTGAAGCTATTGGTTCATGACAATTCCCTTCTTAAAGAAGAAGAACTTAAAAGTCTGGAATTGTCTAGACCAATTAATATTTTTGGTACTGCGTTATTATAACTTTGAACTGGAATATCTCTAAGGTGAGCATACTTATTCTCTAATTTAGTAAATTCTAGTGGTTGATTCGGTAATTCTTGCCGGTTACTGTACGAACATTGTTTAAAATATATTTATTTTTCTTTCCATTTCCAAATATTTCCAGATGTATTCTTCTTGATTTATGTTCCATTCTTGTTACATTATTTGTCCATTTTAAGCATAAAGGTTCTGTTTTCCCAGTTATGCCTAGTTCGATTGCCAATTGTTCTACTAGTGTCAGCGACGATCCATCATCCAAGAATGCATACGTATCTATAGATTTAATTTTTCCATATAAGGTTACTGGTAAAATCCGGAATAAAATTGAAAAATTTGAACTATGAAAGGCATTTATTCCCTGTGCAGATGTGTCTGGAGATGAGGATTCTTCCTTCCTATCTCTTTCTTGACGAGTATGTAGCAGCGAATGATGCTTCGTTTTACAACCACCTACTCCGCATAGCTTCGAAAATTTACTTTGCCATTTACCATGATTATTTAAACAGCTCTGACAGATATGGTTATTTTGTAAGATCTTCCAACGATCTTCTACCTCAAGTCTTTTGAATATTTCACATTCCCTAATTTTATGATTGGAATCTTGACATACACAACAGCAATTTTTCTTTTCTTTCAAATTATCATGGAAATGCAAAGAATTTTTGTCCTTCGCTATTTTTTCTTTATTAAATCCTGAATTGGCGTATTCTGTTGTGGCTGATACAGAAGAAACTTCACTGGCTGCGGTAATTATGTCTGACATATATTTTCCTAATGTCAAAAGTGTGACATCTTCATAATTTCTTTTATATGTTGCCCACTGGAGCTTCAAATGTGGAGGCAATTTATTAATTATTTCTTGAAGAAGAAGGGGATTGGATATATGTTTTACTTGTCCAGCTGCTTCTAAATGATCGCATAAATTTTGAACTGCTAAGCCAAAAATTATTAAAGATTCAAATTTTTTAATTTTTGGTATAGAAATATTACGAATTTTATTAATTAATGAGTGAATTAAAATCTCTGGTTTCCCATATAGTAGTTGTAGAGTTGAAATCACATTTAGAACTGTTGAAGGTAGAAGTAATTTACTTCTCACTGCTTCTAATGCATTACCTTTCAGACATTTTTGTAATCTACTTAAATTTTCTGAATTTGAATATCCACACGCAGTAGTAGAATGATTAAAACTGGTTATAAAAATAGATCATTCTAGTGGATCTCCGTTAAAATAAGGAAGTTCTTTAGGAATTACTTGACATGCAAGTAGTTGTTCATTTTTCAATTCTATTCTTTTACTATATTCATTTTCCTTAGTTGATTTCATAAGGTTGTTCTCTTCTAATAAATTGACAGTAGATATTTTTTGATTGTCTCTTCCTGTAACTATTTTTGAGTAAGATCTATAAATTTTAGAAGATTTTCTACCGTTTTCATTAGGTTCATTTTTATTTAGTCCTTCATTATTAGCTGCGACAGATACAAGTTTTATTTTAGGTGACATAATGATTGGATTATTTATCGACTTAGAAACTGTTGCATTTTTAATTCTTGAACTGGTTTCTTTAGACTGTTAACATCTTAACTTTTTGTCAATATGTTGTTTTTCTAATTCTAATTGTCTCTTTTGAAGTTCATATTCTAGTTCTAGCTGTTGGAGTTCAAGATCCAAATTTGAATTACTGTTAACGATACTAATTCTGTCATCATCTGGTACAGTGCAATGTTTACACTCCCAGGGTTTATTGCATATGGTGTCGTCTACATTGGCACATGAAAAATGAAACCAATTTAAGCATTTATCGCATTGCACCATATTTTCTTCTTCATATGATCTTTCACATTCTAAGCAGTTAGTTTCTGCCATTGAAAATCTTTAAAGAAATTTTGTTGAAATAATAAGCGACTGGTCTTTGTAGCACTTTATTTAGGGTGACTATAAGTCTAAGAGCTTTAAAGCTAAAATACAATACAATTTATTACAATTTGATTTATACACTTTAAATTTGTTAACTTACATTTTCAGTCCCTTATTGTTTTATTTATATTTTTCAAATTAAATTATTGATTTTATATTTATTTTTATTTTTGACATTTAAATTAAATAATCTTATTTATTTTCATATTTCTTTCTTTTTCCCAAATAGTCGCCTACTTGAAAATTATTTTTCTAATTTTACCGCCGTCTGCCGTAACACATTCAGTGTTGATAATGCAAATATGTTTAGATTTCATTTATCAAGTGAAAATTGGGAAGAAGTTTATAGTGCTTACGGCGCTAATAGTAAATACAATAATTTTTTTAATACTTTTTTATATTATTTCAATGTATGTTTTCCTAAAAAATGCTTCACTCTTAAGAATCAATCTTGGTTTAACGAAAATATAAAAACACATTCAAATAATTTAAAAGACATGTTTCATCTTTATAAATCTAACTTAATAACAAAAGAAATATACAACAATTGTAAAAGTAAATACAGAAATTTATTAATAGAGACTAAAAAACTGTATAACATTCAACAGCTAGAAAAACTTAAACTGTTTGGGATGTTATAAATAAAAACGTAAACACTAGCAAAACTAATAAAAGAAACAATAATGTTTCACAAATTCTAAACGGAGACAAAGTAGCTAGTTGTCCAAAGGATATTGCCAATTTATTTAATGGTTTTTTTTATCAAAAATTCTGATATGTCTAGTATAGCCCATGCTGACAATAATACAAATAAATATACTAAAGCTACGTTTCCACCTCTTAACATAGTGACAGGTTTTAGTTTTTGTCTTTGTCTTAAATTTTAACCATTTCCAATTCTTATACATAAGCATAGTCATTATCATTATTCTGATAAAGGTTCGTTCACAAGTATGTAAAATACAATGTTAAATACATATATTAAGTACACTAAAAATTGTTAGATTATTAAATTATACTAGTAATTAATAATTTTAGATGATAATTACAGAATGTTAGAATATAACTGCTAAATATAGGTTTCATAAACTGGATTTTTTGTAGTGTACTAGCCAAAATAATTCTGACAACTGAAAGTCTCCATTTTTATTTTATTTTTTGTTTTGCTGTTTGTATTTACCGGAAACCTGGCACTTGCTTTTCCGCAGCTATATATAAATAATATTTACCTTTTATTTTCATTATATTATCTCATTATACTAATATATTGATCTTTGCCCATCAAAATGCAAAAATTAAAACATCAGGTACGGTTTTAAAACGTATAAAAGAAAAAAAATTGCAAATATCGACTGTAGAGTCTTGTTTTTCTTTAAAAGAGGTGATTGTTTTACCTTGTTAATAACAACACCCACATATCCCCCTCAATACTTGCTCTTTCGCATGCAAATCTATTGCGCCTATGAAATGAACTATTTCATGTGTTACTCTTTCTGCGACAAAGTGAGTTGACCTAGGCAGTGGGCCTTTGTGGGGCTCCCTGACTTGTTGGGCCTGAAGCGGCCGCTTCCAGCGCTAGTGAGTAAATCCGTCTCTGCACTTCACTGACACATATTTTTCAACTTCAGAGACACTGATATCGTGACATAATGTTCTTAAATTCCACTGGTATATGTTGTAAGAATTTGGTATTTGTTTTGTGATAAAATGTACTTGCATTTCAGTTTCAGTGGAGCCAGTAATCAGCCTAGAACCAGTCGTTGTAAGATAATGTTGTACTTTTTCGTTAAGCTGATTTAACTAATAATAATTACATTATAAGATTTATTTGTTTTGGAATTGCCTTCTACATTCACCTAATTCTTTGTAAGTAGAATTTAATGAACATTTTATGATAATGTTCTACACCAAACAAAACATTTGTAGATTAAATTTTGCGATAACTCACCGTTAAATCTATATTCATACTCCTATTATGTCATGAGCGTAAATGTGCATATTTCTGTCGACTGTATATTTAAGAAAAATAAGAAGTATTTTATAGAAGCTCGCCTTGTATGAATTACTAATTCCAATTTCAGTCAATTAAAAAATTAACAGACTAAGAAACTAATATATTTATATTTACTAAAACTTTTCCAGCTACAAAAGTATTGCGCTGTTATTTACGTGCCGGTTAGAATGCAGTTTTATTTGTGATTAAATTTCATAACTGTAATTGATAAATATAAATTAAAGTAGAAGCATATACGTAAATACATACTTTGCTTGAGTAGTTTACAGAAATATTACCTACTTCTGTATATTTTCTAATAAAATAACATCTTAATAATTTGTACCTTTTTTTACGTTTCGTATACCGTTTTATAATCGCCGAACAGCTTATGGGTCTAAAATTTACAAACAAAAATTTAGAAAAATACATACATAGCAATCTAAATGCACATTTTCTCACTTTTATTCAAATAAATATTTCTGTCCTTTCATATTTATTGACAATTTACTTTTATGATAATCTGTTACATTTCAGTAGTGTAATTATCTATAATTAAATAATATTTCTCTCCTATAAATACTGGATGTATGATCGAACATGAACACTCACTTAATTTTTTTATTAGGAGAAATAGAAAAAAAAATCGTTATATAACAGTTTTATTATATTAAATATACTGTTCGACACTGATATTCACTCATCGACTATCAGTTGTCATTTTTTATAGAATTATATTGGTAAAATAAAACAGTAAGGAAGAAACATGTATATATTTATATATTTTAATAACTAATAAATACAAAATTTCTTACAGAATACAAAGCAGTGGTGCGCTTTATATAATTTAATTAAGAAATAAGATATTTCTTTCATTTTTTTTTTGTTCGTATTTTGTTTATAGATAAATATTTTGTAAGTTAGGTTCGGTTAGATATAATAAATTTTGTTCTTGAGTTCTAAATTTTTCATTCTTCATTCTTTTCTTCTATTGTTGCTTTGGCAGAGTGATCGGGAATCATTGCCCGTGCCGTCTCGTTCTGATTTTTTGTTTGTCGCCTTTTGATAGTGAACTACGATTGAAAGATCGCATTAGCGCACAGTGAATTTATGAAAGGAGCAAAAATAAATGTATTTAGGGTGTTTAAAATAGAATCGGTAGAAGAAAATTATTTTTATTATTCCTACTAAACAACGTATGAGTCTTTAAATTTTCTTATTCGCTTTTATAATTGATACTAAGAAAATACTATAAATAAATTCTACTCAAGCTCCATAGACAAGACTTTATGAATTAATTACTATTTACAGAAGTTATATGACATATAGATGTAACAAAAATAATTTTTATCTACTCCCAGTTTATAATTAACAGATTAATATGTAAGTTGTGTGTAATGTATATCATTACTGAAATCGTGTGTAAAGCAAACTGAATAATGTTTAAGAGACCAATGTCAGTATATATATATATATATATATATATATATATATATATATATATATATATATATATATATATATATACGACACGATAATCTAATAATTGAATATATTTTTAACAGGGGGGTACGACAATTTATATATATTAGTCATGGACAGTTACATTTTTAACTATAAATTTTAACACGCCCTCTTCAAACTGAACCTTTAATTTAATTATTGCTCCTCCGAGACGCCTATGTTTTGTAGACATCTCTAGTGCTTCATTCATGTTAGATCTTTGGTGAAGACGTCAGCTGGCATCTTCTCTGTAGACATGTAGTCTATCTTCACCTCTCCCATCTTGAGTACTTACCAGACATAGTGATGACGCACTTATGTGTACTTTGTCCGATAATGAAAGACTGGATTCTCTGCCAACTTCTTCGTCCCCTAGTTGCAGGATTCACTGAGAGTCATGTATTCGGCCTCAGTCGAAGATAGGGTCACAGTTCGTTGTTTCTTCGACTCCTAGGAAACAGCGCCACCGCTGTAAATACATACCCGGTGTAGGAACGTCTGTTGTCGATACATGGTGCATGGTAGGTAGCGGAGCACACGTTTTGCTACCTGCCAATGTGTTCTACCAGCGCAGTCATTAAACTGACTCAACACACTGGTGACATGTGCTATGTCTGGACGGATGGCTACGGAACGGTACATGAGGGCACCAACTATCTCTCTGTAAAGAAAGCTATCTTTGTTCTCATTTTTTTGTCACTTCTTGAGAGCTTCACCCCCGGTTCCATTGAGGCGAAACTGTCTTGCTATCCGACATACCATATCGTTTCAATAATTCCTCAATGTCACCTTTTTAGCTTAACTTCATCCAATACCAATATTGATTTCTCCTAATTCTTTTATTTAAAACGATTTTATGAGAAATTTGTAGAACTTATCTATTTTGGTGGTGTTATGAGACATTACTTTAATATCGTCTACATACATTAATATAATTATCAGATCCTTTCACGTTCCTTTTATATAAATACAGGGATCGCCATGAAACGGTCTGACTCCAAATTTTTCAAGCTCAGAGCTTAATCGCTGATACCAGCAATGACCAGCCTGCTTCAACTCATAGAGCAATCTCTTTAACAAACATACCTGAGTGTCTAATATAATCTGTCTAGTATTTTATTAGCCTTGGTTACGATGTTCGGTGGGGCAAGTTTTTTTGTCACTGTGTACTTCAGCGTTTCTTCGGTGTACTATGGAGCTTCCATGAATATCTCCTCCTCGATGAAACCGTTTAAGTATGCTGTGGCTACGTCGAATTGTTGTATCACCATCTTCTGTCGTGTCGCAGTAGCAATTGCGAGTCGAATGGAGTTGAGTTTAGCTACAGGTGCAAAGGTTTCGTTAAAATCTGTACCTGGTTGTTGAGAAAATCATTTGGCGACGACTCTTGCCTTCTTTTTGATAGTTTGACCATCAGCCCCATATTCGTTTCAAAGAATTTATTCGTTCAACCTGAATTATTATTTTCCCTTCAGCGTTGAAGACCTGGCCCGTGTCTTTTTTAAAAATCACCCGACACCCCTTGTCAACTATTTTCCCAACTGATAGTTGATTAGCATGTAAGTCAAGTAGGTGCAGAGTATTATGCAAATCTATTATTTTTTCATGATTTGATACTAATGTTTTAAACTGTACAATACCTTTTGCACGAATTGCTATAGAAGAGGAGTTTGCCAAATTTAATATATCTTTGACATTTGAATCTATGCTTCTGAAACTGTCAAGATCCTTACAAAGGTGGGAGGTACAGCCGCTAATCTAGACACCATCTCTTGACGCCCTTGCTGTCTCGCCGGGATGCCAATTTATACGCATCACGACTTTCAGTGTTATACAGAGACTCCGCTTTTTTCGAACTCTCGTTTATATTTTTCGTGGATCGACACTGTACGGCTTTTTAGCTAACTTTCTTGCATTGAAACCATCGAACAACATACCTTTCATTGTCCTTGGTGCTGCTGTTGAATTTCTCTATCTTCTTCTGGTATCGCTGTGTCTAGCATCGGATTCTTCTATAATTTTAATACGAAGTATCTCCGGTTTCAACTATTCAAGAAATACGTACGCAGTAGACAGATGACCGGAGGATGCTAAGTCGCGGACAGCTAACGCCTTAGCTGGAGTAAAACACGCAATGGATTTATCTCGGTGAAGACAGCCTACACTTCGAAAATTTACAACACAAGACGGAATTATTCGCAGTGCGGAACGCCTACACTTTGAACACAGTAAGGAACGAAGAATAGACGGAAACAGTCCTCAACTGCGGACGGCCAACAGTAGAGACAGGACAAGACTTAGAAAACTTCGTAAAAACTCACCACTACAGTCGCTGAGAATACTGTTTAATTCGGCGGAAGACCAACTCGAATCTCACTGACTAACAGCCGAGTGAGCATTTACATTTATACACATATTCAACAATTTTGTCTATTAAATTCAAATATAATTTCTGTCAGCCTCTCTGTATCACAATACATATCTTATACAATAAAATAATACTTTTAATATATGCTGTTATAATTTTGAATTTAAAACTTGAAAATATCTTAATGTTCTACATGCAGATGGCGTTACGCTCGAACATTAGGTATAAGGTCACCCGAGAGGTCACCCAATCTGTTAACGGATATATACATGTGGTTACCAACAACCAAGAAAATAATTACAATGGATCAAGACAAAT
Organism: Stenolophus ochropezus; assembly: GCA_035578165.1. Taxonomy (NCBI): domain Eukaryota; kingdom Metazoa; phylum Arthropoda; class Insecta; order Coleoptera; family Carabidae; genus Stenolophus; species Stenolophus ochropezus. The sequence goes on along the minus strand of JAQOWZ010000019.1, from coordinate 16,353,994 downwards.
GTAAGTTACAAAATTCTTACTAAAATACATGTTTACGCGGTGTATTTCTAGGTACATAACCTAATTTTACATTATGACATAGGTTTTTATTCAGCTTCAAATGTGTACTGAGTGTTAGATTAATACATATTAAGATATATCTACAGATTACCTATACAAATCAACTACACGTTGTACTTGATTTAAATAATTTTATGTGAATCGTTATTTGTACCACTAGTCCAGAAACTTATCTGAATCTCTCTTTTAGTTCGACCTTTCAATGTAAACTCGCTCTCGTAAAAGAGTTTCTGGGCATGTGATACACAAGATTTTTTTCGTTGGTGACACAATTACTGTGTATATTAATTCTACAAAAAGTCTAATTTAAAAAATAAAACGCACGTAAATTCATATTTTTCAACCATTAAGGTAATCGTATTCGCACAATACGAGCATAATATGAATAAAAAATCAAAAATAGTGAATTTAATTACGGTTTTACATTTTCAATAAAATAAAATAAAAAGTTTAAAATATAATCCTGTAGTTATCATTCTTTGTCGACGCCGACTAGCTTGTTTCTAGATAATTTTGAGTTCTGTACTTCTGTAATACTAGTCATATCGGACGGAGGCGCCAAAAATAATTACCATTAACTGATGAGCAGAGTCCGGATTTCTAAGCTTTTGCTTACAATTGCAAACACAAATTGTTTTCAGTTCTGCACGAATCACACAAAATATTTTATATGATGTCCATCATAACATGCTTGTTTTGTTTTTCTATGCTTTTTTCAATATCAAACTTATTTTAAGTTTATTTTTTGTTTTAGAGCTTAAACTTTCTTTTTTAATAACTTACGTTGTCTCTATCAAATGGGCAAATATTGTTATTAAATTATGTAAATTAATATCTGCATGAGTATAGCAATGGGCTCGTTAACCCTTTTCAGATTATTTTTTACACTAATAAAAAATTTGAATTTGAAAATATATAATATTTTTTCAAAACATGTTGCATAACGTCAGAAAAAAATCGGCGGGAAGCGCGTGACTTATCGTCGTGTTTTCACTTTATTGACATATTCTTCGTACTATTTTGCACTTTTTTAAATTTTGTATAATTATTTTTTATGTGGATGTAATTATTTGAAAATCAGGTAAGGTTTATAACACCCACACATATGTCAAAAGTTATGAAACAGTGTTCTTTTTAGTTTTCATGGTAATAAAAAATAAAGACAGAAATTATATCAATCTGACATTTACCATCTTTTGTTTCAAATGAAATAAAAAATTAAGATATCGTTCTAAAATACTTGTCATAGAAAGAATAAAATCAGTTTACTTCAAAAGCCTAAACGACACATCAAGGTAATCATTTTACGTTTTCGCTAGAATAAATAAAGAATAATAGGAATTTCTAAGTGATACCACACAATAGATATATATACAGGAGCGACAGTAAGTCAAAGAAATGAAAATTAGAGAGATATGGGGAAATCTAACAAATTTAAAGGGCTCATCGTCTAAAATCGGAAAGTTTGGTCACATCTTCGTGGCTCGAGTTTCTCTGTTTTATAATCATTAACGCGCCTAGAAAATTTTAAATAAGGAGACAATGATAAAAATATAAAAGTACAGAAATCGATTACTAAGAAGCAAGAAATATGTTATCGCTTTGATAAAAAAATAGGAAATGTAATTATTAAAAAGTTATTATTATATTTCACATACTCCAAAGTGGAAGAAGCCGTATCAGGTTTACACATTTTGTCGACGTCCATGTTTAAATGTATACGATGATACTGGCTGATAGAAAGTTTTACTTGTTAAATAATTGTTTAAAAATACACAAATGTGAAGCTTGTGAAACGTTTTTTCAACGAAATTTCGGACAACAACATATTTGTATATTATTAAAATCATAATTTGTAGACTTCTGAGTTTGTAAATTTTAAAATAACAAACAAATATTTTTATAATTATATATTTTATTTAGAAAATATTTTTTATTAAGAATCTTGCTGCACTGGGTATTACTAGGTCTTTTGTAAGTTTTTAATTTTCTTATTATTTCTTCTACTTGTTCCTTACTTCGAGGTGTTTCATCATCGTTATGCTGATTCTTTTCGTTATCATTCTGTTCTGTTTCATGTAAATTCTCATGGTCTCCGTTGAGTAGTTGATCAAAGTATTCTTTCTTTAAGATTTCATCTTATCCCACAATAATTTGTACATTCTCAACCTGGTAAAAAACTGTCTTTGCTTGATACCCTTTTCATTCTCGTTTTATTCCTTGGTATAGATTTCCCACCTGTTTACTTAATAATTCTGTTCTATTTCTTCTACCAATTTTTCATTATACTTCCTTTTTTCTCCCTTACTACCTTCTTAGTTGCTTCGTCAATTTTCTCTCTTAGCATTTTAATTTTTCCTCTTTCTTCCAATTCTTTGTTACACCCTTCATGAAACCACTATTTCTTTTCTTCCTTTTCGTTTTGCTGAATTTTAGCGACCTTATTTATTCTCTCCTTAATCTCATTCTACCTTTCATCTATATTGTCCTTTTCCCCAATATTCTGCAATTCTTTTTCTATAAATTATATAAAATAAACTATCAAGATCTAAATGTAGAATTTGTATTTGAATGTTGTGCCATCAAATTTAAATATTATTATACAAACTTCATTTTAACGGTATATAGAACTCCTAGTTCCAAAATTCATGATTTTTTTAAACAGTTAGAGTTTTGTTTACAAAAAATACTCAAAAGCGATCCTAATATAAATCTTTTTGTATTAGGAGATTTTAATATTGATCTTTTATCAAATAGTCAAGATAAAAAAGCCTTTAAAGATTTAATGAATGCACACAATTTACACCCCACTATAAATGAGCCAACCCGTATTTTTAAGAGCAGTAAAACTTGCGTGGACAACATTTTCACAAATCTTAATAAACAAAATTATGATGCTTCTGTTGTACATAATAATATATCGGATCACTCGGCTCAATGTATTAATATAAAAAATGATAGAACTACGGCAAACTCTACTATACCAATGGAAAAAAGGGTATTTTCACAAAATAATTTAAATAACTTGAAATTATCATTGTCAAATGAACAATGGCTTACTGTTTTTAATGAAAATTATGTAGATAAGTGATTTAAAAATTTTATTGATATTTTTATGTACCACTACTCATTAACTCACCCTAAAATAAAAGTTAAAAATCACAAGAATAAATCAATCTCATGGATAACTGACGAAATAAAACTCCATGCAAGAAAAATGAAACTCTACTATGATTTATATATGATGGGACTTATCTCTCAAAAATATTACAATCAGCTCAAACGCAGTCATCACAAATTAGTTAGTGAAGCCAAGAATAACTATAATTCTAAATTAATTCAAAATTGTAAAAATAATACAAGTAAAATATGGAAACTTATTAATAATAATATAAATACAAATTCTGAAAATAGAACTATTGACAAACTATCAAATGATAAAGATTCGGTAAGTAATTCGATGGATATTGCTAATATGTTCAACAATTATTTTACAAGAATACCTCATAACATCCAAAATAATTTACTTCCTTCGGCTAATGAACAAAAAAAATTCACAATCATTGCGCTGCCTCTTTATATTTCTATCCTGTTACGGAAACGGAGTTAGTTTCGCTAATACAATCTCTAAAAAATTCATTAACATACTGCATAAACTTATCACTAAGTAAAGGTATATTCCCTGTCGCTCTTAAATACGTTAAAGTTATAGCGTTATATAAGAACGGTAACAGAGAATTAGTATCCAATTATAGACCTATGACATTGGTATCGGTATTTCATAAGATTTTCGAAAAAGTAGTACTGTCGAGAATTTTGTCATTTCTAGAAAAGAACAAGATTTTAATTAGTGAACAGCACGGTTTCAGAAAAGGATCAAGTACGATTTCGACTCTAGTCAGTTTTTTAGATAATATTTATAAAGAATTTGATTCAGGAAATACTATTTACGGATTATTTATCGACTTATCAAAAGCGTTTGATTGCGTAAATCATGGAAAGTTACTTACTATCTTAAAACTGTTATGGTGTAAGAGGTATATGTGCAGATTGGATAAAATCGTATCTTCAAAATAGAAAACAGATAGTGGTTTACAATAATCAAACATCAAATGCACAAAACATTACTTATGGTGTACCACAAGGGTCCATTTAGGCCCCATTTTGATTTATTATATATTAATAGGATCGCTGACTTATTGGAATCAAAAAAAATTGTCGAATACGCTGATGACGTATCAATTTTTGTGTCCGATCAAAATGAAATTTCTGAAATTGCTAGTGAATTAGTTTACTGGTTTGCTTCTTTAAATTTATCTTTAAACGTAAGCAAATCAGCTGTCATTAGTTTTTCCAGAATAAAAAAAGACGAATGTCTCTCTGTGCATATTGGCACTATCTGCAAAACTCTGGCCTCCCTTTGCTTTCTTATAAAAAGAGTAAGATTACTTACCGATGTTAATACAGCAAAAACTTTTTATTTCTCAAAATTTCATTCCATAATTAGTTATGGCATAATCTTCTGGGGATGTTCACCCTCAGCTTTAAGAGTATTCAGATTACAGAAAGCTGCAGTTAGAAATATTTTCCTATTAACAAATAGATCGTCTTGTAAAGAAGTCTTTGCTAAAGAAAAATTATGAAATCTTACTTGCATTTATATATATTATACTATTCTGCACATTATATATTCTAAAGATAATTTGTTGACTCAAAGTGACATACATTCCTACAATACTAGAGAAAAATTGAATTTGGTTATACCGCATATAATAGTAAACAAACTCAAAAATAATCCAAATTACTATGGACTGAAATTCTATAATAAATTACCTCAAAAATTTAAAAAATATTAATACCAAAATTAAATTTAAAAATGACTTAAAAATGTATTTATTGAGTAAAAATTATTACCATTTTGAGGAATTCCTTAATGACAGGTCATAAACGTTTATTTGGATTGTGATTTAATTTAGTGGTACAGTTTCGTACTATTTTATGTAACTTTCTTGTTGACGTTTCCCATGTCATGTAATTATGATCTCCGGAAATAAATAAATTATTATTATTATTATTATATATTTCAAAATAAAATAGTACGATACTTCAACTACCCTATTAACCAGTAATATTAACTGAAACAAAACCATTTTTTCTAGCGTGGTTCATTGTACCTTCCTTAACAATAAACTACAAAATTATAAAAAATTTAAGGGAATAAGGGTGACTTAAATTAATTTATATAATTCAAAATATGCAAGTACGGTACTATAACTACCGCATAATACAGTAATATTATCTGCAACAAAACCATAATAATTAGCGGATTAAAAATAGTCGAAAATAATAAGATAGAGATCCTAAAAAAAAACTAGAAAGCTTTATGTTTTTACAAGTGCAGGTTAACGCTAAAGTAATAAAAGCAGTAAAGTTCAAGGATCACATAGTCATGGCAGAAATAGAAAGCTTGGAAAAAAAGATTGAAATCTTTAAAATAAATCAAAATTAAAGACAGGCGTATACAGTAAAGTTTATATAAATAACGATATGACAAAAAGGGAACAAGACATACAAAAAACAATTAGGAAATTAGCATAAAACGAGAAACAAGCCAATAAACAAATAAAAATTAAGTACCAACATCTAATTATAGACGGAGAAAAATATGTATGGAATGAGAATACCTGTTTGTATTTCTCTAATCACTTAATATTTTAATCTCTTTTCAAGTTATAAATTGAATTACCGTAAGTCCTACAAATCAGCTAGTGTTATAATAATGTTCAAATATCTCTTACAAGAACTACACACATACATTTGTTATTAGTTTGAAATTAATTTGATTTGTGACATAACGTTTTTCTTCTTTAGAAGAATTTTACTTCTTTATTTTGAAATTAATATTTGATACAAATCACAATTATATTGTATTCAAAGTTTTTTTTTAGAACTTATTTTTTCTTAAATAAAGACGAATTATGGATTGCATATATGGAGTATGCAAAATGTTTTGAAACAGAGTGTAATACTTAATTCCAAAACTTTATATTTCTCGCTACTCAGTGAAATTAAATTTTGATAGTACTATATTTTAGATATCAGACTATGTAAAGCATGTAATTATTAACTATGTTTACTAAAAAAATATATGTGAAGTAGAAAAATTAAAAATTTACCAAGAAACTATTGGAGAGATTCAACGAAAAAAGTACCAATTAAGTTCTGCACGGATTGAATCCGGGCCTGGGTCTGGGTACTGTTTGAAAAAAAAACTTTTTAGTCATGGATTTTTCGCAACCTCTGCTAGAATATCTAGAATAAAGCAGTACAGGTTTCGTACTGTCACAGACAGTTTCCTACTGATAAACGAAAAACACTGTATAAACTGTATATTTTTTTGTCAACTTCCCACTGCAGAGAAATTATTACATTCTAAAAACAGAAGAACTTATGGAAAATGAAATTTATTTAAAGGGCATAAATTGAGTTCATTGTAAATACATATATTTTCGTCTAAAACTAGATATTTATTTATCAGATTCGCCGAAAAAAATTAGTTCATATTTTTAAAATATATGCAAAAATTAAACAGACTTATATCTGTAGCAGTTATAACTATATATTGTTATTTTCAAAAATTAATTATACCTAAACCGAAAATTTTTAATTATTTATAATTTATTTTAATAATAATTCTAACTTACAAGTAAATCCAATTTCCTAGAGCATAAGTTGTGACAACTATAACTACTTATTCCGGATTAAGAAACTATATAATTTTTTCTGGCCACTTTAAAGTTCCAAGGAATTATGTTCTAATATTTCTAGAACCTTTGAGTAGATCAAATTTATTTATAGGCAAAAATTGTATCAAATACAATTAAATATTTTTTTTTAATAAATCATCTTTTCTTTAACTCATACTTCTGAATCCTAATAATTCTGAAACTTGTAGAAAAAGCAGATTTTATTTCAGTTGCAGAAATAAAGAGAAATTATTTATTATTTTTTATTTAATTTCTTCTGACGGAAAAATAGCAGAAAAAACAATATATGGTGGTAAAACTAATAAACCATCAATAATCGGTAAAAATTTTTATTAAAAAAAAAATGGACATACCTATTTAAAACAGTTATGCTGGTGTGAGATTGAAACAAGAATCATCCATATTGCAACAACTACTACGAGTAAAAGAATTTCAAAATAAGTTTGGGGTTACAAATATTGAATGTATTCCAAAATGTTTCTTTTATATCTACCGTTATGTCAATTTCACACACCTATATAATAATAACGTTTAATTATGAAAAATAATAATAATAATTCATAACTGCACTATACCTAATATACTTTGAGTTTTATATTTCAGTGTTACTTATAATAAAAAATATATAATTACTGATTTATTGTGCGACTATATTTTTACACTCAACAAATAATCATGTTACTTACCAGTTCATAAATAGGTGAATCTTCATTGTTAAAAAGAAAATAAATAAAATAAAAATAAAAAATGTGGTACCAATTATTCACTTCTACAATTTAAAGAAATTATGAAGAGAAAATAATGTTAATGAATTATGCAACCGAATAGTCATTTCGGTCCAAGCACTAAACGTTTGTCCACAGTAAATTTCCTACAATTCACTTATTTCTGTCAATGTAGCAGGTGACGATGATACGTAATATTATGATAATTCTTGCGGAAGATCAGGGTTACAAATTGCAGACGGTACATATAAGACTGAAACTCCAACAGACCGTGAAGAAATATAATCCTTGCTTGTACGACTCCAACGGCTGCGTCACGGGATTCACGGACACGACAACAACCCCACGATATCAAGCCGAACACTGCCAGGCTGACACTCTGCAATCAACACAGCCACACTCTTGCGCACTGCACTATTCGCTCGGCATTTTCCGCCCGCAATCGTTAATTTTGTGTCTGTCCGGATTTCGCAAAGGATTTTTCCAGGAAATCACACTAAGATTCACACTCATTGTTATTATTAAATTAATTATTTTATTAAATTTTGTACTCGATTTTGTACAAATAAACTAACTTTGTTGGTGCGTTTTTCTTATATCAGTAATTAATTGCAATATCAAAATATGATGAGGTATATGATGTTCGTATATAGTATACTGTGTAGTTAGTGCAATTATTCTTAAACTTGACGCCTTTCGTATATTCCATGAAATTTAGGATACGTTTTCTATTTTACATTTCATTTTACGCGATGGGTTGCATAATGATATAAAAATTTCCATCATTTTTATTTTTAATATGTATCTAAGTTAGTTACGACAAATAGGTTGTACATATGTATAATTTAAAATTTTATTTAGTTTTTCACAAGAGTCTTGTATTTTTCTTGATCTTGCACTAGTCTTGCAACAAGACAAGAGCTACAAATTACATAGCAAGACAAGGCAAGAAATTGTCCAGCAAGAAAAGTACAAGAATAGTAAGATTTTCTTCTATTCTTGTACTCTTGCTTTTTTTTATTAATTTGAAATACGAATATTATAAGAATCTATCTATAAATACGTATCACTTATTAGGGAAATAATGAAGTTAGTATTTTTTTAAATGTAGTAACTTAACATAGAGATTTTATTTACCTAAAAGTACAAAAATTTGTAAGTATTAAACAAAATTAAAACATAAAATTTTCCAATATTCATACATATGTAAATTTCACAAAAAAAATTATAATGATAATAATTATTAGCTCAACAATATAATTATTCTTTGAATTTATATAATACCGAGTTAAGAAACAAATGCTTTCTTATAACCAGGGAGCTTTGGAAAAAAGCTTATCTGTTGTAAAGATGTTGACCGGAAGCAGATTTTTTCCTGCCATCTCTTGGTTGCTTCCCAGAAACTTAATTAAAATAATAATTTATTTGACTTTAACTCATATATTAGACACAAAATATATGATTTCTTATTCATAAATTACCTTCGATTGACAAAATTGTCAACTAAATCAGAATATATTTCGTAAGAAATATGTAGCAAATAAGTGAAAGCAATATTACTGTGCAGTTTTTGAGCTATTAATAGTATATTACGTACCGTGAACTGTAAGTGACAGTTTTTAGGTCGAGAATGTCGTTTGGGAAGTCGAGACCCGAAGGGTCGAGATTTCCTAAACATTCGAGACTTCAAATATCACTTACAGTTCAAGGTTAGTAAGCTATTTTTTGCAATACCTACAAAAATAATAGAAAAAGAAAAATAGGTTTCAAAATTAACGCGAGTCAGATTGATGTCAAAATTAAAAGTTGAATTGCAATTGAGAGTAAGAGTGCCATGAATGTTTATGATGATGTGGAAACTAAATACTTACCATCCACCATGAATTGTAAGTAACACACTTACTGTCCACCGTGCACGGGAAGTGTTTTTACTATAACCATGGAAACCAAATCTGCAATAAAAGTTCCACTTACTGTGTTTAAATTTTGTTATTAATAGGTAACTTACTGTGCAAAAATAGGGCCGAGGTGGTCTCGAACCAGGTATTGTAGATTATTTACGTTATGAATCAGCCCTCGTATCCACTCGGCTATGGAGCATTTTGTTTTTGACGTTTCTTATTCGGAAATATGAAGGATAACCTTCAAAATACAATTTATTTTATCAAATATTTCAGTTAGAAAAGGCCATATTACACAAAATTTGGTTTTATTAGATGCAAAATTAAGTAATCTAACTAACGATACCACATATATCCGATTTTATTTAGCGGGACAGATGGAAACAGCAAAAATTGTTTTCTTATGTTATTTCCCTCTGTCAAGGTTTTCAGTATACACCCTGTATATATATATATATATATATATATATATATATATATATATATATATATATATGTAAATAAAAATATTTTAAATATTTTAAACAAAACCGTGTATAAATGCACCATACCACCTAAGCAAAGTAACAAAAATGAACTTGTGTAATTAAGTCGTTTTAAGGAAGTCGTCTTAAGGAGAGATGTGTTTTAATTTTTTTAATTTAGAGGAAAGATAAAACTCTCCAACATAGATACGAAATGATTTTTATTGTTTTAGCTTTTAATTAGTTTAGTAAGTTTTGTTAACTATTGTATTTATTTTTATATTTATATTTTAAAATGTTGTTGAATATTTTACTGAAGTTCATTGTACCTGTTCTTAAATTTACATTTTTGTTATGGTTGTTGATGTGAAGCATCTCTAACGTGAGGCGTTTGTTGAAATTGGTTTCTGTTGCAAGTATTCTAGACTTTTCAAAATTAAATGTGTGATAGTATGATTTGCACTGCTCTACTAACGCACAATTTCCAGGATTTTTACTCTCATTAATGCTGTTTCTTTTGTGTTCATTGAGCCTAGTTTCAAGATATCTTTTTGTTTGGCCCGTATACTGGGCTTCCCAATTGTTGTACGGAATTTTGTATATAACATTTGATCTATAGTTTTTATTGATTTTTGTTTTTAATTGTGTAAAGGTATTACCAACATTTATAATTGTTTTGTATCCTAGTTGTACATTTAAATTTGTTTCTAACAGTTTTGAAATTTTTGAGGCAATGCCATCTATGTAGATGTATGATGCATATGTATTGTATTGTGTTGTATGTAGACGAGGGTTTAAGCGTTTTGTCGCTTTTTGTCAATGCGACTTAGAAGATCTATTGTGACACAGCCCTTACTTAGTTTTCCGGAAGTAGATCCAGATTTTTGATGAAGCCGATTATGGCCCCAGGAGTCAAGTTCTTGATCTCATCTGCCGTAAGATACCTCTTAATAATAATAATAATAATAATAATTGTTTATTTGCATAAGTAAAAAAGAATTTTACAACGCAGACGTCAAATTAATAATAATAATACATTTAAACAATTTGAACACATTTTAATAGATATATTTTTAGGTAGTACATTTGTAATCGAAATATTCAATTAAATTGTACCATACATTCTCCAATAAAAATTTTTTTAACTTAGATTTAAAAACATTTATTTTTTTACTATCTTTTATTGTACAGGGAAGATGATTGAATATTTTGATTCCTAGCACATTTGGAGAATTTTTAGTCTTATTTAATTTGGAAAAAGGAACCTTTAAATTTTTGTTTCCTCTAGTCACTCTACAACCAAGTGAATTATCTGAGAATTTGTTAATATTTTCATATATATAACAACAAACATCGAATATATATAGCTCAGCTAATGTCATTATTTTGAATTTTCGAAAATAATCACGGCACGAATGTGATCTGCTAATATTAGCTATACATCTAATGATGCGTTTTTGAACTATAAAAACTTGATTTGCATGTGTGGAACTACCCCAAAGTCTTATACCATAGCGCAACCTTGATTCCACAGTTGCATGATAAAATAACAATATCTGATAATGATTCAAGACACTCTTTAGATGTCTAACTTGAAATATTACTGAGTTTAATTTCGAACTAAGATCTTCACAATGTGGTTTCCAGGAACCAAGTTCGTCTAGCCAAATACCTAAGAATTTAGTTTTTGAACTATGTGCGATAGGTTCTTCTTTGATAAGCAGTTCTAGATTTACATTATTTAAATTACTATTCCTAAATCGGGTGAAACAAGTTTTCGAATGATTCAGGTAAAGTGAATTTGTCTTGCACCACTCATATAAAATTTCTAGTTTTTTATTGCATCTGATAACTAGTGACTGTGAATCATTATCTGATAATAATATTGAAACATCATCTGCAAAGAAAGCACTAATACAATTTGCTTCTAGCTTATTACTCAGGTCATTTATGAAAAGAATAAATAATATGGGTGAAAGTACTCCACCTTGCGGCACTCCTATGGTGACTGGGATAAGTTCTGATTTGCCATCAATATCTCCATTTATAACTGTGTATTGCCTACGATTTGCCAGAAAACTTTTAATCCAGTTTATAGCCACTCCTCTAATGCCATACATCTCCAGCTTCTTGCAGAGAAGATCGTGGTCAACTAAATCAAATGCCCGACTTAGATCTCCAAAGATACACACCGGATATTTGCCAGATTCTAAATTTTCTAAAATATTATCAACTACATATAGCACTGCATTTATAGTAGACAAATTGGGTCTGTAACCGAATTGACTACAACTAATGATGTTATTTTTAGTTAAATAAAATTGTAATCTGTCTAAATAGCAATATTCGAGAATTTTTGAGAAAATAGATGATAGAGCAACAGGACGATAATTTTGTATAGTTTTCTTGCTGTGTTTTTTGTGAATAGGTGTAACTTTATTACTTTTACCTAGTTGATTGAGTCTCTGCGCAGTTACGGCTGGGCATTCACACAGTATGTGTTCCGACGATTCTTCGTCCTCTTCACAGAGTTGACAGGTTTCATTTTCAGCTATACCAATTTTGTGCAAATGGTACTTTAAAGGACAATGGCCAGTGGGAATTCCTGTCATTATGTTAAGGTCCTTTTTGCTGAGAGCTAGTAACTCTTTGGCGTTTGTCGAAGCTGGGGAAATGAATTTCCGAGCTTGATTGAGACCTGGAATATTTTGCCAATATGAGGATATGGCAGATTCCTCCCAGTTTTTGACCACCTTCTTATAGTGGCTTTGTGGAAGACCACATGAAGGTTCCGGCCCGTGGTGATGCATATGTAGGTAAAGTAGAGTTTGCTGTTTTTGGTTGTATGATATTACCGTCATGTTGTGGAGTTATTGTATTGTCTGTACTTTGTAGGTTAGTATTGGCGATTTATACTTTTGAATATGACATCTGGTGGAAGGTTTTAAATTAAACGTGAAGCAGTAACCTTGTTGCTTTGACATAGTGGTTTGAATAGTAGATACAATAGCAAAGAAAATGAAAGGCAAAAATAATAGATTTTACTTAGTTTATGGCTGAAATTCTTTTGCTAGAAGAAGTCGTTATAAAAATTATGTGTGACCTGCAACTTGTGTATAAATTGATGAGAAACAAAAAGCCATCCAGAGATATGATTATCTGCTCTTTACTCTTTATGGAAGAAGAATTCTTCCAAAATTTATATTCATTAGCAATTTCTGATTGATAATCTTGACTTTATTTATGATATGGCTATACCATATATATATATCATATATTTTTGTTTTGTAGTTTATTTTTTCATATTCCACATGTACGTATTTGATATTTTTCCAATAACATTAATTTGATTTAAAAAAAAGGAGAACACGAAAACAATAATCTAAGAAATTAATTTGATATGAAAAATTTTTCTTGCTCAGATCTTGATCATACCTTTATTAGATATGATTAATCTGTTGCAGTATAATAAAATAGTAGCGATATATTTGCTTTTTCCCAAGTTACCTGCTTTGCAGCTATACACAAACTGTTTTGAAATTATTTTATTTTGTAGTAAATGATATTTCCCTTGAAATTAACGTGAAGAATTTGTTATTGTGTTGGTTAAGCATAATGCATTTCTTTCGTCATTGCCGAAGAACTTGTACGGATGTCATTGCCAAAGTACTTGAATTCAATATATATTGTCATCATCGATACCGCCACAAGTAACAATATTTTGTGCATATACAATGTTTTCTATTTCAGTCATAGATATTACGATGAAAATGAATCGCACTTTATGCTTCATAAATATATGGTTAACATAGATTAAAATTATCTATGATTATAAAACACCTAATAAATCTTCACGAACTACTGCTTGATCACTGCAATATAAGCATATAGACATATAGTGAGATTATGTAGGTTACTACTTTGCTCAATTATGACAGCGCGCGAAAAGGACCATTTGAATCGCCAAATTTAAGTTGTATTTATTAATTATACTGTTTATTATGCCATGAGGGTATATATTTATTCGTAACATTGTCTTTATTTCTTCAATAGTTTCGTTTTGTAATTCCATAGAGGTTAAATTCGTAGATCGGTGTACGAGGTTAGTGGCCATATTCAATTTTTGAGTTGCAAGATGTTTTGATAAATAATGAAGATATCTGGTGCTGGCAGTCGGTTTTTTGTACCACTGAGTGAGAATGATACCATTTTCTTGAAAAATAAGCGTCATATCAAGGAAAGGTATCTTACTATTTTCCTCTATTTCTGCAGTGTAGATGACTATTGCAGCTGTTAAAAATTCCTAATAATAAAAATATAAAAGTAGACGTACTTGAATTAAATAAATATTGCAACGAATTTCATGCAGAATTTTGCGGTATTTTTATTAGAGAATTTAATTTAGCCATTATTACAGTCTAAAGATCGGGTGTTAATGGTGATTTTGATTTATTTCTGCAAAAACTTGAAGCATTATTTAATTTTTGAACTCCTAAGTATAATAACATTGCCTTACTGGGAGATTTTAACATAAATTTTCTTATAGATACTTCCCAAGTAAGAAACCTTGAGTACCTAATGAAAACATATAACATGATTAGAACAATTAATATATAGGCTCAATGCATGCCTGGATAATATATTTACAAATTTAGACCAGCTGATGTTTAAGACAGACGTTGTTAAACATGGATTACCGGATCACCGTGCACAATTAATTAAAATTCAACACGTCAATAATATTACTGATGACAGCAATATCTTGGTAAGAAACTTTAATGCTTGTGGTTTAAAGATGTTGTTGTTTGCTCTAGAGGCTGTAGATTGGATAATATTTGAAAATACTGATTTGGACTGTAATTACTTATCATCTTTTCTTGTAGATAAACTTAGCAATTTTATTTCTCTATATTTTCCACTTAAAAAAGTTATCTCTGAAAAAATAAATACTAAATTTTGCTGGTTCAACGTTATGCTAAAAATATTAAGAGGTTCAATGCAAATTGTTAAAGATATTTTCAATGTCACTAGAAATCCTGCATTATAATAAGTTTAAAAGAATTAGAAAACTTTATCATAATGAAATTTTAATAGCAAAATATTATACGTATCAAAATTTCATATATAAATCACAAAATGAGAATATTCTTTATAAAAATTGTTGGAAAATTGTTAATTTAGAAAAAAAAACTATATACGGACTGATTTATCTCCTGAGCAACTAAATGAACACTTTGTAACTGTTGCAAATAAGATTTCTGATACACTGCATATTGGAGCTGAACTTTCACAGTCGTCACTCGTCAATAAAGATTAGTGATCAATCTAATTCATTCTTCTTAACACCTGTAACTGTTGAAAAAGTAACAAATATAATTAAAAATCTAAAAAATTCATTAGATATTTATAACCTAAATAATTGTATAATTAAAAATATCGTTGATTTTATAGCATGCCCATTAATTACTATTATTAATAAATGCTTTGAAAATGGAGCTTTTCCGGATGCTTTTAAAATTGCTAGAGTTGTACCCATCTACAAAAAGGGTGATATAAATGATATTCATTATTCCTTTGTTTGGTAAAATTATTGAGCATCTTATACTTGTTAGATTAAACAAATATCAAGACAAATACGATATTCTTAATGCCAACCAATATGGTTTTTGTAAAAATAAATCTACAATTCAAGCCGTGAGACAGATCACAAATGAAGTTATCGTAGGTTTCGAGAATAAATCTCACACTGTAATCATACAATGTGATCTTTCAAAAGCTTTAGATTGTGTATCACACGAAAAATTAATAAATAAACTAGAATCACACGGTATACGAGGGGTGTCTTTAGATTTATTTTCCTCCTATCTGCAGAACCGCCAGCAGTTTGTAAATACTGACGAACGCAATTCATGTCCAAAATTCATTCTCCATGGAGTACTACAAGGATCGGTACTTGGATCGATTCTATTCAATATTTATATTAAAGACTTTTTTGACTTTATTTCTCCAACTAAATTGTATGCTATATGCAGACGATACAACGATAACAACAAGCCCCAACATTGATACACTCCAAAATATGATCCATAATCTAATAGCTACTTGAAGCAGAGAACTGGTTCACTGCTAATAATCTATAACTGAATCAAGAGAAAAAAGTCCCTGATCATCTCACTTACGTCTAACACCGATCAAGATCTTGCTGTCAAGGTCCTTGGAATTTTTGTCGATAAGAAAACAAACTCGGCATACCATATTGACTTTCTGTGCAATAACTGGCGTCCTTAATTCTTTTATTTCGACAATTAACCAAATATCTTGAACAAAATGTCTTATTATAGTATATTTTGATCTCTTTCACAGTTTACTTACCTATGGTTAAGGTTATTACAATCATCACAAAGGTTGATCCTTTGAACACATTAAACCAATTTTTAAACTGTTCCCTGTACTTCCATTGTCGTCTTGTTATATTTTTGAAAGCTTAATTGAAGCTCACAAACAATCTACAATACTTCATAAAGGGTCTGATATACACCACTATAATACTCGAAATGTTGGTGAAGTTAGAATAAATAAATATGGACTTAAAATATCTGAAAAAAAATCTTTAAATATTAAATTATACAATCACTTACCAACATCTATAAAATTACTGGAATTAAAATATTTTAAATCCAGAGTCAAAAAAATTCTCTGTATGCATTGTTTTTTCTCTGTTCAGGAATATTTAAATACCTCACTTCATGAATAGCTCTAGCAAATCTACATGAACATTTGCTGTCTTTTTTTTAACATTTACTCTGTTATATTTAGTACTGAATTTAAATGTTTCGATATCACATTTACATTATTATGTGAATAATACCAATTATTACTTAATTTACTGACTTATCATAAATGTTTTGTACCTACGTGTCATGATCAATAAATATTATTATTATTATTATTATTGTATTGTCAAGTTGATCTGCGGGAATTGGTAAAATTAGGTCGTCTACGTATATCTTTACAAATGGCACTTCAAAATTTAATTTTGGAACAACATTTTCAAGAAGGTCATCTATAACCAGGTTGGCATTTAAAGAAATTAGCTAGATATTTAGACAATTTATCTGATAGTGATCCAATGCTAGATACAATAGTCGGAGGGGGTGGTTTGCTTTATGAACTTTAATTAAACCGTATATTCTAGGACAGGTGGTATTGCATTGTCACATGTTAAGTTTTTCTTTGTTTTAATATCTGTGTATTTTTCATCATATAAAATTTTTACTAGTTTGTTGTTTTTATTTTGTATTTTTTTAGTAAGATCAGTTGTTAATAATTTATATGTATTTTTATCCTGTAATAGTTCAGTCATTTTATTATTATATTCATCTTTTGATATGGATACCGTTTTATTTGCCTTATGTGCTTTAAATATTATTATGTCTGGGTTATCTTTTAAAAATTGTTTTGTTTTGTTATAATTTTTACTTAATTCAATGGTTTTATTTGATTGTTTATGTTTATTGTAGAAATTAGTCATTATATTGGTAAACTCTGCTCTGACGTGGTTCCTGACATCTAGTCCTGTGACATTATAAATTCTGTATCTGCAATAGGTTGGAAGATTAGAATTTCGTTGATGTTTAGTGGTATGACAAACTTAGGACCTAGCGAAAGCATGTGAACTACTTCAGTTGGAAATTCTGTGTTGGTTAGATTTAAAAACCAACTCTCTTCACCTCGAATGTGTTTGTTATTATATGTCTTATTTCATAGGTTAATAATTTTTTTAATTTGGATAGTTTTTATTTTTTTATTGTAAATATCAAATTTTTGTTAGAGTGAAGCTTGTAGTTTATGAATCTCGAGATTAAGATTTCATGCTGGTGTATTATATACTAAATTTAAAAAATTAAAACACATCTCTCCTTAGGACGACTTCTTTAAAACGACTTAATTACATAAGTTTATTTTTGTTACTTTGCTTAGCTGGTTTTACTATATGGTGCATTTATACACGTTTTTGTTTAAAATGTTTTTTTGTATATTTTCACAATTGTTTTACACTATTTTTACTAAAAACCATGATATTTTGTAACTCTATTGTTATAAAATTGAATTTCTCAGACATATGCATCTCCGATACAACACATGTTTTATATTTATAATCTGACTTTCACGTAAGTTTATTTTTTCTACCTGTAAATCACATGTAAACTAATTATGTTATAAATCAATAGTCCCACAAGAAGATCCATGTGGGGTTGAAACCGGTAGTTAGCTACTAGCTAGTAAGAAATATAAAAAGATTAGTTAACCTGGCATCACTACGGACGACGTACGTTAACGTTATAAATCAATAGTCCCTGAAGAAGACCCATGTGGGGTTGAAACCGGTAGGGGCAGAAATGAAACCATTTTCAACTGACTGAATTCCAGTAATTTTTGAACCTCACTTTAAAGTTGACGTTTGAGTTCTATTTAAATAAAAAATCAATACTAGAACCACGAAATGTTATATTATATATATATATATATATATATATATATATATATATATATATATATTTAAAAAGAATAATAAAAGACATATATAAAGCATCTTGAGATAAATAATTCCATATATATGCGTTTGTAAAATAAAATATATGTTTGTCCAACAAAATATATTTTAAATTAAATAAATAAAAAATAAAGAATAACCACGTTTATACTGATTTCAAAAAAAGTAAAAAAAACATATCCAACATAGAAAATAAAAATAAATAGTGACATTTATATTAATACAGTGTATACCATTAACATTGATATATCTCTTATTATCCTAGTTAATTCATGTACATATTGTAACAGTACGTTACCTACCTTCTCAGCTCACATTTATATTTTGCCCAAAGATCGTCTAATGACAGGTTTAACTTAACCTACGTTGTGTTTATTTAAATAAGTAACCCTTCACCGTCGTAATTCAGAGTAGTTGTTAAAAGAGGAGGAATCTGGACAGGTTTTTTTGTTAAAATAAAAGTATGATATTCACTCCAAAAGACAGGCAAAATATCTTGTCTTATGCATTTATTGATAACGTGAATTATTTAATTAATTTGCGAAATAGTGCCGTGGAATATTACGTTCTCTGGTATTTACCATATGAACCTGAAGGAATCAAAACCTCAGGTAGGGTGACAATTTGGCAATATAACAGTTATATAAAATGATTGTATTTAATTCATAAACAATTGTCCTAATAATTTATTATAACCATTTGTGGTAAAATTGAGTGACTACGACCAAACTTATATTAGTTGTCAGTTACAATTGTAATTGTGTGTTGGTTTGCTTGAGTTTTATTGTTTAGAGTCGGCATGCCATTGCTCTGAGTTTTTTTGTTTATTTATATTTTTATAGATGGTCTGAATTGCAAAGCTCACGGTTCTACCGGCCTTAAGAGCCCACACTAATCTTGAACCGGCTACGGCGAGCACACAGTCAAAGTTATCAGAAATACTTGTTTATAGTTGTATTTGAGGGAGACACCAAGCTGAGCTGGCGAATCTGTTGTGTTTGAACAAATTTACAATAGTAAGACAACCAATATTAGATCAGTTATACTAAATAAATATTAATGTGACAAATCATAATTAATATTTATATAAAAATATAATAAATACACACCTAGCTTGTCCGAATTGAGCCGTGAACTCGTTGCTGTTCACGACTCAATTCGGAGTTTCATCTGCCAATTCTCGCTATATTGGCAGATGAAACTCCATCGTGGTGCCAGAGAGAGCCTTTAAACAACTCACGACTGTATTTTCAGAGAATTCACCATTATTTTAAATAATGTATTATAATAATACATCATTTCAGAAACTTTAAGAATGATTCAAATACATACTAATTTATCAAATTTATGTTGTTGAAGTTATTTATGCTTAAATAATAACTGAAAGACATAGTTTTTACCAATGTGATATTGAAATAGATATTTCTGTTATATAAAATACTTGATTGGCACCTCTGACTAAATTTAAACAACGACATAATTTATATAATAATCCACGAGTTAAGAGTACGGACCTACCGACTCCACACAACTATAGATATAATTATGATTACTAAGCATTGTTATCTTATAAAACATATGTAAACTAGATGTAGCGCCTTTTTTTATTATTACAATAATAAACTTGTATTAAAGAGCCGTTGTAGAAATTTTCCTTTTTAAAAACCTATTCGCCCGTTCTACAAATACAAATAATGGAATGTATACAATACTTCCATAAGTGGCAAGTGTTTTTTAACCTGGCCCGTATCCCTTGACTTTGTCTTATATACTCTTCCAGTACCTGCTAAATGTAAACAAATCCAATCTTCGATTAGGTTAAAAATGAAAACAGTTATTGGTAAAATAAATTATATACAAAAATATTTTATCGTAATGTTACAGCTATACGGCTATTCCCAAACGTGTATAGGGGTCAACCGGAAGTGATGACCACGTGGTCTTAAGTTCAAGTTATAATTCACGGAAAGGACTAGATTAGAATGAAAGAGCGGAATATTACGTATTTAAAACATGTATAAAGTTTATTTCCTCTAAACAAAAGTCGTACAGACATATATACCCAATACGCACTCAATCTTAATCAAATTATACAATGAATTCAATGTAATTAAAAAGGATAGATTACTTACGCGTCCACAGTAGTACACTTGGCATCTCGAGCGACTTGATCAGTTTTCGAAATTAAAACTTCAAAACTTTACTTTTATACTAGTGACTAACACTGACTAAAAATGAAACGCGTCTGATCTCTATGAGGGCTGGTTGGCAAAAGAGAGCGAGTTTTCTTTAAAATTGGTGAAATCGCGTTTGTAATCTATCCTTTTCTAACATCCCTTAACTAGGGTTGGCTGAGCACAAGATAACAATTTTTTTGTTACCTGAGAGCTACGGCCTGGTCAAGGTTGGCGAGCAAGTAACGCGCTTTCCCTATGCTCCCCTCCCCCGCACCACCGTTTACTTACAATCTAAAATTGTCCTTAACTTTACACCATGTCCATTTTATTAATTGAGAAATCAGCGCACTGTGACATCTCCTTCCACCTTAAGATGGACTTATATTCCAATAAATGGAATAGAATGTCCTGCAGGGCACGTCGTGGAGCGAGAACGGGCTGCTTTTTCCGACGGTTCCAATCGGTTGATGGGGCCGGACAGGCCGTGCAGAGACGGCTCTCCTCTGGAAGTACCATCGAACGGCTGACTTTACTGGAGAGGTCTCCCATACTTCACGTCGTGTTGGCCCAGTTCTCTAGCTCCAACCCTTTCGTTTTGGTGGTCCTGGTGGAACTTCACTGTCACAGTGTCGCTGAAACAATTAATATCCTGGCAGTATCTTTGTTTTTTTTTTTGTACTTATATACTATTTATCTATTACTTACTTATTGAAATATGTAAATTAGCAACTAAATTAATTTTATTTTTAATGATTAAATTTAACCTATACGATGAAATTGGTTATACATCTTATTCTAAGTTATTCCTAATTACCAAGGTTTTACAACGACCAGTTCCAAAATGCATTTTTAATATTTCCTTGTAAAACATTGGTTGGCTACCAGTAGATAGGAGCGCCAAATTCCTAAGACACTTTGATTTATATGACCCTGGCATCTATTCATGAAAATCTCAATTTCACCCACATCAGAATACTGGGTTCTGAAGAAGAGCATTCAAAGGGTACAAATTATTAGTTACGGGTGGAGGCAGTGGTGGCTGAATCTGTCTCTGAGTTAACGGGAGTTCCATGTCTTCGAAAGAAGTATCATAAATTTTTGATTTAGGTTTTTGTTTCCGATAATTTTTAAACCGATAAATTACATAGACTAGACCGGTTATGAGAATAAAAATAATAATTAAAATTGTTAAATAGTGCGTATGCTTCTGAGTTTGCCCATTTTTCAAATTTTGAATATGTTGTTGCCAACTCTCTATATCTATGCCACGATTTAATTCGTCTGTATTGATGGTTTCTAAAATTTTTGATATTTCGTCATGTGTACCAAATTTATGTGTGATATTACTAAAATTTTCAATATTGGTATCCACAGGTGGGACAAAGAGTTGATTTGTTGTTTCGATATCTATTTTGGACGTTACCAGAGTATGGGATAATAAAAAATAATTTGAAGTGTAAACCGTACACGATGCTGG
Organism: Stenolophus ochropezus; assembly: GCA_035578165.1. NCBI lineage: Eukaryota > Metazoa > Arthropoda > Insecta > Coleoptera > Carabidae > Stenolophus > Stenolophus ochropezus. The sequence goes on along the minus strand of JAQOWZ010000019.1, from coordinate 16,331,869 downwards.
AATAGTTAAAACTCCCGTTCCCATAATTAATTTTTTTGTTATATTCATTCGATTTTCTGTTTTCGAACTTGGGCAATTGTAAGTCAACAAATCTTTGTTGACGCTATAAATCCACGAATTCGAGTTTCTAGGTCTGTACAAAACTGATTTGGCTTCGGTCACTATTTTATGTTGACATAATTTTACTATATATTTTGTATTGCCTGTAAATAGTGCTGACAAACATGTAATATCGGAAATACGCCGAACAGGTCGACTTGGTGGACAGATTTTGATATTACCGGTACTACATGTCATCAAATCTGAGTTGTCCAGTTCTATGAAAAATTGTCCGTCCTCAGAAACAGCTAGAAAGTCGAATTCGGGCTCTATGTATAATTTTGTACGGGAACTATTTTCTGAGGCATACGGCAATGGCAAAGCTTTAAATATATGGAAATATCGCCCTGGAGTCTTTAGTGGAATTTCTACGAATATCCTTATAGTGTGATTAAAGTATGCCGCATGCACTTTTGCAATGTCATAATAAATTAACGTGTTCGTTTCATAATCTGACGTTAGTAGGGATAGACTGCTAGGCAAGTTTAGGTGAATTTGCTTTAACGCTCGTATCAACATATCTGGGCTGACAAAGACGGGGCTTAATTTGTGTAAGGCAGTGATTTCGAGAGCACTTTCAAAGTCGGCAATGGTTTCTTTTAAATCATTTAATAAATACTCGGCAGTTCGGAGGGCTGAATTTAACATTAGTGTTTGAGTCATTTTTACCTCCAGACTACGTTTCATATTTTCTCGGTCGGTAAACATAACATTGGTTTTATTATCTAATAAATCAAGAACTGTCTTAAATTTTTCAAAATTTAAATTTATTTTGTTTTCGTTTTCTTTAATATTTTTAATTACCGTTACCTGCTCGTTCATTAAACTTATAATTTCATCTTTCGTTTTATTCATGCTATTGATTTGCTCATTTATGTTTAGTAAGTCGTCTGAACTTGCAGTTCCGAATAAAAATTTTAAAATATCGCCTCCCAGATTGATCAGTCCTCTCTTTTCACGCTTGTATGGAGCGATAGTTTTAACTAAACTACCTAATTTAGCCTTTACCTTACTAACGTCAGCCTGAATAATATTTAATTCTCTACTTACCATCGTATTTATGCTGGTCCTGGTTCCCTCAGATACATCTTGTCCAAGACCGGCATCTATTTTAACGGCATCTTCCAGCATTTTCCCAAAAGCCTCTATAACTCGATCATAATTCGCAATTTGTATATCCGTACTGAGGATCCAGCTATCACCCGTTAACAAAATTTCATCTTCCTTCAGGAAAACCAACCCTTTGTCTAAGGTTGGTGTGTACTCTGCCTGGGTTAGAATTATGGAGGCCACAATTACTAAAACATATGTAACTTTAACATTATGCATAACTACTTCTAAATAGAACTACTTCTAAGTTTTATCTAATTACAATTATTTGTTAGAGTTAATTTTTACTTATATTCTACTTTGTAAGACCCAAGGGAGGTCTGGAGGACGTCCTGCACTTCGGGTAAAATACCTCCTACTAGGTTCTTCCTGATTGGGTTGCAACGGTGTGTCGTTCTCGATTGTGTTTCCTGGTTCGAAGTCGGAATCGTTGTCTACAGAAGGTGGACTAGGCGGAAACTCGGGCAATACTTGAGATGAATTAGATTGTGCAGACGTTGGCAGTATGCAATAATCTAATATATTTTCCTCCCTGAATTGTGAAGTTATACTCTCCGGCTCCTCACTCTCGTCCACCACAGTCAAACATAATTTTAATCTATTCACATGTACTAATTTATCTTTACCAGATTTTTGGTCACGGACAACGAAATTTACCGGGCTTGTTTGTTTTATAATTACGAAGGGTCCGGTCCAAGGTTTTACCAGTTTTCTTGAGAGTCCTGGCGGTACAGTAGGATCGTGTAAAAATACTCGATCCCCTACTTTTAATGAAACGGGTGTAGTCTTCCGATTATACAATCTTTCATTTCGTTCTTGCACCCCTTTCACACGCTCCCTAACAATTTTGTGGACTTCTTGAAGTCGTTTCCGTATGTCAATTTCAACATGGTGCGAAGTTCCGTGATTGGGTGTAAGAATATCGTCAAACGGAGCTTCAAATTCGCGTCCATATAAAAGAAAGAATGGTGTCTCACCCGTTGTAGTGTTGGTTGAGTTTCTAAGGGCCATGAGAACATAAGGTAACCACTTATCCCAATCTTGTTGGTCTTTCTGTATAAAATGTGACATACAGTCGGCTAGAGTCTTATGAAACCTTTCGATACGTCCATTACACATAGGGTGATACGCAGTGGTTTGCAATTTCTTTATTCCTAACAATTTACATACATTCGAGAAAAGATCTGATAGGAAGTTCGTTCCTCTATCAGTCAGCAGTTGTCTAGGTGTACCGTGACGTGAAATAATTTCAGTAACGAAAGCTTGCGCAATCGTTTCGGCTTTTTGATCAGGTAACGCTATGGCTTCCGGGTAACGAGTGAATGCGTCTTGAAACGTTAGGATAAATTTATTTCCGCACCGAGTTGTGCATAACGGTCCCACAATGTCCATGGACACTCGATCGAAAGGCATAAGATCTTCATGAAAATGTTGGAGTGGCGCTGGTCGCAGATGCGGGGATGTTTTTCTCTGGTTGCATGATAAACATTGCGAACAATACTCCTTGACGTCACGTGCCATTCCCTTCCAGTAAAATTTCTTTTTAATTTTTAGAAGGGTCTGATCAACTCCCAAATGTCCCGCTTGAGGGAGATCGTGATACGTAATAAATATCTTTTTCTTCATACAAGAGGGCACGACAATGCGATCTTCTCTCTCTCCCTTTGAGCGTTGTTTGTAAAGTATTCCATCGTTATCACAATAGAATTCAGTTTGCTGGTCTCCTTGTTGCATGTGGGCTAATAGTTCTTGTACTTCTGGATCATGCTCTTGCTCTTTCCGAATTTTGTCTCTATCCCAAACTGGTTCGAATTCTAAGTCGCTTATATTGTGAATTGCTACTCGCGATAGAGCGTCTGCATTTCCGTGTTTCCGACCCGGACGGTATACGATTTCGAAGTCGTATTCGGCAAGTGTCAAAGCCCAACGGGACAAACGGCTACTCGGATCTTTTATAGTTAGCAGCCACCTTAGAGGACGATGATCTGTGACAATAACAAACTTTTTGCCATACAGATAACATCGGAAAGTCTTGATAGCCCATACAATGGCCAGACATTCTTTTTCAGTGGTACTGTATTTTTCTTCTGGTTTATTGAGCGTTCTACTGGCGTATGAAATGGGAAGTTCATGACCGTTTACTTTTTGACTTAATATAGCACCGATAGCAGAATTGGATGCATCAGTCGCTAATACAAATGTTTTTTCAAAATTTGGAAATTGAAGTATCGGGCTTTCGGTAAGGGATAAACGTAGCTTGATAAAGGCGGCTTGTTGTTCTACTTTCCATATAAACGGTTGGTCTTTCTTAGTCAACGATGATAGTGGTTTCGCTATTTCTGAGAAGTTTTTTATAAATCTTCTATAAAAACCGACTAGACCTAAAAATGCACGTACGTCTCTAACATTCTGTGGAACCGGGTATTTTGCAATAACTTCAGTTTTTGCCGGATCAGGTTTTACTCCGTCTTGCGATATAATGTGGCCTAGGTATGTAGTTTCTTGCTTAATGAAACTACATTTTTCTAATTTTAATTTTAAATTATAATTTCTGAGACGGTCAAAAATATCGCGGAGTCGGGACAAATGTTCTTTTAAATCGTTAGTACTGAATACAATTATGTCGTCCAGATAAACGTAACATTTCTCGCCAGTCAAACCACTCAATGTGCAGTACATCAATCGCTGAAATGTGCTAGGTGCGTTGCAGAGTCCGAACGGCATTCGGTTCCATTGATAATGGCCCCAGGGTGTACTAAATGCCGTTTTTTCGCGATCTTCCTCAGCAACTGCAACCTGATGGTAACCACTAGCTAAATCTAGGGTGCTAAATAACGCTGCACCGTGTAGCTGCTGTACTGAGTCTTGTAAATTTGGTAGCGGTAGAAAATCTTTTTTTGTAATATTATTGAGCGCTCTAAAATCGATACATAAGCGAACTTTAGACGAACCATCGGGCATGACACGATTTACTAGGACTACTGGAGCAGACCAGGGTGAATCTGATTCTTCAATAATGCCAGCATTGAGCAATTCATTGATTTGTTTATTTAATTCTTCTTTTTGAGAATGAGGTACTCGATATGGAGCTTTAGCAATGGGATGAACATCTTCAGTAATGATTCTGTGAGTGATTTTTGATGTACAACCTAATTTATTTCCTTCTACCATAAAAATATCTTCGTACTCATTTAAAAAGTTATTTACCCGTTCTTGGTCTTTTGGCGTAAGATGATCTAATTTCGCTCTAACCGCTGTTTTCGAATCGATGACCGAACATATTTTATCTTGTCCATCTTGCTTCATGCAAATTCCCTCTACTGGATATTCGAATCCAACGATCATATTTTTTGGTATTTCAACGTACGAGTTACTAACGTTGGCGAGTTTTATATTTACATTTCTATGGGAGTTTTTGATCAGTACTCTCGCTGCTAATACTCCATTCGTACTAATATCTGCGGGTTCGATTACAATTTGGTCGTTATTTGGTTCCCAATTCTCAGCCGTATCTCTAATGCCTAAACATATTACTTCCGTGCGCGGAGCAATTACTATATTTTCCTTTAACCTTACTTCGTTTGTTAAACAAATTTTATCTTTAATAAAGTCAATATTCTTTTCATTATTTTCGTTACACTTTCCGTCCGACGCTAATAGAATCTCCGCAGATCCGATCGAATTCATCGAAACGTCATCCCCGCGTTTTTCACAATAAGAATCTTTATACCCGTATGTTTTCTTTTTCCCAAACCCAGTTATTTTTCTCTCACTATTTTGTACTTCGTTACCCGTCTCGCGATCAACTCCTCCGTCCAAGGAAACTTTTAGATCCTCCGTAAATTCAAATGGATTGGACGAAACATTTAAATTACGTTTTTCAAAGGCGCTATCGCATGGTTTCGCGGATTCTTTTGTCATACACGATTGGTTAACCGTCGCAATTGGGAACCACACATTTCCAAATTTAATTTCATCTTGGACGTAACTGATTTCCGCTTTAAATTTCTTTAAAAAATCTATTCCTATTAGTCCGTCTGTGGAAAGGGATAAGTGATTATTGCATATCACAAATTCGTGATTATGTATCTCATGCCCAAACTCAACTTCTACATTCGCGATACCTAACACTGGCAACTGCTGTCCTGATATACCCGTTATAAGTCTATTTCTTAAATCGCGTAGTTGTACATTAGTCCCCGCAATCACAAAATGTTTAATTAAACTAACACTGGCACCTGTGTCTATTAAGAAGTTAAACTGTTTATTGTTAACACTTAACACTATTTTACTGCACTTTGTGTCCGAATGAGATGGTATTACCGTAACTGAGTCTTTTATTAACATTTTGTGGCGCGAGTCGTAAGATTCGGGGGCATCTACGACTGATTTTCGTTTAAATGCGATTGAGATAAACGTTTTTCTAAGCACTGAGATCGTATGTGCCCCGATTTATTACATCTACTACAATTTACAGGGTTAGAATTAGTTTGTGCTGCGCAATCTCTAGCAATATGACCCATTTCTTCACATTTAAAACACATCATTCGTGACATATCTCTAGTACGACCTCTGTTTGTGTATCTAGGGTTCCCTCTCGATCTATTTTGACTATTCTGACTATAGTTTCGAGACTGGTTGAATCTATTATTTTCAAATGTCTGTTTCCTAAAATTGCTATTATCAGACGCAGTATTATTTTGATTGAAAAGCAAGTTTATTTGCTCTGAGAGGCATTTATTAATCATTTCCGTTAAATTTTCTTGAGTTACCGAGTTAGTTACTGAATTAACTGTTCGTCGTTCTCCCCGCAATTGAAACTCAATAAGTTCATATTTTTTTGCATTTGTGATAGCTTCCTCAAAAGAGGATGGGCTACTTACTAATAAATCTCTTTGTAAGTGTGGCAAACATCCCGTGATAAACTGTTTGATTAATCTTTTATCTAAGCATGACTGACGATAGGTGTTTTCAGCTTCATTTTCGACAGGATCGTATAAATGCTGCCCTATTGTACGTAACCGATCCGCGTATTCATTAATTGGCTCGTCTTGCCGTTGGTAACATGCCGAAAATTTCGTTTCAATGGTCAAAAAGTCATATCGTGGGCAATATCTTTCAATAAGTTTTTCTTTAAATGTTTCCCAATTATTTGTTGTTTGTAAAATAGAGTTTGATTGAACAAATAACCTTGCTTTTCCTCTTATACTTGCTCTTGCTAAATTAACCGTTTTATCAGATGGCCAACTACACGTTGCGCTAATAGAATCAAATTCTGATACAAAATCGTTAATGGATTCACCAGGTTCGCCATGAAAATAAGGTAATCTATTACTTATACCTTGTGCGGACAATTGAAAGTTAATATTTTCCGTGGCGGGATTATTTGTACTCGAACTATTTTCCGTGGCGGGATTCTTTGTACTCGAACTTGCTCCATTACCTTGAGACATCTTTTTTTTTTTTATAAAACAAAACTTGAAACTGAACAAAATAAAGAGAGTTAATCTAGGTAGCGTAATTTAATTAGAACGGTAAGGCGTTTGGAATTTTCGAATCACAGCGCTGTGCCACCAGAATTGTTACAGCTATACGGCTATTCCCAAACGTGTATAGAGGTCAACCGGAAGTGATGACCACGTGGTCTTAAGTTCAAGTTATAATTCACGGAAAGGACTAGATTAGAATGAAAGAGCGGAATATTACGTATTTAAAACATGTATAAAGTTTATTTCCTCTAAACAAAAGTCGTACAGACATATATACCCAATACGCACTCAATCTTAATCAAATTATACAATGAATTCAATGTAATTAAAAAGGATAGATTACTTACGCGTCCACAGTAGTACACTTGGCATCTCGAGCGACTTGATCAGTTTTCGAACTTTAAACTTCAAAACTTTACTTTTATACTAGTGACTAACACTGACTAAAAATGAAACGCGTCTGATCTCTATGAGGGCTGGTTGGCAAAAGAGAGCGAGTTTTCTTTAAAATTGGTGAAATCGCGTTTGTAATCTATCCTTTTCTAACATCCCTTAACTAGGGTTGGCTGAGCACAAGATAACAATTTTTTTGTTACCTGAGAGCTACGGCCTGGTCAAGGTTGGCGAGCAAGTAACGCGCTTTCCCTATGCTCCCCTCCCCCGCACCACCGTTTACTTACAATCTAAAATTGTCCTTAACTTTACACCATGTCCATTTTATTAATTGAGAAATCAGCGCACTGTGACAGTAATAAAGATTATTCCTAATATTATTAATAATTAAATTATGCATTGTATTGTATTGTATTGTATGTATACGAGGGTTTAAGCGTTTTGTCGCTTTTTGTCAACGCGACCTAGAAGATCTATTGTGACACAGCCCTTACTTAGTTTTCCGGAAGTAGATCCAGATTTTTGATGAAGCCGATTATGGCTCCAGGAGTCAAGTTCTTGATCTCATCTGCCGTAAGATACCTCTTACCTAGTTGATTGAGTCTCTGCACAGTTACGGCTGGGCATTCACACAGTATGTGTTCCGACGATTCTTCGTCCTCTTCACAGAGTCGACAGGTTCCATTTTCAGCTATACCAATTTTGTGCAAATGGTACTTTAAAGGACAGTGGCCAGTGAGAATTCCTGTCATTATATTAAGATCCTTTTTGCTGAGAGCTAGTAACTCTTTGGCGTTTGTCGAAGCTGGGGAAATGAATTTCCGAGCTTGATTGAGGCCTGGAATATTTTTCCAATATGAGGATATGGCAGATTCCTCCCAGTTTTTGACCACCTTCTTATAGTGGCTTTGTGGAAGACCACATGAAGTTTCCGGCCCGTGGTATGAAAGTTTAGCCTCTTTTTTTGCAAGGTCATCAGCTTTCTCGTTTTCTAGGATTCCCTCGTGCCCTGGTACCCACCGTAGCGTGACTTGGTTTGCTTCGGATAGCAATTGGAGGGTCTCCCTGCATTTCCAGACTAGCTTTGATTTACATGTGAAGGCATTCAATGCCTTTAAAGCTGCCTGGCTGTCTCACATTATATTTATTAATGCTCCTTTTAGACCTTTATCTAGGTTTATGTGAGCACAGAGACAGCCTGAAAAATTGTGGAGCAGGTGACTATGGATTCCTTAATTCGGCAATCTGGGCCAAGCACACCTACTCCAGTTCCTCCTGTATCTAATTTTGAACCATCAGTGAACCACGACAAAGAATCCCTTACAACAGGTCTTTCCGTTGCCCATTCAAGGCGATTACCAATAACAACCTTATACTTCTGGTCAAAAATGTATTTTGTTGTCATCTTATCACAGACAGACAAGGCCAGTTTATCTGGTTGTACTTCCCTTAGAATTTCCAAGTGGCCTACGAAATCTCCGGGCATAAAGTGTTTCGTTCTGCAGAGAGTCAGTGCCTGTTGCATCGCCTCTTTTTCACCTGAATGTGTAGAGGTGTTAGCCCCAGAATCACTTCCATTGCTGCAGTCGGACAGGTACTCATAGCACCTGTATAAATTATGCATACGAGCAGTACTGCTTCAATATAACGGCTTATTTCATTCTATATAGTATAATGTAATATTATTTGACACAAATTAAGTTAATGAATAATTTATTTATAGTTGTAAATAAATTTTTAAAAAATGTCTGAATTCCAAAACCATATTTTTATTTTCATCTACTTACATCCAGCAATATGTTTTCTTCCTAATAATAAATAGCGGTAATAATATGATAAATGACTTTTGATTATTTAAACATATTTTCCCATCGCCATTGGTCATTATGCATATTTCTAGTTTATTATACATAATTTCTCTTAGCATATGTGCATATTGTAACGAGCGAGACTCACTGCAGATGAGTCATCCCGATTGTCCTGTTTGGGCGCCTTAAAAATCAAGTGGGAAAGGAGCTACGCCGCTATTGTTCGGGAACTTTATAAAGTCTGGAAAGCTCTGAAATATTCGAGAGATTAATTGACGATAGGTATATATGGGTCTCACCGGGCGGTTAATAGAAGTCAGGAAGTTAGTATGGGTCAGAGAGTGCAGAGACTCAGGTATCGGTCAGTGCATAGTTGGTAATATGAATAAATAGTTGGTGATATGAATAAATAGCTGGTGATATAAATATCGTATAAATAAATATTGCATAGTATTAAGTGTATCATATAGAGTGTGTGTGTCGTGTTGTCAACATGTCTGAGTTTGTGCTACGTGAAGAAATTAAAAAATATATGAAAAACAGAGAAATAGAGGACTGTTAACAAAGAAAACAAGAAAAATATAAAGGAAAAGATAAGTATTGTCAGATAAAACCGTAAAAAACAAATAAAAACTATTAGTCGTTTGTAGGTTATGCACATACTCTCTCATGAGAGCTACATTCCCAGTAAAGCATAATCAAGAATTGCATTTTGCAAAGTAGTGTTTTGAGCCAGCGGTAGATATCAGCTTACCGTCGGAATCAAGTAAGGTGATAACGCAAACTGAACTGACAACGCATAGAACACCGCCAAGCAAAACCAGCAAGTAAGGAGAATTGCATACCTACATATAATAAAATAGATACTCAAATAATCCTAGATGCAATAGCTGATTCAAAAAAGGAATTAGCAAACATAAAAAAGGAGATAAATTATAAATTCAATATCACAGCAGATAATTTAGAAGAGCATACCCGTAATATATTGGAAATAGAAAAAAAAATGGAAAGAATAGAAAAAATAAACAGAGAAAAAAATCTTTTCATTTTTGGCTTAATGGAAGAAAAAAGGAAATAAATTTCAACTAGAAAACGCTTGCTTAGATCTAATAAAAACACATATTGATAATATATATATAGACTAGCAAAAAGGCAAATAAAACAAGACCGTTCCTAATAAAATCACCAACAAAAAGGAAATTAATAGAAATTTTGGCAAATCAAAAGATTTTAAAAGGAACGGGAATAATAATATCAGAAGATTATCCAAAAGACATTGCAGAAGAAAGAAAAGTATAGATACCACTGATGAAAGACATAAGAAAAGAGGGTAAACATGCCGTTTTGAAATACAATAATTTATATGTTGATGGAATAAAATAGATAACATTGAAGCGTGAAAATTAATAAAAGAAAAAAACCACATTAAACGAACGCATTCTGAACAAAAGGAACAAAAGCAAAGTTAAAAAACATATGGAGATAACGAAAAAAAACAAAGAAGAACAAGATGCAAAGAGACAAAAACAACAACCCAATAAAGCAGATATACCATCAACTTCAAGTATCAGACCTCAATTTACAAGTAGACCTAGAATTAATAGCTACGATGAAAGACCTATAAAAGGTAATTTATCAAAACAATCATAGCAACCAAACAAAAAGAAAGTAACAGGAAACACGGTAACGGAAATGGCTGATACAAGGGAATTAGAAAATTAGTACAATGAAATGGTACCAACACACACACCCACAACTACAAGTCAAAGAAAGAAAATAAATAGAAGGAAGGGAAAAAATAAAAAATAATAATAAGATTAGAATTAGTACCTGGAATGTCAGAACTATGCTACAACAAGGAAAAACGCAAGAAATAGCTGCAGAAATGATAAGGTATAAAATAAATATTGCTGCAATAGAAAATAGGTGGAGTGGAGCAGGAGAAATTGTAAAAAATTGTATTGTAAAATATTCAGGGGATATAAAACAAGGGCGGTACGGAGTGGCATTTATTATTTTAAATGAACTGAAAAATAATATAATAGATTTTAAACCAATAAACGAAAGAATGGCCTACTGTAGAATAGATTCGACACCTTTCAAAATATCAATCTTAAATATATATGCTCCAACAGAGAATGCGAAATCAGAAGAAAAATAATCGTTCTATGAAGTGTTAGAAGAAGAAATTGACAAACTACTAAAAGAAGATACAATAATTGTATTAGGAAACTTTAATGCTCAAATAGAGAAGGAAGACTATATACAGCAAGTAGCAGGAAAACACACAATACATGACAATACAAATGATAACGGACAAAGATTATGTAGACTAGCATCAAGAACAAATCTGATAATAAGCAGCACAAAATTTAAACACCGGAACATGGATATCACCAGGTCAACAAACGCAGACAAATAAATCATATATTTATAACAAGAAGAAAACAATCATCAGTAACGGATATAAGAACCTACAAAGGAGCATGCGCAGATTCGGACCACTTTATGGAGACAGTAAATCTAAGACAAAAAGTGAAAAGAACCTCAAAAAATAGTAGAAAAAATAAAATGGAATACAGAAAATCTGAATAAGAGAGAAATATATAGAAGAACTAGATAAAAATCTAAACGAAGTAATAAATGTTGAAGATGACATAGAAACAAAATGTAATGGTATAAAGAAATGCATACAGGAAGCAACTCAAAAATGGGTAGGAAAAGAAAAACAAGATAAAAGAAAATACTAGTTTAATGAAGAATTTTAGAAAATGGCAGATAAAAAGGAAAATGCAAGAATAAAATCCCTACAAACAAAAAAATGAAGATAAACAAGTATATGAGAAAATAAGAAACGAGTTCAATAAAACTAAAAAAACCAAGAGAGAATGGACAGAGAATCAAATCAAAGACATAGAAGAAGAGAGGCTGAAAAGAAATCCAAAAATATTTTACAAACAAATTCAAGCACAAAATAAAACACAAAATCAATCCAATTTTTATGAGGGTGAACCTAGCAGCCGATTCGCATCAGCCGATTCAAAATTGAACTGCTTGTGAACAAACTAAGCCGCGCGGCCAGCCTTAGACTAGGAATAGTGGGGAGACAAGGCATATGGACGCGTATATTTCAAAATCATCAGAGCGATTTTGAGCCTTAATGATATGACAAAATCAGCTGAAACAGGCTAATCGACCAGTTAAATACTGTACAATTACAGTTGTCCAAATAAATACTTGATTATTCATGAATCAACACATAATTTTATTTTATAGATGTAAATACATATATTCGTATGAAATAACAATAAACAATACAATACAAATTATACAAAAAATAATAAATATGTAAAAGTGTAAAATTATAAAAGTTGCATTTTCTCTAATCATTCCCTAGTAGCTGGTATAATATTATGTTGATCTACAAAATTGGAGAACTTTCAACCAATTAGATTATCTCGTAACCCTACTTGGAAATTTTGAATACGGTGCCGAAATAGAAACAATTTCGCATATTGTGGAAAATTTACCATTAAATAAATTTGAACATGGTTTTGTAGATCAACATAATATTATACCAGCTACTATGGAATGATTAGACAAATTGCAACTTTTATAATTTTACACTTTTACATAACATAACATAATTTCAAAAACTAATTTTTAATAGCAACCTATCTCTTTCCTCCCCGACGACGAAATATGTATATTTCTTACACCTAACAATTAATGTCACACATTATTTTACCACACAAAGAATGGCCATTGTTTTAGATTACAGTCTATAATTCTTAAGAAAGCCTACCCTAATGTCTATCATAAACATTTTAAAAAACAACATTTTACGTACAGAAATCCTATAGCCTACAGAACTAAATATGTCAAAATTTTATAACCAAACAATATCATCACTTTTGTCATTTATTTCCCACTTTCAAAGTGAGTGTTCATTGTTTTAAAATCAAGTCTACAATTCTTACAAAGTGTACACACATTTTCAGTACAATTGGTTACAATATATTGCTCCTTAAAGTGAAACACAATATGAAAATTTTATTTACTCAAAAGAAAAATGAAAGTTAAAGGTTCATTTTTAAAAACTTGGTTAGGCTGGAAACACATTTTCGAACACCCAGATTTTTTAAGTCTACAAGTTGAGTTACACAATATGATCAAAATTTGGGCACTTGAGAATGAGATACGTAGACAGTAGACTCGATGAGTTTTTTAAAAAAGATTGTAGTAAAATTTCCAGATACTAATAATAAAATTTCTAGTTTAAGACGTTAAAAAAAATATTATTAAAGATTAAAATTAAATTAGCCACATGTAATATGTAATAAATTTTTCATGGCAAAAAATATGTTTCTTTACAAAAGTATAATATTTAAAATGGTAATAAATATGACTCAAACGGTGTTCCATACATATGAAACTGAAAAAGCGAGCAATGAATAAGGCGATGTATGACACTTCATGCGTTCCCATATTTCCCCATATGACAAGTGTCGTCTGTTGAGGGTATGGGAATTTGACTCATATTCTTCGCAGGTACTAAGGAAAGTAAGATAGCAAAACTATTTGATAAATATTGTTTTTAATATTATTAATATTGTAACGTTTTATTTATTTAAGTGAAGTGTAAACATAAGTGAATTACGAATATTTATATAACTAGGTTTAATAAACGAGTAATAAATTATAAAAATATAATAACAATAAGTAATACTATACATAAACAAATATTAACACTAATTTAGAAGTAATTATTATTAATGAAGACTTAAACAATACGAACATTTAAATAAACACTTAAAACTATGCAATATTTATTTCCACTATATATTTATATCACTATTTATTTATATCACTAACTATTCATTTATATGACCAATTTTCATTTATATCACCAACTATTTATTTATTTCTACTTTATATGTCGCTGACATGTACTGACCGACACTGTCTTTTTTCCGTGACTCTCTACACACTCTGACCGATACTAACTTACTGAACCCCGATGCAGCCCTTATATACCTGCCGCCAATTAATCGCTAGAACATTCTACAGTCTTCCAGACAATAAAATTCCCTGAACAATAGCTGCGCCGTTCCTACCCCATTTGACTTTTCACGCGGCTACCTGTCCAAACAGGCCAGGCGTGATGACTCATCCACGGTGAGTTGTAACAAACCGCCAAAATTTAAATAATTAGCTGATATAGTCATTCATTATTAGTGGGGTAAAAATGCTGAGCAAGTCAGTTTTTTCAATCTTCTTGCTCTCGGAGAATTCATTCATTCATTCGCAAGCAGGCGACTCAACAGTAATTAGTTAATTTTATCTATCATTCGGATTTTTTAAAAATTATTCTAAATTCATATTAAATTACAATCAACCAACCTCAAGTGTCTCTTCTACAACTCCCTGAACTAAATTGTAAGTATAAACTTTTATTATTTTACAATATTGTAGTTTGTAAGAATAAATTAGTGTGTAGAGCTAAGAAAATCCATTATTTACCTACGAGGGCTACGAACCCAAAACCTCTCAAACGTCCCAAAACCTTTTAATCCTTTTATCCTTCTGTCTTTTTTTATAATAAATTATTAGGAAGATAATAATACTTCAAGTAAGTATTTATTAATCTTTTTTTTTTAAATATTTAATATAATTAGTCTTTATTACATTTCTATTAAGAAATATATTTAAAGCACGTTACAAATTTGGTGGCAGCGAAAAGGGATTTTTTATTAGCTCTGCAGACTGATTATTTATTTTAAGAATATATATAAATAATAATAATGTCGAACAACGAAAATACCCGCTTTACTTCTGAAACAGGAAATGAAAATACCCCCTCTACTTCTGAAACAGGAAATCAAAATCCTCTAAATTTTTTTAACATGCCATTAGGCATGATTGCAAACACTATAGATAGTTTTTCAGGAAAAGACCCAAAATCATATTTTCAGAAAATAGAACGCAGAGCAAAATTAGATAACTGGAACCAGGCTACGACGCTAAATTTAATCAAATATAGATTATCAGGGGATGCATTGAAATAATTCAAATTTAGATACGTTAGATTATGAAAATTTTAAAAAAGAAATGTTTAAACGATTCTTAACACATAAAACACCAGGTTTAGCATTAAAAAATTAAAGTAAATGTTATCAGCGACATGACGAAACTGTGTCTCAATTTGTTACACGACTTCAAGCAATTGGGGCTGATATTTTGGCCGAAGATTTATTAAATGCTACAAATGAAGAAAAGCCTGGAATTGAAAAAGCCTGGAATTGAAAAACAAAATTCAAAATTAATTTTAAATCAATTTAAAACAGGGTTAAAAAGGGAAATAGATTTGGCACTTATGAGGGAAAAGAATTTAAATTTAGAAATAGCACAAGAAATTGCGTGCTATGAAGAACAAAATCAGTTATTAGAAAATTACATATAAAATTTTTAATAATATTGCACAGCGGGAATATCAGACGCCCGTAAGTAATTTTAAACAAATTAAAAATTATCCTAATGCAAATTTTAAACAGGATAACAATGAACAAAATCAAAATAATATCAAAAATAATAAATTATATTGTCAAAATTGTAACAGAAATAATCATATAACAGAAAATTGTTGGTTTAGAAAACAAAATAATTTTTTTAATAAATTAAATACTTTTAAATATAATTGTTTAAATTTGTGGGAAAAATAACCACACAATAGAACGATGTTTTCTTTTGAAATAGAATGAAAATTCTAGGTTTGAAAATACATTAGTAAATAGGTCTAACAATTTGTCAACATCCTCTACGTCTAAATCAACGGGTGCAATTCCAAAAAATTCAAAAAACTTAAATCGTCCTCCATGCAAACCCCGGAGCGGAGAGAATTAAATTCGGAATTAAATAGGGGAATGTCAGTTTCGCCCATTATTCAGAAAGAGTATGAAGAATCATCGTCCGACATATATTTTAATAATTATGATTATTTAGAAAATATTCCATGTTTTATAAATTTATTCATAAATTCCAAATTATTAACATTATTAATAGACACGGGTTCTCCTGTAACAATTATTTCGGAACAAAATATTGAAGAAAAATTAACAAAAAATAATTTTAACAACGTAACAGGGCATAAATTACCAATTCTCGGCACAGCTCGGTTTCGAACCAAACGTACTTAAGTCATATTTTGATGTCTTAGTATGTAGTAATAAACTACCGTTAGAAGCAGATGGTATAATCGGTAGAGATTTTCTTCATTTTACGCGAGCAAAAATTTATTTTGATAAACAATCAATTAATATTTGGAATACTACTATAAAATTATTATGTTTGGATCAGGAAAATCAAAATCTTAGTATTATTAAAGAAAAAATTTATACAATTTCAAACAAATCAATACAACAAAATTTTGATACTTTAATAGAAAACGAACGGCGAACTGAACAAAGCAAAAATTTAGAAACGAAATGTAAGGAACAAGATGAAATAAATAAAAAATTGTTATACCAAATTAAAAATTTAGAATCAAAATTAAATAATATTGAAATTCAGACCATAGAATTAGATAACCAAACAAAAACCAAAAATAATAATAATAATGAATGCCTGCCCAATAATAATTATTTAAATTTTAAACCTACTATAATAAATATAATAATTCAATTTTTTATTCTTATTATTTTATTAAGTCAATTTGGTTTTTATATTATCGTATCATTATTACGTCTAACTCTAAAAGAAAGGCCCTATTGTATTAAGTGCAACTGTAAAGATAGAGCAGTAGTATCTATCAAAAATATACCGTGTGACTCAGAGAAGCACACAATAGAAATGCACACCGAATCAAAATCTTCGTGTGGGAAAAACCTTGACGACAAACCTCTAATAAATAATAACAATAATTGTTTAACAATAAAAGATCGCGTTTTACGTTCGAATTGTACAAAAGCGCACTTAGAAGGAGATTTTGCCAGTAAGCTGGTCCCTTGATATCAGTCAACAATCTGATATTTGCAATTTGTCACAAATTTTTGATGGAAGCGTAGATCAAATTGAAAATAAAAGTAAAGAAAGTGCAATAAATAAAGGCACAATTAATAATAAAAGTGTTTCAAATGAGAACACAAATAATATAATTAATAATAATAAAGTCGTCCAAGGGTTAAGTAATAATAATAATAATTGCACTGAAAAAGTAAAACCAAAAATTAATAATAACTATTCTGACATTATATTATGTGAAAATTTAAAAATTCCTGCTCACAGTGAAGCAAATTTTAAATATAAATTAAAAAAGAATTTAAATAATAATGATAACATTTTAATAGAAGCTTATGAGCTGCCAATAAGCGGCGTATATGTAGCTCACTGTGTAAGCAATATAAAACATTGTCAGGGCCGTATTATTAATTTAAATACTTTTGAAGTTGAATTAAAACAAAATACAATATTGGGCAGAGCAACTAATCAATTTAAAATTGTAGAAAATTTTGAAGAAAATAATAAAAACGACAAAAGAAGTGACATGGTAATAGGAAATATTCAGAAAAATAAAATCGATATTTTTAAAGACATAGATGTATCACATTTAGATGAAAAAAATAAAAATTTGTTACTAGAATTATTAAATAGGTACAAAGATATTTTTATTGACAATGATTCTGTACTTACGAGTACTACTAAAGTTAAACATAAAATTATAACAGAAAATGTACCGCCAATCTCAAAACGCCCGTATCGTGTTCCATTCCATCAGAGACAAGTTATTAAAGATGAAATTGATAGATTGTTAAAATCCAAAATTATAAGACCATCAAATTCTCCTTGGTCCGCCCCTGTTGTACTTATTACAAAAAGAACTAAATCAGGTGACAATAAAATACGAATGTGTATAGATTATCGTGCGTTAAATTCCATTACTAAAAAAGATTATTTCCCAATTCCAAATTTAATTGAACAAATAGAACAATTTAATAATTCTAATTTATTTAGTGTGATCGATGTAACAGCTGCTTATCATCAAATAGATACTGCATTTTCCGTACCTAATGGTCATTATCAATATAACAAAATGCCTTTTGGTTTATGTAACGCTCCAGCTACATTTCAAAGATTTATGAATTTTACACTTTCCGGCCTAATTAATGAAATTTGTATTGTATATTTAGATGATATAATTATTTTTAATTCTTCAGGCATCGAGGATCATATTAAAAAATTAAGTTTAGTTTTTGACCGACTAAAAGATGCAAATATTAAACTAAAAGCTTCAAAATGTAATTTTATGATGAAAGAAGTCAAATATTTAGGCCATATAATATCTGAAAATGGAGTGAAACCAGACCCAAGTAAAATTGAATCAATTAAATCATATCCTCTTCCAAAATGTGTTAAAGATGTTCGAGGATTTTTAGGCCTAGTCGGTTGGTATAGGAAATTTATTCCAAAATTTTTAGCAGAACCACTCACAAATTTAACTAAAAAAAGATGTAAAATTTGAAATTACTCCTGAAGTCGAGCAGTCTACTACAAAATTGAAAGAAGCTATTACATCAGATTCAGTATTGATTTATCCAAATTTTGATGAACCCTTTATTTTATCTACCGACGCCAGTGGCGTAGGATTGGGAGTTATTTTAAGTCAGGTTAGAGGAGGTTTCGAAAAACCAATCGCTTATGCAAGCAGAAAATTAAATAAGGCTGAGAAAAATTATAGTACAACAGAATTAGAATGTTTGGCAGTTGTCTTTGGAATTAAACAATTTAGATATTACTTATACGGGAAAAAGTTTACAATAATTACAGATCACAGGTCATTAAAATGGCTTCTAACATTAAAAGATTGTAGTTCTAGATTATCAAGATGATCACTTCTGTTAAGCGAATATGACTTTGATATTAAATACAGACCTGGAAGAAAACACGGTAATGCTGATGCGCTAAGCCGAATGTATGAGATAAATAATGTATGTTCACAAAATTTTCAAGATTTTATTAAATATATTCAAAATTATAATAATAATAAAGATATTTCTAACGTTGTAAATATGGTGACTTATTATCAGCACCAGAAAATTTTTCTTTGGCTCATTGTGTGTCAAAAGATTTTAATATGAGTAAAGGAATTGCCAAAATATTTAAAAAACAATTTGGTCAAGTAAATTATTTGAAAAATCAAAGTAAAAATGTAGGTGAGGTAGCTACTTTAATTTTTCCACAAAGTTATGTATTTTATTTAATTACTAAAAGTAAATATTTCCAAAAACCTACTTATGAAAATGTTTTCCAATGCTTGATAAATTTAAAAGAATTCTGTTTAGAAAACAACGTTGAAAATTTAGCAATGCCTAAAATTGGCTGTGGACTAGATCGTTTAAATTGGGATATTGTTTTATCTATGATAAAATTTGTTTTTCAAAATTCTGCAATTAAAATTCACATATACTTATTATTTGAGAATTAAATTATTAATATTCAATCGGATAATTTCTAATAGATCTGTTGTGCTCATCCGTGAGTAATGTTCTGGGGTTCTCGCATCCTGACGAAATCTCCTGCGTAAGTTCGTCTAGGTGGTGAATTCCCGGTTACGCACTGGTGACTACAATAAGTCTACAACTTTATTGAATTCGCATCCGACAACTTTATTGAATTCGCATCCGATCGAAAAGGCAAGGAAATAAAATAAATTTTTTGAAAATTAAAATTAATAGCTCGAATCCACCAGTTGAGGTACACTATTCGTCTTTAGCAGGAGTACCTCTTCTGGTTTTTTGTTTAACTTAGTCGGGGAGGCTAGTATCTCACGTGACGCCCTTTGGATAGCCTATTCAAAATTTTTGAGACTAGCTGAGCCCTACCGGAATTCGAGCCGGTCATAGACCCTTCACACAGAAGAAGTGTTAAAGCTGCGTTATTTTTCCTTTGAGGAAAAATAACGTATTTCACGTAGGTTAAGTTATGTAAGTTAATTTTAATTAAATAATATATTCTTTGTTATAATCATTTATTTTTACTAAGTTTTCACTAAAATTAAATATAAGTTAAAAAAAGCAAATATGTATGATAATTATAGCAACCATTATATTAAGAACTAAATAAGTACCAGTTACTGTGGGAAAAATGTTTCAGGTACAACTATGATTGTTAAGGCACTCATAGTAACAATATTTTGGACTCTGTCCTGGGGGTTTATTGCATATGACTGCGAGGGACCTGTTCTCAACATGACCACCATTTCTCTGAAGGATGTCGAAGAGTGTCCACATCCAGATTACCAGAGTGAACAGGTCCAGGCCAAAGTTATTCAAAGAAATGGAGTTAAACTCGTACCAGTTCAAGCATGTCTTGTAGAAATAACTCGAATTATATATTACTGTGGAATGCATAGTCACACTTCTGCAGTAACAAATGGGATTGCAAATTATGTATACAAAATCGGAGTCGAAGAATGTAGAAATATTCATAGATACAAAACACTAAAAATTTACCAACAAATCATCGGAGAAATAAATATGAACGGTACAACATCAGCCTCATTAGTAGCCTACGGCAGTCTAACACCCGAAAGGGCTTGTAAAGGAACAACGTATCATGAAAATGGTCGCACCTGGGACAACGTCGTTATTAGAGCTGCAGTAAAAATACAAACCAGAGACTATTTAGCTCCAGTAAAATTGGATTTTATTATGTTATATTACTTATAAAGTATGTATGCGGAGTAGGGCTTCGAGCAATCACTATTTACCATACAATTGGTTGCGGTTGGTACCTTATCACCAGTATATGGGGTACTTTAACTAACTGGCTCCTTCATCGAAATATATTGATCAATCAAAAGAAGCAGAATACAACCAGTGATACGGAGACAACAACCACTCTCGGAGCTCCTCCCCGCCTTTACCCGGAGATCAACAGCCCATCCCATTGGACGGATAATCGTCAGGATCAAACTTAAGTTATGTACTGCTTTATTATTTTTAATCATTTTAATTTTAATATAGATATAGTTGTTAAAAATATAAACTGTTACAAATGTATTCGTAGTAACCCACCTTACCTTCCACGAGAATTGAGTGCTCGGGGACTTTAGTGATCAGCCCTCATATGTGCCAGGAACTTTGACGTGGAGGTGCAGAGTGAATTTCGTATGTAATGTATTATTAAGTTTAATTTTGTATTTTATATCATACTAACACTTGTAAAGGAATGACACTTGAGAGTATCATTCTTTCTTAAAGAAGGGGGTAATGTAACAAACCGCCAAAATTTAAATAATTAGCTGATATAGTCATTCATTATTAGTGGGGTAAAAATGCTGAGCAAGTTAGTTTTTTCAATCTTCTTGCTCTCGGAGAATTCATTCATTCATTCGCAAGCATGCGTCTCAACAGTAATTAGTTAATTTTATCTATCATTCCGTTTTTTTAAAAATTATTCTAAATTCATATTAAATTACAATCAACAAACCTCAAGTGTCTCTCCTACAACTCCCTGAACTATGTAAGTATAAACTTTTATTATTTTACAATATTGTAGTTTGTAAGAATAAATTAGTGTGTAGAGCTAAGAAAATCCATTATTTACCTACGAGGGCTACGAACCCAAAACCTCTCAAATCTCCCAAAACCTCTCAATCCTTTTATCTTTCTGTCTTTTTACCTCCTGCCTATCAATATATAGATGAGGGAGGTATTGTTTTTGGTCAGATTTCTCGAGTGTGGGTTTTCAACATATGAGCACGAATTAGGGTCCCTAGAATACGATTTTACTATTTTTAACGTGATGTCTGTATGTGTGTGTGTGTGTGTGTGTGTGTGTGTGTGTGTGTGTGTGTGTGTGTGTGTGTGTGTGTGTGTGTGTGTGTGTGTGTGTGTGTGTGTGTGTGTGTGTGTGTGTGTGTGTGTGTGTGTGTGTGTGTGTGTGTGTGTGTGTGTGTGTGTGTGTGTGTGTGTGTGTGTGTGTGTGTGTGTGTGTGTGTGTGTGTGTGTGTGTGTGTGTGTGTGTGTGTGTGTGTGTGTGTGTGTGTGTGTGTGTGTGTGTGTGTGTGTGTGTGTGTGTGTGTGTGTGTGTGTGTGTGTGTGTGTGTGTGTGTGTGTGTGTGTGTGTGTGTGTGTGTGTGTGTGTGTGTGTGTGTGTGTGTGTGTGTGTGTGTGTGTGTGTGTGTGTGTGTGTGTGTGTGTGTGTGTGTGTGTGTGTGTGTGTGTGTGTGTGTGTGTGTGTGTGTGTGTGTGTGTGTGTGTGTGTGTGTGTGTGTGTGTGTGTGTGTGTGTGTGTGTGTGTGTGTGTGTGTGTGTGTGTGTGTGTGTGTGTGTGTGTGTGTGTGTGTGTGTGTGTGTGTGTGTGTGTGTGTGTGTGTGTGTGTGTGTGTGTGTGTGTGTGTGTGTGTGTGTGTGTGTGTGTGTGTGTGTGTGTGTGTGTGTGTGTGTGTGTGTGTGTGTGTGTGTGTGTGTGTGTGTGTGTGTGTGTGTGTGTGTGTGTGTGTGTGTGTGTGTGTGTGTGTGTGTGTGTGTGTGTGTGTGTGTGTGTGTGTGTGTGTGTGTGTGTGTGTGTGTGTGTGTGTGTGTGTGTGTGTGTGTGTGTGTGTGTGTGTGTGTGTGTGTGTGTGTGTGTGTGTGTGTGTGTGTGTGTGTGTGTGTGTGTGTGTGTGTGTGTGTGTGTGTGTGTGTGTGTGTGTGTGTGTGTGTGTGTGTGTGTGTGTGTGTGTGTGTGTGTGTGTGTGTGTGTGTGTGTGTGTGTGTGTGTGTGTGTGTGTGTGTGTGTGTGTGTGTGTGTGTGTGTGTGTGTGTGTGTGTGTGTGTGTGTGTGTGTGTGTGTGTGTGTGTGTGTGTGTGTGTGTGTGTGTGTGTGTGTGTGTGTGTGTGTGTGTGTGTGTGTGTGTGTGTGTGTGTGTGTGTGTGTGTGTGTGTGTGTGTGTGTGTGTGTGTGTGTGTGTGTGTGTGTGTGTGTGTGTGTGTGTGTGTGTGTGTGTGTGTGTGTGTGTGTGTGTGTGTGTGTGTGTGTGTGTGTGTGTGTGTGTGTGTGTGTGTGTGTGTGTGTGTGTGTGTGTGTGTGTGTGTGTGTGTGTGTGTGTGTGTGTGTGTGTGTGTGTGTGTGTGTGTGTGTGTGTGTGTGTGTGTGTGTGTGTGTGTGTGTGTGTGTGTGTGTGTGTGTGTGTGTGTGTGTGTGTGTGTGTGTGTGTGTGTGTGTGTGTGTGTGTGTGTGTGTGTGTGTGTGTGTGTGTGTGTGTGTGTGTGTGTGTGTGTGTGTGTGTGTGTGTGTGTGTGTGTGTGTGTGTGTGTGTGTGTGTGTGTGTGTGTGTGTGTGTGTGTGTGTGTGTGTGTGTGTGTGTGTGTGTGTGTGTGTGTGTGTGTGTGTGTGTGTGTGTGTGTGTGTGTGTGTGTGTGTGTGTGTGTGTGTGTGTGTGTGTGTGTGTGTGTGTGTGTGTGTGTGTGTGTGTGTGTGTGTGTGTGTGTGTGTGTGTGTGTGTGTGTGTGTGTGTGTGTGTGTGTGTGTGTGTGTGTGTGTGTGTGTGTGTGTGTGTGTGTGTGTGTGTGTGTGTGTGTGTGTGTGTGTGTGTGTGTGTGTGTGTGTGTGTGTGTGTGTGTGTGTGTGTGTGTGTGTGTGTGTGTGTGTGTGTGTGTGTGTGTGTGTGTGTGTGTGTGTGTGTGTGTGTGTGTGTGTGTGTGTGTGTGTGTGTGTGTGTGTGTGTGTGTGTGTGTGTGTGTGTGTGTGTGTGTGTGTGTGTGTGTGTGTGTGTGTGTGTGTGTGTGTGTGTGTGTGTGTGTGTGTGTGTGTGTGTGTGTGTGTGTGTGTGTGTGTGTGTGTGTGTGTGTGTGTGTGTGTGTGTGTGTGTGTGTGTGTGTGTGTGTGTGTGTGTGTGTGTGTGTGTGTGTGTGTGTGTGTGTGTGTGTGTGTGTGTGTGTGTGTGTGTGTGTGTGTGTGTGTGTGTGTGTGTGTGTGTGTGTGTGTGTGTGTGTGTGTGTGTGTGTGTGTGTGTGTGTGTGTGTGTGTGTGTGTGTGTGTGTGTGTGTGTGTGTGTGTGTGTGTGTGTGTGTGTGTGTGTGTGTGTGTGTGTGTGTGTGTGTGTGTGTGTGTGTGTGTGTGTGTGTGTGTGTGTGTGTGTGTGTGTGTGTGTGTGTGTGTGTGTGTGTGTGTGTGTGTGTGTGTGTGTGTGTGTGTGTGTGTGTGTGTGTGTGTGTGTGTGTGTGTGTGTGTGTGTGTGTGTGTGTGTGTGTGTGTGTGTGTGTGTGTGTGTGTGTGTGTGTGTGTGTGTGTGTGTGTGTGTGTGTGTGTGTGTGTGTGTGTGTGTGTGTGTGTGTGTGTGTGTGTGTGTGTGTGTGTGTGTGTGTGTGTGTGTGTGTGTGTGTGTGTGTGTGTGTGTGTGTGTGTGTGTGTGTGTGTGTGTGTGTGTGTGTGTGTGTGTGTGTGTGTGTGTGTGTGTGTGTGTGTGTGTGTGTGTGTGTGTGTGTGTGTGTGTGTGTGTGTGTGTGTGTGTGTGTGTGTGTGTGTGTGTGTGTGTGTGTGTGTGTGTGTGTGTGTGTGTGTGTGTGTGTGTGTGTGTGTGTGTGTGTGATTTTTCGTCCACGATAACTCAAATACGATACATGTAAAAAATATAATATTTGGTATTTAAGAGTTCTATTCTAATATGATGAACTGATTAGATTTTGACTACAATTGGTTAACCGGAAGTAGTACTTTACTTGAAGCTTTAAAACGTTTTTCCTAAACAATACCTCTAAATACCATATTTTCGCAAATTTCGATATTATAAATTGAAAGATTTTTTAATTTTCTACCGATCTGCATAATTACGTTTATATATGACTTCTAGCTAGATAGAAAAAAATATATAAATTATAATAATTTTACATATCGTTTAGGCTGAGAAATTTCGATAAAACAGATGAGTTATGCATATGTTCATAAAATTTGACATATAATGTCAAATTTGATGTAAGTAAGTGTAAACGATAAAATAAGTAAAAATGAAGTCATTTTATTGTGAAATTTAAAAAGATGGAAAAAATATATTAGGAATGTATTTGCATGCGTGAATCAAAGTAAGTTCAATTCCGATTTTAGTAACGTCAAAAATAGCTGTCTTATTGGTTATACAAAATTTATGAAGGAAATTTTAGGTATGAAATGAATTAATAATATTCTGAACTGCAATAACAAACTAATTTTAAAACTACAAATCAAATGTATTGAAAAACATAGAATATATTACTACTGTGGCGGGAGGTATTGTGTTGGACACACCAGATTTTTTTATAATAAATTATTAGGAAGATAATAATACTTCAAGTAAGAATTTATTAATCTTTTTTTTAAAATATTTAATATAATTAGTCTTTATTACATTTCTATTAAGAAATATATTTAAAGCACGTTACAGAGTCTCGCTTGTTACACTGTTTCCTTCTTAAGATTGTTTCGTCCCGAAAAAGATCGCAATCAACGTCGAATTCTTGACGAAATCTGCTTGTCTCATTCTGGAGTTGAACTCCTCTATGAGGTAAAGGCAGTTTGATAACATACGGTCTTACATCATCTTCATTCGACAAGTTGAACATCTTGCGAATACGGCCGGCTCTCTTAGGACCATCAAAGATAAAACATCCTCCGACGGATTTGCGATTTCTTATAGTGGTACGACGTGGTCTGTTGCAAGAGTGACCCTTGGGCAACAGCAAACGAACACGGTTATTTGTCAGCACACCCTGTTTCATCGGGAAAACCTGCTTGTTGTTTCGTCCGGTGATGCGGAAGACGTAACCTTTCCATCCATTGCCTAACGCATCAGCATCTACTTCTTCCACGTTGTTCAGGTAGCCGGTGCCGTCTAACGCAATCTCGTCGCCCAGAACGACCAGCTCAGCTGCTAGCTCATCATTGTCGCTCTCAGGTATGTTGTAGTTGCGGCACAACGCTTCTTGTACTTCGTCGATGTGCTCCAGGGGTCGGCCATCTTGTTAGTCAGGTCATCTATCTCATCTATGTTTATCTTCTTGAATTTCTTGACTGCAATTGTAAACTGTTCGTATTATCTCTCTTTTCATTCTTCCATGCTCAATTCTTCTGCAATCCATTCGATTTGCATTCTTGTGAGGATCGCCTTTAGAGAATGGCGGGGATCTGTTTTGAGGAGGTTTGTCTATTGCTGGTGGCTGATCCGGCTTTTATTTATCTCGTTCATTTCGTTTTCGATCGCGTCGTTCACGATCAGACCATTTATTTTGATCGCATCTATCATTTCTGTTCATGTTTTGATCTCTGCCTCGATCCCTACTGTCTCGATCTCTATTGTCTCCGAAATCTCTGTGAAAAGGAGATCCTTGTCTTTCATCTATGTCCGTGGATGCTAACAAATGAAGCATGCCTTCCTCAGATCCACCAACTGATACATCCAAATTTAATGAACTAACTGAGCCATCAAATCTTGGTCCGCTACCAGTGGCCGCAAGCCACTGACCATCCAAAAGCACTCACTCTTCCGGCCCATTCGCATCCTTCACTTCAACGTTCATGCCACTATCACAACGAGATCCCATCCTACCGGCATAAAATTAATTAGGTGGAACAACCACCACGTCCGATACCGAATCCAGAAACAACAGGAGAAGGAACGAACCCTGACCTCTCCATCAAACATGCATCGTTCAGTCTGTCCTCTAAAACTCCAGAAACCTCAGTTTTTCTTCACATATTCTAGAATTTTCCGTTAATTCTTCTTTTAACATTCTAGCACTTTCTTCCAACTTTCGAGAACTTTCCTCTAATTCGTTCTTCAAAGTTTTAGAATTTGCCATTAATTCTTCTTTCAATGTTCTAGACCTTTCTTCCACCTTTCCAGAATTTTCTATCAATTCTTTTTTTATATTCTAGAACATTCTTCAAACTTTCTAGAACATTCCCCAAAATTTACATGAAAAGTTCTAGAATTTTCTGTCAGTCGTTCTTTGAACTTTCCTTTCGACTTTCTAGGACCCTCTACAAACTTTTTTTCTAATATTCTAGAACTTTCCGCTAACTTTTGTCCTAATTTTCTATAATATTCTGTAATATTTCTTTTAATCTTCTAGTATGTTTTTCCGAACTTTCCTCTAATTTTTTTTCCAACAATTTGACAAAATCGGCGGCATCAATCGGAATTTCGAATAAGAAGTCAGGATTTTCACCAGCTTCTACCAAGACTTGCCGTAAGCGAAGTCGTAGAACAGTCTTGGTTGAAGAAGATTGGAAGAAGTAATACAAGAACATTATAGAAAATTGGGACAATAGTTAGTGAAAATTTCTAGAACGCCAGAACAAAAGTTGGTCGAGGGTTTAGAAAATTTAAAGAAAAGTTAAAAAAACAAAAGTTTGAGGAGGGTTCTAGAAAATCGGAAGGAAAATTATAAAACTTTTGAAGTAAATTTGAAAGAATATTCTAGAAAGGCTGAAGAAAGTTCTAGAATATTAGAAGAAGAACTAATGGGAAAGAATATTATGTTTTGTTAGATATTTTGAAATGTACAAGATTTCTCAAAAGATCATCCGCACGCCCATGGCCTCCACGTTCTGGCGCTAAAGCCAAACCACTTGAAAGGGACAGACTGCAAGACGCTGAGCCTGTATCTGCAGGGTTGATATGTAGATTCTAGAAGATTCCACGATCACGCGTCTGGATCTTGGTGGTGAGGGAAGACGCTACCCCCGAAACGCCCTCATTCTGAAGGAGAGAAGAGGGATATTTTTGTATATAACCCGAGTCCAAATCTGTACTCGAGGAGTCAGATCCAGGACTCCACTATGCTTGACTTGTCCGAGGTAGTTTGTCCTGGTCTTCTTGACTCCACTTCCCTATACTCCTTCTCTCCCTCTGACAACGCTATCGAAAGTTGCTCAAAAGGCCCTGTCTGGCATATCTATAGATTTTCCTCCCCGCTGGCGTCGTCTCAAAGTTGCTCAAAAGGTACTGTCTGGCACATGGACGACCTGGTGCACCCTCTGACACCGCTGTCGAAAGTTGCTCAAAAGGCTCTATCTGGCACATCAATAGTTTTTCCTCTCCGCTGGCGTCGTCTCATAGTTGCTCAAAAGGCCCCGTCTGACACAAAGGCGACCTGGTGCACCCTCTGTCCACCACGATGGAGATACTTAATTTAAATAAACACAACGTAGGGTAAGTTAAACCTTCCAAAAGACGATCTTTGGCCAATTTATGAATGTGTGCGGAGGAGTTAGGTAACGTACTGTTACAATATTCTACCCAATTTTTAATCTTTTTACTAATAATTTCTTTTTAAATTTGAATCTACTTCAATTATTCAATTATTTAATTTATTCTTACTTTTAAACATAAATTTAGGCACAATAGATCAACTTTCGAAACGTAATTCTGGGTTTTGTACAATTTCTAAAGGATTTTATTTATTTCTTCTGGAACCTTATACATATATTATAAGTCAAGGATTGTTTAATTTTTTAACTGTAGTTTCTAATTCATTTCCACATTTGTCATTAATATTTTTACTTATAATTTCAACTTCTTCTTCACTTCGTGTTTCTATTAATAATAACCCATTCCTTAATGTTTTAAATGTATTAATGCCTTCTTTCATATCTGTAGGATTCATATTCTATTTTATTTCAGTCTTCATAAAATCCGTTGAAAGATTTGACTTTGACTTGACATATATTTTATGTTTCCTATCAATTTCAAAATTTCTAATTCTATTAGAATCATTTGCTGATTTTGCAGCTGCAGTGGCATATGTTGTATTGATACCAATGTTTAAAATTTCTTTATTGTTTTTATCTTCATTTTCTTTAATTAACTTTAAAATTTGGGAGTCTTTTCTTCTAATGATTTTTTTATATATTTAGTTATATACTTTCCACACTGACGAAACAACTTTTCAAATGTCTTGTTTAAAATCATTTTTCAAATTACCGCTTTTTTTGGTTATAACGACCAAACTTTGAAAAGCATTTTAAGACGTACGTCAACATCATCTGACATCTTGATAGGGATGCATTTGCGTTTGTGTGCGCGTGTGTGTGCGGGCGTACGTACATGCGTGCGTGTGTGGGTACGTGCATGCGTGTGTGTGTGTATGTATGTGCGTGTGTGTGTGTGCTTGTATAAGCGTGTATGTGCGTGTGTGCATGTGTGTGCGCGTGTGTGTGCGCATGCATGTGCCTGTGAGTACAGGAGTGCACGCGTGTGTTTGCATGTGTGTGCGTGTGTGTGCGTTTGTGTGCGTACATGTATTATCTCAATGTCTCAAATGAATAAAGGTAGACTATTATTTGGTTACTATTATATTTTTATATAATTTTAATATAATTAAAAATATTATGTAGTGATATCTTACTGTACAAAGGGAAATAACGTATTAAGATCTAAACTATGACATTAATATATTACGATATAATAAAGAATTGTGATTATTTTACATGGATTTTACGAGGATTTCAGCCTCACAGGTAAGTGACGTAGGGCTCCGACAAGTATTTGGAAGAAGAGTAGAAGATATTAGACTTATTTCTTTTTCCGCTTCATCTAATATTCTATCAAATACTTTAATAAACTCGTCTACATTTTCGTGAGTAAAAACCATAGGTGGTTTTAACTTAATCACGTTGCAGTTAGGACCATCCGCACTTATAAGAATGTGATTATTCTTCATCCTGTAAAAAAAAAAACAAAAATTACAAATACAAGTACAAGTATTTCTGATTTGTTGCAAGCTATTTTTCCACAAATTGTTATCAAACTATTTTCTGCCTACATTATTGTATTTTGTAAATGTCATACCAAATATGATTGAGTTAAATTTTATATATAGCAGTATTTTCTTTATTATTATTTATATTATTTTATTTATTAATCATGCACGTTTACAATCTTTTTCATGTTTTTCTTCTTTTGCCGAATTAACTCTGTTTTGTTTAATTTTTTTAATGCCTATTTGGGTCGATTAAGTATTTATAATTCTAGGAACTAAAAATCTTTAAAGTAATATCTTTTATTTACTATTTGTGAATATTTTTTATATACAGGGTTAAAACTCGAATACCCGAACATAGATATTTAACATTTAAAATTATATTTTCCCGATTCCTTCCTTCCCTTTTGTCATATTACGCTAAAAATATAACAATTTTATTTTGTTTCATTTTTTAAATTCAAAATTAATTTATGTAACATTATTCACTTTAACAGTAATTTTTGTCTCAATTCCATAACTATCGCTATTTTTGGGGTGATTTAAGTCATTCTCACACCTAATGTGTGGGCTTACAAGGGAAGAAAAATTATTTTCGCTTATTGATTCACAGGCAGAATTTTATGTTCTAAAACAAAGACTTAAAGCTTTTTTTGTCTAAAATAATCAGAGAAGCAGGAAATTACGAAAATATGATTTTATATGTTAAATCCCTATGTTCGGGTGTTCGAATTACCATCCTGTATGTATATTCCATTTTTTTCAAAAATAAAAAAATGTTTGTGTTGTTTGTTGCAACAGTATTTTTGCTTTATTTATTATATCTAGATTTATAATGCAGTAAAATCTTAATTTTAAATCACATTTTACAAGAGCAATTTATTTAATTTAAATTATTATTATTATTTTAACGAACAATAACTAATTTAGAGATATGCAATAATACAGTATTGTGTTAAAATTTGTATAATGATGTATTAAAACTAAAACAAATAGTACATAAAATATTTTCTTTTCGAAATCGCTAATAAAGTACACGATATCACTCCGCGAAATAAGCCAAAATAGTAGCTAAAGTAAAACTTTACAGACTCTTATCTAAAAATATGACTTTACGACCTCATCTGTCAAAATTAATTTAACCTCTATTTTAATAGTATTATTTTGCACTATCTAAAGTAACAAACATATTATTCTATAATACTATTGGTGAATTTATTTATTATATACCTCTGATAAAAATTTATCAGATTTAATGTCTAATTTACGTCTAAGCACAAGTAAACAATAATGAAAATTGAAAACAAATAATTGACACTTTGAATAGTACTTTTGTAATCATAGCCATTCCCGTTGCAATAGCTAGCTGACGTTTTACAAATACATAAAATATTACCTATATATTAATCCCAGTTACATTAGTTCACATATATTACACAAAAATTATCTTGAAATGTAATTTTTCGAGCTTTTTTTTGAGTAAAAGCATGTAAACAACATTCAAAGTTAGCAGAATATGGGGCGACCAATCAGAATCGAGATTGCTATTGGCTACACTATATGTATTTAGTCACTATAATAAAAATGATACTAGGATGCAGTCATCTTATTAAAATTTACTCAATCTCGACCGGTTCTAATATTACAAGGATCATCATCCGAGAACGATTTGGCTTAAACTGAAACCGGTGCAGGTTGATTAAATTTCAATAAACTCGCTGAATACTAGTATTGTTTTTATTATCCTATAATTATCAAGTGTGAAGGCCTGGAAAACAGCATCCGAGAAAATTATTTCCATTAGAAAAGAAAGAAGTTGATTTAAAAAAATAGATTCTATCACATTCTAATTCCAGTTGAAAGTCAAAAATTCATAGAATTTGTAACCCCGTATCCCGTATGGTCACTACGAGTTTAAGAAGACTCTATTCGGGTTTTGAAATTCTCCAGCATCTTTCCAGTGATTTATTAATCATTATTTTTTAAGAACATTGTCACTGACAGTAGTATCAATTCATGTATTGTAAAATTACATATGCATTTTGAATATATTTTCCAAGAGGGACAAATAATACAAAGAAATGACAAGAAGATAGCAGATATAAATTATCCGCAACCGGAAGATGTTACTCAGGTTCAAAGATTTCTGGAATTGATATTTTCGAAAACTCGTTCAAAACTTCATAATAAATTTCTTAAACCTCAGCGATTTATTAAAAAGGAACAACAAATTTGAATTTGTTTTTTGTGCAAAAAAGAACCTTTAAGAGTCAAACAAACAGTTTAAGAATTTATAAGTAAGATGCGACAACAGAAATGCACAAAATCACTTCAAAATTTTTCTTCTGCAAAAGAACGAATAGGACAATATGCATCATTTAATATTTTACTTCAATAAGATGGCTTCATTTCAAAACAAAATTACTTCAGTAAGAAATGGAAGTAGGTATAAGTTATTATAATTGCATTGATATATTTAATTACATACTTTCTTAAAAGTCATCGAAATTAGAATACAAATTAATTGCGAGGCATTTAAACAGACCATAAGTAAAAAAAAATGAGTGCAAAGATAGAAACATGAGCACTGTATTTAAAGATTTTGACTGTCGATTCAAACATAGATCGAGTGAATTACATATTTAGATATATTTACAATTTCTATTTTTCAGCATCCCACATACATTTTCTTTGTTTTTTGTTTTACATATTGGAGCAAGTAAAATTATAAATAAATCTCGAATGTTATGAGTTAATATCAGACCACCGTACCTGCCCCAATGCTACCAAGTTAACTGTTTAACTAAACTCATCGTCCCTATGTTTCCTATAGCAGCTATGTATTTATTATCTTTTTATACCGTGTGTCCCAAATAATTGTTGTCATAGATATTTAACATAGGAAAATGATTTTTTGATAAATTGAAACATTCCGGCTACTAACTAAGTTACTATATTGTGTAGGGCAATATTAAATATATTCCTACATTTTATTTTATACAGATGACTTCATTTTATTCACATTATCATAAATGTTTAATTTGAGGAAAATATAAAGCAGATTTTTTAAAATTTATCTTTAATAATACAATAATAAAAGCAAAACGTTTTTTAATATAAAAGTGAACTAAAATTTATTAACTTACGTAGTGACCACTCGTTTAGCGAGAAGTGGTGCAGGTGATCTCGATTCGCGATCCTTTACTAGATCGATTCCAACAAATAATCCAACTCCTCGAATGTCTCCAATGTGCTTATGTTTCTTCTTCAATTTCTCACATTGTTTCAGCAAGTAACTCCCAACTTCAATAGCATTATCACGCAATTTTTCTTTCTGAATCACATCAAGGACAGCATTTGCAATCGCGCAGGATACAGGATTTCCCCCATACTGAAACATTATATTTATTAGTTTATTATTATTACTAGTTTGTATACTATTTTTTTGCGCTACTGTTTTATTTTACTATCCTTTTTTAATTTGTAATAGCTCAGATAATTACTACTTACAATATTACGCCTGATATTTGTATATTTATTTTAAATAAGGGTAAGTTTTCATATAATTTTTGACTATTTAAAAACAAGTAGTCACAAATTCTTGAAAAAAGATAATATGAGGCTATTATGAAAATGAAATATAGTTTCATTAAGTAAGTTCTCATTTTTCCATTTTGTCATTGTTTCTAGTTTTTCTTATTTTTTGTGTTATCTTCTTGCATAATACCTACGTTTATCTTGCTTAAAGTAGGATTGCGCTTAGAACTGTTAAGTATATTCCTAATTTGTTTTCCGTAATCCTTTTTTTTATCTGAAAACTATTTAATGCGCCTATACATATGTTACTTTTCACCTATCTTAGATTTATTTCGCCTTCTTCTTTGCATTTATCATTCATTAGTACTTCTAAATAATTATAGCTACCAGTTTCGTAAATTTTTTAATTAATTAAGTTAAATTTTTGCTGCTTTGTCTAAATTTTTTTCTGTAATTCTCTTACAAATCCATAGCTTGATATTTTTTGCTCAGTAGCGTTCTTTCATTATTTGTGCCGCATTTCCTTACAGTGGCTTCTAATAAATTTAACAAAATCCAGTCACAGGGCTTTTTGACTTTGATTTTTTTTCATCGAATCCTATCGTATTTTTTTGTTTTTTGTACCAGTTTGAATAATTTGTTTGCGATTCCTAAATCCCTTATAGACTGGTCAGTTTTCCTCTATTTACTGTAAACAGCCTTCAAATATTATGAATAACAAAAAAGTACATATGTTATCAGAATTTCGTAAACCACGACTCCTTTAAATAGTTACATTTGATCATGTCGTCTTTCTTGCATATTTGTACAATAATATCATTCTTGCCGGATTTCTCGTACTTCTTCTTAGTCACCAGATTTGCTCATTTAGTGTGTTTCTTTTATATCTGATATTACTTGCCATGAATTCATTCTGTCCTGGACTTTTATTATTTTAAATTTATTAATTACGGTGTTTTTTCTTCACTGGACCCTATTCTAAATCTTTATTTATTAGTTATTAGAAGTATCGTTTCAATACTTCTTGTTTCTTTTGAATTCTCTCTCTCTCTCTATGGCACAACATTCCTCTGAGGAATAGGGCCTCAAGTACCTGAGGTACTTGTTTCATGACAGTTTTACTTGCATTTTAGTGATGCAGGTTGTCAGCCTACAGCCTCTGCAAGGTCAGCACACACCGAGCCGTTGTGCGGTAACCCATCCAATTGGACAGGGCGGGCTATGTTGCTTATCTACACGATCAGACAAGACACGCCACGACCACACAACCGTACTGGCTGACTGTTTCTTTTGAATTAATTTTTCTTTTTTATCATTCGTATATATTTTTATTACATGGTTATCGTAATTCTTCTTAATTTCTGTTGCATCTTGAAACGTCTTATTAATTTTTTACTGTATTTTTCTTCATTTCAGTTTTTTTATTTCTTTCCTCATTTGTACATATTTTTATCTTCCTTTGTCTGGTCTTGGGAATTATTCTTACCTTACTTATCACTGGTTTGTAAAAATGTTTCTTGGAATTACTTTCTTACTTTCAACACCGTTGCTATTTTCGATTTGTTTATCATCGTCTATTTTTTAGACGTATTCTTAATTTTTATTTTTAACTTTTTTATAATATCAATGACCACGAAATGGTCGGAATTAATATGCTTCATATTTTTTATCTATTAATATGTTGTCCATTTGGTTAGATTTTTTGTCCCTATTATCAACCTCTGACCTCTGTTATTGAGAAGCTTATACCATTTATTGGTAAACATTATATATTCTACCTTTAAATATACGTTTCTTTCAGACGCATTTGTTGCATGGCTACAATATTGTATTTATTTATTTGCAAAACTAGATTTTTTATTGCTCCCTGCTTAAAAATTCGTTGTACATTCTACGTTCTTAAACGTTTTCTGATATTTTCTTTTAGATGTCTAATTATTTTATCCTTGTCCGTTGGTTGTTTCTGTTTTTGTGTGAACAATTGTTAGTTTTTAGATTGAACTTCATTTCTTCTCTACCTGTTATGTTCCTATTTTCATTTAATTCCATTTAATAACAAGGACTTAAAAAAAATAATAGTAATCAGTTTCAACATTTCCCATCCTTCCGTTCTAGCGCCGCTCTTTTAATAATTTTCGGATTTAACGTTTTTTGTCAAGTCGGAGTCAATGTATATATTTTCTTAATTTGTTCTTGTTTTCATTTATCTTCACCTTTCCATTGAAAATTGTCCGTTTGTATATTATACAGCTGATTCAACATTATTGTAAAAATGATATGACAAATGTACTGTATAATCTTTCACGCTATGTTTTGTTGTTGTTTTCTTATATTATTTTTTTTACCTTTTTCCCATTTTTCTACTTACTAGTATTCTCGTAATTTTATTCTTTTTTCCAATGTCCTATTTCTGCTCATGGTATAAATTATATAAATTTGCTAATGATCAAAATTCACTAATGATTATTTGATTCGCTATACATAATTTTCATTTATAATCATAAAATTGGCAGTGCAAAATAGTATATTATTCAATGAGCAAGTAATGTTTGCTATTACATTTGAGAATGAATTTGCCAACACGAGAGAAAGCGAGTATTGTAAATCATTCGAATGATTTATAGCCATTACATGCGAATAGAATACTATACTCGTATACCAATTAATAATATACCGCTAATCCTCCGCGATTCCTACGTTCAAGAATTTGAAATGGAGATATATATGCATCGCTCACAACTGGGTATCAATTGCTCAATTCTATAATTATATAAGCTATGGGCTGGCACAGATATTATGAAGCCTGGGACTTGGAAATTTAAGTTTAACGAAGAAAGTACTTTCGTAAAAATTGTAGATGAGATATCGACAAAATATTCAAATTAGTAATTTTATTATAAATAAACAATGTTAGATTACTCTAATAATATTATGTAAAATAATTCTTTACTTTGTTGTTATTTCTATATTTATTTATTTACTTTTAAATATTAAATTGTGAATTAGAAGTAATTCTAGTTTGATGCGCATTAAGTACACTGCCCTACTTGTGTGTGATGCAGATATATTTCTATTACACTTTATTAAACGTGTTTACAGTACATTGGTCAGATAGGGGATCAGCGGTATATTAATGTATTATTAATAAGTGTATGACTACACTTTATCCACAACTATAACATGAAAAATATGTTTATTGTAACCAAATATGTCATCACACTTTCGCAGATTAATAACAATAGCTCGCGAAACTGCTTCATGATATACTTAACGCAATGCAATTATTTCTATTATTATTTAGCAAACAGTTTAAGCTTAAAAAGAAAAAAATATGTCTACGGATTTATTCCAATCAATGTTGTCAAATGATTTCTAATATTAAGTAGGTACAAATTGTTTGGGTATTGAATTTTTGCAAAAAGTCATCAAAAGTAGACGTGTTTGGTAACAAATGAAAAAGTTGAACATGTAGTTACGTGCAAGTGTTCAAAAATTATCCATATCGATCAGATTTTTTAAAATTGTTGAAAGATGTTTGGTATTAAGTGAAATAACTCGGCAATAAAAGTCAATCATTTTGAATGCTTTGCCTTTCCAACATGACCGTAGTGTAAATGTGTTTTTGAGAGCTTATTTTATTGCACCGCGTGCCAGAAATTTATGTGATTGATTCGTAAGAAAATCTTACCGTATTGAAATATTCTACTCCAGTTTTTCTGAAACTATCCGCTATTTCCTGCGTAGTAACTACCGCAGCCACTGGATGTCCATTTCCCATAGGCTTACCCATTGTAACTATGTCTGGCACGACGAAGTCACCTTGAAGTTGATAAGCCCACCAATGTGTACCAACCCTACCAAAGCCAACCTGCACCTCATCGGCGATGCAGAGGCCACCGGCCTTCCGCACATGTCGGTACACTTCCTGCAGATATCCTTTGGGCGGAATGATCTGTCCACCACAACTCTGGAGGCTCTCTGCAATATAGGCGCAGATACCACGGCCCTCGGATTGCACTTTCTCACATATTTCAGCAATTTCGTTTCCGTATAAAATTCCTAATTCCTGGTTTGGATGAGACGATGTGGAAAATTTTCCACGGTAACTATCGGGGCAAGATGCCTGCAAAAATAAATCAATATGTGATTAAGACTAACTCGTATCAAGAAATAAATTCATATTATTTATTTCGGAGTATGGTTTCTTTTTTAATACAATTGTTTCCTTTTTTGGGAATAAACGTGATTAGTTTTAATGATATAAGATAACGTATAGGAGAGAAAATTGACTCTGTCGGGTACAGAAATAAGACTATAAATATCGCAATTATGATAAAGGGGCATATACCTTATTTTCTTCAGTATAGCACTGTTTACCAACGGCCCATATTTGAGCTGCTCTACCCATTCATTGTATCTTCCGGCTACCTACTATGTAGTAGCTACAGCTTTACAGTCCATAAGCATGAATTTAATTTTTGTTTCAAATATTGTGTTATAGGAATGAAAACTGCATTTCCATAAATGTTTCCAATCTATTTGCAATATTTATTGTTAGACTGATTTTATATATAATTAAAATATAACGAAGATATTTATGAACCCGGTTTACGACTCCTCATATGAGACACGTCTGATTAAAATACAGAAACAAATGTAAATTTAAACATGAATTGAATATTGCAATTTTAATATAAAAGTAGTAAGTGTACCAGTGTATATTAAAAAGCACACTATCAAAAAGGTTTCATTTTGTTTCACTCCTTATGAATCACCTCGTACACTTAATTTAACAAATGTTTATAGCGTACTTTAATTATTTTTAATTTATATTGTAAATCCTTTTTCTATACTGAATAATTATTTTTGTACCTACAGTGGGCAGTGGTTATTATTATTTTATAATAATTTTCGTGT
Source organism: Stenolophus ochropezus (assembly GCA_035578165.1). NCBI lineage: Eukaryota > Metazoa > Arthropoda > Insecta > Coleoptera > Carabidae > Stenolophus > Stenolophus ochropezus. The sequence goes on along the minus strand of JAQOWZ010000019.1, from coordinate 16,293,799 downwards.
CAATATTCTTAAGAAAATGCATTACAATATACTTACTAAATGAACATGATCTTTCTTGCCACTTCCCCCTGGGAGATTGAATTTGTAATGCGATATATCAATCAGCGATGTTAGATGGCCATGGTAGGCACTGGAAAAATATACTACTGAGCTACCAATCCAAATTTGAACTCTCTACACAACGGAACCCGGGGCCCAGGTTGTCACGAGTGCTTCACATATATACATTACGCTTTTATTTGGTATTACAGACATTCGTAACAACCTCAGCCGCGCGAAACAACAATAGGAACTAGTAGAATATCTCGCTGAAATGAATGAGATTCAATAGAGGAGTCGTTCCTGCTGCAGGCGATTGCCTGCAGATACCGTCTGAAAGCTTCCTTGCTCTTCCGCATTATTTTATTATGCACATGCTGAAAGAGAAAAATTCAAACAGCTAGATTAGAAAGAATGGTTCGACTATGTATTTATCACTAAACACATGCATTGATTTACAAATTATGTTTGAATATTGCCACCAAAATTCATGAAAATATGAAACTTTTTACTAAATACTAATTCTTAAAGATCATTGCTTTCATATTTTCAATAGAAAAAAAAACATTTTCTTAAAATTTTGGAAAAAAAATATTAAACTGGTCGTAACAGCAGGTACTTGTTTCATTTTCTGATCTTTTTTAAACAATATTTCGCCAAAGAAACGTTTTTCAAAAAAGAAAAAAAAACATTTGAAAAAATAATTGTTCTTTTAAATAATAATATTTTTTTAACCTCAATTGATTTTTCAGATATTTATTTTACAAACTTAATATGAAAAAAACATGAATATGTTCTAATTTGATTGCTGATTAGGGTATAAAAATATTTCAGCTGGTATTCTGTCAATTTAATAATGCATTTCCTTAGTCGCTCGACTAAATATTAGTCGTTTTCTTTTAGTCGGGCTTAGTCAGTAGCTCAGAATACCAGCCATAGTGTTTATTTGATTTTAATAATCTCATACTATTCTGTCTGTTCAGATAAGTTTCCATTATTTACATACCATTGTCTGCCTGTTTAAAAAATAAGCACATTAAAAACGAAAATTGTGTGTACCCCCTAACAGTCATGAACAAAAATTAACTAATTTACTTAAACATATATATATATATATATATATATATATATATATATATATATATAAATAAGAGATTTACTTAAACATATGTATAAATAAAAGAAATATAAGCTTACTGTTCTAAAGTAATAATATCTGTGTTTCCAGTGTGGATTTGGGCCAATCGAATGGCAAGATCATTGGCTTCCGACCCTGAGTTCACGAAGAAACAAACGGATAGTTTCTCAGGAAAAAGACTGGTGAGTTTCTTAGCGTATAATACTAAGTTATCATGGAGAAACCGATTATTTGTGTTCAAGACGGACATCTGAGCTACACCGGCTGCTACAACTTCGGGGTGGCAGTGACCAACTGAAACACATTATACCATTTTTTAAATAAATTAAAATTTCATTACATGGATAAAGTATAAAGATATGCTATTTAATTATAATGATTTTTGTACTTATTATTATATATTATACAAAATATAAAACAAATAAATTAAGAAATTAATTAATAGTTTTTATTACAACATTTTATTAAAATTAACAACTGTATTGTCATCAATGATTTTTACGTTTTTTAATGATTTCGCACAACTCTTATGACATAAAGTTCCACAATTTATACACTTTAAACCGGTAAGAGCAGTTTGTCTGCACTTTTTACACTTATTAAAAGAGCTACTATTAGAAGGTACATTTCCAGACGCCATCTTGTTTTAGTTCATCATCTATCTGTGCATTAATGTACAACTTATCAGTACATATACTATTTTTCAAATTAACTAGAGGGAAATGGCTTACATAGGTTTGTCATTGACAGTATTTTTCTGTAAAATAACATTTCCTTAATCTCTATATTTTCCAGCCATTTTCTGAACTCCTTATATGAACTGGGAACCAAGCACATTACTGGTTAATATTTAAAGGGGGGGGGAGTACCTTCTCTTATTGGTTGCTTAAAATATGTATGAAAATATGTCACCGGTTCATTTCTATATGAGACGAACTATAGTACTTGATTTGAACAAAGGAAATTATAGTATAACTTAACAGAAAAATGTACTACTGAGCTAAATTAGGTACTGCAAGGGCATGTAAAGTGTGGAGAAATTAAATAAATTCAGATTAAATAGGTACAAAATTTGTAGGTTAAGTTTTTGTGACAACGTGATATATCTTGGTTATATCAGCAGTTATTCCGGAAAGCCGGAAACTGTCAGAATTAAGTATGGCGAGAGAGCTAATTTAAATACAGACGCTTGGTACACTACCGAACAAAACTAAGCTGAACCCTGATACCTAAGCTGATAAATGTCGTGTATCCTTCAGAGAAGATCCTCAACACAGTTGGTCACTAAGAAGGTTAAGACCAACATTCCTCACCTTAATTCACATAACCTAAACATCAGTTTTCCCAAAATTGTAACAATTAAAAAATTCTTACCAAGAAAAAGAGTAATAAATATTCTGTTAAACAGAATGTGTCTAAAAGGGTCAAAAATAATAATCTCAGAGAAGTTTCGTACAGAATTTGAAAGGACGCAGTTATTACCAATAATGAAAGAATTTCGAAAGAAAAATTATATTTACATTGAGACAAAAACAGTTTAAGAAAAGGCAATATTCGGAAGGAAAAGAAGAATCAAGATTTAAAATAGATGAGAAACATAGAAATAAAAATAAAGAGGAGACTTTGTCACAGAACAGACACCATCGACTGCAAGTAGCAAACCAATATTATTTGAATACATACAACGTAACAGAGAAAACAGTTATGATGAAAAATCTATACAAGGCAACGCAAAAAGGCTTATGAAACAACTATAGGTCGAATGTCGAAACGATATTAGTAATGGAAAGGAAACGGATTGGACTAAAACTGAACTCACATACACACACAACCGGAACCATGAACAGAAAAGAATGTAAACAGCACAACAAAATTAAATATCTAAACTCCTAACACGGCTGGTTATCACGAATGTCAAATACCATATGTCCCCTTTTAAAGAAGATCATCAACACAGTTGGTCACTAAGAAGGTTGCACTCCTCACCTTAAATTATATAATGGTACATTAAACACCAGACATTTTAAATATGAAGACAGAGATCCTGAACCATTAAAATTTTTTTTTCTTACAAAAATAACGTTACTTATGGATGATAAAACTATGAATTAAGGCAGTACAAATTAGAGAAATAGCTGTTAAACGTCTAACGTAATAACCTTTGAACTGGCAATTCTTATAATAATTGACAAGTATATAACACAGGTATATGCAATGGTATATACAATATATCTTACAAATCTTTTAAATAAAATAGTAGAAATCGGTAAAAATGTGGAACTTGCTCTATTTTTTATAAGAAACAAAATTACATTTTACTTTAATATGTAGATCATTAATATAACTTATTTTCCATTATCTTCGTGTTCCCAATTCATCTATAATTTATCAATAGACTCGTAGGTAGGTACTCTAGTTTCACCACAAATTTCTATTGTGTTTTGCAATTAATCATATAAAATAACGGACTAAAAGTATCACATCTACATTACATCATCAACCATCCGTATGAATGCGGCTATTCACATAAAGTTAATCGTTATAATACACAAATGACACCATTAACGGTCAACTATTATAAAAATAATATTATCAATTTGTAAATAATCATTAATTAAATATTGCTTTTATTTGTAAATGACTGAATGGAATATTTATTTCTAAAAGAAACACTTCCAGTTTTTAGTGAATATTTTCTGCATATAATCTAATTTTGATATTTAACTAATGATGTATGTGTAGCTGCTTTTCAGAATGGTGAAAACGTCAATAGAATGAAGCAAACTCGTTACACGCTTGTGTTCCTTGCAGTGGCGTATACAGCGAAGAGGCTCGAGGGACTAAATAAAATAGACGAAAAAGCACTTACAGACCAACTCTCTTATCTTTAAAGAAAAATATAGATATATGGATACAGAGGAAATTATATAATATATATATATATATATATATATATATATATATATATATATATATATATATATATATATATATATATATATATTGAGATAAATCGATATAAAGTTGAGCTGTGTATTCAACCGATACGCGCGCGGGTCATATTGCTATCTACTGTATGAAGCCGCTAGGCGTATAAACTGTACGCTTAGGCGATAGCATGTACTTTTACAGCACTAAATACTCCAATTAATAAATTTTGTAAATCAACATACTCCTTTTAGTCTTAGAATAAAATATTATATTTAGTTCCAATACCTGAAACAACTCAAAAACAGGTTTTACCAAAGCACGATGAAGATGTTCTTGCGAAAATAATGGCAAATTACAATTATGAAAAGGAATTAAGAATAAAAACATAAATCCTAGCATAATTTCACTTAACTACAAATATATGTGCAGTTAAACAACAAGGTATTTAAAATATTGATGCGATATTGTATTTCGTAGCCGTAATGTTATTAAAATTATCAATATTAAATATATATATATATATATATATATATAAATATATATGTATATATATATATATATATATATATATATATATATATAAATATAAATATAAAATAAATTGAACACTTTGCTGTGTTTGATATCAAAAGAAAGAAAACCATAAGGGCCGGTTTTGAAATGACAAAAAAATGTGTCATGTCGATTTGCATTTGTTTTGCGCAAAAAGTTGTTAGAAGTAGGTCATCCTTAGGTTTTAATGAAACGACACAATGTTAGAAGTATCTCGTGTATGGTATTAGAAGAAATTTCTCGATGAGGACTGTCGAGCATAATTGACAAAAATGATCTATGCCAATCGGCTTTTGTTTTTTGCCAAAAGTTGTCAGAAATATTTCGTGTTTGGTATCGAATGAAAGGTCTCGGCGAGGGCTCGCGTAGAGAATTGACAAAAATGATCTATGTCGATCAGCTTTTGTTTTCTGCAAAAAGTTGTATAAAGTATATCATGTTTGGTCTCAAATGAAAGGTTTTGTTCAGGGCTCGCGTGCAGAACTGATAAAAATGGTCTGTTGATCGGCTTAAATGGCATACATGTTTTACGTCGATTTATATTTGTTTTCTCCAAAAAGTTGTCAGAAGTATATCGTGTTTGGTACCAAATGAAAGGTCTCGATGAGAGCTGACATGCAAAATTGACAGAAATGGTCCATGTTGACTCGCTTTTGTTTTTTGGAAAAAGTTGTCAGAACTATGTCATGTTTAGAATAAAATTAAATGGCTTGTTGAGGGCTGATGTGCAGAAGTGACAAAGAATTGCCAAGTTTATCTGCATTTGTTTTTTACAATTAATTGGCGGAAGTACACCGTGTTTGGTATTAAATGAAAGAATTCGACAAGACCTGTCTTGCAGAAATGAAATTATCTATCAAATGATAATACTTCACTGACGCAGGAGGCCTAGGGAACGCTCAGCATAGAGAATTCGTTAGTTTTGAAAACTATTTGGTTAAATATATATATATATATATATATATATATATATATATATATATATATATATATATATATATATATTGATAACTTGATATAGGCACACTATTTGTTTTCGGGAACTTAGATTTTGCAGTCAATATTTTTGGAGTTATTAAAAATATTGAAAAATAACATGACATAATATTATTCCAAATTTATAAAAAACATTCATCGTGTTTATTTTTGCAACTTTAAATAGAGTAAAGTAACGAAGCTAACTTGACAGATAAATCATTAAAAATTTATTAATTTTTGTCTCAATTAATGGTTACCGCTATTAGGAGTGATTTACGTCATTTTCATACCTAATTTCCGAGCTTACAAAGCACGTAATAGTTATTTGTATCACTAGTCCAGAAAGTAAATTTTTGCGAGAGCGAGCTTATTTTGACGGGCCGAGTTGAAAGCGAGACCTGCAAATAATGGAAGATCTCGCAAAAGAGTTTCTGGGCGTGTGATACACGAGATTTTTTGCGCCGATGACGCTTTTAATTTATTAAAGAAACATTATTACCAAATAAAATTTTATATACTTTAGGTTTTTATGTCAGAAACATTTTCGGTTCACATGGATATATAAACAATTCACTTGTTTTATTCAAAAAATTTAGTTACATTTGTTCTAATCTAAAAAAAAAACGAATCTAAATTGATATTTTTTAATATTAACGTAATCATAATCATTGAAGATGAGTATAATATGAATAATGATTTTTTTTTTGTTTTACATTTTCAATACAATAAAAATAAAAATTTTGACACAATGTAATGCTAAAATATTTAAGGTGGCATCTTTACATTTTGCCGGTCTAGGCCTGCAAAGAGAGAGAAGATTTTGAGTTCTGTAATACAAGTCATAATGAAAGGGGGCGCGAAAAAATATTTTTGCTTAGATATTTAGATACAAAATTTTATGTTTTAAAACTGTTATTTAATTATTTTATCCAAGATAATTACGTTCGGGTTACCACTCTTTATATGGGCTGATTTGGTCCAAAAGATAAAAATTTTAACATATAAATAATTTTATTGAAAGTATGAAGTCATATCATACAATCTGGCGGTTTGTTTGTAACTGTGTTCTTTAAATAATTTACGTTATTATTTTAACTATTTGGTCCTAACCGCACAATTTATGCTTAAAATAAATTGAACAAAGATAAAACTGAGTAATATTTGGTGCCTACTAAGTACTAACACAGCGATATTTTAATTGGGCGATTCTATCAATGGCGGAAGGGGGAGGGGCTTTGTAAAGTGGATGTTTTAAATAAACTGTAATCAAAATAATAATAATACAAATATTTTGTTATCATACCATGATATCATTGATATCTAACATGAATAATTTTTTTGCTGAACTGTCGAATTTTTTCTTGGTAAATTTAACATATGGGTATTTATGTGTGCGAAAAGTAATTAGAAAATAAAAAAGTTAAATTATACACCCATTATAAATGCTATGAATCTGGAATGAAACATTAAAATTGTAATTAACATGGTCAAACATTGAAATATTAAAATTATTAGTGGGCAAAATACAGTCTGTTAAAAATTTATATTTAAATTATGACCAAAAATAATTAACGAAGTATATTAAAGGCTTAAATAAGAACTTATTTGCTGTTCAGTATACATATTTTTATGAAGTTGACAATTCAAACAAAACTTTCTAGAAGATAGTTTGATAAAAAAGTATAAAATATGTTTTTTCTTAAAAATTTCTAATAAAATATTACAAATAATGATTACACTGGGTAAATTGTATAAAATATACATTTCCAACCTTTTACATATTATGTGATTTTGATAATTCTTTAATTCTTTTCATTAATTTTATTCTGGGTTTAATTTTCTTTTTTTCCAAAATCGTCGGAATATTTCGTAATACTTCAAGTATGATTACATTCTTTAATTATTTATGAATGGTCATAATAAAAAAACATGTCGGTTTTTATTTAACATATTGAACATTGTTGTATGCAGTAAATTTATATATTATATATAAAAATGATGAAATATTGTTGTTATTTGGCATTAGAATATATAAATTTAATATTTAAAAAAAAATGTTATTTTGCTTACTGATCTTTTTCACAATTAATATATACAATTTATTATATGTAAAAAGTTGCCACTTTCGTTTCAGATTTTATATTCATAGGTAGAATAAATAATAATCATTTTTCATTTAACTTACCATGAGCTACATTGTTGATGCAATCAAGATACGCATTATCCTTCTCATCAAACATGTATTGACCATGAGCTCTTACTATTTTTAAAGGATCTTCGCGAAAAAACAGCTGACATGATTTTCTAAAAAATAATTTATATTAATAATAATTAATAATTATATTAATAGTACTATTCAATATATATATATACAGAATACAGATTGTATTTATGAAAGCCGAACACAGTGATTTAACATGGGAAAATCATTTTTCGTAGATTATTGCTCCCCAATCTAACTCCCTGTTTATAATTACACAACTCGAAAGTATTTTTTATCTATTTTGTAATAAATTTATTAATTGTTAATAAATTTTTTTATTAATTTCTTAAAAATTTGCAACACTTCTAAATACTACTCTAAATAATCATGTGAAGCAATGATTTGTATAAAACAAAATAAAAAATTTGACTTGACAGTAATAGTATTATGAAAATGTTTACTATTAAGGAGAAAATTTCATTGTAAACACCTATTATGGTAGAAATAGTTAGGGGTAATAAAAGCAATAAATTACATTTACATACTAATTCACAAATATTTCGAAAAGTAGTATGACGGTTAATACGAATTTAATATCTTTAAAGTATTACGAAGTGGATTCCTTTTCAACACGTATTTAAAGGCCCATAACAAAAAAATTATACCAAAAAATGTAGAATTCTATTCTCTAAATATTTATGTAAAGTTATGTCTTGTTATTATTACCATCATGTATTATAATACCCATGGAGGAAAGTTATAAAGTATTAAATGATACTATTATAATGAAATTTTTGACAATTAATATAAGTATAAATATATTTCCAAAATAAAAAAAAATGTGGGTTCATATATAAATCTCCGCTATAAAATAAATAGAAGAGCAACGAGGGCTAAAATCTCATTTCACGTGTTAAATCCCTACATTCACATTCAAACTTTCACTCGATAAATTTCTTTTAATTTAATTAAATATATTGTGATCCATTTTAATTTAAATATTTTAAGCTATGTTTGTAATCTACTATAAGAATTGTAATATTATTCTTAAGAACTTCAGAATCATAGTTCTAAATCTTATCAATTTATATATAAAAAATATAATTTTTCGAATATAACTTATTTGTGTTAAATATTATAAAATAAACGTGTAATGATTCGACTACTAAAATAAAAAGTCCATGAAATAGCGACTTAAAATTTGTCAGAAATGGAACAAACAGATATTACAAATCGAAGATATTTATTTAACAAAAATGTTATCTTACCCAATATATTTTTCTCGGAGTGCGATAGTCTGACCTTTAGGCATCTGTTCTTTGGCAGCATAGTGTGTCATGATGTGAAAACAAGTATTTGTCAACAGCAAATCACTGCCGAGAATCTTAAACGCTTCAATATATAGCAGGCCCACACGCAACATGCGCATTAGTGCGTCTCTAAGCTGTTCACTGCCACTTGGCAACTGGAAATACGTAGTTAAATAATAATCTGTCTCTTTTCATTAGAGTAATGTTGACTTTATTTATCTTCTTAAGGCTGCGTAGAATGACGCTACACGAAAAATGTAGAAACATTTATTTTAATCTAATCTTTGATATTTAGGTTACAAAATATTTTCATAACTTCGTGTAATTTTCAATACATTAATTTATATTGTATGATTTAGATTTGTTTTTGTAAATAAGGTAAATAATGTGGATTTGGAATACAAGTAAAGTCCTTGGTTATGTTTGTAATAAAGATATTATTCCAAGTAAGAATTTCAGTTATATATATATATATATATATATATATATATATATATATATATATACCGGGTGTCCCAGCTCGACCGACACATGAGAGATTTACATAGGAAATCATTTAATTATGTATAGTATCTCCCCAGTGCAAGATATTAAATTGAAATTTTGTATGCTTATTGGGGAATATTATTTCTACGGATTACAGTTATTTGAAATATGTAATTTCGTCTGCAAGACGACATTTATTAAATTATAAAATCTAACATTTTCGTTTAGAATCAGTCAGCCATGGAAATAAAAGAAAATATCTATGTGACAATTCTGACAGTTAAAGACATGCCATTGTAGATATTTATATTTTTGTAATATTGGTATATTATTTAACAAAAAGAAACTAAATTTAACTTAAATAATATTAAAATACAGGGAATAAGAATTAAAATCAGTGATACTTCACTAAACTGTCAGATAAATATTTTCTTTTACTTCCATGGCTGTCTGATTTTGAAGGTTATTCGATAAAGTATTTTTTTCTGAATTCAACGATATGAACATATCATATACTAATATAACAAAATAACTGAGAAAAATGCACGTTAGATTTATATGTATTTTATTTATATTTTGCTGAAATAAGAGTACTATGGATAGAAAACATAGACATATTGTTCTGTCTAACATTGTTTTATTATTTGTTGTAAAATTTTCTGTTCTTAAACTGTCAGTTTTAAGAAGAAAATGAATATGAACATATGTTCCCATTTAAAATAAGAAAGTTGTGTCCCGTATTTTGCTAATTTAACCAACCTGGTAGCTCTTGTAGTTCTCGAGATAGCAATGGTGGCACAATTAAATGGAACACCCTGAATATATATATATATATATATATATATATATATATATATATATATATATATATTCCATTTAAGTGTGCCACCATTATATATAATTTCGTATATTTATACTTTTTTTTATTTTAGAATTCTGGTAATATTCATGGAACATGTTATTTTGCATAAAAATTAATCATTTAATATCGTATCTTTTAACCCTTAGATGAGGTATAACATAGAGATATGGCATTGCCCAAATATATTGTCGAAAGATCTAAGGTTTAAAGTCGCTTGCAGCCAGCAGTGTGAGAACAGTGGACCAGTGGAGTAGTTATATGGAAAACTCAACCAAACAAATAATGAGGATAGGTGACTAACACTATGACCAATATTTCGTTCGTCTAACTGTAAGTGTGCACTACTCAGCTGGCTCTTGACCATACATGTTTTGCTTGCTCAGTAGCACGTAGCTATAGGAGTGTGCCATATCTCTATGTTATACCTCATCTAAGTTTTAATCCGGGACGTAGTGTGACATATTTTCTATTCTGGCCGCACAGTGTGAATCTTTCATTAATTATTATTTATTACCTATTTAAATATTTGGTGTTGGGAAATAGTTATCCTACATAAAATAAAGTAAAATGAAATTTTTTTTTTTTTATAATTGTTATATTTGTTGCTGCCGTAACACTTGTTTCTTGATCATTTTAGTACCTAACTGACAAATTCATAAATAGTATTAGTCGTTTATCTAATTTTTAATAAGAGTTTTAATTTTATCTTATATTCATAAATAAAATGAATTAGTTATTTATCTATGGGCCCGATTCTCAATTATCACTCACGCGAAAATAAGTGCAAAACTGTCACTTTTGCATTTGAGTTTATTCACAACGATGAAAATACAAAACAGTACTACAAGTGATATGATATTATTCATCACTAAGATGATATAAGATGAAGTGATATGTTTAGAATAGAGTCCAAACACCAAATACATTAAAATATATTTTTACAGTGTGTAAATTAGGAAGTTATCTATAATATATTAAGAACAGTAAATGCTTAATAACAGTTTTATAAATTAAATGCTGTTATGATGTCATATACTCGTACTTATACTAATAAAAATTCTCTTTTTGAATTTGTCTTTAGGAAAACTCTTTCCTGTTAAACATTATTTCTGTCATTTCAAATAAAGAATTTAGTCACATGTTAAATATCTAATTGCCTCAATTTTTTGAGCCAAAGTTAGATAATACAATATATTGTGCCAGAGCGTCACCAAGGGGGAGCAGGGAGGGCCAGCTGCTCTTCCCTTAGAGACTCAAAAAATTTAGAATCTAGAAGATATTAATAATAAAGTAATCGAAAAATTCACAAAAAAGCCAAGAAGGTCATGTTTTAATTAAGATTTTTTTCTTTTAATAAACGATTAAAACATTACAAATTGTATTTATTTTACTTACAATGCCCCTGTACCTTTGATACGGTGCATATTAACGAAGTATCATTTCTGTTTGAATGTACCAAACAGTAATCAAATTATCAAATAGTAACAATGTAGAACAAAAATATTAAGTAAATATGTGATACGACTATAAGGCAGATAATGTATGTTGGTAATAACATTTCTATTTATGTATTTTTTTGAATTTATAAATAGACTTTTCCATGACGATATAACTTTGAATAAAATACAAATAAACACATTAACTTTGTATAACTCACTATCGCTCTCTCATTATTTGTTATGTTGAAAAATAATTTATGTTCTTATCTCGTTCTAGTATCCTAGATGTAACAATATTTTTAGGAATGAATAAATTACATATGCATGGGTATATGGATGTATACTAATTGTATGTACATAGGTAGAGGATAAATGTGAATACTGTAACAGGGGGTGAAAAGAAGCGATGATGATTACCTACGATGATGACTATCAGAATGACGATGATGCACATCACAACACTAAGGACCACGATGGGACAAACTTGGACGAACACACTTTTATTTACATTTCACAATTAAACTAAATTATACTAAAAGTATTACTAAAGACTAAACATTGTATGAACAATCCGTCTGATTGTCCATACCGAGATCAGAGCGAAGTGCTCCGATATACGTGCGTCTTTATCAGACGTAGCTACGTGACTTCTACAAAATCTGTTAAGTTATCTAGGGCTGAGAAGAAATCATCCCTTTGCCCTCCTTACCGGATCTTGTAAAAACTAATCTTAAAAATATAGTTCTCAGGCATTCAGAATGACAGTGAAGCGATCAATTTGAACTTTATTACCAAAAACTAACACATGAGTAGTAAGAGGTGCCACTATAGCCGTCTTCAGAGTCCGCCATACGTCATAGAAAGTTAATTAGATCAGAGATGTGAAAGTGTGGTATGGAATGTTTTTAATTGATTTTTTGTGAATAATGCTAATTATTTTTTTGTAAACATGTCATTATTTCAATATATATTTGTGACCTTATAATTTAAACCTTTGTTGTGAATATCATTAGACCTTGAAGAAATTTACTTTCAAAATTGTAAGAATATTTTGAAAACATTTTTTAAATTATATAAAAATAATAATATAATATTCATAATTGGTGAAAGTAAAATATATCTATTTTTAGGGTTCATTACTTGCTATATAAGTAAGAACTGTGAATATGTTTTAGTATTCAGTACTAGCGAATTCTCGGATACGCCGAGCATTCCCTAGAACTCCACTGTCAGTGTAAAAAAAAAAACCGATCGACATGAAACAATTTTTTCATATCTGCACGTCAGCCCTCACTGAGACGATTCATTCTATTCCCAACACGATATACTTTTTGCAAAAAACGAAAGTCGATCGACATGGAACCTTTTTGCAATTTCTACAGGCTAGCCGACACAGAGATCTTTCATTTGATACCAAACACTATAAACTTCTGACTTTTTGTAAAAAGAAAAGCAGATCGGAATGGAAAATTTTTGTCAATTCTGCACTCCAGCCCTCAACGAGACCTTTCATTTGAGACCAAATTCGAGATACTTCTTTTTTTGCAAAAAACAAAAGCCGATCAACATTAATCATTTTTGTTAATTATGTACATCAGCCCTTATCGAAACCTTTCATTTGATACCAAACACGACATACTTCTGATAACTTTTTGCATAAAACAAAAGCCGATCGACATGGAACATTTTTGTCAATTCTGCACGCTAGCCCTCAACGAAACCTTTCATTTGAGACCAAACACCACACACTACTGACAACTTTTTGCAAAAAACAAAAGCCGATTGACATGGCACATTTTTGTCAATTCTGCACGCTAGCCCTTAACCAGACGTTTTGTTTGATACTAAACTCGACTTACTTTTGAGAACTTCTTGCAGAAAACAAAAGCCGATCGGAATGGAACATTTTTGTCAATTTTCAACGCTTGCCCTCAACGAGATCTTTCATTTAAGAGCACCTCGACATACTTCTAAAAGCTTTTTGCAAAGATCAAAAGCCAATCAACATTAACAACTTTTGTTAATTCTGTACACCAGCCCTTATCAAAACCTTTTATTTGATACCAAACACCACACACTTCTGACAACTTATTGCAAAAAACAAAAACCGATCGATATAGCACATTTTTGTCAATTCTACACGCTAGCCCTCAACGAGACGTTTCATTTGAGACCAAACACCACACACTTGGGACAACATTTTGCAAAAAACAAAAACCAATCGACGTAGCATATTTTTGTCAATTCTGCACGCTAGCCCTCAACGAGACGTTTCATTTGAGACCAAACTCGACATACCTTTAAGAACTTTTTGCAGAAAACAAAAGCCGATCGGAATGGAACATTTTTGCCAATTCTGTTCGCTAGACCTCAACGAGACCTTTCATTTGATACCAAACTCGACGTACCTTTGAGAAAAGTTTTGCAAAAAACAAAAGCCGATTAACATTGATCATTTTTGTTAATTTTACACGTCAGCCCTTATCGAGCCCTTTCATTTGATACTAAACACCACATACTTCTCACAACATTTTCCAAACACGACATTTTTCTGAAAACATTTTGCAAAAAACAAATTTTAATCTACGTAGAACATTTTTGTCATTTATGCACACTTGTCCACATTGTGTTGTTTCCTTAAAACCCAAGGACGACCTACTTCTAAGAACTTTTTACGAAAAACAAATGCAGATCGACATGACACATTTTTTTTTTTGTCATTTCAAAACCTGCCCTTATGGTTTTTTTTTCTTTTGATATCAAATAAATCAAAGTGTTTAACTTAATTACGAACATTTGATTTTTATTTAGTAACTTAATAATTTGACAGCACTGTTTGCATTAAAATCCTAATATAATAGCCACTTACCCCAATTCTGTAAGGAAGTTACTAGCTCTTAGCAACGTTACTAACATTATTAGCCAATAAAAATAGTAGACACTAAATAAAATATGAAAATGACAGCTTTTACAAATATTTCTATTGGTTACATTTTTAGTAGCGTTACTAAGAGCTAGCAACTTCTGTACAGAATTGGGGTGAATGTCTTCAGTAAAGTTCATCTAGGAATATTTGTTTTTTGTTTAATTATTTCATCACACATTTGGTAACATTGACTTATGTAATTCGAAACGTCAAAATTTAAAATAATTAAATGTGTTGTGTTACATATTTAAAATATTGGTAAAACCTTTACTCAAGACTATTATTCATGACACTGTTTTCAAATCTTTGATATCAATGTTCTATTAAAAGATACAATCATTGAAATTTCATAGACAGATTGTCAAAAGTGACGGATAACTGCGTGATTCTTATTAAAGTTAGACATGGCCTCTGAGATCCATTGTTTTAAGGTACCAATTTTGCACAGTTTTTAGTTTTTTACACGAAAACCACTCACAGTAAAAATATGAGACCCCAAAAGGATCGCAATCCTCATTAAACCACATCATGTGATAAAAAAATTAAAATTATTACATAAATGCTTTAACCTGTTACCCCCAGGGTAAAAATTCGCCGATGCTCTTGATTATTTAAAATATATATAGTTAATAAATCAATCAAAATAGTATATACGACTAGCGAATTCTCGGCTACGCCGAGCATTCCCTAGAGCTCCGCTGTCAGTGCAAAAAACAAATGCCGATCGACATGAAACAATTATTTTATATTTCCACGTCAGGCCTCACCGAGACCTTTCATTAGACTGCAAACACGATGTACTTCTAATAAATTTTTGCAAAAAACAAAAGCCGGTCGACATGAAACATTTTTGTCATTTATGTACCCCAACTCTCACCGAGACCTTTCATTTGATACCATACACGACATACTTCTGACAACTTTCTGCATTAAACAAAAGTCGATCGACATGAAACATTTTTATCATATCTACACGCTAGCCCACATCGAGACTTTTCATTTGGTACCAAACACTATATACTTGTGACAACCTTTTGCAAAAAACAAAAGCCGATCGACATTGACCATTTTCGTTAATTCTGCACACTAGCCTTCATTGAAACCTTTCATTTGATACCAAACACCACACACTTCTGATAACTTTTTGCAAAAAAACAAATACCGATCGACATAGCACATTTTTGTCAATTCTGCATGCTAGCCCTCTCTGAGACCTTTCATTTGATACCAAACACGACATACTTCTGACAACTTTTTGCATAAAAAAAAGTCGATTAACATGGAACATTTTTGTCATTTCTGCATGCTAGCCCACAACGAGACCTTACATTTGATATCAAACATGACATATTTCTAACAATTATTTGAAAAACAAAAACCGGTCGATGTAAAATATATTTGTCATTTATGCAAGCCAGAAAACCTTTATATAGAAAACATACATTTTTAAAATAATTTTAGAATTTTACAAAATTAATAATTAAAAGCAAATATTAATTATATTATTATAATAACATTAACTAGAATGACACAATAACAATAATAAACTCTCAGATAGAATTTTTTTTTATTTCCGTAACTGTCTACTTTTTACCAGAAAAGGTACATATTATATTTAATATATTTCATACAATACACGTGCGGTTCCATCGGTTATGATTTTATCTGATGTAGAGTTGAAATATGAACAACTTTGTAGTTTTGCTCATCAGGAGAGAGAGTATTCGCAATTTTTTGAATACTTGGTTTTGTTAAGTAAACATAACTGTCAAATGAAATTAAAATAAAATTAAAAAAATAATGAAATATTAAAATAAAAATTATAAACTGTTTTATTTCATTCATTATACTTTTCTTCACATTTCTAATTCAAGGCACTCTAATTCCAAATTAAACAATGACTTGTATTTTGTTTTTTTCCGTCATGGCACTGTTATTATTGTCATATTTTAATAAAATTAGTATAAAACTTCAGATGCATTTTTCTCAAAAAAATCGTTATGTTAGGGTATGATAATATTATATCAATGAATTCAGAATAATATTCTCTATTGAATAAGCAAATGCAAAAATAGGTTCACATTTAAAATAAAAAAGTTGGGATAAGTATATTGACTACCACTGGTTTAAAAAAAAAATAGTTTGTCTAATGTTAATAGTGTTGCAAAATAGAAATTGTTTGCTAATTTAACCTTGTAGCTCTTATAGTTCTCGAGATATCAATAGTGGACAAAATAAAATGAACACCTTTATACATATAATTTTTATAGGTTTAACAATACCGTTTAAACCAGTATTTGTAAAATTTGTGCGCATGCATTTCTTATGGGAGTACATTTTCAATTGGCGATTCTTAATTATAACATAGAGATTTTTTATGTTCCAAAACGTTACTCTTTGCTTTCCTTACAGAAAAAGTACAAATAAAAGTATAAATTAAGAAAAATTTCATTTTAAAGAAAGTAGTATCGCAAATAGTAACATATATCGTTACATGATGCAGCAAATTAAAAACGCCAAGTTAAAGTGGCAGGTTCAACTTAATACTAAGACAGCTACGACATACGTTTTCAGAAATTTGCACCTACTGTTTAAATTTAAGTTTATTAAATAAGATTATGTTTTTTTGGGTGTGTATATTACATTAGAAGATTGATAAAACATTAGAGATTAAAGCTGAAAGATAGCATATTTTTATTCACATAAGAATAACATGGGCGTATAAATCGGCGGAGGCGAGTTAGGGTTTCAGTTTGAATTTGGCGCCACAAAATGACCGTTACACTAATGCAGTCTATTAAAACTTATTCAGAACAAACTGAAAAAAATATTTCAAATAAAAGTCGTGAATCTTTAGAATTAATGTAGCTAGAAACTTCTCATCTCTTTCTACGAATAATGAAATGGCAACCGATATTATAAAGTATGTGCTTTGAAAAGTGGTTTTGTGTGTAATATTTGTCGGACTTCTTGAGTTTAACGTTACTATTTTCATCGAATTCTAAATCATTTTGAGCTGGCTTCTTATTTTGTAAATCTACAATGTATTTGTTTTGACAGGAATAAGGATATTTTATTACCAGAAGTTCATATCCGTTTTCTGTTTTGATAAAAACATCATCACTAAATGCTATGTATGGTTGGTTAAATAATATTACAACACAACAAGTCCATTTTCATGTATAATATATTAGTTGAAGCTGAAATACTGATCTCGCTTCACTTTCGGTTTCCAAGCCATAACGCATAGCTTGATTACAATAAAAATTGTAGCCATTGATTCCTATCAACAACATTTTCATTATAATAATCATTATCATATTTTCTCTTTACCAATCTAATTCTATTGGTACATATGTACATCTACAACGAAAGAGTTCATTGCATAATATGTAGTTTTATTGCGAATTTGGTTATCGTATGAAATTTTTATTACGGTTTTTAATTTTTGACTTTTACTTTCTACTCATTTTTTCTTTGCACTTGCAGCCCTATATAATGTACATTCAATTTCGCTAGTATAATACTTTATGCACTCGTATCAGGCAAAATTTCTTAGCTTTTGTTCTGAAAACGTAAAAAGAGTATCAAGTCAATTTCTAGACATGTTTATGTAGAATGATTTTATTGAAACTTCGTTATATTTTATAACTGCGCTTGTAAAGACTTGTTCCAAATCATAGACTGATCAGATTTGGACTGTATTTTAGAATTCTTATATAAATGTGACTTTCGTTCTTGCAGTAATTTCATTTGGACAAGTTGTGATACACAAGAAATTGCTAACTTCTGTACATTTCTTAATAAAATATCTAGTCATACAATATGTATTCTTATTGATTTTAAATGCATAATACAGTCTAATACTTATATTTGCAGCTATGTCAAAATGACAAGTTAATTTGACAACTTTTTTTGGATGCGTTCAAACATGTGTTATACAGTCGGATTATTGAATATGACCGTTAAGTGCAAACCCTGCTCGCAACTTTCATCATCACAAATTTTTGCATAAATAATCCATTTTTTTCAACTTTATTGTTGTATATGAAAGAATATGTTATATTTATATATTTTTATAGCATTATTTACGTAAAAATAGCTTCATTATATTTCATTTGATTACATTCTGAGCCAATAACCTTACATGTCATCTGTAAGTGATAAAAATTAAAAATGTACTTAAAAATATTTATATCATACCTTAAACTAATATCCAACAATTTTCAAACATTCTTTTGCATTATTTCGTAGTAAAAATATGAATTTTCATGCAATCCATTTACAGTCACATTCGACTAAGAGCCTATGTCATCAAACGAATATCTCGATTAATATTTGGATTCAGAAAGTGTTTATTGTTTGAAATATCAATTATGAATAAATAAGTGGATAGATACTTTGTTTTTGTAAACGTTTTCATCTATAAAATCATCTCATTCCATAACAAAATACAATAGAATTTTTAAATATCTAATCGTAATTGTAATCAACTTAATTCATCTGAAATATGATGAAATGCTTAAAGAATGTATAAAATGCAGTTACTTACAGTTTAATATAATCCAGATACATAAATCAAAATAATTATTGTACAATAAATTGTTAAACATTTCTTCCAAAAGGGTATGAAGGAAAGGTTTGTCAGTATTTTTAAATAAATGTGTTTATGACTGTATACGACGCGTTTTGTTTGATTTCCAGAATTAATTTTTTGTCAGTAGTGTTATTATACGTATATAAGACTTGCATGATGATTGTTTGATTAAAGCTGACGTTTTGACTGTTAAAATAAATATTAATTTAATTTTGAAATTAGGTTGCTCTGGTTTATGTATCTATGTAAAATAATATAAAACAATAGATTGATTGATTGATATATAATCTTGACAGATGTACTCGTATATATTATAATTGTGTGAAAATAAAATACGACTGTTCTGTTGAAATCTTTTTCATAGAAGTATATTTAAATAAGAACTACGTGATCTCTTAAATAACCAATCAACAGGTTATGGGCCCAGATTCCCAGATTCTCAGATCAGTCCAATAAGATAAAGTAAAAATAAACATAACAAGAAAAACGTAAGAAGTAAAAACTAAAAACGAAGAAATACCACGTCTAAGAAATACAAATAAAAATATGGCAACTGAAGAATATGCACAGATTAAAAAATTAAAAGATGAAGAGTCATTTCAGATATGGCATTTCCAGATAGTTGTTATTCTAAAGACAAATGGTCTATATGAAGTAGTGACTGGAGAAAATACACTAGAAAATGCGAAAAATGATGAAGAAAAAGTAATGTGGAAAAAGAAAGATGCTAAAGCACAGAAATTAATCGTGATGTCGATTGACAAGAGACTAATGCTTCACATAATGAACTGTAAAAATGCACAAGAAATGTTCAACAAGTTAAAGAATATCTTAGAAAAATCAACACAGGATCAAGTGTGTAACCTCTTACAACAGTTTTATAATTTAACGTATGAAAAAGGTAGTGAAATGTCTCTTTTTATAAGTAAAATAGAAAATTTAGCACATAAATTAAAAACATTACATCAAACTGTTGATGACAATATGATTATCAGTAAAATTTTGTCAACACTACCAAAACATTTTAAATACTTTATTACTGCTTGGGAATCTACCTCACAAAGTGATAGAACATTAACAAAACTTATAGCAAGACTAATGTCTGAAGAAAGTAGAAATAAAAATAAAGAAAGTGATCAGATATTAGCATTTAAAAGCACGGAAAGATTCTGCTTTAAATGTAACAGTAAAACCCATGCAACCAAACAATGTAAGAAAGAAAATGACCAGAGAAAATGCTTCAAATGTGGAAATAAAGGACATTTGGCGAGAAATTGCAGGAATTCAACAGCCACATCCTCCGAGCCAAGTTCTGCAACAAATTACAGAAAACAATGTGGTATATGTAAGAAGACAAATCACCTTGAACAAGATTGTTTCTTCAGGAAGAACAAAGGTCAAGAGGGAAGTAAAATAGCTTTCTTTTCAGAAACAAGTAAAAACTTAAAAAGCTTCCCCATGAATTTTGTTGTAGATTCGGGATGTTCAGCACATATGTCAAATTCCAGGGAATTATTTAGTTCCATAAAAGAATCAAGCACCAATATCATGGTAGCTAAAAAAAATGAATCGATGCAGTCAAAAGGTAAAGGATTCATTGAAGGTAAAAACTGCATCTTGAAAGAGGTTCTTTACGTGCCAGAACTGACTAAAAATCTGCTGTCAGTAAATGCAATCACAGAGAACAATGGAGTAGTAATATTCTCGAAAGAAAAAGTAGTAATAAAAAAAGACAATATACAAGTTTTGGAAGGAAAATGGAAAATGGCATATATACAGTAAAATTAAATGAAACTGAAGAAGGACTGCTGGTTGAAAAAGGAAAGAAAATTTCAGAAATTTGGCATAGAAAGTTGGGACATCTTGGTAAAAATAATATGAAGAAACTGCTGGATATATCAGAAGGCATCAATATGACAAAAATAGACTGTGAACGTGTAGAAGGCTGTGAAATATGTCTTCAAGCAAAACAAACCAGACAACCATTTAATACCGTTAGACAAAGAGCAACAAGAGCACTTGAATTAATACATACAGACCTATGTGGCCCAATAGATCCAGAAACTTGGGATGGAAAAAGGTATATTTTAACAGTATTAGATGATTTCACACACTTTTGTAAAATTTACCTTTTAAAAAGCAAAAATGAAGTTCCTGAATATTTAAAAGTATTTATAACAGAATCAGAAGCAAGTAAAAACGCAAAAATTTCAAAATTACGTTGCGATAATGGCGGCGAATTTTCCAGCGATAAATTTAAAAACTGGTGTGAAAACAAAGGAATTATTCTAGACTACACAGTGCCATACTCACCACAGCTTAATGGAAAAGCTGAAAGACTCAATCGCACAATTCTTGAAAAAGCCAGAGCCTTAATCTTTGATTCTGGAGCAGACAAAGAATTATGGGGTGAAACAGCGTATGTAGCAGCCTATTTACTAAATAGAAGTCCTACGTATAACATGGAAGTTACTCCTGTTGAAAAATGGACAGGAAAAAGACCAAATTTGTCAAATTTACAAGTTTTTGGCTCTACAGCATTTGCAAAAAGATTAGGCTACTTAAAGAAACTCGATTCCCGAACCAAGAAATATCAATTTGTGGGTTATACACCCAACGGATATCGATTATAGAATAAAGAATACAGGAAAATAGAAATACATAGAGATGTTGTTTTTAAAGAACCAGAAAATAAAACTGAACCAAGAGTAAGATTATATTCTCAAGAAAACGAAGAAGAAGATGATGATGAAGAAGAAAAAGATAATAATGACGAAAAACTAATAGAAACAGTAGAAGATGAACTTGATGAACTAGTTGAAACCTTAGGAGAAGGAAACGAAGATGAAAAGTATGAAGAAGAAACAAATAAGAGAAATGTATCTCGACGAGGAAGAAAAATAAAAATACCAAAAAGACTACAAGACTATGCAATGTTAAGCTATGAAGAAGCGATAAATGGACCTGAAAAAGAAAAATGGAAAAGAGCTATTAAAGGAGAAAAAAATTCCTTAATGGAAAATAATACCTGGATTTATGTAGAAAAGAAGGAAGCTGAGAACCGAAAAATATTATCAAGTAAATGGGTATTTCGTGTAAAGGACAATGGAACATACAAAGCGAGACTAGTAGTTCGTGGATTCGAACAAGAATATGGAGTAGATTACAAGGATACATTCAGCCCAGTAGTAAATATGAGCTCATTAAGAATTCTTCTCGCGTTAGCAGTTAAAAATGATTATAAAATGATCAAGTTTGATATTAAAACAGCATTCCTATATGGAGACCTCGATGAACAAATATACATGGAGATACCAGAAGGATATCAAAATAAAGAAAACTCAAATAAAGTTTGTTTACTTAAAAAATCGCTATACGGCTTAAAACAAGCTCCACTAAAATGGAATGAAAAATTTAGTTAAAGTTTTTTAAAGAACAGTGGATTAATATCTTTAAAAAAACGAACATTGTCTTTTTAAAAATGAAGAGAGAACTTTGTTCATAGCTATATATGTAGATGATGGACTTTTAATATGCAATGATGAAGCACAATTTGAAAAGCTGCTGAAAAATCTAAAGGACAATTTTGAATTTACAGTAGATAAAAACCCAACATCATTTTTAGGAATAGAAATTGAGAGAGATAAACATTCCATTAAATTAAAACAAACAAAATATACAAAAACTTTATTAGAGAGATTTGAAATGCAGAATGCAAAGAGTGTGACTACACCGATGATATTTAATTCACAAAATGAAGAAAAATTTACAGAAGTTAAAAAATTTCCTTACAGAGAAGTTATTGGAAGTCCTCTTTATTTAACTGATAAAACCAGACCAAATTTGTTTTTTGCTGTGAATTTCTGTAGTCGAAAAATGGAAAATCCCACAAATCAAGATATTACAAATGTAAAGAGAATACTACGCTATCTAATATCGACAACAAATGATGGAATTTAGTATACGAAAGACTCCAATGAAAACAAACTTATAGCATACAGTGATTCAGATTTCGCAGGTGATATAAGTACACGGAAAAGCACTACTGGATATGTAATAATATTTTGTGGTGGTCCAATTACATGGTGCTCGCGGAAACAACCAATAGTGTCTCTCTCAACCACCGAATCTGAATATATAGCTGCAGCTGACTGTGTGAAAGAACTCATGTATTTAAAAACTGTAATAGAAGAATTAACAGGCGAAAATATTAAAATAGATTTGAACGTGGACAATCAAAGCACAATAAAATTAATAAAGAACGGACAATTTAACAGAAGAAGCAAACATATAGACGTGAGATATTATTTCATAAATGAAAAAGTTCAAGAAGGTATAATAAATTTAAACTATTGTGCCAGTGAAAAACAGTTGGCTGATATATTGACAAAACCCTTGAATTACAATAAATTTAATACTATGAAGAATAATATTATGTATAAAATGTAAACGGAAGAACCTAATTTTAAAATTAGGAGAAGGTGTTAAAATAAATATTAATTTAATTTTGAAATTAGGTTGCTCTGGTTTATGTATCTATGTAAAATAATATAAAACAATAGATTGATTGATTGATATATAATCTTGACAGATGTATGTATTATAATTGTGTGAAAATAAAATACGACTGTTCTGTTGAAATCTTTTCATAGAAGTATATTTAAATAAGAACTACGTGATCTCTTAAATAACCAATCAACATTGACAAACGTCATATGACATGGAAATTTTAATAATGTTAATAAGGTTTGGCGTAAATTATTATGTACAATGCACTTTTATGATAATCAGTTACACTTCAGTAGTGCTATTATCAGTAATTTTATGTTATTTCTCTTCTATAAATGTACTCTTGTTTGGGTAACCAATTAAAAATTGTAACTGAAATGAAAATACATATTTAAATACAGCGAAACGTATTTTAAATGATATACTTACATCACAAAGGATGTTGTACATGTTCTTTTAAACATAGTTTACTTTATATTTCTGTATATTTCTCTTTGAAAATATAAAAATTAAATATTTTAAATACACCACACTTAACATTCAGTGTAATTGTATATAATTCGCTCACTATTATAATGTATAAAAATATAATTACATTTACAATATCTCTTTTCATTTTCAAAATAAATCAATTAAATGTTTCATATTAAATTGTCATTTTTGACGGATGACCGTAATTCTTCTCAAATTTAGACATGGATGTCATAAAATTAAATATCTTAAAAACACCACACTTAACATTCAATGTATTTGTATATACTTCGCTCACTATTATAATGTATAAAAATGTAATTTCATTTACAATATCTCTTTTCATTTTCAGAATAAATCAAATAAAAGTTTCATATTGAATTGTCAAATTTAACGTTTGACAACCGTGATTCTTCTCACATTTGACATAGCTTCTGGGATTTTTTGTTTTAAGGTACCAATTTTGCACAGTTTTAATTTTTTTAAACAAAAATCACTCACAGTATAAATATGAGACCCCCAAAGGTACTCCGGCCCATTAGATCCTACAACTTGGAAAAAAAATTACAGCAATTACTTGAATGGTCTAAGAGTTTGAGCTGGACAAACGATGCCCGATCGTCGTGATGAATCTAAATATAGATAGATAGATATATAGATAGTGAATCTATCAAAATAGTATATGACTAGCGAATTCTCGGCTACGCCGAGCATTCCCTAGAGCTCCGCTGTCAGTGCAAAAAACAAATGCCGATCGACATGAAACAATTATTTCATATTTCCACGTCAGGCCTCACCGAGAACTTTCATTAGATTGTAAACACGATATACTTCTAATAATTTTTTGCAAAAAACAAAAGCCCGTTGACATGAAACATTTTTATGATTTATGTATCCCAGCCCTCACCGAGACCTTTCATTTGATACCAAACACGACATATTTCTTACAACTTTCTGCATGAAACAAAAGTCGATCGACATGATACATTTTTATCATATCTACACGCTAGCCCACATCGAGACTTTTCATTTGACACCAAACACAATATACTTGTGACAACCTTTTGCAAAAAACAAAAGCCGATCGACATTGACCATTTTCGTTAATTCTGTACACCAGCCTTCATTGAAACCTTTCATTTGATACCAAACACCACACACTTCTGACAACTTTTTGCAAAATACAAATACCGATCGACATAGCACATTTTTGCCAATTCTGCACGCTAGCCATCTCTGAGACCTTTCATTTGATACCAAACACGACATACTTCTGACAACTTTTTACATAAAACAAAAGCCGTTCGACATGAAACATTTTTGTCATTTATGCACACCAGTCTTAACCGAGACCTTTTATTTGATACCAAACACGACATACTTCTGACAACTTTTTGCATAAAACAAAAGTCGATTAACATGGAACATTTTTGTCATTTCTGTATGCTAGCCCACAACAAGACCTTTTATTTGATACCAAACATGACATATTTCTAACAATTATTTGAAAAACAAAAACCGGTCGATGTAAAATATATTTGTCATTTATGCAAGCCAGAAAACATTTATACAGAAAACATACATTTTGAAAGTAATTTTATAATTTTACAAAATTAATAATTAATATCAAATATAATATTAATTAGAATGACATAATAACAATAATAAACTCTCAGATAGAATTTTTTTTTAATTTCCGTAACTGTCTAATTTTTGCCGAAAAAGGTACATATTATATTTAATATATTTCATACAATAGACGTGCGGTTCCATCGGTTATGATTTTATCTGATGTAGAGTTGAAATATGAACAACTTTGTACTTTTGTAGTTTTGCTCTAAATATATCAGGAGAGAGAGTATTCGCAATTTTTTGAATACTTGGTTTTGTTAAGTGATCATAACTGTCAAATGAAATTAAAATAAAATTAAAAAAATAATGAAATATGAAAACAAAAATTATAAACAGTTTTATTTCATTCATTATACTTTTATTCACATATTTAATTCAAGGCACTCTAATTCCAGGTAAAACAATGTCTTGTATTATTATTGTCATATTTTAATCAAATTAATATAAAACTTCAGATGCATTTTTCTCAAAAAAATCGTTATGTTAGGGTATGATAATATTATATCATTGAATTCAGAATAATATTCTCTATTGAATAAGCAAATGAAAAAATAGGTTCACATTTAAAATAAAAAAGTTGGGACACGTATTTTGAGAAACACTGGTTTAAAAAAAAATTAGTTTGTCTCATGTTAATAGTGTTGTAAAATAGAAATTTTTTGCTAATTTAACTGACCTTGTAGCTCTTATAGTTCTCGAGATAGCAATAGTGGACAAAATAAAATGAACACCTTTATACACATAATTTTTATAGGTTTAACAATACCGTTTAAACCAGTATTTGTAAAATTTGTTTCTGTATACATCTGAGAAAATCAATAATTTTAATAGTTTAAAAAAATCACATAGATGGCACTAATTAAGAATTTTATTGCATCTGCTAATGAAGGAATCGATATAATTATTAAATTAATTTAATATTTTTATATTTAATTTCATATGTATATGAATTAAAATATTATTATTATATTAACTGGTAGTGATAGTGTTGTTATATTTATTTCCAAATCACAAGTATGATGTGAAAAGAAAAAAACCTGAATCTCCAGAGTAAATACAAAGGGCTCTTATAATATTTATTATTGAAAATTATGTTATGAAATAAATATAATAATATATATATATATATAAATATGCGTTGAAAACATAAATGTACAATTACATCTTATTTAGAACATACTGTATGAAATATTAAAAAAAAAATTCGTGAATCTTTGGAATAAATGTAGATAGAAACTTCTTATCTCTCTCTACGAATAATGAAATGGCAAACGGTAATATAAAGCATGTGCTTTGAAAAGAGGACTTGTGTGTAATATTTGTCGTACTTCTTGAATTTAACGTTACTATTTTCATGTTAAGTATGGTTTGTTAGATAATATTACAACATAACAAGTCCATTTTCGTGTATAAAATATTAGTTGAAACTTGAAATACTGATCTCGCTTCACTTTCGGTTTCCAACAACATTTTCATTATAATAATCATTGTCATATTTTCTCGGTACCAATCTATTGGTACATACGTACATCTACAATGAAAGAGTTCATTGCAGAATATGTAGTATTATTGCGAATTTATCTATCGTATGACATTTTTATTACGGTTTTTATATTTTGACTTCTTCTTTCTACTGATTTTTTCTTTGCACTTCCAACCCTATTTAATGTGCTTTCAATTTCGCTATAAGTATAATAATTATATTTTCAGCAATGTCAAAATGACAATATAATTTGACAACTGTATTTTGGATGCGTTCAAACATGTGTTATACAGTCGGATTGCTGAATGTGACCAGTGTAAATTTTTAAATTCAAAGAAACTTGTTAATAAATTTAATAAGAACACAAAATTTTTTTTAATAAAAATATTATAAATATACCTTAACAAATAACAATGAGCCTTTAGCGTCCCGAAAATTTACAAAAAGAGCAGCTAACAAAAAAAGCCGGCCTTTTACTTTTAAATTTTCGGGTATCTAAAGGCTTATTGTAAAACGGTAAATATTTTTGATTTCTAAGTAAATCATTTTAAAATATATCTTATCATTTTAATAGATACACTTCGTTTATGAAAATGAATTTTAGATGTCAGATTGTCAAATTTGAATTGAATAAAATAAGTAAAATATATGAATGTATATAAAAGTATAATAATATTATATAGTAAAATGAAATATTTTTATAATTAGAGAATAATAACTAAAACTAACTATAGGAATTGCAAACCTTGCTCGCAACTGTCATCATCACAAATTTTGACATAAATAATCCATTATTTAAAAACTTTATGGTTGTATATGAAAGAATATATTATATTTACTGTTTTTATAGCATTATTTATGATAAAAATAGCTTCTTGTAATTTCATTTGATTACACTTTGAACCAGTAACCTAATATGACATCTGTAAGTGATAAAAATAAAAAAATTACCTAATAATATTTATATCGTACCTTAAACTAATATCCAACAATTTTCAAACATTTTTTTTGCATTATTTCGTAGTAAAAATATGAATTTTCATGTAATCCATTCACCTGGGAGTACATGTCATCAAAAGCATTTCTCGTTAAATATTTGGTTTCAGAAAGTGTTTATTGTTTGAAATATCAATGATAATTGAATAATTGGATAGATACTCTGTTTTTGTATACGTTTTCATTTAAAAAATCATCTCATTCCATAATAAAATACAATAGAAATTTTAAAAATCTAATTGTTGTTGTAATCAAATACTTTCATCTGAAATTTGATGAAAGAATACATAAAGAATGTATAAAATGCAGTTACTTACAGTTTAATATAATCCAGATACATAATTGAAAATAATTATTGTACAATAAATTATTAAACATTTCTTCCAAGGGGGTATGAAGGAAAGGTTTGTCAGTATTTTTAAATAAATGTGTTTATGACTGAATACGACGCGCCTTGTTTGATTTCCATAATTAAATTTTTGTCAATAGTGTTATTATCCATAATTTTATGTTATTCTTTTCTATGAATATATTCTTGTTTGGATAACTACGCGTATAACTGAAATGAAAACACATATTTAAATACATTCAAGAAAATATAAAATTACATACTTACATTATAAAATGTAGTTTAATTTTACTTTTAAACTAATTTTACTATATATTTCTCCAAGCAAATACAAGACTTGCAAGATGATTTTTTGATTAGAGCTGACCTTTGGACACGTCATCTGTCATGAAAATTTAAATATTGTAAATAAGGTTTGCCGTAAATTATTATGTACAATGCACTTTTATGATAATCAGTTACACTTCAGTAGTGTTATTTTTAGTAATTTTATGTTATTTCTCTTCTATAAATATACTCTTGTTTGGATAACCAATTAAAAATTGTAACTGAAATGAAAATACATCTTTAAATACAACGAAACAAATTTAAAATAATATACTTACATCACAAAGTGTATTTTACATAGTTTACTTTATATTTCTGTATATTTCTCTTTGAAAATATAAAACTTGTGCCACGAATTTTTTGATTGACTGACCCAACAGATGATAAACGTCAAACGTCATAAAATTAAATATTTTAAATACACCACACTTAATATTCAGTGTGTTTGTATATATTTCGCTCACTATTATAATGTGTAAAAATATAATTACCTTTACAATATCTCTTTTCATTTTCAAAATAAATCAATTAAAATTTTCATATTGAATTGTCAAAAATGACGGATGGCACAGTAATTCTTTTTAAATTTAAACCTGGCATCTAGGATATTTTTTTCAGTTTTGTTCCAGTTTTCCTTTTGGGCTTAGTTTTCGATTTTTTACACGAAAACCACTCACAGTAAAAATATGAGACCCCAAAAAGGCCCTATTCCACTTTAAACCACATCTAATAAAATAATATTCAAATTATTCCCTGAATGGTTTAATTTGTACCCGTGAGCAAAATTTTTGCGATGCTCGAGATGAATCCAACTATATATAGAGATATATATAAGGAATCTATCAAAATAGTATATGACTAGCGAATTCTCGGCTACGCCGAGCATTCCCTAGAGCTCCGCTGTCAGTACAAAAAAAATAAATGCCAATCGACATAAAACGGTTTTTTCATATCTGCATGTCAGCCCTCACCAATACCTTTCATTAGATTCCAAACATGATATGCATGTAATAACTTTTTGAAAAAACAAAAGCCGGTCGACCTGAAACATTTTCCTCAATTATGCACGCCAGCCATCACCGAGACCTATCATTTGATACCAAACACAACACACTTCTGATATTTTTTTTGCATAAAACAAAAGTCAATCGACATGGAACATATTTGCAATTTCTACAGGCTAGCCCACACCACCGAGAACTTTCATTTGATACCAAACACTATAAACTTCTGACAACTTTTTGTAAAAAGAAAAGCAGATCGAAATGGAACACTTTTATCTATTCTGCATGCTAGCCCTCAACGAGACCTTTCATTTGAGACCAAACTCGACATATTTCTGAAAACTTTTCACAAAAAACAAAAGCCGGTCAACAATAAGCAATTTTGTTAATTTTTCACGAAACCCTTATCAAGTCCTTTATTTTGATACCAAACACCACATACTTCTGACAACTATTTGCGAAAAACAAAAGCCGATCGGCATGGAAAATTTTTGTCAATTCTGCACGCTAGCCCTCAATGAAACGTTTCATTTGAGACCAAATACCACATAGTTCTGACAACTATTTGCGAAAAACAAAAGCCGATCGGCATGGAATATTTTTGTCAATTCTGCAAGCTAGCTCTCAATGAAACCTTTCATTTGAGACCAAACACCACACACTTCTGACAACTTTTTGCAAAAAAACAAAAGGCGATTGACATGGCGCATTTTTGTCAATTCTGCAGGCTAGCCCTCAGCTAGACGTTTTGTTTGATACCAAACTCGACATACTTATGAGAAATTTTTGCAGAAAACAAAAGCCGATCTAAATGGATCATTTTTGTCAATTCTGCACGCTAGCCCTCAACGCGACGTTTCATTTGAGACCAAACTCGACATACCTTTGAGAACGTTTTGCACAAAACAAAAGCCGATCGGAATGGAACAGTTTTGTTAATTCTCCTCGCTAGCTCTCAATGAGACCTTTCATTTGAGACCAAACTCGACGTACATTTGAGAAAGTTTTGCAAAAAGCAAAAGCCCTTATCGAGCCTTTTCATTTGATACTAAACACTACATACTTCTCACAACTTTTTCCAAACACAAAATATTTCTGACAACATTTTGTAAAAAACAAATTCTAATCGACGTAGAATATTTTTGTCATTCGTGCACACCAGTCCACATTATGTCGTTTCATTAAAACCCAAGGACAATATACTTCTAACAACTTTTTGCGCAAAACAAATGCAGATCGACATGACACATTTTTTTGTTATTTTAAAACCGGCCCTTATGGTTTTCTTTCTTTTGATATCACAGCAAAGTGTTCAATTTATTTTATTTAGAAATATTTGATTTTTATTTTGTTACCTACTTCATAATTTGGCAACACTGTTTGTATTAAAAAATAGTAGTTAATTATTAAATTTATAAATTAATATTGTCAATCCTAATAAAACTGTCACCGTCTTCAGAGAAGTTACTTTAGGAATATTTGGTTTTAATTTAGTTACTTCATCACACATTTGGCAACATTGACTTTTGACATTGGAAACGTCAAAATTTATATTAATTAAATACGTTATGTTTTAAACTTAAATTAGTTGTAACACCTTTGCTCAAGACTATTATATATGATACTGTATTTACTTCTTTAATATCAATGTTCTATAAGAAGTTACAATCGTTTAAAGTTCATAGACAGATTGTCAAAAGTGACAGATAACAGCGTGACTCTTCTTAAATTTAGACATGGCTACTAGGATCCATTGTTTCAAGTTATTAATTTTGCACAGTTTTTATTTTTTTTACACAAGAACCACTCACAGTAAAAATATGAGACCCCTAAAAGGCACAACTACACATTATTCCCTGCAACTTAAAAGCCAGTCGACATGAACCATTTTTGTCAATTATGCACGTCAGTCCTTACCGAGACCTTTTATTTGACACCAAACACAACATACTTCTGATATTTTCTTTACATAAAACAAAAGCCGATCAAATGGAACATTTTTGTAATTCCTACAGGCTAGCCAACACCGAGAACTTTCATTTGATACCAAACACCACATACTTCTGACAACTATTTGCGAAAAACAAAAGCCGATCGTCATGGAACATTTTCGTCAATTCTGCACGCTAGCCCTCAACCACGCGTTTTGTTTGATACCAAACTCGACATACTTTTGGGAATTTCTTGCAAAAAACAAAAACCAATCGACATAGCACATTTTTGTCAATTTTGCACCCTAGCCCTCAACGAGACCTTTCATTTGAAACCAAACTCGACATACCTTTGAGAACTTATTGCAAAAAACAAAAACCGATCGACGTAGTACATTTTTGTCAATTCTGCACGCTAGCCCTCAACGAAACTTTTCATTTGAGACCAAACTCGACATACTTCTAAAAACTTTTTGCAAAAAACAAAAGCCGATCAACATTATCCATTTTTGTTAATTCTGCACACCAGCCCTTATCGAAACCTTTCATTTGATACCAAACACCACACACTTGTGACAACTTTTTGCGAAAAACAAAAACCAATCGACATAGCACATTTTTGTCAATTCTGCACGCTAGCCCCCAATGAGACCTTTCATTTGAGACCAAACTCGACATACTTCTAAAAACTTTTTGCAAAAAACAAAAGCCGATCAACATTAACCATTTTTGTTAATTCTGCACATCAGCCCTTATCGAAACCTTTCATTTGATACCAATCACCACACACTTCTGACAACTTTTTGCAGAAAACAAAAGCCGATCGGAATGGAACATTTTTGTCAATTCTGCACGCTAGCACTCAACGAGACCTTTCATTTAAGACCAAACTCGACATACTTCTAAAAACTTTTTGCAAAAAACAAAAGCCGATCAATATAGCACATTTTTGTCAATTATGCACGCTAGCCCTCAACGAGACCTTTCATTTGAGACCAAACACCACACACTTATGACAACTTTTTGCAAAAAAACAAAAGCCGATTGACTTGATCAAAAGCAAGTGATAATCACGGGATCACCAATTTTCTTTAAAAACAACAAAACTATATGTCTAGGAAGAAAATTTTAAATTTATGTTCGTGGACTTGCGAATTTTTATTATACCGTATTTTTATTTTAGTAATTTGATTAAATTCAAAACCAAGCAGATAATGAAGAAGATAATAATAAATAATGAATGTAAGGTATATTTGAAGTATAGACATCAAATTGATTGTACAAAAAAATAATAACAATAAACGCCTATGGAAGCAAATGTTAATATTTATTTCCAGGAAATAAAATTTAAGAACTTCACAGTTTTGCTATAACCAATCATACCATTAAGACTACTTTTAATAATATATAATGACGATGATGAAATTAATAAAAATTTGTTGTAATGTATATTATTTATTTATAACAATTTCAAAGCGGCACGCGAGACCGTTTAGGAAATAAATAAAAATATATGTTGAATTTGTCAAGTTTTGAACTTGAGGAATTTTTTTCACACCCTCTTACGGCAGGCGCTACTATGTGTTATACCTAGAAACATTTGTTGTAATGTGTATTATTTATTTATAACAAATTTCAAAGCGGCACGCGAGACCGTTTAGAAAATAAATAATAATAACTTACCACTTGCTCTGGTTTGAGACCACCTCGATCCTAATTTTTTTTTTATTATTTATATTTATTATTTATATCATACCTTGAAAAAAATTATTCAAAGATGAATTTAACTAATTTTCATACATCCTTTTTTTTTATATTTTAGCAAAATTTGTATTTTCATACAATACATTAAGTTTGACAGCATAACTGTCATCACTTGACACAATAAGAATGAAGTTAGTTAAAGAATGTAAAAAAATATATTATTTTGAAAATAATTATCTATTTTATAAATATAAATAATGTGAAATAACATACCGAAATTAATAAACTGATACATTTTTATATTACCAAAAAACATGATTACAGTTATGTTTTTCTGTTCCTATGTTCATTTATATCTTTATGAACCTGAATTATATATGTATTTATTTATCTAAAACTATTTATAAATAATATATTTTTGATTATAAATATAAATACAAATGATTATGAAAGTACAATAAATACAATTTGAATAGTTATTTGGAATATATGAACTACTCACACATAACTGAAAATTTAACAAATATCAGATATTTTATATGCCTGTTAGTTGTAGATAATGTAATTAATTTTTATACGTTCTCTTGCATTATTTCTTAATGAAAACATGAATTTTCGTGCAGTACAATCACATTCAAGTTCGACTAAGAGCAAATGCCATCAGCTGGTAATCAGACGAACTACTCGGTGAATATTTGGTTTGAAAAGGTGTTTATTGTTTCATACATCAGTTACAAATAGATAAATGGATAGATACTTTGTTTATATAAACGTTTACATCTGAGAAATCATTTCATTTCATTATAAAATACTACAGAATTTTGAAAAATATAATCTCTATTGTAATCAAATGTTTTCTTTAGAAATGTTAAGAAATGCGTAAAGAAAGAGTAAATTGCAACTAATAAAAGTTTAATAAAGTCCAGATACATCATTTATTTATATACTAATTATTGTACATTAAATTGTTAAACAATTCCCTCCAAAACTGTATGAAATAAAGGCTTGTCAGTTTTTCCACGTAATCAGACAAAATCTATGGTCTAACTATTTAAAATATGTATAAATTATATTTAAAAAGTATTTTTATATAAGGGAAGAATACTGTACAGTATGAATTTACCTTTGGAAGTGTTTGAATAGTAATCAACTTCAGTTTTTTAAAGGTCAGATTATAAATCAATTTTGAAATGCAGTTTTCTTGATTTAATAATCCATTCTGTTATATTCTTTAGTTTGCATTTAATAAAGAATATGTTTTACTATGACTTATTTTTATAATTATTGCCCAATAGATTGTTTTACTTTATTTAAAATTCCATGTTAGAGTTTCTGAGTACGTGTAGGTTATAGTCTCATCTAAAAAATAAAATATTTAACTATTAATATATAAATATTTATATTCTATATAAAAGTACCTGTATTAGAGATGATTTCTTATTAAATTTCGTACAATATTTCATTATACATTTTAGTAAATATGACATTTTTCACTTTGTTGTCTCCAACTCAAGTGTCAAATGAACCATTTTTGTTAAATTTTATATCGTGCAATTTTTCTGGTTTCATTTTCAAGGATACATTATAATAATGATTTTCATCCAACGAATTGCCTTATTATAGAAAACGCATTTCTCGATTAATATTTGGTTTCAGAAAGTGTTTATTGTTTGAAATATCAATGATAAATGAATAATTGAATAGATACGTTGTTTTTATAAACGTTTTTATCTAAAAAATCATTTCATTCCATAACAAAATTCAATAGAATTTTTAAAAATCAAATCTTTGTTATAATCAACTACTTTCATCTGAAATTTGATGAAAGAATACATAAAGAATGTATAAAATGCAGTTACTTACAGTTTATTATAATCCAGGTACATAATTCAAAATAATTATTGTACAATAAATTATTAAACATTTCTTCCAAGTGAATACGAAGGAAAGGTTTGTCAGTATTTTTAAATAAATGTGTTTATGACTGAATACGAAGCGCCTTGATTGATTTTCCAGAATTTATTTTCTTGTCAATAGTGTTATTTCTTTTCTATAAATATATTCTTGTTTGGATATCTTAACCAATTAAAAACTATAACTGAAATGAAAACACATATCTAAATACAGCCAAGAATATATAAAATTACATACTTACATTACAGAACGTAGTGTAATATTACTTTTAAACTAATTTTGCTATATATTTCTCCAAGCAATTACAAGACTTGCATTATGATTGTTTGATTATATTGTAAATAAGGTTTGCCGTAAATTATTATGTACAATGCACTTTTATGATAATCAGTTACACTTCAGTAGTGTTATTATCAGTAATTTTATGTTATTTCTCTTCCATAAATGTACTCTGGTTTGGGTAACCAATTAAAAATTATAACTGAAATGGAAATACATATTTAAATACAGAGAAACAAATTTAAAATGATATACTTACATCACAAAGTGTATTGTACATATTCTTTTAAATATAGTTTACCTTATATTTTTGTATATTTCTTTTTAAAAATATAAAACTTGTGCAACGAATTTTTTGATTGACTGACCAAACGTCAAATGTCATAAAATTAAATATTTTAAATACACCACACTTAACATTCAGTGTATTTTTATATATTTCGCTCACTATTATAATGTATAAAAATATAATTACATTTGCAATATCTCTTTTCATTTTCAAAATAAATCAATTAAAAGTTTCATATTGAATTGTCAAAAATGACTGATGACACAGTAATTCTTTTTAAATTTAAACATGGCATCTAGGATATTTTTTTCAGTTTTGTTTCAGTTTTCCTTTTTCGCTTAGTTTTCGATTTTTTACACGAAAACCACTCACAGTAAAAATATGAGACCCCAAAAAGGCCCTATTCCACTTTAAACCACATCTAATAAAATAATATTAAAATTATTCCATGAATGGTTTGACCTGTACCCGTGAGCAAACTTTTTGCGATGCTCGAGATGAATCCAAATATAGATATATATATATATAGTGAATCTATCAAAATAGTATATGACTAGCGAATTCTCGGCTACGCGACATGGAACATTTTTATCTTATCTGCACGCTAGCCCACGCCGAGACAATATTTAATACCAAACACTATATACTTGTGACAACTTTTTTCAAAAAGCAAAAGCCGATCGACATTGACCATTTTCGTTAATTCTGCACACCAGCCGTTATTGAACCCTTTTATTTGATACCAAACACCACACACATCTGACAACTTTTTGCAAAAAACAAAAACCGATCGACATAGTACATTTTTGTCCATTCTGCACGCTAGCCTTCAACAAGACGTTTCATTTGAGACCAAACTCGACATACCTTTGTGAACTTTTTGCAGAAAACAAAAGCCGATCGGATTGGAACATTTTTGTCAATTCTGCACGCTAGCTCTCAACGAAACCTTTCATTTCAGACCAAACTCGACATACTTTTGAGAAATTTTTGCAAAATCCTTTTAGTATATGAGATTACTTTTGTAAATATTAAATTGTAACAATATAACGAATATTTAACTACATACTTAAGGCTGATTTTTAACTGTGATGTTATTATTTAAATTATCCTTCCTCATGCAAATCGTTGGTTTTGTCTGAAAGGATGTATTCTAGTTCCTCTTTTTATAACAATATTTATTACATAAAAAGCTTTAAAATGACTTAAAAATCATTGCATTTTATTCACAGCGGTAATCAACGCATTTTACATCTGTTACATATGACATAAAACGACAAATAATTAACTACTGATATGCAGGGTGTTCATATTAAATTGGCCACCATTGCTATCTCGAGAACTATAAGAGCTACGAGGTCGGTTAAATTAGAAAACAATTTCTGTTTTACAACACTATTAAAGAGAGACAAACAAAATTTTTTTATGGCAGTGGTTCTGAAAATTGGGTCCTAACTTTTTTATTTTAAATGTTACCCAGTTTTTTTCATTTGCTTATTCAATAGAGAATTTTGTTCTGAATTCAATGATATATTATTATCATACCTTAACATAACGATTTTTTTGAGAAAAATGCATCTGAAATTTTATATTAATTTGATTAAAATATGACAATAATTAAAGTGCCTTTGTTAGAAAGAAGTAAATAAAGTATTCACATATTTAATTCAAGGCATTCTAATTTCAGGTTAAGGAATTATTTGATATCCGTTTTTTCCGTCATGGCACTCTTATTATTGTCATATTTTAATCAAATTAATATAAAACTTCAGATGTATTTTTCTCACAAAAATTATTATGTTAGGGTATGATAATATTATATCATTGAATTCAGAATAATATTCTCTACTGAAAAAGCAAATAAGAAAAATAGGTTCCCATTTAAAATTAAAACGTTAGTAACAGAATTTTGAGAACCACTAGTTTAAAAAAAATTTGTTTGTGTCATGTTAATTGTGTTGTAAAATAGAAATTCCCCCCTATTCTGTAACTCAGTGGTTAATTTTTATCACGTCGCTAAATTTATTCTCCAATGAAAATAAATAGCAATGAAGAAAATATCAAAACATCAGTTGCAAAACTTGTTTTTATTTGTCAAGAATTTTAGTAACTGGTTAAAAATTAACCACTGAGTTACAGAATAGGCCCCATTATTTGCTAATTTAACCGACTTCGTAGCTCTTATAGTCCTCGAGATAGCAATGGTGACCCATTTAAAATGAACAACTTGTATAAACATGTGTATGAAAAGATGTATTCTAGTTCCTCTTTTTATAACAATATTTATTACATAAAAAGCTTTAAAATGATTTAAAAATCATTGTATTTTATTCACAGCGGTAATCAACGCATTTTACATCTGTTACATATGACATAAAATGACAAATAATTAACTACTGATATATAAACATTTATATCATACCTTAAAAGAAATGATTCAGAGATGATTTTAACGAATGTTCATACATTCTTTTTTATTATATCTTAGCAAAATTTGTATTTTCATGCAGTACATTCAGTTTGACTGAACGTAACTGTCATCAATTGACACAATAAGTATGAAGTTAGTTAAAGAATGTATAAAAAAGTATTATTTTGAAAATAATTATTTATTTTATTAATGTAAATAATGTGAAATAACATACCGTAATTTATAATCAGATACATTTTTATATTGCCAAAAAAACATGATTACATTTATGCTTAGCTGTTGCTATATTCATTTATATCTTTATGAAGCTGAATTATATATGTATTTATTTTATTTTACTAATATTATTTTATCACTGCCCTTGAAATAGTGTTTCTTCGAGAATAGAGGTAGTTTGATTGCTTCTAGATGTACATATTTTATTTATTTTAATCATCGAGTACAATTAACGTTATGCTAAATAATTTCATTCGTAAAATATTTATATGTGCCTATGGGAATTGTTGATTTTGATGTTGATATAATTAGTCTAGAGGTTGTATTTTTGAAATACAACCGTTGTTTGTAATAAAGTACTCTTAAAAAGGCAGTTTAGTTAATTTTAAATACTTTTATAATTTAATAAATAAGATTTTACAATTTGTAAATATTTCAATTATAACAATATAACGAATATTCAACCACAAACTTTAGGCAGGTTTTTAAATGCAGTTTTATTGCATAAATAATAATAATTCATTCTTAATCAATTACTTGTTTGTGCACAAATCGAATCGAATGAAAGGTCTCGGCGAAGGCTCGCGTAGAGAATTGACAAGAAGTATCTATGTCGATCGGTGTTTTCTGCAAAAAGTCGTATAAAGTATATCATGTTAGGTTCTCAAATGGAAGGTCTTGTTGAGGGCTCGCGTGCAGAATTGACGAAAATGGTATATCTTGATCGGCTTTTGTTTTCTGCAAAAAGTTGTCAGAAGTATATCGTGTTTGGTGTCAAATAAAAGGTCTCGTTGAGGGCTAATGTCCAGAATTTACACAAATGCTTCATGTTGATTGGCTTTTGTTTTTTGCAAAAAGTTATCAGAAGTATATCGTGTTTGGTATAAAATGAAAGGTCTCGATGAGAGTTGACATGCAAAATTGACAGAAATGGTTCATGTAAACTCGCTTCTGTTTTTTTGATAAAGTTGTCAGAAGTATGTCATGTTTGGTATCAAATTAAATATCGGTTGA
Organism: Stenolophus ochropezus; assembly: GCA_035578165.1. Classification (NCBI taxonomy): domain Eukaryota; kingdom Metazoa; phylum Arthropoda; class Insecta; order Coleoptera; family Carabidae; genus Stenolophus; species Stenolophus ochropezus. The sequence goes on along the minus strand of JAQOWZ010000019.1, from coordinate 16,253,789 downwards.
AGGATAATTTGCAGAAGTGACAAAAAATTGCCAAGTCGATCTGCATTTGTTTTTGTACAATTAGCCGGAAATACACCGTGATTATTATTAAATGAAAGCATTCAACAAGAACCGCCTTCTAGAAATGAAATTAGCTATTAAATGTTAATATTTCACTGACGCCGGAGGCCTAGGGAACGCTCAGCGTAGCTGAGCATTCGCTAGTCATATACTATTTTGATAGTTTCACTCTCTATATTTCTATATATATAATATAGTTGGATTCATCTCGAGCATCGCAAAAACTTTGCTCACGGGTACAGGTCAAACCATTCATGTAATAATTTTAATATTATTTTATTAGATGTGGTTTAATGAGGACCAATCGCTTTTGGGTGTCCCATATTTTTACCGTGCATAGTTTTTGTGTAAAAAATCGAAAACTAAGCCAAAAAGGAAAACTGGAACAAAACTGAAAAAAATATCCTAGATCCTAGAATTACTGTGCCATCCGTCATTTTTGACAATTCAATATGAAACTTTTAATTGATTTATTTTGAAAATGAAAAGAGATATTGTAAAGGTAATTATGTTTTTACACATTATAATAGTGAGCGAAATATATACAAATACACTGAATATTAAGTGTGGTGTATTTAAAATATTTAAATTTATGATTTCTGACGTTTATCATACGTAAGGCTACCAAAAATATAAATAGGCTATTATAAATTGTAAATATAATAAATTTTGTTATAAATCAGTATATTTTAATGATTCGTACATATACATTTCAATAAAAATGTATTTTAAATAAAAATATTAATTCCATTTTGACGTTCGTTTTCACTTTTGTTTGAAAACTGCATTCCACCATTACAGGTACATTTCAAAAGAATAAATCTTGAGAAATAAGGCGAATTACAAGGTGATGTTTGTATTATTATGTCTATTACTATAAAACTTTATTTATATATTTTCTTTTTAATTAAAACACTTTAAATTATAAAGTTTTGCTCACGGGTACAGGTCATACCATTCATGTAATAATTTTAATATTATTTTATTAGATGTGGTTTAATGAGGACCAATCGCTTTTGGGTGTCCCATATTTTTACCGTGCATAGTTTTTGTGTAAAAAATCGAAAACTAAGCCAAAAAGGAAAACTGGAACAAAACTGAAAAAAATATCCTAGATCCTAGAATTACTGTGCCATCCGTCATTTTTGACAATTCAATATGAAACTTGTGACGTCGTTACGTCGTCAGTCCCTATCGTTCTCGAAAACGTGTGACGGACTACGGCGTTACCTTCGCGTCACACAATGAAAATACGTCGTCATAGCCTACAAAACAATAACTCGTGCAAAAGCACAATCATTAGTCGACAGGCACGGTATAATAAAATATACAAACGCTGTCGCACTACTCGTTTCCAAATCTCGGGCGCCACTCTACGTAACGGTAGAGACGTCTAACTCGCAGGCTTCCAGTGACGATGGCCACGGATATCTCAATGGAGAAAAATGTCCAAGGTTCGGATTCCAACATGGGTTGTGGTCGCTCGCTTGAACACAACATCACGGAGCGACTTTTCAAAAAAAAGACAGTAAAAAGACGTAAATAAAAGCATAAATAAATTTCGGATAAAAATCGGTTATTCTTACAACCTGCGTTGCTCGCTCACCCACGTGCACGCGATGCGAGGGCGAGGTAAAAACGAACGCAAAACCAAATTCAGCAGAACTATCCTTGATTAGTCCTGGCGGTGGCCGATGGACAAGCCGAATCCTGTTCCGCGACTCACGAAGCAAAATGACGGATTCGAGGATTCTTTCTTCGCCGAAATTCATCCAAAATTATCTCGATAGTGGTAGCGCAATCACTAGTTCTTCTCTGCCCCTAGTAATCGGAATTCTCAAACTATCGCAACTTACGCACAACTCGTGCACGGGATGAAAATGAACGATTTTCTCAAACACACGTTTTGCTCACATACAGATGTGAAAAAAACGGCAAAACACTATTCCAATTTTCCTATAAATACTTCACTTCCACTTACCTTATGTTCACTAGTGGAAGGTTAGGAAAACAACTGAAAATAATTCAAATAAAAAAAACTCTGCTTCACAACTTTTATTTTTTACGTCTTTATTCGGCCAAAAACTTACTCAAAAAAGCCCTGAGTCAGTCAACGACCGCGCTTTTATAAATGTTCATCCCCTTCCCCTCGTACCCATCATCGGAGGTGAACATAGTCACAAAACAATTACAAATATCATATGTAAATAAATATAAATAAATAACATTTAACATACAATATAACAATACGTTACAAACAGTAATAAAAACACTTACTATTGCCTTAAGTTACTAAACGAGTTAATTTCGCCGCATGAAATTAACTGAACGAGTAACTTGACTACAATCCAAACACATGTTCGATGGTTATGTTTTTCAAAACTACACTTTCACAAAAACCACTAATATGTGTTTTGGTACTACACTACGTAGAACATTATCTTGCATCTTATGGTGTTCGAATCAAGAAAATCAGAGTAATGGTTTGTAGAACAACTTCACAAAAACACGATGTAAACAAATAAAACTCCATGTTGATCCGCCATTACTAGACATGCGCGCGCTGGCCTTGCGCGGTTGCTTGATTCGAATGTAAAGTCTAGGCAATAGTTTTTAAAATATTTGGAAGGTAGAGCTGCGGTAAATTTGGTAACTAATTTACGTTCAAAAATACTGTTCAAATAAAACTGCATCGTGACGCTTCGTCACAAACTTTTAATTGATTTATTTTGAAAATGAAAAGAGATATTGTAAAGGTAATTATGTTTTTACACATTATAATAGTGAGCGAAATATATACAAATACACTGAATATTAAGTGTGGTGTATTTAAAATATTTAAATTTATGATTTCTGACGTTTATCATACGTAAGGCTACCAAAAATATAAATAGGCTATTATAAATTGTAAATATAATAAATTTTGTTATAAATCAGTATATTTTAATGATTCGTACATATACATTTCAATAAAAATGTATTTTAAATAAAAATATTAATTCCATTTTGACGTTCGTTTTCACTTTTGTTTGAAAACTGCATTCCACCATTACAGGTACATTTCGAAAGAATAAATCTTGAGAAATAAGGCGAATTACAAGGTGATGTTTGTATTATTATGTCTATTACTATAAAACTTTATTTATATATTTTCTTTTCAATTAAAACACTTTAAATTATAAAGTTTTGCTTGACCGGCATTTTTGACAGATGCTTCCTAGGACCATAAAGTGACGGATAGCTTGGTGAAAAGGACTATTTGTTCTAAAATTACAGCGAGATATTGTATGAAAATTATCGCAAATCATCATTAATACATGTACGTTAAGGTATAATATAAATATTTGCATATTAATAGTAAATTTGTTTATTTTTATTTAGTTATCCTAACCTACATGAACTCTGACATATCGAGATTGAATTTTAAATAAAATAAAGCAATAAGTTGGATGAAAATCATTATTATAAGTGAGAATATAACGTATCCTTTATAGTGAACCCAGAAAATTGCATGATATAATAAAATTTAACAAAAATGCCGCATTTGACACTTGAGTTGGAGACAAATACCATTTTTACTAAAATGTATAGTGAAATAATGTATGATATTTTATTGAAATCATCTCTAATACAGATACTTTAATGCAGAATATAAATATTTACATATTAATAGCTAAATATTTCAATTTTTAGATGCGACCATAATATACATGTACTCTGATATACTCAGATGGAATTTTACATAAACTAAAACAATTCATTGGGCAATTATTGTTAAAATAAATAATAATATATCATATTCTTTAAAATACAACCCAAAGAATATTTCAGAATGGATTATTTAATCAAGAAAACTACATTTCAAAATCGATTTACAATCTGACGTTTAAAAGTTGATATTTGATTACAATTTAAATACTTCCAAAGGTAAATACAAACTGTACAGCATACTTCCCTTATAAATAAATACTTTTTTTATCTAATTTATACATATTTTAGGTAGTTAGACAATGGATTTTGTGAGACTACGTTGAAATTTTGATATATACATTTTAGTAAAAATGGTATTTGTCTCCAACTCAAGTGTCAAATGCGGCATTTTTGTTAAATTTTATTATATCATGCAATTTTCTGGGTTCACTATAAAGGATACGTTATATTCTCACTTATAATAATGATTTTCATCCAACTTATTGCTTTATTTTATTTAAAATTCAATCTCGATATGTCAGAGTTCATGTAGGTTAGGATAACTAAATAAAAATAAACAAATTTACTATTAATATGCAAATATTTATATTATACCTTAACGTACATGTATTAATGATGATTTGCGATAATTTTCATACAATATCTCGCTGTAATTTTAGAACAAATAGTCCTTTTCACCAAGCTATCCGTCACTTTATGGTCCTAGGAAGCATCTGTCAAAAATGCCGGTCAAGCAAAACTTTATAATTTAAAGTGTTTTAATTGAAAAGAAAATATATAAATAAAGTTTTATAGTAATAGACATAATAATACAAACATCACCTTGTAATTCGCCTTATTTCTCAAGATTTATTCTTTCGAAATGTACCTGTAATGGTGGAATGCAGTTTTCAAACAAAAGTGAAAACGAACGTCAAAATGGAATTAATATTTTTATTTAAAATACATTTTTATTGAAATGTATATGTACGAATCATTAAAATATACTGATTTATAACAAAATTTATTATATTTACAATTTATAATAGCCTATTTATATTTTTGGTAGCCTTACGTATGATAAACGTCAGAAATCATAAATTTAAATATTTTAAATACACCACACTTAATATTCAGTGTATTTGTATATATTTCGCTCACTATTATAATGTGTAAAAACATAATTACCTTTACAATATCTCTTTTCATTTTCAAAATAAATCAATTAAAAGTTTGTGACGAAGCGTCACGATGCAGTTTTATTTGAACAGTATTTTTGAACGTAAATTAGTTACCAAATTTACCGCAGCTCTACCTTCCAAATATTTTAAAAACTATTGCCTAGACTTTACATTCGAATCAAGCAACCGCGCAAGGCCAGCGCGCGCATGTCTAGTAATGGCGGATCAACATGGAGTTTTATTTGTTTACATCGTGTTTTTGTGAAGTTGTTCTACAAACCATTACTCTGATTTTCTTGATTCGAACACCATAAGATGCAAGATAATGTTCTACGTAGTGTAGTACCAAAACACATATTAGTGGTTTTTGTGAAAGTGTAGTTTTGAAAAACATAACCATCGAACATGTGTTTGGATTGTAGTCAAGTTACTCGTTCAGTTAATTTCATGCGGCGAAATTAACTCGTTTAGTAACTTAAGGCAATAGTAAGTGTTTTTATTACTGTTTGTAACGTATTGTTATATTGTATGTTAAATGTTATTTATTTATATTTATTTACATATGATATTTGTAATTGTTTTGTGACTATGTTCACCTCCGATGATGGGTACGAGGGGAAGGGGATGAACATTTATAAAAGCGCGGTCGTTGACTGACTCAGGGCTTTTTTGAGTAAGTTTTTGGCCGAATAAAGACGTAAAAAATAAAAGTTGTGAAGCAGAGTTTTTTTTATTTGAATTATTTTCAGTTGTTTTCCTAACCTTCCACTAGTGAACATAAGGTAAGTGGAAGTGAAGTATTTATAGGAAAATTGGAATAGTGTTTTGCCGTTTTTTTCACATCTGTATGTGAGCAAAACGTGTGTTTGAGAAAATCGTTCATTTTCATCCCGTGCACGAGTTGTGCGTAAGTTGCGATAGTTTGAGAATTCCGATTACTAGGGGCAGAGAAGAACTAGTGATTGCGCTACCACTATCGAGATAATTTTGGATGAATTTCGGCGAAGAAAGAATCCTCGAATCCGTCATTTTGCTTCGTGAGTCGCGGAACAGGATTCGGCTTGTCCATCGGCCACCGCCAGGACTAATCAAGGATAGTTCTGCTGAATTTGGTTTTGCGTTCGTTTTTACCTCGCCCTCGCATCGCGTGCACGTGGGTGAGCGAGCAACGCAGGTTGTAAGAATAACCGATTTTTATCCGAAATTTATTTATGCTTTTATTTACGTCTTTTTACTGTCTTTTTTTTGAAAAGTCGCTCCGTGATGTTGTGTTCAAGCGAGCGACCACAACCCATGTTGGAATCCGAACCTTGGACATTTTTCTCCATTGAGATATCCGTGGCCATCGTCACTGGAAGCCTGCGAGTTAGACGTCTCTACCGTTACGTAGAGTGGCGCCCGAGATTTGGAAACGAGTAGTGCGACAGCGTTTGTATATTTTATTATACCGTGCCTGTCGACTAATGATTGTGCTTTTGCACGAGTTATTGTTTTGTAGGCTATGACGACGTATTTTCATTGTGTGACGCGAAGGTAACGCCGTAGTCCGTCACACGTTTTCGAGAACGATAGGGACTGACGACGTAACGACGTCACAAGTTTCATATTGAATTGTCAAAAATGACGGATGGCACAGTAATTCTAGGATCTAGGATATTTTTTTCAGTTTTGTTCCAGTTTTCCTTTTTGGCTTAGTTTTCGATTTTTTACACAAAAACTATGCACGGTAAAAATATGGGACACCCAAAAGCGATTGGTCCTCATTAAACCACATCTAATAAAATAATATTAAAATTATTACATGAATGGTATGACCTGTACCCGTGAGCAAAGTTTTTGCGATGCTCGAGATGAATCCAACTATATTATATATATAGAAATATAGAGAGTGAAACTATCAAAATAGTATATGACTAGCGAATGCTCAGCTACGCTGAGCGTTCCCTAGGCCTCCGGCGTCAGTGAAATATTAACATTTAATAGCTAATTTCATTTCTAGAAGGCGGTTCTTGTTGAATGCTTTCATTTAATAATAATCACGGTGTATTTCCGGCTAATTGTACAAAAACAAATGCAGATCGACTTGGCAATTTTTTGTCACTTCTGCAAATTATCCTTCAACCGATATTTAATTTGATACCAAACATTACATACTTCTGACAACTTTATCCAAAAAACAGAAGCGAGTTTACATGAACCATTTCTGTCAATTTTGCATGTCAACTCTCATCGAGACCTTTCATTTTATACCAAACACGATATACTTCTGATAACTTTTTGCAAAAAACAAAAGCCAATCAACATGAAGCATTTGTGTAAATTCTGGACATTAGCCCTCAATGAGACCTTTTATTTGACACCAAACACGATATACTTCTGACAACTTTTTGCAGAAAACAAAAGCCGATCGTCATAGAACATTTTTGACATATCTGCTCGCCAGTCCTCATCGAGTTCTTTTATTTGATTCTAAGCACGATATACTTCTTACAACTTTTTGCAGAAAACAAAAGCCGATCAAGATATACCATTTTCGTCAATTCTGCACGCGAGCCCTCAACAAGACCTTCCATTTGAGACCTAACATGATATACTTTATACGACTTTTTGCAGAAAACAAAAGCCGATCGACATAGATCATTCTTATCAATTCTCTACGCGAGCCTTCGCCGAGACCTTACATTCGATACCAAGCATGACATATTTCTGACAAGTTTTTGCAAAAAACAAAAGCCGGTTGGCATAGATAATTTTTGTCAATTCTGCTCCCCAGTCCTCATCGAGACCTTTCATTAGATACCAAACACGACATACTTCTATTACTTCTAACGCTGAGCGTTCCCTAGGCCTCCGGCGTCAGTGAAATATTAATATTTGATAGCTAATTTCATTTCTGCAAAACAGGTATTGCCGAATGCTTTTATTTAATAGCAAGCACGGTGTACTTCCGCCAACTAATTGTAAAAAACAAATGCACATCAATTTGGCAATTTTTTGTTACTTCTGCACATCAGCCCTCAACAAGACATTTAATTTGATTCCAAACATGACATACTTCTGACAACTTTTTCCAAAAAACAAAAGCGGGTTTACATGAACCATTTCTGTCAATTTTGCATGTCAGGTCTCATCGAGACTTTTCATTTTATAGCAAACACGATATACTTCTGATAACTTTTTACAAAAAACAAAAGCCAATCAACATGAAGCATTTGTGTCAATTCTGGACATTAGACCTCAACGAGACCTTTTATTTAACACCAAACACGATATACTTCTGACAACTTTTTGCAGAAAACAAAAGCCGATCAACATAGACCATTTTCGTCAATTCTCTACGCGAGCCCTCACTGAGACCTTTCATTCAAAACACGACACATTTCTGACAACTTTTTGCAAAAAAACAAAAGTTGATTGGCATAGATCATTTTTGTCAATTCTGCTCGCCAGTCCTCATCGAGAAATTTCTTCTAATACCATACACGAGATACTTCTGACAACTTTCTACAAAAAACAAAAGCCGATCGACATGGAACATTTTTGTCAATTTTGCATTTCAGCCCTCAACGAGACCTTTCATTAGATACCAAAAACGACATACTTCTATTTACTTATTGCATAAAAAAGCCGATTAACATGGAAAATTTTTATTTCTGCACACCAGCCCTTCCCGAGACTTTTCATTCGATACCAAACACGCCATATTTCTGACATTTTTCAAAAAATAATTTTTAATCGACGTAAAAAATTTTGTCATTCGTGCACACCAGTCACTGAACTATACTCTATAGTCTAGTTCAGCTACGCCGAGCATTTCCTAGGGCTCCGCTGTCAGTGCAAAAAAACAAATGCCGATCGACATGAAACAATTATTTAATTTTTCCACGTCAGGCCTCACCGAGACCTTTCATTAGATTGCAAACACGATATACTTCTAATAATTTTTTTCAAAAAACAAAAGCCGGTCGACATGAAACATTTTTGTCATTTATGTACCCCAACTCTCACCGAGACCTTTCATTTGATACTATACACGACATACATATACATAACTTTCTGCATTAAACAAAAGTCGATCGACATGAAACATTTTTATAATATCTATACGCTAGCCCACACCGAGACTTTTCATTTGATACCAAACACTATATACTTGTGACAACCTTTTGCAAAAAACAAAAGCCGATCGACATTGACCATTTTCGTTAATTCTGCACACCAGCCTTCATTGTAACCTTTCATTTGATACCAAACACCACACACTTCTGACAACTTTTTCCAAAAAACAAATACCGATCGACATTGCACATTTTTTGTCAATTCTGCACGCTAGCCCTCTCCGAGACCTTTCATTTGATACCAAACACGACATACTTCTGACAACTTTTTGCATAAAACAAAAGCCGATCAACATGGAACATTTTTGTCAATTCTGCACGCTAGCCCTCAACGAGACCTTTCATTTGATACCAAACACCACACACTTCTGACGACTTTTTGCAAATAACAAATACCGATCGACATAGCACATTTTTCTAAATTATGCACGATAACCCTCTCCGAGACCTTTCATTTGATGCCAAACACGACATACTTCTGACAACTTTTTGCAAAAAACAAAAACTGTTCGACATAGTACATTTTTGTAAATTCTGCACGCTAGCCCTCTCCGAGACCTTTCATTTGATACCAAACACGACATACTTCTGACAACTTTTTGCATAAAACAAAAACCGATCGACATGGAACATTTTTGTCAATTCTGCACGCTAGCCCTCAATAAGACCTTTCATTTGAGACCAAACTCGACATATCTTTGAGAATTTTTTGCAAAAAACAAAAAGCCGATCAACATTCACCCTTTTTGTTAATTCTACACGCCAGCCCTTATCGAGCCTTTTCATTTGATACCAAACACCACATACTGCCCACAACTTTTTCCAAAAAACAAAAGCCGTGCGATATAGAACATTTTTGTTCATTCTGCACGCTAGCCCTCATCGTGACCTAGATTAATATAACATTCACTGTCTTCAGTAACCTTTCATTTGGTAATATTTGTTCTTTGTTTAGTTACTTTATTAAACATTTGGCACCACTGACTTTTGTAATTCGAAAATACCCAAACACGACATTTTTCTGACAACATTTTGCAAAAAACAAATTCTAATCTACATAGAACATTTTTGTCATTCGTGCACACCAGTCTGTATTGTGTCGTTTCCTTAAAACCCAAGGACGACCTACTTCTAACAACGTTTTACGGAAAACAAATGCAGATCGACATGATACATTTTTTTGTCATTTTAAAACTGGCCCTTATGGTTTCCTTTCTTTTGATAACAAATACAGCAAAGTATTCAATTTATTTGATTTTTATTTAGTTACTTTATACTTTGGCACCACTGTATTAAAAAATAGTAGTTAATTTTTAAATTTATAAATTAATATTGTCAACCCTAATACAACTGCCACCGTCTTTAGTGAAGTTAGTTTAGGAATATTTGGTTTTAATTTAGTTACTTCATCACACATTTGGCAACATTGACTTTTGACATTGGAAATGTCAAAATTTATATTAATTAAATACGTTATGTTTTAAACTTAAATTAGTTGTAACACCTTTGCTCAAGTCTATTATTCATGATATTGTTTTTAAATCTTGGATATCAATCTTCTATTAAAAGATATAATCATTTAAAGTTCAGAGACAGAGACGGCGTGATTCTTCTTAAATTTAGACATGGCCTCTGGGATCCATTGTTTCCAGGCAGCATTTGTGCACAGTTTTAATTTTTTACACGAAAACTACTAACATTAAAAATATGAGACACCCAAAAGGCACCAGATCTCATTAGCCCCCACATATTAAAAAAAACATTATAACAATCACTTGCATGGTTCAGGCTGTAGGCGTTTACAAATGTTACTCTATGCTCGTGATAAATCTATAGATAGATAGATAGATAGATAGATAGATAGATAGATATATAGTGAATGTAATCGTTTAGTATAGTGACTAGCGAAGGCTCAGCTACGCTGAGCTTCCCTAGGCCTCCGGCATCAATGAAATATTTACAGTTGACGGCTAATTTCATTCCTGTACACCAGCTCTCGACGAGACCTTTCATATGATACCAAACACGACATACTTCAGACAAATTTTGCAAAAAAACAAAAGCCGATCGACCTGGCAAATTTTTGTTATTTCAATATGGCTGCCCTACTTGAGTGCTTTCATTTGATACCAAACACGGCATACTTCTGACAACTTTGTGCATAAAACAAAAGTCGATCGACAGGGAACATTTTTGTCATTTCTGCACGCTAGCCCACAACGAGACCTTTCATTCGATACGAAACATGACATATTTCTAACAATTTTTTGAAAAATACAAAAGCCGGTGGACGTAAAATATATTTCTCATTTAGAGCCTTTTCATACACTTTGGATCCGACGGCCGGCAGCCGGGTATTTATTCCAAGTAGCACTGCGATTGCCTATTTACTCCGGTCAAGAAAATTCATTTACATTTTGTCTTACGACAATGCCGCGTGAACGCATTAATGCTTTGTGGATTTTATACAGACGACTTTGCCGTCGAAAAATAATTGTCCTTCAATTCATTAAAATGTTGCCTCAAATGAGTGCATATTTCTGCTCACGCTTTTGTTTTTGTATATTCCTTCTGTCTTATCCCATAGTACTGGTCTAGCCAGCCTGATACCATCAAATAAAAAAAAAACAGGGTCGAGGTGGTCTCGAACCAGGTCTTGTAGATTATTTATATTATGAATCCGCCCTCTTATCCACTCGGCTATGAAGCATTTTGTTTTAGACGTTTCTTATTCAAAAATATGAAGGATAACCTTCAAAATACAATTTATTTTATCAAATATTTCAGTTAGAAAAGGCCATATTACACAACATTTGGTTTTATTAGATGCAAAATTAACTAATCTAACTAACGATACCATATACACCCGATTTTATTTAGCGGGACAGATGGAAACAGCAAAAAACTGTTTTCCCATGTTATTTCCCTATGTCAAGGTTTTCAGCATTCACCCTGTACTCCTGTACACATAATTTTTATAGGTTTAACAATACCGTTTACACCAGTCTTTGTAAAATTTGTTTCTATGTATATCAGAAAAAAGAACAATATTTTTAACAGTTTAAAAAAATCACATAGATGGCACTAATTATGAAATTTATTGCATCTGCTAAAGAAGGAATCGATATAATTACTTAACAATTAAATATTTTTATATTTAATTATGTATATATTTTAAAATAATATTTTTAGGCATAAATGAAATTTATTATTCTAAGCGAAAACAAGAACATAATAATATTTTGAATACGTGACATAGCAAACTAACTGGTGGTGCCAGTGTTTTATTTATTTCCAAATCACCTGTATGATGTGAAAAGAAAAAAACTTGAATCCCCAGAGTAAATCTTAAGGGCTTTTATAATATTTAATATTGAAAATAATGTTATGAAATATTTGATCAAAATGCATAAAAATTGATTACATTATAATTAAAACTTATTTAGAACAATCTGTATGAAATATTTTAAAATAAAGTCGCTAATCCTTGGAATTATTGTAGATAGAAACTTCTCATCTTTAGTAATATAGTAGTAATATAAAGTATGTGCTTTGAAAAGTGGACTTGTGTGTAATATTTGTCGGACTTCTTGAGTTTAACGTTACTATTTTAATGGAATTCTAAATCATTTACAGCTGATTTTTTATTTTGTAAATCTACAATGAATTAGTTTTGACAGAAATAAGGACATTTTATTTCCAAAAGTTCAAATCCGTTTTCTGTTTTGATAAAACCATCATCACTACATGCTAAGTATGGTTGGTTAGATAATATTACAACACTACAAGTCCAATTTCTTGTATAATATATTAGTTGAAGCTTGAAATACTGATTTCGCTTCAGTTTTGGTTTCCAAGCCATAACGCATAGCTTGATTACAATAAAAATTGTAGCCATTGATTCTTAATAACAACATTTTCATTATAATAATCACTGTCATATTTTCTCTGTACCAATCTAATTCTATTGGTACATATGTACATCTACAATGAAAGAGTTCATTGCAGAATATGTAGTTTTATGGGGATTTTTTATTCTGCATTTAATTTCCCTATAGGTATAATACTTTATGCACTCGTTTCAGACAAAATTTCTTTGCTTATGTTCTGAAAATGTAAAAAGAATATCAAGAAAATTTCCAGTCGTGTTTTTGTAGAATGGTTTTATTGAAACTTTGTGATATTTTTCAACCTGCGTTTGTAAAGACTTGTTCCAAATGATAGACTGATCAGTTTTGGACTGTATTTTAGAATTCTTATTTAAATGTGACTTCACTACACAGATATAAATGAAGGTAAAATTATAGAAATAACACATAAATGTAAACAAATACTTTGTTTCTTGCAATAGTTTCATTTGTACAAGTTGTAATTCACAATAAATTGCTAACTTCTTTACATTTCTTAATAAAATAAAGTCTCTTTATGATAATATAGCAAAATGAATTCTGGATTCCGCAAAAATCGCTCCTGTGTAGATAACTCCTAATAGCCATGTCTAAATTTAAGAAAAATCACGCTGTCATCTGTCACTTTGACAATCAGACTATGAACGATTATATCTTCTTATAGAGTATTGATATCAAAGATTTAAATACAATTTCATGAACAATACACTTGAGCAAAGGTGCTACAACTAATTTAAGTTTAAAACATAACGTATTTAATTAATATAAATTTTGACGTATCCAATGTCAACAGTCAATATTGCCAAATGTATGACGAAGTAACTAAATAAAATCAAATATTCCTAGACTAACTTCACTGAAGACGCTGGCAGTTGTATTAGGATTGACAATATTAATTTATAAATTTAAAAATTAACTACTATTTAATTTTATTTCGTGTTTGATTTAAAGTGAAATATAAATATAGTAGTAATAAAATTTCCTTGAATAAATGTGTATTTTTATAGTTAGTTATTTGAAATTCCACTGTTTGAGAACCGATTTTTTATTCAGTTTAAGGTTTAAAAATTCAAATATTATTTGGAAACAATAGCACTATTTACAGTTAAAAGTAAGCAATTCTTAATTACAATATATTATACTGGAGTTTTTCTCAGTTCTCTACTTACATTTTTATTCCAAAGAAAAAATATGAACAAAAATTGTATAAAATGAAACTGTCAACTTTCGGAATGTCGGTAACATAGGTATCATAATTAAAACATGACTACTGATTTTATTCCGTGGAAGCTAATTTTTTTTCATTGTAATACTGCAGTCTTTTCATTAACGATATTTAATTTTATTTCGTGTTTGATTAAAAATGAAATATAAATCTAGTAGTAATAAAATGTCCTTGAATAAATGTGTAATTTTATAGTTATATGAAACTCCACTGTTTGAGAACCGATTTGCTTCAAAATTTACTTCACACAACATTTATAAAAATAAATTTACAAATAACAATTAAAACTTTTTAAAACGACACATCGCTATTAAACATTTCTTTGTACTATAATTTTGATCAGTTAGATTTGATTATGTTATTATAAAAACGTTTCAGAACTGCTGTGCTTACAAAAGAAATTTTTATAATGAAACGTATGAATTGCATGTGTAAATAATGTCATTTTAAAATTAGGTTTTACTTTTATATTTGTTAGATAATAAAGTTAAAATTTACCTCATGAAGATGATTATTTCATTATTTTTACTTACTTGAGTTTCGCCGATATGCCACCATTTTTCTCGGGCGGGAAAATTAAATTATGCAGTACTGACCCAAGATGAATTTTTTGTTTATCGATAATACGAATAAATACGAAATATATTTTTTAAGAAAATTGTATTAAAAGAAAGAAATTTGAAGCATTTAAAATCAGTTTTCATCAACAGATGTATAATTATAACTTAGATACACAAAATAGGAAAGTTATATATTATTAAAATATTACAATAAATAATAATGACAATAAACTATGTAGTAAAAATCTTCTGGGCGGAACGAATTAGTCTTCAGGATTCCCTGTAAATGCTAACGGAAAACCGCCAAAAACGTTAGCAAAAGACGATAACTAAACAAAAAGAATAATGTGAAAGAATGAATCGAACGAAATAACACTTACATTATTTAAATATATTGGAATTGCCATAAAGAAAGAGCGTTTTCCAAAGAAGCAGTGGGCAAAACGACCAATTCAGATTTAACCTTTTCAAATTTTCTTTTAGTTTCAGAGAAAAACGAAAATAGGTCGACTTATTTGAAAATAACTGGAATTATTTATTTAATTTCATTGACTGTCAATTAGGAAAATCTGTTGTAATCGTTAAAAATGTTGTCAAAAAACAACGATTTTACCTAATTCAATGCTATGGCAATCGGTCTCATGTTTATCTTTGGGGCCGTTGGAAACAAATAGTTTATGCAAATTATCTTCGACCGAATGTAGAGAATTTAAAGGAGAGAATTAGAGACGCTGTGACGTCTTTAACTCTGCGGAAGAAATTCAAAGAAGTTAAATAATTGCATCGAAGACTACAATTGTGCGCTCAACAAACCGTGAATCGATTGAGTAGAATAGTTACTGTTTATATTATTTTTGTTGTTAAATTTATGAAACTAAAGTTAAAGTCATGTTAACAATAATTTCTATGATAACGCAAACTTGTTTTTTGGGGCTTACAATTAGAAAAATTCTAAGTCGAACTATGTTCGACTTTTGTCTGAGACTAAAAGAAAATTTGAAAAGGTTAAAACTGAATTGTCAGTATTGAAACATGTAAAATCTTTTATTAAGAATACATGTTTCTCGTAAAATAAAAAATAAAAATGTTTTCCTTCTTTCTAACTCGATCCGATGACATACTGTATATCAAGGCCACAGAGAATGTTAATATGAATTTTGACTTACTTTATTTGGACATTGCAAAGTTTTCTCGTAGAATTTGTCACGCAAAATTTGAAGAAAGTTTCTTTCATTTCATGTAGTAATTTAAATGTTTACTTTCTGAAAATACGACGAAATTTTCCTCCAGTCATCAAACAGATATGCATTCTGTTAAATAAAAAATAGTAATTAATTAATATATTTTTTTCTTTAAATATGAATGTATTTACCATTCTTGTACAACTTCGTCAATAATAATATAGTTTTTCCGATGGTAGCAGAATCGTCAGCGAATAGAGTGGTTTCCATTTTAAGTTCCAAAATATTCAATATCGCTTTCCAAAGGAGGTTATTCATGACAAGTTTTCCAAAAATATATTTTTTGTGAAACTGCTACCCTATAAACAATGAAAACTTATATAATAAAGGAAGATAATTTTTATTCAAATGATGCCTTCGTTTTAAAATGGATTCATTTTCCAAATATGGTTTAACATCAACGTAGTATATATTTGATTTGGACTAATAGTCCATATGCTTCCATTGAAATTTAATCCTTTTCTTGTAATATTGAATGAAGGAAATTTCCATCTCAGGATTTGATCCATTGTTCTGTATTTAGAAGGAAATATTACTAATTAATAAAAAATATGTAAACATTGAACACTTTTTTATAAAAAAAGTTTCGCCTCAGATGAAAGAACTTCTATATTAATTGCAATAGTCCAAATAAGGATATAACTCGTATTTAAAATCTTCGATGTACTTCACAGGAACAATGCAATGTATACTTCAGTTTCCAATATCTATAAATATAAAATTCACAAATGATATTTTTTAGAACATAAGAAAAACATACCATTTCACATTGTTGTGAATCATGAAGATTTTTGGTATTTGTGTATCTTTATTATATAGTATGAATTTAACTTTTAATTAGTTACAAAAGTTTATCAAATCATTCTACATTTTTTTTAAGAAATATATAATTTTGAAAAAGTTTTCTGACATTATATTTTAATTTTTATTAGAAATTATTTGAGTTGCCAGATAATTTTTAATACAAATAAGTTAAATAATTTAAAAATATGAATGTATAATAAGATTAATAAAAATTTCATTTACATTTTAGATAATTTATAGAAATATTTTACTCAACTCAACAAAATATTAAAAGAATACGATTTGTTTACTAACTGCAGTTATTATTGTTAAAATTGTAGAATCTTTCATATAAAATAAAAAACAAATTTTGATAACCTGGCAACTCGATTTCATACAAACATTCACACAAACATTCATACTTTTGCGATTTATTACTCTCTTATTTTTCTTTTATTGATCGCTTTGTGGTTTTTTTTTATTATAATGTTGTAATATGCTTCATTAGCTTCATACCCACCAGCCGGTTTGTGACGAGTAATTATTATGAAGCTTATTTTTTCTTATTTATTGTTTTAATTTTTTAACCACGGGCTATTATAATATTGAAGCAAAGTACAGCAAAAATCCTAAATACCACTGGTATAGGGTTTTAAAGTATTATGTAACAAGTCATTGTCTTGCCAAGTCTACCAAGGAATTATAGATAATATGGTACACATTATGTACATAAAAATGTAATTTAAAACAAAAAATATAAATTGAATGTACTCTTACCAAATAAATTTCAGTTAATATTTGTACTTTTGTAGTTTTTTAAAAATGAAAATATTGTTACTCAAAATCATACAACAGTGACAATGACTTGCTTACATAATACTTCAAAACCCACCAGCAGTAATTGGAATTTTTACCATACTTTGCGGTTTTGTAGTAGTATGTAGTATATTGCCAAAAAAATGTGTATTTATATTCTGTTGCATGAATTTTGAGGTACAATGGTAGACTGGCCTGCCCACATGTTGCGATTTATTATATACTTTTGTTTAACGTCACATTTCTAATACATATTATAGAGAGACGCAACATGTTTTAACTTAAGCCTGGTATTAGATAGTTTTCGTATAACGTCTTTATTTTTTGATGGTATTAATTAAAAATTATTGACAGCAGTATTGTTTAAGCGCTATTACATTTTTTATTGACAATGAAAAATGTTAATGTTAACTAATGACTGTTGTATTATATTAAAATAAAAAAGTTGCTTAACCAATCTTTTAGTAGTAGTAAAAGGTAAAATATGCATTTAAATATAATTTTATTATAATTGTATTTTAATGTAAAAAATTAAAATTATTTTTTTATACTTACATATAAAATAGGTTTTCATTTAACTATTAAATGTAGGGACCCTTTTATCATTAAATAAAATTTTTAATGTATATTATTGAAAATATTGGTAAAACATACAATATACCAGGATGTAGACGCTATAGAAAATTTTTCTAATACTTAACCATTGCTTTATACTATTTATTTAATTTATGTTTTTCATTGTTAATATTATTTTATTAACTTTTATGTAAAGAATAGTTTTATTTATAATTGCCTTTTATAATTCTTTTTATTGTATTTTCATTTTGGCAAGGTCCGTAAAATTTGTAAAAGGAGCAATGGTATTATCAGACTTAAGTTCTTTTTTATTACCTTTTACAATATTTTACGAACCACTTTTCATGTTGGAATAATATTTAATACTTATATCAATTACATTTATTAAATATATTGCATATATTATTTAACAAATCAAATTTTACATTTTTTATTGTTTATATTTTAAATTCTTTCTTATTCTTTTTTATATTATTAAGTATTTCTAAATCACATTTTTAAATCATAATTATTGCTTCAACATGCTTTTATTTTATATTTTAAATTTATTATTATTGCTTTCTTATATTTTTATTTTATATTTCATATATACCATCAATAATCCTTTTTATAATATTACATGTTTTTCCGATATTCTAAAAATTTTAAATTTAAAAATTTAAGGTTTTAATGAGCTTCATATGCCTAATTTCAACCAGCCATTATGTGGCGAATAATTTTGATAAAGTTTATTTTTTAATGTATTTAATTTCTCTTATATTTATTTATTTAATCACGGGCTATAATACTAAATCAAAGTACAGCAAAAATTTAAATACCACTGGTATTGGGTTTAATGCATTATGTCCAAGCCATTGTTTTGCCATCTACCAAAGTAATTAAAAATAAAAAGGTATTTTTACCAAAAAATGTATGTTTAAATAAATTGTAGTTAATATTTGTACTTTTATAGTTTTATGAATATCAAAACCTTATTTCTCAAATTCATGCAACAGTCACAATGACATGGAACATAACACATTAAAACCCCAAATGGTTCTTGAAATTTTTACCATACTTGGCGGTTTTGTAGTATAATGCCAAAAACATAAGTACAAATTAGTATTCTGTTGCATGAATTTTGAGATACAATGGTAGAATGGCCTGGTTGTCTGTTATCATTTATTATATACTTTTGTATATTAAATGTTTTTAAATTTTACGTTCATTCATTAATTATTAAATGGATTGCAATTTTTTATATATTTTTATATGTATATGCTAGATTTATTTAGTTTTAGTAAATTTTATTTCAATGTCTTTGTCTTCAAACATTAAATATTTTTTCTTATATAGTTTTAAAATTAATTATAATGAAATTTATGTATTATTGATATTTTGTTCATAATTTTGCAATAAGTTACGAAATGACTATGACCTTGTAAATATAACAATTTTTTATCATGATATCTACTTGTTCAATTTAATTTTTTTTCTAAATACTCCATTTGTTTACAATTCAAATCTTTATTTTTAATATTTGAATCTGATAATTTTATCTTTAAGGTTTTTAATAACCTGGCTAAGATACTGCATAATGTTCATCATGTGAAAAGATTGGTTTAATACTTGCACTTTAACTTAAATTTTTTGAAAATTTGTTTATGAAATCCTCTATATAATGTTTTTAAATTTTGAAATAATGATTACAAATATGTACTTCATATAATAATGTTATATAATTTTTTTATTGATTAAAATTTAATTGAAATTATTTCATTATGATTTTAATATCTTGTTTAGTTTAAAATTTCTTTAAATACCACATTCGTCGTTATTCCTTCTTTAGAATTTTCGTTAATATTTGATTCTGGTAATTTTATTTTTAAGTTTTTAGATGACCGTACTCTCGACATTGCAACATATAATTGGCCATGAGTGAAAACTGGATTAATTCCAACAAAATTAAACGTTTGACCTTGTGATTTATTAATTGTCATTGAAAATGCTAATCGAATTGGAAATTGGCGACGTTTTAAACTGAATGGTAAATTTGTATCGGTAATTAAATCAAATCTTGGTAGATAGAGTCGGGTACCTGCACTTTGCCCGGTTAATACTTCTACATCAAGGTAATTAGTTTTCATATCTTTTATAATAAATCTTGTACCGTTACATAGCCCACGTTTCGGATTCATGTTTCTTAGTAACATTACTATTGCCCCCACTTTTAACGTTAATTTGTGAGGGGGCATTCCGGTTGGTGTTAACGCATTTAATAATTCGGTTGGATAACTAATTTTATTTTTATCATCGCCTTCACAAAAATCAGCACTGTAATATATTTTTGATTGTCCTACGATTTTATTTAATACTTGTTCGTTTATTACCATTGTATCGTCATTTGTTGGTGCTAAAATGGCGCGGTCTGTAAATTTGTGTATATTATTTGGCTCTATATCATTATCTCCAAATATATCATTAGCTAATGACGTTTGTGATACACAGTGTGCAGGAATTTTGACAACTTCAGTTAAACCATTGCCGATTTTTAGTAAATACTCAGAAAATTCTTTTTCGTCCCTATTTACACGCATGTTTTGTTTTAAAGAAAATTTTTGAAAGAGTTGCCATAAGTGACTTGTTATTACACAAGTTTCTATTATTGTGGTACGATGATTTGTATAATTTACTACCGGTAAACATTGTCTGAAATCACCACCTAATACTATAACTTTCCCGCCAAATGGTACCGTATTGTTCATTAAATCTTTTAAAAGTAAATCTATTGCATTTAACGCGTGTTTCGGTATCATTGTTACTTCGTCACAGATGATTACACTTGCATCTTTTATTAGTTTGCCTGCATTACTATTCGCTTTAACTTTACATACGCAGCCGTCATTTACAGGTACTGGTAACTTGAAAACCGAATGTACAGTTTGTCCACCTTTTAATAAAGTAGCCGCTATTCCTGTCCACGCCACGGCTATTACCTTAATATTTTGACCTCTTAAAATACTGATGAGGGTATTATATAAAAATGTCTTTCCTGTACCACCAGGACCGTCTACAAAGAAATATCTATTTTTGCTATTACTATCTGATACGGCATTCAAAATTAAATCTAAAATTTCTCTTTGATCATTATTAAACAACGCTACATTTTGTTCTCCCTCTAATTTCTCTGCTGCAGTATCAATCAAATCGTTTTCATTTTCGTCTACGTCATCTGGCAGCGGTAAACCGAAATCGCTTAATGTGAATCTATGTATTTCTAATATTTCTTGAATTTTTCTTAAACATTTATTTTGCGCTACTTTTTCGGAATTGTGCAATAAATAATCCTCTATCAAATACTCTTTAAATTTTTCCCACAAAGCTACGGCATTGGTGGACGTGTGGAAACAAATTAAATATGCAAATAATTCTCTTAATTGTCTCGGAAATTTATTTATCACTGCCTCACCTAAACAATTTTCGCATTCTTTATCATTTGCTAAAAGACCTAATGCGCGGGCAGCTTCTTGGTATGTGTTATACAACTTACCATCTACGGTACGCAAGTCTTCGAAACTTGTAGCCCCTTTCGCGTGTACTAATATTAAACGTAGATGGAACCTTTCTATATCTCTGGGACTGACGGAAATCATTCGGCCTATTGGTGGTTTTGACTCGCGTTGCCTAGCCTTCCAAGCGTTATTAACAAATACATAATATTTTGGAATTTGCATATAAACATACTGCCGAGCATTTACATCTGTGCTATTTAGAATAAACCACGCAGTTAAAGTTGTATTTTTTTTCGCTGCCCGTTCTACTGCTTTTTTCTCTTGACCATTAACGAAAAATACCGCCTGTTGGTATTTCAAATGAACAGCTAACTCAAATATTGTATGTGATTTATCGTGTAAGGGATATTCCAGTAGCCTCCAACAACATTCTGGAGCAGAAACATACCTCGCATCTAAATAACCGTTGATTTCATCCCATTGAATTACTTTATCTTTATCTGGTTGACCTAATTTAATACTTGCGCAGTCATGACCCTTACACAGATAATCGCAAATATATTTAACACTTTTAACCGAAGAGCATATTTCGATATTAATATGAGCTTTATACTTTTTTAGCAAATATGCATTGTAAGGTACTATCCATCTGTTATCTATTGTATATTTTACTAAACCGTTTTTCCAGAGAATATATATCTTTGCATTATTATCTGGCCTTTTGTAAAGAGGATAACCGTTAATATTTTCGTGTGTTTCGTTTCGAAATTCTTTAGGGTATCTTTTTGTGCATTTATTTTCATTCATGCAAGGTGAATATTTATTTAATATACCGCAGGGACCGTGGATCATGTGCGTTCGAACTAATTGATACAACTCTGGTTCATCGTCTTCATCTGGAATTTCGGCGCTTACAATTTCGTCTATTTCATCTTTGTTACGGATTTTACTATCGCTATCTAATGTCAACAACAAATGCATATGTGGTAACCCACGTTTTTGGAATTCTATTACAAAAATAAAGGCTACAACTTTTCCAAAAATATCATCGTGAAGAATTTCATTCATCAAACTTTTAATTTTTCCGTTGAAAACTCGCGCTACTATATCTGGCCGATCTGCAGAACTTTGACCTTCGCGTAACTGTTCAATTATTTCAGGCCATTTTGGATTACACGTTACTGTTATGAACAAATCAGGTCGGCCGAATTCTCTAACAATTGACATAGCGTTCTGATACATTTTTAACATAAAACGACTGCCACCTTGGAATGTGGATGGTAAAATAACCATTGTGCCCGCCTTACCGCCCTCATTATCTGCTAAATTATTTACATGGTCCATTAACCCATTATACAGCTCTACTCTGAGGGTAGGCTGATTTAATCTAATATAAGTCAATCTTTCAGCCTCGACTTTCACATATGCATCTACAATGTACTGCTGAGTTAGCTTTCCGGCTTCTAAACACGGATTAAATGTATCTCTAATTGCTAATTTATTCATGTAAAATTGTAGCATGCTTTGTTTTTTAATACCGTCGGCATGCTTTAGGTTCATGTTCCAGCCACATTCACCGCGAGGAAAAAGTATGGGATATGTCATGGGGTCGCAGTTTTCGCTGAATTGATTAATTCTAACAGAACCGCCTGCTCTTGGGTGAACACAAATGTCTCTATCTATTGGTGGCTCTCCGTCATTTGATGTAAAAACTACAGCCACTTCATTACATGTTGGT
This sequence comes from Stenolophus ochropezus, assembly GCA_035578165.1. Lineage (NCBI taxonomy): Eukaryota > Metazoa > Arthropoda > Insecta > Coleoptera > Carabidae > Stenolophus > Stenolophus ochropezus. Next base: position 16,230,402 of record JAQOWZ010000019.1, on the reverse strand, counting down.
ACATTATACCTACGCTTATCTTTTCGTCTGTCACTAACTATCCACAAATTAATTTCTGGCACTGACTGATTATTAATATTTGCCCTAGCTATTTCTCTTTGCTCTACTTCTTTTAACATCATGTACGCTTGAGAATACGGATTAATTTCTCTAATAATATCATCTAACTGCCCCATTATATTTGGTTTACACTGTTTATTGTATTCTACATTCATTCTTTTCTCTAACGCTTCCGCAGAATTTATAATGTATAACTGCGCATATTTTTCAACATTATTATTAGTTGGATATAAGGAACTGGCTGAATCATGATAAATTTGACCATGTATTCGGAAACAATATGGTCCTCTGCCCGGAGGCATTGAAATTTTAGCCCCAAAGGAAGCAAAAGCTAACGCACTATTGTACTGTCTAATATTATCTTTAAAATTTCTACTGTCCGCGTTATTATTGATCATTAGACTTTTTATGTATTCCGGAAACTCGCCTAATTGATCTGCGTTTAACTTGCCTTTACGGCAGCAGTGTGTGAATTTGCCGTCCGAGGGCTTCTCATACGCGAAGTTTTTGGATGAACAGTAAGTGCACAGTGCAGACATTGGACCCAACGAATGCGGTTCAATTTGCATTCCTATACCTTTGCTAGCTAATCTAACTTTATCATTAACTTTATTTTTGCGTGTCTTTATTTTATTTTTATTTATTACATTATTTTTTAACAAACGCTCTTCTTTCTGTTCCGGTGTTTCTGTTTCAACTACTTTTTTAAAATTATCTTTTAACATATTTAAACGCCGTACTTATGTTCAGGGCTTTCTATTTCTATAGATTTTTTAAAATTAGTTTTAATTTATTTAAACGATTTTCTCTTTGTTCCGGTGTTTCTGTTTCAATTGTATTTTTAAAATTATTTTTTAACCTATTTAAACGATTTTCTCTTTGTTCCGGTGTTTCTGTTTCAATTGTATTTTTAAAATTATTTTTTAACCTATTTAAACGATTTTCTCTCTGTTCGGGTGTTTCTGTTTCTATTGAAATTTTAAAATTATTTTTTAAAGTATTTAAACGATTTTCTCTCTGTTCGGGAGTTTCTGTTTCTATTGAAGTTTTTAAATTATTTTTTAACCTATTTAAACGATTTTCTCTTTGTTCCGGTGTTTCTGTTTCAATTGTATTTTTAAAATTATTTTTTAACCTATTTAAACGATTTTCTCTCTGTTCGGGTGTTTCTGTTTCTACTGAAATTTTAAAATTATTTTTTAAAGTATTTAAACGATTTTCTCTCTGTTCGGGAGTTTCTGTTTCTATTGAAGTTTTTAAATTATTTTTTAACCTATTTAAACGTTTTTCTTTTTGTTCATGTGTTTCTATTTGAATCATATTTTGAAAGTTATCTTTTAATCTATTTAAGCGATTTGTTTTTTGTTCAGGTGTTTCATTTTTAATGTATTCTTTGAAATTAAATTTTAATTTATTTAACCTATTTGTTTGTTGATCAAGTGTTTCATTAGCTAAAATTTTTAATTTATTTTCTGTATTTAATTTTAGACGTTTGGACCGTTCTTCAGCTGTTTCATTCTCTTTACGCTTTAAATGATTTTCTCTTAATTTCTGCTGTCGTGTTATCGGAAATAATACTAAATTACGTGTTCGAAACAAATTTAAAGTATGTGACCTAAGCTTATTGATATCATAATTTTCCTGTTCCGGATTGCGGTTAAATATGATACTCGTACAAAACGCAATTGCAAACAACCCACAATCAAAAGTGTTGGTCTGCTGCTGAACCCGGACAAATCTAACTGTTGGTCTATAAGGAAACAGTCTTTCTAAATATAAACTGGCATTTGAATTTAAACATTGAGAATTCATGCTGTCGTAAATAATTATCTCTGAACCGTCATAGTACGCGGTAAGCCAATGACCAATACTACCGGTATTTGCACCTGGTACGAATAAAATTTGTAAGTGTTTAGTTCCTTGTTGAACTGGAATGATACGGTCCGGAGCATTTACATACACTGTAGGCTGAGGGTTGAACTCAGTCATAGAACGGACTAAAGAAAAGAAAAAGTCTATGTGTACGTCTTCTAAGTACCCTGCAGGATTTAGCAACGTGTTAATATCCTGGTCTATTAACTGAATCTGATAGTTTACTGTCCTAATTCCTACATTAGCCGTTTGATTACTTGTATGTACATTATTGATATTATTGTCCGCTACTGAAATGACAGATATACTCCTACAACCTGATTGAACCTGACTATTAATAAAGTTTTCTTCTATATTTCCCGTATTATCATTTTTATTATTTTTTGCCGCATTTTTCTCGTTGTTTTGCTTGCGCTTAAGACGTTTAATTCTATCTTTACTTGGCATTTTGTTATGTACTTAAAAATTATACAAAACTTACAATTTTTGAGTGTGTTGTTCTTTTCAATATTTATAATTACCAATAATTACGTCAGGCCTTCGATTATAAGTCGATCAGGTTCTTTTCTGTTAGGATAATGAAATCTTGCACTCTTTCTCTTACTCTGCTGCAGTCAAGTTGTAAACCTACAGTAAAATTAATATTTAAAATATATGTATAGCATTATAAAAAATTAATACGAAATAAATGTGTATTTGTATTATTAGATTGCTAAATTACTAATACTGCAAACTATGTACAATGTCTAGGCCGTGAATCTGCTCTCGTCATAATCAAGCGGCAATTACACAACGTGATATATAATAATATATTTGAGATTGTCCATGTAGTGAACAAACTATAACCGCGCAATTTAAACAACTGTCATCTGTTGTGTTCTTATGTGTAGTTTGTAAGATAATGATATATTTCCCGTTAATTATTAATTAAATGCATATTCATATAAAAATATGTTTATAATTTAATAGTGGATGTATTTAAGACATGGTATCATGGTTGGACTACAAGAAATTTGCGGATAGTTTACATTGTGTGTTTTATTTGTAAATAAATAAAATTTAAATAAAAATGTTGTTTTCGGTAAATATAGGGTGTTCCAGTTAAGTGTGCCACCATTGCTATCTCGAGAAATATAAGAGCTACGAGGTTGTTTAAATTAGCGAGAACCACCATTTTACAAGAACAACATAATGGGCAAAAAAAAACCACTCCATATCTTGAGAACCATTGGTTTAAAAAAATATTTGTTTGGCTTATGTTAATAGACTTGTAAAATGGTGATTCCTTGCTAAGTTAACCAACCTGGTAGTTCTTATAGTTTTTAAGATAGCAATGGTGGCACGCTTAAATGGAACAGCCTGTATATTTTAAAGATTTTTCACAAAAAATACATTCATAGATTTCTAATTATATATAACAATAAAATAGTCAACTTTTCGCAATTTTAATTTTTTTTTGGATGTAACAGAAACGTCTGCTACATTTTAAAATTCTCAGAATAAAAAATTTGCGAGATAAAAGTACTGTTACTAAGACCCAAGAATCAACCACTTAATAAATTTATTTTTTAAATAATTTTGTACCTTTCCTACCCTATATGTTAATAAAAAAAACATGCATTCTTGCATATTAAGCTAAAATAGATTTTATACGGACATATACATAACGAAACATAAGTACACAACAGATGAAAGTTATTTAAATTGAACGGTTATGTGATTTGTTCACCATTACCAAAATTTCAAACCGAAAAATAAATATGTAATTCCCGCTCCATTTTGACGTCACGCTTTCACGGCCTATTAGAGATAGTGTACTGATTATAAATTTAAAGTAAATTACTTATACTTAAATAGAAGATGAACTCTCAAAAACTGTAGGTTGGACTAACTCGCAATTAGTTATAACACGCGGCCCACCAGAGACGATGAAATACCCGCCTAAATATTTTTTTAATTTGTGCAATAAATAATTTAGCATATTTTGGAGCATACTTCAGCTAAATAAAAATAATGGAGACACATCTTTTGTAGGTTTACGGAAAACCGGTTAAAAACTACTGGCGCCGGGTAAACCAGAAAAATATAGAATTTAATAAGAAATAAAATAATATAAAAAAAATCTGGTGTGTCCAACACAATACCTCCCGCCAATTTAGTAATATATTCTATAAAAGTTTTTCAATACATTTAATTTGTAGTTTTAAAATTAGTTGGTTATTGCAGTTCAGAATATTTTTAATTTATTTCATACCTAAAATTTCCTTCATAAATTTTGTATCACCAATATGACAGCTATTTTTGACGTTACTAAAACCGAAACTGAACTTACTTTGATTCACGCATGCAAATACATTCCTAATATATTTCTTCCATCTTTTTAAATTTTAAAATAAAATTACTTCATTTTTTACTTATTTTATCTTTTACACTTACTTACATCAAATTTGACATCATATGTCAAATTTTGTGAACATATGAATAACTCATCTGTTTTATCGAAATTCCTCAGCCTAAACGATATGTAAAATTATTATAATTTATATATTTTTTTTCTATCTAGCTAGAAGTTATATATAAACGTAATTATGCAGATCGGTAGAAAATTAAAAAATCTTTGAATTTATAATAACGAAATTTGCGAAAATATGGTATTTAGAGGTATTTTTTAGGAAAAATGGTTTAAAGCTTCAAGTAAAGTACTACTGCCGGTTAACCAATTGTAGTCAAAATCTAATCAGTTCATCATATTAGAACAGAACTCTTAAATACCAAATATTATATTTTTTACATGTATCGTATTGGAGTTATCGTGGACGAAAAATCGTCACAGACACACACACAGACACACACACACACACATACAGACATCACGCTAAAAATAGTAAAATCGTATTCTAGGGACCCTAATTCGTGCTCATATGTTAAAAACTCACACTCGAGAAATCTGACCAAAAACAATACCTCCCTTATCTATATATTGATAGGCGGGAGGTAAAAAATAATGAAATCACAAATTAAAATTTCTATTAGCTTGGTTGTAAATGACATTTTTCTAATTGTAAATTGCGAACTTGCAAGTTGATTTTTCGAGGGTTGTAAAAGATATAAAATATTTCTCACCTTAGATTTGAATTTAGCGGCACACTAAACGGGATTTATTTTATTGTGACTACTGCAGCTCTGATCAAAGATAATGAATATTAATTCGCAATATAAATATATTGTAACAAAGCACAATAAATGAAATTACTCTACACACAGGTGAAGAAGCAATATTCTTGATAAACAAATTTTGTTTTCTATGGTGTCCCTGATCTCAAATTAGTATTTCCGAAATGTCGGTAAATGTGAAATTATTAATACCGACACCGTACATACCGATAAATACAAAAATTAAATTATTAAAAATTCAAAAATAATAAATTTTAAATAATAATTTATTGATAATGTTATAACACAAATATACTTTTAATTTAAATGAGAATTTTACTTTAAAACGAAATGAACGTGTTATATACAATAACGAAATAATTATAATACTTACTTTTAGCGTCACAGATGCAAGGTTTGTTGTTCGAATCTTTAACTTCCATTCTAATTGATCATAAGATAAGGGCGAACTTTTGAGCGAAAACTGATACTCTGGCATTAGTGCTTATATTCCAAATGCAACCGTTTTCAAATGGTTGCAACATGAACTTATTCACTGATTCATACTAATAACGTAATAACATAATAACTGTTAATAAAATACAACGTATTGGTAGAGATTAATTGCACTAAAATGTATACTTACATGAAATACATTCAAAATTTGTGTATAATCATTCATATTGTATTTTTGTTAAAATAAACTGCAACTATTGTTCAGTGTACCTACATTATTATTAATTTTCACATTCATAGCTGTAAAATGAAAATTACAAATTGAAAAAAACATTAGAGGAAGGTCTTTATTGCAGTTACTGTAACTCCAATAAAGACTTTCTTCATATTAACAACCAGTCGATAAACCAATCCTGCATTAAAAACATATTTATCATAAAACGTATTTTATTAAATTTATTTTAAATTCTACTTCGTTCATTTGATTGTAATTATTTTTTAATAAAAATAAAAATAGTACATCCCCTCCAGCTTGTATTATTTTTTTCATAATAAAGATGTTTTAGGACAACACAATCTGTTATGTACATACATTCATTCGGAGTTAAAACATATCTTCTGCTACTTACAGGTTTTGTTAACAGATTGCAGGAAATTAATACCACGTATTGTTTGTCTAGTATTGTGAAAGATTTTAGCTCAGAATTTAAAATTTCCGATAGTCAGTTATCCCACTTACTTGTTGATTTTAAGTCAAAATCTTCTAATGATATCATGTACTTTTTTATTATAATTATTTAATTTTTTATGGCCTGTCTAATTTAAAATGAAGTACAGTACTCAGGATAGTACTACAAAACACCTATAATAAATAACTTGTTATTCAATATAATAGGAATTTATTTGTAACTTACTATTTCTAATACGTTTGCAAAGTATATTCCGGCTTACAATTATAGGTGTACTTGTCATTTTGCAAATACAATAAACAACAATGTGCTGGCAAGACTTTTAAGTAAATTATGAAGGTCTGACACATAACATGTTATGACAAATGATTTAATTTCTTCGAACTTGTCGTTCACTAAATAAAATAGAGGGTTGAAACGCATATGAATCAAAAGAAGAACACCGGCTCAAAAAATGCGCGTTATTTGAATTATTCTTATAACTCTCTTGTATATAAAGAACAGAATGTCAATTAATTGAATTATTTTCTGAAAAATAATGTTTCTGCTTTTGCAGGAATAATAAATTGTACTCTTTCGTCTTTCATATTCTTTAGTACTGCTTATTTCCAATCTTTTGTATATTTCTTTCCTTTTTATATCTTTCTTTACATTTCTAAAACATACATATATCATTTTATATTTATTTCAATAATAAATAATAAGTACAAACCAACATATGTTCTGAGTATTGTATCAAGTTGCAAAATTTCTAGTATAAATTTATGTTATAACCAATTATAACAAACGTTAAATGTCAGAAAATTTTAATTGTGCCATATACAATTTCTACAATAATAATACATATTTTGCTCAATATTATAAAGTACGGATACATAGTTCAGTTAATAATATCTTTGTCCATTTTCAAAATTATTGTACTTTAATATTCGTACTTTACACTTGTCAAAATTACCTACTTCATCACACATTTGGCAACATTGACTTTTGACATTGGAAACGTCAAAATTTATATTAATTAAATACGTTATGTTTTAAACTTAAATTAGTTGTAACACATTTGCTCAAGTCTATTATTCATGAAATTGTTTTTAAATCTTTGATATCAATGTTCTATTAAAAGATATAATCATTTAAAATTCATAGGCAGATTGTCAAAAGTGACGGATGACGGCGTGATTCTTCTTAAAGTTAGACATGGCCTCTGAGATCCATTGTTTCAAGGCAGCATTTATGCAAAGTTTTAATTTTTTACACGAAAACTACTAATAGTAAAAATATAAGACACCCAAAAGGCACCAGATCTCATTAGCCCCCACATATTAAAAAAAAATTTATAACAATCACTTGCATGGTTCAGGCTGTAAAAGTTACTCGATGCTCGTGATGAATCTATAGATAGATATATAGATAGATATATAGATAGATATATAGATAGTGAATCTAATCGTTTAGTATATGGACTAGCGAATTTTTGGCTACGCCGAGCATTCCCTAGAGCTCTGCTGTCAGTGTAAAAAACAAATGCAGATCGACATGAAACAATTTTTTCATATCTGCACATTCCAAACACAATATACTTCTAATAACTTTTTGCATAAAACAAAAGTCGATCGAAAGGGAACATTTTTGTCATTTCTGCACGCTAGCCCTCATCAAGACCTAGCCTAATACAATGTACACTGTCTGCAGTAAAGTTCATTTGGGCATATTTGTTCTTTGTTTAGTTACTTCATTACACATTTGCCAACATTGACTTATGTAATTCGAAAATACCTAAACACGAAATTTTTCTGACAACATTTTGCAAAAAAACAAATTATAATCTACCTAGAACATTTTTGTCTTTCGTGCACACCAGTCCACATTGTGTCATTTTTTTAAAACCCAAGGACGACCAACTTCAACAACTTTTTACGAAAAACAAATGCAGATCGACATGACACATTTTTTTTGTCATTTCAAAATCGGCCCTGATGGTTTTCTTTCTTTTGATATCAAACACAGCAAAGAGTTTAATTTAATTAGGAACATTTGTTTTTTATTTAGTTACTTCATAATTTGGCAACAATGTTTGTATTAAAATATTGTAGTTAATTTTTAAATTTATAAATTACCATCGGCAATCCGAATATAACAGCCACTGTCTTCAGTGAAGTTCATTTAGGAATATTTGTTTTTTGTTTGTTATTTTATCACACATTTGGCAACATTGACTTATGTAATTCGAAACGTCAAAATTTAAAATAAATAAATGTGTTGTGTTATAAACTTAAAATATTGGTAAAACCTTTGCTCAGGACTATTATTCATGACACTGTTTTTAGATGTTTGATATCAATGTTCTATTAAAAGATACAATCGATTAAAATTCATAGACAGATTGTCAAAAGTGACGGATGACTGCATGATTCTTCTTAAATTTATACATGGCATCTAGGATATTTTTTCAGTTTTGTTGCAGTTATACTTTTTAGCTTAGTTTTCGATTTTTTACACAAAAACTATGCACGGTAAAAATATGAGACACCCAAAAGCGATTGGTCCTCATTAAACTACATCTAATAAAATAATATTAAAATTATTACATGAATGGTTTGACCTGTACCCGTGAGCAAAGTTTTTGCGATGCTCGAGATGAATCCAAATATACAGGATGTAAACGAAACTAGGGAACGCGATTTTTCTCGGAAGTTATAAGAGATACAAAAAAATCTTTCAAATAAAATTTTTAGTGTTTGTAGAAAGCTACATAAATTAATATAAATAAGAAAAAAAATATTTCAATTTTCGGAGATAAATCTATTTTTGACTTTTTTTTAAATGGTACATCCTGTATAATTTTATACTATTTAGCACGAAATGATTTTTGCTTTAAAAAAGTTTCATAAGTTATACCTTCTAAACTTAATAGAATTCGAGATATTGAAGATAATATTAAAATAGTTTTACTCGAACTTAAAGCTGGCTATGAAAACAAAATTATTGAGTTAGGAAACATTTTAATTTATAAATGTACATCAAATTATTGTCATACTGGTAACACTATAAAAATTGTGCAAAATTTTCACCGTTATTTTGTATACAAAAATTAAGCCTTTTTAACAAATGTTGATTTACAGTATTATTAATTTTATTATTTAATTCGTTCACAGCTTGTCTTATTCTATGTTTTAATTCTTCAAGTGTAGTAACGTGCGAAACATAAACTTCGTTTTTGATGGCACCCCACAGAAAGAAATCTAAGGGCGATAGATCGGGAGACCTTGCAGGCCACAGTATAGGTCCTCTTGTTCCAATCCAGGCATTAGGAAATTCCTGATTTAAATAGTTTGTTACATCTATTGAATTGTGCGCAGGTGCACCATCTTGTTGGAATATAATTCCGCGCCGATCTGCTAAGGGTATATCATCAAAAAAATTCCTTAGTTCATTTTGTAAAAAAAACAAATATCTTTGAGAAGTTAAAGTGCCTTCATAAAAATATGGACCCAGAATAATATTATTAACAATTCCACACCACACATTAGTTGAAAAACGTAACTGTAAAATTAGTAATAGATGCGTGGATTTATGTCGGTAGCTTGCCAATAATGCGTATTATGCCTATTAAATATATCATTATTGGAAAAGTGGCTTTCATCTGTCCATAAATTTTATTTAAAAAATGTGGATTTGTGCGATATTCTTGAATTAAAAAATTGCAAAAGTGAAGTCTTCTTGCAAAATCGCCAGGATGGAGACTATGGATTTTTTGTATTTTGTAAGCTTTGAATTTATACTTTTTTAAAATCCTATGTACCTGCGTATGTGATACGTTTAATTCTAGTGCAGCTTCTCTAACTGAATTTCTCGGATGCACATTAAAATATGCTAATACATCAGCTTCCAAATTTTCATTTATTTTTTTCTAATTTAAAAAAGTATGTTTGATTTGGATGAAAGCGATCAGGATATTGTTGCCGGTATACTCGCAGGGCTTGTATTGAATTATTGTTTGATAAATGGAAACATTTCAACATATCTACCTTCTCGTTAATTGAGAATTCTTCCATATTTACAACAAATAATAGTTAAGTTATCAACTCAATAAACTTTTTCACAAAGTTATAACAACAAACGAATAAAAATGTCAAATTTTGTTTCCAAGGCTAGCTTTACTTTTCCAGTAAAATTATTTTAATATTTTCTTCAATATCTCGAATACTATTAAATTTAGAAGGTATAACTTATCAAACTTTTTTAAAGAAAAAATTATTTCGTACTAAATAGTATAAAAATATCCTGTATATTTTTATACTATTTAGTACGAAATAATTTTTTCTTTAAAAATGTTTGATAAGTTATACTATATATTTGTTTGTACCATTTAAAAAAAATCTGGTGTGTCCAACACAATACCTCCCGCCATTGTAGTAATATATTCTATATAAGTTTTTCAATACATTTAATTTGTAGTTTTAAAATTAGTGTGTTATTGCAGTTAAGAATATTTTTAATTCATTTCATACTTAAATTTCCTTCATAAAATTTGTATGACCAATATGACAGCTATTTTTGACGTTACTAAAACTGGAACCGAACTTACTGTGATTCACACATGCAAATACATTCCTAATACATTTCTTCAATTTTTTTAAATTTTATAATAAAATTACTTCATTTTTACTTATTTTATCTTTTACACTTACTTATTTCAAATTTGACATCATATGTCAAATTTTATGAACATATGAATAACTCATCTGTTTTATCGAAATTTCTCAGCCTAAACGATATGTAAAATTATTAAAATTTATGTATTTTTTTCTATCTAGGTAGAAGTTATATATATAAACGTAATTATGCAGATCGGTAGAAAATTAAAAAATCTTTGTATTTATAATAACGAAATTTGCGAAAATATAGTTTTTAGAGGTATTTTTTAGGAAAAACGGTTTAAAGCTTCAAGTAAAGTACTACTTCCGGTTAACCAATTGTAGTCAAAATCTAATCAGTTCATCATATTAGAATAGAACTCTTAAATACCAAATATTATATTTTTTACATGTGTCGTATTGGAGTTATCGTGGACGAAAAATCGTCACAGACACACACACACACACACACACAGACATACAGACATCACGGTAAAAATAGTTAAATCGTATTCTAGAGACCCTAATTCGTGCTCATATGTTGAAAACTCACACTCGAGAAATATGACCAAAAACAATACCTCCCTTATCTATATATTGATAGGCGGGAGGTAAAAAGTCAAAAATAGATTTATCTCCGAAAATTAAAATATTTTTTTTCTAATTTACATTAATTTATGTAGCTTTCTACAAACACTAACAATTTTATTTGAAAGATTTTTTTGTATCTCTTATAACTTTCGAGAAAAATCGCGTTCTCTAGTTTCGTTTACAGCCTGTATATAGTGAATCTATCGTTTTAGTATTTAAGACTAGCGAAGGCTCAGCTACGCTGAGCTTCCCTTTGCCTCCGGCATCAATTAAATATTTACAGTTGACGGCTAATTTCATTCCTGTACACCAGCTCTCGACGAGACCTTTCATATGATACCAAACACGACATTCTTCTGACAAATTTTGCAAAAAAACAAAAGCCGATCGACCTGGCAAATTTTTGTTATTTCAATATGGCTGCCCTACTTGAGTGCTTTCATTTGATACCAAACACGGCATACTTCTGACAACTTTTTGCATAAAACAAAAGTCGATCGACATGGAACATTTTTGTCATTTCTGCACGCTAGCGCACAACGAGACCTTTCATTCGATACGAAACATGACATATTTCTAACAATTTTTTGAAAAATACAAAAGCCGGTCGACGTAAAATATATTTCTCATTTAGAGCCTTTTCACACACTTTGGATCCGACGGCCGGCAGCCGGGTATCCATTCCAAGTAGCACTGCGATTGCCTATTTACCCCGGTCAAGAAAATTCATTTACATTTTGTCTTACGACAATGCCGCGTGAACGCATTAATGCTTTGTGGATTTTATACAGACGACTTTGCCGTCGAAAAATAATTGTCCTTCAATTCATTGAAATGTTGCCTCAAATGAGTGCATATTTCTGCTCACGCTTTTGTTTTTGTATATTCCTTCTGTCTTATCCCGTAGTACTGGTCTAGCCTCTACCAAAGATATTAAAAATTCAATATCTACTTCGAAATTCGCCATCTTCCCGCAAAAATTTAATTTGTCCTTCCTTGATAGAAGCAACCACTGCAAACCCTCTGTCGGCCCGGTACAGTAGTGGCGTCCGGCGACCACCCGGCAGCCGGGTGTAATAAAACCGGGTCCGGCACGTGTGAAAGGTCCCATGCTATTTCAACCGACTGCCGGATCCGGCGTGTGTGAAAAGGCTCTTAGGCAAGCCAGAAAACATTTACATAGAAAACATCCATTTTTAAAATAATTTTAGACTTTAACAAAAATTAATCATTAATATCAAATATGACATTAACTAGAATGATATAATAACAATAATAAACTCTCAGATAGATTTTTTTTTATTTCCGTAACTGTCTGATTTTCAGCGAAAAATTTACATTTTATATTTAATACATCTCATACAACAGGCGTGCGTTTCCATCGGTTATGATTTTATCTGATGTAGAATTGAAATTTTAACAACTTTGTACTTTTGTAGTTTTGCTCTAAATATATCAGGAGAGAGAGTATTCGCAATTTTTTTAAATCCCGTGTGAAAGTCCTTGTTTATTTATCAAATATTTCAGTTAGAAAAGGCCATATTACACAACATTTGGTTTCATTAGATGCAAAATTAACTAATCTAACTAACGATACTATATACACCCGATTTTATTTAGCGGGACAGATGGAAACAGCAAAAAACTGTTTTCCCATGTTACTTCCCTATGTCAAGGTTTTCAGTATTCACCCTGTACACATAATTTTTATAGGTTTAACAATACCGTTTACACCAGTCTTTGTAAAATTTGTTTGTATGTATATCAGAAAAAATCTGGTGTGTCCATCACAATACCTCCCGCCACTGTAGTAATATATTCTATATAAGTTTTTCAATACATTTAATTTGTAGTTTTAAAATTAGTCTGTTATTGCAGTTCAGAATATTTTTAATTCATTTCATACCTAAAATTTCCTTCATAAATTTTGTATGACCAATGACAGCTATTTTTGACGTTACTAAAACTGGAACTGAACTTACTTTGATTCACGCATGCAAATACATTCCTAATATATTTCTTCCATCTTTTTAAATTTTACAATAAAATTACTTCATTTTTACTAATTTTATCTTTTACACTTACTTACATCAAATTTGACATCATATGTCAAATTTTGTGAACATATGAATAACTCATCTGTTTTATCGAAATTCCTCAGCCTAAACGATATGTAAAATTATTATAATTTATATATTTTTTTTTCTATCTAGCTAGAAGTTATATATAAACGTAATTATGCAGATCGGTAGAAAATTAAAAAATCTTTGTATTTATAATAACGAAATTTGCGAAAATATGGTATTTAGAGGTATTTTTTAGGAAAAACGGTTTACAGCTTCAAGTAAATTACTACTTCCGGTTAACCAGTTATAGTCAAAATCTAATCAGTTCATCATATTAGAATAGAACTCTTAAATACCAAATATTATATTTTTTACATGTATCGTATTGGAGTTATCGTGGACGAAAAATCGTCACAGACACACACACACACAGACACACAACACACACACAGACATACAGACATCACGGTAAAAATAGTAAAATCGTATTCTAGGGACCCTAATTCGTGCTCATATGTTGAAAACCTACATTCGAGAAATCTGACCAAAAACAATACCTCCCTTATCTATATATTGATAGGCGGGAGGTAAAAAGAACAATATTTTTAATAGTTTAAAAAAATCACATAGATGGCACTAATTATGAAATTTATTGCATCTGCTAAAGAAGGAATCGATATAATTACTTAACAATTAAATATTTTTTTATTTAATTATGTATATATTTTTAAATAATATTTTTAGGCATAAATGAAATACCGGGTGGCTGATTTTTCATTGTCCAGGCCATATCTCCTGAAATATTAAATATACAAGAAAAAGCTAAATAGGAAAGTTGTGTAATAAGACCTTGCCTATAAAATAGCGTTAACAGATGTTTTCCATGGCCTACTGATTTGGCGGAAATATATTTAACTTTGGTTTTTTAAATGGAACACCCTGTATGTTTTTACGGAATACGATTCTACATCAATTTCTCTTTACAATTATGTAAAACAACTGGAGGTTTGCTTTTAATTTATGCTTAATAATGTAAAAAATAAAATTATATGAGACGGCTGTGATTTGCAATTATTTTATTATTTATACCTGTAGACAACTGCCAAGAAACAGATAGAAGTATTTATTAGTTGAAAAGGTGTTGTACTTCGTAATTACAAAAAAAAAAAAAAAAACACAAATAGTGAAAAGGTTGATATGCTCTGTTGAATTAACAAATCATATAATAATTAAATAAAAAACCCCACTTGTTATACATAATTGTAAAGAGAAATTGATGTGGAATCTTATTCCGTAAAAATATATAGGGTGTTCCATTTAAAAAACCAAAGGTAAATACTTTTTCGCCAAATCAGTAGGCCATGGAAAACATCTGTTAACGCTATTTTATAGACCAAGTCTTGTTACACAAGTTTCCTATTTAGCTTTTTCTTGTATATTTAATATTTCAGGAGATATGGCCTGGACAATGAAAAGTCAGCCACCCTGTATATTATTCTAAGCAAAAACAAGAACATAATAATATTTTGAATACATTGTGACATACCAAACTAACTGGTGGTGCCAGTGTTGTTTTATTTATTTCCAAATCACCTGTATGATGTGAAAAGAAAAAAACTTGAATCCCCAGAGTAAATCTAAAGGGCTTTTATAATATTTAATATTGAAAATAATGTTATGAAATATTTGATCAAAATGCATAAAAATTGATTACATTATATAATTAAAACTTATTTTGAACAATCTGTATGAAATATTAAAAAAAAAAGTCGCGAATCCTTGGAATTATTGTAGATAGAAACTTCTCATATTTTTCTACGAATAATGAAATGGCAAACGGTAATATAAAGTATGTGCTTTGAAAAGTGGACTTGTGTGTAATATTTGTCGGACTTCTTGAGTTTAACGTTACTATTTTAATGGAATTCTAAATCGTTTACAGCTGATTTCTTATTCTGTAAATCTGCAATGAATTTGTTTTGAATAAGGACATTTTATTTCCAGAAGTTCAAATCCGTTTTCTGTTTTGATAAAACCATCATCACTACATGCTAAGTATGGTTGGTTAGATAATATTACAAAACTACAAGTCCAATTTCATGTATAAAATATTAGTTGAAGCTTGAAATCATCGACTAAATATAACTAGACAAAACATTCCCTATCCTTCCGTACTGAATGTTTTGTTTTTGGTAAGCCAGAAAGAAAAAAATAGAGATAGATATATAATGAAAGTATTGTTCGAGCATTCCTCGCTAGAGGCGTCACTGTAGTTGTCATTATTTTTTGTTATTTATCATTATTTACGTTTCTGTTTTATTAATGACGCTTTAGATTTGATTATATTTAAAACACATAAATTTAAAACTTTCAATTCTAATGTTAATCATAAAAGCACGGGCGCCTCTAGTGAGCAATGCTCGAACAATACTTTCATTTTATATCTATCTCTAGGTTTCTCTTTCTGGCTTACTGAAAACAACAAACCAAGAGTTTTGTCTAGTTATATTTTGTCGTTGCTTGAAATACTGATTTCGCTTCACTTTTGGTTTCCAAGCCATAATGCAAAGCTTGATTACAATAAATATTGTAGCCATTGATTCTTAACAACAACATTTTCATTATAATAATCACTGTCATATTTTCTCTGTACCAATCTAATTCTATTGGTACATGTTGTGTCTTTTAGAATAAATTATATAATACACGCTTTATTATTTAACAATTTATATTTATTAATATTATTTTTTATATTGACATTTGCTTTATAAATATATATGACAGGAAACTATTGTTTTTCCATGACTGCTACGTATTTTATATACAACAGTCTCCCACACTTAATAACAAATATAATCTCTTAAGTATGATGGTGGATGACGTGCTCTACCAGAACGTCGTACTTCTGGTGTACTGTTGAATGCTGTACCTGATGTACTTGATGTTAAATTCAAGGAGTTGTCTCTTGTTTGGTTATTTGTTAACTCGAATTCTTCCATTTGTTGTCTTCTTAATGTTGTTGCTGGTAGAGGATCTAGATCAAAATATACTCTGTAATTCTGTAGTGTAGTTTCCCTAATCTTTTCACAACGGTGCCACAATTCCATTTATGCTTTCCAATATAATTTCTTGATAATACTCTGTCTCCCACACTTAACTGACGTGGGGCTGGTTTGTTTATATTTGATGTGTTTGTTGTTATTTCTGGTGGTCTAATTTTGTCTAAAGCAATTCGAATATTCCGATGAAGATAGTTTTCTGCTGGTGATTTATTATTATGCATTGGTGTGGCTCGGTAATATAGTAAAATTTTTCTAATTTTTTCGTTTATGGAACCAGTCTCGCTTTCCATTGCTTTGAGTTTATTTTTTAAAGTTTGAACGTATCTTTCAGCTTGTCCATTTGTAGCTGGATTCCCTGGAGCAATGAATTTTTGAAAAATTCCACGATCTTCACAATACTTTTTGAATTCGTGACTGGTAAAAATGGTTGCATTGTCACTTACAATTGTCTTCGGATAACCATGGTACGCAAATATATTTTCAAGTTTTTCAATTGTTGTTTCTGTTGTTGGACTAGAACGACTAATCGCAACCTCTGGCCATTTTGATTTTGCATCAACAACAATTAAAAAATGCAAGCCTTGGTACGGACCAGCATAATCCATGTGAACTCTGTCAAAATTGTTTTCTGGTTCTTCCCAATGATGAATTGAGGCCTTGTTCGGTTCCTTTTGATTTTGAGCACAAGAGAGACATTGTTTGACATGTGATGTTATGTCATTGTCAATTTTTTCCCAGTAGACATATCTACGAGCGAGATTTTTCATTCTGAAAATACCTGGATGCGTGTGATGTAGTTCTTCTAAGACTTCTTTTTGGAGACTTTCTGGGATGACTATACGATTTCCTCGAAAAATAATACCTCTGTGTAAACGGTAGATACCTTCATTATTTGTGCCCTGAAGTAAAGCTTTCTTGAGACATGATAGTTTTGCGTCTTTGTCAGTTTCTTTTACAATTGAATTGTAATTTAGTCTTGTTGTGTTAATATTATTCATTGTTTGTATATCAATAATTTCCAACTCATCTATATAATTTGTATCTGTTGGTAAAGGTGCTCTTGAAAAATAATCGACATTATGTTGTTCTTCAGCTTTTCTGTGTTCTAATGTATACTGGAATTCTGATAAAAATGAAGCATATCTTAAGAGACGGCTTGACGTTATTGATGGTAGTTTTGCATCAGGTTTAAATATGTGTGTCAAGGGTTTATTATCAGTTATTAATTTGAAACGTTGACCATACAAATAATTATATAATTTTTTTATTACCCAATATATTGCAACAGCTTCTCGATCCAACTGACTATAGTTTTGTTCCGCTTTAGTTAATGAACGAGAAACAAAAGCTACTGGTCGTTCTTCATTATTAATAACATGTGATAATATACCTGCTACTCCAACTGGGCTTGCGTCACATGATACAACAATAGGCAGGGCTGGATCAAACGGGATTAAAACTTGATCACTAGCAATTGCTTGTTTTAGCTGAATAAAAGCTGCTTCACATTTTGCTGACCAATGGAATATCCTATTCTTGAGAAGCAATAATCTGAGTGGATAAGTGATGGTAGATGCGCTTTTAATGAACTTCGAGTAATAAGTTATAAGTCCTAAAATTGTTGAACTTCTTGCACGTTCTTCGGACGTGGAGCATTTAATATTGCTTCGACCTTTTCTGGCGATTTTGAAATTTTATTATTTTCTACTTGGTATCCGAGATAATTTATTTTCGTCTTGAAAAATTTGCACTTTGATTCATTTAAATGTAAATTATACTTATTTAATCGTTCGAGACATAATATTAATCTTTTCTTGCATTCTTCATATGTTGAACCCCTGACGACTATGTCATCAAAATATGATGTGACTCCTTCGAGATTTTGAAGCACTTGATCTAGTACTCGATGAAATTCACTTGGCGCGGTTTTTATTCCAAAAGCAAGTCGATTAAATTTAAATGTGCCTTTATGTGTCGTTATTGTCTGTATTTTGGCACTGTCATCATCTACTTCAATATGGTAATACGCTTTATATAAATCAAGAGTACAGAAGTACTTTGAGTTACGTAAGTTATTAATAATATCTTCAATTTTTGGAATAGGGTAATGTGCATTTTGGAGCGTTTGGTTTACTCCAATCTTATAGTCAATACATATTCTTACCTTACCATCTGGTTTTGGAATACATACGAGTGGTGATCCCCAATCTGAAGTTTCTACTCTTGTAATAATGCCATCTTCTTCAAGGGAAAGAAGTTCTTTTTCAGTTTGTTTTCGAAGAGCGAATGGTACATCTCGAGCTTTGTTGAATACTGGTTTCGCATTTGGGCGTATTTTCAGGGAACATTTCAAATTTGGAATTTTTCCGACCTTTTGAACAAATATTTCACTAAATTGTGCTTTAATTTCTTTAATATCTGTTTCAACTACATCTGTCAAATTTGTTGATAATGTGTTACTCCATTTATCAGTGGTATTTTTTCCAGAGTCAAGTTCTTTAAGATTTATATCGAGTCTTCGGATCCATGTTCGTCCTAATAATGGTCCACAGTTGTCAACAATATATGCTATATCCTTAATTGTTTTATTTTTGTACTGGATTTCTAGATTGACAACGCCATCTGGAGCAAATATTTCCTTGCAAACAGAACGAAATCGGATATTTGTTGGTTGTAGTTGTTTTGAATTTTGTAACGTCTCTCATTCCCCGCCGGTCGGGTGCTCAGGAGTTACCAGGGTTCAGGAGCGAGGATGGGAGTCAGGACGGACTGGTACTAGAGGAATAAGCAAACACTTCTGTTTCTACCCAAAACTATAAATAAATATATATTCTAAATTAATAAATGAAAATAAATACAATTTATTGCATCACAAAATATAAAGGATGGCCGTTTAGCGTCTGGCAGCTGTCGAAGCTACTTCTCCGGGCTGGGGCAACCTGTAACAAAGCAGACACGGTGATACGGCGAGGCGGCGGTTACGGTTCCGGTTACGATAGTACACGTTCGCGATAAAGCTAATGGCGCAACTTGCCGTGCTGTACTAGGGTGTTGACGAACGCGACACGGTTCCCACGCGGAGACTCGGGGCCGACGCGGTGTCGTCGGTGGAGTAGGTAGTGAGGGAACGTTCGGCTCAGCACGCCTTCGGTAAGGATGGCTCAACACGCCCTGGGGAACGGCTCAGCACGCCGTATGCGGAGATGCTCGGGTAAGAATGGCTCAGCACGCCATATGTTAGGAAGGCTCAACACGCCTCGGGTTAGGAAGGCTCAGCTCGCCTCGGTCAGGATGGCTCAACACGCCTGGGGAACGGCTCAGCACGCCGTATGCGGAGAAGCTCGGGTAAGAATGGCTCAGCACGCCATATGTTAGGAAGGCTCAGCACGCCTCGGGTTAGGAAGGCTCAGCACGCCTCGGGTTAGGAAGGCTCAACACGCCGTCGGTAAGGAAGGCTCAACACGCCTTGGGTACGGCTCAACACGCCTCGGTCAGGATGGCTCAACACGCCTCAGGAACGGCTCAGCACGCCGTATGCGGAGATGCTCGGGTAAGAATGGCTCAGCACGCCATATGTTAGGAAGGCTCAACACGCCTCGGGTTAGGAAGGCTCAACACGCCCTGGGGTACGGCTCAACACGCCGTCGGTAAGGAAGGCTCAACACGCCTTGGGTACGGCTCAACACGCCTCGGTCAGGATGGCTCAACACGCCTCAGGAACGGCTCAGCACGCCGTATGCGGAGAAGCTGGGTCAGAATGGCTCAGCACGCCATATGTTAGGAAGGCTCAACACGCCTCGGGTTAGGAAGGCTCAGCTCGCCTTTGGTAGTTGGGCTGGAGGCGGATGGGAAGGAAAGGTGCTCGCCGGACTAGTGTCCGTGCTTTTATAGCCGCAGCTACGGAGTGGGGGACGACAGCGCTAGTAGTGGGATCGGGGCCCGACGCGACCCGATGTGTTCCGAAGACTAGCCGGACAGCTAGTACAGCGCTAGTAGTGGGATCGGGGCCCGACGTGGCCCGATGGTTCCCGAGACTAGCCGGACAGCCAGTTAGCAACGTTAGCTTCGTGCTATGAAGATGCTGACGTTACATCCCCCCCTTTCTTTCGGAGCGTGAAACGTTCACGCGTAATGACCTAATACTCACGCTGGACGGTAACGGACTTGGTGGTTTTTGCCGTCTTCGGCAAAAGCGAGGACATATGTCCCATGGCTTCGTCGTACTCGGAAGCGTCGACTGCCTTGAATGGTGGCCAACGGAACATCCACCGTAGTGTGGTCTGGCAGGGTTAACCTCCGGGTTTCTGGCCGCGCCGGTCTATGTCGGCCTCCCCTGGGAGGGCGCGAAACCGACCTTGCTGGCGAGGTTACAGCCGCGACGGCTCTGCCTACTGGTTTCTCGCGGCCTGGGTCCGGTGTTGGTGTAGCGGTGTATTTGTTGACGGCTGGCGAAATGCGGTGAGCCGCCGGTTTCAGCATCCCCAGCTCCCTTTTGCGGGCTTCGCAAAGCCGCCGGATGGTCCGGCAGGTTGCACTCTCGTGCCGATCTGTGCGGGTCTTGCGGCTTGTCGGAGGCACTAGAGGCATCGCCTTGATGAGGATGGCTTTCTTGCCTCTGCCATCTATGGTAGCGGGCCCCGTCATTGTAGGGGTTACGATGGCCGGCTCCGTTTCTGCTGGTAGTCGGCTCCGTGTCGGTGGTTTGCGGGGGCGAGTCGGATGGCGTTCCCATGCCGGGCAGCTGTCGGTGGCTGCCTGCCTCTCGCGTGGCATCGGGACAGGTTGCTGGGGCGGTGCTAGGGTCGGTTTGACGGTTTCCCCGACCGGTTGCTTCATGGCCGGTGGCTGTTCCAGGGCCACAGGCTGCTCCATGGCTGGGGCTGGCTCGTCGAGCCACTGCAGCATTTCTTGGAGTGCTGCATCGAGCGTGTCGTTGCTCACTGCCATGATGCGGGTTACTGACTGATGCAGCGTGATGCGCTGCTGGCTCGTCACCCCCACCCTGGCGACTGCTCCCCTCTCCACATGGTTTCAGCTCGCTCACATGTATATGGCGTAAGTAGCGCCCTCCGGTAGTTCTCAAATCAACTATTACTGGGGAGAGGATGCGGTGCACTCTATACGGGCCAGAATAAACGGGAGCTAGCTTGGCGTTAAAGCCTTGTCTTTTGTCGGATAAATGGTGTTCTTTCTTCATCACTTGTTCTCCGATAGAGGGACGCCAATCACGGTGCCGTAGATTGTAATAGCGTTGTTGTTTCTGAAAGGCTCGGGCTAGGTTGATTCGTACTAGTTCATACGCTTCCTGTAATGTACGGAATCTGGTTTCTTGTGACGGTTGTTGGTTCTCTACCTGCATGCTACCGGGTGTCGGCGGTTTCCGACCGTAGACGAGGTAGGCTGGTGAATAGCCCGTCGATTCATGGTCTGCTGTATTGAACGCAAACGCGAGTTCTGGAAGATGTTCATCCCACGTTCGGTGTGACTTGGTAATGTACTGGGATATCATCGTTTTGATAACTTTGTTGGCCCGCTCGACTGGGTTGCACTGGGGTGTATACGGTGGGGTCAATCGGTGTGTTACGCCGGCTTTACGAAGGAGGTCCTCAAATTCTTTGCTTCGGAATTGCTTGCCGTTATCACTGATCACGGTCTTCGGTCGGCCGTATCGCAGCAGGATTCGGGTTCGGAGTGCATAGCATATTGCTCCAGCGCTTGCCTTGCGTATCGGTTGCAATTCAATAAATTTTGAAAATTTATCTTGTAGCACGGCGAGCCATACATGTCCTTGTTTGGATCGCGGTAAAGGTCCAATCAAGTCATACGAGACCGTCTCCCAGGGTTGCTCGACTGGCGTTGCATACATTCGCCCCGCGGGTTGTTGTTGCGATGCTTTATGCGACAAACAGCTTTGACAGTGGCGTACATATTTAGCGGCATCCTGGAACATTCCCGGCCAGTAATAATGTGGCGCAAGGCGGGTAATAGTTTTAGCGATGCCGAGATGTCCTGCCGTCGGGTCGTCATGTGCTTCTTTCAGTATTTCGGGTCGCTGGTATGTGGGTATGCACAGTTTCCAGTCTTCATCCGGTGTCGTCTCATAAAAATTTAATGTGTGCAGGATATGGCGGAAAAGTTTCCCGCTGCGGATACAATACTCAGGATTCTCGGCTGCATTTTGTTGAACAGCGGCCATTTTTCGGTCGTACCACTTGCAACGTTCGGCCGGTCGTGCGGCGCTTACGGTGGTCGGTTCGGGTTGCCGTGAAAGGGTGTCCGCAACTCGGTTTAGCGTTCCCTTACGGTATGTAATGTCGTAGTCATATTGTTGGAGCTCCAGCGCCCATCGAGCTAGTCGTCCGGAAGGGTTATCGATTCGCTGGAGCCATTTGAGCGACTGGTGGTCCGTAATTACGGTGAATTTATACCCTTCTAAATACGGTCGCATCTTTCGGATTCCCCAAACCACCGCCAGGCATTCTTTTTCGGTGACGGAATAGTTACGCTCAGCTCCGTTAAGCGTGCGGCTAGCGTATGCTATTACTTTTTCATGCCCGTCGTCTTCTTGGGTTAATACGGCGGCTAACCCTTCGTTACTCGCATCGGTCTGAAGGGTAAACTTTCTGGTGAAATCGGGGCAGGTGAGAACGGGAGCTTCGGCAAGTTTTCGGCAGAGTTCTTTATATGCGGTCTGTTGCTCGTCTTCCCACTTCCATTTCGCGTTCTTTCGGAGTAGTTTTGTAAGCGGGCGGGCCTGGTCGGAGAAATTAGCTATGAATCGCCTATACCAGGAGACCATGCCTAGGAATTGCCGCAATTGTTTCAGGTTAGTGGGTGGTGTCAATGTCGTGATAGCGCTCACTTTCGCTGGGTCGGTACTGATGCCGTCGCGGTTAATAACGTGGCCCAGGTATTGAAGATGCCCTCGACAGAACTGGCATTTATCGGGATTGATGCGGAGGTTTGCGGCGCGAAGACGTCGGAAGACTTCAGCGAGATGTTGAAGATGCTCTTTGAACGAGCGGCTGGCTACGACGATATCATCCAGGTACGCTAAGGCGAAAGACTCTATTTCTGGACTGATGATTCGGTCGAGTAGGCGCTGGAAGGTTGCGGGTGCGGAATGTAATCCGAAGGGCATCACTCGGAATTGCATGAGTCCACGTCCGGGCACGGTGAACGCCGTTATCGGCTTGCTATCTTGAGAGAGCGGAATTTGCCAATAGCCGCTCTTTAAGTCGATCGTAGATAAATATCGCGCTCCGCGAAGCTTGTCTAGAGTGGCGTTTATCTGTGGTAACGGGTAAGCGTCTTTCTGGGTGACAGAATTTACTTTGCGGAAGTCAATACAGAAGCGCGGTTTTCCGTCTTTCTTCCGCACAATTACAACCGGTGAGCTCCAGGGGCTTTCGGACGGTTCGATGACTCCTTGCCGTAGCATTTCATCTACCTCTTTGTCGATAATCGCTTGCATAGCGGGGTTGCGCGGTCGGTAACGTTGTTTGATCGGTTCGGGATTTACTATGCGGATTTTATGTTCGACCAGGTGCGTGGTTCCTTGGAGCTGATTAAACCGCGGTAGTTCTTGCTCTAGGAATTCTTGAAGTAGATCTTGTTCTTCCGGAGATAAGGTTTGTAGCCCTGGACTCATGCTAGCTACGTGGGGGCCGGTGACAACACGGAATTGTGCTCCAATACGGCACTCGAGAGTTATCTGGCTTAATATGTCGACTCCGAGTATGACGGCGGATTCGAGGGTCTCCATAACAAGAAATGAGTGGCTTGTCTTCTGGCCGGCGATCTTAACCCGTAGAGTCATATGTCCTGTTATTTGTACCTCGGTGCCGTCAGCTAATCGTGCATTGGTATCCTCGCGGTCCAGAACGTATCCCCTTTTCTGGCAGCGCGCGGCGGTTGTGCCACTGATATATGACACTACTGAGCCAGTGTCTATCAGCGCGTTAACGGTTACGCCGCACAACATTATGGGAATATGCGGTCGCGGGTCGGTTGGTTGATTGCTCCCTTCTGGGCGATGGCGTTCGGCAGTCGGTCGGTAGCGGTACCTCTGCCCGCCAACGCGTTTCCCGGCCGGTGGCAACGGCAATCTTTGGTAAGCGTGTCTGCTGTACCACAATATGAGCAAAATATTTTCCCGGGTCCGCGGCAGTCTCGGCGGGTATGTCCTCTCTGCCCGCATCTCCAACAGCATTCATTCCGCTGATACACCATGCTAATAGAGTTGCGTGGAGTTTGGGTTCTTGACGCCGGCTGGCTCCGATAAGCTGTCTCAGGCATAAGCGACTGGGCAGCAGAGGGTGGTGGTCGGAAAACTGATTGCTGTCGTCGGATTTCTTCGTATTCATCTGCCCTGGCAACCAGGTCGGAGATGCTGGAAATTTCGGCTCTACGTATGTAAAGTTGGTATTCGGGGCGTAGATTCCGATACAGGCGATCTAACTGGCTTTTCTCGCTCATGTCTCCGAGACGGCGCATCAGTGTACGGAGAGCTGTGACGTATGGACGGACTGGTTCATCTGCCCCTTGAGTTCGGTCTCGGACAGCGTCTTCGAGTTGAATCCGTAATCCGGTGGGGAGATAATAGAGTCGTAAGTCTTGGAGAAAATCTTCCCATTCGGTCCAGCTATCGCGGCTATTACGGTACCAGAGTAGGGCTTCGCCTCGTAGCAATTCAGGTAACGCAGTCAACATCTGGGAATCAGAAAAATGGTACCCCGCTCTTAGTTCTTCCACGCGCTCGATGAATGTCAGGACATTCTTTCCGTCGAACTGGCAGTTCCATTTGCGGACCGTATCAAGAATGCATGCAGCAGCCGGAGGTGCGCTCATAAGCTCGGTCGTGGTGGGAACATAAGCCGCGGGATTTAATTTTACATCGGTTCTATTGGTATTTTTAAGTTCGCGTACTTGATCGGTTTGATTTAGCGGTACTTTATCGGTAGGTGCTAATAAAGGTGTGTCGGGATTATCTTTAATAAAGCTACAAAGACGCTTTCTTAATTCCTCCACTGTTCCCGTGGAATCCAACTGGACAGCAGTGAGTTGCTCGATCAACTCATCTTTGGATAATCGGTAAATCCACGATGTTGGATTTTCGTTAGGCATTTTTAGAAATAATTTAATATATAATAATAACTGACCAAAAATTTAGAAAATAATACAGAAGTGTTTACTTTAACGGTCCCTGCTCGGGCGCCATGTAACGTCTCTCATTCCCCGCCGGTCGGGTGCTCAGGAGTTACCAGGGTTCAGGAGCGAGGATGGGAGTCAGGACGGACTGGTACTAGAGGAATAAGCAAACACTTCTGTTTCTACCCAAAACTATAAATAAATATATATTCTAAATTAATAAATGAAAATAAATACAATTTATTGCATCACAAAATATAAAGGATGGCCGTTTAGCGTCTGGCAGCTGTCGAAGCTACTTCTCCGGGCTGGGGCAACCTGTAACAAAGCAGACACGGTGATACGGCGAGGCGGCGGTTACGGTTCCGGTTACGATAGTACACGTTCGCGATAAAGCTAATGGCGCAACTTGCCGTGCTGTACTAGGGTGTTGACGAACGCGACACGGTTCCCACGCGGAGACTCGGGGCCGACGCGGTGTCGTCGGTGGAGTAGGTAGTGAGGGAACGTTCGGCTCAGCACGCCTTCGGTAAGGATGGCTCAACACGCCCTGGGGAACGGCTCAGCACGCCGTATGCGGAGATGCTCGGGTAAGAATGGCTCAGCACGCCATATGTTAGGAAGGCTCAACACGCCTCGGGTTAGGAAGGCTCAGCTCGCCTCGGTCAGGATGGCTCAACACGCCTGGGGAACGGCTCAGCACGCCGTATGCGGAGAAGCTCGGGTAAGAATGGCTCAGCACGCCATATGTTAGGAAGGCTCAGCACGCCTCGGGTTAGGAAGGCTCAGCACGCCTCGGGTTAGGAAGGCTCAACACGCCGTCGGTAAGGAAGGCTCAACACGCCTTGGGTACGGCTCAACACGCCTCGGTCAGGATGGCTCAACACGCCTCAGGAACGGCTCAGCACGCCGTATGCGGAGATGCTCGGGTAAGAATGGCTCAGCACGCCATATGTTAGAAAGGCTCAACACGCCTCGGGTTAGGAAGGCTCAACACGCCCTGGGGTACGGCTCAACACGCCGTCGGTAAGGAAGGCTCAACACGCCTTGGGTACGGCTCAACACGCCTCGGTCAGGATGGCTCAACACGCCTCAGGAACGGCTCAGCACGCCGTATGCGGAGAAGCTGGGTCAGAATGGCTCAGCACGCCATATGTTAGGAAGGCTCAACACGCCTCGGGTTAGGAAGGCTCAGCTCGCCTTTGGTAGTTGGGCTGGAGGCGGATGGGAAGGAAAGGTGCTCGCCGGACTAGTGTCCGTGCTTTTATAGCCGCAGCTACGGAGTGGGGGACGACAGCGCTAGTAGTGGGATCGGGGCCCGACGCGACCCGATGTGTTCCGAAGACTAGCCGGACAGCTAGTACAGCGCTAGTAGTGGGATCGGGGCCCGACGTGGCCCGATGGTTCCCGAGACTAGCCGGACAGCCAGTTAGCAACGTTAGCTTCGTGCTATGAAGATGCTGACGTTACAATTTCTAAAATGTTCGTAGATATTTCTTGGCAAAATTGTATATGCAGCTCCTGAATCTACTTCAAATTTTGTTGGGCGACCTTCAAGATTTACTGTGACGTAATATTTTTCGGAAAATTTCTTATGAGATGATTCTTGAAAGATATCGACTATCTGATGAAGATCTTCGAGATTATTTACATATTTTGGAGATTTATTTGTAATTTGAGGCTTGCGATCTCTCAGAAGAGTTGTAATACAAATTTTCGACGTATGTCCGATCTTCTGACATGATTTACAATATAATTTGTCTCTTTTGATTCGACATTCTCTTGTAGTGTGATTATTTCTACCACATTTTAGACAAAGGTCTGCGATACCTAATGCTTTATAATCGACACGACTTCTGGATCGGTGTTGACGCATATTAGACGGATATCTTTCTTCGTGCCTGTTTCGAATTTTATTTCGATGATGAATCTTATTAACATCGTTTAGTGTATCCGTTTGAGATGAATTTTGATTTGCTATTTCTTTACTGTCAATTAACGATGCTTCCAGTGCTATTGCTGCGTTAACATTTGATTGAAAATCAAGTTTTCCAGCTTGTAGTATTTTCTGTCGTATTGAATCATCACGGATTCCTCTAATAAATTGTGATAATAAGATTGTATCCGAAATGGATGTCTTACATTTCTCACACTCGAGTGCGCAGTTTGGAATGTATTTTCGAATCTCCGCTACGTATATGGCAATTGATTCATTTGATTTTTGAGATCGGGTGAACAGTCTGTGCCGTTCGACTAATGGGTTTGGTTTCGGGCAAAGATGAGTTTTCAATAATTTAATAATGTCATCATAATTTTTCTCTGTGGGAGTTTCCGGTGCTGTTAGACTTGTCAATAAGCCATACAATTTTGGACCAATACAATTTAACAATATTTTCTGACATCTGTTCTTATCTGTGCTTACATTTATAAGTGAAAAATAATTTTCCAACCTTTGTACATATTGGTCAAAAGACTCTTTATTGTTATCGAATTGTTCGAAGGAATATAATGTTTTTGGTTCTGAAGTTGATGTAGACAGGTTGCTTGCTGAGAATTGTTTTATCAACGTACTGATAAATTCTTGTTGCTGAGCCTGTTGAGCGGCAAGTATTTGTTGTAACTGCGATGCATCCATTTTGATAATTTTTTGATGTGACTTTTCAAAATTATAAGACAACTTCTTCTATTTATACTTGTGTTTTCCTAACCGCCATTTATTGTTGTGTCTTTTAGAATAAATTATATAATACACGCTTTATTATTTAACAGTTTATTTTTATTAATATTATTTTTTATATTGACATTTGCTTTATAAATATATATGACAGGAAACTATTGTTTTTCCATGACTGCTACGTATTTTATATACAACAGTACATATGTACATCTACAATGAAAGAGTTCATTGCAGAATATGTAGTTTTATGGGGATTTTTTAATCTGCTTTTAATTTCCCTATAAGTATAATACTTTATGCACTCGTTTCAGACAAAATTTCTTTGCTTATGTTCTGAAAATGTAAAAAGAATATCAAGAAAATTTCCAGTCGTGTTTTTGTAGAATGGTTTTATTGAAACTTTGTGATATTTTTCAACCTGCGTTTGTAAAGACTTGTTCCAAATGATAGACTGATCAGTTTTGGACTGTATTTTAGAATTCTTATTTAAATGTGACTTCACTACACAGATATAAATGAAGGTAAAATTATAGAAATAACACATAAATGTAAACAAATACTTTGTTTCTTGCAATAGTTTCATTTGTACAAGTTGTAATACACAATAAATTGCTAACTTCTTTACATTTCTTAATAAAATAAAGTCTCTTTATGATAATATAGCAAAATGAATTCTGGATTCCGCAAAAATCGCTCCTGTGTAGATAACTCCTAATAGCCATGTCTAAATTTAAGAAAAATCACGCTGTCATCCGTCACTTTGACAATCAGACTATGAACGATTATATCTTCTTATAGAGTATTGATATCAAAGATTTAAATACAATTTCATGAACAATACACTTGAGCAAAGGTGCTACAACTAATTTAAGTTTAAAACATAACGTATTTAATTAATATAAATTTTGACGTATCCAATGTCAACAGTCAATATTGCCAAATGTATGACGAAGTAACCAAATAAAATCAAATATTCCTAGACTAACTTCACTGAAGACGCTGGCAGTTGTATTAGGATTGACAATATTAATTTATAAATTTAAAAATTAACTATTATTTAATTTTATTTCGTGTTTGATTTAAAGTGAAATATAAATATAGTAGTAATAAAATTTCCTTGAATAAATGTGTATTTTTATAGTTAGTTATTTGAAATTCCACTGTTTGAGAACCGTTTTTTTATTCAGTTTAACGTTTAAAAATTCAAATATTATTCGGAAACAATAGCACTATTTACAGTTAAAAGTAAGCAATTCTTAATTACAATATATTATACTGGAGTTTTTCCCAGTTCTCTACTTACTTTTTTATTCCAAAGTAAAAATATGAACAAAAATTGTATAAAATGAAACTGTCAACTAACTTTTGGAATGTCGGTAACATAGGTATCTGACAGGATATTTGGGCGTTATTAAATGATAACACACTCTTTGAGTAAACTAAATATAATTATTAATTGTAAAAATGCTTTATATAAGTAACAACACAAGTTTATAAAATGGCTGCTTGACATGGACTGACGTTTCACACGACGCAGCGTATCCAAACAAGTTGAGTGTCAAAACAGTTTTGGGAGCACATCAATCGATTAAACCAAACAAATATTCTTACACCCACTCTATCGATATGTGCGGTAAAAACTGAAAACAAAATACATCATATGGTTATAAATATATGAACCGTAACATTTGTACACAACTCTGATGTTTACATTTAGACAGAGATTTTGTTAAAATGTCAGCAGGCATATAGTCAGTTTGGAGATAATTAATTTTGATTTCTTTACTTTCTACTAACTCTCGAACATAATGAAAACTAATGTCTATATGCTTGCTTCGTTTATGGAAAACAGCATTTTTCGATAAATATATCGCACTTTGATTATCACAATAAACAACACTTGGAGATTTCACATATTTTTCAAAACCCATGTGCGTTAATAATCGCTTTAAGTAAACAATCTCACGTGAAACTTCTGACAGGGCAGCATATTCGGCTTCCATCGTTGATAACGCTACCGATTGTTGCTTTCTACATTTCCAACTAACAGGACTGCCAGCTAGAATCAGGACGTTTCCCGAACATGACTTTCGGTCGTCGACATCTCCAGCCCAATCAGAATCTGCGTAGGATTGTAGACATTCGCTATCTTTAACATATGTTATGCCGTAATCTGATGTTGCTTTTAAGTATCGCAAAACACGTTTTGCAATGATCCAATGTTCTTTTCCAGGATCCGTACAAAATCTACTTAATGTGCTTGCGGAAAACGCAATGTCTGGTCGCGTTGCATTTGCTAAATAAATTAGACCACCTATTAACTCTCTATAGGGTATATTTTTCATATAGAGTCGCTCCTCTTCCGAACTCGGTCCCATTTCTTTTGATATTTTTATATTTGATTCAATGGGAGTTGACACTGGTTTGGCTTGTTCCATGTTAAACTTCTTCAGAAGATTTTGAACATATTTCTGCTGAGAAAGATGAATTTTTCCAGTTGCGCCATCTCTACGAACGTTTATTCCCAGGATGTTGCTAATTTGCCCCAGGTCCACCATCTTGAACGTAGATTTCATTTTTGATTTGATGATTTCTAGAGACTCAATCTTTTTCGACGCTAGGATCAGGTCATCGACGTAAATGATCATGATCACACGATCTTCTTTCTCGCCAAACACATAAACGCAAGGATCTGCTAGTGTATGTATGCCACCG
The DNA here is from genome assembly GCA_035578165.1 of Stenolophus ochropezus. NCBI lineage: Eukaryota > Metazoa > Arthropoda > Insecta > Coleoptera > Carabidae > Stenolophus > Stenolophus ochropezus. The sequence goes on along the minus strand of JAQOWZ010000019.1, from coordinate 16,199,274 downwards.
TTATCCGTGATATATGCATCAAGTTTTTTGTACCATTCTCGACCAGACTGTTTCAAACCATATAGTGGTTTCAGTAGTTTACATACCTTTTCTTCATGACCAGATTTAACAAACATCTCGGGCTGCTCCATGAACACTTCGTCACTAAGTTCTCCTTGAACGTAAGCTGAGACTACGTCCATTTGGTGCACGTACATCTCTTCATTAACTGCTGCAGCGAGCAATGTGCGAATCGTTTCGTACCTTGCAACGGGCGCGAACACTTCATCGTAGTCGATTCCTTGTTCTTGAGTGTGGCCCCGTGCGACGAGCCTCGCCTTGTATTTGTCGATCTCGCCTTTTTCATTTGTTTTTGCTTTGAACACCCATCTGTTAGTTAAAATCTTCTCATTGGTCGGTCTAGGTACGAGAATCCATGTGTTATTTTCTTGAAGCGTGTCATACTCCTCTCTCATGGCGGCTAGTCATTGTTCTTCGTCGCTTCGTCCCGAAACTTGGGATGCCGATCGAGGTTCCACTATGTCCTTCTTGACATTGTACTTTTTCTTCGGTCGGCCTCGTTCTCCAGTTCGTATAATTGTTGGGCGACCAGGTCCCCTGCACGCCTCACTAGGCGTTTTCTTGGTTGTATTGGAATTCTTATTGGACTGCTGATCTTCATCAACTCTTTCTTCAACTTCATCCTTGATTTGGTCTCGAGAATTTTCTGTAGCATCCTCTTGGACATCTTCTTGCAAATCTTGATCATCTTCACATGATGGTTTGCTCAAAGGGTTGAACTCGTTGAAAATTTCTCCAGACGGAATCTGCGTACTTTCAAAGAACTTTACATCTCTTGCTTTAATAACAGTTTTAGTTCCAGATTTCCAAAGCCGGTAAGCTTTAGAATCTTCGGAATAACCTACCAGAATGTACTCCTCACCCTTTGGTTGAAATTTTCCTCTTCTTGGACCTTCATTAAGTGCAATTACCTTACTGCCGACAGATCTGAAGTAGCCCACGTACGGTTTTTGTTGTGTCCAAGCCTCAAATGGGGTGATCCCATCAAGGCATTTTGTCGCACTTCTATTCCTCAGGTAGGTTGCTGTGTTTATTGATTCAGCCCACAATGAGTCTGGAAGTTTACCCTGCAACATAAGACAACGAGCCATCTCGGTCAGCGTGCGGTTGGCTCGCTCGGCGACGCCATTCTGCTGCGGTGTGTACTCGACGCTGAGCTGGTGCACGATGCCTTCTTCTTCTAGAAACTGTTTGAAGTTGTTTGACAGGTACTCCCTGCCGTTGTCGGTACGGAATTTCTTGATTTTCTGTCCTGTTTGATTTTCCACCCTTCGTTTGTAGCTTTTGAATGCTTCTAAGACATCGGAACGGTTTCTCAGCATTGCAGTTTCTGTATACCTAGAATGATCGTCAATAAATGTCACAAAATATTTAGCACCACCGATCGATTCCGTGTTCATAGGACCGCAAATGTCCGCGTGCACCAACCCCAAAACAACTGTTTCGCGATTAGTTGATTGTTTAAATGGTTGGACATGTATTTTGCATTTAGCACAAATATCACAATTTATTTCATTCGTGTTCGATGTCAAATTCATACCGTGAACCATAGCACTGTTTTTTAATTTCTTTAAATCGGTTACATTCAAATGTCCATACCGCTGGTGCCATCGAAGTAAATTATTATCGGTCTCAGTCGCGATTGTTGCCCGTTCCGCTTTTTGGTTCACTTATAGTCTGTCATTTCTTGTTGCGGTGAGAGCAATGGAACCATTTTTCCTAAACACGGTCGCGCAATTTTTGTTAAATGTTACCGTGTAACCATTGTCTGTAATACTTGCTACAGATAACAGATTATTTCGCAATTCTGGTACATACAACGCGTTCTGTAGCTTTACGGGGTTCGTATCACTTTTATTTACTTTCGCATCTAATTGTACATCACCATTACCACCTGATTTTACAAAACTGTCCGCGGCTGTATATACTTTTAATTGTTCATTTTTATTTAACACTGCAAAACTTTGTTTGTTGTTGCACATATGTCTAGTTGCACCGCTATCTAGATACCATGATTGAGCCTTTTGAACGAGCTCAGCATTACATGCAATTGCTGTCATAGCATCACTTGTTTTATTTTGTTTCGTTTTAAACCTACAATTTTTACTCATGTGTCCAAATTTGTTGCAATTAAAACATTTACCTTGAAATTTACGTTCCTGTTTTTGGTTTTCACTTTTCAAATACGCGCCACTTTTCTTTGGTTTATCGGAATTACCTTTTGTCAATAATGCTGAATTTGACTTATCATTTTTGTGAATTTTCAAGGTGCGGTCGTTTTGTCTTGCTTCTTCTTCTATTAGTTTTATTTTTAAATTTTCTAGTGTTGGAATGTCGTCACGAGACTCAATTGCAATGCTAAAATTTTCGAATTCGGTTGGCAACGAACCTAGTAACATTATCGACAATAGTTCATTCGGTATTGCGATTCCCGCCTCTTCCAGCTGTTCCGCCTTCTCAGTGAAGTTCGCCACATACTGCGACATCGTGCTGCTAGCGTCTTTTTCCATTCTTAGCAACTGCTTGTAGAGAGCTGCCTTCCTCACTGGACCACGAGATTCGAATATGATTTTTAGCGCGTCCCATGCTTCTTTTGACGTAGACGCCTTCTTCACGTGGCTCAATTGGGAATGCGTGATACTTAGGTTGATCAACGCCAATGCTTTTGAGTCTTTCTTCGTCCACTCTTGTATATTTTCTTCCGGTTTTACTTCTGTTCCATCTACATACGACCACAAGTCATTAAAAACAAGCACACTTTTCATTTGCACTTTCTACAGTTCGTAATTGTTCTCGGTTAATTTTTCAATGTTTGCAAAACTGGTCGTGGTAGCCATTGTTTTTCTTTGTTACACAGCACTTTACGAAAATACAGCAATTTACTCACACCCGAAGCTTTAGATACCTGGGCCCATAACCTGACAGGATATTTGGGCGTTATTAAATGATAACACACTCTTTGAGTAAACTAAATATAATTATTAATTGTAAAAATGCTTTATATAATTAACAACACAAGTTTATAAAATGGCTGCTTGACATGGACTGACGTTTCACACGACGCAGCGTATCCAAACAAGTTGAGTGTCAAAACAGTTTTGGGAGCACATCAATCGATTAAACCAAACAAATATTCTTACAGTATCATAATTAAAACATGACTACTAATTTTATTCCGTGGAAGCTAATTTTTTTTCATTGTAATACTGCAGTCTTTTCATTAACGATATTTAATTTTATTTCGTGTTTGATTGAAAATGAAATATAAATCTAGTAGTAATAAAATCTCCTTGAATAAATGTGTAATTTTATAGTTATATGAAACTTCACTGTTTGAGAACCGATTTGCTTCAAAATTTACTTCACACAACATTTATAAAAACAAATTTACAAATAACAATTGAAACTTTTTAAAACGACACATCGCTATTAAACATTTCTTTGTACTATAATTTTGATCAGTTAGATTTGATTATGATATTATAAAAACGTTTCAGAACTGCTGTGCTTACAAAAGAAATTTTTATAATGAAACGTATGAATTGCAAGTGTAGATAATGTCATTTTAAAATTTTTTACTTTTATATTTGTTAGATAATAAAGTTAAAATTTACCTCATGAAGATGATTATTTCATTATTTTTACTTACTTGAGTTTCGCCGATGTGCCACAATTCTTCTCGGGCGGGAAAATTAAATTATGCAGTACTGACCCAAGATGAATTTTTTGTTTATCGATAAGACGAATAAATACGAAATATATTTTTTAAGAAAATTGTATTAAAAGAAAGAAATTTGAAGCATTTAAAATCAGTTTTCTTTAACAGATGTATAATTATAACTTAGATACACAAAATAGGAAAGTTATATATTATTAAAATATTACAATAAATAATAATGACAATAAACTATGTAGTAAAAATCTTCTGGGCGGAACGAATTAGTCTTCAGGATTCCCTGTAAATACTAACGGAAAACCGCCAAAAACGTTAGCAAAAGACGATAACTAAACAAAAAGAATAATGTGAAAGAATGAATCGAACCGGTAATAACACTTACATTATTCAAATATATTGGAATTGCCATAAAGAAAGAGCGAGAAGCAGTGGACAAAACGACCAATTCAGATTTAACCTTTTCAAATTTTCTTTTAGTTTCAGAGAAAAACGAAAATAGGTCGACTTATTTGAAAATAACTGGTATTATTTATTTAATTTCATTGACTGTCAATTAGGAAAATCTGTTGTAATCGTTGAAAATGTTGTCAAAAAACAACGATTTTACCTAATTCAATGCTATGGCAATCGGTCTCATGTTTATCTTTGGGGTCGTTGGAAACAAATAGTATATGCAAATTATCTTCGACCGAATGTAGAGAATTTAAAAGAGAGAATTAGAGACACTGTGACGTCTTTAACTCTGCGGAAGAAATTCAAAGAAGTTAAATAATTGCATCGAAGACTACAATTGTGCGCTCAACAAACCGTGAATCGATTGAGTAGAATAGTTACTGTTTATATTATTTTTGTTGTTAAATTTATGAAACTAAAGTTAAAGTCATGTTAACAATAATTTCTATGATAACGCAAACTTGTTTTTTGGGGCTTACAATTAGAAAAATTCTAAGTCAAACTATGTTCGACTTTTGTCTGAAACTAAAAGAAAATTTGAAAAGGTTAAAACTGAATTGTCAATATTGAAACATGTAAAAACTTTTATTAAGAATACATGTTTCTCGTAAAATAAAAAATAAAAATGTTTTCCTTCTTTCTAATAGCGTTTTCGATTGGGATGCACTGAGTGTGCACTGGGTGCACTCGGAAATTTTTGTATGACGTCATGCTCGGCACTGGTGTCGCACTCGGATTGCCCGAGTGCCGAGCAGGTAAAACTACCCCAATCGAATACACCAAACACTCAGTGCACTAGAAATGGCGGGATCAAGCTGTGGTATAGAAAGTGAAAGAAACATGACATTGAAATAAGTCATACGAGATGGAAATGACGAATATATTTGACATAACTATACATATTAACATTACATCATCATTGTTATATTCGTTTATTACTTCAGTGATAAAATCTTTCACTTTCTGCCTTTTCCGATATTGCTTCACCACATTTTCAATATTTTCCTCATCACTACTTGAAGATGAAGATTCGAGTAATGTTTGCAAAGTAACGATATCTTCCAGATTCAAATTCATCGCGCCTTTCAGTGTTTGAAAATAACTGCACTACGGCTAGAGACGGTGCAGTATTTATTGCACTGAGTGCGCACTGGGGGCAATATGCCTGGCCCAATCGAATACGGAAAAGGTTGCACCCTTGCACTGGAAATCCCAATCGAATACGCCAGTTGCCCGCAGTGCGCACTGAGTGCAGTCAGTGCATCCCAATCGAAAACGCTATAACTCGATCCGATGACATACTGTATATCAAGGCTACAGAGAATGTTAATATGAATTTTGACTTACTTTATTTGGACATTGCATAGTTTTCTCGTAGTATTTGTCACGCAAAATTTGAAGAATGTTTCTTTCATTTCATGTAGTAATTTAGATGTTTACTTTCTGAAAATACGACAAAATTTTCCTCCAGTGATCAAACAGATATGTGTTCTGTTAAATAAAAAATAGTAATTAGTTAATTTTTTTTCTTTAAATATAAATGTATTTACCATTCTTGTACAACTTCGTCAATAATAATATAGTTTTTCCGATGGTAGCAGAATCGTCAGCGAATAGAGTGATTTCCATTTTAAGTTCCAAAATATTCAATATCGCTTTCCAAAGGAGGTTATTCTTGACAAGTTTTCCAAAAATATATTTTTTGTGAAACTGCTACCCTATAAACAATGAAAACTTATATAATAAAGGAAGATAATTTTTATTCACATGATGCCTTCATTTTAAAATGGATTCATTTTTCCAAATATTGTTTAACATCAACCTAGTATATATTTGATTTGGACTAATAGTCCATATACTTCGATTGAAATTGAATCCTTTTCTTGTAATATTGAATGAAGGAAATTTCCATCTCAGGATTTGATCCATTTTTCTGTATTCAGAAGGAAATATTACTAATTAATAAAAAATATGTGAACATTAAACACTTTTTTATAAAAAAAGTTTCGCCTCAGATGAAAGAACTTCTATATTAATTGCAATAGTCCAAATAAGGATATAACTCGTATTTATAATCTTCGATGTACTTCACAGGTACAATGCAATGTATACTTCAGTTTCCAATATCTATAAATATAAAATTCACAAATGATATTTTTTAGAACATAAGAAAAACATACCATTTCACATTGTTGTGCATCATGAAGATTTTTGGTGTTTGTGTATCTTTATTATATATTATGAATTTAACTTTTAATTAGTTACATTAGTTTAAGATTTTTCTACAATTTTTTTTCTTAAAATTTAGAAATTTTGTTATGATATTATATATCATTTATTTTAATAAATTATTTGAGTTGCCAGAATACTTTGATTAATAAAAAGTTTAATAATTTACAAATATAAATGTATAACAATATTATTAATATTTTCATTTACATTTTAAGTTACAGAATTATTTTATTCAATTAAAAGTTACAAATAGATTATAAAATGAAGTTCTTGTTAAAATTATAAAATCTTTCATATAAAATTAAAAATAAATTTTTATAACCCGGCAACTCGATTACATACAAACATTCACACAAACATTCATACTTTTGCGATTTATTACTCTCTTATTTTTCTTTTATTTGATCGCTTTGTGGTTTCTTCTGTTATAATGTTGTAATATGCTTCATTAGCTTCATACCCACCAGCCAGTTTGTGACGAGTAATTATTATGAAGCTTATTTTTTCTTATTTATTGTTTCAATTTTTTTAACCACGGGCTATTATAATATTGAAGCAAAGTACAGCAAAAATCCCAAATACCACTGGTATAAGGTTTTAAAGTATTATGTAACAAGTCATTGTCTTGCCAAGTCTACCAAGGAATTATAGATAATATGGTACACATTATGTATATAAAAATGTAATTTAAAACAAAAAAATATAAATTGAATGTACTGTTACCAAATAAATTGCAGTTAATATTTGTACTTTTGTAGTTTTTTAAAAATGAAAATCTTGTTACTCAAATTCATACAACAGTGACAATGACTTGCTTACATAACACTTCAAAACCCACCAGCAGTAGTTGAAATTTTTACCATACTTTGCGGTTTTGTAGTAGTATGTAGTGTATTGCCAAATAAATGTGTATTTATAGTCTGTTGCATGAATTTTGAGGTACAATGGTAGACTGGCCTGCCCACATGTTGCGATTTATTATATACTTTTGTTTAACGTCACATCTTTAATACATTTTATATAGAGACGCAACATGTTTGAACTTAAGCCTGATATTAGATAGTTTTCGTATAACGTCTTCATTTTTAGATGGAACTAATTGAATATTATTGACAGCGGTATAGTTTAAGCTGTATTAAAATTTTTATTATTGAATAAAATTATTAATGCAAACTAATGACTGTTGTATTATAATAAAATAATCTGTCTTTTATCAAATAGAGAGTAAATAAATGAAATTAAATATAATTTGCTCTTTTAATGTAAAAAAATATAAATATTTTTTATAAACCTACATATAAAATAGATTTCCTTTTTATTATTAGATGTAGGGAAATTTTTATCATTAACTAAAATTTTAAATGTATATTTTTGAAAATATTAGTAACTTACTATAAACCAGGATTTTAGACGTTAGGGAAAATGTTTCTAATACTAAACCATTGCATTATACTTTTTATTTTATTTATGTTTTTCATTGTAAGTAATATTTTATTATCTTTTATAGTTATATTTTTTACATTTTCATTTTGTCAAGATTATCATTGCTTTATTTTTTTTTAGTTTATTTATTATATACTTCTAATCATTAGTTTTATTTTATTGCCTTTTATAATTCTTTTTAATATACTTTCATTTTGGCAAGGTCCGTAAAATTTGTAAAAGGGGCAATGGTTTTTATCAGACTTAAGTTTTTTTTATTAACTTTTACAATATTTTACGAACCATTTTTCATGTTGAAATAATCTTTCATTTTTATATTAATTACATGCAGTGTATGCAACGAAGCGCGAAACATAGGAGTTTAACATAGGATTTAAAATATTGCCTATACTCTCTCTCGATAGATTTAGAGCAAAACTATAAGAGTACCAACTTGTCCAAAGGTAAATTCTATTTCAGATAATGTAGAATTTAATTTTGAACAACTTCTTACGGTTGTAGTTTTGTTTTAAATGTATCAGAAGACAGAGTATTCGCAATTTTTTCATATCCCATGATAAAGTCTTATGTTCCGCGTTTCGTTGCACACCTGTATATTATATATTTAACAAATCAAATATTGTCATTATAATAACTTTTATTATATTACATGTTTTAATTTACTTACTTCATTCACATTATTTTGTATTAAATTTATCAATAATGTTTCATCATGCTTTTATTTTATACTTGATATTGATCTTTATAGCTTTTTCATATTAGATTTTTAAATTTCATTAATTTAATTTTTATAAACATGTACTTAATATGACATTTTTTATGTTATATAATTGGTTTAGTGTACATTATTTTATTTTTCAACATGATTTTAATATCTTTTACTTTTAACATTACGTATTTTGCTTGATAGTTTTTAAATGAATTATAATGCAATTTAGATATTATAAATATTTCATTCATATTCATATTTTAAATTTGTCAATTGTTACAATGATTTCTTCTCGTTTAATTAAAAATTTTTAATTTATATATTTAATTCATATAATACTTTTTATATTATTACAAATTCTTAATTTACGTTTCAAATTTATAATGAATGTATCCACATGCTTTTATTTTATACTTTAAATAGATCTTTATTGCTTTCTCATATTCGATTTGTGATATATGTTTTATTTTTTATAAACATGTAATTGGTATGACATTTTTCAGTAATATAATTAGTTTACTGATTAAAATGTAATTGTACATGAGTTATATTTTTTAACATTATTTTAATACCTTTTACTTTTAACATTAAATATTTTGCCTAATAGTTTTTAAATTAATTATAATGAAATTTAGATATTATTAATATTTCGTTCATAATCATATTTAAAATTTTTCAATTGTTTTCAATGATTTCTACTTGTTTAATTTAAAAGTTTGAATTTATATATTTATCCAACACCGCGTAATTATAACGATATAAGTATGCTGTTTTTAGATAAATAAAGTAGGTAATAAGTCCCTAGTGAGCTAAATATATTAGCTCACTGTTTTTTGGTTCGTATCATAGTAACTACGTTATAAAACCTTCTCTACACTATTTTGTTCCTAAATGTCATTTCGAAATTCCATCTGTCAAAAATCTTATATGTAATTTATATCAATGATTAAAATGTGTTGGATAAAATGTTGTATGGTACACGTGTGTTAATTACCTAAGTCACTTGAAAAATACCACACTCGGCCTAACGGCCTCGTGAACTAAACTTTTCCCACGTGACTTATCTGTAATGTAACACACTTGTACCATAAATAACTATTAGTTCATATTATTCCTTTTAATCATTACATATTTTTAATTTACGTGAATATTTCCACATACTTTTTTTTATACTTTAAATTGATCTTTATGGCTATCTCATATTTGATTTTGAAAACATGTTTCAATTTTTATAAACATTTAATTAATATGACATTTTTTTGTTATATAATTAATTTACTGATTAAAATGTAATTGTAAATTTGGTGTTTTTTTAACATGATTTTAATATCTTTCACTTTTAACATTAAATATATTGCTTGATAATTTTTAAATGAATTATAATATAATTTAGAAAATATAAAAATTTCCTTCATGATTATATTTAAAATTTGTCAATTTTTTTTTCAAAGATTTCTACGTGTTTAATTTAAAATTTCTTTAAACACTACATTCATTGTGAATCCTTCTTTTGAATTTTTAGTAATATTTGAATCTGGCAATTTAATTTTCAAGTTACTGGCCGATCTTACCCTCGACATCGCAACATACAATTGGCTATGTGAAAAGACTGGATTTTCTAAATTTATTCCTACATAATTAAATGTTTGGCTTTGGGATTTATTTATTGTCATTGAGAAAGCTAATCTTATTGGGAATTGCCTTCGTTTCAAGGTGAATGGTAAATCTGTTTCGGTAGTTAAATCAAAACGTGGTAATTAGTTTTCATGTCTTTTATTATGAACCTTGTACCATTACACAGACCACGCTTTGGATTCATATTTCTTAATAACATAACTATTGCTCCAATTTTTAGTGTTAATTTGTGAGGAGGCATTCCGGTTGGTGTTAGGCCATTCAATAATTCGGCGGGGTAATTAATTTTGTTTATCTCATCACATTCACAAGAATCAGAACTTAAATATACTCTAGATGACCCTACAACTTTATTTAATACATGTTCATTAATTATCATTGTGTCATCATTTTTTGGTGCTAAAATGGCTCTATCTGTAAATTTATAAATATCATCAGGTTGTATGTCATCTTCACCGAATATTTCATTTGCTAGACATGTTTCGGAAACGCAATGTGCAGGAATTTTGACAATTTCATTTGCACCGTTGCCTATTTTCAATAAATATTCTGAAAATTCTTTTTCGTCTTTATTTACGCGCATATTTTGTATTAATGAAAATTTTGTAAATAGTGGCCATAAATGACTTTTTACAACACATGTTTCAATTATTACAGTTCGATGGTTTGTGTAATTGACTATTGGCAAGCACTGTCTGAAATCGCCACCTAAAACTATAACTTTTCCCCCAAATGGTATTGTATTATCCATCAAATCTTGTAATAATAAATTTATTGCATTGAGTGCGTGTTTGGGTATCATTGTTACCTCATCACAGATTATTACACTTGCTTCTTTTATTAATTTACCCGCGTTACTATTTGATTTCACTCTACATACACATCCGTCATTTACAGGTACTGGTAATTTGAATACTGAGTGAACTGTTTGACCACCTTTTAACAGAGTAGCTGCTATTCCCGTCCAAGCTACAGCTATAACTTTTTGATTTTGGCCCCTTAAAATACTTATCAATGTGTTATACAGAAATGTTTTCTCTGTTCCCCCGGGACCGTCAACAAAGAAATATCTACTTATGCAATTAATGTCATTTACGGCATTTAATATGTTATTTAAAATTTCTGTTTGGTCTCTGTTAAATAAAGCTACATTTTGTTCTCCCTCTATTTTTTCGGCTGCTACATCAAAAGAATTAGTTTCATTTTCGAAATCATCAATATTTTCTGGTTGGGGCAAACCGAAATCACTTAAGGTGAATTTATGTATATCGAGTATTTCCTATATTTTTAATAAACATTTACTTTGTGCAACTTTGTCAGAATTATGTAATAAATAATCTTCCATTAAATAATGCTTAAATTTTTCCCATAAGCTGAGGGCATTGGTTGACGTATGGAAGCAAATTAAATAAGCAAATAATTCACGCAATTGTCTGGGCAATTTACTCAATACAGCCTCGTCTAAACAATTTTCGCACTCTTTATCATTAGCTAGAAGACCTAATGTACGGGCAGCTTCCTGGTATGTATTATATAACTTGCCATCGACGGTACGCAAGTCTTCAAAACTTGTGGCACCTTTCGCGTGTACCAAAATTAATCTTAAATGCAATCTTTCAATATCTCTAGGGCTAACAGAAATCATTCGGCCGATAGGTGGCTTTTTCTCACGTTGTCTAGCTTTCCATGCATTATTAGCAAATACATAATATTTAGGAATTTCCATGTAAACATATTGCCGGGCATTAACGTCTATTTCATTGAGTAGGAACCAAGCTGTTAATGTTGTATTTTTTTTCGCTGCTCGTTCAACAGCTTTTTTTTCTTGACCGTCAGTAAAAAATACCGCCTGTTGATTTTTAAAATGTACTGCTATTTCCATTATTTTATGAGACTTGTCATGCAACGGATATTCTAAAAGCCTCCAACAACATTCTGGGGCAGATACATACCTAGCATCTTGTTGGTTGTTTGCGAGGTTTTAGGATGACGAAGAAACAGATAATTCTTGAATACGTTGAACTCAAAGATTTATTGTTAACTAACTATTTTACAAACATAACTGACATTATTTTAATATGATTGACATAAAAACATTACACAACAACAATAACATAATTCATGGCTACATGATATTTTTAATAATATCAAAAACAATAGTTGCAGTTGGCCTAGAGAAAAATAGTTAACTTCAACACTCCTCCTTAACTATTTTACTCCGCAGGCTTTCGAATAATTTTCTGACGAGTGGCTTCGTCAAGATGTCGGCGAGTTGATCCGTGCTCTTCACATGTTGCGGTTGCACTGTCACTCCGATATGCTCTCTAATGAATTTTCTGGAGATATCTATGTGCTTTTTTCCTTTGGTTACTCGTCCTTTAGTTGTGTTTCGCAGCATATGAATAGCGGATTGATTATCCACACATAGAGTGGTGGGCTGATCTAGACCTTCAATTTTCAGCTCCTTATAGATGCGACGCACCCAGCATACATCATCAATGGCGGAAACTGCTGCACGGTACTCAGCTTCTGCCGTCGACGTAGCTACGAGTCGCTGCTTCTGTGTGCTCCAAACAACTGGTCCTCCACGCATTATGAGCACTCCACTTGTTGATCTTCCTGAAGTCGGATCTCCTCCGTAATCTGAGTCCGTATAAGATATTAGGTCTTGTCCTCCGTTGAAAAATATTCCCAGGTTAGCTGTTCCCTTGAGATATTGGAAAACCCGTCAAACCATCTTCCAGTGGCTAACCATTGGCCTGCTGTTGAACCTGCTTAAGAAGTTGACGGTGAAGCTTATATCCGGTCTTGAAATCGTGCTCAGGTACAATAGACTGCCAATTGCTTCTCGGTAAGGGACTGAGTCCGATGCGGGCTCATCATTCACGAAATCTGCAGAGTCGGTAACCATTCCTCTTTCTATTGGTGTACTTGTCGAGTTGCAGCTCCCGAAGTTGAAGCGCTCAATTATCTTGCCGGTATATTTCGATTGATTTACAAAAATACCATTAGGCTGACTTTCTATGTTTAAGCCTAGATACGATAAATTCTTCGGAAAAGATCTGTTAAACGTGATTTCAAATTTCTGACTGATTTTATTCAAAATTTGACGCATCTTCTGTTCATTGTCTGCTGCTATTAGACCGTCATCAACAAATAATACAATTATGATCGTTCTGTCCTGATTGTAATAGATGCAGGGATCATCGTCAGTACTTTCGAGTTTCAAGGATTTAAAATACTTTGATATTTTCGCATTCCAGTTTTTAGGGGCCTGCTTCAGTCCGTAGAGACTCTTGTTTAGTCTACATACGCGGTTCGTGCCGTCGTTAAACCCTTCTGGTTGTTGCATGTAGATTTCTTCTTTTAAATCTCCGTACAGGAATGCAGTTCGAACATTAAAAGTGGTCAATTTCATTTTCTGGGAAGCGGCAATGCTTAGAATTAGCCGTATTGAGTCGTAACGAGCGACGGGACTGAAGGTCTCCGAGTAATCAATTCCCTCCTTTTGCTCAAATCCTCGTATCACCATTCTTGCCTTCAGTTGATCGTCCTGCTTCTCACGCAGTACCCAGCGACATGTCAATGGTCTTGCATGATCAGGCGGGTGGACCATCTTCCATGTTTTCATTTTGATCAGTGAATCATATTCTTCTTTCATGGCGACCAACCATCTTTTGTCTTTCAGAGCTTCCTTTACTGAAATATCTTGCACATCTCCTATTAGGACGTAGTCGGCATATCTGCTGGGCATCTTCAGTGTTCGACGATCACGTAGTGTTCGACGTTCAGGTTCTTCTGACTGAGGTTCCTCCGGATTATTGGAGACTTCTGACGTATTATGCTCACTGTCTGACATATCTTCAATATTCCGGGTGGGTTGATCTTCTTCTGGTTTTTCGTCTTCTAGTTCTCCGTTTTCTTTTTCCAACTGGGTTTCCGCGTGGCTCGATTTGTCTTGACCTTTTTCGTCAAACATGACATCTACTGAGCTGATAATGTCGCGTCGATTTGAGATATAGACTCTGTAGCAAGGAGAGTCGATGTCATAACCGACGAATGTTCCCTTTTCCAATTTCTTCGATAGCTTGCCCCTTTTATGATCTGGAATTAGAACATAGCATTTGCAACCGAAGCTGTGCAGTTTGGTTAGTAACATTCGACGTCCAAACCACAGGTCAGCAGGACTCTGATCTTTCATTGAACTTGTTCCTGTCTGGTTTAGTGTAAAGACGACGTAATTAATAGCTTCTGCCCACAGGTTCTCGTTCATATTCAGCATATGAATTGTGGATCGTGCGGCTTCCACAACTGTTCTCATTTCCCGCTCCACTCGTCCATTTTGCTGAGGCGAATAGGCACTCGTCTTACTGTGGAAAATTCCGTGCTCATCGAGAATTTTTCTAGTTGCTGAATTCTTTATTTCTGTCCCATTGTCAGATCTGAGACATTTGATTTTTCTGCCAAACTGGTTTTCTGTCATCTTCACAAAATTTTCTAGTTTTCTGGCGACTTCATCCTTGGTCTTAAGGAAATAGACCGTTCTAAAATGGAAAAAATTATCCTTAAAAAGTAGAAAATATTTCGCACCTCCCAATGACTTAACATTCATCTCTCCTAAGTCTACGTGGATGAGGTCCAAAGTCATTTTGGCGACTCTTGGATTTGTAGGATGAGATATTCTGTGTTGTTTCCCATAGATGCATCCTTCGCAAATATTATTTTCCCAATCATCAATATAATTAATGTTGTTTTTCTTCAAAATGTCCCTGACGTATTGCACGTTCTGGTGAGCCAGTCTTTCATGCCAGATACGAATGGAAAGAGTTGATAGACATTTATCCGATTCTTCTTGACGGAACAGCATCTTATACAGTTGACCAATGCGTTCAGCCACGGCTACTTGTTCCTTCTTGTCGTTGGTCCAAAAAATCGATCTGTCAGAATCAGCTGTCTGTATGTAGCCTTTGTCGACAATTTGGATTACCGAAAACAAATTGAAAGTGAGTTTTGGTAATAAAACATTCTTCAGCTCGACTTTCTGCCAACTGGATCCGTTGTAGGCTTCCAGCTTTACGTTGCCCGTTCCAATACCTCGGAGTTTGGTCGAATCCCCGGTGACGACAGTAACTTCCTCTTCCAGCTTCTCATAATTAGATAGCCAGTCTTTTCTGAAAGTCATATGCTGTGTGGCTCCGCAGTCTTGAATCCAACATTTGTCGCAGTCATCCTTCAGGCTGGTATGGTAAAGTGCGGCAGACGACAAACTTGTGGTGAGTAGCGCTCGACGACTTGGTGCATCATGACTTTGCTGACTTGGCTTCCTGTCGGAGTTTGTTCGAGGACAATCTCTGGCAAAGTGTCCCTTTTGATGACAGTTGTTGCACGTGTAGTTGTTCTTACAGAAGTTCAAATATTTCATACACGGCTTGTTCCTGCAGTACTTCTTTACATGACCCTTCTTTCCACATTTAAAACATTTTTGTTGTCTTGATTGCTGTTGTCCCACCCCGTAGGGAAATGGTGTAGCTTGGGCGGTAGAGCTCCTAGAATTCGAGTCATCACCCAACTCTCCTTCCCCTCTTCACCTACTGCTGCCAAATCATCCGCATACTCCTGAATTTGCATACAATTTTCTACGACTGATTTACTATTTTCGTATTTAAAGCCGAAGAATAACCTTTGCAAGTTTTCTACAGACAATTCCGATTTTCTACCATACAATGTATTTAATTTAGTTAACATTTGCATAGCAGTTGTACAATTTGCAATTTTTCTTGCAATATTACTACTAACATTCAGACCAATAAATATCTGCGCTTCCAAATCTTTTTTTAACCAAGTTTTGACCGCGTTATCATCTTCCGGACCTTCTGTCCTGGGCGTAGCACCTGTCGCAACTTCATACAAATTTTTCGACTTTAACGTAAGGTCTAACTTGAAACCCCAAGATACGTGATTCACATTGCCCTGCGCGTCTTCCGACAGAGTTTCTAGCTGCGTTTTGATTGAATCCATGATCAAGAATTGTATTAAGTACCTTGCTTCACAATATGTTTAATGATTGACAACTGACAAAATTTCGCCGAACGGAACGTAAGTTTGTTTGACTGACTGAGATCCGCGCTGACCAGTGACGAAATTTTCGGTTGACTGACTTGCTCTGACAATTCAACTTAACTTGCAAGTGGCTTCCTTCGTATCCTTATAACATCACAGTCATCAACGTTTCTGGGCCGATAACCTGTTGGTTGTTTGCGAGGTTTTAGGATGACGAAGAAACAGATAATTCTTGAATACGTTTAACTCAAAGATTTATTGTTAACTAACTATTTTACAAACATAACTGACATTATTTTAATATGATTGACATAAAAACATTACACAACAACAATAACATAATTCATGGCTACATGATATTTTTAATAATAACAAAAACAATAGTTGCAGTTGGCCTAGAGAAAAATAGTTAACTTCAACACATCTAAATAACCATTTATTTCATCCCACTGTATAACTTTGTTTTTATCAAGTTGTCCTAATTTGACGCCCGCGCAATCATGCCCCTTGCACAAATAATCACAAATATATTTTATACTTTTACTGATGCGCATATTTCAACATTTATGTGGGTTCTATATTTTTTTAACAAATACGGATTGTACGGAACTACTTACCTGTTGTCTACCGTGTATTTAACTAAACCATTTTTCCAAAGAATGAACATTTTTGCATTATTATTTGACCGTTTATACAGGGTGTAACCGTTAATGTTTTCATGTGTTTCATTTCTAAAATCTTTAGGGAACATTTTTGAACATTTATTTTCGTTCATACACGGCGAATTTTTGTTTAGAATACCGCACGGACCGTGAATCATATGTGAACGAACTAATTGGTACAATTCTGGTTCTACGTCCTCGTCAGGAATTTCTGCACTGACTATTTCGTCAATGTCATCTTTATTACGGATTTTACTTGCACTATCTAAAGTTAATAATAAATGCATGTGAGGCAGACCGCGTTTTTGAAATTCAATTACAAATATGAATGCTACAACTTTCCCAAAAATATTGTCATGTAAAAATTCATGCAATATACTTTTTATTTTTCCGTTAAAAACTCAGGCGGTTATGTCTGGGCGGTCTGCAGAGGTTCGACCCTCGCGCAACTGTTGTACAATTTCTGGCCATTTAGGGTTACATGTCACTGTTATAAATAGATCAGGGCGGCCAAATTCTCTACATACATACGTACATACAGACGTCACGCCGAAACTAGTCTATATGGATTCAGGGATAGTCAAAACGTGTATTTCCGTTGAAATCTGAAATTCGAAAATTTTCGCGATTACAATACTTCCTTTACTTCGTACAAGGAAGTAAAAATGAGAGATGATCTAAATCTTTTAAAATCAATTTTTGATAATACAAAGAATGTTTTTTTTTCATAATCTTTATAAAAATAAATTAAAGAATTATAGAAATAAAATAATTCAATGCAAACAAGCAGCTTATGGTAAGTTTTTAAATTCTTCCAATAATAAAAGTAAAGATAGTTGGAAACTAATTAATTCAGAGCGCAATTTCGAAAATACAAATCACAAAGTACATTCTGATTTACTTCCCAATGATTTGAATGAATACTTTATTTCTGTAGCGTCAAAAACTATTGATAAGATAAAAGACAGACCAAATGATAATTTTATTTTGTTAAATAAAACGATGACGAATATTAATATTCCCAAAAAAGGTTTTGATCTCGAAACTGTCGATGTTGTCGAAGTGTATAATGTAATTAGGTCTCTAAAAAATTCTAAATGTCTTGACATTTATAATATAAGTAATAATTTATTAAAAGAAATAATTGATTTCATTGTAGAGCCATTAACTTTTCTATTCAATAAATGCATTCAAGAAGGTACTTATCCTATTTCATTTAAAGTAGCTAAAGTTCTACCTTTATACAAAAAAGGAGACTTTTCAAAACCAGAAAATTATAGACCTATTTCAATTTTACCAACAATTTCAAAAGTTTTTAAAAAAATCTTAAAATCAAGATTAATAAAATATTTTAAAAACAACAATATGTTAAACAATAGTCAATTTGGTTTCCGTCAAGGACGTTCTTCTACTCAGGCTGCTTTAAATATAATTAATAAAACAGTCGAGAGCCTTGAGCAGAACCAAAAGGTGGCACTCATCCTATGCGATCTTTCCAAAGCCTTCGACTGCGTTTCATATGAAATCTTACGGGCTAAATTATTTCAGTATGGTATCACTGGAAATACCTCCGTATATCAGGCAACCCCGAGACACACTCAAGAAGTCCCATCCGCCACGGATTCAAACAACGTATCGGTAACCCCGAGACACACTCAAGAGGCTCCGTATATCAGGCAACCCCGAGACACACTCAAGAGGCTCCATCCGCGACGGATTCAAACAACGTATCGGTAACCCCGAGACACACTCAAGAGGCTCCTTATATCAGGCAACCCCGAGACACACTCAAGAGGTTCCATCCGCGGTCATACAACCCGGAGACACACTCACGACGGGTTCAACGTATCGGTAACCCCGAGACACACTCAAAAGGCTCCATGTTCAGGCAACCCCGAGACACATTAAAGAGGCTCCATCCGCGACGGATTCACAAAGAAATCACTTCACGTTGTTTACTACTAGAGTATCAAAACGGAACTATTTAAAATTAACTTACGGAGTTGAAGTAATAGTGTACCGTAACCATTTACGTAAGACAATAAAAAAAATAGTAAATACATTCCTAAATTAATAAGGGAATTAAATTAAATAAAAGTGGTTATAACAATTTATTATAAATATCACAAACTTAATTAATTAGGTTTATGTGAGTAATTATACACATTTATAGTACATTTTTATTCGCTGGCGAAACTCATTTGACAACGTCTAGCTATAAGTTTATAATTTGTTCTACCACCGCCAACTATCTTTGATTCCAAAATAGAGTAAATTTTCTTTTGAAGAATAAAGTAAATTAATAAATAAACGTTATGAAGATGGAAATAAAATTTTGTACGCGGCACGTGAAAAACTATTACAATAAACAAAAAAGCAAAACAATGGTTACCAAATTCTTGAAGACTAACAAATAGAATTTATAAAATGCAGTATGAGCAAAGATCATTGGAAGTCCAGCGTGATTACGCAATTTGAAATTTGTAAATACGAACTTTGGTGTCTTTACGACTCATGATGATAGAACATACCAATATTCTAAGAAACTGACTTTGAAAGTAGGGTGAATCTTTACACCGAACATAAACAATAAGGGTGTTACTATAGTAACCAAGAATGCACCTCTGTTGAATACCTTCAGTTTATATAACGGAATGTATCAGAACGAAACAAAAGCCAATTAATTGTCAAACTGGTCATAACTTGAAAAACCATTTGAATTATTATTTACTGTATCATTCAAAATCCAACCAAAACTTGCAAACCCTGTAGACTAGTGTACAACATCTCTTTTTAAATTAACCCATGTACACTTATCAGTAAGACGCCAGCCTGAAACTCATTCACTTGACTCACCCTTAAAACAGTCTGCATTTCTTTTCGTGAAATAAGCATCACTCCAATCTATTTCTGTTATAAATCAATAAAATCGTTCCTTCATTTCTAAGGATCATCATCTGTCGAAAAAAAGATAACGGCTCCTGATGTGGAAACACATGCTCGAGGTTCCATTTTGTCCAATAATCATTGTAGTACCGCTTCTAAACGTAGGTGACGTAATAAACTGTCAAAACCAATAGTAAAGCTTAGAAATCGATGACGTCATTGATGACGTGCAACCGTAAATATTGTGGACCGACTATAGTAAGAGATTGGTGTTTTTTCCCAAATTTAGGCCGCTCATTTTTGTTATTGCTGATGTTGTCGATAGAACAGGTCACTTAGCAAGTGCGTCTGTACAAGATTTTTCAAATGTTAATTTCTTTAAATACAACGCAAATAGTAAAGAAGGATCGCAGTTATTTATAACAGATTTTTTTCTTCTAATTTTTTTAACATCACCACTAAAATTAGAAAATATTGACTTTTTTATCCATATTTAAAGTATATAAGAAAATATACGGCCAAAATCAGATAAGAAAGCACAAACACTTAACACAACGTTTTCTAACGCGTGATATAAGACAAATGACAGGTCTCTAAGCTCCTCAACAAACATGACGACGATTTTGTGATATCATTCTGGAATAGTCTACTAACAGGGTAGATTATGCCCGTATCAAAACCACAAATTTCTGTAAAATGAAATCAGTTGTAACGAGTATTACAGATTTCCATCCAGAATTAAAACTTCTGTAAAACTTAGCGTTTCATATTTCTGAACGCTATAGATCTGTAGGTTTACATACAGAAAACAGTATTGCAGCATAAAACTCCACCCGGGATAATTTTATGAGGGTCCCAGCAACTAAAGAGGATTATGCCAGAAGATTTAAAAGAAATATACGTCTGACTATTTTAAATATTAGTTCATTAATGAGAGTTTATGATCATTTTGATACAGTAAAATTACTAATAAATAAAACGTTCTTTATTCAGTGCAATATGATGTTTTAAGGTAGGTAAGAATATGCGGTATGAAATGAAAAATAATAAAAATGTACAAATTGTAATTAAAAATATACATTATTATTATTTATAACATTTTTACTATATATTTTATAAATTTGTGTAATTATATAATTCTATATACGTAACCTCACTTTCGTAATTGTATTTACATTATTTCGGTTTACATACGATTCCTTCTTGTTGCCGGTATCCTTCTGTAACATAGGACGTACTTTGTTGTTGAGCATCTTCCTCATGGTAGGAAGAGTTGTAGTTGGCGGGTGGTACTTGAGTGGGCGACTCTCCACGCGGACTGTCCCGTTCCTGGGGCCCAAAGGCCGCGCAGGCCGGCTGCGCAGCACCTGCACTCCGGCCGCGGGGTGCGCACACTCCTGCCGCTCCTGCTGCAACTGCCTGCGGATCCTGCCTCGCAGCTCGGGGTCTCCCCGACACACCCTCATCCAGCGCCGGTTCACGCGGCTCGCCGACACCACCGAGTCTCCGTCCAGGTGCCTGCAACACGCAACATACATGTTAACATACAATATACCACAAAAGGAATATAAAAAGACTTACCTGAAGATGTTGGCGACGATCTCTGTCGGTAGTTCCCCGACGATGTCTCTGGACTGGACTTGACTAAAGGTGAACAACAGTTTAACCCAAGCGTTTATCATGATGGTAATATTCTAGCTCCAATGTGTACAAGACAACAAATGGAAAACGAATGATTACATCTGGTTATACTACCCCTTATATATCCTGTACTATTGAGTTGAAGTGCAACCACCCGTAAACAACCAATCCTAGACAAATCATACTGTTTAGCCAACCGTAATGCAATGTAATCCAGCATTTATTCGTAACTACCTAGATACAATATTCTTAGTACCGATTGTCATCCTTTATGAATTTTTTTCAATAAAATCTACAAACTATGGCAAATTTAAGTGATTTTGTCTAGAAGATCATATAAATTTTATATAACGGAGACCATATAAAACAATTACAAGAATGAGAAATGCTGGCATAATAAATTCTTAAGCAAATCTTAGACTGAACTAGAAAGGCAAGGCACCCAGACATGATAATATTACATAAAAATTATGATTTATGTGGAGGAAAAAGAGAAAAATCATATTTTTTTTTTTTTGCATACAATTTTCTACGACTGATTTACTATTTTCGTATTTAAAGCCGAAGAATAACCTTTGCAAGTTTTCTACAGACAATTCCGATTTTCTACCATACAATGTATTTAATTTAGTTAACATTTGCATAGCAGTTGTACAATTTGCAATTTTTCTTGCAATATTACTACTAACATTCAGACCAATAAATATCTGCGCTTCCAAATCTTTTTTTAACCAAGTTTTGACCGCGTTATCATCTTCCGGACCTTCTGTCCTGGGCGTAGCACCTGTCGCAACTTCATACAAATTTTTCGACTTTAACGTAAGGTCTAACTTGAAACCCCAAGATACGTGATTCACATTGCCCTGCGCGTCTTCCGACAGAGTTTCTAGCTGCGTTTTGATTGAATCCATGATCAAGAATTGTATTAAGTACCTTGCTTCACAATATGTTTAATGATTGACAACTGACAAAATTTCGCCGAACGGAACGTAAGTTTGTTTGACTGACTGAGATCCGCGCTGACCAGTGACGAAATTTTCGGTTGACTGACTTGCTCTGACAATTCAACTTAACTTGCAAGTGGCTTCCTTCGTATCCTTATAACATCACAGTCATCAACGTTTCTGGGCCGATAACCTGTTGGTTGTTTGCGAGGTTTTAGGATGACGAAGAAACAGATAATTCTTGAATACGTTTAACTCAAAGATTTATTGTTAACTAACTATTTTACAAACATAACTGACATTATTTTAATATGATTGACATAAAAACATTACACAACAACAATAACATAATTCATGGCTACATGATATTTTTAATAATAACAAAAACAATAGTTGCAGTTGGCCTAGAGAAAAATAGTTAACTTCAACACATCTAAATAACCATTTATTTCATCCCACTGTATAACTTTGTTTTTATCAAGTTGTCCTAATTTGACGCCCGCGCAATCATGCCCCTTGCACAAATAATCACAAATATATTTTATACTTTTACTGATGCGCATATTTCAACATTTATGTGGGTTCTATATTTTTTTAACAAATACGGATTGTACGGAACTACTTACCTGTTGTCTACCGTGTATTTAACTAAACCATTTTTCCAAAGAATGAACATTTTTGCATTATTATTTGACCGTTTATACAGGGTGTAACCGTTAATGTTTTCATGTGTTTCATTTCTAAAATCTTTAGGGAACATTTTTGAACATTTATTTTCGTTCATACACGGCGAATTTTTGTTTAGAATACCGCACGGACCGTGAATCATATGTGAACGAACTAATTGGTACAATTCTGGTTCTACGTCCTCGTCAGGAATTTCTGCACTGACTATTTCGTCAATGTCATCTTTATTACGGATTTTACTTGCACTATCTAAAGTTAATAATAAATGCATGTGAGGCAGACCGCGTTTTTGAAATTCAATTACAAATATGAATGCTACAACTTTCCCAAAAATATTGTCATGTAAAAATTCATGCAATATACTTTTTATTTTTCCGTTAAAAACTCAGGCGGTTATGTCTGGGCGGTCTGCAGAGGTTCGACCCTCGCGCAACTGTTGTACAATTTCTGGCCATTTAGGGTTACATGTCACTGTTATAAATAGATCAGGGCGGCCAAATTCTCTACATACATACGTACATACAGACGTCACGCCGAAACTAGTCTATATGGATTCAGGGATAGTCAAAACGTGTATTTCCGTTGAAATCTGAAATTCGAAAATTTTCGCGATTACAATACTTCCTTTACTTCGTACAAGGAAGTAAAAATGAGAGATGATCTAAATCTTTTAAAATCAATTTTTGATAATACAAAGAATGTTTTTTTTTCATAATCTTTATAAAAATAAATTAAAGAATTATAGAAATAAAATAATTCAATGCAAACAAGCAGCTTATGGTAAGTTTTTAAATTCTTCCAATAATAAAAGTAAAGATAGTTGGAAACTAATTAATTCAGAGCGCAATTTCGAAAATACAAATCACAAAGTACATTCTGATTTACTTCCCAATGATTTGAATGAATACTTTATTTCTGTAGCGTCAAAAACTATTGATAAGATAAAAGACAGACCAAATGATAATTTTATTTTGTTAAATAAAACGATGACGAATATTAATATTCCCAAAAAAGGTTTTGATCTCGAAACTGTCGATGTTGTCGAAGTGTATAATGTAATTAGGTCTCTAAAAAATTCTAAATGTCTTGACATTTATAATATAAGTAATAATTTATTAAAAGAAATAATTGATTTCATTGTAGAGCCATTAACTTTTCTATTCAATAAATGCATTCAAGAAGGTACTTATCCTATTTCATTTAAAGTAGCTAAAGTTCTACCTTTATACAAAAAAGGAGACTTTTCAAAACCAGAAAATTATAGACCTATTTCAATTTTACCAACAATTTCAAAAGTTTTTAAAAAAATCTTAAAATCAAGATTAATAAAATATTTTAAAAACAACAATATGTTAAACAATAGTCAATTTGGTTTCCGTCAAGGACGTTCTTCTACTCAGGCTGCTTTAAATATAATTAATAAAACAGTCGAGAGCCTTGAGCAGAACCAAAAGGTGGCACTCATCCTATGCGATCTTTCCAAAGCCTTCGACTGCGTTTCATATGAAATCTTACGGGCTAAATTATTTCAGTATGGTATCACTGGAAATACCTCCGTATATCAGGCAACCCCGAGACACACTCAAGAAGTCCCATCCGCCACGGATTCAAACAACGTATCGGTAACCCCGAGACACACTCAAGAGGCTCCGTATATCAGGCAACCCCGAGACACACTCAAGAGGCTCCATCCGCGACGGATTCAAACAACGTATCGGTAACCCCGAGACACACTCAAGAGGCTCCTTATATCAGGCAACCCCGAGACACACTCAAGAGGTTCCATCCGCGGTCATACAACCCGGAGACACACTCACGACGGGTTCAACGTATCGGTAACCCCGAGACACACTCAAAAGGCTCCATGTTCAGGCAACCCCGAGACACATTAAAGAGGCTCCATCCGCGACGGATTCACAAAGAAATCACTTCACGTTGTTTACTACTAGAGTATCAAAACGGAACTATTTAAAATTAACTTACGGAGTTGAAGTAATAGTGTACCGTAACCATTTACGTAAGACAATAAAAAAAATAGTAAATACATTCCTAAATTAATAAGGGAATTAAATTAAATAAAAGTGGTTATAACAATTTATTATAAATATCACAAACTTAATTAATTAGGTTTATGTGAGTAATTATACACATTTATAGTACATTTTTATTCGCTGGCGAAACTCATTTGACAACGTCTAGCTATAAGTTTATAATTTGTTCTACCACCGCCAACTATCTTTGATTCCAAAATAGAGTAAATTTTCTTTTGAAGAATAAAGTAAATTAATAAATAAACGTTATGAAGATGGAAATAAAATTTTGTACGCGGCACGTGAAAAACTATTACAATAAACAAAAAAGCAAAACAATGGTTACCAAATTCTTGAAGACTAACAAATAGAATTTATAAAATGCAGTATGAGCAAAGATCATTGGAAGTCCAGCGTGATTACGCAATTTGAAATTTGTAAATACGAACTTTGGTGTCGTTACGACTCATGATGATAGAACATACCAATATTCTAAGAAACTGACTTTGAAAGTAGGGTGAATCTTTACACCGAACATAAACAATAAGGGTGTTACTATAGTAACCAAGAATGCACCTCTGTTGAATACCTTCAGTTTATATAACGGAATGTATCAGAACGAAACAAAAGCCAATTAATTGTCAAACTGGTCATAACTTGAAAAACCATTTGAATTATTATTTACTGTATCATTCAAAATCCAACCAAAACTTGCAAACCCTGTAGACTAGTGTACAACATCTCTTTTTAAATTAACCCATGTACACTTATCAGTAAGACGCCAGCCTGAAACTCATTCACTTGACTCACCCTTAAAACAGTCTGCATTTCTTTTCGTGAAATAAGCATCACTCCAATCTATTTCTGTTATAAATCAATAAAATCGTTCTTTCATTTCTAAGGATCATCATCTGTCGAAAAAAAGATAACGGCTCCTGATGTGGAAACACATGCTGGAGGTTCCATTTTGTCCAATAATCATTGTAGTACCGCTTCTAAACGTAGGTGACGTAATAAACTGTCAAAACCAATAGTAAAGCTTAGAAATCGATGACGTCATTGATGACGTGCAACCGTAAATATTGTGGACCGACTATAGTAAGAGATTGGTGTTTTTTCCCAAATTTAGGCCGCTCATTTTTGTTATTGCTGATGTTGTCGATAGAACAGGTCACTTAGCAAGTGCGTCTGTACAAGATTTTTCAAATGTTAATTTCTTTAAATACAACGCAAATAGTAAAGAAGGATCGCAGTTATTTATAACAGATTTTTTTCTTCTAATTTTTTTAACATCACCACTAAAATTAGAAAATATTGACTTTTTTATCCATATTTAAAGTATATAAGAAAATATACGGCCAAAATCAGATAAGAAAGCACAAACACTTAACACAACGTTTTCTAACGCGTGATATAAGACAAATGACAGGTCTCTAAGCTCCTCAACAAACATGACGACGATTTTGTGATATCATTCTGGAATAGTCTACTAACAGGGTAGATTATGCCCGTATCAAAACCACAAATTTCTGTAAAATGAAATCAGTTGTAACGAGTATTACAGATTTCCATCCAGAATTAAAACTTCTGTAAAACTTAGCGTTTCATATTTCTGAACGCTATAGATCTGTAGGTTTACATATAGAAAACAGTATTGCAGCATAAAACTCCACCCGGGATAATTTTATGAGGGTCCCAGCAACTAAAGAGGATTATGCCAGAAGATTTAAAAGAAATATACGTCTGACTATTTTAAATATTAGTTCATTAAAGAGAGTTTATGATCATTTTGATACAGTAAAATTACTAATAAATAAAACGTTCTTTATTCAGTGCAATATGATGTTTTAAGGTAGGTAAGAATATGCGGTATGAAATGAAAAATAATAAAAATGTACAAATTGTAATTAAAAATATACATTATTATTATTTATAACATTTTTACTATATATTTTATAAATTTGTGTAATTATATAATTCTATATACGTAACCTCACTTTCGTAATTGTATTTACATTATTTCGGTTTACATACGATTCCTTCTTGTTGCCGGTATCCTTCTGTAACATAGGACGTACTTTGTTGTTGAGCATCTTCCTCATGGTAGGAAGAGTTGTAGTTGGCGGGTGGTACTTGAGTGGGCGACTCTCCACGCGGACTGTCCCGTTCCTGGGGCCCAAAGGCCGCGCAGGCCGGCTGCGCAGCACCTGCACTCCGGCCGCGGGGTGCGCACACTCCTGCCGCTCCTGCTGCAACTGCCTGCGGATCCTGCCTCGCAGCTCGGGGTCTCCCCGACACACCCTCATCCAGCGCCGGTTCACGCGGCTCGCCGACACCACCGAGTCTCCGTCCAGGTGCCTGCAACACGCAACATACATGTTAACATACAATATACCACAAAAGGAATATAAAAAGACTTACCTGAAGATGTTGGCGACGATCTCTGTCGGTAGTTCCCCGACGATGTCTCTGGACTGGACTTGACTAAAGGTGAACAACAGTTTAACCCAAGCGTTTATCATGATGGTAATATTCTAGCTCCAATGTGTACAAGACAACAAATGGAAAACGAATGATTACATCTGGTTATACTACCCCTTATATATCCTGTACTAATGAGTTGAAGTGCAACCACCCGTAAACAACCAATCCTAGACAAATCATACTGTTTAGCCAACCGTAATGCAATGTAATCCAGCATTTATTCGTAACTACCTAGATACAATATTCTTAGTACCGATTGTCATCCTTTATGAATTTTTTTCAATAAAATCTACAAACTATGGCAAATTTAAGTGATTTTGTCTAGAAGATCATATAAATTTTATATAACGGAGACCATATAAAACAATTACAAGAATGAGAAATGCTGGCATAATAAATTCTTAAGCAAATCTTAGACTGAACTAGAAAGGCAAGGCACCCAGACATGATAATATTACATAAAAATTATGATTTATGTGGAGGAAAAAGAGAAAAATCATATTTATTAAACCTGTTTAAGAAGGCACTAAAAGAAACAATAATTAAAGGATTGGGAGACAGATAAAGCCACACTCATATTTAAAAAAGGAGATAGCAAGCTTTTCCAAAACAATCGGCGAATTTCTTTATTAAGGGCAATCCTCACCTTACAATCTATATTTTGCCGGAAGGGTCGGGTGTAAGGGAAATGAGCAGTAGGCGGAGTTTGTTTATGACATTGAACCCTGTGTAAAGTCCGAAAGACAATTCATTCCATGTTACCAATGCAGTTTTCTGCATCCCCCAGCGCAGAAGCTGCCAGCCAGTGTTTAGCAGTTTAGCGGTATCACTAAATATACGAAGTTATTTTAAGAAATTAATTTAAATTTGCGATTGTTTAATTTTGAAATATGTTATTAAAAATATTATAATTTATTAACAAAATGGGTGCTACACATATTTTTTATCTATATATTAAGCATTAATAATAAATAGTTACTTACCATAAAATTTCTGAGAATTTAATGCCATTTCAATTTCGTGCAAGTTTTCTCAGAATTATCGGGATTATAGATAAGAAAAGGATGGACATACCAATTATTCTTTTAACATTGAATGAGATAAATTTAACTGTTAATTCATATTTACAGTTCATTTAAAACTGTTCCATTCCTAAGTAACTTTAACTAAGAACTACTATCAGTTTTAACATAATTTTCAAATTTTATAACAAAACATTGTTTCATATAGCAAGGGTAGAATGTAATAAATCTAATTCTTATTTTTGCTGTGGCCATGAAGTTCATACTAATTTTGTTCCATGTTGTACATTTTTTTTTTAATTTTATGAGATAACTTATTTTTCAGTATTCATATTTTTCTAGTTTTATAATATATTCATTTTCCGTTTATACCTATAATCTACTATTTTGCAATTTATGTGAAAATTAATTAATTTTTCTTGTATATTGTCACCCAAAAAGCGTCCTATTTTGTTATTTTCATCTTCTGTTCCTTGGAATACAGTATCCCATAGTGCTAATACGGTTTGCTCTGCCGAATTTACTTAACTTTGGGGATTATAAAGGCACTTACATTCTTTTACTTTATTACCATTTGAACTATCTGGAAATTTTTAATATTACCTGTAAGATAAGCATGAGCTTATGGTACAAATTTTCATTTGGGGTGAGATAGTTTACCATTTGAATCAAAGACTCGTTGATTTTGTAAATGTTTTGCTTTCTCAACAAAGTATTGTGTTAAATTATATACGTGACACTTCTGTTTATATTTTTTAGAGAATAATTTTAAAATTGTTTCTAATATGTGGATCTTGTTCCCTTCAGGTCTTTGCAGATGACACGTTGAATTTAAATTAGCTCCATAATTTTTATTAAGTATTAATATTTAATTTTCTTCATACAAGTCACCTTGGATAGTTAGTTCATTTAAACAAAAATCGCAGTTAAATTTCTGTAAAACATTGTAAGCTAAGTAACCTGTAAAGTACACAATAGAGCAAGTTTTAAAAGTTACTCCAAGTAAGTCCAATAATTTTTCTTTAAAGCGTTTAAAATTTAGAATTCCTCACGATATACAAAAAGTCTCTGTGTATCGTGAAATTCATATGATGATTTGGCGCAAAGTTATGAATTCTTTAAACTTCCTGAATTTTGGGCGTTTTGAGTTCTAACTTGGTTAATTTTGACAAATACGGATCAATCTTTGAGTGCTAATGACTAGCTAAAATTGTGAGATAAAGCGCAAATTAAAAGGATGCCAAATCCATAAAAACTTTAAAACAAGTTTCAGTTACCTTCCCAAAAAAACAAGCAATTTAAATTTTAAAAATTCATTACTTCGCGCCAAATCATCGTAGGACCACAAAATTTTGAACGCTTTAAAGGGAAATGATTAAACTTTATCGACATGCTAAACAATTGAATCCACGATTTTTTTCGCACTAAATAGTAAATTGTAAAGTTTGAAATTTTTTGAAATCATGAACACTTTTTTTTACTGTGGTAGCAGGGGGTAATGTGAATTTAGCGTCACATTAACGTGCATGACTAGGGAAGAAACTTTAAATTTATCAGAACTCAAAGATTCATCCACGATACACAGAGTCTCTTTGTATCCTGGATCCATCCATTTTCGACCAAATTCAACTGTGTTATGGTCTGAATATTTGGCATTTTAGTTGCGCTTTCAAATGGCCGATTTTTTTTTTGCCTGTCATTGTAAATTCATAAATAAATACAATACAATTTTTTAAAGTGAGAATTATCAAGAATACGGTTGCTAGCTGCAAGTAGTCACGGTATTCATAGGAAAAAGAAAAGTTGCAACAAATATCAACGTTCTGAGTATACAACGCTGGAACGATGCAAACGAACTTATTTCCTTATATCTAGCCAGCATATAGTAATATACCGCTGATCCCGTATCTTTCCAATGTACTGAAAACACCATCAACAAAGCGTAATAGAGATATATCTTGTATCGCACACAACCGTTACAGTGCACTTGGTGCGCAGACTTATCACGCAACAAGATAGTGTTTCAAAGTCACATTTAATATTTAAAATAAAATAAATAAATATAGAAATCTGAAGAAAGTACTGAATTATTATACATAACACTGTATACATTTAATATTGTTTGTTGATAATAAAATTACTACAGCGCGATATTTTGGGTTGAATGGAAGAACAGCCATTGGCTGAATTCCGCCCTTGACCATGAAGTCAATAAAGTACAATTATTATTATTATTATTATTATTATTATTTAAAATATTATAAGCTATGTTTTGTATACTATGCACGATATGATAAAGCGAAATTTATTTCCCCAGTTAATAATATGTAACCCTTCAATTGACAATCAAAATTTTGATAGCAATACAATTTACGTCATTAATAAAATATGTTTGAATTTGTTCATTTAAAATAAATTCACTAGGAAACTAAATATAACTGACCGGGCATAAGAATTTATTTTATTGAACTTGTTATTTTAACCTGTCATTATAAAATAAAAGAAATTAAGATACTAAGAACAGACCCCAAAGGAAGATATAATGGAATAGATAATTATCGTCAAATAAAACATTAAAAAGCAAATAAAAATTATTAGCCGTTTGTAGGTTATGCACATACTCTTTCAAGGAAGCTACATTGCCAGCATAGTATAATCAAGAATTGCATTTTGCAAAGTAGTGTTTTGAGCCAGCGGCAGATATCAGGTTACCGCCCGAATCAAATAAGGTGATAACGCAAACTGAACTGAAGACGCATAGAACACCACTAAGCAAAACCAGCAAGTAAGGAGAATTGCATACCTACATATAATAAAATGGATACTCAAATAATCCTAGAGGCAAAAGCCTATTTAAAAAAGGAATTAGCAAACATAAAAAAGAGATGGAATGGATACTCGGAAATGTAAATAGAGCGGAATCGAATAAATGAAGAAAGTGTGATCCTCGCCGTACAACAACGAGATTGGGGTATACAGAAGCAGGAACAACAGAGCAGAATAAATCAATCCAATTACAATAAAAGATACAAACAGATACAAACAACAGAGATACCACAGTACATATTAAACCCAAAGAAAAACATCAAAATGATAGCCAGATTCAGATGCGGTAACGAAGAAAGAGACAACCAGTATTGGTTACCAAAGGAAGAAAGAGGGTGCAGATTATGTGGCAGAGAAGATGAAACACTGAAGTATTTAAGGGAATATTGCAGAGAAGTAAAAAGAGAAGATAGAGGAGAAATGGAGCTGTTAGACGATCTAGGATCAGCAGAGAAGTGGATGAGCGAAATCATTAAGAGGAGAACAGTAGCATAAATGTATTACACACACACAATGTAGAACAAAAATGTATATATTATTTCTGTAGATTCTAAGCCACTTGGCAAGAATAAATATTAATAAATAAAAAAAAAGATAAATTATAAATTCAATATCACAGCAGATAATTTAGATAACCATACCAGTAAAATAGTGAAAATAGAAAAAAAATTGGAAAGAACAGGAAAAAATAAACAGAGAAAAAATGTTTTAAATTTTGGCCTAATAGACGAAGAAAGAAATAAATTTCAACTAGAAAAACACAATAAATGAATATATATATATATATATATATATATATATATATATATATATATATATATATATAGAGAGAGAGAGAGAGAGAGACTAGGAAAAAAGGCAAATAAAACAAGACCGATACTAATAAAATTAACAACAAGAAGGAAATTAATAGAAATTTTGGCAAACCGGAAGTTTTTTAAAGGAACGAGAATAATAATATCAGAAGATTATCCAAAAGACATTGCAAAAGAAAGAAAAGTATTGATACCGCTGACGAAAGCCATAAGAAAAGAGGGTAAACACGCCGTTTTGAAATACAATCATTTATATGTTGATGGAATAAAAATAGATAACAATGAAGCGACAAAATTAATAAAAGAAAAAACGACAAAAAACGAATGCATTCTGAAGAAAAGGAACAAAAGAAAAGTCAAAAAACATATGAAGATAAAGAAAAAAACAAAGAAGAACAAGATGCAAAGAGACAAAAACAACAACCCAATAAAGCAGATATACCAACAACTTCAAATGTCAGATCTCAATTTACAAGTAGACCTAGAACAAATAGCTACGATGAAAGACCAAAAAAATGTTATTTATCAAAACAATCATAGCAATCAAACAAAAATAAAGTAGCGGGAAACACGGTAACGAAAATGGCTAATACAAAGGAATTAGAAAATAAGTACAATGAAATGACACCAACACACACACTCGCAATTCCAAGTCACAGAAAAAAAATCAATAGAAAGATAGGTAAAACAACCAAAAATTATAATAAAATTAGAATTAGTACCTGGAATGGCAGAACTATGCTACAACCAAGAAAAATGCAAGAAATAGCTGCAGAAATATTAAGGTATAAAATAAATATTGCTGCAATACAAGAAACTAGATGGAGTGTAGCAGGAGAAATTGTAAAAGACAATTATATTGTAAAATGTGCAGGGGATATAAAACAAAGGCAATACGGAGTGCCATTTATTGTTTTAAATGAACTGAAAAATAATATAATAGATTTCAAACCAATAAACGAAAGAATGGCCTACTGTAGAATAGATACGACACCTTTCAAATTATCAATCTTAATATACATATATGCTCCAACAGAGAATGCGAAATCCGAAGAAAAAGAAACGTTCTATGAAGTGTTAGAAGAAGAAATTGAAAAACTACCAAAAGAAGATACAATAATTGTATTAGGAAACTTTAATGCCCAAATAGGGAAGGAAGACTATATACAGAAAGTAGCAGGAAGACACACAATACATGACAATACAAATGATAACGGACAAAGACTATGCAAACTAGCAACAAGAACAAATCTGATAATAAGCAGCACAAAATTTAAACACCGGAGAGAACATAAAATAACATGGATATCACCAGATCAACAAACGTAGACACAAATAGACCATATACTTATAAGAAGAAGAAAACAATCATCAGTAACGGATATAAGAACCTACAGAGGAGCATGCGCAGATTATGGTGACAGCAACCCTAAGACAAAAAGAGAAAAGAAGCTCAAAAAATAGTAGTAAAAAATAAAATGGAATACAGAAAATCTAAATAATGAAAGAATAAGGGAGAAATATATAGAAGAACTAGATAAAAATCTAAACGAAGTAATAAATGATGAAGATGACAGAAACAAAATGGAATGATATAAAGAAATGCTTACAGGAAACAACTCAAAAACAGATGGGAAAAGAAAAACAAGATAAAAGAAAATACTGGTATAATGACGAATGTCAGAAAATGGCAGATAAAAAGAAAAATGCAAGAATAAAATGGCTACAAAAAAAAAATGAAGACAAACAAGTATATGAAAAAATAAGAAACGAATGCAACAAAACTATAAGACAAAACAAGAGAGAATGGACAGAGAACCAAATTAAAGAAATAGAAGAAGAATGGCTGAAAATAAGTACAAAAAGATTTTACAAACAAATTCAAGCACAAAATTATACACACAAAATCAAAGTACATGGCATAAAAAATATAAATGGTAGAATAGCAGAAGACGAACAAGAATATAAGCAAATTTAAATTAAACACTTTAAAGATTTATTAACAGATACACAGGATGAAAATGAACTTGAAACTCAAAACAATAAACAAGATAGAATAGTAGAAGAGCCAACGCTAAAAGAAGTACAAGAAATAATGAAAATATGTCACAATGGAAAAACACCAGGTAAAGATGGAATAAATATTGAATTAATAAAATATGGAGGGGTAGTCTTACAACAACAAATATACGAACTCATACAGAAAATATGGAGAGAGGAAAAGATGCCAAAAGAATGAGAATCTGGACAAATAGTGACAATTCATAAAAAAGGTGACCAGCAAGTATGTAAAAACTACAGAGGTATTACTATGTTGAATACGGTATATAAAATACTATCCACATTAATACAAAGAAGATTAGTGAATGAAGAAAATAACATAATTGGACAATATCAATGTGGATTCAGTAAAGGCAGATCAACAACAGACGCCATACATACAGTGAAACAAATAATTGAAAAATCAGTTTGAATACAATATGAATATAGAAATGTTATTTATTGATTTCCAGCAAGCCTTTGACTCCATTAAAAGAAAAAAGCTCATGACAGCTCTTGAGGAACTAAATATGCCAGCAAAATTAAGAAGACTAACCGCGATGACAATGAGGAAAAATTAAATAAGTATTATAACACAAAAAGGGCAGACAGAAGAGATCGAGATAAATATAGAGGTCAGACAAGGAGACGCACTGTCGGCAACATTGTTCAACCTAGCTTTAGAATATGTACGTAGAAAAATAAATAAAGGAATACTTAGAACACGAGGAGGACAAATAATAGCATATGCCGACGACAATGTTATTGCAAAGAAGAATAGGAATATAATGACAGAAATGCTGCAAGAAAATAATGATCGAAAGAGATAAGATAGGATTAAAAATCAACGAAGCAAAAAACAAAATAATGCTGCTAGGAAAGAATGCTGAAAACAAAGGAATAAAAATCGGAGAACACACATTTAAACAAGTAGATACGTTTAAATATCTAGGAATTATGCTATTATGTAAAGGAGAAAGAGAAACAGAAATTAAGGAAAAGATTATAACAATAAATAGAGCCTTTTACACAAATAAAAAAATATTAAAAAACAAACTATTATCAAAAAATACCAAAATCAGAATATACAAATCAATAATAAGACCAATAACATTATAAGCTGCTGAAACAATCACAATGACAAAAAAAGAAGAAGAAGATCTAAAAATAATGGAACAAAAAATAATACGAACAATACTAGGACCAATCAAGGTATCAGAAAATGAATACAGAATAAGAATGAACCATGAAATAGAAAAAGAATTAGAAGGAGAAAATATAGTGAAAAAAATTAAACAACAGAAAATGAGATAGCTTGGTCATGTATGGAGTGCAGAAGAAAGGGATACAATAAGACCAATAGTCGAGTGGAGCCCAGGCGGAAGAAGAAGACGAGGCAGGCCCAGATCAACATGGCTGAGAGAAGTGGAAGATCTAAAAGCAGCCGGAATTAGCAACTGGAAGAACAATTTATTATTTATTTATTTTATTTTAAATATTAAATGTGTCTTTGAAACACTATCTTCTTGCGTGATGAGCATGCGCACAAAGTGCACTGTAACGGCTGTGTGCGATGAAAGATATGTCTCTATTACGCTTTGTTGAACATTTAGATCGCGGAGGATCAGCGGTATATTACTAATAGGTATATGCTAGCCAGTAGCTGTGTCTATTTACCTTCTTGCTTTATGGTTTATATTGTATCTACTAGATGGCAGAAAAGTAACACATGTTTTTGTTGTGCCATCTCTAGGTGAAAGTTGCGAACTAGTATGCTATTGTGCTGCCCACTGACGACATAAGTTTTCAAACGCATTATAAGGAATACCGTTACGTTATTCCTCTATAATTACTTTACACTCACTGTCATTGACGAGTAACTATAATGGGGAAGTTTAGCGTGGTTGAAATTACATGTGAAATATCTTTTAGTCGTAAATATATGAATAATTATAACTTAAAATGTAATTAAAAGTTAAAATTATGTTGCCAATTATTTATAATAAATGAGTTATCTTCGAGCCACTCTGACGTCACAAGTGAGATATGCGCTTGCGCAGAAGGGATGGTGAGACCTGACTTTTTGAACGTAGGTTGTATCTTGCCGCATTAAACCACACGCTTCTCTGTTGCCATGGGAACCCAGCGCGCGCTGGTTAAGATAGACGATATGTTCTCCGCGAACCACTCAGCCAGTCATTTTTGTATAAAATTTCATTTTTTGAGAAATCTAGGCATCCTTGGATGAAATAAAATGTAGAATATCACTTTTGAGGGCAATCTTGATAAAATAAAAAAATAAAAAAAATACGCTAAACTTCCCCATTGTGTCTATGAACTTCGGAGATTCAGATTTCTTAAATTTTAAATAAATTTATACTTCGCAAAAAAAATATTTTTTCATTGCATAGTCTTAATTACAATAAACAAATCATATTTTATGTTAATTCCAAATTCCACCCCTCGTGTCAAAATCACTAATTACTAGGTAATTGAAATTTTATTTTCATGTAATGTGTGCTATTACCATATATCTATTAGTAATATACCTCTGATCCTCCGCGATCCACACGGTCAACAAAGCGTAATAGAGATATATCTTGCATCGCACACAGCCGTTACAGTCCACTTGGTGCGCAGGCTCATCACGCAAGAAGATATTGTTTCAAAGTCATATTTATTATTTAAAATAAAATAAATAAATATAGAAATTTGAAGAAAGTAATGAATTATTGTACATAACATTGTAATAATCATTTAATATTGTTTATTGATAATATAATTACTACAGCACAATATTTAAAATATTTTAAGGTATGTTTTGTATACTATGCACGATATGATAAAGCGAAATCAATTTCCCTAGTTAATAATATGTAACCCTTCAGTTGAAAATCGAAATTTTGATAGCAATATAATTTGTGCCGCTTGGATATTGATCTGATTATGTTTGTCTTTGCCCACCCAGAGGTACATAATGTTTTGTGTTCGGATTTATTGAATAACTAATATAATAAAATAAAAAATACAGAGCAACCAGAGAAGAGTATATCAAGGAAGTTATTGGTTACGTACAAGGGTAGCGAAAAATAAAATTTGCACTATTAAAGCAAAAGTAACACCAGAGCATCGTGAGCACGATAAAACATATGCATGTAGTGGTCCAAGTAGATGAAGATGAGCAAAAAATTATTTCTTGCCAGTGCTATGGACGTGCAGTCGAGTCTTGGTTATTATTTTAAGTTTGTAATGTATAGATTGCGGACTCATTACCCGTGTCCTATTACTGTTTTAAAATTTTCCTACGTGACGTCACATATCCCCTCTCCAAAATTTTATTATTGTTTTTTTCCGGAATTATCAATACTAGAGCGATTTAAAAAAATACGGGTATTTTATTTTTTATACAGAACCATAAAATGGAAAAAAAGAAATTAGGTCATATATACCATTAAGGTTTACAAACAACACATTTGATTATATCAACTAAAAAACTTGTAGTAACTTCCTCAAATGTAACCAAAATTACTTTCAAGTGCAGCAAGTAATGTACTTTGTTGAATAATAACTGTTTTATTAAGAAGGTATGTCGGTAAATATTATAAATTCTTCTTCAAATTATTATAATTTGTTCCCCAAAATTATCCATTCAAAAGGTTTGTTCGTTAAATGCAACAGTCTAAAACGAAGTGAAGATTTTGAGTAAGATAATAGAAGAAAATGTAATCAAATTTTATAAAATTTTAATTTTGATTATATCAACCACAAGACGTATTTTAATTAATCCTTTTCTTAACAAAAATGAACTTATAAATAAGCTTTACTGCCTAAAAATTTGATTATAGCAATGAAAAATTTGTCTAAGGTATACCGTGCTTGATATTAATTGAAAGCACTTGACAAGGGCTTAGCTTGCAAAAATGATAAAATAGTCCCAAGTCGATCGGCTTTTGTTTTCAGCGAAAAGTTGTCAGAAGTATGCTGTGTTTGGTATCGTATGAAAGGAGTCGATAAGAGCTGGCTTGCAGAAATCACAAAATTTTTGATCGGCTTTTGTTTTTTGTGAAAAACTGTCAGAAGTATGCCGTGTTTGGTATCAAATGAAAGCACTCGAGTAGGGCAGCCATACTGAAATAACAAAAATTTGCCAGGTCGATCGGCTTTCGTTTTTTTTTTGCAAAATTTGTCACAAGTATATCGTGTTTGGTATCATATGAAAGGTCTCGTCGAGAGCTGGTGTACAGAAATGAAATTAGACGTCAACTGTAAATACTTCATTGATGCCGGAGGCCTAGTGAAGCTCAGCATAGCTGAGCCTTTGCTAGTAGAATTATATTAAATCCAGTAAGACTTAATCTTACCGAAACCAATATAACTTCTTTACAAGACATTAAATGTTATGTCGAAATGATCCTAACATATGAAGGGGACATAACAACCCTTAATAATTTTATTCAAACCGTGGATGAAACATATATCATCCTAAATACGTTACAAATAACAGCAGCACAAAAAGTGTTCGCTTTTAATTTAATAAAAAATAGATTAATAAACAATGCGAAAATAATTGTTTCACAAAATAAATTCACAAATTGGGAAGAATTAAAAATTTACTTGACTACTAATTTCTCAGACAGAACAACTGCTGAGACATTATTAGGAGAATTATTTGAAACTAAATACAAGCAAAGTACAGAAGCCACACTGAAAGTAATGTTAGACAAATTTGAAATATATTAATCAAAAATACGAGCAAAAGATTATAATTCAGAACAAAAGAACGCGATTGTTCAAGAAAACCAAAAAGCGATCGTAAACAAATTCATATCATTATTACCGCCTATTATAAAAGGATCTTTTATAGTGAAACAACCTTCAACCTTAGAGCAATGCGATTGATTATTAAAAAATGAATTTAGCTACGCAAATTCTTTTCATAATAGCCCAATGACAAGAAACTACAACAAACCAAATACAAACACTTCAAAAAATTTAAATTTCACTTTTAATCCTCCACCCCGACAATTTCCAGGTGCATTTCAGTAGCCCCTCCACATTATTTTTTTAAAGACTTTTTTCATAAGTAAACTGTGCTAGGTTTGTGCTGAATTGTGCTGTATAAAAAAGGTTTTGTGCAGGTCGAATTAGGCTAAAAACTAACAACTAAAGTGGAGGGGCTATTAAAATGCTCAGCCCCCCACATAATATTATTATGGATTTTTTTTCATGAGTAAATTGTGCTAGTGTTGTGCTGAATTGTGCCGCATAATAATTGTTTTGTGCTGGTCGTATTCCGCTTAAAATAAATAATTAATTTGGAGGGGCTATTGAAATGCTGTGCCCCCCACATAATATTTTGAATTTTTTTCCATAAATAAATTGTGCTAGTATTGTGCTGAATTGTGCTGTATAATAAAAGTTTTGTGCTGGCATATTTCAACTTAAAATAAGCAATAAAATTGGAGGGGCTAGTGAAATGCTTAGCCCCCCCCCCCTCCCCCACATAATATTTTTTCAAGACTTTTGTCATGACTACATTGTGCTAGTGTTATGCTGAATTATGCCGTATAATAATAGT
This sequence comes from Stenolophus ochropezus, assembly GCA_035578165.1. Lineage (NCBI taxonomy): Eukaryota > Metazoa > Arthropoda > Insecta > Coleoptera > Carabidae > Stenolophus > Stenolophus ochropezus. The sequence goes on along the minus strand of JAQOWZ010000019.1, from coordinate 16,159,391 downwards.
TTTGTGCTGGCCGCATTCCGCTTAAAATAAATAATTAATTTGGAGGGACTATTGAAATGCTGAGCCCCTCCACATAATATTTTGATTTTTTTTTTCCATAAATAAATTGTGCCAGTTTTGTGCTGAATTATGTTATATAATAAAAGTTTTGTGCTGGCCTATTTCGGCTTAAAATAAACAATTAAATTGGAGGGGCTATTGAAATGCTCAGCCCCCCACATAATATTTGTGAAGATTTTTTTCCATGTCTAAATTGTGCTAATTTTGTGCTGAATTGTGCTGTGTAATAATAGTTTTGTGCTGGCCGTATTCCGCTTAAAATAAATAATTAAATTGGAGAGGCTATTGCAATGCTTAGCTCCCCCACATAATATTTTTTAAGATTTTGTTTCATCAGTAAACTGTGCTAGTTTTGTGCTGAATTTTTCAAAAGCGTGGAAGGGCCATCGTTGTATTTTATTTTATAATTCATACTTTAAAACTCTGAATTAAGACTTTGGAACTCTGAATTCGGACTTTGAAACTATGAATTCAGACTTTGGAACTCTAAATTAAGACTTTTAAACTCTGAATTCAGACAATTTAAAATATACACTTCGAATTACAAACTACTGGACAATTTAACATTAAAGAAGAATAAGTTTACTAATCATTCACAACCAATTATTATTATTATTTTGTTAATTTATTTTATTAAAAAGTAAAACTAACCGTAACTTAATCTAACCCAGCACCGAATGTTTGTAAAACGGAGTGACTCTTTCAAATTTGTAAGCGCGCGAATTAGGCATTTGTAATTTGTATAGGGCAAGCAAGTCTGAATTCAGAGATTAAAAGTCTAAACTCATAGTTTCAAAGTCTGAATTCAGAGTTTCATAATCTGAATTCAGAGTAAAATAACTGTGGTCCTTATACGCTTTCGTCGAGGCTTTCGTAGAATTGTGTGTTCCGCTTAAAATTAATAATTTAATTGCAGGGGCTATTGAAATTCACAGCCCATCCCTCACAAAATAATTTAAAAATTTATTCCATGAGTAAATTGTGCTAGTTTTGTCCAAAATTGCGTTGTATACTAAAAATTTTGTGTTGGTCACATTTGGCTCAAATTATTATTTAAAATGCAAAGTACTACAACAATGCTTTTTAACCTAATGCAAGAAGAAAACTTACGTTATGAAAATGTAAATTGTAATAATATATCGCTATTGGAATAAATATATCTCTTTCGAGAATGGAAAGTATTAAATGCAACTTTAAATATTGGGTATCTACTGATATTTCAATTGAACAATATCGTAACTTTAAATCAGATTATTAGTATTTTGTAGAAATTTATTGATTGATAAAATAGTTCGATGTATCGGGGTTTGAGCATTTGGTAATATTTCTAGGGTAACTGCCACCCATTTTTCATAATTTTTTCCAGCGTTTCTTTATTTACTTTCATATGCATGTGTTGTCCACCCGGTGTAGGCTCTTGACCCTTGTTACTTATATTTTGGCTGACATCTGATAGTTTTGTGGTAGTCAAGTTAATTAGATTTGTAATTCAAACTTACAAAATAAAAATAAATTTTATATATAATGAAGTATAGAACGAACTAAACAAAAGTTGCATACCACACTAATAATATAAATTTGAAAGAAAATGTCTGAACATGTTAAATTCGCGCCTATATGTTATTAGCTCGGTGATTTGTGGAATTCGTGTGGAATTCAGCTAGAGACTTATGTGATGCACGTTTTCCTAAAAGATTGCTTAATGCTTACTTGTACAAAATGCTTTTTAACTTCATGTACAAAAATAACTTCTTTTATGAAAGTGTAAATTGTAAATATATCCATTTTCCACAATCAAAGTAGGTAATTTTTTGCAATGATCAGTACAGTATAATACATTCGGCAATATTGTTTTCTTTAACAGTGGAATGTAGTAAGACTTTATTTTTTTTAATTAATTAATATATTAAATGCCAACAAAGCCATTTTCAAGGGTTTATAATAGATAATAACAAAATAAATAAATAAGAATAAATGGTAGAATTTTTTTGTTACAAACTTTTACAAGTTATCACAGAATTTCAATTTATAATTCAGAAAATCAATTAAAAAGGAAAAAGTTATTAAATTTACGATTTAAAGAAAGATAACATATTTAAAAAATTTGAATTATAAATTTCCAAATAAACGTTCTTAAGTTTTTCATTCCTGGAGATTGCAAAATAAATCTCAAATGCCTCAAGCCATATCATTTTAAAACCTTTACTACAGTTATGTAGCCTCCAAGAACGCATATGATCTTCAAACCTTATCTTTATTGAACGACCGGTTTGACCTATATATTTGTAATCACAATTGTTACAAGAAATTTGGTATATGCCTGGTTGTCAATTGACTACCTCGGAGCTGCGATTTAGCGCCATTAGATTTCTTCCTTTGGGGCGTATTTAAGGATAAAGTTTATGAGGACTATCCTCAAACAATTGACCAATCCATACAAAACATTCAAGCTCAAATTACTCAAATAGAGCAGCAAACTGATGACAAAGTGCTCGAAAATTGGTGTTCCAGAATGGGCTACTACCGAGTCAGCCGAGACGGCCACTGCAATGAAATAATTTTCCATACATAATCGGAAGAAACACTGTATCAAATAAAAAAAAATCAATTTTTCTTGTTCTCATTGCTAATTTATAATTCAACATATACATATTATTAAAGAACACATATCTTGGAAAATATACCAAATTTCTTGTAACAATTGTGATTTCAAATATGATAGGTCAAACCGGTCGTTCAATAAGGATAAGGTTTGAAGAACATATGCGTTCTTGGAGGCTGCAGAAATTAGATTCAAATGTCTCATGTCATTTATTAACCTATAACCATGATTGCAATTTAAATAATTTAAAATGACTACATAACTGTAGTAAAGGTTTTAAAATGACATGGCTTGAGGCATTTGAGATCCATTCTGCAGTCTTCAGGAATAAAAAACTTATGAACGCTTATTTGGAAATTTAGGGGCGTATACATTTTATCCTCCACACATGTTATTTTGCTTGACATTGTACCTTGCACACATTCAATCTTGCACACTTTTTATCGTGCATACTTTTAATTCGCGAAAAAAGTTATCTTACACACATTTTATCTTCCAACGCATTTTATCTTCCAACTCATTTTATCATCCACACATTTTATCTTCCACTCATTTTATGTACCACACATTTTATCTTTTACACATTTTATCTTGAGAAAAATTTAATACTGGGTATTTCATCTAATTATAAGAATGTTAATTCATGGGCAATAAAATGAATGGCAGGTACAATTACAATGTTTTAAAGATCAAACGTTGGCGAAGATAAAATGTATGGAAAATAAAATTAATGAAAGATAAAATGTGTGGATGATAAAATGTGCGCAAGATAAAATGTGTATAAGATAACTTTTCTTCGCGGATTAATAGTATGCACGATAAAAGGTGTGCAAGATTAAATATTTCAAAGGTACAATGTCGAACAATATAACATGTGTGGACGATAAAATGTATACGCCCCAAAATTTATAATTCAAAAATTTCAAATGATTTGTTATTTTTCTTTAAATTTTAAATTTAATAACGTTTTCCTTTTAAATTAATTTTCTGATTTATTTTTGTATTATAAATTGAAATTCTGTGGTAACTTATATAATTTTGTAAAAAAAAATTCCACCATTTGTTCTTATTTATTTATTTTGTTATTGTCTTTTATAAACACTTGAAAATGGGTTTGTAGGCCGAAATCGATTGAGTTTACTTAATAAAAATAAAGTGAAATAATCATCAAGAGTTTCATTTAATATAACATATTAGTTAATAAAAAATAAATAATGTTTCACCAAGTGACAGCATCTTCAATTAATTTGATTAGTAAGACTTTTTAAGAGTAGTAAAATTATTGTATATCCAAAAGAAATACATAAAAAAATAAATTAGTATTGACATACCATCCATCTTAATTTTGAAATTAATGTAAATTACTTAACTTAAAATATGTTATTCTACGTTGAATTTTAAAAGATACGTTTTTCTTATCTGCGGAAAAACATTTTAAAAGTGTGAAATGGACCCACAATGTTAACCCCCATAGAAGGTTGACCATTCCAAGTTTCATATACTTGTAGTCAATATTTTTCTAAATGACCTAATGGGTTATAATCTATACAAAAAATGCTGAAAAACATTGTGTGGTTTTAAATATTATTATTAAATAATTTTTATTATCATAAAATTATCAAAAAATTAATAGAAGCAAAAACTACTGATTATATTTTAATGGAAACAACGGCAATCGAAAGGATACCAAAAAATAAGAAATACGTGTTTTTGCTTTAATTACGGAAAATTAAATTTAAGGTTTAAATTAGCTTCACTCTTAATATGTGGGCCTGTTAGAATTCGATGTAGAATAACATATTTCAGCGGCTTTGAAATCGGAGACGGGCACCTATTAACCTTTCCTTGTTAGTAAAGTTATAGAGTAATTAGGAGGAATACTGGAATAAAAACATTATTTAATAAATAGGCCTTATTTTTGTTAAAATTATTGTGTACCACTTTACCATAAAACTTTTCAATTAATTAATATATTTAACTTGTGACTGTATACTCCTAACTCCAGTAAGTCATATTTATTAATGAGGTGTATTGCGATAATATTAATTTTCAATATTTATTATTTTTTTTTTTTTTAAATAATATTACAAAAATAATTTCATTTACGAATGGAAAATATCATAAACATTATTGTTATTAGGTACTCATAAATGTGTTTTACATACAAACATATGTCCAGAGTTAAAAATACAAAACTGAAATAGAATGAAGAAAATTATAATGTGTAAACTAATAGGTGAGGAATGATACGTGAATTTAATAAATAATTCGTTTACTTTTCCTGTAAGTCATCGTAAATTTCCCATTTGTTGTTTAGTCGTAAACAATATGCTTGAAAATGTCCTATGGATTTGTGATCAGTACTTTGAGTATCTCCAAAATATCCTATAACTCCTCGAAGTACGTAGCAAACATTAAAAACACGTATATTTGTTTCTATATCTTGAAGCTTTACATATTGCACACTGAATATAGTTTCTTACTATTAGTATCGTGAACAGTAAACAACACAACAGTGAACAAGCTTCCGGTCCTATTGATAAAAAATGGCGGCCACCCGCCGTTTTACAAAAACATTTTTCTAGACTTTAATTTTAATCGTAAAAGAATAATTTAAACGGCATTATATCCAGAAGCTCCACTAGGAGATTTGAGGATTTTGGGATAATAATACACACTAAAAGTACTATCTATTCTGAAAATTTCAGCTTTCTCCTCAAAATTCCCAACCTAATATCTAAAATTACTGGACTATAAGGCTGAATCGATAAAATAGATAAATTTGAACATTTATATCAGACTCTGTTTCTATATTAGGCTGCGCGAGAAAGATAGCAATAGTTGTGACAGATCCTAATAATCATTTTCATCGAAATGTTAATTTTAACTATTATTAAATTCAAATTGTTGGTACAGGCTCGTATATGTTTCAGTGGCGGCTCGTCCAGGGTGGCAGAGTGGGCAGTGCCCCCTCAAATTAAAATAAAGTATTTTTTCTATTTCACATGACTATATTTTTATTATTAATTATTATAACAATATAAACTTCATCTTATACTACTTAACATTTAACAATGTACTATGTTAGTGGTCTATTTAAATAGAAATTAGCGCGGCGCCGCTGTGTAACACAATATTATATGCATCAAATTCGACTAGCGGGGGCACGCATCCGCCAGACGAAACTTGTATGGTATACTACTGAACGATACGTTCCAAATACGTATGGGAACAAGATGACTGTACAAGTGAGACAGCGCTATGTACGTGAGTGATTTCGTGCAATTCATGTGCGACTGGGCTCGTATACTGCGGTTGCCAGCCCCCTCGCCATCTCAAACGTTGTTGTATGACTTAAAATTCTTAAAATAAATTCTATAATACGAGTATGAATGATAAATAAAGAGATGTACAGATTTAATTTGTTTATAATAAAATAATAATTTAAAGTAAATATTCAGTAAAATTGAAAATAATGCGTATTGTGATTAAAAAACTTATTTAAGAATAAAAATAAATATGTATATGTAAAACATCATTGAAGAGTTTTTAAATATTTTTAATATTTTAATTTTGAAACAAATGCTTTGCTTATTTTTAAAGTTTGTAAATTTATCATAGAAATAATACGAATAGCCGAGTGTTGAACCAGAGGAGGCATGCATACTCTGAGATTCGGAAACAATCGGACGTGATCGGTGAAATATACTCATTGCATGTTATATTTCTAAAATCGCCAGATCGTCAGTCGTGTATAAATTGTATCTGTAAGCGTTTAAGATATGATTAAACATTTACGAAATTCTCCAGATTTTCTTTATAAAATAATTGATCATTTTGCTAAAACTAAAGACAGAAGAATTGTTATAATATATAAACAACTGTAATTAACAATTAGTGTATTCTGCTTCTAGATCATTAGAATGTTTTAGTTCATGGGATAAGAATTTATTTTTAGTTATTCTTAACCGAATAGAAATGAGATTTGTTTTCTTTTTATTTATATTATGTTTCAAATTTATTCTAGTACCTATATCATTTTTAATTTATTTTTTTACTTTCTTCATTACCCCTACTCACTTTTTTTTTACTATCATTGACCTTTCCGTGGGGTTGTGCTGAACATTGATACCTATTAATATTTATTATTAATAATATTAAAATTATTTGTGACGAAATCGGAGTTCTAAACATCGTTTCATGACCACGTTTTTCTCACCAAAATCTTTGACACTAACAAAATAATTTGCCCCCTCGCTCAAAAATACCACGAGCCGCCACTGATATGTTTACTTCGTGACGTTACAGCGAGTAGCGAGTTATGTACGTGAGCTAAGCGCTTGAAAGAAAATTCGGACATTAGGTTTTTTATGTTGTGTATAAAAATATGCTTCAAAACATATTAAAATATGATCAAAGTTTCAGGTTCAGGTAGTATAAAAGAAAAACATTGAATGCATGTAAAAAGGGTTTTTTAGATTATTAAAATTGTCGTTTTTTTATTTTCACATATTTTATTTCTTATCTTATTATAAAAATTTAGAGTAAATTTAATTAAAAATTACGTTCTGAACTGGAGATATATTAAAAATAATATTTAAAATAATATTTTTGGTGAATAAATAAATATCAATATTATTGAAGCTATTTTATTTTTATTGAAAATTGTTGCGTTTTTATGTATGTATACAAAAAAATCATATTGCTATATTACACAATTTTAAATAAAAAATACTAATTTTGAATTTCGCGCGCTAGTATATCATTTCATCTTAACATTAAGTTTGTCTTTAATTTATCAAATACTATAATTTTAATTAATAATAAATACGCTAGTAATTTTAGTTTTTTCCTTATTGCACTGCACAAAATTACTATAATCGCTAAAAATCTCGTAAAGAAAAAGATGTTATTTTCATTTACTTCGTACATAATTCTCAGGAATATATTTTTTCTACTCCTGCTTTGAAAATACAATTTTCTGGGTTTGTTTTTCATGCTGAAAGTGATTCTCTGCAATAAATGTTTGTTGCATTGTTGCTGCCATGGATACGCATCACTTGCGCATCACAAATACAAAATTTGCAATAAATGTCAAATTATGTTTAAAAAATAATTTTTTAGGCGGCTGGTACATAAATTGTTGTTTTTCGTATCTGCTGGCAACCTTAAAGTATCAATTTTTATTTGACATCTGTCAAAGTCAAAATTTTTGGCCGCTAGTTTGTTCATTATTGATTTACATAGTTCATATTAATGTGATTAATTATTTTAGAATATAATAACAAATGTAAGTAAAATCTTAACTATTCCTTTACAAATATTAATGAAAATGTAATGAATTTGCGAGTAAAAATAGCGGCCGTAAAGTAAATGCGGCCGTAAGGTAAATGCGGCCGTAAAGTAAATGCGGCCGTAAAGTAAATTTTGACAGATGTCAAAAATTGATTTTGAATGAAAATTCATAATTTCTTGTTATAATCGCCTAAAAAATGTTGTGTGCACCTCGGCTAAAAGTTCTTTTTGGGCCTCATCTGATTTGTAGCCTCGGCTTTGCCTCGGCTGCAAACTTCGGTTTCGGCCCAAAAAGATTACTTTTAGAACCTTGATACACAAATAACTATTTTATTTCCTTATTTTTTATCTTGCAAGAGTAGAAAAAATAGTGTGCATAACACGTGTTGAAAGTCCTTTGTCGAACACAAACGATTGTAACCTTCGCTTCGCTCAGGCTGCAACTTGCGTTTTGGTTCGACAAAGATAGACTTTCAGCACTTGATATACAAATAACTATTTCCAGCTTGTCAATGTCAATTTAAATCAAATGTTTCCTAAAACAATTAAAAGCCAACGAAATTATTCATTTCATTAAGATTTTGCCAAAATTATACTGCCTTTTTGGAAAGGCCGATTAGAACCAAAAATGGAGGTTTATAACTAGATGTTATAGCAATTCCATAAACAAAATTTCCACATTCTACGACTAATAGTTTTTGAGATATGAGAAAAAATCAAAAAACCACTACGAGCAAAGTGCTCTTTTGGCACTGCCGATTGCAACACAAATGCGAGGTGCACATCTAGATGTTATAGCAGCCCCATATACAAAATTTCAAAATTTTCCGGTCATTCATTTTTGAGTTATGCAAGATACATATGTACATACAGACGTCACGCCGAAACTAGTCTATATGGATTCAGGGATAGTCAAAACGTGTATTTCCGTTGAAATCTGAAATTCGAAAATTTTCGCGATTACAATACTTCCTTTACTTCGTACAAGGAAGTAAAAATGAGAGATGATCTAAATCTTTTAAAATCAATTTTTGATAATACAAAGAATGTTTTTTTTTTCATAATCTTTATAAAAATAAATTAAAGAATTATAGAAATAAAATAATTCAATGCAAACAAGCAGCTTATGGTAAGTTTTTAAATTCTTCCAATAATAAAAGTAAAGATAGTTGGAAAATAATTCAGAGCGCAATTTCGAAAACACAAATCACAATGTACATTCTGATTTACTTCCCAATGATTTGAATGAATACTTTATTTCTGTGGCGTCAAAAACTATTGATAAGATAAAAGACGGACCAAATGATAATTTTAGTTTGTTAAATATAACGATGACGAATATTAATATTCTCAATAAAGGTTTTGATCTCGAAACTGTCGATGTTGTCGAAGTGTATAATGTAATTAGGTCTCTAAAAAATTCTAAATGTCTTGACATTTATAATATAAGTAATAATTTATTAAAAGAAATAATTGATTTCATTGTAGAGCCATTAACTTTTCTATTCAATAAATGCATTCAAGAAGGTACTTATCCTATTTCATTTAAAGTAGCTAAAGTTCTACCTTTATACAAAAAAGGAGACTTTTCAAAACCAGAAAATTATAGACATATTTCAATTTTACCAACAATTTCAAAAGTTTTTAAAAAAATCCTAAAATCAAGATTAATAAAATATTTTAAAAACAACAATATGTTAGACAATAGTCAATTTAGTTTCCGTCAAGGACGTTCTTCTACTCAGGCTGCTTTAAATATAATTAATAAAACAGTCGAGGGCCTTGAGCAGAACCAAAAGGTGGCACTCATCCTATGCGATCTTTTCAAAGCCTTCGACTGCGTTTCACATGAAATCCTACGGGCTAAATTATTTCAGTATGGCATCACTGGAAATACCTTTAGATTGTTTAGTTCTTATTTAGATAATCGTTTTCAAGCTGTGTTTATTAAGTCCAATGCTTCGGATTTCAGAATATTAGAACATGGCGTACCCCATGGTTCAGTATTTTTCATTCTATATACAAATGATTTTAGTAATTTCATGCAGCCTTGTCAAAGTAGTAGGTATATACGCAGACGACACAACTCTTGTAAATAAGCATCATGATTTGAGCACACTGGCAGAGGTATGGAAAGCTAATCTGGAAAAAGCAGAACTTTGGTTCTCATCACATAATCTACTTCTTAATAAAAGCAAAACACAAGAATTGATAATCTCTACAAACAACAATATAGTAAAAGGAAACTCTGTATCCTTATTAGAATTAACATTAGATTATTCGCTTAATGGAAGTGTACATATTACAAACATTAGCAAGAAATTATCTTTTGTTCTCTTTCTTCTTAGAAGAAACTCATAGTTGACACTTCCACTTTGCGCCTAACTTACTTTGCCCTTTTCCACTCGAAAATATCTTATGGTGTAGTTTGGTGGGGAAATGCATCTAATGTAATAAAAGTTTTCAGACTACAGAAAAAAGCCATAAGAATTATATGTAGCTTAAATCAAACAGTCTCTTGTAGAAAAAGTTTTATTGACCTTGAAATAATGCCTCTTCCAATATTTATATATTCGAACAAATAACAGAAATTCATAGAATGAAAACATCGTTTTCCATGAACAAAGACTACCACTCCTACCAAACTCGTTCAGCTTCTCTGTTAAGGAAGCCTAAATTTAAGCTAAGTAAATCCGAAAAGAATTCATTAAATCTGGATTTATACAATGTTTTTCCTGAGATTTTTAAAACACTTGAAGGAATAAAATTCAAAAAAACTATAAAACAATATTTACTAAAACATTGCCTTTACACGACAGAAGAATTCTTAAATTTTAATCATTATGTATGACATCAAAATTAAATTTTCTTTCATCATTTTTTAAGTATAGTATTACATGACGTACTATAAACATTAAAATGTAACATAGTCAATAAATAAACTAAACTAAACTAAGCAACCAACAAGCCTAGCCTTGTAAAATTTTACAATGCTCATAAAAAATAAAAAAAAAATAATGAAAGTTTTTTTATGCAATTTTGTTAGAGATGAAAATAAAAGTTGATCCTGTTCTGCAAAAATTTATTATAAACCCAAAATACAGAATACATGTATATATATATATATATATATATATATATATATATATATATATATATATATATATATATATATATAAAATGTGGCAGGGACTGTCAGCAGGGCAAATAACACCAGTGAGTGGTTTATCTGAATCATAAAACCTTATTACACAATATTTATGCGCATCCGGCAGGGGCTTAAATAAGCATAATAGATAGAAAATTTCCATCGATAACCCCGAAATATACCCAGGAATTTAATACGTATCCTCTCAAGAGGCTCCTTATATCAGGCAACCCCGAGACACACTCAAGAGGCTCCGTCCACGCCAAACGTATCAGACACTATATCGCTCTACGAGTTGACCATCGAATAAAGCATCTCAAACCAAGCGTTAACCCACAAATATACTATCTTCCACTATACGTTAACTAGTAAATAAACTATTCCATACTACGCATTAACCATTAAATAAAATATCTCACAATACGCTTTAAACATAAAATAAAACCGCTCACAATACGCGTTAAGTATAAGATAACAACCCTCTCACCTGTTTTCACAACACGCTCTCTTAATAAGAATTCACAAAGAAATCACTTCACGTTGTTTACTACTAGAGTATCAAAACGGAACTATTTAAAATTAACTTACGGACTTGAAGTAATAGTGTACCGTAACCATTTACGTAAGACAATAAAAAAAAATAGTAAATACATTCCTAAATTAATAAGGGAATTAAATTAAATAAAAGTGGTTATAACAATTTATTATAAATATCACAAACTTAATTAATTAGGTTTATGTGAGTAATTATACACATTTATAGTACATTTTTATTCACTGGCGAAACTCATTTGACAACGTCTAGCTATAAGGTTATAATTTGTTCTACCACCGCCAACTATCTTTGATTCCAAAATAGAGTAAATTTTCTTTTGAAGAATAAAGTAAATTAATAAATAAACGTTATGAAGATGGAAATAAAATTTTGTACGCGGCACGTGAAAAACTATTACAATAAACAAAAAGCAAAACAATGGTTACAAAATTCTTGAAGACTAACAAATAGTATTTATAAAATGAAGTATGAGCAAAGATCATTGGAAGTCCAGCGTGAATACGCAATTTGAAATTTGTAAATACGAACTTTGGTGTCGTTACGACTTATGATGATAGAACATACCAATATTCTAAGAAACTGACTTTGAAAGTATGGTGAATCTTTACATCGAACATAAACAATAAGGGTGTTACTATAGTAACCAAGAATGAACCTCTGTTGAATACCTTCAGTTTATATAACGGAATGTATCAGAACGAAACAAATGCCAATTAATTGTCAAACTGGTCATAACTTGAAAAACCATTTGAATTATTATTTACTGTATCATGCAAAATCCGACCAAAACTTGCAAACCCTGTAGACTAGTGTAAACATCTCTTTTTAAATTAACCCATGTACACTTATCAGTAAGACGCCAGCCTGAAAATCATTCACTTGATTCACCCTTAAAACAGTCTGCATTTCTTTTCGTGAAATAAGCATCACTCCAATTTATTTCTGTTATAAATCAATAAAATCGTTCTTTCATTTCTAAGGATCATCATCTGTCGAAAAAAAGATAACGGCTCCTGATGTGGAAACACATGCTCGAGGTTCCATTTTGTCCAATAGTCATTGTAGTACCATTTCTAAACGTAGGTGACGTAATAAACTGTCAAAACCAATAGTAAAACTTAGAAATCGATGACGTCAATGATGACGTGCAACCGTAAATATTGTGGACCGACTATGGCCGCTCATTTTTGCTATTGCTTATGTTGTCGATAGAACAGGTCACTTAGCAAGTGCGTCTGTACAAGATTTTTCAAATATTAATTTCTTTAAATACAACGCAAATAGTAAAGAAGGATCGCAGTTATTTATAACAGATTTTTTTCTTCTAACTATTTTAACATCACCACTAAAATTAGAAAATATTGACATTTTTATCCATATTTAAAGTACTTATATAAGAAAATATACGGCCAAAATCAGATAAGAAAGCACAAAACACTGTAAAAATGAAATCAGTTGTAACGAGTATTACAGATTTCCATCCAGAATTAAAACTTCTGTAAAACTTAGCGTTACATATTTCTGAACGCTATAGATCTGTAGGTTTACATACAGAAAACAGAATTGCAGCATAAAATTCCACCCGGGATAACTGCCACTGCCTCTCTAATAGAAACCGTATAAGGTTACTTATCTACACATAAAAATAATGCTACATAAATAAAAGAATTAATAGACATATTACACTTTTTGTGGATACCCGGTAATCAAAATCGTATCAAATAATTTTATGAGGGTCCCAGCAATTAAAGAGGATTACGCCAGAAGATTTAAAAAAAATATACGTCTGACTATTTTAAATATTAGTTCATTAATGAGAGTTTATGATCATTTTGATACAGTAAAATTACTAATAAATAAAACGTTATCTATTCAGTGCAATATTATGTTTTAAGGTAGGTAAGAATATGCGGTATGAAATGAAAAATAATAAAAATGTACAAATTGTAATTAAAAATATACATTATTATTATTATTTATAACATTTTTACATTTATTTTATAAATTTTTGTAATTATATAATTCTATATACGTAACCTCACTTTCGTAATTGTATTTACATTATTTCGGTTTACATACGATTCCTTCTTGTTGCCGGTATCCTTCTGTAACATAGGATGCACTTTGTTGTTGAGCATCTTCCCCATGGTAGGAAGAGTTGTAGTTGGCGGGTGGTACTTGAGCGGGCGACTCTCCACGCGGACTGTCCCGTTCCTGGGGCCCAAAGGCCGCGCAGGCCGGCTGCGCAGCACCTGCACTCCGGCCGCGGGGTGCGCACACTCCTGCCGCTCCTGCTGCAACTGCCTGCGGATCCTGCCTCGCAGCTCGGGGTCTCCCCGACACACCCTCATCCAGCGCCGGTTCACGCGGCTCGCCGACACCACCGAGTCTCCGTCCAGGTGCCTGCAACACGCAACATACATGTTAACATACAATATACCACAAACGGAATATAAAAAGACTTACCTGAAGATGTTGGCGACGATCTCTGTCGGTAGTTCCCCGACGATGTCTCTGGACTGGACTTGACTAAAGGTGAACAACAGTTTAACCCAAGCGTTTATCATGATGGTAGTATTCTAGCTCCAATGTGTACAAGACAACAAATGGAAAAAGAATGATTACATTTGGTTAAACTACCCCTTATATATCCTGGACTAATGAGTTGAAGTGCGACCACCCGTAAACAACCAATCCTAGACAAATCAGACTGTTTAGCCAACCGTAATGCAATGTAATCCAGCATTTATTCGTAACTACCTAGATATAATATTCTTACTACCGATTGTCATCCTTTATGATTTTTTTTCAATAAAATGAACAACGTTAAAATGTACAAACTATGGCAAATTTAAGTGATTTTGTCTAGAAGATCATATATATTTTATATAACGGAGACTATATAAAACAATTACAAAAATGAGGAATGCTGGCATAATAAATCCTTAAGCAAATCTTAGACTGAACTAGAAAGAATAGGCATGGGACCCAGACATGATAATATTACATAAAAATTATGATTTATGTGAAGGAAAAGGGGAAAATCATATTTATTAAACCTGTTTAATAAGGCACTAAAAGAAACAATAATTAAAGGATTGGGAGACAGATATAGGCACACCCATATTTAAAAGAAGAGATAGCAAGCTTTTCCAAAACAATCGGCGAATTTCTTTATTAAGGACAATCCTCACCTTACTATCTATATTTTGCCATAAGGGTCGGGTGTAAGGGAAATGAGTAGTAGGCGGAGTTTATTTATGACATTGAACCCTGTGTACAGTCCGAAAGACAATTCATTCCATGTTACCAATGCAGTTTTCTGCATCCCCCAGCGCAGAAGCTGCCAGCCAGTGTTTAGCAGTTTAGCGGTATCACTAAATATACGAAGTTATTTTAAGAAATTAATTTAAATTTGCGATTGTTTAATTTTGAAATATGTTATTAAAAATATTATAATTTATTAACAAATGGGTGTTATGTTGTACATTTTTTTTTTTAATTTTATAAGATAACTTATTTTTCAGTATTCATATTTCTCTAGTTTTATAATATATTCATTTTCCGTTTATACCTATAATCTACTATTTTGCAATTTATGTGAAAATTAATTAATTTTTCTTGTATATTGTCACCCAAAAAGCGTCCTATTTTGTTATTTTTATCTTCTGTTTATTGGAATACGGTATCCCATAGAGCTAATACGGTTTGTTCTGCCGAATTTACTTAACTTTGGGGATTATAAAGGCACTTACATTTTTTTACTTTATTACCATTTGAACTATCTGGAAATTTTTAATATTACCTGTAAGATAAGCATGAGCTTATGGTACAAATTACAAGTTCATTTGGGGTGGGATAGTTTACCATTTGAATCAGAGACTCGTTGATTTTGTAAATGTTTTGTACAAAATTAACAAATTTTCTAAAATGTTCATAATTATTTTAAACATAATTCCTATTACCAATTATAAAACAATATGTACATGTTTTCGTTGGATCCGGGATATTCATCAAGGAGCCAACAATTTTATTTTCTATCCATAATATTAATTCTAGGTATTGTTACTTAATTCCTTTTATAAACTATATTTCGAATAGTATTTTATCTGCAAATCTTATCAAGGAATATAATATTATTCAAAAATTAGTTAGGTATAGGTTTCTTATTAAAATTAAAGCTTTTTTTAACGCAATTGTGCAATTGTTAGATCTAAATAATTTATGTTCTTCATTTAATTATTTTTAATTTAATGATGTTTACTGAAACTAATTTGTTTCTATTTCATTACTTGGATAATATTTGTTTGATTACATATTTTATGCCTTTGTGGAATGTTTTCCTTACGAGATTTGGAAAGTCCACATAATACATACACAAACGATTAACGGGATTTTATTGTTATACCTGAATGTGTCGCTTTCTGTTACATTGTTTAATTTTGTCTCAGAATGTACTAAAAGAGTTTCATCCTGTTTGCTACTTGGCGGCGCTAGCTCCTAACAGCATTTTATACCAAAAAAGCGTTTTGGTTTGGGCCACGAAATTGACATTATTTATGAATATTTTCAACGACTTTTTTCTGTATCTTGTAGATAAAGGTCCATGCCAGATTCGTCCAGTATTAGTTTTCTGAATATCGTACCTGTTTATTTTTTATTTAAAGCTAAAAGTACCTTAACTTTGGAATCCTATATAAAAATTATTAAAAGAAAACAATCAAAAAGATGGCGCAAGACAGGCCTAGATTTATCCTTTAGCTAAAAATAAAAAAAATGTTTATGCTAATCGGGTCAAAAATAGAGCCAAGTTTGTGGCCCCAACGAAAACATGTATTCGCCATATTGAACAAGGGGTATGGATTCCTCTTAAGCGTTCCGGAAAAAATATTTTCGAGAATATTAGACGGGTGTATCAGGTGTATCGAAGGGACATTGGAAATTTTTAGTTTAATAATTAGTTTAGGATTTTTAAATTAATCAAATACACATTTAAACTTTTTTACTTTATTTATTTTAGTGTCAACTACTTTACTACAACGACTACAACATCTGTCATGTTTGACAAGTCATTATTTAAACTTTAAACACGAAAAGAGATATTAATAATCAATTAATCTACTTCAACTTTTAAGATATTGATTATTCTTACACATATGCATTATTTCAATAAAGTTAATAAAACGTCTACTTTTGTAGAATTATGAGACACTAAATATGCAAATGGTAGTTTGAACTTATTTATTAAATTATGTATCACAAAAACTAAAGTTTGTGTAACAAAAAGTGGTTTCGTACCCAATTCTACGAAATCTTCAAATACCTCAATTAAATCGAAGTGAGAGGCATATTGTTTGATTATTTGGAGCTTTTTTACCTAAATTATTTAGGGAAGCCGAAAATTACGAAAATATGATTTTGCATATTAAAGCCCTAAGTTCGGGTGTTCACCACCCTTTATGTCATTTCTATATAACTATCGCTGATCAATAATTATTTTTTTGCATAAAAACAATGAAAAGACAAAAACATCAGTTTCATTTGCTAATATAATGCAATTATTATAAAAAATCTTTTCTATTCAATAATTGCAACAAAATTTGGTTGGAAAATAAAAGAAGATTATTTACTACCAATCTTGTGCTCAGAAGGGCAGGCAAATATAAAACTAATGTTAAACAGTAAGCAAAAATTAGTTATTTGGTAAAAAAAATGCTCATATAAGAAAGCAAATAAATTTTGTGACATTATATGTTATTGCATGGGTCAATGTTAGAAAATGTATTTACATTTTACAAAATAGACAAATACATACCAAATTTTATAATAATTATTATCAAATTTAGAAATACTGTAAATGCTCTCTTGAATCAATACAGAAACAAATTTAATTATATTTAATAATTAAGTAAAATAGTTTTTAAATCGTTTGCATAGATATAGAGCATGCACTTTATAACTTTGATTTTTGAGTAATACAAGCCATTCCTTTTACTATGATCTATGATGTCCTTGTAATCTTTCGTGTTATAGGGGTATCGCGCGTCAATCACGCGCACTCCCAACACTTAATTTTACAATTTGTCTACTTCTGTATTATATAACTTATAGACTTAGTTCTTTCACAAAAATAATTTTGAACCATTCTACGCATTTGCTTCACTCACAGTTTCCTGGAACCTGAATAAAACGTAATGTTGTCCACTGGTCACATTTTTCACTACACGTGCGGAGTGTAATTATTTATTTATTTACTCTATTGTAATAAACAAATTGTTTAATTATGCACAATCTGTATATATCCTGTACATTCCGCTACAAAACGAAAAAGAATTATGTCGATTTATTAAATAGTTTCCAAGATATGACGAGAGAAATCAAATAAAAAATGAGAAAAAGTAATATCTAAAAAAAGTGAAAAATTGTAATTTTCAGTACTTTTGCAATTCCAAATCTACTTGAAAATATCATAGATCGATAGAGCAGTAAATTTTACATCGATTACACTTATTTCCAGTAACCGGTCGCATTTTCTCGGGTTAAGAAATTTTTTGACGACTTTTGCGAGCGAGGATCTCTTACTAAAACTTTTTGCTTTCCCAACAAAGTATTGTGTTATAGTATATTATTCAATGAGCATGTAATGTGTGCTATTACTCATGAGAATGGAGTTTGCCAACACGAGCGAAAGCGAGTGTTGTAAATCATTCGAATGAGTAATAGCCATTACATGCGAAAAGAATACTATACTTTATCCACAACTGTACAGCGGCAGGCTCCCATTAATCCCATGATTAGAGCCACCTTTACAAAAGATTAGATTAGAAAACATTTAATTATTTTTGAAAACGTACCTTAGTCAGAAGAAAGTTTTGATCTGGTGCGTCTTTTATGAATTTATTTACTTCTTCTGGTGAAAAAGTTTTGGCTTTCTTCGGGCGACAGCCCTCAGACTGGCGTTTTAAAAACGCCTGTAACTTCATGTAGTTTTCAATAGGAATATTGTGATAAACATTCAATGTGCTTTTAAGCATTGAATAATATGCCCATAATGAAGATGATTTATACTTCTTCGCTAATTCCGCAAAATATACAAGTACGACATTTTCGGAAAATGAAGTTGTTTTGTAGGTTAATTGCCAATCCAAAAAGTTCTTATATACGATATCGTATTTATATTTTGATTTTCCGGGTAACAAATTTTCTGTTGCACTTGCCGCTAGCTTTTTAATATCAGGAGGTGTACAACACATTTCTTCTTCAGAAGACATATTTGTAATGAAATATTAAGTAGAATTTTTGCCCGCTTTGCACTGACAAATACAGTAGAAACTTTCTTTACCAACTTACACAAAGCAAAAATGTAGGTATTGTTGTTACAGCAACCGTCGCTAGATGGCTGGCTAGGTATTTTTGTATGTATTGTAAGTTAATATTTTACCAGAAAATCATAAAACTAACTAAAAGAAAAAGAAAAGTATAAAAAATGACAAAACTATTGTAACTTTCACTTTTTGTGCAGAAAAATTTACAGTAATTTTGTTTTTACTCTTTTGACAGGTAAGATTTGACAGAACGATTGAATAATATTATTCCATCGCTATTATTCAACTGGCTACAGTAACGCAGGTCGTTACTTGATAGAAAACGATTGAGTTCTAAGTGTATTACTTGACAGTTGTGGATAAAATTATATACGTGACACTTCTGCTTATATTTTTTAGAGAATAATTTTAAAATTGTTTCTACTATGTGGATCATGTTCCCTTCAGTGTAGGGATCACACCAAATAGAATTCTATAGTTCTAATGTCAAACAAAAAAAGCGAGTCGAAATCATATTTGGTACCATGCCATGTCGCAAGCGACAGTAGAATTGTACTTCGTGTGTTTTCGGAAATGCTACTACATTTTCAGTAAACATTGGCCATTTTCCGAATATTCGCGCGTCAATTACGAATGTGTCAACCTGACAGATCAAAAAGACGTTTTAAAAAATTATATTTTGAACAAAGAAGGTTATCATTTTAAATATATTTATGTTGCAAATCATTTATGTTCCTAAATTTAATTATAAGTAGATGTTACCCGTGCAAATATTCATTTTACAACAAATAGAAGAGGAGAAAAGAAGACAAAATATTCGTGAATATAATATCCGAAGTAGAATCATGAGAAATAATAGCGACTCATTTTCAGTTCCGGATACACGATTTGTAGAACTATATAGACTAACAAAGGATATGGTTTTTTATTTACTACAACAATTATTGCCTCATATGTCGCAATCCACACATACGAACTCCGTATCACCAATTTTAAGAATTTTCGCAGCATTATATTTGATATTACGATCCGCTGTAACTCTCATGTCTAAGATAAACGTAAATAATTCAAAACGTCATGCAATTGACAGAACAATAGAATTAATCCATATTTTACCAAACTACTTCGATTCAATAATTACGAATTGTCAGTTTAAACAAGAAAGAGACAGAACATTGTAAAAGGGCCGTGAAAAAGAGAGACAAAAGATGAAAACGACAGGTAAAAATTCGCGTTTCAAAGCGATACTATCGGTGGGGAACGGGAACGAGGGAAAACAAGCGATTTTTCGGCGTGATACCAATATGTAGTTTCAAAGCGATAATCGCCACGAGTAATGTCAAAAATATAGAATTCTATTCGGCGTGATCCCACTACTGGTCTTTTTAGATGACATGTTGAATTTAAATTAGCTCCATAATTTTTATTAAGTATTAATATTTAATTTTCTTCATACAAGTCACCTTGGATAGTTAGTTCATTTAAATAAAAATCGCAGTTAAATTTCTGTAAAACATTGTAAGCTAAGTAACCTGTAAAATACACAATAGAGCAAGTTTTAAGAGTTACTCCAAGTAAGTCCAATAATTTTTCTTTAAAGCGTTTAAAATTTAGAATTCCTCACGATACACAAAAAGTCTCTTTGTATCGTGAAATTCATATGATGATTTGGCGCAAAGTTATGAATTCTTTAAACGTCCTGAATTTTGGGCGTTTTGAGTTCTAACTTGGTTAATTTTGACAAATACGGATCAATCTTTGAGTGCTGATGACTAGCTAAAATTGTGAGATGAAGCGCAAATTAATAGGATGCCAAATCCATAAAAACTTTAAAACAAGTTTCAGTTGCCTTCCCAAAAACACAAGCAATTTAAATTTAAAAAATTCATTACTTCGCGCCAAATCATCGTAGGACCACAAAATTTTGAACGCTTGAAAGGGAAATGATTGAACTTTATCGACATGCTAAACAATTGATTGATTTTTTTCGCTCTAAATAGAAAATTTTAAACTTTGAATTTTTTTGAAATCATGAACACTTTTTTTTACGGTGGTAGTAGGGGGTAATGTGAATTTAGCGTCACATTAACTTGCATGACTATGGAAGAAACTTTAAATTTATCAGAACTCAAAGATTCATCCATAATACACAGTGTCTCTTTGTATCCTGGATCCATCCATTTTCGACCAAATTCAACTGAGTTATGGTCTGAATATTTGGCATTTTAGTTGCGCTTTCAAATGGCCGATTTTTTTTGCCTATCATTGTAAATTCATAAATAAATACAATACAATTTTTTAAAGTGAGAATCATCAAGAATACAGTAGCTAGCTGCAAGTAGTCACGGTATTCATAGGAAAAAGAAAAGTTGCAACAAATATCAACGTTCTGAGTATACAACGCTGGAACGATGCAAACGAACTTATTTCCTTATATCTAGCCAGCATATAGTAATATACCGCTGATCCCGTATCTTTCCAATGTACTGAAAACACCATCACCAAAGCGTAATAGAGATATATCTTGTATCGCACACAGCCGTTACAGTGAACTTGGTGCGCAGACTCATCACGCAACAAGATAGTGTTTCAAAGTCACATTTAATATTTAAAATAAAATAAATAAATATAGAAATCTGAAGAAAGTATTGAATTATTATACATAAGACTGTAATAATCATTTAATATTGTTTGTTGATAATAAAGTTTAGTGTTGCCACGAGACGAGACGAGACGAGACTTTAGCTTGGTCTCGTCTCGGTCTCGAGTTGGTCTCGAGAAACGTGGTCTCGTCTCGGTCTCGCGTCGGTCTCGAATAGCTTGGTCTCGTCTCGGTCTCGAGTCTCGACGAGAGTCTCGACTTTTCATAATTTATTATATTTTTTTTTGTTTATTTTGCAAACAAATATAATTTCTCTAATTAAACATGAACCAAGGTTACTATTATTTTATTTGTTAAGTGATTTCTTTCTATAACTTTATTTTCAAACTAATTTCTAAAATTGTAACTAGGGAGGTGATTCTATAACTTGCGTGACTATTTATGACACCAAAAATAGGCACATTTCTGATATGCATCTCTTTTGATTATGTTAAATGTTTAATTGTTAATTATTTAAAACGAAATAATTTGTAAACTTGTTTTTATTTATATTAAAAAATAATAATAAAAGCATAATTTAATTAAAAAAAAAGTAGGGCCGAGGTGGTCTCGAACCAGGTCTTGTAGATTATTTATGTTATAAATCAGCCCTCGTATCCACTCGGTTATGGAACATTTTGTTTTTGACATTTCTTATTCGAAAATATGAAGGATAACCTTCAAAATACAATTTATTTTATCAAATATTTCAGTTAGAAAAGGCCTTATTACACAACATTTAGTTTTATTAGATGCAAAATTAAGTAATCTAACTAACGATACCATATAAACCCGATTTTATTTAGCGGGACAGATGGAAACAGCTAAAAACTGTTTTCCCATGTTATTTCCCTATGTCAAGGTTTTCAGTATTCATATATATATATATATATATATATATATATATATATATATATATATATATATATATATATATATCTAAAAAGCAGTTTAAATTTTCCCAGAGTAAATTTTGTTTAGTGTTTCGGCCAATCGGAAACCTACAGTCCTAGTCTATCACTATCTTCTCAAAGCGAATGAAATACAGATAGCGATATTGAATTTTCAGTAAGTCGCAGATCGACAGATGACACTACCTCTGCATTCAAATAACTTTTTCGGAATTCCCTAGTAAAGTGATTTGTCAAACATGTTTTATATGAAATAGCACTATTGTTATTAATAAACAAATGCAATATTCTAAGCGAGACTCGAGAGTCTCGACGAGACTTCTCGACGATACTCAACCACGGTCTCGTCTCGGTCTCGACTTGAGTGCCGAGACTTGCTCAATGGTCTCGTCTCGACTTTTCGAGACGAGACGAGACGAGACCGAGACTGGTCTCGAGTCTCGTGGCAACACTAATAAAGTTACTACAGCGCGATATTTAAAATATTTTAAGCTATGTTTTGTATAGTATGCACGGTATGATAAAGCGAAATTTATTTCCCCAGTTAATAATATGCAACCCTTCAATTGACAATCAAAATTTTGATAGCAATATAATTTACGTCATTAATAATATTTGTTTGAATTTGTTCATTTAAAATAAATTCACTAGGAAACTAAATATAACTGACCCGGCATAAGAATTTATTTTATTGAACTTGTTATTTTAACCTGTCATTATAAAATAAAAGAAATTAAGATACTAAGAACAGATCCCAAAAGAAGATATAAAGGAATAGATAATTATCGTCAAATAAAACATTAAAAAGCAAATAAAAATTATTAGCCGTTTGTAGGTTATGCACATACTCTTTCAAGGAAGCTACATTGCCAGCATAGTATAATCAAGAATTGCATTTTGCAAAGTAGTGTTTTGAGCCAGCGGCAGATATCAGGTTACCGCCCGAATCAAGTAAGGTGATAACGCAAACTGAACTGAAGACGCATAGAACACCACTAAGCAAAACCAGCAAGTAAGGAGAATTGCATACTTACATATAATAAAATGGATACTCAAATAATCCTAGAGGCAAAAGCCTATTTAAAAAAGGAATTAGCAAACATAAAAAAAGAGATGGAATGGATACTCGGAAATGAAAATAGAGAGGAATCGAATAAATGAAGAAAGTGTGATCCTCGCCGTACAACAACGAGATTGGGATATACAGAAGCAGGAACAACAGAGCAGAATAAATCAATCCAATTACAATAAAATATACAAACAGATACAAACAACAGAGATACCACATTACATATTAAACCCAAAGAAAAACATCAAAATGATAGCCAGATTCAGATGCGGTAACGAAGAAAGAGACAACCAGTATTGGTTACCAAAGGAAGAAAGGGGGTGCAGATTATGTGGCAGAGAAGATGAAACACTGAAGCATTTAAGGGAATATTGCAGAGAAGTAAAAAGAGAAGATAGAGGAGAAATGGAGCTGTTAGACGATCTAGGATCAGGAGAGAAGTGGATGAGCGAAATCATTAAGAAGAGAACAGTAGCATAAATGTATTACACACACACAATGTAGAACAAAAGTGTATATATTATTTCTGTAGATTCTAAGCCACTTGGCAAGAATAAATATTAATAAATAAAAAAAAAAAGAGATAAATTATAAATTCAATCAGTGGCGTAGCTAGGAATTTTGAAAAAATGAAAAAATTAGATTAGGTTACTAAATACATAGGTATGTATATCTATTTATTCATTAAGAAAATGTAAATAAATGGATATATATATATGAATATTTTATTTTAAATTCGTCAAGGAGAGGGTCCGGACCCGTAACCCCCCCCCCCCCCCTTGCCTACGCCACTGAATTCAATATCACAGCAGATAATTTAGAAAACCAATACCAGTAAAATAGTGAAAATAGAAAAAAATTGGAAAGAACAGGGAAAAATAAACAGAGAAAAAAATGTTTTAAATTTTGGCCTAATAGAAGAAGAAAGAAATAAATTTCAACTAGAAAATGCTTGCTTAGATCTAATATAAAACACAATAAATATATATATAGAAACGATTTCATTCGTTTCGCGGTTTTTTTATTTAAATCTTTTATATTTAATTAAACATACGACATCTCTAGTGCGGCTGACTGCTTGAGAGGCGAGCGCGGTCGGGAGAGTGAGTTGAGTTTCTGCAAGCTGAGACAACGGACGTATTTTGATAGCAATTTGTTTGTTCTAAAAATTTTTATCTAAAGTTATTTTTAAAATCTTCAAGATTTTATTTAAAATATTCTTTCTCCGGATTTTTTATTTCACTGATTTTGGTGAGTAAAGTGATATTTTTTATTTTTCCTACAACTGTCAAAGAAACTTGACATTTCTTCATTGTTTTCGATGTGCAAAACATGTCATTTCTAAACTACACTAATGTTTCCATGGCAACCACGTGCGGTAATGTAGTTTCCCTAGCAACCACGTGCGGTAAAGTAGTTTCCCTAGCAACCACGTGCGGTAATGTATTTAGCAACCTAGGATGGCAACTGGCAAACACTTTAGATTGCTTAAAAGTGGTATTTTGTAAATATAAACACACAACTGCAACTGATGTACTGTTGACAATCGCCATTAACTTTATTTATAAATTAGTTTGAAGTCATAAAATTTTGAAACTAAAATGTATGTTATTAATTCCTTTTTTTAAATTTTAAAACAGTTGTAGGAAAAATAATGTGTGTACCATGAGTGCAAAATAGCATTGCCACTATAGCATATTTGAAGCTCTCAGCTGCGCTTCGAGCTTCAAACTTTATGTACGTGCGGCAATGTAGTATTTTGCACACTAGGTACACAAATAACTATTATTCGAACCTTTTTTTTAAATAAATATTTAGATAACCACGTGTTGTCAAAGCTTGCGAGGAAACCTCCTCAACTTTTTTCCTCGTGTATCTTTCACAGGAAATATTCATTTTTTTATTGGTTTGCTTAATATTTTTTTGAATACGATTTAGGTTATTTTTTATACTGTGGGATTTAGACAGAGCTCACGCTGATTTACTGTCGTAAGTAGAATTTTTATCGTTCCATTTTTATTTTTCGCTTTGTTTTTGGATGCCATTAGTTACCTTTTTATCGTTAATTATGTTTTTGGCAGCCAAAAAGTAAGTAATAAATTTTACAAGTCCCGCAGTCAAAACGTTAGTTTTTGAAAACCTTTCAAGTCTTGTTATATTCTTTCTTTCTCTATTTTCTGGTCTTTTACAGCCTGGCCAGCTGATAGTTTTTTATAAAATTATTTGGAGTATTTTTTGTGCACAATTTTTTTGTGAATAATAATTTTTGCATTTATTTATTGTTAAATAAATTATTTGTTCATTTTTTATAAAGATTTTTTTGTATTTTTGCCACGGCAAGTTTTTGGGGTCAATTATCTGCTAAAAAATTTTATGTTTTATATTCCCTCCTGGTCCTGGATGGTCGAGGTTTGTTGGTAGTGGAGTGTGGAGTTCTAATCCAAGCTGAATAGTACTGCGACACGTGAACACGTACACAGTACCAACTTACACACAGTACTCAGGCATCACGCACAAAAAAACAGCAGTTTACAGTTACACAAGAGCAACTCACGCAATCGCCAGACACGCTTAGTCCGGTGACATCACGCATTATCCTGCTATCCTGCTTTACGCAACTACACTGCTCGTGTCCGACATCCTGCGGCGCCGCTTAATACTAACACGAACAGTACACATTCCGTCGACAAGCCGAACCTCGGTACCAAGACGTCCAGGGACTCACTCCAACGACTTAGCCATTCCAGACCCATCGATATTTTGTTACCCCGCAAAAGGTATTTTCTTATTTTTTTTTGTAATATGCAATAATTGTCCCTGTTAATTTTTCTTATTGTAGTTTACTAGCCGTAAATAAAATTAGTTTATTTTCAATTTGTTTTTTTCGTTGTTGTTGTGTCTACCATTTTCCTTTCGGCACAACTGGCGCCCTTCCCTATTATTGTTATTACAAAGATCTTAGTGACCCACGACCTAGCGATACCACAACCAATTCTGAGCTGTCGAGGTAAGTGTGTGACGCGTGATTTCTCTTTGAGAAATCACGGTAATTTTTTGAACATTATTTTTAAATTTCTGGCACACGTCACAGAAATAATTTTGGCGCCCAACGTGGGACCCGAGGTTAATATTTTGCTTGTAATTTTTTTAAATTTAAAGTTATTTTTCGTGGATTTGCTTGGTCTTTTCTAAATCTCTCTTTACTCTTTTATTTCTATCTTTCTCTTTGCTTTTCTCTCTACATATTGTTATTTGGCACTAATATTTTTTTTTTCAAAAATGTCACTTACCGTGGAACACATCCAATATCTACGAGGAGAGGAAATCAGTTACGAGCTCAAAATTCGAAATTGTTTCTATCCCGGATCAAATGAGGAAAATTTAAACATATTATGTGGATTAATCGAGATGGAAAGTATTGGGCAAACTACAGTTAATGCTGATTATTTTCCTGATCCCATCAATGACTCTCGGACATGTCTGGAAACACTTAAAGAGATGACAGGTATGATTCAAAATTTTAATAGTAGAAATCGTTCTCATATAGAGCAATGTCAAGTTGAAATAAATTCTCGTTTAGTTGCCTTGTATCTTCGTATTTCTCGTTTGCCTCAACATTTAAGTGATGAGCTTTTGAGATTGCTCTTTATGATCAAATCTGCCCTTTCTTCCATGTCCCGTGTAGTTGATACTAACCAGGTAGTAAATTTAATTGATTTTGATGAAATACCTTCCACTAATTCTTTTCCAACTACTGTATCTATTCCTATTGCCATGCTAAGTTTGTTCGAAGATAGTTGCCAGAGCTTTTTGCAAAAATTGAATGCTATTAGATTTAGTAACGTAAATATTACCCCTACGGTATCTAATGTACATTCTGAAATTCCACCGACACCGCTACCACATCATCTACCAAGCAGTACTGTTTTACCTCGTTCCGCGACTTGCGATCATAAAAATTTAGTTGCCAAATGGAATATTACATTTGATGGAAATACCGGCCTTAATATTTTTCTAGAAAATATCGAAAGCACGGCTTATTCTCGTGGCGTCAGGTATGATTCAAAATTTTAATAGTAGAAATCGTTCTACCATTCCCTGATTTCTCGAAGATAATTTTTTGAACATTATTTTTAAATTTCTGGCACACGTCACAATATATGTCCCCCTTTATACTAAAACTGACGTGTTCGAGCGTTTTTTGAAAAATTGATGTTAAGTGGCCAAAAATTGCGCTGATAATTTTCGTTGAGCCATCCTGTATATATATATATATATATATATATATATATATATATATATATATATATATATATATATATATAGACTAGGAAAAAAGGCAAATAAAACAAGACTGGTACTAATAAAATTAACAACAAGAAGGAAATTAATAGAAATTTTGGCAAACCGGAAGTTTTTAAAAGGAACGAGAAAAATAATATCAGAAGATTATCCAAAAGACATTGCAGAAGAAAGAAAAGTATTGATACCGCTGATGAAAGACATAAGAAAAGAGGGTAAACACGCCGTTTTGAAATACAATAATTTATATGTTGATGGAATAAAAATAGATAAGAATGAAGCGACAAAATTAATAAAAGAAAAAACGACAAAAAACGAATGCATTCTGAAGAAAAGGAACAAAAGAAAAGGTCAAAAAACATATGAAGATAACGAAAAAAACAAAGAAGAACAAGATGCAAAGAGACAAAACAACAACCCAATAAAGCAGATATACCAACAACTTCAAATGTCAGATCTCAATTTACAAGTAGACCTAGAACAAATAGCTACGATGAAAGATCAATAAAAAGTAATTTATCAAAACAATCGTAGCAACCAAACAAAAATAAAGTAACAGGAAACACGGTAACGAAAATGGCTAATACAAAGGAATTAGAAAATAAGTACAATGAAATGATACCAACACACTCACCCGCAATTCCAAGTCATAGAAAGAAAATCAATAGAAAGAAAGGTAAAGCAACCAAAAATTATAATAAGATTAGAATTAGTACCTGGAACGTCAGGACTATGCTACAACCAGGAAAAATGCAAGAAATAGCTGCAGAAATATTGAGGTATAAAATAAATATTGCTACAAAACAAGAAACTAGATGGAGTGGAGCAGGAGAAATTGACAATTATATTGTAAAATATTCAGGGGATATAAAACAAAGGCAATACGGAGTGGCATTTATTGTTTTAAATGAACTGAAAAATAATATAATAGATTTTAAACCAATAAACGAAAGAATGGCCTACTGTAGAATAGATACGACACCTTTCAAACTATCAATCTTAATATACATATATGCTCCAACAGAGAATGCGAAATCCGAAGAAAAACAAACGTTCTATGAAGTGTTAGAAGAAGAAATTGAAAAACTGCCGAAAAAAGGTACAATAATTGTATTAGGAGACTTTAATGGAAGGAAGACTGTATACAGAAAGTAGCAGGAAGACACACAATACATTACAATACAAATGATAACGGACAAAGACTAAGCAGACTAGCAACAAGAACAAATCTGATAATAAGCAGCACAAAATTTAAACACCGGAGAGAACATAAAATTAAATGGATATCACCAGATCAACAAACGTAGACACAAATAGACCATATACTTGTAATATGACTGTTATTTATTGAAACAAAAAACCAAGTTGTTGCTCTGTAAAAAAGAAACAACATTAAAAGCTATTGCTTCAATTAATATTTTATTTTATAATGTTTAACCTTCAGTTGTCAGAGTCAGAGAGAAACCACAGCTAGACAAGTGCTGCCACCACAAACACAATCCTTTGACAAAACGTCAAAGATTTACGCGCGCATATTCAAATTTAAAGGAAGAGCGAAAGGGCTTCATTTACATCTCCTCCACTTCAAGACGTTACTGGTATAAGCTTGGTGATGTGAAACAAGTTTGATTCAAACTTTTTGTATCCTGTATTTATCCTATATATTGAGTCTGACAGTTTTTCTAAAATTTTGTATGGTCCAATTTTTAATTCCTCTAATTTCTTTCTATTTAATCTATTACCATTCTCTACATATACGGAATCTCCTACGTTTAATTTAATGTCTTTTCTGTTTTTGTCAAATTGTTTCTTATTATAATTGTGTGATTTTATAGTTCTTTCCAAAGCTATTCTCCTATCCTTTAACAGATCATTTGGTGTATTTTGTTCTTTTAATTCGTCTGGTAAAATATTAATAACTTTCCCTTCCATTAAATAAGCCGGGGAAAATCCGGTCACCGTGTGTTCTGTTTCATTATAACAATTGACACACTCATGAGCGACAGTTGTCCATGCTCTTTTACCTTCTTTCTCGTTAAGTTTACACCTAATCTTGTTAACTAATGTCTGATTTAACCGTTCATTTAATCCATTTGAAAAAGGTGAATTTACTGCCGTGAATATAATAGGGGTATTTTCTTTTTCCAAAAAACCTTTGAATTCCTTTGAGTTTATACCCGGGTATTGATCCGATAGAATTATTCCAATTTTGTTTTCAGGAATTACTTTTTTTATTAGTTTTATAAAATCATCTGCATTTTGTGTTTTTGACGTTAAAATGTAGGCATATCTGGTGAAATGGTCCACCAAAAGATGTAAATATGTCTTTGTAGAGCGGGACCCACCAAAGCCACCAATGGTGTCTATAGACACAATTTCAAAAGGGTAAGTAGCGGGACCCAAATGGGATAACAGTCCATAATTCAATTTAGTTCTAGATTTATTTTTTATGCATACTTCACAATTATTGCAAATCATTTTAATATTTTGCAATAACTTTTTTGATGTATAGTATGGTCTTATTTTGTTTTCTATTTGTTTTATTCCTATATGGCAATATGTATAATGTATCTTCTTTATAATTTTTTTACAAAATTCTTCGGTAAGTATAATTTTTTCTTTTTTTCCTATCCTTTTGAAGTATATTTTATCTTTTAATATTAGTTTATTTTTGTGTAGTTTTATATGTTCATTTTTGTCTTGGTCGTTTTGAATATCTTCTAGTTTAATGAAATTGACAATTTTTAAAATTTCCTCTTGATTTACCTGTGATTCTAATACAGGATTTCTACTTAAACTGTCTGCTTCCAAGTTATCTTTTCCTGGTGAATATATAACTTCAAAATTATATTGTGATAAATAGTATGTGAGGTCCCCTAGTTCTTCGTCTGTCCTTGCCTTAATATTCAGTTTTTCTAAAGGTTTATGGTCTGAAAACACTTTAAATTGTTTCCCTATGAGCCAATGCTGCCAATATTTAACCGCTTCTTTTATTGCCAAACATTCTAAGTATATAGCCTTTTTCCGTTTCTGACTGTCATTTAATTTTCTCGAAAAATATGCACATGGTTTTTCTTCTCCATTTTCTTGTGGTTGTTTCAAAATAGCTCCAATACCCAGAATACTGGCGTCAGTATAAATATGAATAGGTAATTCGGGGTCAAAAATTTCTAAAATAGGTTTCAAACATAGAAGTCTCTTTATTGAGTCAAAACATTCTTGACATTTTCCTGTCCAAGTAAATGGTTGGTCTTTCCTTAGCAAATTATGTAAAGGATCTAATAACACTGCTATATTTGGTATATATTTCCCGTAGAAATTTATTTTACCTAAAAACTGTCTAACATTTTTTTTTGTTTGAGGAACGGGGAATTCTTTTATAGCTATTAAATTATCCTTTAATGGAGTTACAGTGTTATTTTGTATAATGTGACCTAGGTACTTCACAGAATCTTGTGCAAAGTTACATTTAGAGAATTTCAATCTAAAGCCCTCTTTTGAAATTGCTTCCAATAACAACGATAAATGTTTTATATGTTCTTCAAATGTTTTAGAAAATACCAAAATGTCATCAATGAAGTTGACTGTAAAGTCTGATAATTTGTTTTTCCTAATAATACTTGTTAATATTCTCTGAAAGATTGCAGGGGAAGTTTTCAATCCAAACGGTAAACAGGTCCATTGAAAATGGTTTTCCTGTGTAACAAATGCTGTTTTTTTTCTATCTTCTACTTTTAAAGGTATTGACCAGAAAGCCGAATTTATGTCTAATGTTGAAAAGAATTTACAATTTCGTGTCTTAATCATTAAATCCTCTATGAGTGGAAATGGTTGCGACTGGGGTACCACAATTTTATTTAAATCACGAAAGTCAATACGTAATCTACATTTTCTACCTTCCTCCTTCTTATATGCTAATGTAACCGGAGCTGCAAAGGGACTATAGGATTCTTCAATTAGTTTTTTTTTTAACAATTCTGAAACTTGATGTTCTATTTCTTTCTTATCTTGAAAATTGCACCTGTATGGTCTTTTGCTGCAATATGTGTCTACAAGTAGGTCTATATGTGCTTCATAGCCCTTCACTGTACCTACATCATATTTATCTTTTGCAAATAGTGATTTATATTTACTTACTAATTCATCTATTTCGGAACGTTGTTGAGTGTCTAAATGATTGACTAAAATGTTGAAGTTTGTCACTTCTATGTGTTCATTGAAGTTTACTTTACAATTATCATTATTGATATTATTGAAATTTTGTTTGTCTTGTATTTTGTCACCTGTAAAGCCAGGAATATTTTCATTATTTTGTTTGTCTTGTATTTTGTCACCTGTAAAGCCAGGAATATTTTCATTATTTTGATTTATCTCTCTGCATAGTTTTTGAGTGATTGTTAAGTCTTCATTCTGAATTAGTTGAAAGGATTTTATACAATCTAATCCAATCAAAAAATCGTAATCAAAGTTTTGTTCATCTATAACAAAAACATTGATATTTTCTTCAATATCAAAAATCTTAATTTTTAATTTGACAATCCCTATTGATTTTTTTACACCATTAATCGTTTTTAAATTTGCGTGATTATTGTTATTGTCGCAAGGGCGGTATTTCAAGGACAATAATCTTGAATTAATTAAACTCACATTTGATCCTGAATCATAAACCCCCTGCGTCTCTATGGAATCATTTATTTTTAATTTAATTTTGATTAATGGTGGAATTACTAGTTTTTTGGATCTATTTCATTTAAACTCATTTCTAATTCAGAATTATTTACACTTCGAATGGATTCTTTCTTAAAACGATCATTATCTTTGTTCTTAAACCAACATACAGATTCGGGATGATACCGAATGCCTTTTTTTTCCTTTTCACAGATTCTGCATGCGTTTTCCTTTAATTTATTTTCTTTAATCTTACTTTCTACCCCTTCTAACATTCCCTTTTTCTCCACAATCCTTTTATTCATTAAATGTTCTAAACCTCGTATACTACTATACAAATCTTCAGTATTTTTTAATTTGTTTCTATCAATCTCATCAGCTATAAAGTTAGGTAACCCAGTTACAATTAAATCAATTAAAGTACGTTTATCTATGCATTTATTCACCTCTAATAAAAGCCTCTCTTTCTTTAGAGCGTATTCCAGTAACAAGCCCTGCCTGTATTTAAATAAAATTGCATACCTTATGGGTGTCCAGCCCTTGTCTGCATATGTTTCACAAAAGTTTGTTTTCCAAATACACCATTCAGAATCTATTGTATACTTAATAAGCATAGAATTATACCAATCTTGACAAGAATTATCTAAAAATAACCGAAACACTTGAATTTTTTGTATGTCCTCATTAATACCTATACGAACACATTCAGTTTCAAAGGTGACCATCCACTGTGTAACATTGGTTGTTTTCCTTGTGAACTTTTCTAGTACAAACTTTTCACATGACTTCTTCAAATTGAATTGTTTGGATTCCTTCTTCAGTTCAGCATAATTTTCCAAGATTTTTGTCAAAGCCTCTGTAGACATTTCACTCGTAGAAATTCGCTCTTGCGTTTTTTGTGTAGCCTCCTCCAATAAATATCCTCTAAATTGCATATTCCCATCTTCATCTATATAAGTGTCACGTAACTCTTGTGTTAATGAAGTCCAAACTTGTCTTTTGTCATGTCTCTTATGTAGTGTATTTTTGACCTTCAAAAAAGCCTGGGTTTTCATTACAACATCATGCAATTTGACTGGCTGTAATTGCTCCGGAATTATAAACACATTTTTTTCGGCGTCCATTATTGAGGTTATGCATAAAATGTTTGTCTTCGGGTCTTCACTTTGTTTCACCATAAATTCAAATTTTAGCTTTTCCATTGTGTCAACAGCTATAATTAATGTTGTTTTGTAATATGACTGTTATTTATTGAAACAAAAAACCAAGTTGTTGCTCTGTAAAAAAGAAACAACATTAAAAGCTATTGCTTCAATTAATATTTTATTTTATAATGTTTAACCTTCAGTTGTCAGAGTCAGAGAGAAACCACAGCTAGACAAGTGCTGCCACCACAAACACAATCCTTTGACAAAACGTCAAAGATTTACGCGCGCATATTCAAATTTAAAGGAAGAGCGAAAGGGCTTCATTTACATACTTATAACAAGAAAAAAACAATCATCAGTAACGGATATAAGAATCTATAGAGGAGCATGCGCAGATTCGGACCACTTTATGGTAACAGCAACCCTAAGACAGAAAGTGAAAAGAACCTCAAAAAATAGTAGTAAAAAAATAAAATGGAATACAGAAAATCTGAATAATGAAAGAATAAGGGAGAAATATATAGAAGAACTAGATAAAAATCTAAACGAAGTAATAAATGATGAAGATGACAGAAACAAAATGGAATGGTATAAAGAAATGCATACAGGAAACAACTCAAAAACAGGTAGGAAAAGAAAAACAAGATAAAAGAAAATACTGGTATAATGACGAATGTCAGAAAATGGCAGATAAAAATAAAAATGCAAGAATAAAATGGCTACAAACAAAAAAAAATTAAGACAAACAAGTATGTGAAAAAATAACTAACGAATGCAACAAAACTATAAGACAAAACAAATTCAAGCACAAAATTATACGCACAAAATCAAAGTACATGGCATAAAAAATATAAATGGTAGAATAGCAGAAGACGAACAAAGATATAAGCAAATTTAAATTAACCACTTTAAAGATTTATTAACAGATACACAGAATGAAATTGAACTTGAAACCCAAAACAATAAACAAGATAGAATAGTAAAAGAGCCAACGCTAAAAGAAGTACAAGAAATAATGAAAATATGTCACAATGGAAAAACACCAGGTAAAGATGGAATAAATATTGAATTAATAAAATATGGAGGGGTAGTCTTACAACATCAAATATACGAACTCATACAGAAAATATGGACAGAAGAAAAGATGCCAAAAGAATGGGAATCTGGACAAATAGTGACAATTCATAAAAAAGGTGACCAGCAAGTATGTAAAAACTACAGAGGTATTACTATGTTAAATACGGTATATAAAATACTATCCACATTAATACAAAGAAGATTAGTGAATGAAGAAAATAACATAATTGGACAATATCAATGTGGATTCAGTAAAGGCAGATCAACAACAGACGCCATACGTACAGTCAAACAAATAATTGAAAAATCAGTTGAATACAATATGAATATAGAAATGTTATTTATTGATTTCCAGCAAGCCTTTGACTCCATTAAAAGAAAAAAGCTCATGACAGCACTTGAGGAGCTAAATATACCAGCAAAATTAAGAAGACTAACCGCGATGACAATGAGGAAAAATAAAATAAGCATTATAACACAAAAAGGGGAGACAGAAGAGATCGAGATAAGTAAAGGGGTCAGACAAGGAGATGCGCTGTCGGCAACATTGTTCAACCTAGCTTTAAAATATGTACGTAAAAAAATAAATAAAGGAACACTTAGAACACGAGGAGGACAAATAATAGCATATGCCGACGACATAGTTATTGCAAAGAAGAACAGGAATATAATGATAGAAAGGCTGCAAGAAATAATAATCGAAGGAGATAAGATAGGATTAAAACTCAACGAAGCAAAAACCAAAATAATGCTGCTAGGAAAGAATGCTGAAAACAAAGGAATAAAAATCGGAGAACACAAATTTGAACAAGTAGATACGTTTAAATATCTAGGAATTATGCTATCATGTAAAGGAGAAA
This sequence comes from Stenolophus ochropezus, assembly GCA_035578165.1. Lineage (NCBI taxonomy): Eukaryota > Metazoa > Arthropoda > Insecta > Coleoptera > Carabidae > Stenolophus > Stenolophus ochropezus. The sequence goes on along the minus strand of JAQOWZ010000019.1, from coordinate 16,123,729 downwards.
GAGAAACAGACATTAAGGAAAAGATTATAACAACAAATAGAGCTTTTTACGAAAAATAAAAAAATATTAAAGAGCAAACTAGTAACAAAAAATACCAAAATCACAATATACAAATCAATAATAAGACCAATAACATTATACGCAGCTGAAACAATCACAATGTCAAAAAAAGAAGTAGAAGATCGAAAAATAATGAAACAAAAAATAATACGAACAATACTAGGACCAATCAAGGTATCAGAAAATGAATACAGAATAAGAATGAACCATGAAATAGAAAAAGAATTAGAATGAGAAAATATAGTGAAAAAAATTAAACAACAAAAAATGAGATGGCTTGGCCATGTATGGAGTGCAGAAGAAAGGGATACAATAAGACCAATAGTCGAGTGGAGCCCAGGCGGAAGAAGAAGACGAGGCAGGCCCAGATCAACATGGCTGAGAGAAGTGGAAGAAGATCTAAAAGCAGCCGGAATTAGTAACTGGAAGAACAAAACAAGAGATAGGGAGTTGTGGAGGAATATTATAAAGAACATCTAAGAAACAGAAACGGAGATTGATCCACTCCAATAAAATTGGATCTAGAAAGCTTCGAAGGAAGCGGCGCAACCCCATGGGGGTGTTAAGCCACGATATATATTTATCATAACGTGCATAGTATACAAAACATAGCTTAAAATATTTTTTCTTTAAACGTCATAAAAGTGACATCTTCTCTGACGTGATTGACAAGGTTGAAGTTTAATTTCTATGCCTCCGTAATATAATTTTTTATTCTAGCCGCCGTTTAATTTCTTCGCCGCCGTATGTAAAATCAGCCAATAAGAAGTAACTTGTACAATAGAAATCTGTAATATCGCCCTAAATGTCACTATAGAAACTAGATAACCTAAGAATAAAGTTACTAAACATTATGAATAATTGATCATATTTTATGTTAATTTCAAATTCCACCCCTTGTGTCAAAATCACCAATTAGTAGGTGATTGAAATTTTATTTCCGCAATAATTGCAATTGATTATTAAAAAGTCAGTAATAATTTAATTTATTGTTACTCTGAAAGAAACTGTTAAATTATTTCTTTGATTACAACAAATTTAGTCATATTTTTCGTTTATTAGCTCGACTGTTTTGATTCTAATAAATCTATAGGTTAAAAATTACATTCAATTCAATTTATTGATAATTTTTTTCATTCATTCCTTAATCACGTGTTTATAAAAGTTTTTATTATTGGTAGGTAGAACTAATACTGGTTTCTTCCCGAAACCATAATTTCTTCGTTGATGTGCCCCACGTGATTGCTGCTAAACAGTTTGGTACTTTTCGAATTTTTTTTTTTACGAAATATAGTTCAGTCGACACTTTGAAAACCACATTATATAATAATTGACGTTATGAAAGGATAAATTTAATGTTTTCCATATGAAATTATGTATATTGTAACCGGCAGTCTCCTGGTAAAACTTATAGCGCATGACGCCAGATGGCACTGTGTTCGCTATACACAGCCTAGAAGCATGTAATGTGTGCTATTACCATATACCTATTAGTAATATACCGCTGATCCTCCGCGATCCACATGTTCAATAAAGCGTAATAGAGATATATCTTGCATCGCACACAGCCGTTACAGTGCACTTGGTGCGCAGGCTCATCACGCAAGAAGATATTGTTTCAAAGTCACATTTAATATTTAAAATAAAATAAATAAATATAGAAATTTGAAGAAAGTAATGAATTATTGTACATAACATTGTAATAATCATTTAATATTGTTTATTGATAATATAATTACTACAGCACAATATTTAAAATATTATAAGGTTTGTTTAGTATACTATACACGATATGATAAAGCGAAATCAATTTCCCTAGTTAATAATATGTAACCCTTCAGTTGAAAATTGAAATTTTGATAGCAATATAATTTGTGCCGCTTGGATATTGATCTGATTATGTTTGTCTTTGCCCACCCAGAGGTACATAATGTTTTGTGTTCGGATTTATTGAATAACTAATATAATAAAATAAAAAATACAGAGCAACCAGAGAAGAGTATATCAATGAAGTTATTGGTTACGTACAAGGGTAGCGAAAAATAAAATTTGCACTATTAAAGCAAAAGTAACACCAGAGCATCGTGAGCACGATAAAACATATGCATGTAGTGGTCCAAGTAGATGAAGATGAGCAAAAAATTATTTCTTGCCAGTGCTATGGACGTGCAGTCGAGTCTTGGTTATTATTTTAAGTTTGTAATGTATAGATTGCGGACTCGTTGCCCGTGTCCTGTTACTGTTTTAAAATTTTATATCATTTAAGGTCGTTGCAAACATAGTATTGCCATCTTATTCTAGCTATACCGCAGAAGTTTGGAGCTCTAACATCGAGAGTCAAAACAATAAAATCAATTTCTTTAAAAGAAATGTTCGAAAGAGATCCGTCGCATTTCAAAATTGACACATTTTTAAATAAAATTGTGAATTACGAAAAGGAAACAGATAGCTAAAGGATTCTTTTAAGAAAGTTTGCAGAAGATGCTGACTTTGATTCTGAAATAGTATGTGAGGCTGCCCGCTACTGCAAATGATTTTTTTCTTCAAACGTCATAAAAGTGACATCTTCTGTGACGTGATTGACAAGGTTGAAGTTTAATTTCTATGTCTCCGGAATATATTTTTTTATTCCAGCCACCGTTTAATTTATTCGCCGCCATATATAGAATCAGCCAATAAGAAGTAACTTGTACAATGGAAATCTGTAATATCGCCCTAAATTTCACTATAAAAACTAGATAACCTAAGAATAAAGTTACTAAAAATTATGAATAACTGACAGGTAACCTACATATTAAACGTCAAATAGTAGTTTATTTTTTAAAATTTTAAGTTTGAAGAAAAAATAGCTTGTGTTATTCAGAGTAAAAGTGTCTGTGTGCCTCGCATGAAATTGCACGACGAGCGAAGCCACACAAAGTATCACTTTTACTCTTAATAACACAATATACTATTATGTGTTACTTGTTGTGGATGGAGGAGACAATTTGATATTAATTATTAAATTATGTTATAGTCTAAAATTAGTTCAAATATTGATGTGCTACCCGTAAATATATTAAAAATTTGTTTTATTTGATGCACTTATATTACTTCGTATTTAACACATTTTTAAGTTACATTTGTAATATTTTTGTAATATTGTTATATTATTTTAGAAAAAGAATATAAATTCAACTTAAATAATATTAAAACATACACAATAAGAATAATAACCAGTGATACTTCTTTAAAGTGATAGATATATTTTCTTTTATTGTCATGGCTATCTGATTTTTAACATAAATATTACATTTTATATTTAATATATCTCGTACTACAGACGGGCTTTTGCAACATTTATGATCTTATTAATTTTGAACAACTTTGTACTTTTATAGTTATGCTCTAAATTTATGAAGAGAAAGAGTATCCGCATTTTATATAAATCCCATTTTAAAATCCTATGTTCCTCATTTCGTTGCACACCTGTACATATATTTTGTTTATTATTCGTGTTATTTCATCTTTTCATTATTGTTATTTTGTTGTCCTAAATAAAACATTTTCAAGTATCATTTATTATGATCCTTTTTGCAACGTGATTTTATTCTAGGTAAAAGAACAGAATACAATACTGAAAATATTTTATAAATAAGTTTAGGAACATTGTAGAGAGACACCTGAATTAATTTTAAACAGGGCATGTAAACGAAAAAGTACTGGTTAACAGTTAAGCCATATTGCGAATGTTATACAAATAAAGGTTTTATTTCGAAATTCAGTTTTAAAAATTGGAATCCGTTTAATATAACGCTTAATAAAAGCATAATTAAAATGTTTTTAAAAAAAATAATATTATAGACCAATTCAAAACCATTATGTTTCTTGCTGGATCATACAAAATCAAACTCGAATATATACAAAAATTCATATAATTCAGAGAAATGTACGTAAGTCATGTTTTAATTGTAAACTTGATGCCTAAAGCTGACAAAGAGACTACCTGTATTTAGGGCTCTCCAATAAAATGTAAATTATAGAAAGTGTTATGACTCATATAGTCATATTCAAATAAAAATATAACAGATATAAATATATTTAAAATTTTTTCGCGCTAAGTGATATTATTAATATATATATATATATATATATATATATATATATATATATATATATATATATATATATGGCGCAACATTCCCATGTGGAACAGGGCCTCAAGTACCCTAAGGTATATATATATATAACTTATAATTTCGAAGATTGCCGTTGAGTTTTTAAAAAATTTATTTATTACAAATGCATCTGTTAGATGCTACAATTCTAAGTGAATACAACAAGACTAACTAAAAACTAAGTTTAACATGCTTATATAACATTTGTATAAAGGAGTGTAGGGTTGCGGCGTGAGATCTGCAACCTATGCAGGATTCGGCTTTGGATGGTGATGTAACTCCTCCATCCTCAGAATGAAGCTCCCCCTGGAAGTCGAAGTTCTTGGGGTTGGCCTGGCTGGTTCTCTAGGGTTGTTCTGACACACCTTGGTTTTAACTTAGTCCAAACAAAGTAAATTATTGTCATTATTATAGCACAATACAATATTACAGTCCATACACTTGGCACGTGATTAATTAGTGGTACTTGAAATATTTCTACTGGTGGTTTGATTGGAATGTCTTCGAGCTTTATAGTCTTTAGTTTTATTGTTAAGTTGGGTATTTCACGTTCACGAAGACTGAGGTTTAATTTTGGTAGTAATACAGGTTGTCCGTAGGTTTGGTCTAAATATGTTAGTCTTTTGTTTTTGAACAATATTTCACAATTGTTTTCTTTAATGAGGTAGACACCTGTGAGGGCTTTGAGATTCGTTTTATCGGGGCACTTTACATTAATTTGTTCTTCCACTGGGAATATTGCCAAATATTGGTTGATTTCTGGGATGAGTTCTACGTGGTTGGTAACTTGCAGCTTGGTGTAACGGCATCGGCTTAGGTTTCTTTGTAAGAGGATTTCTTCCTCGCACGAGGGGTTGAAGTGCGGATGGTACTGGTTTTTACATTGGTATACTCTACTTTTTGAGCACACGTCGCTCAGGGGCTTAATTTCATCGGAAGATTTTAGAAAATATTTCGTGTTTGGTATTATGGTAAAATAATCTGATCCTTGTTTGGTGGGCAATGATTGTAAGTAATATAACTCGTAATCCTTTTCGAAATTTATGGGTATTGAAATGAAATAGCTTATTTGATTTTGCTCGACTTTGCAATTTATAGTTAATACTTCTTCAAAATCCAAAAGATTTTCTAATTTCGGTTCGAAAGGCAATTGCTTTCCATAATGATTGGAAATTTTTTGTAACTCTTGTATAAGTTGACTTGGGTTCATAATTGATGGGTGCATGGTTTTTGTTTTACAGAATGTTATCGAGTTCTCAATGTCTTGTAAGGTGCTTAAAAGTGAACTGTAAAGAATACTTAATTGATTGTATAGGTCTTTTACGAGTAAAATTTCATTGCTTGTTGATAATTTCAATAGTTTATTCAAGTTTTCAATTTTGGATTTTAGTACTTCTTCATTGTGTCTAATATTTTCAACTGTTTTGTTAAATTTCTTAATCATTTCGATATTAATAGAGTATTGCAATTTTAACTGATTTTGGAAGGATTGTTGATTTTCCTGGACATGCTTCAGTATTTTATTAAATCTTTTACCATCTTCTGCGTCCAAAACTCCAGTAATTTGTTTGAATATACTTCCCAATCCATCAACTAAGCCACGTTTAGATCGCACCTTTGAATAGGTTATTATGTGATTTAATTTCTCAGCGATGTTCTTTCGCACGTGCTCCAAGATTTTATCGTTATTTTCGAGGTCAGTGTGGAATTTTGTTTTATTGGCATTGTTTAATTTCAATAATTTGTACTGATTGTCTAAACTTTCTAGTTCATTGAAGATTGGATTTAGGTTATAAAAGTGCACAAATGTATGTTGGGATTTTTGCAATTTGGCTGCTCCTAAATTAATCGGCATGATTCCTTGATTTTGAGTTAGATCTATTATTTCGGATCCATAGCAGATCCCGAACAACCTGGAATTGTTTTAAATTTGTAAGATATTTTTCTGGGTCTTTTGATATTAGACAAGTGTATATTTTCCGCAGTATTACCGTGTCTTGTTTTAATTTTTGCGGTTTTCAAGTTAGGGTTAATTAATTTGACCGTTTCGTTTTTGTACTTATTTCTGGTTTTTTGTTGTTTCTGCCGGTTTTTAATATAAATCTGTTCAGGTATATGGGGTAGGTCTTCTCGCGAATCGTTCATTTTGCTAATAACTTTGTCTTTTGTTTGTTGTAATTTTTCGTTTAAATTTTGATACAGTAATTTCATTTTGGTTTTGTGATTCGAAATGTAATCGTTTAATATTTGTTTTTCTATATCCAGAGTGAATGGGGAGTCGGTTTCTAAGTGACCGGTAATTATATCGAATGGTTTTAATTTAGTGGACGTATGAATCGTGTTATTGTATGCCAATAACGCATAATTGACTTTAGATTCGATGGGATCTTTTTTATAATTTTCTTGGTTATTAAACAGTCTTATATGCTCTATTAAGGTTGAATGGAATCTTTCAACGATACCGTTTGATTCCGGATGTTGTGAACTGATGTAATGTATTTTAATTTTGTGTAGTTCCAAAAGTTCTTGTACTAAAGAGTTTTTGAATTCTAATCCGTTGTCCGAAATGATAGAATTTGGAATACCGTGGTGTGTAAAGAATTTTATTAGATTGTTAACAATTTCGATACCTTGAGCTGAATTTAACTTATATGCTTGGGCGTATTTAGAGAAGGAGTCTACTATTGTTAAGAATTTTGCGCTTTCTAATGTAATACTGTCCACATGCAAAATTTCGAATGGTTTTGTGGCAGTGGGAGTTATATTAAATTTTAAATTTAACGGATTTCGGTCGTACTTAGTCACTTAGCAGATTTCACAGCGATTTATAAAGGATTGTACAGATTTTTCCTGGTTAGGCCAGTAATATTTTACTTTGATTCGAGCTAAAGTGTCATCTATTCCACGGTGATTGGTTTTACTCTCGTGGTAGTTAGTAATCAGCTGGATAATTTCGTCTTCATTGACTACGTCGATTAATTTTTTAGTACATTTTATCATATTTATTTTCGAATTTTTAAAGTAATTTTGTAAAACGTTAGTGAGTTTTATGTAGAGGTCGTTTTCGAAATATATGTGATATTTCACATTGGGGACGATGAATTCTTTTATGAAGTTTATCATTTCTTTTTCGTAATTGTTTTTTGAAAATTGTATAAAGATTTTTTGCTTTTTATCGTGAATTTTTGTTAGTTTGGGACTAGTAGGACTATGTTCTACTTCTGATATAAATATTTGGTTCTGACCGTAATTGACTGGGTAATCGACGATGGGGATGCCTATGATAGGATTTTCGTGACTAGTGTGTACCGTGACGTCGCTTTCGCTGTGATTATCGTTTTCTTTGTCGCCGATTTCTACTATGAGAGATTGGCTATCGATTTCTTTTATACGGTTGTCTAGATCTTTATGGAATTGCTCAATATATTTTGTAAGATCGTCTATTTTGTTTGAGTCGTTTATGTTTAGGTCGAGGGTAGGTGGTTTATTTGCATGTTTAAAAACTGTAATAAGTATATCTGTATCGTTAAAAATGAATTGTAACATATTTTTGACGACTGTCCAGTCTTGTTTGTCTAATCCGCATGCAATTTTTGGTATACTCAAATCTTTTATGTTATTTTTCAAACAAAAATTTTTAAAATTTAGAAGTGTGTAGAATAAGTCTTGTTCTGTGGGAGTATTAAAGTAACGTTCTTTAGTTATGAGGTATATAATATAACGCAATTTATCTTTTAAATAGACTAAAGAGTGAAGCTTGGGATTTTGTTTACGTAAATTCTCGACATGATTAAACTTATTTTTGAATTCTCTTGCAATACCTGCTGACATATGCAAATCTCGACTAACGCAATGTGCTAGGCTGCTTGTGCGCGGTGCGTCGAATAAATCGCCTTCTACTTCAAAAATATTATTATTGTAATTGTTATTTTGGTTATCTTTATTAATTTTGGTGTTCAAATAATTTTGATACAATGCTAAAGGATCTGTGAGGTTTTCTATAATAATTTTGTCACTTTGATTTTGGGGAATGCGGCTTAAGGCGTCGGCATTGGTATTCAATTTGCCCTTTTTGTATATGATTTCATAATCGAATTCTTCAAGCTTCAGTCTCCATCTAATTAACTTTTGGCTGCACTGTTTTAGGGAAAATAACCATTGCAGGGGTTTATGGTCTGTGTATATTTTAAATTTGCGGCCAAATAAGTAGGGTCGAAAATATTGAGTTGCCCATATAATGGATAACAACTCTTTTTCTATAGTAGAATAGTTGCATTCCGTGTCATTGAGAGTTCTGCTAGCGTAAGCAACGGGCAGGTCGTTGCCTATGCTGCCTTGAGATAGGACAGCACCTATCGCTAGGTCGCTGGCATCACAAGTAAGATTAAATGGTTTAGTAAAGTCCGGGTATTGTAAGAGTGGTTCGTTTGTTAATAAATTTTTACAGGTCTCAAAGCATTTAATATATTCTGGATCGTTGATGTCTATAAGAGCATCTTTTTTCAAACATTTTGTGAATGGTTTAGTAATTTTGGCAAAGTCCTGAATGAATTTTCTATAGTATCCCAACAGTCCTAAAAATCCTTTTATTTGTTTTGTAGTTTTTGGAATAGGGTAATTTTGGATCGCGGTGATTTTGTCTGGGTTTGGTTTAACACCGTCCGCAGTTACTATATGGCCTAAATAGGATACTTCTTTCCGCAAAAATTCGCATTTATCCAATTGAATTTTGAAATTAGATTTTTCTAATCTGTCGAATACTAATTGCAAATTATTAATGTGTTCCTGAAGGCTAGTGCTAAAAATGATTATGTCGTCCAGATATACCAAGCATTTGTCATTGTTTAGTCCTCGTAAAACGTTGTCCATCACGCGTTGGAATGTCGCGGGGGCGTTTTTGAGTCCGAATGGCATACGGGTAAACTCGTAATGTCCGTCCTCGGTGTTAAACGCGGTTTTCTGTATGTCGTTTTCGTCCATTTCTATTTGGTGAAAACCGGAAGCCAAATCTAGTGTTGAAAAATAGTGGCAACGTCCGAGTTTGTCAAGTAGGTCACTGATATTTGGTAGGGGGTATTTGTCATCTATAGTTTTGTCATTGAGCTTTCTGTAGTCGATAACTATTCGCCATTTTTTTTGTCCCGAGGCATCAATTTTTTTTGGGTATAATCCAAATGGGTGATGACCAAGGCGAGCAAGATGGTCTGATAATACCTTGATCCAGCATTTTTTGTGTTTGAATGCGAACTTCAGCTTTATGAATTTCCGGATATTTATACGACTTGGTATAAATGGGAACTTCATCTTTTGTTTTTATATCGTGTTTGATCTGATTTGTAAAAGTTAGTGGCGTGTTATCTAGATGAAATATTTGTGAATAATTTTGAATTAATTTGGAAATTTCTGATCTCTCTTCGTCATTCATATGTTCTGTACGTATTTTTGAAATATCGAATTTAATTTTTTCCGAATTAATAAAATTCAAATTTGGACAAGTATTCATTTCGTAGTTTTCAATTTTCTCTACTATAAATGGTTTATTTTGTTTAAAAGTGATTTCTTTATTTGTAACGTTAGTGATAGTACAGAACGCTTGATAGTTTTCTGCTGACGTTACGCATTCTGGAATGATAATTTTATCGGTGTGGTGTTCAGGTATCACGATAGTCCCGTGTTTTTGTGAAACTCGTAGTTTAACAATTTTTTCTGATTTTGGTGCAATTATTATAGCGTTATCTGATGAAATATTATTTGCATTAATTTTATTGGCAATATGTTTGTGATACATTTTGATTTTGCATGTCGGAGTTATAATTAAATTTTGATTTAGGTCGATTATTACTTTTAGTATTTTGAGATTGTCTAGGCCGAGTAACAAGTCGAATTCTTTATGGAAATTAAAAATGTGATATTTTAAACTAACATTTTTAGGAACATTAAATAATTTCGAAATTGGCACATATGTGCTGTGTTTTTCGATAGACGTACCATGTGCGGTGGATATTTTAAATGGGTCTGTGATAATTGAGTTTTTATAATATTTGTATGCAATGTTGGGATTAATAAAGGATCTTGTACTCCCGGTATCTATTAATACTTTAAGGTTGTGTTCAGGTAGTACAATATATGGCAGTTTACTTTGGTTTGTTAAATTCATTAGCTCGAGATTTCGTAAATATCCTGTTCCGTCTCCGAGGCTCTGTCTTCTAAAAAATTATTTTCAAAATTTTATTCAGGGGCTTCTTCCAAGTGATCATAATTTTGTTCGTTAGGTTCTTGATAGATTTCGGGTTCGTTCTCGTCGATATTAAATAATTCGTTTCTTGCGGTGGTTTTAGAAAAATTATGAGACGGCCCTGGTCGAAACTGGCTTGAGTTCCTAGTACTTATACTCATAGGCGTTGGCTCGTATCTTTGGTTATTTACGGGTTTATTTTGCGAATATGTGGGTCTGTTAAGTGACTGATTAAAATTTGGTTGCGGTCGTGATTGATAGGTTATTTTAGGGAATGAATTAGGTGTTAAGTTTCTTTGATAATTATTAGTATTGTGGTGAGGTTGTTGTTTTTGTGCAAAATTTTGAATATTATTATTTGGTTTAGTCACTGTCTGTGTTTTGGGCGAAAAAATTGGTTTCTCATGTTGGAAATCGTTGGTGAGCATATTCAAAGCCATATTTAGATCTTTAGGATCTTTTGTACGCATTAACTGGCCAATGGGTTCTCGTAATCCTCTTAATAAAATCCTGAGAGCATAGTCTTTAAAATATTTTGTTAATGCTGCCTGTTCGGCTTCGGGTTTTTGAGTAACAATATAGGAATTAATGTGATTTAGTAGGTGTAACACTCTATTATGATAATCGAAAACTGATTCGTTTTGTCTCTGTTTGGTCTCGGTGAGTTCTATATTTAGTGTACAAAGATCGCGCTTATCTGCGTATGTATTGATGAGCGCATTTTTTAAGTCACTCCAAGTTCTTATTGAACATGCAGCAACGTTAATGGCGGCTTCGCCTTTTATTTTTGAATAGATACTAAGCATCAGATATTCGTTCTGAAAATCATTTGGATTTTGTTGATTAAAGAATTTAGTGACTAATTTTTCTGCTATTTCAATAAATCGTGGTAGGAGTTCACGTTGACCGTGAAACTCTGGTACCATGTCTAAATATTCTTTACGTAGTTCTGCCATTTTTGGTCTTTGTGGGTTTAAGACTGGTTGTCTTAAAATATTTTGTGTTGGGGTAAACTTTGGAATACGACCTTGAGTTTCAAGATCGGAGTCAGAATCACTTGAATTTCCAGAACTTTCGTTACTAGAATAAATAATAGTGCCTCTCAGCGACATGTACTTACAGTAGAATCCAGTACATTGGTTCTCTGTAGTAGGTTGGAGTCGTGAGGATCGCTCTGCCCTCTCGTCTGGTCCTGGTGCGGCTGATGTCCGTTCAGCGGCTGGAACGACTGCTGATGTTCTCTCAGCTGGGCTCGGGCTGGCACAATTGTTCAACGACGAAAATGATGGTTTTGCCGAATAAATCACGAAGTGAACCGATATTATATTCGCTAATATCGTAACGGCAATCCTACCGACTGCGCCACTTATAATTTCGAAGATTGCCGTTGAGTTTTTAAAAAATTTATTTATTACAAATGCATCTGTTAGATGCTACAATTCTAAGTGAATACAACAAGACTAACTAAAAACTAAGTTTAACATGCTTATATAACATTTGTATAAAGGAGTGTAGGGTTGCGGCGTGAGATCTGCAACCTATGCAGGATTCGGCTTTGGATGGTGATGTAACTTATATATATATATATATATATATATATATATATATATATATATATATATTGTTTTCGATGCTTACCTGCATCATCATCAGCTCAAATAATATGTAGTTTTACAAAAACCACACGAAATTACATATAATTTTAAAATAACATAAAAAATTACAGTACAATACTTATTTTTATCCCACATATATTGAAAATATGAATTTCCTGTTTGTGCGTGCGCAAGAAAGTAGACATTTGTCGGTGCAGACCTACAAAATTTCACTATTCCCTAGAGAAGAAAACAACAGTTCATGTGCGGTCTAGCAGATGGCGTTTAGTGCATTAGAAATAATAATCAGAATAAAGTACGTCAATATGCTTTTGATGTAATAGGATAGAATTCATATAGAATTGCTAACCTTATTTATATGTCAAAATTAAATGTTTGTTTTTTGTTCTTATTCTATTTCTAATGTTCGTAATCAATTCCACAAATTTTATTGACGCGTACTAAGACCACGATTTTTGAGTGTTTTAAGTGAACAGTTTTAACATACCACCACGGTATTAACTAAAACACAAAACCTTGTTTTAAAACCCTGATCGTAGTACGGGCCATTAAGTTAAGTTATTTTATTTAATTTTGGAATCATAAACTTGTTTATAGGCTCTCAAATGTGGGCGTAATGTGACTTTTACACAACTAATTTCAATTTTGATTAAGTAAGTATTAAGCATTCACAGAACTTTAGAAATTCCTTTTCATATACATCTTTTGAATTTTAGAAACCAGTTTGGTCGGTATAACCTCATTCCATTAACATTTCTTCGAATAATCAGTACGTGACATTCCATATATATTTGACAATGACAGTAAAACTTCGATTGCTTCGATAATTAAATTTGTTTAAGAACAAACAATCTAACAATACCAACTATCGATAAAGAAACCCCACGATGGAATAATATTTTAATTATGCCCTTAATACATAAATGACTATTATTATGTTGTTTTTTTTTTTTGTAGGATAAAAATTAGTGTGTGCTACATGGTAGTAATGTTGTTTTCTGGTCCTCAAGAAATATCCAGCCTCGACTGCGTCTCAGCCGTTATACACATCCTTCGGACCCAGTGGCGTGCACTCAATAGATGCATCCCGTATATTTTATTACTAAAATGTATTTTTTCAATACAGACTCATATTAATTTTTATTAAAATTATTATTTGAAATGAACATTTATTAATTTAGAACTAATCAATTTCTACAGTTATTGCTTGTATTTCATTATCAATACGTTAATTTTAAATTTAATTCATGAAATACCCTGAACGCTTTCTTAATATGAGAGTATTCAACAGAGATGCGGCCAGGTAGTCGAATATAAAACGCATCCGCGGTAGCAACTGACCAGTGTTGCTGGATCGCCCAGATGCGAAGTCGCCTTGTCAAACTTAAAATATCGCAAAAATCGTTCCTTGCTGAAATATACTGTTCATGATTTGTCAAATAAATAAAAATTATTCTAATATATATATATATATATATATATATATATATATATATATATATATATATATATATATATATAGGGAAGTTAATGGGGACAATTATTGCCTATTACAAAAAATAAGAAAAATACCTTTTGCGGGGTAACAAAATATCGATGAGTCTGGAATGGCTAGGTCGTTGGAGTGAGTCCCTGGACGTCTTGGTACCGAGGTTCGGCTTGTCGACGGAATATGTACTGTTCGTGTTAGTATTAAGCAGCACCGCAGGATGTCGGACACAAGCAGTGTAGTAGCGTAAAGCAGGATAGCAGGATAATGCGTGGTGTCACCTGACTAAGCGTGTCTGGCGGTTGCGTGAGTTGTTCGTGTGTAAGTGCAAACTGCTGTTTTTTTGTGCGTGATGCCTGAGTACTGTGTGTAAGTTGGTACTGTGTACGTGTGCAGGTGTCGCAGTACTATTCAGCTTGGATTAGAACTCCACACTCCACTACCAACAAACCTCGACCATCCAGGACCAGGAGGGAATATAAAACATAAAAAAAATAGCAGATAATTGACCCCAAAAATAACTTGCCGTGGCAAAAATACAAAAAAATCTTTATAATAAAAAATGAACAAATAATTTATTTAACAATAAATAAATGCAAACTAATAAAAAATGAATCTTTCCTGTGAAAGATACACGAGGAATTTTGAAAAATAAGATCTATCAAAAAAAGAAAAAGTTGAGGAGGTTTCCTCGCAAGCTTTGACAACACGTGGTTATCTAAATATTTATTTAAAACAAAAGGTTCGAATAAAATAAAAAAAATATCACCTTACTCACCAAAATCAGTGAAATAAAATATCCGGAGTAAGAATATTTTAAATAAAATCCTTAAGATTTTTAAAATAACTTTAGATAAAAAATTTTAGAACAAAAAACTGGCTATCAAAATACGTCCGTTGTCTCAGCTTGCAGAAACTCAACTCCCTGTACCGACCGCGCTCGCCTCTCAAGCAGTCAGCAGCACTAGAGATGTCGTATGTTTAATTAAAATATAAAAAGATTTAAATAAAAAGCCGCGAAACGAATGAAATCGTTTCAATATATATATTGTAAATAAGGTAAAATTAGTATTACTCTAACAAAAATAAAAACTTCTAACAAAATATATATATATATATATATATATATATATATATATATATATATATATATATATATACCGGGTGTCCCAGCTCGACCGACACATGGGAGTTTTACATGGGAAATCAGTTAATTATAAATAGTATCTCCCCAGTGCAAGATATTAACTTTAAATTTTGTATACTTATCGGAGAATATTAATTCTATGGATCACACTTATTTGAAATATGCAATTTCGTCTGCAGGGCGAGATTTATTAAACTTAGAATCTAATATTTTCGTTCAAAATCAGACAGCCATGGAAATAAAAGAAAAAATATATATATATATATATATATATATATATATATATATATATATATATATATATATATATATATATACTACTTATTAGTAATAATAAATTTTAAATGAAGATGGATCTCACTAGTAGTAATAAGTTATTACTACTGATAAAATCCTTATTCATCTAAAATTGCTATCACTTCGTCAATACATTGATTACCTTCTAAATCATCGTGCTTGACCATTGATTCATATACTATTTTTGCCATAAACCTTTTAAGCATTTCCGGAGGCATTGTAAATTTTTTTCGCAACAAATATTCCGCGCATATAAGTACAGCCGAATCCTAATTATTGAGTCTAATAGATCACATGATAATTTATTCCTGAGTTTAGTTTTTATTGTGTTCATCATCGAGAAAACTCGCTGTACAACAACGTTTCTTGTAGGCAATGTGAGTAAAGTTATAACAAATTCTGTTATGTCTTTATAACAGAATGATTCCCCTGCATCTTTAATAGTTATTTACATAACAAGCGTGGAAAGTGCTAAATAGTAAGCGTGTGTAGAGATTGAAGAACGAGGCGTGTAGCGCCTAGTGATTTAATACACGAGCGTTGCTATGCACTTTCAAGCGAGTTATGTACACTATTTTTCAGACGACAACAAAATATTATAATAAAAACAGGGTTTATACAAAAGTGTCATTGTCAAACACAACTCACGAAAGCATTGACGTTTGGGTTTGAGGTTAAGTGTCACTAGTTATCCGAAAACTGATTTGGAAGTCTAGTACGTATTATTTGAACAATTAATAAAACTATCAGTACATTTTGACTCTTTATTTTTGTTATTAGTTCCCTACCAATTTTAAAATCGTAGTTTTAAGCAAATTTTCATTTATTTTGTTACATTTTATTATCAAAGTTCCATCTATTGACCACTAATCGTCATATCCGATTATATAACACACTAGTGTGTTATTACAACACACGCCGTGTGCTATGTTACATTTTCTGGTGTTAATTACAGTGTAAATATGGCTACTTTCATATGTGGTCGTCTGAAAAATTGTATACCTTACACCAAAAAACGTTAACATCGTTTTTTTTTACAATAAAGTTTCTATTTCTCTTATCTTGTTCCATTGCGTCTCTAAAATTCCCCAGTTCTTTTCTGTGGAGTATTCCTTCAAGAAAGGCAAATCTATAAATTTACACTGTAAATATGTCAAACATCTTTGTTGTGAAAACACTTTAAATTTTCTGAAATGATTTTAACTACTGGGTAATTTTCACAAAGCTCAATACATAAAGATTTAATATACTTAAAAGCTCTATCTTCCACAAAAAATTATCTTCTGTATTTAAATTTAATTTAAATGTAGCTTGATAATATTCCACATCATAATCACAGTCTGGGATTTCTTTATATGCTAAGTGATTTTATAAATTTTGTATTCTTAAGTAAACGTTATTTTGCAAAAATACATCTTTAAATATTTTTCTTCCTAAAAAGAACAGCAAAGAACATTAAGTTATAATAAGCTTTGCCTACGTTCAGCATGTTCCTTTGGAAAATTAAATTTAAGTTGTGCATTTCAAACAACAACGTTCTAATAATTAATGAAAGTAAATAATTTCTATTATCACTTAACCTTTCAGAAATCATTCGAGATATAACATTTTTCAGAATTCACAACAAATTGAAAATGAGTTTTCAACTGTAACCAATGTTCACTTATTACTTTAATACATTTATAACGCGAAAGCCATCTTCGCGGAGAAATTTGTACGAATTTAGAAAAATATTTTACAACAGAACCACTGTTGATTTTTTTTTGTTTTTGTTTTTTATACAAAGAAAGTCGCAATGGGCTGCAGTTGAAAAAGTTATAAATTACAGTAACTAAACTAAATGCATGTCGAAAACAATCCACTACACTATTTTTAATTGCATTAATATTGTATGTTTGTATGTAATTATTAACAAGTTTTATCTTTTCTTTTCTATAATTCCTACATTTCCATTCATTGCAGTTTGATATAATACCAGCAACTCTTCTGACAGATAACAATTGACTTACGTTTTAGATAAATTCACAATTATCTCACATTTAAAATCGAATTCCCTAATTCGCTGTCCTATTATCTATTTTGAATCCCGAGATTAAATGTTTGCTAATATAATAGGGCATTAGTTATATATTCATATTTCAATTATTTTTTCACTTCACCTAAATATATAAACATTACACTACCTTAAAGTAAATGTTATATGACTGAGGCACTGTTTTTCACAGTAAAGTAATTATGAACTTCATTAAGATTTGAACCCAGGGCCTTTCTATTTCTGGTAGTTAGTTACTCCGTTGTAGCTTAGTTGGTAGAGCTTACTACTAGAAATAGAAAGGAAATTTTATTTTTCATTATTAAATGTTATATGATTTCAACTAATTTTGTACATACAAATACAATATTTCTGTTAGAAACAATTATTTAAAGATAACACAACAAAATAAGCTTTACACCCGTCCAACGCAAGCCCGGGGGAGGTTCTGTCACACTTCCCCTTTGGACATGCCTACGTACTTCTCTATGTGTACGCGCATATGGCTTCTTCTTATTATTTAGGGTAGAAAAGCGCGGCAGACGCCAACACGGCCAACCTGACATTGGGACGCTCTCGGACTACTTCTGTTCCTCTCGACCTATCCTGACTACTTTCCTAAAATATCTAAAATCTAAGGAAAAGAAAGGATTAATATTATTGCATAGCGAAATTCATCAAATCGCTACGTAACAGAGGCGTAGATCGTATTGGGCCGTAGCCTCTCTGTCAAAGAGATACAAACAAGCACTTCTATATAAAATATTTGAGTTTAAAATCATAAGTGATTGCTTTAACGCAGTTCGGTCTGTCTAACCGACCAAAAGTCGCCGACTAATTTAACCAAGTGTAGGGTTATCACTAACTGCTTTAACAAGATGTAGAGTCATAACATCATTGAAGAAAATGGCTGACGGTACAAGCATAGTTTCTGAGCAAGGTGCTAAAGTGTTGGAAAAAGTGTGTAAAAGATGTCATAAGTTAGCTCTATCTGGAGTTAAATGTATTAAGTGTGGTGTTGAAACTCTCACAAGTTGTGCAAACATATTAAAGTTTCCGACAGTGGGTGATAACGAAACAAATTGTTGCAACATCATCGATGAAGATGAAGAAAATGAACTATCTTTTTCGAGTGATAATGAAATAGACATTAATAATTAGACATCAACAAGAGACAATAAGGTTATTAAATCAACATGTTTTGCGAATAAATAACAACGTTGAAAAATTTGTCACTAAACCCTAGTGAAAGTTTAAAAATAAAAATAATTATTATTCTTGCAAAAACTCAGAACCGGCTAAACATTTGGCGAATTTACCGACAAATCCATCGCACTCATATGTCAATGTTGTTAAAAATGGCGAAGTAAACAAAAGCAAATCCAAAACTTTCAACCGATAAAAGATAAAAAGAACAGTAATGTAAATCTAACAATTATTGTTGACACCTCTACTACTAGTATTAAAAAAAATGTTAAGTTTGGTAATCTCATGAACTGTTCTAAACAGTCAACAATAACAAATCAAGAAATTGCTAAAAAGAAGAAAAGAGTTTCAATTTTTGGTAACTTAAATACAAATTCAAATTGAAACATTTCAACAACATTATTAGCGGCTCTTCGAATTTTTAATTTGCATGTGTATAAGCTGCACTGCAATAGAAATGAAGGAACTATAAGATACATCTGGCAAATTACTCTCTCGATGCAAAAGTGGAAAAGCTTCAGTCGAAGTTCCCGGATTCTTACTCGTCTTTTAAGATTGCCGTCCCTCATGAGAAGAAAGAAGATGTCCTATGCTCTTACATTTAGCCAGTGGGTTCCTGCATAAAGCCTTTTTTTTACAGGAACCCCACAGTGATGAAACAAAATTAATATTAGGTGATCTATCTATTTTTCATATAAACGTGCAATGTCTTAGTAATAAAATTGATCAATTATCCTTATTTTTAGAGAGTAATCTTTTTATTATTATTTGTATAAGTAAACACTGGTTACACTCTCTTCGTATTAAAAGCATCAACATTCCAGCATATACTTTAAAAATTATTTTTGTAGAGAATCGACAAAACATGGTGGAGTGGTAATCTTTGTTGACAGTTATATAAATTATATACCTTTGAACCTTACACAATTTAACGTAGCTAACCACGCTGAATTTTCTTGTATATACATATCTGATTTTAATATCATTCTGATCAATACGTATAGGACAGGATTAGGTATAGTTTTAATATTTTTTATAATAAAGTAGAAGAAATTCTTCACAATTTTAACTCTTCACATAAAAAAACAATACTCGTGGGAGATTTCAATCTTAATTTTTGCTCTGAAATGCCTAGCAATGATATTTTAGATTTTAATAATTTAATAGAATCTTTTGATATCAGAACTACTATAGAAAAACCCACAAGGATTACTGTAAACTCATCAATAGGTTTAGATAATATACTGATTAATCTGGAAACTAGCAATTTCTGTATTGTTGTGTTGGAGCCATGTCTTTCTGACCATGCTGGTCAATATATAAGTCTTAAACAACATATTGTGATATCTAATAAGATTTGTGAAGTTGCAAAAAGTTTCATTCAAAATAATATTAATCGACTTATTTTTTTTTTAATTCAATTAATCTGTGTACCCTGTTAAATGATCACATGGCGGCTAATGAAAATGCAACAGCACTAATTAATTGTTTAATTAATAATTCATCTCTGAAAAAAATGAGAGATGATCTAAATCTTTTAAAATAAATTTTTGATAATAATAAAATAAATTAAAGAATTATAGAAATAAAATAATTCAATGCAAACAAGCAGCTTATGGTAAGTTTTTAAATTCTTCCAATAATAAAAGTAAAGATAGTTGGAAACTAATTAATTCAGAGCGCAATTTCGAAAATACAAATCACAAAGTACATTCTGATTTACTTCTCAATGATTTGAATGAATACTTTATTTCTGTAGCGTCAAAAACTATTGATAAGATAAAAGACAGACCAAATGATAATTTTAGTTTGTTAAATATAACGATGACGAATATTAATATTCCCAATGAAGGTTTTGATCTCGAAACTGTCGATGTTGTCGAAGTGTATAATGTAATTAGGACTCTAAAATATTCGAAATGTCTTGACATTTATAATATAAGTAATAATTTATTAAAAGAAATAATTGATTTCATTGTAGAGCCATTAACTTTTCTATTCAATAAATGCATTCAAGAAGGTACTTATCCTATTTCATTTAAAGTAGTTAAAGTTTTACCTTTATACAAAAAAGGAGACTTTTCAATACCAGAAAATTATAGACCTATTTCGATTTTACCAACAATTTCAAAAGTTTTTGAAAAAATCCTAAAATCAAGATTAATAAAATATTTTAAAAACAACAATATGTTAAACATTAGTCAATTTGGTTTCCGTCAAGGACGTTCTTCTACTCAGGCTGTTTTAAATATAATTAATAAAACAGTCGAGGGCCTTGAGCAGAATCAAAAGGTGGCACTCATCCCATGCGATCTTTCCAAAGCCTTCGGCTGCGTTTCACATGAAATCCTACGGGCTAAATTATTTCAGTATGGTATCACTGGAAATACCTTTAGATTGTTTAGTTCTTATTTAGATAATCGTGTGTGTATTAAGTCCAATGCTTCGGATTTCAGAATATTAGAACATGGCGTACCCCAAGGTTCAGTGCTAGGTCCGGTATTTTTCATTATATATACAAATAATTTTAGTAATTTCATGCAGCCTTGTCAAAGTAGTAGGTATATACGCAGACGACACAACTCTTGTAAATAAACATCATGATTTGAGCACACTGGCAGAGGTTTGGAAAGCTAATCTGGAAAAAGCAGAACTTTGGTTTTTATCACATAATCTACTTCTTTATAAAAGCAAAACACAAGAATTGATAAACTCTACAAACAACAATATAGTAAAAGAAAACTCTGTATCCTTATTAGAATTAACATTAGATGATTCGCTTAATGGAAGTGTACATATTACAAACATTAGCAAGAAATTATCTTTTGTTCTCTTTCGTCTTAGAAGGTTGAAACTCATAGTTGACACTTCCACTTTGCGCCTAACTTACTTTGCCCTTTTCCACTCGAAAATATCTTATGGTGTACTTTGGTGGGGAAATGCATCTAATGTAATAAAAGTTTTCAGACTACAGAAAAAAGCCATACGAATTACATGTAGCTTAAATCAAACAGTCTCTTGTAGAAAAAGTTTTATTGACCTTGAAATAATGCCTCTTCCAACAATTTATATATTCGAACAAATAACAGAAATTCATAGAATGAAAACATCGTTTTCTATGAACAAAGACTACCACTCCTACCAAACACGTTCAGCTTCTCTGTTAAGGAAGCCTAAATTTAAGCTAAGTAAATCCGAAAAGAATTCATTAAACCTGGATTTATACAATGTTTTTCCTGAGATTTTTAAAACACTTGAAGGAATAAAATTCAAAAAAACTATAAAACAATATTTACTAAAACATTGCCTTTACACGACAGAAGAATTCTTAAATTTTAATCATTATGTATGACATCAAAATTAAATTTTATTTCATAATTTTTTTAGTATAGTATTACAGGACGTACTATAAACATTAAAATGTAACACAGTCAATAAATAAACTAATCTAAACTAAGCAACCAACAAGCCTAGCCTTGTAAAATTTTACAATGCTCATAAAAATAAAAGAAAATAATGAAAGTTCTTTATGCAATTTATTATAAATATCACGAACTTAAATAATTAGGTTTATGTGAGTAATTATACACATTTATAGTACATTTTTATTCATTGGCGAAACTCATTTGACAACGTCTAGCTAAAAGGCTATAATTTGTTCTACCACCGCCAACTATCTTTGATTCCAAAATAGAGTAAATTTTCTTTTGAAGAATAAAGTAAATTAATAAATAAACGTTATAAAGATGGAAATAAAATTTTGTACGCGGCACGTGCAAAACTATTACAATAAACAAAAAAGCAAAACAATGGTTACAAAATTCTTGAAGACTAACAAATAGTATTTATAAGAAAAAGTATGAGCAAAAATCATTGGAAGTCCAGCGTGAATACGCAAATTGAAATTTGTAAATACGAACTTTGCTGTCGTTACGAGTCATGATAATAGAACATACCAATATTTTAAGAAACTGACTTTGAAAGTAGGGCGGATCTTTACACCGAATATAAACAATAAGGGTGTTACTATAGAAACCGAGAATGCACCTCTGTTGAATATATATATATATATATATATATATATATATATATATATATATATATATATATATTCAACAGAGGTGCATTCTCGGTTTCTATAGTAACACCCTTATTGTTTATATTCGGTGTAAAGATCCGCCCTACTTTCAAAGTCAGTTTCTTAAAATATTGGTATGTTCTATTATCATGACTCGTAACGACAGCAAAGTTCGTATTTACAAATTTCAATTTGCGTATTCACGCTGGACTTCCAATGATTTTTGCTCATACTTTTTCTTATAAATACTATTTGTTAGTCTTCAAGAATTTTGTAACCATTGTTTTGCTTTTTTGTTTATTGTAATAGTTTTGCACGTGCCGCGTACAAAATTTTATTTCCATCTTTATAACGTTTATTTATTAATTGACTTTATTCTTCAAAAGAAAATTTACTCTATTTTGGAATCAAAGATAGTTGGCGGTGGTAGAACAAATTATAGCCTTTTAGCTAGACGTTGTCAAATGAGTTTCGCCAATGAATAAAAATGTACTATAAATGTGTATAATTACTCACATAAACCTAATTATTTAAGTTCGTGATATTTATAATAAATTGCATAAAGAACTTTCATTATTTTCTTTTATTTTTATGAGCATTGTAAAATTTTACAAGGCTAGGCTTGTTGGTTGCTTAGTTTAGATTAGTTTATTTATTGACTGTGTTACATTTTAATGTTTATAGTACGTCCTGTAATACTATACTAAAAAAATTATGAAAGAAAATTTAATTTTGATGTCATACATAATGATTAAAATTTAAGAATTCTTCTGTCGTGTAAAGGCAATGTTTTAGTAAATATTGTTTTATAGTTTTTTTGAATTTTATTCCTTCAAGTGTTTTAAAAATCTCAGGAAAAACATTGTATAAATCCAGGTTTAATGAATTCTTTTCGGATTTACTTAGCTTAAATTTAGGCTTCCTTAACAGAGAAGCTGAACGTGTTTGGTAGGAGTGGTAGTCTTTGTTCATAGAAAACGATGTTTTCATTCTATGAATTTCTGTTATTTGTTCGAATATATAAATTGTTGGAAGAGGCATTATTTCAAGGTCAATAAAACTTTTTCTACAAGAGACTGTTTGATTTAAGCTACATGTAATTCGTATGGCTTTTTTCTGTAGTCTGAAAACTTTTATTACATTAGATGCATTTCCCCACCAAAGTACACCATAAGATATTTTCGAGTGGAAAAGGGCAAAGTAAGTTAGGCGCAAAGTGGAAGTGTCAACTATGAGTTTCAACCTTCTAAGACGAAAGAGAACAAAAGATAATTTCTTGCTAATGTTTGTAATATGTACACTTCCATTAAGCGAATCATCTAATGTTAATTCTAATAAGGATACAGAGTTTTCTTTTACTATATTGTTGTTTGTAGAGTTTATCAATTCTTGTGTTTTGCTTTTATAAAGAAGTAGATTATGTGATAAAAACCAAAGTTCTGCTTTTTCCAGATTAGCTTTCCAAACCTCTGCCAGTGTGCTCAAATCATGATGTTTATTTACAAGAGTTGTGTCGTCTGCGTATATACCTACTACTTTGACAAGGCTGCATGAAATTACTAAAATTATTTGTATATATAATGAAAAATACCGGACCTAGCACTGAACCTTGGGGTACGCCATGTTCTAATATTCTGAAATCCGAAGCATTGGACTTAATACACACACGATTATCTAAATAAGAACTAAACAATCTAAAGGTATTTCCAGTGATACCATACTGAAATAATTTAGCCCGTAGGATTTCATGTGAAACGCAGCCGAAGGCTTTGGAAAGATCGCATGGGATGAGTGCCACCTTTTGATTCTGCTCAAGGCCCTCGACTGTTTTATTAATTATATTTAAAACAGCCTGAGTAGAAGAACGTCCTTGACGGAAACCAAATTGACTAATGTTTAACATATTGTTGTTTTTAAAATATTTTATTAATCTTGATTTTAGGATTTTTTCAAAAACTTTTGAAATTGTTGGTAAAATCGAAATAGGTCTATAATTTTCTGGTATTGAAAAGTCTCCTTTTTTGTATAAAGGTAAAACTTTAACTACTTTAAATGAAATAGGATAAGTACCTTCTTGAATGCATTTATTGAATAGAAAAGTTAATGGCTCTACAATGAAATCAATTATTTCTTTTAATAAATTATTACTTATATTATAAATGTCAAGACATTTCTAATATTTTAGAGTCCTAATTACATTATACACTTCGACAACATCGACAGTTTCGAGATCAAAACCTTCATTGGGAATATTAATATTCGTCATCGTTATATTTAACAAACTAAAATTATCATTTGGTCTGTCTTTTATCTTATCAATAGTTTTTGACGCTACAGAAATAAAGTATTCATTCAAATCATTGAGAAGTAAATCAGAATGTACTTTGTGATTTGTATTTTCGAAATTGCGCTCTGAATTAATTAGTTTCCAACTATCTTTACTTTTATTATTGGAAGAATTTAAAAACTTACCATAAGCTGCTTGTTTGCATTGAATTATTTTATTTCTATAATTCTTTAATTTATTTTATTATTATCAAAAATTTATTTTAAAAGATTTAGATCATCTCTCATTTTTTTCAGAGATGAATTATTAATTAAACAATTAATTAGTGCTGTTGCATTTTCATTAGCCGCCATGTGATCATTTAACAGGGTACACAGATTAATTGAATTAAAAAAAAAATAAGTCGATTAATATTATTTTGAATGAAACTTTTTGCAACTTCACAAATCTTATTAGATATCACAATATGTTGTTTAAGACTTATATATTGACCAGCATGGTCAGAAAGACATGGCTCCAACACAACAATACAGAAATTGCTAGTTTCCAGATTAATCAGCGTGAATACGCAAATTGAAATTTGTAAATACGAACTTTGCTGTCGTTACGAGTCATGATAATAGAACATACCAATATTTTAAGAAACTGACTTTGAAAGTAGGGCGGATCTTTACACCGAATATAAACAATAAGGGTGTTACTATAGAAACCGAGAATGCACCTCTGTTGAATATATATATATATATATATATATATATATATATATATATATATATATATATATATATATATTAGCGGCCTTATAACTCAAAATGAGTTTTAGCCTCCTCAAGCTTCTTCCTCCATCCGTCTTTATCGAGGGCAGCGGTCTTCCAGTTCTTAATATTTGCTTTTTGAAGATCAGCGTTGACATTGTCTTCCCATCTCTTCTTGGGTCTCCCTCTTGGTCTTGTGTAGTGTAGTTTTTGCTGGAATATCTTTTTTGGCACCCTGTTTTCTTCCATTCTCTGGACATGGCCTGCCCAGCGCAGTCTGCTTGTTTTTACAAAACAAACAATATCTGGTTCCTCATATCGTTCTTGTAGTTCGTGATTCGTTAGAATTCTAAATTCATTATTAGAATTTCGTACTGGTCCATAAATTTTGCGTAGGATTTTACGTTCAAATATCCTCAACTTATTTTCATCGTTCGCAGTCAGTGTCCAGGTTTCCGAGGAGTATGTTAATACTGACCTGATTATTGTTTTGTACAGTCTAAGCTTTGTGTTAATACTGATTTGTTGGCTACTAATAAGAGTTGCATATGCATAGTAGCATTTGTTAGCAAGTGCTATTCTTCTCTTAATCTCACTTGAGGTATCATGGTGATGTGTTACCATGCTGCCGAGATATATGAAATCTGGTGATACTTGGAAGGCGTAGTTTTCAACTTCCAATTGGTGCAGATTAAATTCTGATCTGGTCACCACTAGGACTTTAGATTTTCCTTGGTTTATTAATAGTCCTACTTTATTCGCGGCGTTATTAAGAGCAATAAAACTTTCCTGCAACTTATTCCAGTGTCTGCTAATAATTACAATGTCGTCTGCATACGCCATGAGTTGATATTCATGGTAGAAAACATTTCCATCTAGTTTGAGTTGCGAATCTCTTAGTTCCTTTTCTAATACTATATTAAATAGAAAGCATGCTAGGGCGTCGCCCTGCTTCAGACCCTTGTTGGTTTTAAATTTATTTGAGGATACATTGTGTAACTGGACTACGCTGTGTGTATTCGTCATCGTCATTTTGCATAGTCGTATGAGTTTACAAGGAAAGCCTAAATCAGCCATTGCTTGCCAAATTTGAGCTCTCTCTATGCTATCATACGCGGTTCTAAAATCGAGGAATAAGTGGTGAGTTCTGACGTCGTATTCCCAGCTTTTCTCTAAGATGTGCTTTAGCGTGAAAATGAGGTCATTACTGGATCTATTACGTCTAAAGCCCGCTTGGTAACCTCTGTTGAATACCTTAAGTTTATATAACGGAATGTATTAGAACGAAACAAATGCCAATTAATTGGTAAACTGGTCATAACTTGAAAAACCATTTGAATTATTATTTACTGTATCATGCAAAATCCGACCAAAACTTGCAAACCCTGTAGACTAGTGTACACATCTCTTTTTAAATTAACCCTTGTACACTTATCAGTAAGACTCCAGCCTGAAACTCATTCACTTGATTCACCCTTAAAACAGTCTGCATTTCTTTTCGTGAAATAAGCATCACTCCAATCTATTTCTGTTATAAATCAATAAAATCGTTCTTTCATTTCTAAGGATCATCATCTGTCGAAAAAAAGATAACGGCTTCTGATGTGGAAACACATGCTCGAGGTTCCATTTTGTCCAATAATCATTGTAGTACCGCTTCTAAACGTAGGTGACGTAATAAACTGCCAAAACCAATAGTAAAGCTTAGAAATCGATGACGTCATTGATGACGTGCAACCGTAAATATCGTGGACCGACTATAGTAAGAGATTGGTGTTTTTTCCCAAATTTAGGCCGCTTATTTTTGCTATTGCTGATGTTGTAGATAGAACAGGTCACTTAGCAAGTGCGTCTGTACAAGATTTTTCAAATGTTAATTTCATTAAATACAACGCAAGTAATACAGAAGAATCGCAGTTATTTATTATGCTCGTAGCAAAACCACAAATTTCTGTAAAATGAAATCAGTTGTAACGAGTATTACAAATTTCCATCCAGAATTGAAATTTCTGTAAATTACATATTTCTCAACGCAATAGATCTGTAGGTTTACATACAGAAAACAGAATTGCAGCATAAAATTCCACCCGGGATAACTGCCACTGCCTCTCTAATAGAAACCGTATATGGTTATCTATCTACATATAAAAATTATGTTACATACACTTTTACACATAGAGATTTTCAAAAGGGTATCTTTATAAATAAAAAAATTAATAGGCATATTACACTTTTTGTGGATACCCGGTAATCAAAATCATGACAAATAATTTTATGAGGGTCGAAGCAACTAAAGAAAATTACGCCAGAAGATTTAAAAATATACGTCTGATTATTTTAAATATTAGTTCATTAATGAGAGTTTATGATCATTTTGATACAGTAAAATTACTAATAAATAAAACGTTATCTATTCAGTGCAATATGATGTTTTAAGGTAGGTAAGAATATGGGGTATGAAATGAAAAATAAAAAAATGTACAAATTGTAATTAAAAATATACATTATTATTATTATTATTAATAATATTTTTACTATATATTTTATAATTTTTTGTAATTATATAATTCTATATACGTAACCTCATTTTCGTAATTGTATTTACATTATTTTGGTTTACATACGATTCCTTCTTGTTGCCGGTATCCTTCTGTAACATAGGATGCACTTTGTTGTTGAGCATCTTCCTCATGGTAGGAAGAGTTGTAGTTGGCGGGTGGTACTTGAGCGGGCGACTCTCCACGCGGACAGTCCCGTTCCTGGGGCCCAAAGGCCGCGCAGGCCGGCTGCGCAGCACCTGCACTCCGGCCGCGGGGTGCGCACACTCCTGCCGCTCCTGCTGCAACTGCCTGCGGATCCTGCCTCGCAGCTCGGGGTCTCCCCGACACACCCTCATCCAGCGCCGGTTCACGCGGCTCGCCGACACCACCAAGTCTCCGTCCAGGTGCCTGCAACACGCAACATACATGTAAATATACAATATACCACGAACAAGGAATATAAAAAGACTTACCTGAAGATGTTGGCGACGATCTCTGTCGGTAGTTCCCCGACAATGTCTCTGGACTGGACTTGACTAAAGGTGAACAACAGTTTAACCCAAGCGTTTATCATGATGGTAGTATTCTAGCTCCAATGTGTACAAGACAACAAATGGAAAACGAATGATTACATCTGGTTAAACTACCCCTTATATATCCTGGACTAATGAGTTGAAGTGCGACCACCCGTAAACAACCAATCCTAGACAAATCAGACTGTTTAGCCAACCGTAATGCAATGTAATCCAGCATTTATTCGTAACTACCTAGATATAATATTCTTACTACCGATTGTCATCCTTTCAACGTTAAAATCTACAAACTATGGCAAATTTAGGTGATTTTGTCTAGAAGATCATATAAATTTTATATAACGGAGACCATATAAAACAATTACAAAAATGAGGAATGCTGGCATAATAAATCCTTAAGCAAATCTTAGACTGAACTAGAAAGGCATGGCACCCAGACATGATAATATTACATAAAAATTATGATTTATGTGGAGGAAAAAGAGGAAAATTATATTTATTAAACCTGTATAATAAGGCACTAAAAGAAACAATAATTAAAGGATTGGGAGACAGATAAAGCCACACTCATATTTAAAAGAGGAGATAGCAAGCTTTTCCAAAACAATCGGCGAATTTCTTTATTAAGGGCAATCCTCACCTTACTATCTATATTTTGCCGGAAGGGTCGGGTGTAAGGGAAATGAGCAGTAGGCGGAGTTTATTTATGACATTGAACCCTGTGTACAGTCCGAAAGACAATTCATTCCATGTTACCAATGCAGTTTTCTGCATCCCCCAGTGCAGAAGCTGCCAGCCAGTGTTTAGCAGTTTAGCGGTATCACTAAATATACGAAGTTATTTTAAGAAATTAATTTAAATTTGCGATTGTTTAATTTTGAAATATGTTATTAAAAATATTATAATTTATTAACAAAAGGGGTGTTATACATATTTTTTATCTATATTTTAAGCATTAATAATAAATAGTTACCATAAAATTTCTGAGAATTTAAAGCCATTTCAATTTCGTGCAAGTTTTCTCAGAATTATCGGGATACGGGATTATAGATTAGAAATGGGTGGACCAATTATTCTTTTAATTTTGGATGGAATAAATTTAACTGTTAATTCATATTTACATTTCATTTAAAACTGTTCCATTCCTAAGTAATTTCAACTAAGAACTACTATCAGTTTTAACATAATTTTCAAATTTTATAACAAAACATTGTTTCATATAGCAAGGGCAGAATGTAATAAATCTAATTCTTATTTTTGCTGTGGCCATGAAGTTCATACTAATTTTGTTCCATGTTGTACATTTTTTTTTAATTTTATGAGATAACTTATTTTTCAGTATTCATATTTTTCTAGTTTTATAATATATTCATTTTCCGTTTATACCTATAATCTACTATTTTGCAATTTATGTGAAAATTAATTAATTTTTCTTGTATATTGTTACCCAAAAAGCGTCCTATTTTGTTATTTTCATCTTCTGTTCCTTGGAATACAGTATCCCATAGAGCTAATACGGTTTGTTCTGCCGAATTTACTTAACTTTGGGGATTATAAAGGCACTTACATTCTTTTACTTTATTACCATTTGAACTATGTGGAATTTTTTAATATTACCTGTAAGATAAGCATGAGCTTATGGTACAAATTACAAGTTCATTTGGGGTGAGATAGTTAGATAGTTTACCATTTGAATCAAAGAGTCGTTGATTTTGTAAATGTTTTGTACAAAATTAACAAATTTTCTAAAATGTTCATAATTATTTTAAACATAATTCCTATTACCAGTTATAAAACAATATGTACATGATTTCGTTGGATCCGGGATATTGATCAAGGAGTCAACAATTTTATTTTCTATCCATGATATTAATTCTAGGTATTGTTACTTAATTCCTTTTATAAACTATATTTCAAATAGTATTTTATTTGCAAATCTTATCAAGGAATATAATATTATTCATAAATTAGTTAGGTATAGGTTTCTTATTAAAATTAAAGCTTTTATTAACGCAATTGTGCAATTGTTAGATCTAAATAATTTATGTTCTTCATTTAATTATTTTTATTTTAATGATGTTTACTGAAACTAATTTGTTTCTATTACATTACTTGGATAATATTTGTTTGATTACATATTTTATGCCTTTGTGGAATGTTTTCCTTACGAGATTTCGAAAGTCCACATAATACAAACACGAACGATTAACGGGATTTTATTGTAGTACCTGAATGTGTCCCTTTCTGTGTGGATCATGGTCTCTTCAGGTCTTTTCAGATGACACGTTGAATTTAAATTAGCTCCATAATTTTTATTAAGTATTAATATTTAATTTTCTTCATACAAGTCACCTTGGATAGTTAGTTCATTTATACAAAAATCGCAGTTAAATTTCTGTAAAACATTGTAAGCTAAGTAACCTGTAAAATACACAATAGAGCAAGTTTTAAGAGTTACTCCAAGTAAGTCCAACAATTTTTCTTTAAAGCGTTTAAAATTTAGAATTCCTCACGATACACAAAAAGTCTCTTTGTATCGTGAAATTCATATGATGATTTGGCGCAAAGTTATGAATTCTTTAAACTTCCTGAATTTTGAGCGTTTTGAGTTCTAACTTGGTTAATTTTGACAAATACGGATCAATCTTTGAAAGCTAATGACTAGCTAAAATTGTGAGATGAAGCGCAAATTAATAGGATGCCAAATCCATAAAAACTTTAAAACAAGTTTCAGTTACCTTCCCAAAAAAACAAGCAATTTAAATTTTAAAAATTCATTACTTCGCACCAAATCATCGTAGGACCACAAAATTTTGAACGCTTTAAAGGGAAATGATTGGACTTTATCGACATGCTAAACAATTGAGTCCACGATTTTTTTTGCACTTAATAGAAAATTTTAAACTTTGAAATTTTTTGAAATCATGAACACTTTTTTGACGGTGGTAGCAGGGGGTAATGTGAATTTAGCGTCACATTAACTTCCATGACTAGGGAAGAAACTTTAAATTTATCAGAACTCAAAGATTCATCCACGATACACAGAGTCTCTTTGTATCCTGGATCCATCCATTTTCGACCAAATTCAACTGAGTTATGGTCTGAATATTTGGCATTTTAGTTGCGCTTTCAAATGGCCGATTTTTTTTTGCCTGTCATTGTAAATTCATAAATAAATACAATACAATTTTTTAAAGTGAGAATCATCAAGAATACAGTAGCTAGCTGCAAGTAGTCACGGTATTCATAGGAAAAAGAAAAGTTGCAACAAATATCAACGTTCTGAGTATACAACGCTGGAACGATGCAAACGAACTTATTTCCTTATATCTAGCCAGCATATAGTAATATACCGCTGATCCCGTATCTTTCCAATGTACTGGAAACACCTTTACCAAAGCGTAATAGTAAATAATAGTAATAAAAATATTTTAAAGTTCGTGCTGTAGAAATTTTATTATCAATAAGCAGTATTAAATGATTATTACAGTATTATGTACAATAATTCATTACTTTCTTCAAATTTCTATATTTATTTATTTTATTTTAAATAATAAATGTGACTGAAACACTATCTTCTTGCTTGATGAGCATGCGCACTAAGTGCACTGTAACAGCTGTGTGCAATGCAAGATATATCTCTATTAAGCTTTGTTAAACGTGTCGATCGCGGAGGATCAGTGGTATATTACTAATAGGTATATGGGTATATTACTAATAGGTATATGCTAGCCAGTATCTATTTTACCTTCTTGT
This sequence comes from Stenolophus ochropezus, assembly GCA_035578165.1. Lineage (NCBI taxonomy): Eukaryota > Metazoa > Arthropoda > Insecta > Coleoptera > Carabidae > Stenolophus > Stenolophus ochropezus. The sequence continues at coordinate 16,091,541 of JAQOWZ010000019.1, read as the reverse complement.
TTTATGGTTTATATTGTATCTACTAGATGGCAGAAAAGTAACACATGTTTTTGTTGTGCCATCTCTACGTGAAAGTTGCGAACTAGTATGCTATTGTGCTGCCCACTGACGACATAAGTTTTCAAACGCATTACAAGGAAAACCGTTACGTTATTCCTCTATAATTACTTTAAAACTCACTGTCATTGACATTCAGATTTCTTAAATTTTAAATAAATTTATACTGCCCAAAAAAAATATTTATCTACAACTATTGAAATATGGGTACAATATACGTGTGATACTACATATAATATACTACTCATATTACACAAGTGTAATATGAAAAGTTATATACACGCTACACTTTTCTGTAATAAATAGAGCATATAATTTAACACATAACATTTTAATAAACTGTTAATTTATTAATAATATATTTTTTATTATAAATATCAATATAAATGATTATAAAAGTATAATAAATACAATTTGAATAGTTCTTTTGACATCTAAGTGCTACTGTGGCGCTATCTTTTAAGCTATATATGAACTACTCACACCTCACTGAATATTTAACAAATAATATCAGAATTTTGATATGCCTGATAGTTGTAGATAAAGTATAGTATTTGACTCGCATAATATGGCTACATATTATGCTTGTTAAATAATATACTATTTTTCATTGCATAGTTTGTGTACTTGATTACAATAAACAACTCATATTTTATGTTAATTCCAAATTCCATCCCTTGTGTCAAAATCACTAATTAGCAGGTAATTGAAATTTTATTTCCGCAATAATTGCAATTGATTATTACAAAGTCAGTAATAATTTAATTTATTATTACTCTGAAAAAAAATTGTTAAATTATTTCTTTGATTACAACAAATTTAGTCATTTTTTTCGTTTATTAGCTCGACTGTTTTGATTGTAATAAATCTTTAGGAAAAAAATTACATTCAATTTAATTTATTGATGATTTTTTTCATCCATACCTTAATCACGTGTTTAAAAAGTTTGCATTATTGGTAGATAGAACTAATACTGGTTTCTTGCATAGATGTTTCTCGCAAAATTCTTCCCGTAAGCATAATTTCTTCGTTGATGTGCCCCACATGATTGCTGCTAAACAGTTTGGGACCTTTCGAAATATTTTTTTTACGAAATATAGTTTAGTCGACACATTATTCAATTATTATATGATCCACATTGTATAATAATTGACGTTATGAAAGGATAAATTTAATGTTTTCCCTATGAAATTATGTATATTGTAACCGACAGTCTCCTGGTTAAACTTATAGCGCATGACGCCAGATGGCACTGTGTTCGAAATACACAGCCTATAAGTATGTAATGTGTGCTATTACTCACGAGAATGAAGTCTGTCATCACGAGCGAAAGCGAGGGTTGTAAATCATTTGAATGAGTAGTACCCGTTACATGCGAAAAGAATACTGTACTTTATCCACAACTATAACAATGTAATTATTTCTAGTGTTAATTAACTACAGTTTAAGCTTAAAAAGAAAAGAAATGTATAAAAAATGACAAACCTATCGTAACTTTAGCTGTTTATGTAGAAAAAACTATTTAAAAGTAATTTTTGCACGATCGGGTTTTTTTAGGGTTTCCAAGGCAGTAGATTTTATTTACAAATTACTGATCGGTAAGTGATTTGGTACTGATCGGTAAAAGTGATGTGACTGATCGGTAAGTGATGTGACTGATCGCGTGCTTAACTTCCGATCTAGAGGCGGTGAAATAGCATTAATAAAAAATAAATATACAATTTTTAAAGCTTTAAATTAATCTTTTTTATTGAAAACAATACTAAAATTACAATTTGTACAATTATTGAATGTTGTTGGAGTGTTTTCTGCAATAGTCTTCTTCACCAGTACAATATTTTCTGTGTTGGATACTGTATCTTCAATTGAAGTACTTGGAGCTTGTGAAACGGTGGAATTTTCATGTAAATTTTTTTTTGAAAACTCAATTTTGTTCTGCACTGAATCCTTTACATATCCTTCGGCAACAGAAGACGAGCGCCACCCACCATGCCTTTTAAGGCCTAAAACTTCAATGCCTTGGTTCGCCAGAAAGGTAGCCGAACTTCGTCTAAACGCAATTTCGGTGTAAGAAAGAAGATCTGATAAATTCAGGCATTTTGCGATCTTGGCAGGCCAACTTCCTATCGTATTTTTACCTACTATTTGATTGGTAACTTTTCCATTGCGCATAGCCAAGAAAAAATGAGAAGACTTTGAATATTTTGGTCGTAACGTCAAATATTTTCTGTAAAGATCCAAATAATTAATTGTTTCGTTTTCTTGAGTGGTAATCGTGAAGGTTCGCGTTATGTTAGTTTTTGTATTGGGAATATGGATTATAATAAACGATCCATTATCTTGAATATCTTCTATTTTCATATTATATAATTCTTCTCTTCTGCACGCACCTGCAATTCTAAATATCATAGCTACTTTTACATTTAAATAAACTTTATCGGGAAATTCCTTAAGAAACTTATACATATCTCTTTTTGAAAATACTTTAGATTTCTTCCGCCGATATCCAGTATTACTTCTCTTAAGAAATGCAATTAATGTAGTAAATTTTGAAATATCAACTGCATTGTTTAAAAAGATTGTAGCCTTGAGCATGGAGTACTCAGCCCATAAACTGCCTGGAGATCTAAGTTTCTGACTTCTCAGTACAAAATAGGCCAACAGTACCTTTTCTGTGATATTTTCATATTTTTTCTCACCACACCACGCTTGGAAGATTTTGAAGGTATTTTTCATATCTCTCTTTGGATTTTTGTGGTATAATTGAAGAACATCCTACATTACATACATTTTCCAGATCCGAATCGTCACTTCCTTCCATTTTTCTCAAAAAAAATCTTTATTTTAGAATGAAACAATTTGACAGATCACTCAATAAATCTCAAACGAAATATCAAGTAATGTTTACATTTGTTCATGTAACATAACAACGTTAACAAAACAACGATCAAAGCTTACTTAAAAATAACAATTTTTTTTATAAATGTCAAAATAATTTTTTTAGGCGGCTGGTACATAAATTGTTGTTCTTCGTATCTGTTGGCAACCTTAAAGCATCAATTTTTATTTGACATCTGTCAAAGTCAAAATTTTTGGCCGCTAGTTTGTTCATTATTGATTTACATAGTTCATATTAATGTGATTAATTATTTTAGAATATAATAACAAATGTAAGTAAAATCTTAACTATTCCTTTATAAATATTAATGAAAAAGTAATGAATTTGTGAGTAAAAATAGTGGCCGTAAAGTAAATGCGGCCGTAAGGCAAATGCGGCCGTAAAGTAAATGCGGCCGTAAAGTAAATTTTGACAGATGTCAAAAATTGATTTTGAATGAAAATTCATAATTTCTTGTTGTAATCGGCTAAAAAAATGTTGTGTGCATCTCGGCTAAAAGTTCTTTTTGGGCCTCATCTGATTTGTAGCCTCGGCTTTGCCTCGGCTGCAAACTTCGGTTTCGGCCCAAAAAGATTACTTTTAGAACCTTGATACACAAATAACTATTAAATAATTCTAAATTATAATTTGGTTATTATTGGGCCGATCGTGCAAAAAATATAATAAACATTGCGGCCAGTAAGTGCTTCCTACCGGTTTCGGATATATTGGAGATCTCGACTTCGTCTCGATCTCCAAACTACTCATCAACCGGTAGAGTGCCCTTACTGCCCTTAATACTTAAATAACTATTTGTTTTTACTCCTTTGACAGGTAAGGTTTAAATTTGACATAACGATTGAATAATATTATTCCATCGAACTGTCAATATTATTCACTTAACAACAGTAACGAAGGTCATTAATTGATAAAAAAAAACATTGAATTTTAGGCACTTTATTTGACAGTTATGAATAAAATTGATTATTATTCACAAGTGAGTAAAGTGCTACTTTATACACAATATTGTCAGTTTTAAAATACAATAACAAAATAATTCATGAACATATCATATTTTATATAGCATATCGTTAACAGTCGAGTATATTATACGTGATAACTTAAAGAACTAACATATGGAAAATTAGTATTTCATTCAATTATAATATAATATACTACTAAAGTTTTGTGATATATATAGCCTCGAACATTTTTTGGTAGAAAATATTTATTTAACAATGTAAAAAAAAATTAGAAAATAATATTTTACAGAATATATACAGGGTAGTGACCGCGACCCCGGAACATAGGACTTTCACATGTAAAATCATACTTTCTTAATTTCCTGCTTCCCTAATTATTTTAGGTAAAAAAGCTTTAAATAAAAGTTGTAGAGCATAGAATTATACATTAGAATAAATAGACAGAATTAATTTTACATGTCTTATAACGGCAGAAATTAAATATGAAAATACTGAAAATTAGCTCAAAAATAGGGATAGCCGTGGAAATGAAACAAAATTGTAAAGAAAAGATTGACGTTTTATTATCACTAACATTCGATTTTAAATTATATTCTTTTGACAGATAAAACTTCAATCTTTTCTTTACAATTTTGTTTCATTTCCACGGCTATCCCTATTTTTGAGCTAATTTTCAGTATTTTCATATTTAATTTCTGCCGTTATAGGACATGTAAAATTAATTCTGTTTATTTATTCTGATGTAGAATTTTATTCTTTACAACTTTTATTTGAAGCTTTTTTACCTAAAATAATTAGGGAAGCAGGAAATTAAGAAAGTATGATTTTACATGTGAAAGTATATACATTACTTTGTATTTAACACATTTTTAAGTTACATTTGTAATATTTTTGTAACGGATGGTAATTTTTACCAATACACTACAATAAAATAAAAATGTGAGTTCTTGCCAAACCGAGCTATTTTAAATAGGTCGACTTTCGGAGCGTGGAAAGACGGGTTGTTAAAATAAATACGCAAACAATTTACTTATATTAAAAATAAACATATAAAAATTAAAATAAAAGTTTTAACAAAAATAATATAATTCAATAAGTTATTTACCAAAATCGTTATTATAATTTAGATCTTTCTTTCTCGGATTCTGACTACCCACTACTGTATATTTTAATCAGAGACTTACTTTGGATTTTTACATAATCATCAAATATCAGTGATTGCAATGGAAAAATTTATATTCATTATATATTTTGCAGGTTCATTACATTGCACTCATACGTCATAAATTATCAACGCAACTTTATAAAACATCAGACGCGAAATAATCAAATTAAAGTAATTTGATATCTACTTTCTAAAGTTGAAAGGGTATTGCCTTTTACAATAGACAATAAGAATTATAACCAGTGATACTTCTTTAAAGTGATAAATATATTTTCTTTTATTATCATGGCTGTCTGATTTTTTTCTCGTACTACAGACGGGCTGTTGCAACATTTATGATCTTATCTGACGTAGAATTTAATTTTGAACAACTTTGTACTTTTATAGTTATGTTCTAAATTTACCAAGAGAAAGAGTATCCGCATTTCATTTAAATCCCATTTTAAAATCCTATATTCCTCATTCCGTTGCACACATGTACATATATTTTGTTTATTATTCGTATTATGTAATATTTTCATTAATTGTTATTTTGTTGTCCTAAATAAAACATTGTCAAAAATCATTTATTATGATCGTTTTTGCAACGTGATTTTATTCTAGGTAAAAGAACAGAATACAATACTGAAATATTTTATAGATAAGTTTAGGAACGTGAATTAATTTTAAGCAGGGCATGTAAGCGAAAAAATACTGGTTAACAGTTAAGCCATATTGAGAATGTTATACAAATAAAGGTTTTATTTCGAAATCCAGTTTTAAAAATTGGAAACCGTTTAATATAACGGTTAATAAAAATATAATTAAAATGTTTTTTTAAAAAATAATATTATAGACCAATTCAAAGCCATTATGTTTCTTGCTGCATACAAAATCAAACTCGAATATATACAAAAATTCATATAATTCAGAGAAATGTACGTAAGTCATGTTTCAATTGTAACTTAATGACTAAAGCTGACTAAGAGACTATCTGTTTTTAGGACTCTCCAATAAAATGTAAATTGTAGAAAGTGTCATGACCCATATATTCATATTCGATTAAAAATTTAACAGATAGAAAAAAAAAATATTTCAAATTTTGAAAAGATTTTGCACCTGTACAGGTTTATACAGTGAGAAATTTAGAGACTTTACGATATACAGTCGTTTGATAAGTATTTACTTATTGGGGGTGTTTGATATTCGAAATATTTTTTTATTTTCTGAAAGAGATAGAGATTTATTTCTGAGGGAGTTAGGGATATTCTGATGGAGATGAATACATATATATAAAGAGGAAAAATATCGGTCTCTCTAGTATACAACACCTGTGTAAGTGTGTTAATATCATGGCTTCAGCATCCGTTTTTGAATTGGACCTCGATAATCTGGTACCTTCAGAAGATGGTCCGAGCAGTAAGGAGAAGATTATAGTACACTCCAACATTCAGCTCCGAGGACCTGTGGAGGAAGTTATAAACCTCATCGACGACGACGACGACGACGGCGACTGGTTAACATCTCCAGTGCGAACCCAGATGGTCATAGCTAGTGAACCATCTCCAACGACATCCATGACCTCTGAAAATACAACATCTATCGTTGATGAGATACTTGATAAGGCGGTATCTTCAATATGGTCAGAGGATACAAAAAGTTTAAAGAGACATCGAGATGAAGAGGTTTATTCGGAGGAGTTCAAGCGACCTTGTTTGTCTGCAGGCGAGTCTAGTGAACCGTACGGTCAGCAACTCGATTATAGTGAGGAAAATCCCCCGGATAATGATGACGTCGATTTTCCTGAGTTATTTCCTGACAATCAACTTGATGTCCTCGTTGGAGCAGCAGCAACTGTAGATTACAAATATCTTATTCCGCCAAACAAAGATATCCGCGACAACAATGACCGATTGTTGGATGTTCTAGCCATTCCTCTAGGCAAGAATAGAAAAGCTTTCATATCCATAGGTCTTGACCCTAATTATGGTATGCAGGTAGTAGTGCGAGTGCTCGGTGATGTGTACAAAAAATTATATTTCAATGTTCCTGACTTCAATAAATTTATAAATTTTTTAAAATTTGTTCAATCCGGAGAAGCTCCCCTAAATAAAAAATATATGATGTGCGGTAAACAATTCACAGTAATTCCCAAAGGACAGCTGAAATATCAAATAAATAACAAATATCTAGTGTTAAACAGAGAATATATAGAGAATTTAATTAGTTTAGAATTAGTAATAACTCAGAATATTTTAAAATATAATGTTAAATACTTTAATATATATAATATTTATAAGAAAATAATTCAAGACATAGCTGTATATAGTATAAGATTTAAGTATAAGTTAGATGTAAGCCTGTACAAATATATACATATAGAAAATGTAGTTTTTAAGAATCTTTATATTGAGCTATTTACGTGTTATTATTATAAGACTTATAAAGATTTGATATGTATACATGAATTTATTGAAACAGAAAAGAAATATATAATTTAAAAATTAAATAAATTAATTTTAATATCTACAACCTTTCAAATGTCGTGATTATATATATATATATATATATATATATATATATATATAATAATATTTACAACTTACTTAGTAACCTTTATAGTTTCTATTCAATTAATTCAAATAAGAATTTTGTATAATATCCCCAAGTTCAGTGAATCAGGTAAGGAAATCTCGTACTGTTAACGGTAAACCGTGTTAAGTTTGAATACAAAGGACTAAGGGTAGCAGAACCCACACAATAGCCTCACTCAGGTAGTTTCTCCCCATTCATGCGCTATTAAGCAAATATATGTATTTATATTGGAATCAAATAAATAGAAAGCGTTAGTTTCTTCATAACATTGAAACGGTGACAAGATGGACCCGCAATATACTGAGTTCTTTAACATCTGTGAAGGAATTATTGAGACTTCTGTAAGAAGAGATGAGGTTCAAGAGAATTTTAATGCATTTTTTCAAACGTGTGAAGCCATCATTGATGAGAGTCTTAATCAGAGTGGAGCCGGTGTTGTCCGTTATACAATAGTCGCAGAAAACATGGGGTTATAGAGATTATGAATAATGATAATTCATGTCTTCCAAGAGCACTCATAGTTGCAGAAGCCCTGTGTAATAAAGAACAAAGTTTTAAAAACTTAGTAAATAACAAACAAGGTATTCTAAGCTTGAGGGCACGTGAATTATGTTTAAAGGCAAATGTACATATCCCTGAAAACGGAGCAGGCATAGATGAACTTACAGAGTTCCAACGGTATTATTCTCAATATAACATATGTGTATATCAGCATAATAGTCGCGGGAAGGTGATATTTGAGGGATCAAAACATAAAAAACTTCCAAGACTGAATCTTCTGTACCATCAAAAGCATTACAATGTTATAAAAAGTTTAACAGCAGCGTTTTCTTGCAAATATTTTTGCGAAGAATGTCACGTAGCTTACAACGTAAGAGCCCGGCACTCGTGTGAAAATATTTGTTATTTATGCAAACATTCTCCGCAATGCTCTATTATTCTCAACTTCATTAAATGTGATATATGTGGAAGAAGTTTTCGAGGACAAAAATGTTTCGATAATCATAAAATTTCAGTATGTAAATCAATAAAAAAAATGTGATAAATGTTAAAAAGTGTACCTTAATGAAAGAAAATTTCGTCAACATGTTTGTGGTGAGATATATTGTAATATGTGTAAAAATTATAAAAAATCTGGACATTTATGTTACATGCTGAAAGATAAAACAATAGCTAGAGACAATAGCTTGTTTATTTATTATGATTTTGAAACACGTCAAGAAAAACCTACCGATAATGGTAATTTTGAACATGAAGTAAATTTATGTGTAATACAGCAATCGTGTTCCGCTTGTTACAATAGTTTCGACTTAAAAAACTTTTGTAGTTCATGCGGCATACGACAACATATTTATACAAAAGATCCAATTAAACATTTTTTGGAATATGTATTTCTCCCTAGAAATTCGTTTTCTTCAGTGGTATGCATCGCACATAATGCAAAAGGTTGCAAAATTTTAATGATACAATACAATCACACCAGATTTTTAGACTCAATAAATTATCTACCGATGCCTCTATCTTCATTGCCTAAAACTATGGATTTACCATCTACAATAAAAAAAGGTTATTTTCCTCATTTTTTTAATAAACTGGAAAATAAAAATTATGTTGGACCATTACCTTCTACTGAATATTATGGGGTAGACAGCATGACTAGTTCTATACGTCAAAACTTTTTAGCCTGGTACAATAAACAGGTACAGGAAAATGCTATATTTGATATGCGGAAAGAAATCGTAGAGTATTGTATATATATATATATATATATATATATATATATATATATATAATATATATAGGTTCAGCACTCCAGGCCTAGTAGGCCCATGGCTTGATTGCACAACTTCTTCCATTCTTTTCTATTACTTGTTTTTCGTTTCCAGTCCTGTATTCCTAGTTCTTTTAAATCTTTTTCTACCGCCTCTATCCATTTTGTCCTTGGTCTGCCTCTCCCTCTTCGTCCTGTTATTCCTCCTGTTAGTACTTGGTTTGTTATTCTCTCTTCTGGTAATCTTGTGACATGCCCTAGCCATCTCATTCTTTGCGCTCTTATTACATTTGTAATTGATGGTTCGCCATACATTTGTAGCAGCTCATTGTTTGAACGCCTTAACCAAAGGTCTCCTTCTTTTTTCCCTCCATAAATTTTCCTTAACACCTTTCTTTCCCAAATTTCTAAGATATCTTTTTCTTTCTTGTTCAGTTTCCAGAGCTCACAGCCATATATAACAATTGGTCTTATAATGGTCTTATATAAGCGCACTTTTACTTTTTTTGAAATATTTTTCGACCTTAATACTCTCTCTAATGCAGCCTTACATTTTGTACCTTTTGCTATTCTTTCTTGCACTTCTTTCCCTTCATCACAGTTGTTTGTTATTGTTACTCCCAAGTAATTAAATTCTTCCACTTTTTAAAAACCATATTCTATTCCCCTTGTTGTTGTCCACTTTAATATTGCTTCTTGGTTGTTTCCTTGTTCCGCCCTCACTACCATGTATTTCGTTTTTTCTTCATTTATCTTTAGACCTTTGCTCCTTGCTGACTCTTCTATTCTTTTTAACGATGTTATTAAGTTTTCTTTAGTTCTGGCTAATATAACAAGGTCATCGGCGTAAGCCATTACTTGTGTTCTTTGGGAGTATATAGTTCTTCTAGTTTGTATTTGGCTATCTTTTATGGCTCCATCTAGTACGATATTGAACAGTGTTGTCGATAACGGATCTCCTTGTCGTAAACCTCTTTTCACTTTAAATTTTTCTGAGATGTATCCACTTACTTGCACTTTATAGTTCGTTTCTTTCATGGTCATCTGTACCAGCCGTATTAATTTAATTGGTATTTACATCTCCCTCATTACTTCATATACTCTTTTACGTTCTACAGAGTCGTATGCCTGTTTAAAATCCAAAAAAACCATGTATACCGGTAATTTTTGTTCTATACTATTGTCCAATATTTGCTTGAGGGTAAAGACTTGGTCCATTACTGATCTATTTTTTCGGAATCCACATTGGTATTCTCCTAGTTTCGGTTCTGTTATGTTTGTCAGTCTATTTTTTATTGCTATTGCGAGTACTTTATATGCAACGTCTAATAAAGCAATCCCTCTATAATTCTCGTATTTCGTTACGTCACCTTTTTTGTGCAGTGGGCATATTATTGCATCCTTCCATCTTCTTGGCATAACTTCTTTTCGCCACACTTCTTCTCTAATTTTATGTAACATCTCTTCTATTTCTTCTCCCCCCGTTGTTAACATTTCTGCGGTGACTCCGTTCTCTCCTGGTGATTTATTATTTTTGAAATTGTTTAAAATTCTCTTGATTTCATCCTTGCTAGGTGTTTCTACTGCCTCTGTTGTTATTATTTCGTTCTCTTCATTTTGCGTACTATATTCTTCCTCTTCCTCTTTAAAGACTTCCTTGAAGTACTCTACCCATCTCTTTAGACTGTCTTCCTCTCCTCCTATTAATTGTCCTTCTTTGTTTTTGCAGAACAACATTTTTCCTTGCCAGCCTTTCTTTTCTCTTCTTACTTCCCTGTAAAATTGTCTGGTTTGTTTCTTTACATACTTCATTTCCATATCTTTTAGTCTCTGTTCTAGATTTTTTCTTTTCTTTTCTCTGCAGATCTTCTTTGCTCGTTTTTTGCACTGCTCGTATTGCATTTTATTTTCTGTTGAGTCATTCTGCAGCATTTTTATTCTGGCTTTTTCTCGTCTAACTATGATCTCTCTACATTCTTCGTCATACCATTCTTTTGTTGGTTTTCTTTTGTCATTTTTTAGTATTTCTGCTCCTTTTTGTATCGCCTTCTCAAATTTTTCCCACTTTTCTTCAATATTGTCATTATCAGAAATTTTTATATTTTCTGTTATATTTGTTTGGAAATCATTTTTTATTTTTTCATCCTTTAATTTGTCCATATTATATCTTTTGTTTCGTTTCAGGGTTGTATTGGGTGGTGGCGGTTTTCTATATTTTAATTTGGCTTTTACCATAATGTGGTCGCTATCGACATCTGCTCCTCGGTAACTTCTTACGTCCATTACATATTTCATGTGTTTCCCTTCTATTAATACGTGATCTATTTGGTTTATTATCTTTTTATCGGGTGATATCCACGTTCCTTTATGTATCTCTCGATGTTGAAAGTAAGTTGACATTATTCGCAAATCTTTTTCTGTAGCTAATTCTATTAAAATTCTACCGTTTTCGTTCGTCTCTTCGTGCTTACTGTGTCTGCCAATAATCGGGTTGAATTCTGCTTCTCTTCCAATTTTGGCGTTAAAATCTCCTACTAATATTTTCACATCATATTTGGGTATTTTATTGTACCATCTTTCGATATCTTCATAAAATACTTCTTTATCCTCTATATCTTTTTCTTCCGTTGGGCAATGTACGTTTAAAATACTTATTTTCCTGTACTTGCTTCTGATTCGGATAATACACATTCTATTCGAAATTGGTGTAAATTCTACTATATCTTTTTTCATGTTTTTTGTCACTATAAAGCCAGTTCCTAATAATTTCCTTTGGTCTCCACTCATAAACACTATATATTCTTCCATTTGATATATATTATTATCAGGCTGTTTTGTTTCTTGTAAAGCCATCAAATCTACATTATATTTTCTCATCATTTGAGTCAGTTCTTTCCATGCTCCTTCATAGTTTGTGCCTCTTACATTCCACGTCGCTATATTTATGGTATTACTCTTCTTCTTATTTACTGCTACTATATTTTTTTGACTTGACCTTGTATTATTCTTGTTCAATAATTCATTCCTGGTTTCGTTTAATTCGTTTGTGTTTTTATATTTCCTTTTCGTTTCCTTATCCATTGCTGTTGTCGTCTCATTTTCGTCTTTTATACTAGTATTCAGTAGTTTTTTGACTTTGTTATTTTGCCATCTTCTTCCAAAGCTTTTAAATTTTCATTCCAGATCCATTTGTTCCCATTAATTATTATGAAGTTGTATCCTGTCTTGACCTTTTGACCTTTGTCTTTTTCTACTGTGGCTCTCTCTCTTATCTGTTTTCGCATGTTTTGTTCTTTTTCCGTAAAATCACAGTCTATATATATTTTTTCCTCGGCAAAATTCCTTAATTTATTTTTGTTTTTCAATACTTTTAATTTATCTTCGAAGTCTTCCATTTGTATCATGCTTATGTTCTCTTTTATTTTATAGGCCTTGTATATTTTTACATCGATGTTTAATGTCTCTTGTAGGAAATTATGGATATTGGTTTTAATTTGAACTTCGTTGTCGCCTTCTACTTTCAGTCCCTTCACAATTAAATTTTTCTTTTTCTTTTCTTTTTGCATTTTTTCCAGTTCGACTTCCATTTGATGCATGTTTATCTTGATTTCCTTTATTTCCTTTTCTTGGGTTTTGTTCTCTTCTTGTAATTTGCTGACTTGTTCTGAATAATGTTTATTTTCCCTTCTCACTTCCTTTAACTCTTTTACTATCTCATTCAATAAGTACTTCATTTCACCAAATTCCTCCGTTTTTTTCTTATTTTCTTTTATAATTTCTTTTAACATTGCTTTTAGTTCATCATTTTCATTATTTTTTCCTTTTTGTTCTCCGTGCCTTTCTGGAGTTCTCATAATTTTTAAACTCTTAGCAAATAGCCTGTCGGCTTCTTGTCCCCTTTTCCTTTTTCCGTCTTCAGACTCACTGACTGAAAACATTTTGGAGCTAGCACTTGGGCCAGTACCTCTCTGTCTTTTATTAATTTTAAATCTTCCCGCTCAAGGTCAGTTGCCCGAATCAACTTCTCGGAGGCTAGTAACCTTGCAATATTCTTTACTATTTTAATTCCCTTTTCTACTATTAAACTAGATATTGGATGTTTATTTTTATATTGCTTACTGTTTTATTCGTTCCCGTGTTTCATAAACACACTTCTCACTCACTCACTGTGCTCGTAATAGTCTAAAATTTAGATTATATTACGGAGCTCTTTTTGACACTTGTTTATTACTATACAACAGGACCGGATTTACCAGAGTATTGTATAGCAGACGTGAATATATTACGAATGGCTTGTGATAAATTCCGAACTAATTTCCTACAAGACTCTAAGGTATGTCCATTCTCGGAATCTGTTACTATAGCATCAGCCTGCAATAGAGTATTTCGTAGAGTATACCTTAAAACCGATACAATAGCTATTGTACCGCAAAAAGGTTACCGTATGAAAGACAACCAGTCTAAAATAGCGTTGTCGTGGTTAATACATCAAGAAAATATAAGAGGTATATCTATACAACACGCAGGAAATGGAACGGAGGCTATAATTGGTAACTTATTTAAAGTTGATGGTTATTGCGCATCGCATAAGCTAGTGTTTGAATTTCTCGGTTGTTTTTGGCATGGGTGTACTTTGTGTTATAAAACAAAAAGAAATCAGCCAGTATTTAATGCGTCAAAAGAAACACTGGATGATAGATATGATAGAACAATAGAAAAATTGAACAAAATTAGAAATTTGGGTTACACTGTTATTACAATATGGGAATGCGAATTTCGAAAAGAGTTAAAAAATGATAAAAATTTAAATGAAATGTTGAATAACCATGAAATTTTAAATAATGTTCCGTTACAACCAAGGGATGCGTTATTCGGGGGGAGAACAGGCTGTACTGTATTGTATAAAAAAGTTGAAAATAACGAGAAAATTAAATACGTAGATGTTTGTTCACTTTACCCGTATATTTGCAAATATGGCAAGTATCCTGTAGGTCATCCGAAAATTTTTATAGGGGCTGAATGTAATATTTTCTGTCCTAATAATAATATTGACAAAGTTGAAGGGTTAATTAAGTGCGTTGTATTACCGCCTACTGATCTTTTTCACCCCGTGTTACCGCGAAAAGCACATGGAAAACTTATGTTTGTTTTATGCCGTACATGCTGTGATGAACTACAACAAGACATCTGTAATCATACTGATATAGAAAGACAATTTCTTGGAACATGGGTAGTGGATGAAGTACGTTGCGCTGTGTCTATGGGTTATAAAATTATAAAAATATACGAGATTTGGCAATATGAAGTGACAATGTACAACCGAGATACTGAAACTGGTGGTTTATTTGTAGACTATGTAAACAATTTTTTAAAAATGAAACAGGAAGCCAGCGGTTATCCTGTAGATTGCACAGACGACGTGTCTAAAGATGAATATATACGATCTTATAAAATAAACAAAGGAATTTCACTGGATTCTTCCCAAATTGAAAAAAATGCTGGAAAACGTTCTATAGCTAAACTAATGTTGAATTCATTCTGGGGTAAGATGAAATAATGATTATATAACATGTATTTCGTTATAACCAAATTTTACTTTTATTACAGGAAAATTTGCTCAAACAGAAAATAGGGTGACTACATCTACGGTATCTACAGCCGAGGAATTGTATGAGATGCTTGCTTATCCGGCATTGCAAGTCAATAGAATTATCCCCGCTGGAGATCATATGTTATATGTGAGTTATACTCGTAATTATGAATCTATTATACAATTAAAAACAGCTAACGTTGTCTTGGGTGCTTATACCACAGCACAGGCCCGATTAAAATTATATTCATTTTTAGAACCCCTAGGTAGAAATGTATTATACTATGATACTGATTCTATTATATACTGTCACTCTCCTGGTGAATATGAACCACCTATAGGTAATTACCTTGGTGATTTGACAAATGAGTTAGAAGGATATGGTACTGACAGTTATATAATAGAATTTGTTTCAGGAGGGCCAAAAAATTATAGCTATAGAGTCTTTTCACCACATACTGGTGAAATAAAAGAAGTTTGTAAAGTCAAAGGATAACTTTAAATTATAAAACAAGTAAAGTTGTAAATTTTAATTGTTTAAAAAATTTAGTTCTTAATAATGATAGAAATAACATCGTGTTAGAATATAATAGAATTAGATGTACAACGGATCATAAAGTTTTAACAAAAAAGGAAAAAAAGACATTTGGTATTAATGTTATGAAACGACGTCTAGTAGACGATATAAATAGTCTACCATATGGTATCAAAAATATATATATATATATATATATATATATATATATATATATATATATATAATACTGCAAGTATAAGTATCAGTAAGTATTTTAGTTGTAAGATTAAAACTGTAAGTAATAATATTTAGTTTATAATTTTATTACTTTAAATAAATGTATGTTTAACTAATCATTTCATTAATACTCAGAAAAATTAAAACCTTGCCCCGTAATTTCAGATAATAATAATAATAATAATAATAATAATAATAAATTAACAAGTAAGTAAGGTATAGTTAAAATATTTAAACACATCTAGTTTGTACAACACAAAGAAATCGCTTTCACGTTTCTATGAATGTGGTGGTTTCTTTGTTACCCCTACTACACTAGGGGAGGGGCCTTCACCATTCTGTCCTATATAACGCAGCTAATTTCTAAGAGACATTAAATCTTACGAAAATGTCCACGAACAACACGACCGACTCTGAAGTTCAGGGATGGGAATGGGGTGACGAAGTCATCCTGGATCCTGAGGTATGTTTAAATATTTATTTATTGTTAATATTTTATTGGTATTAATAAAAAATTTGTTCCTGTTATACGTGCAGCTGCTGACGTACTTCCCCGAAGAGGAAGAGGAGGGGGAAATGGAAAAAATCCCTTCCATGGTTGATGTATGTACTAATAATAATATTACTATTATCATTACTATTATTAATAATCTTTTACTTGTAACAGGATTCAGAACCCGAGAACTGGGATGATATCGATGTGGAGTCGCCCATCCAATTTTACCACAGGCACCACCCACCTCCTGGAGTTCTAGGCATCAAATACCAATATTAATATTATTGTTATTGTATATATATATAAAAAAAAAGAAATAAATAAATAAATATAATTAAAATTTATGACTCTTTATTAAAATAACTACAAAACATATATTTAATGAACATATCGTTCTTATATTTACTATTATTTTTGTTAAACATTTTTATAAAATCATCATGTTTATAATTATTAACTCTAAATAGTAAATACACCAGACAATAGTAACCACATACAGTCGTCGTATAATCTTGTAATGGGGTTGTGTTAAAAGTCCAATTCTTAGTGTTTCTTTTTAAGAACGTTATGTGTGATTTCACAAATGGTGGTCGGCCATAGCTGTCAAAATATGTTCCGTTCCCTTCTCGATCTATATAAACTGCAAACCAATGAGTTCCGGGTAATTTGTCACTATCGCTATTAACAATAAGTGTGCATGGAAAATTAACATGTCTTGGTAATCTATTAGCGGCATAAACACCATAATGACCTGTATTTTTAAAATATTTTCGAAATACACGTAAAATAAAAGAAGCGTACATTTCTAATAAACAACGTGAATGCATCTGTATGACTGATCTTACTATGTATGATGAAGGAATATATATAGGGGAATTATTACAAACAAACAATATTCAGTAATGTTAAATTATATTAAAATTCTAATACAAATACAAATACATTTTATATAAATATATCTTAACTAACTACCATAATCTATAATAACATTTCTATTCTTATCTATTTCAATAATATTATCAAATTCAGCGTAAATGACACAATTTACGGTATCTGTTAAAGCAGTTTCAAATCCCACTTCAATTCTTAAAGAACCATGACGTGTCAAATTCCAATGTAACATTGAATTAGCAGATAGGTCAGGAGATAAATCAAATGCAGTTAAACAATACCCATCAGGATAGTTATCTCTGTCGATTTCATTGCCAGTATTTCCAAAATGTATACCTGTCCCGGAAAATAAAGTGTTGTACATCTGAATGTATGATTTTGTAGTGCCAAATGAGGGTTGCAACGGTTTCGAGGGCATCTGTTGTCCATTTACACAAAGCGATAAATAATTTATTTTAAAGTTCTCAAAGTTGAACGGGTTCTTTTTGTAGTCGCCATTGTAAGCTTTATTAGAGACAAAACCTATTATACATCTTTTAGGTAGTTGACCTAAGAAGATATTATCCATAGATTTTCCCATTACTTGAGACGGTATAACAAAAGACTTAACTTCTGATCTCGTTATAGGATATTTAGCTGTTGCTGATTCTAAAGCTCTATTATGGGCTAATAAAATACTGGGATTTAGCTTAACGCGACGGACAAGTAATGTAGCCTCATTAATTTGTACTTTGAAATTTGGATCATGTCCCATTAAATGGAAACTATCCCTCGAACGAACTAATCTTACTCTCATTTCAACACCGTTAAGTAAAAACTTTTCCTGGTTGAATATATCAGCATGAAGATGACCAATCATGTCGACATTTTTACTATTCTCCACAAATTTTTGACGTTTTTCATATCCGGAATTAGTCCCTACATCTGTATAATTCATTTTTCCAGCTGTATCCGTATACCATAAAGATGAAGTCAGATGAGATATTTTTGCATCTTTACCATAGTTTAATAACGTTTCAATATAAGCTCTGTAGGCGTAAGCATTATTTGGAGGAGATACAAGTTTTTGATTTAAATATACATCGACTTGACTAAAAATAGAATGTAGCCAGTTATTAACGGGTCCGACGTTATCTGTTGCAATTAGAGAAGAGTTATCGGTTTTAAGAACTTTAGCGTTTATATAAATCATTGTTTGAGATAAATCAAGATAATCTTCTCCATGACCGGGTATTACAAATTCAAGAGGACCATCTTCGGTAATTGACGAAAGGGGTTTATAATTAACCCATTGTCCACTATCAATACTAGTTTGAGTTGGTGGTAAAGCAAATAGATCTAGTTCGGTTTTTATACATTCACAAGACTGTGCATGTAAGAATGCCATTTTTTAATCGAATATATCTGACAGTCTAGACCGCTTTCTTTTTTTTTTCTTGTTGTTTACTGTAGCAAGTAAACTTTTCGAATGCGTAGACTTCTTACCAGTTCTTTTCTTTTTATAGCCTGATCCGGTCAAAATTTTTTCAATCTTGTCTTCAGCTTTACGTTTTAAATTTAAACCCGCTTCTGCAATACGTTTCTTGAATGATTCTTTAGGAGACTGATTTTGAGACAGATCGCCCAGAAAATGAGCGCCTGTGTTAAGTGCTTCTTTACCGATTGCCCCTACCCCTTTCTTTAATAACGGTAAAATACTTCTAAATAACCCACTAAAGAAACTTCCTATTCCATGACCCCTTTGATGTTGACTTCCTCTGTATACTGTTCCAATACCACTTCCTGCTTGCGCTTTGTAATATTCCTGATACGGGCAGATTTTCATGTTGATGATGATACTCGTCGGAAATGAACTTTAACACACAATGTCCCGAACTGAAATGGTGTAGAATAACCATCCTGTGTTCTTATATCTATTTCTATATTTGAAAATTCTCTTCTCAAAATCGGTACGTAATGAGGCTGTGTGTACGAAATCATTTCGTTAGATCCGAACACGTATTTATCGGTTTTAATATGCACAATTCTTAGCAATTGTGTAACCACGTCACCAACCATTTGAGGTTCAATAATGTCACAATAAACAAATAATTGACGCGGAATACCTAATATTAAATTAGGTAAGTTAATAGAAGCTCTCTGCTTACATATGTCAGTAAATGGGGGGTAGCCCAGTTGCAATGCTAAACGATGAGATAATTTCAGAGAACATACGTTCTCATCTTTGATTTTTGTTATAACTCGTTTCTCTGTGTTATCATACGAGAATGCCACATATTCATTAACTTCTACATTTTTATTCATTTCATGCAACACTCTGTCAATGCTTTCATAATTTTTTGTAGGAATTTTTGTCTGTACTAACTTTACCCCTTCTCTCCTTGATTTTATTTTCAAATCAATATTGTTTTCTCTTTCATTAATATTGTAAATTGAACAAGGAAAAATAACTTCAGCTAATGCTACTTCCCAAGACCCTTCTAATTTTATATTATGAGGTAATTGTGTAGTATAACGAGTAGTTTTATTATCAGGAAAATATTGCATAGAATTATTGCTAGGCAATGTTATAAAAAAATCTTTTTCATTCATTATTTAATAGATAAATCGAGTCTGCGGGAATCCAGCTATTAAATTTTTCACTATAACCTTTCCACTTCACGTACAGCTCTTTTCTGACACCGGTTCCCCTAGAAGCTAGAACCTTATCAATTTTATACGTAGTATCAGATTCTATATTTACTGGCTGGAGCTCGTCTTTGTGAAAAGTGCCCTCTATCACTTCGTTATTTAAATCTTTTAATTTATAAACAACTGGTGTTCTATTAATAATAGCATACACTTTAAATAATTCCTCACTCCAGTTAGATTCATAACCTTTTTCAAATATATTTTTGTGTTTAGATATTCTAACAATATCTCCAATTTTAATTTTATCCTTATGAATATCTTTTACGTTTTGTTTTATTTTACGCTGATTTCTCCAAATTTCTAATATATTTTTATCATTTACCTCACAGGGAGCTAATTTTATTGTTCGATGTTTTGTTTTATTATATGCATTAATCAAATTCTGTAATACATCAACGTATCTGTATGTATTTTTATATGTAAAATAACGATACATTTTTGTTTTCAAAGTTCTATTAAATCTTTCAACAATACATGCTTTTACATCAGGATTTTGAGTGACATAGAATTTAATATCTTTTTCCCTTAAAAAGGACTTTACTGATTTTGCAATAAATTCCGACCCTTTATCCGTCTGTAAACACACTGGTTTTCTCTCATTAAATATATTTTCAAATGCTTGAATAACGGAACCGGGTTTCTTATCTTTTAAGGGAATAGCCCATGCATACCTGCTAAATACATCGATTACTGTTAAAATATATTTGTAATTATCGTTGTAACGGCTTAACTTGCGCATGTCATTAAGATCCGCCTGAAAGAGATCGTTTATGTTTGAAACTCTATATTTATTTCTTACAAATTTTTTTCGTGCTGGCCTATGCAAAGTATACGATTCTTGTGAGCTAATCCATTTTCTTACATCTTTTGCATTGTACTTTCCTTTCACGGTTTTTATTAAGTTATTAACTCCTGAGAAACCTGCAGGGTCTGATTCATTAAAATAAATTTTTGCTAGACTCTTATCCATTCTATAATGAAAATCGTTTCCATTCAATTTTTTTCGCTGATTCTCTAGTGTCGTCTTGTATATATTCCCGTTTCCTTTTATGATTTATAGGAGCTTGTCTGGGAGATATCGCAGTAAATTTTTTTTTCCTTTGAGGATTATTAATTATTTCTGTCGGAATGTTTATTTCTTTCAATGTATCTAAAAACTGTTCCCACCCTACAGGACTAGTACGTTTCTTACGTCCGACGATATCCACAACTAAATCTGTTATATTTGATTTCGGAATTTGTTTATCACGAATTGAAACTGTTCCAGAGGAATCCCACGTAACTGTCTTGTCTAATTTTAATCTTTCTAGTAATAGTCGAGCTTTTTCTTTTTGAGATTTTGGGATAATATTTAATATATTTTTGACACCGTCTTTCTCGTCTTCTTCTTTCTCTTTCTTCTCCAAAGTTGACTTTGAAACTGAAGTGAATTCATGTTCTATAGGTAATTTTATTGGTTCTCTATTTTGTTTTTGAAAGTATAAATATCTTTGTAATATTTCTTGGTACATTACCCATTTCTCATATTCTGATATTTTTAAATTTAAAATAGTTCGCATGTCTTTATCCAGTTGACTAGTTATTGTTTCTTCATTTATATTATTATTATTATTATTATTATTATTATTATTACGTAAACGATTTAAATTCTCCGATGATATTAAGATCATCTTTTTAGCATGTTCCATTTTAATTTTTAAATAAACTACTTAAAACACCGGTTAAGAGGGGAGCTAGTAAAAAAGGTAGAAATGCTCCGCCTGATTGTACTAATACACGTTTTTTTGTTTTCCAACTATCCCCTGACTTTATAAGTTTACGTAATGTTTTCTTATGTCTGACAAGATTAGCCTGCTGTTTGCGACTGAGAGGTATTGTGCCATGCATAATATTATAAACGCATTCGCAAATACATTTAACAGAGTTACAATCAGCGTTTTTTAATAGCGTTAATCTATCCTTTGCTTTTAATTTATGAAGAGCTCGCAGATAATCTGCATTGTTTATTACAGCTTTACTCATTGTTACGAAATAACTACAGGCATATGTATGGTATTGTATTTATACTTGTTTTTAGGTAAATAAACATACGTAAACCCATCACGTGACGTACGAAAACGCAGCCAATCAGGTGTATTTTGTTTAAGATCAAAAATTAAATATCCATGTGGTTCTGAAGTTGCGTCACGATAGGCTTCTTGAATAAATTTTGTATTTTCAGGAAATACTTGTCTCGATAAATGTAATATTTGTGCCTTGTCTCGTGGATTTTTAAAATAAATTAAGTAATTAGCATTTAAAGATATGTCTCGTTGTCCCTTTCCTTGATGAAATATATTTTGAGTAAGAAAAAATACTGACAAATTTTTATGATGAGACCATTTTGTAAAAATATCCACAACTCTCTGATCTGTTTCAGACATCAAATCATCTATAATAAGTAGTTGAGGATGCTTTCCATCCAAACTATCAATATCGGGCAAACCCTCAACGAATTCTACATTATGTATAGTAGCGAATAATTCCTGCCATGCACCGTAATGCCAGGATATTTTCATAAAGTTAGTATCACTCATTTCACTTATATTATCTAAAAAAATTTTAACAAAATACGATTTTCCACACCCTGAAGGACCACCAATAATAGCTGAAAACGGGTGTTGGAAATTGGAACACATGTTGTCTGTAGGGAAAAAAAATTATACTAAAAAATCATAAACAAATACTGGATATTTATTATTATTATCATAACATATACAAAGAATATTAGATATTGTTATTATTTATTCATAATAAGTAAAATATTACATTTGTACAAATTCTAATAGAGGAGTCTCTCGGCCAGCGGATCCATATTTCTTCATTCCTGTATATTTAATACCCCAATGGGTGACAGACTTCTTAAGCTGAGATATATCTTTGTCTGTTAAATCATCGAAACGTGCGGGTAGATATACAATAAAATCATCTAATTCCGCGATTATTTTTCTTCCAAATGTGGTTTTCACAGCTTTTACATCAACCAAGCGATACAATGTATCTTTTTCCAATTCGTTAATTTTCTTACGGGGTTTTAAATCTGCCAATACACCTCTCTGGTTTAACTTTGAAAAGTCCATGTCTATACAATAAACAAATAAATAAATAAATAATAGTAAATGTAATAATTTCAATATTTTCTTACTTGAATATTTTCGTGCAGCTCCTCAGATCGTCTCCACCAAAATGAATTGTATAAGAATTGGTCTCGTATTTATACGTTATATATATATATATATATATATATATATATATATATATATATATATATATATGCTTTCTCTCTCTCTCTCTCTCTCTCTCTCTCTCTCTCTCTCTCTCTCTCTCTCTGTCTCTCTCTCAACCCTAATTTATCTCTATATCCATCAGAAATTAGAAAAATATTTCGAATATCAAACAGACCTAAATTTCTCACTGTACAAACCTGCGTATGAACACCTGCGTGTTTTCGATACATGATTTCATACATAACTTTCGGCTTTTGTCAATTCTTGCAGGTTCAAAATCTTTTCAAAAAATCTCACGTTATTTAAGTAAATATTTTGAATGAAAGGTCTGGCTTCAAAAGATTTATACATAACAAAAGAAACGCACTTGTCAACAAAGAACCATTATTTCACTAATCTTTTATAACTTTTGCAGATGTCCATTTTCTGAATGAAATTCCTTTAAGAAGAATCCCAATAATGACCGTATTTCTCACTGTATAAACCTGCTAGTTTTCGATACAAATACAATTCCTACATAACTTTCGGTTTTTGTCAATTCTTACAGGTACAAAATCTTTTCAAAAAATTTCACGGTATCTAAGTAAATATTTTGAATGAAATGGCTATACATAACAAAAGAAACACTTGCCAACAAAGAACCACTATTTAACCAAACTTTATAACTTTTACAGGTCAGCCCCTTTGATGAAAGGTCTGGCTTCAAAAGATTTATACATAACAAAAGAAACGCACTTGTCAACAAAGAACCATTATTTCACTAATCTTTTATAACTTTTGCAGATGTCCATTTTCTGAATGAAATGCCTTTAAGAAGAATCCCAATAATGACCGTATTTCTCACTGTATAAACCTGCTAGTTTTCGATACAAATACAATTCCTACATAACTTTCGGCTTTTGTCAATTTTTACAGGTACAAAATCTTTTCAAAAAATTTCACGGTATCTAAGTAAATATTTTGAATGAAATGGCTATACATAACAAAAGAAACACTTGCCAACAAAGAACCACAAACTTTATAACTTTTACAGGTCAGCCCCTTTGTAGCGCCAAACAATACCTAAGCCTACGACAAAAGACCAGACGAAATCATTTTCAAAACTGTACTATATGCAAATTAATCAAGCCATAATCTATAAATGACCAATATGCAAATTTGAGACTACGGTCGCCAATTGGGGGCTCGCAAATACTAACCAAAAAGCGATCGTAAACAAATTCATATCATTATTACCGCCTATTATAAAAGGATCTTTTATAGTGAAACAACCTTCAACCTTAGAGCAATGCGATTTATTATTAAAAAATGAATTTAGCTACGCAAATTCTTTTCATAATAGCCCAATGACAAGAAACGACAACAAACCAAATACAAACACTTCAAAAAATTTAAATTTCACTTTTAATCCTCCACCCCGACAATTTCCAGGTGCATTTCAGTAGCCCCTCCACATTATTTTTTTAAAGACTTTTTTTCATAAGTAAACTTTGCTAGGTTTGTGCTGAATTGTGCTGTATAAAAAAGGTTTTGTGCAGGTCGAATTAGGCTAAAAACTAACAACTAAAGTGGAGGGGCTATTAAAATGCTCAGCCCCCCCCCACATAATATTATTATGGATTTTTTTTCATGAGTAAATTGTGCTAGTGTTGTGCTGAATTGTGCCGCATAATAATTGTTTTGTGCTGGTCGCATTCCGCTTAAAATAAATAATTAAATTGGAGGGGCTATTGAAATGCTGAGCCCCCCACATAATATTTTGAATTTTTTTTTTCCATAAATAAATTGTGCTAGTATTGTGCTGTATAATAAAATTTTTGTGCTGGCATATTTCAACTTAAAATAAGCAATAAAATTGGAGGGGCTATTGAAATGCTCAGCCCCCCACATAATATTTGTGAAGATTTTTTTCCATGTCTAAATTGTACTAATTTTGTGCTGAATTGTGCTGTGTAATAATAGTTTTGTGCTGGCCGTATTCCGCTTAAAATAAATAATTAAATTCGAGAGACTATTGCAATGCTTAGCTCCCCCACATAATATTTTTTAAGATTTTGTTTCATCAGTAAACTGTGCTAGTTTTGTGCTGAATTTTTCAAAAGCGTGGAAGGGCCATCGTTGTATTTTTATAATTCATACTTTCAAACTCTGAATTAAGACTTTGGAACTCTGAATTCGGACTTTGAAACTATGAATTCAGACTTTAGAACTCTGAATTCAGACTTTGGAACTCTAAATTAAGACTTTTAAACTCTGAATTCAGACAATTTAAAATATACACTTCAAATTACAAACTACTGGACAATTTAATATTAAAGAAGAATAAGTTTACTAATTATTCACAACCAATTATTATTATTATTTTGTTAATTTATTTTATTAAAATGTAAAACTAACCGTAACTTAATCTAACCCAGCACCGAATGTTTGTAAAACGGAGTGACTCTTTCAAATTTGTAAGCGCGCGAATTAGGCATTTGTAATTTGTATAGGGCAAGCAAGTCAGAGATTAAAAGTCTAAACTCATAGTTTCAATGTCTGAATTCAGAGTTTCAAAATCTGAATTCAGAGTAAAATAACTGTGGTCCTTATACGCTTTCGTAGAATTGTGTGTTCCGCTTAAAATTAATAATTTAATTGCAGGGGCTATTGAAATTCACAGCCCATCCCTCACAAAATAATTTAAAATTTTATTCCATGAGTAAATTGTGGTAGTTTTGTCCATAATTGCGTTGTATACTAAAAATTTTGTGTTGGTCACATTTGGCTCAAATTATTATTTAAAATGCAAAGTACTACAACAATGCTTTTTAACCTAATGCAAGAAGAAAACTTACGTTATGAAAATGTAAATTGTAATAATATATCGCTATTGGAATAAATACAGGGTGGCCCAGTGAAAGTTATCAGCGCAATTTTTGGCCACTTAACATTAATTTTGCAAAAAACGCTCGAACACGTCAATTTTAATATAAACGGATTATTGCCAATGGCATAACTTCAACCCTAAAATGGGTGTGGACTGCGTCTCAAAAACTTTAAATGGAAAAGGGTGTCAAACATGACACAGTTTGAAAGGCCTTTCAATTCTCTATTCAACAGTTTTTTTATTTTTCAAATCCGATCATTAGTTCTAGAGAAATATCGTTTAAAACAAATTTTATCAGATGTGCAAAACTGCAATCAAGTAGGCTTAAACAAATGACAGAAACTCAAGTATCAGTTTATTAGGTGTTCAAAATGACTATTTCCAACTTCCATACAATAATAAAGATTTTGCTCAAAATTTTGGAGCTACGGTACGTTGCCGTAAAATCTTCTAAAAATTCGGGTAGCGTGGCATAAACTTTAGACTTCAAATAACCCCACAAAAAAAATCCAACTTACAAATTACTTGTTTATTACAAACAACTTGTCGAAAGATTTGAAAAATAAAAAAACTGTTGAAAAGAGAATTGAAAGGCCTTTCGAACTGTGTCATGTTTGACACCTTTTTCCATTTAAATTTTTTGAGGTGCAGTCCACACCCATTTTAGGGTTGAAGTTATGCCATTGCTACTAATCCATTTAGGTGTCCCCTTTTATATTAAAATTGACGTGTTTGAGCGTTTTTTGTAAAATTAATGTTAAGTGGCCAAAAATTGCGCTGATAATTTTCACTTGGCCACCCTGTATATCTCTTTCGAGAATGGAAATTATTAAATGCAACTTTAAATATTGGGTATCTACTGATATTTCAATTGAACAATATCGTAACTTTAAATCAGGTTATTAGTATTTTGTAGAAATTTATTGATTGATAAAATAGTCCGATGTATCGAGGTTTGACCATCTGCTAATATTTCTAGGGTAACTGCCACCTAATTTTCATAATTTTTTCCAGCGTTTCTTTATTTACTTTCATATGCATGTGTTGTCTACCCGGTGTAGGCTCTTGTCCCTTGTTACTTATATTTTGGCTGACATTTGATAGTTTTGTGGTAGTCAAGTTAATTAGATTTGTAATTTAAACTTACAAAATAAAAATAAATTTTATATATAATGAATTATAGAACGAACTAAACAAAAGTTGCGTACCACATTAATAATATAAATTTGAAAGAAAATGTCTGAACATGTTAAATTCGCGCCAATATGTTATTAGCTCGGTGATTTGTGGAATCCGTGTGGAATTCAGCTAGAGACTTATGTGATGCACGTTTTCCTAAACGATTGCTTAATGCTTACTTGTACAAAATGCTTTTTAACTTCATGTACAAACATAACTTCTGTTATGAAAGTATAAATTGTAAATATATCCATTTTCCACAATCAAAGTAGGTAATTCGGCAATATTGTTTTCTTTAACAGTGGAATAAAATATCTCACAATACGCTTTAAACATAAAATAAAACCGCTCACACTACGCGTTAAGTATAAGATAAAAACCCTCTCACCTGTTTTCACAACACGCTCTCTTAATAAGAATTCACAAAGAAATCACTTCACGTTGTTTACTACTAGAGTATCAAAACGGAACTATTTAAAATTAACTTACGGAGTTGAAGTAATAGTATACCGTAACCATTTACGTAAGACAATAAAAAAAAAATAGTAAATTCATTCCTAAATTAATAAGGGAATTAAATTAAATAAAACTGGTTATAACAATTTATTATAAATATCACAAACTTAATTAATTAGGTTTATGTGAGTAATTATACACATTTATAGTACATTTTTATTCACTGGCGAAACTCATTTGACAACGTCTAGCTATAAGGTTATAATTTGTTCTACCACCGCCAACTATCTTTGATTCCAAAATAGAGTAAATTTTCTTTTGAAGAATAAAGTAAATTAATAAATAAACGTTATGAAGATGGAAATAAAATTTTGTACGCGGCACGTGAAAAACTATTACAATAAACAAAAAAGCAAAACAATGGTTACAAAATTCTTGAAGACTATAACAAATAGTATTTATAAAATGAAGTATGAGCAAAGTTCATTGGAAGTCCAGCGTGATTACGCAATTTCAAATTTGTAAATACGAACTTTGGTGTCGTTACGACTCATGATGATAGAACATACCAATATTCTAAGAAACTGACTTTGAAAGTAGGGTGAATCTTTACACCGAACATAAACAATAAGGGTGTTACTATAGTAACCGAGAATGCACCTCTGTTGAATACCTTCAGTTTATATAACGGAATGTATCAGAACGAAACAAATGCCAAGTAATTGTCAAACTGGTCATAACTTGAAAAACCATTTCAATTATTATTTACTGTATCATGCAAAATCCAACCAAAACTTGCAAACCCTGTAGACTAGTGTACACATCTCTTTTTAAATTAACCCATGTACACTTATCAGTAAGACGCCAGCCTGAAACTCATTCACTTGACTCACCCTTAAAACAGTCTGCATTTCTTTTCGTGAAATAAGCATCACTCCAATCTATTTCTGTTATAAATCAATAAAAACGTTCTTTCATTTCTAAAGATCATCATCTGTCGAAAAAAAGATAACGGCTCCTGATGTGGAAACACATGCTCGAGGTTCCATTTTGTCCAATAATCATTGTAGTACCGCTTCTAAATGTAGGTGACGTATTAAACTGTCAAAACCAATAGACTGCATTAGTGTAACGGTCATTTTTTGGCGCCAAATTCAAACTGAAACCCTAACTCGCCTCTGCCGATTTATACGCCCATGTTATTCTTAAAGGAATCAAAATATGCTATCTTTAAACTGCTAGAATCTATTATAAAATGCAAATCTTAACTATTAAACCTTATAAATACTAATCTCTATCTATCGTCTAATGTAATACACACACAAAAAACATAATATTATTTAATAAACTTCAATTTAAACCGTAGGTGCAAATTTCTGAAAACGTATGTCGTAGCTGTTTTAGTATTCAGTTGAACCTGTCACTTTAACGTGACGTTTTTAACCTGCTGCACCACGTAACGATATATGTTACTATTTGCGATACTACTTTCTTTAAAATCAATTTTTTCTTAATTTATTCATTTATTTGTGCTTTTTCTGTACGGAAAGCAAAGAGTAATGGTTTAGAATATAAAAAAACCCTATGTTATTATTAAGAATCGTCAAAATGCTTTAATATCGTGAATTGAAAATATACTCCCATAAGAAATGCATACACTCAGATTTGAATTAGGGTTTCGCGCCAAATGTAAATCTTAACCACACTAACGTGGTCTATAGTAAAGCTTAGAAATCGATGACGTCATTGATGACGTGCAACCGTAAATATCGTAGACCGACTATAGAAAGAGATTGGTGTTTTTTTTTTCCCAAATTTAGGCCGCTCATTTTTGCTCTTGCTGAAGTTGTCACTTAGCAATTGCGTCTGTACAAGATTTTTTAAATGTTAATTTCTTTAAATACAACGCAAATAGTAAAGACGGATCGCAGTTATTTTATAACAGATTTTTTTCTTCTACTTTTTTAACATCACCACTAAAATTAGAAAATATTCACTTTTTTAGCCATATTTAAAGTATATAAGAAAATATACGGCAAAAATCAGATAAGAAAGCACAAAACACTTAACACAACGTTTTCTATCGCGTGATATATGTAACAGGTACGGTCGCCTAGGACGAAATCTAATACCTGACATACAAGGGGTGCTTAGAAAATTTACTTGACCCAAAGTAATCCACTAATTATATTAATGCAAGACTTATTTATGATCAAGGGTAACGAAGGTCGCTGCCACCACTATCACGAATTTATTAGTCTGCCGCGATAGAAGCAGACAAAAGAAAATGATGACAGACACGGCTGTCTTCCGACAAAATTTATATGTGACGGTATTTGCTAAAATACCTTAATTCGCAACAGGAATAACTAGGGGTTTCCAAATTTAAACAGAACTGCTCAACATAACAATTTATTTACACACAATTATTACAACAACTTTATATTACTTAACTACTCTTGTGACATGGGAGAACGATACTAACAATTTGGACTCTCAACAATTAAAATAATAAAAATAGGGCGACCTCAGAGTTGCTATGCTATCAGCCTAGGTTCAACACCTCACACTACTACTACCAAAGTAATAATGTTAATTCTACTTACTATTCATCACTGGTCAGCCTCGGATGAAGCACTTTATTAGTTTATATTATACGACTCTACAGTTAAAAATAGTAATTGAATTAAAATAAGTAAAATTAATTAAGTTCGATCTGGACTCGGACGACGACGGCTTCAACACACAACACAAAAATATCTAAAGTCACTAAGACAATTTAGTTATCAAAATTTAGAAAGATTCGAAAGACTGTCACAAGAAGATCACTTAGATCTGTTCAGTTTGAAGTCAGCGGAGAGAATCCTCTTAGATAAAATTATGTGGAAGGAACTCCGCATAATTTTACCCCTACTTTTCCCAATAAGGGGGTGTTTCTTACACCCTCATTGGTCATTTCAAATATTATACAGCGTTAGTTTCATTAACTGACTCCCATCCGAGCGGCAACGCTGGAAAACGCAAAAAAATCTCTAACGGATTTTTTTGAGACCTCCAAGTATTTGTCGCCGGACGCTGTCAATCATGAAATGAGATGTTAAGATTGCTTTCCCATTGTATTCTCAAAAACTGCCCTTTTCTATTTAGCTTTTAAAATTTATTGCTTCCTTAACCCCATGTAGTACCATTTACTTTATTGCTCTCAAATGTTCCAACGAAAAGCAATCTTAAAACCTTACAAAAATCTACATTTACAATACTATGTTTTCTACCATTGTTCTTTTATTACGCCAGCTGCAAGTACAGCTGGCATATTACTTAATTTATTTAAACAATTTCCTCTAAAACGAGGAGCCGCAGAGCGACCGTGTTACAACTTTCCCTATCCCCTTAAAATAAATTATCTTCCTGAAGGGCAAATAATTTATTATCCCAACTACTTAGTATTTGTAAGAACCGAGCTCCTGGGCAAGGGTCGCTGCTCTTCGGTACCTGTCCTCGACTGGAAACCGCAATGATCTTCGCCTTTTGAGTCGTACGTCCGTAGTCCTTTCTGTGGTTACTGCTATCATTGGCCTCTGCGGGGCGCCTCTCTGGGCAGTCCTAAAACCATAACCCCACGGCAGAATCACTGGCCCTAACAATTTTATAATCTAACATGCAACTATTATACATACAATTCTTATAATACATTACAAAATGGGAATTCTAGTGTGAATAACATTATTTGCACGAACTTGTTCTTGAGGCAATAACTTTTCTTGTACCGCAGATCTGGTACGAGAGGATCCAGCTTCTAGTGCTGCTAAACTAATTATTTCCGTTCGAGGTGTAGTTCTTGTTACATACGGTTTAATATTAATAGGACATTTTTTATAAATCAGTATTAGTGCCAATATAATTCCTCCAATAACACCCAATATAATCGAACCATAGTAAGTAATTTCTTTATGACTTTTTCTCGTTCTTAAATTCTGGATTTCCGAATGCCAATCATTTACATCTACCCCAAGCTTAAGTTGATCTAATTTGATCGTCTTAATCAACTCATTTACTTCGTCCTTTGATCCACCTTTATTACTAAAATTACTAACATGTGAAATATTTGTCTCCAATGGTGGTACGATAACATTATCATAATATCTCGACTGCATACTTCTCGTGGTAATCGACTGAGGTAATAAAAAGTAACTCTGACTATGCGCTATACAAGTGGATGGAATATTAACAATTCCCGTTCCTTTTAAAACAACATTTGTACTATTAAATCTTTGAGGATCTTTTTCACTCGGGCAACTAATTGTTAGTAAGTCCCTTTGCACACTATATATCCACGAATTACTATTTTTAGAGCGATACATGACTGATTTTGATTCTAGGACAACTTTATGTTTGCAAAGTTTACTCGCGGAGTCTGTATTACCTAAGAATAACGCGGTTAAACAAGATAACACCGAAATTTTTCTAATTGGTTTTGAAGGCGGGCAAATTTTTATAAATCCATCTCTACACATTAATAAATCTTGAGTGTCCATTTCCATATAATACTGTCCGTCCTCTGATAATGCCAGATAATTATTTGGTGTCTCTACGACCAATTTAGTATGTTCGGCTCCTGATTCATACGGTAACGGCAATGCACGGTATACATTAAAATATCGACCAGGTGCTTTTAGCGGAATGGTAACAAAAATTCTTAGAGTTTCGTTAAAATATGCTGCTCTAACCTTCGCGATATCGTAATATAAAAATGCGTTTTTATCGAAATCAGATACTATTAGCGACAAGCCCGTAGGTAACTGATTTCTAATTGAATTTAATGCCTCCTTTAATAAACTCGGACTAATAAAGACAGGACTTAATTTCTGTAAAGCAGTTGCTTCTAAAGCATTGCCTAAATCCGAAATAACTTCTTTAACTTCATTCAATATATATTCAGCCGTTCTTAATGCCGAATTTAAATTTATACTTTGAATCAATTTTGCATCAAAATGTAAACTTTCTTTTTCTTTAAAAATCTGATCTACTTTAGTATTTAATAATGCAACAACAGTTTTTAATTTCGCGAAATTTTCTTTCATCATTTTATCGTTATCTTGTAATTTCTTTACTACGGTTACTTGCTCATTCATTACACTTAAAATACCATCCGATTTTTGATTTAACTCGGTAATTTTCTCATTAACGTCTTCTAGATCCGCATTATCTGCGGTACCGAACAAAAATTTCAAAATATTACCGCCTAAATTAATAAGACCTCGTTTGCCTCTCTTTACCTCATACGGTGCAATTGTTTTATACAAATTATATAATTTCTCTTTCAATTTTGCTACATCATTGCTAATAATTCCTAACTCTCTACTTACTATATCATTTAAAGCAGTCTTGAAAGATGATTCCATGTCCTCTCCAAGTCGAACGTCCAACTTCATCACATCGCGTAGAACATCTTCGAATGCCTCCAACACGAGCCGACAATCACTTAGATTGATATCCGTGGATAGAATCCAATTATCACCGGTTAGCAGTACCTCTTCCTCCTTAATAAAAACAAGTCCCTTGTCCATCCCTGACATGGAATCTTCTGTTATTATTGAGCCCATTAACGCGAGCAACACTAGACCTCTGAACAATGAAATCACACATGATTAACACAAGAACAAATATGTTACAATGACACTGCGGATCTATATCCGACTTTTAGCTACCCATGGTTCATCGGGAACCCGACCGTAACTACGTAATGAATATCTACTTCGCGGAGTTTCGGTATTTTCACTTGGCCCGGTATTATTATTAATTATGGGTGGACTATGCACGTCCGCTTCTACATTTACGGTGACTCCGCCCGGTTCATTTAATGATTCTAAACTTACGGCTCTGCTAATAATATTATCACTCTCTCGTTGAGTATTATCGCTCTGACGCGGCGTATATACGTAATCAAACTTTTTCATGTCAATCACGCGTGGAACTGGACTCTTCTTTACTTCTAGAGTACTATGATTTGGTTCCACATATAATTTCAACCGATTTACATTTACTAATATTTCTTTACCTCCGTCCACGTTCTGGATCACAAAGTTTACCGGACTAGTTTTTTTAATAATTTTATACGGACCTATCCATGGCTTCACAAATTTTCTACTTAATCCCTGTTTAACTACTTCATTATGTAGAAATACTAAATCTCCAACTTGAAAATTTCGGACTGTGGTCTTTTTATTGTATTGAACCTGATTCCTACTTTGAGCTTTGCTAATTCGATCTTTTACTATTTTATATGCGTCTTTAATTCTTTCTTCGATACTCTGACTGTAATCTGTATTACTCTTTTTATCTAACGGTTCTATATTATCTTCAAGTGGTATCTCAAACTCCCTACCATACATTAAAAAGAATGGTGTTTCTCCCGTTGAGTTATGAACCGAATTTCTTATAGCCATTAATACGTACGGAATCCACAAATCCCAATCTTTATGATCTTTACTAATATAATGCGACATTGTATCTGAAAATGTTCTATGAAATCGTTCAATACATCCATTTCCCATAGGATGGTACGCGGTTGTTTGTAATTTTTTTATACCGAATAAATGACACACGCTCTTAAATAGTTTCGATAAAAAGTTCGTCCCTTTGTCTGTTAAAAGCTGTTTAGGTACTCCATGCCTTGCAATAATATGTGAAACAAACACATTTGCTACTGTCTCTGCTTTATCATCAGGTATCGGTATTGCCTCGGGATAACGCGTAAACGCATCAATAAAAGTTAAAATATACTTGTTACCTCGACTGGTTCTTTCAAATGGACCTACAATGTCCATAGCCGTACGCTCAAAAGGTTTACTAAGTTCATTGAACTGTTTCAAGGGTGCTGGTCTTAGATGAGGCGAAGTTTTTCTTTCGTTACACGATAAACAACGCTCACAATATTCCTTAATCTGCTTACCCATATTTTCCCAAAAGAATTTCTTTTTAATCAAATTATACGTCTTTTCGAAACCCGGATGACCTGCATACGACAGATCATGATGAATCCTTATGATTTTATTTACCATAGTGGCTGGAACCACTAATCTATCTTCGCGCTCATTTGAATTTCTTAATTTATAAATTAATCCGTCCCTGTCTTTATAAAATTTTGAGATTTGCGAATTTTGTTCATTTTCTAATAATTTATTTAATTTCAACTCTTTTTCTTGTTCTAATTTTATGGTTTCCCGATCACATATTGGCTCATAATTATCTACGCAATTAATTTCTATACGCGACAAGGTGTCCGCATTAGTATTTAATTTTCCCGGTTTGTGTATAATATCAAATACATACTCCGACAATTTTAAAGACCAATTTAACAATCGACTACTTGGGTCGTTTACTTTATTTAACCAGCGAAGTGGACTATGATCGGTTATCAATGTAAATTTTCTCCCGTATAAATAACATCTGAAAAATTTAACTGCCCATATAACTGCTAAACATTCTTTTTGTATTGTTGGATAATTAGTTTCGGCTTTATTTAAAACACGGCTCGCGTAAGCAATTGGGTGTTCTACTCCGTTGCGATTTTGACTCAAAATCGCACCTAATGCAATATTTGACGCGTCCGTTGTTAATGTAAATGGCTGACTAAAGTCGGGGTATATTAATATCGGTTCTTTAATTAACGCGCTCCTCAATTTATCAAATGCAAATTTTGTTTCTGTGTCCCATTTAAATGGAATATGTGTAGTTAGTGGTTTTGCTGATTCTGCGAAATCAGGTATAAACCGACGATAAAATCCTACTAATCCCAAAAATGACCTAACGTCTCTTACGGTTTTTGGTGTCGGAAATTTCTCTATTGCTTCTATTTTTGACGGATCTGGTTTGACTCCTTCTGCCGAAATAATGTGACCTAAATACGCGGTTTCTCTACGTACAAACTCACATTTACTAGGTTTTAATTTTAAATTAAATTTCCGCAATCTATTAAACACGTCTTTAATTTTCATTAAATGTTCTTCTATATTATCTCCCGAAAATATGCATATATCATCTAAATAAACGTAACATTTTTCCCCAACTAATCCACTTAGTACACAATACATCAGCCTTTGAAATGTACTTGGCGCATTACATAAACCGAACGGCATTCTATTCCATTGATAATGCCCCCACGGCGAACTAAATCCAGTCTTTTCCTTATCTTCTTCGGCAATTTCTACCTGGTGATACCCTGATGCTAAATCTAAGGTTGTAAATAAAGCAGCGCCATTCATATGCGAAATTGTATCTTGTAAATTCGGCAACGGTAAGAAATCTTTCTTCGTTATTTTATTTAACTCGCGAAAGTCTACACACAGTCTAACTTTCGTCGAACCGTCCGACAGTTCTCGATTTACTAAGACAATAGGAGCTGACCAAGGTGAGTCACTCTCCTCAATAATACCGTCTTTTAACAATTCGTCAATTTGTTTTTGCAATGTTTCTTTTTGTGTGAATGGAACACGATACGGCCTTTTTGCAATTGGATGAACATCGTCTGTTATAATCCGATGTTTTACTTTCGATGTACAACCTAACTTTACTCCCGGCTGTATAAATATATCTTTGTATTCTAATAACACTTTTTCAACTTTTTGCCTATCGTTACTCGGTAAGTGATCTAATTGAAATAAGGTTCGAAAATCTACTTCTTGTACGGATGCTATTACGCTACTCGATTCGCTAAACGTACTAATGTCCTCTTTGACATTTTCCTCAAAACCCACAATGGTTTTAGCAGGGATAAACACACTGTCTTGCGACACATTCATGAGCTTTACCGGTACCACGGTCTCATCGCTCCTAGCAAGCACTCTAGCTGCTATAACTCCTTGAATTTCCAGTTCGACTGGCTCAATTAAGACACATCCTGCTTTATTTAAAACATTTAACTCAACATTCCTCTCTGCTAAGCACACAGCTTCAGACCTAGGAGGTATTGTAATATTCTTTTTAATACGAACCGATCTTATATCCTTGTTTGCATTTTCCGTACTATTTTCAATTTTAACTTCCGAAGAAATTCCGGTAATTTCCATATTATTGCCTGAACCGTTTGAAACGACCGCATTATGGTCAACCTTAACAATTTCCTCGAAATGAACCTTTTTCAATTTACTTGTTGGCATACTTTCCTTTAACAATACATCTTCAGGGCTTGTACCTGATGTTCCATCTCTTTCTAAGCTACTGTTTTGACACAGTGAGCTGCTACCTACAAAGTTACTTTGCAATCCGCTTTTTGAATTATTTAAATTTTCATCATTTTTACGGCATGTACCTACAGCTTTATTACTTTCGTCAAAATTACTTTCTTTGTTTTCACGATTACAAAATTTTGAACTATCGTGAGTGACCTCTGTACTGTACGAGTCACTGTTTTCGCTAGTGCAATCTCGCCTTTCAAATTTGATTTCTTCCCGATTAATTTCCCTACATTGCGAGTCATTCTTCTCGCTAACCGTTTCTTGATTTTCTTCACGATTTTTAGTTTTCGTTACTTCGCGATTTAATTCATTATCACGCGAATTACTTTCTTTACTCAATCGTACGTGATTTTCTTCGGGACTTTGAATCTTTATACTCCTGTGAGTATCTTCTCTAACTCGCGAATCATGATCGTCTCTAAACCGTCCTTGATATTCTTCGCGACGTGGAGTCTTCTTACTACCGTGAATATCTTCTCTAACTCGCGAAACTTGTTCGTCGCTAAACCGTACGCGATGTTCTTCGCGACGTTGGGCCTTTATACTCCCGTGAGTATCTTGCTTTGTACTCGACAAATTATCGCGAACTGTCATACAAAGAATCTAACGATCGTTTTGTTTTATAGTTAATCGCAGTACGAGGTGCTGAAATAAAATGATTTTCGATTAATTTTGGAACATAAAGTTCCTGATTCTCTGCTAGATTCGCTTTTTCGCTTAGAAATTCGTAACCGCTACTATTTGCCTTTCTTCCAAATTTATCTTTAGTGTTTTGTGTAATTGTTGAAATCGCGAGTCGTTCCGAACAAATTACTATCTCATTACATGCATAATTAATTTGAGCTTTATACTCCGTTAAAAAAATCTACACCAAGTATCCCGTCGGTAGCTAAATTGATACTATCGTCACACACTACAAAATTATGATAAATACTACTACGGCCTACATGTAATTTTACTCTCGTAGTCCCAACTACAGGTAATTCCTTCCCAGAAATACCTACAATACTACGCGTGCGTGCGATTGGAAACAACCGCTGTCCCTCAACTACATACCGCTTGATAATACTAACGCATGCACCAGTATCAATTAAAAATTCTAAATTTCTACCATTCACAACTAATTCTACTTTGTTACTTTTTCTACTACTAGGGAGAGTGGTTACTGAATCATTTTTTCGCGGTTCTCTATTACGGCCGCGCGAATCGGGACAAACATCCGCGGCCATATCTAGTTTAAATCTTTGTTATAAGTAATTTCTTTCATTCCCTTCTTTGGAAACTTAGACGGGTTTATAATAGAACGACAAATATCTGCTTGGTGTCCGCGCTTATTACATCTTTTACATATTATATTGTAACGACAATCTTTTGCAAAATGTCCGAATTTTTGACAATTAAAACAACGGCTTTTATTTCTAAAATTAGATTCTGGACTCCTTTCTCGATTATTTTCGTTTTTATGCGTGTTCTTTTCTAAGTTCTTTTCCACATTTTGCATGTGACTCAAAGTTAAAACTTGAATTAGTTTATCAATTGATGCCGTTAAATTTGATTCATTTCCTCGCGTACTTTCATTTTCGACCGGAGTTTTAACTGTTATTCTATTAACAAAATCTGAATCCTCGCGACGCATCAGGTTAAATGCCGATTCGGATTTCTTTGCAACTTCTACTGCTTTATCAAAAGTTTTTGGATTTTCGTAAAACACATCTCTTTGTAAATGTGGTAAAATTCCCGAAACAAATTGATTTAATAACAGTTTTTCTATATATCGCGAATTATCTTCACGCGCTCCTTCCGAATTATCTTCGAAGCTCTCCATAAAACAATTACCTAACGCATGCAGTCTACATACATATGCAGAAATTGTTTCGTCCCTATTCTGATAGCAACTATTAAAGGCCCCTTGTATCGTTCTCGAGTCTTGCTTGGGTTGATATCTTTCCAATAATTCTCTTTTGATTACTTTCCAATCTTTCGAATCTCTAGTTTTTGAATTATTTTTAATATACCATGCCGCGTCTCCAAGTAAATTTAATTTTACTACACTAATTACATAATCTGAACTCCATTTTCCAATATTTTTACAATTCTCAATTTTGTCTATAAAA
The DNA here is from genome assembly GCA_035578165.1 of Stenolophus ochropezus. Taxonomy (NCBI): domain Eukaryota; kingdom Metazoa; phylum Arthropoda; class Insecta; order Coleoptera; family Carabidae; genus Stenolophus; species Stenolophus ochropezus. The sequence continues at coordinate 16,052,571 of JAQOWZ010000019.1, read as the reverse complement.
TCTATTACGCTTTCATCTGATTTTCCCGAAAATGTTGGAATTTTCATATTAACCCCAGATAAGGATGAAACTGCTACTAAGTAGTCTAACATCTGTTGATCATTGAATCGGAGTGAACCAGTTGTTTCACTCAAATCGGGTGAACCAGTTGTGTTTGGCATTTTACTTGCTTTAGTTTATTAACAATGAAGCAATAACTACACAAAGTTCTTTATTGCTTTACACTTCTACCGACTTAGGGGCTCGGGACTACCTAACTGAACGTAATAAATCCACTCAGAATTTACTTACGTATATAAAACTCTTTTGTCGTTCTGCAAGTACGACAACTACCAATTTCCAAATAAAATGAACACAACAGATACTTATTCTCAACAAATGCAAATATTGACTCTACAAATACCTCAAAAATCAAAATGTAATAATAACACACAGTAGTTTATTACAATTTTGAAAACTAAATTTTGTCGGTTTAAATGGCTTAACTGGAATGAGAGGGTTTTAGTATTAAAAAATATTTAGATCCCAGCGCTTTGCCACCAAAATATGTAACAGGTACGGTCGCCTAGGACGAAATCTAATACCTGACATACAAGGGGTGCTTAGAAAATTTACTTGACCCAAAGTAATCCACTAATTATATTAATGCAAGACTTATTTATGATCAAGGGTAACGAAGGTCGCTGCCACCACTATCACGAATTTATTAGTCTGCCGCGATAGAAGCAGACAAAAGAAAATGATGACAGACACGGCTGTCTTCCGACAAAATTTATATGTGACGGTATTTGCTAAAATACCTTAATTCGCAACAGGAATAACTAGGGGTTTCCAAATTTAAACAGAACTGCTCAACATAACAATTTATTTACACACAATTATTACAACAACTTTATATTACTTAACTACTCTTGTGACATGGGAGAACGATACTAACAATTTGGACTCTCAACAATTAAAATAATAAAAATAGGGCGACCTCAGAGTTGCTATGCTATCAGCCTAGGTTCAACACCTCACACTACTACTACCAAAGTAATAATGTTAATTCTACTTACTATTCATCACTGGTCAGCCTCGGATGAAGCACTTTATTAGTTTATATTATACGACTCTACAGTTAAAAATAGTAATTGAATTAAAATAAGTAAAATTAATTAAGTTCGATCTGGACTCGGACGACGACGGCTTCAACACACAACACAAAAATATCTAAAGTCACTAAGACAATTTATTTATCAAAATTTAGAAAGATTCGAAAGACTGTCACAAGAAGATCACTTAGATCTGTTCAGTTTGAAGTCAGCGGAGAGAATCCTCTTAGATAAAATTATGTGGAAGGAACTCCGCATAATTTTACCCCTACTTTTCCCAATAAGGGGGTGTTTCTTACACCCTCATTGGTCATTTCAAATATTATACAGCGTTAGTTTCATTAACTGACTCCCATCCGAGCGGCAACGCTGGAAAACGCAAAAAAATCTCTAACGGATTTTTTTGAGACCTCCAAGTATTTGTCGCCGGACGCTGTCAATCATGAAATGAGATGTTAAGATTGCTTTCCCATTGTATTCTCAAAAACTGCCCTTTTCTATTTAGCTTTTAAAATTTATTGCTTCCTTAACCCCATGTAGTACCATTTACTTTATTGCTCTCAAATGTTCCAACGAAAAGCAATCTTAAAACCTTACAAAAATCTACATTTACAATACTATTTTTTCTACCATTGTTCTTTTATTACGCCAGCTGCAAGTACAGCTGGCATATTACTTAATTTATTTAAACAATTTCCTCTAAAACGAGGAGCCGCAGAGCGAGCGTGTTACATATAAGACAAATGACAGGTCTCTAAGCTCCTCAACAAACATGACGACGATTTTGTGATATCATTCTGGAAAAGTCTACTAACAGGGTAGATTATACCCGTATCAAAACCACAAATTTCTGAAAAATGAAATCAGTTGTAACGAGTATTACAGATCTCCATCCAGAATTAAAACTTCTGTAAAACTTAGCGTTTCATATTTCTGAGCGCTATAGATCTGTAGGTTTACATACAGAAAACAGAATTGCAGCATAAAATTCCATCCGGGATAACTGCCACTGCCTCCCTAATAGAAACCGTATAAGGTTACCTATCTACACATAAAATAATGCTACATACACTTTTACGCATAGAAATTTTCAAAAGGGTATCTTTATAAATAAAAGAATTAATAGGCATATTACACTTTTTGTGGATATCCGGTAATCAAAATCATAACAAATAATTTTATGAGGGTCCCAGCAACTAAAGAGGATAACGCCAGAAGATTTAAAAAAAATATACGTCTGACTTTTTTAAATATTAGTTCATTAATGAGAGTTTATGATCATTTTGATACAGTAAAATTACTAATGAATAAAACGTTCTCTATTTAGTGCAATATGATGTTTTAAGGTAGGTAAGAATATGCGGTATGAAATGAAAAATAATAAAAATGTACAAATTGTAATTAAAAATATACATTATTATTATTATTATTTATAACATTTTTACTATATATTTTATAAATTTTTGTAATTATATAATTCTATATACGTAACCTCACTTTCGTAATTGTATTTACATTATTTCGGTTTACATACGATTCCTTCTTGTTGCCGGTATCCTTCTGTAACATAGGGTGCACTTTGTTGTTGAGCATCTTCCTCATGGTAGGAAGAGTTGTAGTTGGCGGGTTGTACTTGAGTGGGCGACTCTCCACGCGGACAGTCCCGTTCCTGGGGCCCAAAGGCCGCGCAGGCCGGCTGCGCAGCACCTGCACTCCGGCCGAGGGGTGCGCACACTCCTGCCGCTCCTGCTGCAACTGCCTGCGGATCCTGCCTCGCAGCTCGGGGTCTCCCCGACACACCCTCATCCAGCGCCGGTTCACGCGGCTCGCCGACACCACCGAGTCTCCGTCCAGGTGCCTGCAACACGCAACATACATGTTAACATACAATATACCACAAAAGGAATATAAAAAGACTTACCTGAAGATGTTGGCGACGATCTCTGTCGGTAGTTCCCCGACGATGTCTCTGGACTGGACTTGACTAAAGGTGAACAACAGTTTAACCCAAGCGTTTATCATGATGGTAGTATTCTAGCTCCAATGTGTACAAGACAACAAATGGAAAACGAATGATTACATCTGGTTAAACTACCCCTTATATATCCTGGACTAATGAGTTGAAGTGCGACCACCCGTAAACAACCAATCCTAGACAAATCAGACTGTTTAGCCAACCGTAATGCAATGTAATCCGGCATTTATTCGTAACTACCTAGATATAATATTCTTAGTACCGATTGTCATCCGTTATGATTTTTTTTCAATAAAATGAACAACGTTAAAATCTACACACTATGGCAAATTTAGGTAATTTTGTCTACAAGATCATATAAATTTTATATAACGGAGACCATATAAAACAATTACAAAAGTGAGGAATGCTAGCATAACAAATCCTTAAGCAAATCTTAGACTAAACTAGAAAGGCAAGGCACCCAGACATGATAATATTACATAAAAATTATGATTTATGTGGAGGAAAAAGAGGAAAATCATATTTATTAAACCTGTTTAATAAGGCACTAAAAGAAACAATAATTAAAGGATTGGGAGACAGATATAGCCACACTCATATTTAAAAGAGGAGCAAGCTTTTCCAAAACAATCGGCGAATTTCTTTATTAAGCGTTCCGGAAAAATATTTTCGAGAATATTAGAAGGGTGTATCAGGTGTATCGAAGGGACATTGGAAGTTTTTAGTTTAATGATTGGTTTAGGCTTTTTAAATTAATCAAATACACATTTAAACTTTTTTACTTTATTTATTTTAGTGTCAACTACTTAACTACAATGACTACAACATCTGTCATGTTTGACAAGTCATTGTTTAAACTTTAAACACGAAAAGAGATATTAATAATCAATTAATCTACTTCAACTTTTAAGATATTTATTATACTTACACATATGCATTATTTCAATAAAGTTAATAAAACGTCTACTTTTTTAAAATTATGAGACACTAAATATGCAAATGGTAGTTTGAACTTATTTATTAAATTATGTATCACAAAAACTAAAGTTTGTGTAACAAAAAGTGGTTTCCTACCCAATTCTCCGAAATCTTCAAATACCTTAATTAAATCGAAGTGAGAGGCATATTGTTTGATTATTTGAAGCTTTTTTACCTAATTTATTTAGGGAAGCCGAAAATTACGAAAATATGATTTTGCATATTAAATCCCTAAGTTCGGGTGTTCGCCACCCTTTATTTACACATAACTATCGCTGATCAATAATTATTTTTTTGCATAAAAACAATGAAAAGACAAAAACATCAGTTTCATTTGCTAATATAATGCAATTATTATAAAAAATCTCTTCTATTCAATAATTGCAACAAAATTTGATTGAAAAATAACTGAAGATTATTTACTACCAATCTTGTGCTCAGAAGGGCAGGAAAATATAAAACTAATGTAAAACAGTAAGCAAAAATTAGTTATTTGGTAAAAAAAATGCTCATGTAAGAAAGCAAATAAATTTTGTGACATTATATGTTATTGCATGGGTCAATTTTAGAAAATGTATTTACATTTTGCAAAATAAACAAATACATAACAAATATTATAATAATTATTATCAAATTTAGAAATACTGTAAATGCTCTCTTGAAACAATACAGAAGCAAATTTAATTATATTTAATAATTAAGTAAAATAGTTTTTAAATCGTTTGCAAAGAGCATGCACTTTATAACTTTGATTTTTGAGTAATACAAGCCATTCCTTTTACTATGATGTTCCTGTAATCTTTCGTGTTATAATGATATCGCACGTCAATCACGCACACTCCCAACTCTTAATTTTACAATTTGTCTACTTCTGTATTATATAACTTATAGACTTAGTTCTTTCACAAAAATAATTTTGAACCATTCTACGCATTTGTTTCACTCACATTTTCCTGGAACCTGAATAAAACGTAATGTTGTCCACTGGTCACATTTTTCACTACACGTGTGTCGCGCAGTGTAATTATTTATTTATTTACTCTATTGTAATAAACAAATTGTTTAATTATGCACAATCTGTATATATCCCGCACATTCCGCTACAAAACAAAAAATAATTATGTCGATTTATTAAGTAGTTTCCAAGATATGACGAGATAAATCAAATAAAGACGAGAAAAAATAATATCAAAAAAAAGTGAAAAATTGTAATTTTCAGTACTTCTGTAATTCCAAATCGACTTGATGCTTTCTCAACAAAGTATTGTTTTAAATTATACACGTGACACTTCTGTTTATATTTTTTAGAGAATAATTTTAAAATTGTTTCTACTATGTGGATCATGTTCCCTTCAGGTCTTTTCAGATGACGCGTCGAATTTAAATTAGCTCCATAATTTTTATTAAGTATTAATATTTAATTTTCTTCATACAAGTCACCTTGGATAGTTAGGTCATTTAAACAAAAATCGCAGTTAAATTTCTGTAAAACATTGTAAGCTAAGTAACCTGTAAAATACGCAATAGAGCAAGTTTCAAGAGTTACTCCAAGTAAGTCCAATAATTTTTCTTTAAAGCGTTTAAAATTTAGAATTCCTCACGATACACAAAGAGTCTCTGTGTATCGTGAAATTCATATGATGATTTGGCGCAAAGTTATGAATTCTTTAAACATCCTGCATTTTGGGCGTTTGAGTTCTAACTTGGTTACTTTTGACAAATACGGGTCAATCTTTGAGTCCTGATAACTAGCTAATATTGTGAGATGAAGCGCAAATTAATAGGATATTATAAATAAAATATTTTAAAGTTCGTGCTGTAGAAATTTTATTATCAATAAGCAGTATTAAATGATTATTACAGTATTATGTACAATAATTCATTACTTTCTTCAAATTTCTATATTTATTTATTTTATTTTAAATAATAAATGTGACTGAAACACTATTTTCTTGCTTGATGAGCATGCGCACTAAGTGCACTGTAACAGCTGTGTGCAATGCAAGATATATCTCTATTACGCTTTGTTGAACGTGTGGATCGCGGAGGATCAGCGGTATATTACTAATAGGTATATGGGTATATTACTAATAGGTATATGCTAGCCAGTAGCTGTATCTATTTTACCTTCTTGCTTTATGGTTTATATTGTATCTACTAGATGGCAGAAAAGTAACACATGTTTTTGTTGTGCCATCTCTACGTGAAAGTTGCGAACTAGTATGCTATTGTGCTGCCCACTGACGACATAAGTTTTCAAACGCATTACAAGGAAAACCGTTACGTTATTCCTCTATAATTACTTTAAAACTCACTGTCATTGACGAGTAACTATAGTTGTGACTATGAACTTCGGAGATTCAGATTTCTTAAATTTTAAATAAATTTATACTTCCCAAAAGAAAATATTTATCTACAACTATTGAAATATGGGTACAATATACGTGTGATACTACATATAATATACTACTCATATTACACAAGTGTAATATGAAAAGTTATATTACACGCTACACTTTTCTGTAATAAATAGAGCATATAATTTAACACATAACATTTCAATAAACTGTTAATTTATTAATAATATATTTTTTATTATAAATATCAACATAAATGATTATAAAATTATAATAAATACAATTTGAATAGTTATTTTGTCATCTAAGTGCTACTGTGGCGCCATCTGTTAAGCTATATATGAACTACCCACACCTCACTGAATATTTAACAAATAATATCAGAATTTTTATATGCCTGATAGTTGTAGATAAAGTATAGTATTGGACTCGCATAATATGGCTACATTACACTCGGATGAATAAATATACTCGCTATCGCTCGAATTTTTAATTACATCTTCGTGTAATATAGCCTACATATTATGCTTGTTAAATAATAAACTATTTTTCATTGCATAGTTTGTGTACTTGATTACAATAAACAACTCATATTTTATGTTAATTCCAAATTCCATCCCTTGTGTCAAAATCACTAATTAGCAGGTAATCGAAATTTTATTTCCGCAATAATTGCAATTGATTATTACAAAGTCAGTAGTAATTTAATTTATTATTACTCTGAAAAAAAATTGTTAAATTATTTCTTTGATTACAACAAATTTAGTCATTTTTTTCGTTTATTAGCTCGACTGTTTTGATTGTAATAAATCTTTAGGAAAAAAATTACATTCAATTTAATTTATTGATGATTTTTTTCATTCATACCTTAATCATGTGTTTATAAAAGTTTGCATTATTGGTAGATAGAACTAATACTGGTTTCTTGCATACATGTTTCTCGCAAAATTCTTCCCGAAACCATAATTTCTTCGTTGATGTGCCCCACATGATTGCTGCTAAACAGTTTGGGACCTTTCGAAATATTTTTTTTTTACGAAATATAGTTCAGTCAACACTTTATTCAATTATTATATAATCCACATTATATAATAATTGACGTTATGAAAGGATAAATTTAATGTTTTCCCTATGAAATTATATATATTGTAACCGGCAGTCTCCTGGTTAAACTTATAGCGCATGACGCCAGATGGCACTGTGTTCGCAATACACAGCCTATAAGTATGTAATGTGTGCTATTACTCACGAGAATGAAGTCTGTCAACACGAGCGAAAGCGAGGGTTGTAAATCATTTGAATGAGTAGTACCCATTACATGCGAAAAGAATACTGTACTTTATCCACAACTATAACAATGCAATTATTTCTAGTGTTAATTAGCTACAGTTTAAGCTTAAAAAGAAAAGAAATGTATAAAAAATGACAAACCTATCGTAACTTTGGCTGTTTATGTAGAAAAAACTATTTAAAAGTAATTTTTGCACGATCGGATTTTTTTTAGGGTTTCCAAGGCAGTAGATTTTATTTACAAATTACTGATCGATAAGTGATGTGGTACTGATCGGTAAGTGATAAAACTGATCGGTAAGTGATGTGCTTAACTTCCGATCTAGAAGCGGTGAAATTACATTAATAAAAAATAAATATACAATTTTTAAAGCTTTAAATTAATCTTTTTTATTGAAAACAATACTAAAATTACAATTTGTACAATTATTGAATGTTGTTGGAGTGTTTTCTGCAATAGTCTTCTTCGCCAGTACAATATTTTCTGTGTTGGATACTGCATCTTCAATTGAAGTACCTACTCGGAGCTTGTGAAACGGTGGAATTTTCATGTAAATTTTTTTTTTTGAAAACTCAATTTTGTTCTGCACTTAATCCTTTACATATCCTTCGGCAACAGAAGGCGAGCGCCACCCACCATGCTTTTTAAGGCCTAAAACTTTAATGCCTTGGTTCGCCAGAAAGGTAGCCGAACTTCTTCTAAACGCAAGTTCGGTATAAGAAAGAGGATCTGATAAATTCAGGCATTTTGCGATCTTGGCAGGCCAACTTCCTATCGTATTTTTACCTACTACTTGATTGGTAACTTTTCCATTGCGCATAGACAAGAAAAAATGAGAAGACTTTGAATTTTTTGGTCGTAACGTCAAATATTTTCTGTAAAGATCCAAATAATTAATTGTTTCGTTTTCTTGAGTGGTAATCGTGAAGGTTCGCGTTATGTTAGTTTTTGTATTGGGAATATGGATTATAATAAACGATCCATAATCTTGAATATCTTCTACTTTCATATTATATAATTCTTCTCTTCTGCACGCACCTGCTATTCCAAATATCATAGCTACTTTTACATTTAAATAAACTTTATCGGGAAATTTCTTAAGAAACTTATATATATCTTCTTTTGAAAATACTTTAGATTTCTTCGGCCGATATCCAGTATTACTTCTTTTAAGAAATGCAATTAATGTAGTAAATTTTGAAATATCAACTGCATTGTTTAAAAAGATTGTAGCCTTGAGCATGGAGTACTCAGCCCATAAACTGCCTGGAGATCTAAGTTTCTGACTTCTCAGTACAAAATAGGCCAACAGTACCTTTTCTGTGATATTTTCATATTTTTTCTCACTACACCACGCTTAGAAGATTTTGAAGGTATTTTCATATCTCTCTTTGGATTTTTGTGGTATAATTGAAGAACATCCTATATTCCATGCATTTTCCAGATCCGAATCGACACTTCCTTCCATTTTTCTCAAAAAAAATCTTTATTTTAGAATGAAACTATTTGACAGATCACTCAATAAATCTCAAACGAAATAAACAAGTAATGTTTACATTTGTTCATGTAACATAACAACGTTAACAAAACAACGATCAAAGCTTACTTAAAAATAACAATTTTTTTATAAATGTCAAAATAATTTCTAAATAATTCTAAATTATAATTTGGTTATTATTGGGCCGATCGTGCAAAAAATATAATAAGCATTGCGGCCAGTAAGTGCTTCCTACAGGTTTCGGATATATTGGCGATCTCGACTTCGTCTCGATCTCCAAACTACTCATTAACCGGTACAGTGCCCTTACTGCCCTTAATACTTAAATAACTATTTGTTTTTACTCCTTTGACAGGTAAGGTTTAAATTTGACATAACGATTGAATAATATTATTCCATCGAACTGTCAATATTATTCACTTCACAAGAGTAACGAAGGTCATTAATTGATAAAAAACATTGAATTTTAGGCACTTTATTTGACAGTTATGGATAAAATTGATTATTATTCACAAGTGAGTAAAGTGGTACTTTATACACAATATTGTCAGTTTGAAAATACAATAACAAAATAATTCATTAACATATCATATTTTAAATAGCATATTGTTAGCAGTCAAATATATTACACCCGATAACTTAAAAAACTAACATATGGAAAATTAGTATTTCACTCAATTATAATATAATGTATTACTAAAGTAATGTGATATATATTGCCTCGAACATTTATTGGTAGAAAATATTTATTTAACAATGTAAAAAAAAAATTAGAAAATAATAATATTTTACAGAATATATATAAATTATGTTTTGCAGGTTCAATGATTTAAAAAAAATATTAATTTATTTTTAATATCAAAGTTTATTAGAACAATAAATATAATTCTTAAGACTGGTGAACACATTCTGAATCAATATTACAAATCATCCTGTATTTTTACTAAATATATGCCGGTGTCAGATTAATGGAAAATAACAGAGTTATTAGACAATGATTCATTGATAAACAATAATGTCAAGTATATAATTTATATATATATATATATATATATATATATATATATATATATATATATATATATATATATATATTGTGACGAAGTGCTCGTCACAATGAACACGTACCTACCTTCCTCGTTGCTCCGCAGTCATGAACACCGACTCCACGAGGTCCGAACCGCATATCAGGTTAGAGCGAACCCGCTGTCCGAACCAGTAGTCGCCGACCGCTTCAAACTACTTCAGGAGACTGTACGACATCTCCAACAGTCTGCCGGATTCCTAAAGAGCCGCCGAGAAATACTTTGGCGAAAGCACATGGCATGGGACATAACCTCAAGACCACGTGGGGCAAAACTTTCACAAATTTTTCACCTGCAAACACAGCACTGAAGGAAACAATAATAAACACTTGTTAACACTTACCGCTCTTATTTTTCCTTATCTTTTCTTGTTATTTTCACAGTTTCCAAAGTTTTCACAAAAACATTAGAACGAAACAAATACCAATTAATTGGCAAACTGGTCATAACTTGAAAAACCATTTCAATTATTATTTACTGTATCATGCAAAATCCGACCAAAACTTGCAAACCCTGTAGACTAGTGTACACATCTCTTTTTAAATTAACCCATGTACACTTATCAGTAAGACACCAGCCTGAAAATCATTCACTTGACTCACCCTTAAAATAGTCTGCATTTCTTTTCGTGAAATAAGCATCACTCCAATCTATTTCTGTTATAAATCAATAAAATCGTTCTTTCATTTCTAAGGATCATCATCTGTCGAAAAAAAGATAACGGCTTCTGATGTGGAAACACATGCTCGAGGTTCCATTTTGGCCAATAATCATTGTAGTACCGCTTCTAAACGAAGGTGACGTAATAAACTGTCAAAACCAATAGTAAAGCTTAGAAATCGATGACGTCATTGATGACGTGCAACCGTAAATATTGTGGACCGACTATAGCAAGAGATTGGTGGCGATAGAACAGGTCACTTAGCAAGTGCGTCTGTACAAGATTTTTCAAATGTTAATTTCTTTAAATACAACGCAAATAGTACAGAAGAAAAGCAGTTATTTATTATGCTCGTATCAAAACCACAAATTTCTGTAAAATGAAATCAGTTGTAACGAGTATTATAAATTTCCATCCAGAATTGAAATTTCTGTAAATCTGTAAAACTTAGCATTACATATTTCTGAACGCTATAGATCTGTAGGTTTACATACAGAAAACAGAATTGCAGCAGAAAATACCACCCGGGATAACTGCCACTGCCTCCCTAATAGAAACCGTATATGGTTATCTATCTACACATAAAATAATGTTACGTACACTTTTACGCATAGAGATTTTCAAAAGGGTATCTTTATAAATAAAAGAATTAATAGGCATATTACACTTTTTGTGGATACCCGGTAATCAAAATCATAACAAATAATTTTATGAGGGTCCCAGCAACTAAAGAGGATAACGCCAGAAGATTTAAAAAAAATATACGTCTGACTTTTTTAAATATTAGTTCATTAATGAGAGTTTATGATCATTTTGATACAGTAAAATTACTAATGAATAAAACGTTCTCTATTCAGTGCAATATGATGTTTTAAGGTAGGTAAGAATATGCGGTATGAAATGAAAAATAATAAAAATGTACAAATTGTAATTAAAAATATACATTATTATTTATAACATTTTTACTATATATTTTATAAATTTTTGTAATTATATAATTCTATATACGTAACCTCACTTTCGTAATTGTATTTACATTATTTCGGTTTACATACGATTCCTTCTTGTTGCCGGACCTTCTGTAACATAGGGTGCACTTTGTTGTTGAGCATCTTCCTCATGGTAGGAAGAGTTGTAGTTGGCGGGTTGTACTTGAGTGGGCGACTCTCCACGCGGACAGTCCCGTTCCTGGGGCCCAAAGGCCGCGCAGGCCGGCTGCGCAGCACCTGCACTCCGGCCGAGGGGTGCGCACACTCCTGCCGCTCCTGCTGCAACTGCCTGCGGATCCTGCCTCGCAGCTCGGGGTCTCCCCGACACACCCTCATCCAGCGCCGGTTCACGCGGCTCGCCGACACCACCGAGTCTCCGTCCAGGTGCCTGCAACACGCAACATACATGTTAACATACAATATACCACAAAAGGAATATAAAAAGACTTACCTGAAGATGTTGGCGACGATCTCTGTTGGTAGTTCCCCGACGATGTCTCTGGACTGGACTTGACTAAAGGTGAACAACAGTTTAACCCAAGCGTTTATCATGATGGTAGTATTCTAGCTCCAATGTGTACAAGACAACAAATGGAAAACGAATGATTACATCTTTTTAAACTACCCCTTATATATCCTGGACTAATGAGTTGAAGTGCGACCACCCGTAAACAACCAATCCTAGACAAATCAGACTGTTTAGCCAACCGTAATGCAATGTAATCCGGCATTTATTCGTAACTACCTAGATATAATATTCTTAGTACCGATTGTCATCCGTTATGATTTTTTTTCAATAAAATGAACAACGTTAAAATCTACACACTATGGCAAATTTAGGTGATTTTGTCTAGAAGATCATATAAATTTTATATAACGGAGATCATATAAAACAATTACAAAAATGAGGAATGCTAGCATAACAAATCCTTAAGCAAATCTTAGACTAAACTAGAAAGGCAAGGCACCCAGACTTGATAATATTACATAAAAATTATGATTTATGTGGAGAAAAAAGAGGAAAATCATATTTATTAAACTTGTTTAATAAGGCACTAAAAGAAACAATAATTAAAGGATTGGGAGACAGATATAGCCACACTCATATTTAAAAGAGGAGCAAGCTTTTCCAAAACAATCGGCGAATTTCTTTATTAAGCGTTCTGGAAAAAATATTTTCGAGAATATTAGAAGGGTGTATCAGGTGTATCGAAGGGACATTGGAAGTTTTTAGTTTAATGATTGGTTTAGGCTTTTTAAATTAATCAAATACACATTTAAACTTTTTACTTTATTTATTTTAGTGTCAACTACTTAACTACAATGACTACAACATCTGTCATGTTTGACAAGTCATTGTTTAAACTTTAAACACGAAAAGAGATATTAATAATCAATTAATCTACTTCAACTTTTAAGATATTTATTATACTTACACATATGCATTATTTCAATAAAGTTAATAAAACGTCTACTTTTTTAGAATTATGAGACACTAAATATGCAAATGGTAGTTTGAACTTATTTATTAAATTATGTATCACAAAAACTAAAGTTTGTGTAACAAAAAGTGGTTTCCTACCCAATTCTCCGAAATCTTCAAATACCTCAATTAAATCGAAGTGAGAGGCATATTGTTTGATTATTTGAAGCTTTTTTACCTAATTTATTTAGGGAAGCCGAAAATTACGAAAATATGATTTTGCATATTAAATCCCTAAGTTCGGGTGTTCGCCACCCTTTATTTACACATAACTATCGCTGATCAATAATTATTTTTTTGCATAAAAACAATGAAAAGACAAAAACATCAGTTTCATTTGCTAATATAATGCAATTATTATAAAAAATCTCTTCTATTCAATAATTGCAACAAAATTTGATTGAAAAATAACAGAAGATTATTTACTACCAATCTTGTGCTCAGAAGGGCAGGAAAATATAAAACTAATGTAAAACAGTAAGCAAAAATTAGTTATTTGGTAAAAAAAATGCTCATGTAAGTGGGCATTGTTATATTGTTTGTTCTTAATAGTTATTTATGGCACAAGTGTTTTACATTACATATAAGATAATATAAGTCACGTGGGAAAAATTTAGCTCACTAGGCAGTCAGGCTGAGTGTGATATTTTATCAAGTGACTTAGGTAATTAACACACGTGTGCCATACAACATTTTATCCAACACATTTTAATCATTGATATAAAATACATATCAGATTTTTGACGGATGGAATTTCGAAAAGACATTTAGGGACAAAATAGTGAAGAGAAGGTTTTATAACGTAGTTACTATGATGCGAACCAAAAAAGAGTGAGCTAATATATTTAGCTCACTAGTGACTTATGACCTATTTTATTTATCTAAAAACACCATACTTATATCGTTATAATTACACGGTGTTGGATAATAGTATATTATTTAACAAGCATAATATGTACGCTATATTACACGAGGATGTAATGAAAAATACGAGCGGTAGCGAGTATATTTAATCATCCGAGTGCAATGTAGCCATATTATGCGAATCAAATACTATACTTTATCTACAACTAACAGACATATAAAAAATCTGATATTATTTGTTAAATATTCAGTTAGGTGTGAGTAGTTCATATATAACTTAAAAGATGGTGCCACAGTAGCACTTAAATGTCAAAATAACTATTCAAATTGTATTTATTATACTTTTATAATCATTTATATTGATATTTATAATAAAAAATATATTATTAATAAATTAACAGTTTATTAAAATGTTATGTGTTAAATTATATACTCTATTTATTACAGAAAATTGTAGCGTGTAATATAACATTTCATATTACACTTGTGTAATATGAGTAGTATATTATATGTAGTATCTCACGTATAATGTACCCATATTTCAATAGTTGTAGATAAATTTGTTTATCTCTTATGCACAACGATCAGCTGACTTCAGAAGCAGATAAGTGTTTACATAAACATATATATTCCTTACGGTGTTTGAGTTAACGTTACTTTATTGGTGATTTGGTGTTAAGAAAAAAAAGTTCAAGTTCAGTTCGCTACGATTTCCAAGTGTTTCATTTTAATCAGCTTAGCTGAATTTATAGAGTGTTATTTTTATACTTTAATAAGTTATTCATTGTATTTGTAAAATTCTTTTATAATTGTTTATACTACGCCCATGTTCGCCATATTTTTTTATATAGTCTTTTCATCTACGATTAGTTGCGCCATATGGGCCCGCGAATTTGTACGCCTGCGCTGTTAGGTAATTCCGGCCGTCCGCTTACCAGTTTTGTTAAACCACAGGCTTGCGTTGATCAACAAAAGGAGTGGGGTAGGTTTAAAATTGTTGTATTTTCCGCAACGGTTCTGCTTGGGGCGTGTTGCAGTCCATGCGTTGCGATCTGTTAATTTCAAGTTATTTATTTTAATTCTGTCATTCGACTACAACCGACTTATACATTTGTAATCCATACATTTTTATTTACAATTAGTCTGGTGGTACTGTGTACTACAAGTGCCTTTATTGTAGTTGAACCTTACCTTTATTTTTACAATCGGTTTAAAGAACACGCGCAAGTTCTAAATTTAAAATCAGGACATTCTTCATTCGCTGAACACATACTAGACACGGGCCACACTTTCAATATTTATAAGGATTTTAAGATTCTACATTTTCAAAAAAACGGAAAAGTTTTGGACTTTCTGGAGAATCTATAAATTCATAAATCATTAAAAAATAATAATTACTTATGTCTCAACGACCAAACTAACACAGACACAGCCCATTATTGGATTTGAACAAACACTTTTCAAGTTTATTTCCCCAATTCTTCGTTTTTCCTGTGCATTCGAGTAGCATCTAAACACTTTATTTTTGCACTTTTTGATATTCTCCATTTTATATTTGGGCGTTGTTGAGTAACGTTTTCAGCTTTTTTATAATTTTTTTTAATTCTAATGTTTTTAACTTTTTCGAACTTTTCATGTTTTCCACCATTTATTTCGTTTTCTACGCTTCAAATTTGTGGTGTCTGTAATCATCTTAGTACAAGTAATTATAGTTTTCACTTATTTAATTTTTCTAAAACTTAATCTCATTACTACTTTATTTTTCTATGTACAATCTGTATTAATTCTTACTTTGTTTTACATATCTTTATTTGTATGCTACATGTATAATTATAATAATAATAATAATAATAATAATACAATAATATTTATTTTGTGAAAAATATGTACATATTTCTTACAAAAGTGGTTGGAATATGTGTTTGTAAAATATTCCCCGATTTAACTTATATAATAGTATACATAGTTAAAACTAATAGATATACCGCACATTGATATATTAAGAAATTTATCATAGAATAGAAATAGAAATATTACAAGAACATGCCTTATACAAATTAATCACTTATAATTAAAAAATTATTCTTCCTCTATGAATCTGCGCTCCTTCAATGCTAGTTCGGTAAAACGAAAAATGTCGTTTAATTTTCTTATATTATATATTGTGGCTTAACACTCCCATGGGGTTGCGCCGCTTCCTTCGAAACTTTCTAGATCCAATTTTATTGGAGTGGATCAATCTCCGTTACTATTTTTTTGATGTTCTTTATAATGTTCCTCCACAACTCCCTATCTCTTGTTTTGTTCTTCCAGTTGCTAATTCCGACTGCTTTTAGATCTTCTTCCACTTCTCTCAGCCATGTTGATCTGGGCCTGCCTCGTCTTCTTCTTCTGCCTGGGCTCCACTCGACTATTGACCTTATTGTATTCCTTTCTTCTGCTCTCCATACATGGCCAAGCCATCTCATTCTTTGTTGTTTATTTTTTTTTCACTATATTTTCTCCTTCTTATTCTTGTTCTATTTCATGATTCATTCTTATTCTGTATTCATTTTCTGATACCTTGATTGGTCCTAGTATTGTTCGTATTATTTTGCGTTCCATTATTTTTAGATCTTCTTCCTCTTTTTTTGTCATTGTGATTGTTTCAGCTGCATATAATGCTATTGTTCTTATTATTGATTTGTATATTCTGATTTTGGTATTTTTTGTTAATAGTTTGCTTTTTAATATTTTTTTATTTGCGTAAAAAGCTCTATTTGTTGCTATAATCTTTTCCTTAATTTCTGTTTCTCTTTCTCCATTGCTTGATAACATAATACCTAGATATCTAAACGTATCCACTTGTTCAAATATGTGCTCTCCGATTTTTATTCCTTTGTTTTCAGTATTCTTTCCTAGCAACATAATTTTGGTTTTTGCTTCGGTGATTTTTAATCCTACCTTATCTCCTTCGATCATTATTTCTTGCAGCATTTCTTTCATTATCTTCCTGTTCTTCGTTGCAATAACTATGTCGTCGGAATATGATATTATTTGTCCTCCTCGTGTTCTAAGTGTTCCTTTATTTATTTTTCTAAGTACATATTCTAATGCTACGTTGAATAATGTTGCCGACAGCGCATCTCCTTGTCTGACCCCTTTATTTATCTCGATCTCTTCTGTCTCCCCTTTTTGTGTTATAATGCTTATTGTATTTTTCCTCATTGTCATCGCAGTTAGTCTTCTTAATTTTGCTGGTATATTTAGCTCCTCAAGAGCTGTCATGAGCTTTTTTCTTTTAATGGAGTCAAATGCATGCTGGAAATCAATAAATAACATTTCTATATTCATATTGTATTCAAGTGATTTTTCAATTATTTGTTTGACTGTATGTATGGCGTCTGTTGTTGATCTGCCTTTACTGAATCCACATTGATATTGTCCAATTATGTTAGTTTCTTCATTCACTAATCTTCTTTGTATTAATGTAGATAGTATTTTATATACCGTCTTCAACATAGTAACACCTCTGTAGTTTTTACATATTTGCTGGTTACCTTTTTTATGAATTGTCACTATTTGTCCAGCTTCCCATTCTTTTGGCATCTTTTCCTCTCTCCATATTTTTTGTATGAGTTCGTATATTTGTTGTTGTAAGACTTCCCCTCCACATTTTTTTAATTCAATATTTATTCCATCTTTACATGGTGTTTTTCCATTGTGACATTTTTTTATTATTTCTTGTATTTCTTTTAGCGTTGGCTCTTTTGCTATTCTATCTTGTTCATTGTTTTCGGTTTCAAGTTCATTTTCATCTTGAGTATCTGTTCATAAATCTTTAAAGTGGTTAATCCAAATCTGCTTATATTCTTGTTCATTTTCTGCTATTCTACCATTTATATTTTTTATGCCGTGTACTTTAATTTTGTGTGTTTTATTTTGTGCTTGAATTTGTTTGTAAAATCTTTTTGTATTTCTTTTCATCCTTTCTTCTTCTATGTCTTTAATTTGATTCTTTATCCATTCTCTCTTGTTTTTTCTTAGAGTTTTGTTGCACTCGTTTCTTATTTTTTCATATACCTGTTTGTCTTAATTTTGTTTTTGTTTGTAGCCATTTTATTCTTGCATTTTTCTTTTTATCTGTCATTATCTGACATTCTTCATTATACCAGTATTTTCTTTTATCCTGTTTTTCTATTCCTACCCATTTTTAAATTGCTTCTTTTAAGCATTTCTTTATACCATTCCATTTTGTTTCTAAGTCATCTTCATCATTTATTACTTCGTTTAGATTTTTATGTAGTTCTTCTATATATTTCTTGTTGCTGTCACCATAAAGTGGTCTGAATCTGCGCATGCTCCTCTGTAGGTTCTTATATCCGTTACTGATGATTGTTTTCTTCTTGTTATAAGTACATGGTCTATTTGTGTCTGCGTATGTTGATCTGGTGATATCCATGTTATTTTATGTTCTCTCCGGTGTTTAAATTTTGTGCTGCTTATTATCAGATTTGTTCTTGTTGCTAGTCTGCATAATCTTTGTCCGTTATCATTTGTATTGTCATGTATTGTCTTCCTGCTACTTGCTGTATATAGTCTTCCTTTCCTATTTGAACATTAAAGCCTCCTAATACACTCATTGTATCTTCTTTTGGTAGTTTTTCAATTTCTTCTTCTAACACCTTATAGAACGTTTCTTTTTCTTCCGATTGCGCATTCTCTGTTGGAGCATATATATTTAAGATTGATATTTTGAATGGTGTCCTATCTATTCTACAGTAAGCCATTCGTTCGTTTATTGGTTTAAAATCTATTATATTATTTTTCAGTTCATTTGAAATAATAAATGCCACTCCGTATTGCCCTTGTTTTTTATCTCCTGAATGTTCTACAATATAATTGTCTTTTACAATTTCTCCTGCTCCACTCTATCTAGTTTCTTGTATTGCAGCAATATTTATTTTATACCTCAACATTTCTGCAGCTATTTCTTGAGTTTTTCCTGGTTGTAGCATAGTTCTGACATTTCAGGTACTAATTCTAATCTTATTATTATTTTTTGTATTTTTACCTTTCTTTCTATTTATTTTTTTTCTTTGACTTGTAGTTGCGGGTGTGTGTGTTTCATTGTACTTAATTTCTAATTTCTTTGTATTAGCCATTTTCGTTACCGTGTTTCCTGTTACTTTATTTCTGTTTGATTGCTATGATTGTTTTGATAAATTACCTTTTATTGGTCTTTCATCGTAGCTATTTGTTCTAGGTCTACTTGTAAATTGAGGTCTGACACTTGAAGTTACTGGTATATCTGCTTTATTGGGTTGTTGTTTTTGTCTCTTTGCATCTTGCTCTTCTTTGTTTCTTTCGTTATCTTCATATGTTTTTTGACTTTGCTTTTGTTCCTTTTCTTCATAATGCATTCGTTTTTTGTCGTTTTTTCTTTTATTAATTTTGAGGTTTCATTGTTATCTATTTTTATTCCATCGACATATAAATTATTGTATTTCAATACGGCATGTTTACCCTCTTTTCTTATGTCTTTCATCAGCGGTATCAATATTTTTCTTTCTTCTGCAATGTCCTTTGGATAATCTTCTGATATTATTATTCTCGTTCCTTTTAAAAACTTTCGGTTTGCCAAAATTTCTATTAATTTCCTTCTTGTTGCTAATTTTATTAGTACCGGCCTTGTTTTATTTGCCTTTTTTCCTAGTCTATGTATATTATCAATATCTCTGTTATTTATATCTATTTTTATTGTGTTTTTTTATCAGATCTAAGCAAGCTCTAGCATATTCTAGTTCAAATTAATTTTTTTCTTCTTCTATTAGGCCAAAAATTAAAAGATTTTTTCTCTGTTTATTTTTCCTGTTCTTTCAGATTTTTTTCTATTTTCGCTATTTTACGGGTATGTTCTTCTAAATTATCTGCTGTGATATTGAATTTATAATTTATATCCTTTTTTATGTTTGCTAATTCTTTTTTAAAATCGGCTATTGCATTTTCTTATATTATTTATTTCAAAAATTGATTTTAATAAAGTGGGTTTATCATTGAAGAAAATTATAATTTTTTTAAGAAAAAAGTTTCTGAGAGCATTTTGTATTGAACATTCAAAAAATATGTAAAAAATATCATTAGGACTATTGCAGAGTGAGCAGTGTTTTTCTGTATCAAATTCATATATCTCTTTATTGAAGTAAATTCGAAACTTAGGCATACTAGCTACTCTTAATTTAACTTACCAGTCTTATAATTTTTGTATCAGTTCTACATTGTAAAAGGAATGTTGTTCTTATAAAAAGGATGATGTACTGCGTTAGTCATTCTTTGGAAGTCTATATATTTGAATTTACTTTCAATATTTTGTATTATATTTTCTAAATTTAATTTAATTTGATATATATTTTGTTTCCCACGGTGATATAAAATTTAATTCTATAAGGAGATCTCGAAAATGACAAACCCAATTTAGTTTTTCATTTCTTTCTCTGCGTTCTGATATTTTTATTAATCCATTAAAACATACCTTTGGAAGTCTATCGTCTGCCATTTTGATAATTTTTACCCAAAGATTTAACATTGATCTGTAGACTAATATTGCTAATGGGTATCTTCCTATTTCAAAGCGTACGACCCAGTTTGCAGTGTTTCTTGCCCAGTTATACATTGACTTAAAAAAGGACATTTGAGTCCTTTCCAAATCTTGCACATATCTGAAAGACCATATTTCTGCGGAGTATAGCACTGTACTTAGTACAGTTGAGTCAAAGAGTGTAATTTTATCTCTCCACGAATTTGATTTGCTCTTAACTATGGTTTTGCTTTAATTGTTGTCAAGCTTTGTTTCCTTTTTGTTTGGAATAATTTAGTTGTTCTTTAAATGTGCCATTGTTTGAGTAAATAATACCTAAATATTGGAAACAACGAACGATTTCTATTTTTTTATTTTTATAATAGAAATTTATGTTATCGTTCCTACTTCTGCCACTTGAGGTAAATATCAATATTTTAGATTTTTCTATGTTCAGAAGTAAGTCATTGTTTGAACAATAGTTTTCAAAGGAATTTAATTTTTTCTGAAGATCTATTTTAGAATAGGCAAAAAGTGCAATGTCGTCTGCGTATAACAAAGCCATAATGTCTATATTTGTATTAATACTGATTCCTTTGTGGTTGTTATTCCGAAAATATTGTTCGAAGTCGTTAATATATAATATAAACAGCAAAGGGCTTAAAAAGACCCCCTGTAGTAACCCAGAATTAATTTTAGTGTCATTGCTACATTCATTCGTATCTACTGTGGGTAGAAGCTACATTGTAAAGAGATTTAAGGGTATTAATAATAAATGCACTCATTCCCAATTGCAACAATTTCATCCACAGTTTGTCATGGTTGATTGAATCAAATGCTTTTTTGAAATCCAAAAAAAGCCACAAAAAGTTTATTGCCCGGTTGTCGTGTAGATATTGTTATTATTGAATTTAATATAAATAGTTGATCTATACACCCTATAGCGATATTATTAAAACCACTGGATTTATATTTTCTGTAACTTTTTCGCATTTCCTTTTTTATATTCTTACACTCAGTATTAAACCAACTATTTTTAAATTTGTAACTAGAGTATTTAATATTTTTTGTCTTTTTAGCATCGTTACCTGTTTTATAAATAGCATCAACAAAGAAAGCGTTGAGATCACCCGGTGTTGCGTTAATCATTTCGGGTGCTTGAATTGCAATTTCTATTAGGATATCAGAGAATGTTTGTTTAAATATAGGATTCCATTTCAAATATGTCATATTTTGAGTTTGTGAGTTATTCGGATTTAAAGAAACAGAAAAATCTAATCTTGTTTCCGACAGTTTAATGGACCATGGAAAATGATCATAAAAGTGAATATTGCCGTTAGCTTCGAAATCAAAGAAGTAATGTATAGAGTGAGTATTAATCCATATCAAATCAACGACACTTTGACCTCCAAAGGACGTACATGTAATTTTATCAAGCTTGTCACTGCGGCTTCTGCCATTCACCATCGTAAAACCGTGTTGTTCCATCAGATTTGTCACGAAAATTCCTCTGGTATCCGTTTTGTCATCTTCAGATTTCCTTTCTGTATATAAGCCCTACTTTTTTTTAATTAAATTATGCTTAAAATATCTTTATTATATCAGACTATTTTAATAAAATACCAATATTCACATTTTTATAAATAAAAAAAATCCAAATATTTAATAGAATTATTATTTGCTGTCTGTCAAACTTAACAATTAATTCGAATTTAGTTTTTGGTGTATAATTTTGTATTTCATGTTTCGAAACATGATATTTTAAGTATAATTTAATTTAAAAAAAAAATAGGGCCGAGGTGGTCTCGAACCAGGTCTTGTAGATTATTTATGTTATGAAACAGCTCTCGTATCCACTCGGCTATGGAGCATTTTGTTTTTGACGTTTCTTATTCGAAAATATGAAGGATAAACTTCAAAATACAATTTATTTTATCAAATATTTCAGTTAGAAAAGGCCATATTACACAACATTTGGTTTTATTAGATGCAAAATTAAGTAATCTAACTAACGATACCATATACACCCGATTTTATTTAGCGGGACAGATGGAAACAGCAAAAAACTGTTTTCCCATGTTATTTCCCTATGTCAAGGTTTTCAGTATTCACCCTGTATATATATATATATATATATATATATATATATATATATATATATATATATATATATATATATATATTTATATATCATTTTTTATTACACATTTACTTACTTATCAGTTAAACTATTTAACTGATTTTTTTTGTGAGATCTAGTTATTTACGATATATATCTATATTCAAACTTATACCGTCCAATACCGTTCCGCGACCCACTTTTTCAGTTCTGGAGCCATAGCCATCTCATCGGGACCTTCGTAATTTGGTTGGTGTTGTGACGTGTGTACGAAAATTACGTGGCGCCCAAATTCAAGGTAATTAAAATTATATAGCTATATATTCCTCGTCACCTTTTAGATTTACCTTGTATCATTCATTTTTTTGATACCCTGACCCTTCCCGCTAAGGAAGCCGGCACTCACCTTGCGATTGTTGAAACCATTTGGATTGTAGTAGAGAATTATCTTTTTAAGAATTTGTTAAAATATTATTTTTAGAAGAGAGCTACATTAGCCACAAAGCATTAGCAAGAATTACATTTTGCAAAGTAATATTTTTGAGCCAGCGACAGATATCAAGTCACCTCCCGAATCAAGTAAATGATAATGCAAACTGAACTGCCGACGCGTAGAACATGTACACAGTAAAACCAGCAAGTAAGGAAAATTGTATACAGACAATAAAATGGATATCCAAAAAATCGTAGCTGATTTGAAAACGAAAAAAGTAAACTTGAAAACAAAAATAAATTATAAATTCAACTACACAGTAGATTGTTTAGAAGTACATACCCCTAAAATATTGGAAACAAAAAAACTGGAAGAACAAGAAAAAATAAACAGAGAAAAAATATTTTAATTTAAGCTACGATTTTTGGCCTAATAGAAGAGAATAAAAATAAATTTGAACTAGAAAATGCTTGCTACACATTACAAACGGATATAAAAAACAGAGATATTGGTAATAAAATACCTTCAGTGTCCTCAGCCAGAATTAGAATTTTCCGTTTAGGTAAACGGGATAACAATAAATGCAGACCAGTAAAAGTAATCTTAAATAATTTCAATGATGTTATGGAAGTTATAAAACATCGTTCTAGCTTCGGAAATATTAAATTTACTACTGATAAAACGGAATCGCAGAGAATCTATCTAAGATCAGTAATATCCGAATTAAATGATAGAAAAGCGAAAGATGAAGTTGACTTGAGAATTAAATATATAAATAGTATACCAAAACTGGTAAACTCTAAATCAAAAAACTACTAAGTTCTGCCCTTAAACTCAAAATTTATTACCAGAATGTGCGAGGTTTGAGAAGAAAACTGGACATTTTACGTCATTCAGTCTGTGATTTGTCTTTTGATTACGATATTTTAGTTTTAACGGAAACCTGGCCCCATGAAGACATTTCCGACAATGAACTTTCCTTAACTAACTTCACAATTTTCAGAAAAGATCGCAATATCAGCACTAGTTCAAAGTGTAGAGGCGGAGGTGTGTTAATAGCAGTAAATTCTAAATTTTCTGCTCGTGTTATCAATCCTGATTGTGACTCTATCGAACATTTATTCGTATCTGTTACGTGCGGAGCAGCTAAGACTATTTTAACAACTGTGTACCTGCCCCCAAATTCTCCAACTGACCTATACGAACAACATTGCAACACCGTTGAAGATATTTTGGAATCGTCTCCTTTTGACGAAGTAATCATCCTTGACGACTACAACATGCCCCACGCACTGTGGGATCACACAGCCTCCGGCCCCAGCGAATTTAACCCGGCAAGAAATTCAACCCCTCAAGTAAGGGCTGTTCATGTCTCATTTAGTTATTTAGGTCTTCTTCAAGTTAATAAGGTATTAAATACTATTGGTAGAATGTTAGATTTAGCTTTTTCTAATAATGAAATGGTATCATCTAAAATTAACAACTGTCCCTTAATTACATGCGATAATTATCATCCAGCTATTGATTACGAATTACCAATATGTGTTTTAAAATTACTTGACTTTTGTGTGGCTAACTATGATTCCGAAAATGTAATTATGTTGCTGTAAATGAATATTTAAACGAAGTAAATTGGGCGATATTAGACAACATGGCAACTGATGACGCATTTTCCTATTTTTATAATATATTGTATTTTGCAATAAGTTTATGTACACCTGTTAAATATATTAGCAGCCAGTATCCATATTGGTACTCAAATGAACTCAAATCTTTAATTAAAACTAAACATTTTTATCATAGGCAACATAAACAATCAGGTACGTTAGATGATTACAATAAATTTGCTAAGAGTAGAGCCGATTGTAAAAAATTAAATAAACATTGTTATGAATTATATATTAAAAATACCGAATCCAGTTTGTCCACAAACAATATTAAAAACTTTTGGTCATTTGTTAATAATATTAATAAACGTAATAGACTTCCAAATAATGTTTATCTTCATGAGATTAATGCAGAAAATAATCAAGACAATACTAAATTGTTTGCCAAACATTTTTCATCTGTGTATGTACCATCAAATATTGATAACATGAAAACCGATACTTATGAACCCCAAAGTGTAGTAAATTTTTGCAAATTTAGTGTATCAATTGATGAGATATTACAAAAATTGAGATCTTTAGATATCTGTAAATGCAGTGGTCCTGATGAAATTTCTCCCTGTGTTATTAAAAATTGTTCTTTATTAAAAAAATCTTTTCATACATGGCTTTTCCCAAATATATTGAAATCTAGTTATGTAATTCCAATTCATAAGTCTGGTGATAAAAACAATGTCAAAAAATATAGATCAATTAGTATTCAATCAATCTTTGCAAAAATTATGGAAAGCTTAGTTTGTGACAGACTATCATCCCTTATAAAAAATATTATAATTCCCGAACAATATGGATTCTTGAAAGGTAGATCTACCGAAACTAATCTATTGTCATTTTATCAATATGTAATAAATGCTTTTAAGAAAAATCATGAAGTTGATACAGTCCATTTAGATTTCTCGAAAGCATTTGACACTGTAAACCACGAAATTTTGTTAAGTAAATTACTTAGTTATGGTATTAGTGGATCTATGTTAAATTGGTTCAGAAGTTACATTACTAATAGAACTCAGATAGTTAAGATTAATGAAACGATTTCTGACAGTATCGAAGTACTTTCTGGTGTGCCGCAAGGTTCACACTTAGGCCCCCTACTTTTCCTAGTCTTTATTAACGACATTGGTAAAATCTTAAATAACGTTAACTATTTATTGTTCGCTGACGACCTGAAAATCTTTTTGGAAATCTCCTGCCCCAGTGACTGCTTACTGGTTCAAAATTCTCTAAGCAGTTTAATGGTATGGTGTGAAGAGAATAAAATGACTTTGAACGTTAATAAATGCAATTTTATGACCTTTCATCGGATCAGCAATATTATTCATTCGAATTACTCAATAAACAATAAAATACTTCCCAAATTAACTACTGTTAAAGATTTGGGTGTTATTTTAAATCATGAGTTAGGGAGCAAAAATCATGATGACTACATTACAGCAAAAGCCATGAAGATACTGGGTTTTATAACTAGGTCTACCAAAGATTTTAGAAACATTAATTCTAATTAACTCTTGTATGTTACTTTAGTACGACCTATTCTGGATTATTGTGCAATCGTATGGTCATCGTACTTTGATATTCATAAGAATGCCATAAAAAAGTACAAAACAAATTTCTGAAATTATCAAATTTAAATTCTCATTTATATTTTACAATGCGTCTTATGCTAATCGTATGAATTATCTAAATATAACAAGTTTGTATGTACGTCGTATTTATATTGATTTGGTCTTCTTATTCCGATTATTAAATAATTTAATTGATTGCCCGCTACTACTGTCATATATTACATTCAATGTTCGTTATTCAACAACAAGGCAAAAATATTTATTTTATGTTCCCTTTTCAAATAAAAATTACATTTGTCATTTCCCTGTTAATAGAATTATGACAGAATTTAATCGTATTGAAATTGATATTGACATATACAATACTTCTTTGGCTATGTACAAGTCTATCCTTAAGCTTATGTAAGAAATATTATGGTGTTTAAGAATTTTTCCTGGATTGTAATATTCTATTGTTTATGTACTAGTAATAAATGTATAGTGGACTCTTGTCCGTATATAAATAAATATATATATATATATATATATATATATATATATATATATATATATATATAGATAGATAGATTGGGAACAATGGCAAATATAAAAGACCGGTTCTTATCAAATTAACAACAAGAAGGAAATTAATAGAAAAATTTTGTCAAACCAATAGTATTCAAAAGGAACGAGAATAGTAATATCACAAGATTATCTGAAAGACATTGCAGAACAAACAAAAATATTGATAATGAAAGACATAAGAATAGAAGGTAAGCATGCCATCTTGCAGTACAATAATTTGTATGTTGATGGATAAAAATGAATAAAAATCAAGCATTAAAATTAATAAAAGAATAAAGTAACACAAAACGAATGTACTTAGAAGAAAAGGAACGAAAACAAAAACAAAAAGCATACAAAGATGTCGAAAAGAATAGAGAACAAGAAACAAGATGCAAGCATACAAAAACAACAATCTAATAAGCCAGATCTACAAGCAACTTCAAGTGTGGGACCGATACTGCAATTCACAAATAGACCTAGAACAAATAGCTAAGATGAAAGACCAATAAAACGTAATCCATCAAGGCAAACAAAGAAAATCAAAGAAAAATGTACAAACAAAAAACACGGTAACGAAGACGGCAAATATAAAGGAAGCAAAAAATAATAAAAATGAAACAGCTCCAAAACACACAGACACAACCACAACTACAACTCAAAGCAGGAATTAACAATTTGAAGAGCAAAACAAGAAATAGGGAATTGTGGAAGATGATCATAAAGAACATTTTGTTACGGTCTGATATTTTATTATACTTATTGTTAAGCAGGCAACCCTTTTTACTGATAAGAATATATGGTTAATGGAGCCTTGGCATATTTTGGTTTGTACTTTTTCAATTCAATTCAAGCTCTGACTGAGCTTTTTCTTTTAAGAAACTGTTCTGTGCATTTTAAATTCATTTTGTCTTTACCAGTGAGTTTGAGCAGATGTCCTATTTGACTGCCCATTGAGAAATAATTTCAGTTTTGTGATTTTGATTTTTGATTGTTATTTGCTCAAGAGAGCCTATTTTAGGGATTTATCAATAGTTACATCACGAAAAATTTGTCTCCATCAGCTGTTGTTGGTTTTTGTTGTTTAACTTCTGATTAAAGATACTTTTTAAGCCATTCTACATCTCAGGGTAATTGTAATTTACAGTAATTTCAGTTATTTTGTCACTTATAGTATTTGTTATTCAGTTCAGTCTTTAAGTTGATCACTTTTTTGTGTAAGATTTAGACCATATGATAGTGGCCTACCTATTTGCCATAGCTGTGTTAACATATATCTCTTTCAGGGTTTTTATGGTACTTTTACCACGCATATTTGCACATACCAGTATAATTGTCTTCCAGTCGTGAGATCGACTTTGTGAGACGACACGACGGAAGGAATTGATGATTCGAGCATGTTGAAGCAGTTGCCGCCATTTTGAAATTATCACCGACTGGTCCCCATCGTGCCTACTTCCGGAAATTCAGAAAAGTCCTTTATTATTCTTATGTTTATTTGTTTACTCTGAATTTACGTTACTTAACATAAAATTTGTTTAACTGTTATTTTTTTTTTAAAGTGATCTGTTATTTCGTGTACTGACTTACGCGAGTTTATTTACTTTTTTGTTGAATATTCAGTATTAGACTTTGCAGCGCGAGCTTGCGAGTTAAAAATATATATTTATAAAATGATATGATAAAGCATTTATTGTGTTTGTTTAATAATAAATTGAAGTTATGTTGGCTATCTGTGATATTGACTTTAATGATATGTGTTATCTGAATGTGTGCAATGACGAAGTAAAGTGATTTTTTACCGAAAATTGTTATCATTTAAAAATTGATGATAGGTATTTTTATATACTTTTTATCTACAAATCTTTTTCTGTTTACAATGTTGATAAGTAGGGCTGCGTTTATGTGAAAATTCATAATTTTCATTATTGATAGAAATTAAATAGGTACATGCTGTATGATTACTAAACTTACACAAAAACTAAGCACTAGAACCTAAATTGCTTATTTGTTAAATTTGATAAAAAAATTAGTTCATTTTAAAAACTTTAGAATAAAGCAATTCCAACATATTTGGGCTCTGCCAAGCTATATTGCCGCACTAGTACAAATCTCAAGTACTTTTTGATAAGGCCTTAGACCAGTGAAACCTAAATTTAAATGGTCTAAGGATGTGCCATCCGCGTCGCTTGGTGTATTCCGATCAAGAGCAGATACAAACCATGTAAAATGGAATATTTTCTCTTACAATACAGAATATTTAAATACAATCTGTTTAGTATAAGGTTAACAGTAAGAAAAAGATTTTATAGAACACTAAATTATTATTTACCTATTGGTTGCGATCAGTAACTTAACAATGTGATTCCACCATCATTTATCTTCAAAACGTAAAAATAGCAACATTTTGTTTGTACCAACTTAACATGAAACATAAGTATATTTAATCTATACTTTTGTGATAGTTTAAAGAACGAATAATATTTAAAAATGGTGTATTGTATATTGAAATTTAAATTTATGAGGTTATCTTTGATCTCGAATTTGGTTTAAATTGTGAAATTTGGAGATCTAGTAATTAAAAATAAAATGTTTTGCAACAATTTATTACATTGCACAGGACGTTTCAGAAATGAAATTTTCCCCATCTTCAGCGTGATATAAATGATGTTACAATTAAATATTTCAATGTTACATCTTCAATGTTATAAACAATGCAATGGAATCATTAAATAGCTCAAAGCAATATTGCCACATGTCGACTCTATAATGAGATAATCTGAAAATTAAATTTAGACATTCCTGATTTGAAATAGTATTTTTTTCTACTCTTTTATAAATATATCCATTTTTATTTTTTATTTTCGATTAATTATAGTAGTCTATGAACTCATAATCACACTTCTCAGCCAATCGCAGAATCAGATATCAAGTTTCCCATTTATTTTAAATCTACCTTGCTCTTCCTGCGAACGTGTGACAGCTGATGGTATAGCCATTTATGTTGTTATTAGCTAAAATATTTATTCGTTATTTTAGAACTTACAGGAGAAGAAAAAGTGTTGTATTATATTCGGGATTATGGTCATTATACACTCAAATGATTTGCGTTACTAGTCTACGGTTTGTGACGTAAACATCATTTTCGTTAATAACAACTATCATAATCTCTTCTATAATAATATACTATTTTTATTCACATTACTATTATATTATCATTAATGAAAATATATTCATAATATTTTAACAAAATTTCTTTGTTTCTATGATCCGTAGATGCTATCTTTCATAATTACGATAGTAATAATAATAAGAAATTATTGCTAGGCCTGGTTGGATAATTACATCTTACAAAAGAAAAAAGTTAAATAAAGAAGAGAGTACACTGCGTGTTCTAAAAAAAATGTTGCATTTAACATAGGATGAATAAGATAAATTAAACATATATGTATTAAATATATTACTTATTATGAGTAGAGATTACTGATCTGTATATATTATATTGTTCGAAATGCGAATAGCGCACCGAGTGAAAGCGTTATTTTGTTCCATATACTCATGTGATTCTTCATTTCATAAAATGAAACTAGTTAAAGACAAATACAGAAATGAAATCAAATGTTACAAAATAAACACTAAAATTTTATAAAATTGTGGAAAAATCTGAATGCACTTTTCCCATTAGTAACATGTAAAATCTATACATGTAATATTGCATGTATTTAAATTTTTTTATTTATTTCTATTTTCATTTTTTTATATGAGTGTATAGTGGGGAAATTTAACGATTTTTTTTTTAAAAAATGGTTATATTTATCAAAAGTAATGTTCTACATTTTATTTTATTCAGTGATACCTAGGCTTTTCGAAAAAAAATATGCAAAAATTACGTCACTCGTTCGATGATAAATCATTAATTATGAATAAATGGAAACAAAATTTTAAATTCCAATTAGATTTTAACTTATAATTATTCATATACTTACGATTAAAAATATTTCACATGTAATCCCAACCACGCTAAACTTCTCCGTTAAGTTTATACAGGGTGGTTCAACAACTTAGGACGAAAATTAAAGGCTATAGGACGTGATCATTATGAAACAAAAAGATTTTTTTTTAAAGTCGCAAAGTTAAGAACAGTTTACTTACAGCAGATATTTTCTGGACCACTGGACTAGCTATTAAGTACACAATATTAGACATTTATTAGTATTAGATATTATGTATTATTTAATTTCACTGTAGAGTAGAAAAAAAATCAAAATAACTACCGACTAGTGGCAAAAATACAATGCATTTGTTTTACTATTTTCGTTAAAAATCAAACAGCCATAGAAATAAAAGAAAATATCTATGTGACATTTGCAACAGTTAATGACATGTCAACATAGTTTAAAGGCCGTTTTAGATTAGCCTATACATTGATTGTAGAACATCTTGCACCATTTTTGGTTCAATTAAAAGTGACTAGTATCAAATAGAAAATTGGTTGAAACATTGTATACGATCCGAAATGTTGAAGTGTTGAAAAAACAGATTACGTTCTATTTTTCATACAATCTGTTAGTCAATTTGGCTGTGAGTATGCGCGTATATTATATTTGTGATCTCACGCGTTTCTGACGTTTATTTGTTTTTATTGTATGTAGTGTGGTTAAAGAAAACTTAGTGTTACTACTGGTAAAGTTGAAAGAATTGCAAACTTTAAAAGTAAATGAATTTATAGTATTATATATTCAAGAAAAGTACACAGAATCAGAGCCAATATATTGTACAAGAAATTGCATTAGTATCATACAAAACTCCCTTAAAATCTAACAATTTTTGGTACAAGATATTGTGACATTTCTTGTAATATATATTGTCCAATATATAGGCTGGTCTAAACATATTTGTAGAAAATTGGATATCTACCTTCATCATCTCTGAAAACAATTTTTAGTGCCCCTTATGATCAACTTCGGAAACTAAATTTGACAAGTGTGATAATGGCCGGTAAAAGTCATTCCGTACGTCTCAAATTACCGTATGTTCCAAAAAAAAGGGTTTTAATAGTCATTTAACATGGGAAAACAGTTTTTGGTAAATAAGCAACTGTCACCATATTGGACAGAACAATACAACATGTATTTACTTCATTTTAATAACGTAATTCAAGGAAATATACAAAAATAAATTATAAATTTTCGCCAAATATTTTTATTGGTCTACAAAAACAACGTAACAGTAACGGCCTAGACAGTCGAAGATTCTCAGTTCGATTCCCATTTAAGACTTTAATTTGTTTTTTTTATATGCTTTCTTTTTTTATGTTAATACCTACAAAATTATTACTATGTTTTGATTTTTTGTGAAAAATACTTAATGAGAAATAATGTATATTTTAATAAATTTATTTATTACATGTCTTACTTCTTTAATAGTTATTTGTATATCAAGTGCTGAAAGTCTATCTTTGTCGAACCAAAACGAAAGTTGCAGCCTGAGCGAAGCGAAGGTTGCAATCGTTTGTGTTCGACAAAGGACTTTCAACACGTGTTATACACACAATTTTTTCTACTCCTGCAAGATAAAAAATAAGGAAATAAAAAATTATTTTTTAAACATAATTTGACATTTATTGCAAATTTTGTATTTGTGATGCGCAAGTGATGCGTATCCATGGCAGCAACAATGCAACAAACATTTATTAGTGCTGCAAAGTTTTGCAAAAAGTCACTTTCAGCATAAAAACAAACCAGAAAATTGTATTTTCAAAGCAGGAGTAGAAAAAATTTATTAATTTTAATTTGTTTTAATTAAGTATCTTTTATAAAACAAATAAATAATTTTATTGAAACTTACTTTAAAAAAAACCGAAAATAGAAAGAAAATATTAAGTCGGAATTAAACTGAGAACCTTTGGACTCTGCAGCCCGATACTCTAACCGCGTAACCACGATTTGACAGGTGTCAATGTTACGAGCAGAGCAATAAAAATATGAAGCAAAAATTTTTAATTTATTTTTATAATTTCATAAAATTGTTACAAAAATTAAGCAATCTGTATTAAATAAGATGTAGAAATACATGTACTATTGTCGTGTACAATATGGTGACTTAATTGTTAACTGGACATTTTTTATTTATCAAAATCTGTTTTCCCATGTTAAATGCCTATGACAACATTTTTTTGGAACACACGATATATGAATACAAAAATAATTGTCTTCTTATTAAATATAATGAAATATGTTATATTGATTGCAAATAAAATGTCAAAGGAAATAGAAAATGAAAGAATTACATATGATACTTGATGACCATATATTGATTTTTAAATAAATGTCAGCAAAAAAACATAATAATCTAATATTACCAAAAAAAATACTATATTTTGGAACTACTGGTAACGTCTATGATAAGATTCGGAAAAGTTTTTTAAAGAGATCTTGACTGAAACTACGTTTCACGCATTGTAATACTGTTTCAGCCTCCTGCGTTTCATTGTAGATAATTTTATATTTTTGCTTTATATTATTTAAGATAGAGAATATAAATTCAACTTAAATAATATTAAAGTTTAGACAATAAGAATTATAATCAGCAGGGCCGGCGTAAGCTACAGGCAAACCAGGCGACTTCCTGGGTGAAATCATTCGTGGGGCGCATTTTATCTTGTTTTTTTTTTTAATTTTTAAAATAAAGCAAAAGCAAAACAGTATTTCAATATTGTTCGGTTAAACTAAATATTTTATATGTTGCTTAATATCCGTATATTATGTTTTATAATAGATATTTGGTATAGCGTTCATAATGAAACACTTTTGTTGTTAAATCACGAGATGATGAGTCTTATGTCACACAAGTTTCAGTATGAGGCTGTGGCAAATGTCTATTCTACAATATTTTACCTACGACAATTTCAATTGATCCTGAAGTACATTTTTTATATAATTTTTGATCTAATGAGAAAAATTTAAGCATTTATTTTATTCGTGGTTTTGGTTACTAAGTTTGTTAGAAAAAAATTAAGTTTTAGTTGTGCCAAATTGTTTAAAATGGGTATATTTTACATCAGATTTCAAGATAAAATAAACTTTCCTGTTAAAATTTCGAATTGCATTTTTTGTTTAGGTGTTGTTTAAAATTTAGGCTTTGTTGATGCTACTGGACATCAGTGTCATTATATATGAAACTCATGAAACAATGTTAGAATTAGAACACTATCGTAGACGAGGTCGACAATAAATAAAATAATATCCAAAATAAAAAATATATATTTCCT
Source organism: Stenolophus ochropezus (assembly GCA_035578165.1). Lineage (NCBI taxonomy): Eukaryota > Metazoa > Arthropoda > Insecta > Coleoptera > Carabidae > Stenolophus > Stenolophus ochropezus. Next base: position 16,018,143 of record JAQOWZ010000019.1, on the reverse strand, counting down.
TATTTTATTAATGTGGGTGATATTAATTTTTAAAAACCGACTATAGTACAGAAATACTTCAATTAAAATTACTAAACGGCGGTAATTTCTTCGCTCCCAAGCGACAAACATGCCTAGCGCGTCCCTGCGTATTAGGGCTGTAAAAATCCGAAATCCTGTCCATGACAACATAAAAATATATAATGACAAATGCTGTCAAACGTCCGTAGGAAGGATGATCCACAGTAAGGCAGATTTAAAATAAACATGAATAATGGGAATATATTTATATAGAAGTAGAAAAAATAATTTTAGTTGTGTTCTGTAGCTATACAATAATTATTTTTTATTTTATATAATAATAAAGAAGCAAGATATTATTACTAAATAAGGATTTCGAAACATTTTGCTTTTTCATTATGGAAGTAATAAATGAACTCATAAAAACTTTTCACACTTAAACATTTATAATATTAGAATATTTTTAATGGAGCTCTAAATATTTCTTTATATATTATATTCATAAAAAATGTATTTTCAGCTTCATTATGGGAGAAAATTATAAGAAGAATAAATCACTGATCGCAAAAATAGTTATATACAGGTTTGAATCATTTACATTTTGATGGCAATTTTTTCAAAGATTTGTCCTGTCAAAATATATTCATCAAATCGTCAAACAACCAAGTGTTCATGTAAATAGGATTTCACTGCATGACTTGATATTTAAGTAACTTGACTTGACTTGGTATGACATCGAGGGAATCTCAAGTCAAGTAATATTAGCCGAATTTCAAGTTAAGTCAAGTAGTAATATTTCAAGTACTTTAAAAATCAAGTAGGTCTCCAAAACTACTTGATTTTCCATCAACATTATTATTTACTTTAAAGAAATCACAATGAGATTTCCAATAAAGACTTTTATTTATAAAATCAAATCATAAATAATTCTACTCTGCAAATTGTTAATAAAAAATGAGAAATAATACAATACAAATAAACATGAGACTTCTAATAAAGTTATCATCTAAAATATTGTGGGTTTTGTGATATTTAGAGCAGCTCTGGAAATTTGTTTATCAATCAATGTTAAGGACGCTGGTATTAACAAAAAATTGACCATTTAGAAAAATTTCGTAAAAAAATGTCTGGTTATCCTTTGTTGCATTGCATAAATCACAGTAAAAGCATGACTATGCGTGCTGTTATAAAATAATAAAACAGTCAGTCATAAATTATATTTTTAATTATAGCAATTTTTGGTGTCAAAATAGCCGAGTTTTGCGGTATTCTAGTAAGTGATAACTACATTGTATTGAAATGTAGCTGGGTATCTCGATAGTGATATATTTAATATACAATCAGTTTATCAAGTAATGTCAAGTAGCTTGAAATTGCTTGATGTTAAGTCATGTAGTTAAGATAGAAAATGAAGTCAAGTGAAATTGTAAATTTCAGAAAAGTTTGCTTCTCAAGTAAAGTAATTTCCAAAAACTTCAAGATACCCTACATATAAACAAAAAAAAAATCCAGCCAGATCAAATTTCTACTATCGAAGAAATAATTATAGTCATTTCACTTTGAACGTGAATATATTCTATAATAATCCATAAAAAAAAATGCGGTAAGCTTTAAAATGATCATCATTCATTGCTTGATATACAGGGTGTCCAGGATAACTTTTCCAACATGGGGATCTCGAGAACTATAAGAGATACGAGGTCGGTTAAATTAGACCAAAGTTGCCGCATTAGGGGGCCATTTTAGTGGTGTTTCATTTGTTCGGAAAAAATGCATAGGTCACTAGATATGGGCAAAAATGTAAATTTTTCCATTTTCGTTTTTTGCTTGTAACTTTTTTATATGAATTCAAACTAAATTTTAACTTGAACTTTCTACAGGCACTTTTATGCGAGGAATTCATAGGCGTCGTCAAAAAAATTTTATCTCTTACCATTTTCGAGAAATTCATATCAACTTTCAATTTTCATATGGAGCTCCAAGTGGGCTGTGACACCATTAAATAGGCATTTTTTTTCTCTTTTCAACGATATAAAATACTTGTATTTTGTTTTTTAAATTATGTAAGAAATTACAAAATTAATGATATTTTACAACTTTTTCATGTATTTTATTCAAAGAGGCCATGAAAAACAATGGAATATTTTGTTTTTAGTTCTCTTAATTGTCATTGTATAACAAATATTTTATTCTTGTATTCATTGTGATCAAACTTCGTTATTTTCATTGTTAATATTATCATTATTATTTTGTTCCGTTTTGTGTGATTTGTATTTTTGAAAATGCTGCAATATTCAAATCAAGAAAAATTTGATATGATTAGGTGCTTAATTCTTCGTCAAAGTAATTCAACGAATGCTGCAAGATTGTATTTAGAAAGCTATCCCGAGAGAAGACAGCCAAGTAGTCGACTTTTTAGAGGATTAAAATCTAATTTAATTCAATATGGTGCTTTTGTGAAACCAAAAAAGGAGCCCAGAGAAATAGATCCGGATAAGGAAAATATTGTTCTGGGCTGTGTACAAGAAGAACCTACAACATCAGTTCGAGAAACACGGGGATACCAAAATCTAGTGCGCAAGTTATTTTAAGAAAACATATATATCATCCTTACAAGTTTCATATATGCCAGGGACTTCAACCAGGAGATACTGAAAGAAGACTAGAGTATTGCCGTTGGTTACAGAATAAGAGCCGAAACACGAGAAACTTTACAGAAAAAAATTTATGGACAGATGAAGCTCGCTTCACAAATAACGGACTTTTTAATAGACACAATTGTCATTATTGGGCTACAGAAAATCCGTACCAAGTAAGGACACTTCGACACCAGGTACGATTTGGAGTAAACGTATGGTGTGGTATTTTAAATAATCGAATTATTGGACCAATTTTTTTCGCCGAAACCCTCACTTCTCAAAGCTATCTTCAATTTTTACAAGTTCAAATAGAAGATTTTCTAGACAATTTACCATTGGCCCAAATACAAAATATTTGGTATCAGCAGGATGGTGCCCCTGCGCACAATTCAAATGTTGTTGCGCAATATTTGAATGAAAAATTTGAAAATAAATGGATCACGGGGACCTGTTTTCTGGCCAGCCCGGTAACCTGATTTAACCCCACTAGATTTTTTTCTTTGGGGATATATGAAAGAAAAAATCTATTTTAGGACTTACAATACAATAGACGACCTGCAAGAAGCCATTGCAATGGAATTCCGAAGAATTCCTCCTAGGATGATGAATGGCGAATTAATTGAGGGTCAAAATTTATATTAAATAAAGCTTTATTGTATTTTATTTTACATATGTACTGTAAAATGACTTTGATTTATGTTTAAGTTTTTTTTTAGTAGTATAAGGTTATAATTCATGTAAATTTTTTAAAAAAGTGATTGTAAATTGAAATCAAAATATTACATTGTTTTTCATAGCCTCTTTGAATAAAATACATGAAAAAGTTGTAAAATATCATTAATTTTGTAATTTCTTACATAATTTAAAAAATAAAATACAAGTATTTTATATCGTTGAAAAGAGAAAAAAAATGCCTATTTAATGGTGTCACAGCCTACTTGGAGCTCCATATGAAAATTGAAAGTTGATATGAATTTCTCGAAAATGGTAAGAGATAAAAAATTTTTGACGACGCCTTTGAATTCCTCGCATAAAAGTGCCTGTAGAAAGTGCAAGTTAAAATTTAGTTTGAATTCATATAAAAAAGTTACAAGCAAAAAACGAAAATGGAAAAATTTACATTTTTGCCCATATCTAGTGACCTATGCACTTTTTCCGAACAAATGAAACACCACTAAAATGGCCCCCTAATGCGGCAACTTTGGTCTAATTTAACCGACCTCGTATCTCTTATAGTTCTCGAGATCCCCATGTTGGAAAAGTTATCCTGGACACCCTGTATATGAAAGATAAGGATTTTTTAAGTAGAGCCATTTAAAAAATAATAGAATAAATGTAAAAAAAGGCAGCAATTTTTGATACGATTTCGAATATGAGGAAATTTAAATTAAATTACTAATGAACATGTTGTATTATTATTTTCAAATTATAGAATATTATGAATACATATCCTTCGAAAAGGAATATACAAACAGAAGGTAAAAAAGTGTCACAGTATTATTTATATAATAATAAAAACAAAAACATAGCATTTCATATATTGTTCGTGATATCTGATATCCCATTTAAACATGAATATTTGATAAATATGCCCATTTTTATAATACTTAAACATAAAATATGAAAATAATATATGACTTACACGTAAAATAATTTTCTAAAATTATATTACATTTTAATCACGTCGATCGTGTAAATTATTAATGTTTTTAAAACAGTTTCGTTTTCTTTTGTGAAATTGATAAAATATTCTTAGACTTGATGTAATATATTTTAATTTCAAGTAAAACCGTTCAGTAATTTCCGGAATAGACACTATTTATAATCATGTCAAATAAACCATTATTATGATAAAATATACAATTCTAAATGTTCTGTCTACTAAGTATACTGTATAACGAATAATATATGCAAAAAACTTTTTTTTTGTCATATAGTTTAAGGCATTAATTTGATAAATGAATTGATATTTATATCCGGCAGACTATAATTTTTTCTCTGATAGTAGTGTTATTACTATCGTTAATAAGATTTTTGCTTGATTATTATAACATTCAAAAAAAAAATAGTTCAAATATTGAAGAATTAATATTTGTTTAATTGTTACGTTTTTTCGATTATATCGCCTTTCTGATTACAAAGCCTGCCAGCCAAGATTACATCAATGCAATCCTAAGGAAAATGTCAAATTTGAGTAAATTAATTTCTCGCGATATTCGTTCCTACAGTGACAGTTCGTCGCGAAAATCGCCAAATATGGTATTTGAAGGTCATTTGCTTTTTACAGCAGTACGTCCTTGTCAATAATCTCCTTTTATGGTAATACAAGTTCATGGTGAAAATCTGTTTGTTATGATAGTGAAGGTCATTGAAAATAATAATCTAGGAACACATGGCAATATAAAAAGCCACATGACAAGCGATAATGATTCAACCGAGAGTTCGCGAGCGGTGCACATCGCGTCTACGTACTGTGTTTGTGTTGTGAGACAGGACAGGACCGTACTGGTATGGAGCGCTGGGAAGGCAAGGTGGCTGTAGTGACGGGCGCCAGTGCCGGAATAGGGAGAGATGTTGCGGAGAAATTAGTCAAGCACGGATTACAGGTTAGTCAATAAAACACTGAATAGGATTTGTTTTATAAACGTAGTTACAGCAACCTTATTTTAGAATTTTTTAATATTATCTAAATTGACTAATTAGTCAATATTATTGAATTCATATTTTATAAGTTATGAAAGAGAAAATACTAAGTGAAAATTCCCTACATATCTCTTTGTATTTACTGGAAAACAATATTTATACAATTCTATTTTTGGTGTGATCTAAACAAAACAATAACAATAAAATAAAATTGTTACAAAAATAAATATATTTGTATTTACAAAATAAATATAATATTTTTTATTCAATTAAATATTTTATTTGTTGTATCTGTCCGTAATTAAATTACCGAATTATAAGATCAATGCATCTATCATATTTATTTCGCTTCTGTACCATAACTAATATACCTATAAATATATATACCGCTGGAGTGCTATCTCTCCCGTGAGAGGAAAGTGTCACCAACATAACAATCTCTGTCCTTGTCACTCAGTATGTAGTCACACAAAAGCGCGTGCGCAAAGTAACCGTGCCTGTTTAAAATATTTGAAATAATGAAATGTATTGAAATATGAATATGTATATTATTTTGAATTATTTAACAGAATTAAATTAGAATTGTTTTTATTTTTATCTTCAGAAAAATGAGTACCACAAAGTTAGAAAATTACATTTCTTAATTTACTATGGCAGGTAAGATTAACATTATGTTTTTTTCAAAAAAGATTAGATTAACCTTTACTACAGGATTACAGTAATATAATTAAAAATTGAACACTTCCTAAAATTAAGAATAAAAATACAAAAGGATTTGAAAATCTGAATTTGAACGACTGCGAAATATTAATAAAACTATAGTACATTATTAACGTATCAAAATTTCAATACATACAAAGGGACAGAAAGAGTTAGAAATTTGCAAATAATAAAAATACATCCGTAATACTGAAAAACGAAACAACAAAAATTCTTTACAAACAAACAAACAACAAAATCAGGTGATAAAAAAGAAGTATATTCTGCTTTATTTACAACTTACAAACTGTACAACAATCATACACATATATTTTCCATAATAAACTTTACTACAAATTAAATTACACATACTGAACTGATTACTTACATATATACGAACAATGAAAAAAAATAATTTTATCTACAACTATTGAAATATAGGTACATTATACGTGTGATACTACATATAATATACTACTCATATTACACAAGTGTAATATGAAATGTCATGATACACGCTACACTTTTCTGTAATAAATAGGGCATATAATTTAACACATAATATTGTATTAAACTGTTAATTTATTAATAACATATTTTTTATTATAAATATCAATATATATGCTTATAAAAGTATAATAAATACAATTTGAAAAGTGATTTTGACATTTAAGTGCTACTGTGGCGCCATCTGTTAAGCTATATATGAACTACCCACATCTAACTGAATATTTAACAAATAATATCAGATTTGTTATATGCCTGATAGTTGTAGATAAAGTATAGTATTTGACTCGCATAATATGGCTACATTACACTCAGATGATTAAAAATACTCGCTACCGCTCGTATTTTTAATTACATCATCGTGTAATATAGCCTACATATTATGCTTGTTAAATAATATACTATTAAACTATTGATTTTTAAATATTATTAACCTACTGTATTTGTTCCTTATATAATCGTATTTTTACGATATTAGTTTCGTCTCGTGTTGCACTCTTATTTTTAAATTACTACTTATAATTGTTTTGATTATTTGTGAGACATGATTGTCAATAACATGTTGATCTTTAATATGTTTTATAATTTCTGTTTCTTCAGCATGTTAAAATAAAACTAACTAACTAATAGATGTAGAACATTTCTCTGTAAATTTTTTAGCAAGTTCCACCACCAATTTACTTAAAAATTATTATAAAAGTTATACTTACTTATGGAAAGTTACTGGAGCTTCTGCACCATACAAACAACATTTCTTACCACTTTTACCCGATTTTATTTTTATTTGAATACTCTGAATACTTGAAAACTCATTGACAGTTCATAGTTATATTCATATTCAAAATTCGAAGAAGCAATTCTTGACCAATAGAATCACAGATAATCGGCGCACACTCAAAGCACACAAACTTGAGAACGGTGCAAACATATATATGTCTGCACTGTAATGTTTGGACCATCTCTCTGTCCTTTCCAGCGGTATATATATTTATAGGTATATTCCATAACTCAAGGCCGTCGCGAGTGATGGGTCAGAGTAGACACTAGCTCATACTGAAAGCAGCTGTGCCCACCTAAGTGCCCACCCAAATGACAATTACAAAATTTTGAATTAAATAAAAAGGGAAAATCTGACTATGATCTGATATATCAAAAGACCGTAATGGTAGAGTGCTACAAGACCTGAAAAGTGTCATCCCGTGGGGTTTATGAACGAAAAAGGTGGGACCTTCAGAATCTTGTAGCTTATACCTTATATAGGGAAATGCCAGAGTCGTCAAAAAAATCGTCCTGTGCCAAAGGGCACAAATTAAAATTTTGAAGTTACGTACAAGAGGTGACATAAAATGCAGTTTTATACCTGCTGTCAAAATTTCATTAAATAGTCTGTACAGGTTTTCCATTAAAATCAAATTGAATTTTTGATTTAACATGTATCCTTATGGGTCCAGCCTGAAGAAATCTGCTCATATCTCCGTTCGACTAGCCGCTAAAATTGTGTCTTTTTACAAATTTTTTACATTTCTCAATTAATATGTTCAAAAGTAAGGGTTATATCAAAAAATTATATTTGAAAATGTTTTAGCTCCATTTATTATCATTGTAATAGTACTTGTTGCATAATTTTAGTAAAAACAGTTTTCGTGTAATAGTAATTTTAAGGAAATTAGGTTAGTTTCGGTTAGGTAAGCTTTGTTACATTAGTTCAGATTAGGTTAGGTTAGGGCAGGTTAGGTTAGGTCAGGATTCATTAGTTTAAGTTAGGTTAGGTCAGGTTAGATTAGATTAGGTCAAGTTCGGCTAACTTACTTTGGGTTAAGTTAGATTAGATTAGTTTAAATCACGTTAGGTTAGGTCAGGTCAGGTTAGGTTAGATTAGATTAGGTTATGTTAGGCGAGGTTAGATTTGGGACGAAAGAGGAAGACTTGGAGGCATACCTCTGCGAGAATCTTCTTAAAAGGTGCTATCTACGAACGGAACGTATTCACTCGTATTTTTATCTAATCGGACACATACACCAACTAAATTTCTAAGTTTTACTGGTGTGCTTTTGCTACGCATTTTTGGTGTGCTTATGAGATGTTTAAAAATATGAACGGTATGCTTTTGTCATACAGCCCTTACAAGTAACCTGCTACGCCCCTGGAGGGTAAATATTTAAGTCAATTCAACTCGAATACGAGAAATGAGATCAGACTTATACAGTAATCTTTAATTGACAAAATATAACGAAAAATATTTTAAAGCGATAGAAAATAATCAAACACAAAGTAATAACTTAAGAAGGCTTATATAGAGTTTGTGGAATCTGAAGAAACAGAACGGCTGAGCAGTTTGCGCTCCTGTAACTCAAGAATCGAACTTCAGAGGGCTCTCGGACAGAGAGCGGCCAGATCAGTAGCGTCACTCGTGCTGCTTGAATTTGGATCGGAATTTCCGTTATCTCCGGTTCCGTTGGAGAATACTTGTCCCCACAATTATATTCTCGTATTTTACAGGTACTATAAAGGGCACACAACCCAAAGTAACAAGCCTACAAAAGGTTGTGGTTGAGTATTAGTGGTAAGGGCGACCACGTGGCGTGTGTAAGCCACTGATTAATATGAAGATGAAAAATTACTAAATATTACTTTAAACTGATATGAAAACAACAACAATGACACAGAAATTTATGTACACAATAACCAAGAAATTCTAAATAAAAGATAGGCTTTGACTTTACCTCAGTTCTTGTGCGGCTTGGAGGATGTCTACATGAATATTTCTTCTAAATCCGGGAATCTCCCGCGGAATAACTTCCTTAATGTTGGAGGTTCAAAATTCACAAAAACTTATGTTTATAATCATAATTCCAACAATAGAATCACCCAAAATATTCAAAATCGAATCAACAACTTAAACGACCGTTAGAACAATGTTTGAGAAGACGAACAAGACCTATTGCATTAATTATATTATAACCAAGCGTTGTGATACGTACACAGGTACACCAGGTAAAGTTGAATAATACAATACCGGTATGAAAAAGGAGTTGCGTCGAAGAGGCGCACTTTTGAAGAACTTATTTAAGAAAAATGAAATGTAACAGATCATGGTCCATCCAGCTGAGATTGCAGTTCCCACAGGAAACAATTCGATAGCTTTCCTCAAATACTGTACTAACTGTAATGTGTATTCTAGACTCAGTTAGCCATAATTCTTGTCGAATCTATGTTAATTTTATATTTGTATAAACTTAAATTTGTAATATTGTTGTATCATATAATATAATATTATTCTTGTAATCTCGTTACACAATAAACTTGTTTTTTCAAACCTTTCGGTCAAATAGGTAAAACTGACATTTTTGAAAAAAAAAATTTAAGATGTCCGTTACCGGAATTAGGTACATTACTGTTTCAATTTCATTTTTGTCGTTTCGTTTCGATTCATTTTCAATAAAAATAAATTAGTTTCGGCTAATACTGTTCCTGCTTAAATTAAATTCCTTTGCTTCGAACGAAAAAAAAAATAATTGTTTCGAACTGGTTATTCCATATCAAAGATTTTTATATACTTATTTTCAACAATTTTATTTATTATTACAATAATTAAGAATTAAAGTATAATGGGGAAGTTAAGCGTATTTTTTTAATTTTTTTTATTTTATCAAGATTGCCCTTAAAAGTGATATTCTACATTTTATTTTACCCAAAGATGCCTAGAAAAATGTAATTTTATGCAAAAATGACGTCAGTGTGGCTCGTGGAGAACGTATCGTCTATCTTATCCAGCGCGCGCTGGGTTCCCATGGCAACAGAGAAGCGTGTAGTGTAATGCCGCAAGTTACAACCTACGTTCAAAAAGTCAGGTCTCACCATCCCTTCGACGCAAGCGCATATCTCACTTGTGACGTCAGAGTGGCTCGAAGATAAATAATTAATTATAAATAATTGGCAATATAATTTTAACTTTCAATAACATTTTAAGTTATAATTAATCATATATGTACGACTAAAATATATTTCACATGTAATTTCAATCACGCTAATCTTCCCCATTATTCTTCACAAAAAACTAAAAAATATATGTACATAGGATTATATATCAAGATTCTCTAATTATAATTCAAACGAAAACATAATATACCTTCTAACATTTTTTCGGTAATATTAGCACTAGCAGAGGTTAAAATAAATTTAAGGTCCTAAAATGCTCTCTCAACTATGACTTGGGAGTTGAAACAGCAATAACATTCATTGCTGCCAAATATTAATCTGGATATGATCGAAAAGAATAGAACAATAAAAATTACAGGTTTTTGACTGTTTTTAATGATTTTAATTACGTCACGTAGACAAATTATCGTACAACAATTGTGTACGATAGTAATGTTACTTTAATTTTTTAGTACATCGTATAAGTGTGCAAATAATTGTTGATATACGATAATTATTGTTAATTGACAATACTTTGTGGGTTTGTCTGAGGATTGTCATGATCAGTGGTCGCTCGTGGTGTAACACGAAAAGTGGGTTACATTAATAGAAACACATAAATTTTTAAATAATAGTTATTTATGATACTAGTGTGTGAAGGAATACTTTTAGGCATGAATTACGGAGTTTAAGGCACGAGCGAAAGCGAGTGTCTTAACCGTAATGAGTGCATAAAAGTACTTCACACATGAGTGTCATACAATATTTTATCTACGAACCAATTAGAAAACTAAATAGAATTGTAATAATTTATTATATTTATATAATATGACAGGTAGACAGGTGATGGTAGGTTGCGTTCAGTATACTTCTGAGATGACACTGATGCAATGTCACCAATTTGAGATAAAACTCTTACATAAAATCCAAATACGATAATTTGTACTATATTTTTCTGCGATACTATAGAGTTAGCAGTACTAACCGGTGTTTTACATTACCATTCTTTCAAAAACATGTTTTTCATTTGTTAAAAGAAATGTTATAATAATGAAAGTCCCATTTAATTTACATTGTTCTTTTAGGCATGATTTAGTTTCATTATTAAACGATTTCATTAATGACACACTTCACATGCAATAACTTGCAAAATAATGGAATCATTATAGGGTGAGAGTAGATAAAAGTTATTTTTAGTCAGACACTGGTAAACATAAACAATCTTATAATATTTAATTATTATTTATATAATGAGTTTTATTATGTTTTATCACTGTTTTTCGCATTGTTTTTCTTATGAAGTATCCGCCCGCAAGGCAAAGTAGTCATCTGTACCTACTATACGATACACAACAGCGATCTTGGACTCACAATGGGGTAGGTGACCAATTTCTATATTTGGTATATGTGATAGCTTGTACAAAAATAATATACCCGTATTTTTTTAAAATTGTTAATTATTTGTTGTTTTGAAGTAAATAAATAATATAGTACTTGGGAGGGGATTATGACGTCAACTAAGTTCATGAGAGGGGCGAAGGTAGACAGAGACGGAAATATGTGGTGTGAGTGAGATAGATAGGTTTATTGCCACACCTTCAAATTTTAACCAATCAGCGTGCGAACTTAGTAAACGTCATAGTAATGGACGCTGTTTCTATTTAACGCAAATTACTAAACAATTGCTGATAAATATTTAACTTTTTTAATGTCAACGTTCATAAATAAACATACTTTCTATAGTTTAATAGTTTTTTCATTAAAATTCTACCTTGGTCACCTACCCCATTCGAGCGCCCCGGTTACCTGTTAAAATTAATCTTTTTATCGTTTATTTCGGTTATCGTTTTCGTTTCTTTTACTTTACAGATCCCTGTTGAGAATAGCATTATATACTCCTCTGTAACACGTACGATGCATATACGATAAAGATGCTAGATAGAAGTTGCAGTAGACATTGAAAGATGAGGAGTAAACAAACTATATCTAGCACATCGACCTAAAGCGCCAAAAGTTTAATAACCGTTCATATTAGTGATGGCACGGATCGTCGTTTGGCCGGATCGCCGGAACCGGAATTCCAGCCTTTCGTTAGGCCGAATCGCCAGAATGTCGGCCGCCCGACCAATCGTTGTTTTCCGGTATAAGTTGTACTATTTCGTCTATCGCCTAAAGTAATTTGTTTGGTTGCATATAAAATGTTTTTTGAATACTTACTTCTTACTCTGTCTGGGAATGCCTAGAAAAGAAAGGTGTGAATAAGGAAACCATCCAATGTATTAAAAGTTTGTACAAAACAAATATCAACTATGTAAGAACTAGAAACAATATCTCAAGCACATTCAACACAGAAATAGGACTAAGACAAGGGTGCATACTGAGTCCACTGCTATTCATGGTTTACCTAGACGAAATTTTCAAGAATATCCGAAAGAAGCTAAAAACATATAAAGTAGGAAAATGGAAGCTAAAGACAGTAAAACTATCAGACTTACAGTATGCAGATGACATGATGATTGTAGCAGAGAACTCAGAAGATCTACAGACGAACCTCGACATACTAAACACAGAACTAATGAGATGGAACATGATTATAAACAAGAAGAAGACCAAAACGATGATAATAAATGGAAACGACAATACACATGATATACAGATAGACGGAGAAAGAATTGAACAAGTCAACACGTTCAAGTACCTAGGTGTCACAATAGACGAAAAAGGAACAATAGACCAAGAAATAATAGATAGAGTAGTCAACACGGGGAGATTATTTAACGCACTGAAAACCCAATTTTTAGGAAAGAAAGAAGTACCGAAGCAAACAAAGGTCGAAGTGTTCAAAAAGGTAGCAATACCACTACTGACATACGGCAGTGAGTCATGGACAACCCAAGAGAAGCACCAAAGCAGGATAAGAAATGTAGAAATGAGATTTCTGCGCAAAATAGAAGGGAAGACAAAAATGGACAAAATAAGAAACGAAATCTACAGAAAAAAATTGAACATAAATCCAGTAGCTCAAACCATACAAGAAGGACAATTAAGATGGGCAGGGCATCTTAATAGAATGGAAGACGACAGACTAGTGAAACAAGTATACAAAGCGAGGCCACAGCACAAAAGGAAAAGGGGAAGACCAGTGAAAACATGGGAGGAAGAAGTAAAAAGTGCAGTGAAAGTGAGAGGTGTCACATGGAAAGAAGCTACACAAAAGATGAAAGACCGACAAGCATGGAAGGAAGTTTGGAAGAGAAACCCCGGAGACTTTGAAGAAGAAGAGACGATAAACTAAACATTATGCCTTACACCGAAAGGTAGAAAGGCACAGGATTAAGTAAGTATGTTTTTTGAAACGACAAATTATTTCATGTCGAATGAACTAAAAAAATATTAGTACTGAATTTCAAAGTAGCAGTAATTCGTCATGAGATGAAAGTAACGACGAACAGGGGAGAATGGGCAGTTAGAAACCGGCCCGGGAAAACAATTTTAGTGGCCCACATGTATAATAAATAGTGCGTATTTTTTTAATAACGGGTCTTTTAGAATCATAATAAAAATTTTAAATACTTGAAAATATTTATTATCATTTAAGAGGAAATAAAACTAATCCTTGTTACAAAATATTATTAGGACAATAGTTAATTGGTACTTGGCTTCGGTTGATTAAAAATGTCTATGAAACTAGATTTTTTATTATTTTTATTAAATAAGTCTATGGCTTTTAAATATTTTATAGCTTCAGCTTCCAATGTTTTTTCACTTATTTTTTCTGTATATCCTTTCGTTTTTTTTTCTTGTTATTTAACTTGGCATCCTCACATTTTGCTGGCGTTTCTGGACGATTTTGAGTTGTGTAATACTTGTCACAATGGGTCGGAGGCGCGAATAGTTATTTGTGTCACTAGTCCAGAAACAAAATTTTTGCGAGAGCGAGCTTATTTGGCCAGCCCGATCTGAGCGAGGCTTGTAAATAATGCGAAATCTCGCTTTTATTAAAGAAATATTATTACTACTTACTACTTTTTATTTCAGAAATATTTTCGATTCACAAGAATATATAACCAATTCACTTGTCTTATTCAAAAAATTTAGTGACATTTGTTCTAAACTAAAAAATAAAACGAATGTGAATTGATATTTTTCAACAATTAACGTAAATCATAATCATACAAGACGAGAAATAATACGAATAATAAATCAAAAATAGTTGCTTTATTTAACGTTTTACATTTCTAATGTAATAAAATTAAAAATTATGACTGAATGTAATGCTACAATATTTAAGTTTGCATCTGTAATACTAGTCATAATAGGAATGAGGTGCGAAAAAATTATTTCAGTAACTATTTCTAATATGGATTTTTTGCGAGTATTTCAGTTTCTTGTATACCTTATCTTTTCATAAATATCGCTTTTGAAACTGTCAAATTAATATAAATTAAAATATACAATCGTGTTAGAAAAAAATATTAGAAAGGTAAACTAAAAAGAAATATTTTTCTTCAGACGTCATAAAAGTGACATCTTTTGTGACGTGATTGACAAGTTTAACTTCTACACCGCCGGAGTAGAAATTTTTACTTTTACGTCGCTAAAAGTAAATATCCATAGAAACTACGTAGAATAAACGAATAATAAATAACAATAGAAAACTGTAATATTGCCCTAAATGTCACTATTAAACTATATAAATTAAGAATTAAGTTACTAAAACCATAAAAAATTAACGGATTTAAATTCATAACCTACAAATTGAACGTGAACGTACATTATATTTTTTAAACATATTTGTTTGAAGAAAAAATAGAATATGTCATTCAGAGTAAAAGTGTCTTTGTGTGCCTAGCATTATATTGTCTGACTCGCTTCGCTCGTTTTACAAACTTCCACGCTCGCTACACACAGTATTATTTTTAATCTTAATAACACAATATACTATTACTTGAAATTATTGATAGACTGGTAAGATTTAGAAGGTTGTAGAAATTTTTCTAAAACCTTTTGGCACTATTGTCACTGCATAAATCAGAGTAATAGTATCGAGTTTTACGAAGCTACTGAAGAGTGGTATCCCCAAAATTCTACCCCTACCCGAAGTTAATAATTAAATTATTTATAAATTTGATTAAAACATGCGAAATCAGAAATTAACACTTTTAAATTTAACGTATGGACACTTTCATGTTCTGTCATTAACATTTCTGAATATTTTAATCTATCTCACTTGGGACCTGTTCTTTCGTATGTAATTTTGAATGATTTTTAATTTGTCGAAAGATCGCTCAGCTTGAAAATATTCTTTTTGAACTCATGGGATATATGTGATACATGTTAAGAAATAAAATGTGTATAATTGAATACAAACATAACGTAAATCCAACATCAATAGTACAATTGTCAAGAATTTTTACTAATTCCCATACTACTTTTAATTATTAATGAAATTCAATGATAGCGATAAAGTGTCGCTACTTCTTATTCAACTATTTACTGTGGTTTAGTTTTGTAGAAGCAAAGTGAGGTCCCCTCACCAAATGTAATTTTGAATATTGAACGGAATAATTTTTCTGTGTATATAGAGTAACAATTTATTATGTAATTTTGAAGAAATAAATTAATCAGTCAAGCTAGAATTACTAATTATATCAAAAAAATCTTATAATATTTAATTAAGATGTAGCTGGATTTGACGTATGATTCGGCCGGAACCAGATTTTTTATTAACTTGCCGGGTCGGCCGAATGCAATATCATGGCTTAATTTAATGCTGTTGTTTTTTCAGTTTTCTGTTTGAATTGTATTTTTTTCTATGAGAAGCTTATTATAATAATGTTCCCTATCTTTTTGTCTATGCGAGCAAAATATCACGGTATACAATTGACACTTTTTCTTACTTCTGCTATTTTGTAAATTATGTGTTGTCTCTTCTGCTCATTCGTGTATAGTAGAAGCTCAGATAAATGAAATTCACTTTCGGTTAAGCCGATTGGCCCTTATAAAGTTTTATGGGACTTGCGGTATTGGTATTTTTAGGCAGGTAGATTTTTCTGTCGTATGATGTTAAGGGCCGTACCAGAAATTTTCTTTCAAAATGTTTCCTTTTAACTTTTAAATCTAGAGTAAAATATTCAAATAATAATGCATTTTAAATGCCGTCTTCTCATTTTAATTTGTAAATTGAGAATATTAAATTATTAAAATAAATTCAACCGTAAATTTTAAATACAAAATTAAGTAAATATAAGAAATACTTGGTTGTCTAAAAAATTGAATTTTATTTTTATTCATATAAATATATTTCTGAAGTTAACTAAAATTATGTATTTATTGTGTCTTATTTCTTATTATATATTTTCAGTTTACAAAAGTTATACAAAGTAAGTATAGTATGAATTTATTTAATACGGACCTGTTCTTACTTTTCAAGTGATACCTTTGAGTTGGGATAATTTATAACACCTGACCACAAAGCCTCTTACCCATCCATAAAAGGTTGTAAAACCCGCTTAAGTCAGTTTCATTTATCAGAACTTCTACTATATTATGAATTGTTGGTGCAGGTGGTGGGGCTGGCGCGCCGGTTGGAGAGGGTGGAG
This sequence comes from Stenolophus ochropezus, assembly GCA_035578165.1. Lineage (NCBI taxonomy): Eukaryota > Metazoa > Arthropoda > Insecta > Coleoptera > Carabidae > Stenolophus > Stenolophus ochropezus. The sequence goes on along the minus strand of JAQOWZ010000019.1, from coordinate 16,001,135 downwards.
GAGCTGGCGCGGTCGCTGGCGGGCCCCGGGAAGCTGCACGCGCTCAAGTGCGACGTGTCCAGCGAGGAGGACGTGCGCAGCGCCTTCCAGTGGACGCTGCAGCACGTGGGCCCCACCGCTATTCTCATCAACAACGCTGGCCTTGCCAGGAACAGTTCCTTCATAGGTTAGTTGCAAATCAAAGTCTTACAAGTTCATTTGTTTTAAAAACAACCCTGGACTTTTTCTCATACAAATAATTTTTACATTCTCAGTTAATGGTGGTGGGAGCAAACTTGTTATACAGGGTGTCCGTTTTAAGAGGCTAACAATTGGGATCTCGAGAACCGTCAGAGATACAAAGTCGGTTAAATTGGAGTTAATTATTAACTAGATATGAGTAAAAATTGATTTTGGCCAATTTTATTTTTAATCTATAACTTTCTTGTTTCTTGTTGTTTGCTTTGGAAACAAAACTATTCATTTTACTGACAACATTTTCAAAGAAAGCCAAGCGGGTTACGTATTTGCTTCTGTTTTGTATGAATTTAGGCAAATATTGAACTGAACTGTTAAAAAATTTTTTGAAACAGAAAGTTTTTAATTTTATTTTCAAAGCACACTTGACCGAAAAAGAATAAAATCAAATATTTTCATTTAAATGTACAAAGGTTTTATATCGTTGAAAATAGAAAAAAGTCTATTTAATATTATTAAAGACAACTTTGAACCCTGTATGAAAATTACTATGAATTTCTCGAAAAGTGTAAGAGCTACAAAAATTTGGGAACCGCTGCCATTTTTTCGTAAAAAGTGTCTGTTGAGTGTGCAAATTAGACACTTCTTTGAATTGAAACAAGAAAGTTCTAAGTCAAAAAGTAAATTTGCGAAATTTAGTGTTTTGCTCATATCTAGTGCGCTTTGTATTTTTTCGGGAAAACAAAAATATGCTTAAAATGGTCAATTAATGTGGCAACTTTACTCCAGTTTAACCGACTTCGAATCTCTTACAATTCTAGAGATTATTAAGTCATTGATCTAAATTCTACTCTGTGGCATTTGACACAACATAATTTTGACATAATATAAAATACAATACTTATTATCATTAATCCGGCCTCCTTCAAATTACAGGCCCTATAGACAAAGTGTGTTAGTTAACCCGGCTCTGCTTCCATGGACTGCACACCGCTGGTAACATTTGATATAACGGTTGCTCATGTTTGCAGATGGGGATCCAGAAGTATGGAAGCAAGTACTGGACATCAACCTGTGGGGCGTGGCCGTGTGTGCGCAGCAGGCCGTGCAGCAGATGCGCAGCGCGGGCATCGCGGGCCACATCGTCAACATCAACAGTCTTGCGGGTCACACCGTCGTCCAGACGTACGACAAGAGCATAGCAACCAACATGTACTCCCCCTCCAAGTTCGGCGTCACCGCCTACACTGAACTTATGAGGCAGGAGTTAAGGAATAATGACTTGAAGATTAAAATTACGGTATTTCTTACAATAGGGATTTACAATTTTTTGTTTTTAATGTTTTAATCTTTGCATAAAAGTTTTATGCTCGTATTCATAAAACGTTCGTTATAATTATAATGCTTCGTTATATATTTTCTCCAATAACACAATTAGTCTTTGAAGAAAAATAAAACTTTTAGATTGTTTATTGTTTTATAATTTGTCAGAAAATTTAACAAAGCGTTATAAGTATAACGAACGTTTTATGAATACGGGCATTAGACTTGTATTTTGTAATAGTACCAGTCTTGACCAGCGACTCGTAGTTCTTTATTAAAATTGTGCTTTATGTTTTTAGCCTCAGCAAATTCGAAGGCCAACTTTCTGAATTGAATCGGACATAATCCATAAAACATTTTGCCTAATTTTAGGACATGTTCAACTAACTCATTCTCTTGTGCTGAACAGAAAATCGGAAATTTTCCTAAATGTGGACGCTTGGACAAATCACATGAATCAATTTGTCTTATTTTTTTCCGAAGTGTTGATTCCGGAATTTCGTATTCCCTACCGGCTTCTCGAATAGGCATACCATTACGAATAGCTTCGATAGCTGCGCAACTGTTTAGGACGCCAATTGCCCTTATCAGTTTTTCGTTTATAATTTCGTGGCATCTGAAATGGTTAATTGAGTTTTTTAAAAACTATGTAGTACTTCTTTTTGGCAATGTTATCGAATATTTTAAAAATTCCAGAGCTTTACTATAAGCCAGTCAGATATAAATTCTTCTAGTAGTGTTATTGTAGTAACTAGTACCAGTAGTAGCTACTGAAATTGTTAAGATATTATCATTACTGCCACCGGGGTAAGTGTGCGCGCGTATAGTTACCCCATATGAATGGCGCACACTGTCCCCACTTTGATAACCTCAAATAGTCATCGGTATATTGTTATCGAAATGCATGCAAACGAGCAACCGACTTAAAGAGTATCACAGTATACCTTGTAATAAACACTTATGAAATAGGGCAGTTTAGTAAAATAAAAAATAAACGGTACTTACATCTTATGTTGCTAGGAATAAAAAAATTAACGAATGAACGCTGTACATTTGACACTGAATAACACAGTGCTATTTTTAAAGTTTTAACCTTGTTAGGTTTTCAGATTTCATGTTGCGCACACTTACCCGGTGCGCACAGTTACTCCACTGTCCCCTATACATTATGAATATTTATCTTCAATAAGTATTTTTCTAAGAGACGTAGGAGTGAATTTTTTTTAAAGAATTACACCTGTTTTTCTAAATATATTTTATATTGGTACCGCCAAATATAAAGACTATTTTTTCGCATCTGATTTAAATCAATTGCATTCTCCTTATGAAACTTTGAAATTTATGGAGTCTTTCCCAAATTTTTATATTTTTTATGAATGTGATTAAGCCTCCCTGTTAGTGTAGCAAGTGACAAGAGATTATTTCCGCGATTAAAAATTGTAAAAAAAAACTTATTAAGATCAACCATCTCTCAAAACAGACTGGTCAATCTTTCAATGATTGTAATTGAAAGTGACGTATGCGACAAATTAAACTTAGATGAAATAATTCATAATTTCTTGAATATTAAAGTTTGCAGAGTTAGGATCTAATTTATATAACTGAACATAAAGGTTAATTTTTCAAATTTTTAAATATAAACATACCACTTTAGTTAAAAAAATGTTTACTATTCGATGCATACTTTTTTCCTTTTAATAAAATTGTTCGAAATACGAAGTAGGATTCAAAAAAACGTCTAAAAATGGGTGCCATTTCATTAGTTGCGGAAGGGCGCCAGATGCCCTACTGCGAGCTCTGCTGTGAATATTGAAAACCTTTGACATAAGGAATTCACATGGGAAAACAGTTTTTTGCTGTTTCCATCTGCCCCGCTCAATAAAACGGGGTATAAGTAATATCGTTGCGTAGATTATTTAATTTTGTGTGTAATAATATGAAATATTGTTTAATATTGACATTTTTAATTGAAATATTTGATAAAATAAATTGTATTTTTACAATATTAATAGACACGTGTGTTGAAACACAATGAATAGGAAAACACTTTTAATTAAACACTCGATTATGTTTCAAAAAATTCTATTAAACCATTGATGTACATTTCGACATTGCGTCATCTTCAGAATGGTAACTTATAAGAAAGTACAAGTGAATTATATATACCGACAACAAACACTAACAAGGATACATTAGAGGGGATTTGTATAATTCAAGTTGTTCATTCATTAAGAATTTATTGTTATTGATGAAATAAATGGGTATTTACGAATATATTGTTATTCCACAAACGATACAAAACACAGATACAAAATTAACAACAAAATTAAATCAATGACATTTTTATTTTTAAATTAAAATACACAACAACAACTGAAGTTCTTTGTAGTCACTGACGATAGATGTCACCATGACAGATGACAATATTTGAAATTGCGTCAAGCGTCTTCTTCAACACCCCTTCTCGCTGTTGCAATTTCAAATCATTGAAGCCCCAATTGCTCCAATATCCTCTGGAATGGTTCTTTGGCCAAAGGCTTCGTGAATAAATCGGCAAGCATATGATCGGATGGGCAATATAACACATCTATTATTCCTTTTTCTCTTAAGTCCCGAAGTTGATGATGGCATACATCAATGTGTTTGGTTCGAGCCCCAGAACGATTCATTTCAATCAAGCTAATGCAACCTTGATTATCTTCATACATTTTTATTGGTTCAGTAACCGGTACATTCATATCCATTAGTAATTGTCTAAGCCACAGCAGCTCCCGACTAGCAAATGATGCAGCAACATATTCTGCCTCCGTAGACGACATGGCCACCGATGTTTGCTTCCGGCTTGACCAAGCTACAACTCCTTGTCCCAGCAAGAAAACATAACCACTTGTGGACTTTCGGTCCGTTTTGTCCCCAGCCCAGTCTACGTCTACATAACATTTGAGTTCTGTGCTTTTACTTGAAGATAAACAAAGTTTCTTATTAATTGTGAGTGCAAGATAACGCATCACACGTTTCACAGCATTCCAATCCTGTAGTGTTGGCTTTTCTACTCGGCGACACAGTAAACTTACTGCAACTGCAATGTCGGGCCTAGATACTGTACTGAGGTATAACAGTGATCCTATAGCTTTTCTGTAAATCGTATTATTTGACAGTTCTGCACTTTCTGTTGTTCTACCAGACAAGAAACTTGTCTCCATTGGAGTTGCTGCTGGTTTAGGTTCTAATAAATTGTGCTCCTCCAATAAATTTGCGATCTTTACCTTTTGATTTATCAAAAATGATCTATTTGGCTGTCGTTCCACTTGCATACCCAAATAATGTCTTACATCTCCCAAATCCCTTATATCGAAATAATTCTGTAGTTCTCTACTAACTTTTTCAGTTGATTCCGCAGATTGGCCAGCTACAAGCAAATCATCAACATACAATAGAACGTATGTGATGCTTTCATCCTTTTCTTTTCTTACATACAGACATTGGTCAGCTTTTCCCTGCTGAAAATGTAAATCAGATAGGGCCTCTGTAGCCTTTTTGTTCCACGAACGTGCCGATTGCTTCAAACCGTAGAGGCTTTTCTTTAATTTCAGTACTTTGTCTTCTTTACCCGGTTCCTCAAACCCCTGAGGCTGTTCCATATATATTTCTTCGTTTAATTCTCCGTTTAAATACGCGCTTTTTACATCTAGATGTCGTACGTGAAGTCCTCTTTGAGCAGCTATGACAAATAAAATTCGAATAGTTTCATGCTTAACCACCGGCGCAAAAGTTTCGTCATAATCCTCCCCGTATCGTTGTGAAAATCCTCTAGCCACTAAACGTGCCTTATATGTGTGAATGTTACCGTCCCCATCCATCTTTGCTTTAAAAACCCATTTACAAGAAATAGTTTTCTTACCCGGTGGAAGATCTGTTATTTCCCATACTCCATGTTTATTAAGACAACGAATTTCTTCTTTTGCAGCATCTGCCCATAATCTTCGCTCTCGAGGTGTCATCTTAAGCACTTCATCCCATGTCTTTGGCTCTCTGGCATGTTCTGTTTGTACTTTATAAGTAAACTTCGTCGGTGGTACACCCTTATTTATTCGTTCTGAAACACGACGTTTTTGAATTTGTGAAGTATCTGGTGCAATTTCATTCTCTTTAGTTTCTTCTTCGTCAGAAGTGGTTACGTTTTCGTCTCTAGAATTCTTTATTTCGTTGTCTGATAATTCCATATCAATCGAAACATTCTTCATTTTTACTGCAGCATGTGAAATAATATCTTTTACCCCTTCTTCCGGTGTACCCTCTACCAAAACTTGATGTTTGGTATTATTTTCAATTATTCTTACTGATCGACTGATCCAAACTTTTGCTGTCTTTGGATCCAAAATCCTTTATCCTTTAGTGTTACCGTCGTACCCTATCAGAACACCTTCTTCAGCTTTGTCATCCCACTTCTTTCTCTTCTGTTTGGGTACTAGCGAATAAACTTTTGAACCAAAAACTCGTATATGGTTCAAATCTGGTTTTATTCCTGTGAATAGTTCGACTGGAGTTTTATCAATGCTGCGATTAGGTAATCTATTCTGTAAATATGCCGCAGTCAGAATTGCTTCTCCCCAGAAGCGATTGTCTAATCCAGCATCCAGCAACATACATTTTGCGGATTCTGTCAGTGATCTATTTTTCCTTTCTGCAACACCGTTTTGTTGCGGAGTATAGGGAACGGTAAATTGATGTTGAATGCCCTCTTTTCGTAGGAAGTTCTTCAATTCTCCTGAAACATATTCCTTACCATTGTCCGTGCGAATTGTGATGGGTTTCCTCCCAAATCTTGTATGCATTGCTGCTACATACTCCTGTACGATGCCCGCCACCTCATTCTTGGACTTGATCAGCCTCACCACAGTAAAACGAGAATAGTCGTCGATGAGTGTCAGAAAATACCTATTTCCACTTGGTGTTTCTGTCTGCATAGGCCCGCACAGATCAGAATGGATTAGCCGCAATGGCTTCTTCTCTCTTTGCTTACTTTCTGAAAATTTAGTTTGAGTTAATTTACCTTTGATACAATTTGTGCATACTATCTCTTCAGAACATGTCGACATTTGTATGCCTGTTGCCAATTCTTCTTTGATCAGGCGCTTGATCGCAGTAGGATCTCTGTGACCTAGTCGACGATGCCACGTATGTAAACATACTGTTTCCCTCGCTACACGAACTACTGAGTTTGGTATCACATTTTGAAGTCTGAATAAATTTCCATCGCTTCTTGCTTCTGCAATAACCTGCTGATTCTTATAGATGATACATGTGTTGTTCTCAAATATCACCCGATAACCTTGCTTTGTTATTCTTTTTACTGAAAGTAGACTATCATCCAGTTGCGGAATATACAGCACATTTTTCAAATGTACTTCTTGGATACGCCCATCAAACAATTCACAGTAAAATAGTCCTTCTCCGACTCCAACTGCTGTCAATGATGAACCATCAGCAAGATTAACTTTAGAACTTGTGTCACAAATAGTTGAGAAAAATTTCCGGTCATTTGTCATGTGACACGTTGCTCCGGAATCTATACACCATCCTCCGGTACTCATCATACATTCTTGATCTCGCACTTTGAATGTGACGTAGCTCTGTTTATTTTTCAATTTTTCCTCCACCGATGATTTAGCTGATTCTATATCAACTGACTTTTGTTGTTGAATTTTCTTAAATCGATAACAATCTGCCTTCAGATGACCTGATTTATGGCAGAAATGACACACCCGTGTCTCCTTGTTGCCTTTATATCCTTTTCCGCTTTTTGTATCTTTATTTGTTCCATGTTGCCGACCACGACTACTTTTATTTGGGCCTGCGACTGCCGACTGTAGTGCCATTTCTGACTCAGTATTTCCCGATTCACCAGCTTCGACGCGCCTTTGATATTCGTCAAGCATTTTTCCAGTCACATATTCTACTGTTAAATCCGCCTCATTACGGCCCTCGAGTGCTGTGACAAGCCCTGAATATGATTCTGGAAGACTCACAAGCAAAACTGCGACAATTTCATCATCTTCGAGCGGCTTTCCAGATCCTCGCAACAGTCCCACTACTTCCATAATCGCGTCGATGTGACTGCTCATCGGTCCGCTACGATATCGTATTCCATATAATTTTAGTCTTAAATATAATCTGCTGCCAAACGTTGATCTCTCGTACTTCTTTGATAAAGCTTTCCATGCGTCAAACGCATCATCAAAATGCGAAAAATGTATAAGTTGATTGTCCTCTACACTTAACGTAATATATGCCATGGCTTTATTATTTTTCTTTATCCATTCCGCATCAACCTTTTCAGGCTTCGGTTCACTGACGATTTCCCACAAATCATCACGTACAAATACGGCTCGCAATTTTGTTTTCCAGAACATGTAATTGCCACCATTTAACAGCGGAATATTTAATTTTATACTTTCTTGAGCCATCCTATTTGAACATCGCACGCAATCGAACAAATAAACAAAATTCGTAATTTACGCACTCAGTATATGGCATAAACTGGGCCCATAACCTGATGAAATAAATGGGTATTTAAGAATATATTTTTATTCCACAAACGATACAAAACACAGATACAAAATTAACAACAAAATTAAATCAATGACATTTTTATTTTTAAATTAAAATACACAACAACAACTGAAGTTCTTTGTAGTCACTGACGATAGATGTCACCATGACAGATGACAATATTTGAAATTGCGTCAAGCGTCTTCTTCAACAGTTATGCACCGCCTTTTGAATTTCCCAAGCCTTTAGTATAACTACTCTTAATCCTCTGTTCTCGGTATGTACAATTTGGAAATTTTCTAATGAACATTCGTGGTTGTTTTTAACCATATGTTTAGCTACATTTGAATTATCTACTTTTTTATATTTAATATTCCTTAAATGTTCCATGAATCTGACTTCGAAATTCCTACCAGTCTTACCTATATAAAAATAATCACAATTATTACAAGTAATTTTGTATACCCCACTCTTCTTGAGATGTACAACAATGGTTTAATAGAATTTTTTGAAACTTAACCGAGTGTTTAATTAAAAGTGTTTTCCTATGAATTTTTACAGTTATTTTTCATATATTTCTAATAAAAAACTTTCAAAGAAAAGGCTTCATAACCGATGGGATAAGACGATGGATTCATAATATGAATTGATTATATAATCATACTTTGAGATCACGTGTTAACAAGTAATTCAGTATTTGTAAAAATAAATTGTTCTTTTCACCTTCCGTCTATCAATATATAGATAAAGGAGGTATAGTTTTAGGTCAAATATCTCGAGTGTGAGTTTTCAACATATGAGCACGAATTAGGGTCCTTAGAAAACGATTTTACTTTTTTACCGTAATGTTTGTATGTCCGTCTGTGTGTGAGTGTGTCTGTGACGACATTTCGTGCACGATAGCTCTAACATGATACATGTATAAAATATAATATTTGGTATTTAAGAGTTATATTTAAATATGATGAACTGATTAGGTTTTGACTATAATTAATTAACCGGAAATAGTACTTTCATGAAGCATTAAACCGTTTTTCCTAAAAGACCCCTATAAATTAATTTTTTTCCGCAAAATACATTATTATTAAACATAAAGATTATTTAAATTTCTCCCGGCCTGCATAGTTACACTTCATATATAACTTCTGGCTAAACAGTAAAAAATAATTATATTAACTTTACACTTCGTTCAAGCTGAGAAATTTGTATAAAACAGATGAGTTATTCATATGATTACAAAATTTTACATATTGTAACGTGTCTTGGTGAACACGTCACAGGAATGTTGGCGAGGGTGCTCGGGCGCCAACGGTCCGGATAGCAGGACGGAGAAATTCGGGTCGTTGTTATTAAATAAAACACTAGTCTTGGATGTAAAAAAGGACGTCCCTTTATTAGAGTGTGAACTGAGGTTCTGTAGGGAGGGGGGCTGTAAGAGAAGGCGACTTGGAAAGTAAAGGGAACCTGGGGAACGGGTTTATGTAGCAACGACGCCGAGCGCCGGGGCGGCAACACTGATAGCGTTGCGTAATTCGTTGTTGTTGTTGTTGTTGTAATCGGGGGGCCTCAAAGAAGCCGCATGCACTTAGGCCTGAAGGCCCATTGTGCTACCCGAGTGTACACAGAGTCCTAACAGAGTCCCGCTGCTTCAATGAAGGTAGCTAGCCTACTGCCAGGGATGCCCTGGATGTCGCAAGGCTCTAGGAATAGAGCCTCTAGGTGTCTGTATCTGGTGCCCGCCAGAGCCACACATTCACAGAGCACATGTTCCGTTGTTTCTGCAACTAAGCTACATCTTCTGCACGACTCGTCGTCTACTACTCCGATCGTTTTCAGATGATTTCTGAGGAGATGTCCTGTAAACAAACCCACGCAAATACTAAGTTTTCTTCTATTAAGGCTAAGAAGATACTTAGCTTTCTCAGGAGATGGTCCTGGAATAAAGAGCTTTGACTGTCTCAAGCCCTGACGAGTTGACCAGTACATTTGGTGTTCACGTGTCACCCAATCCCTGATCGCTCGCTTTGCTGTGCTTCTGGGGAGTCCGAATGCTGGTTCTGGTCCAATGAGTGCCCTGTCTGAGCCCTCACGGGCCAGAAAGTCAGCTTCTTCATTCCCCTCAATGCCTTGGTGACCTGGTACCCACATAAGCTTAACAAAGTTACCCTTAGCGAGCTCATCCAGTGTTTTTCTACACTCAAAGACTAACTTTGAGTCTACTCTAACGTTGTCGAGAGCCTTGAGAGCCGCTTGACTGTCCGAGCAGATATATATGTGCCTACCACGGTAAGCCCTTTTGATATTTTCTTGGCAACAAATCAGAATTGCAAAGATCTCCGCCTGAAAAACAGAAGAATTTAGACCTAGTGAGAAGGACATCCTTGCTCTAGGTGATTCTCCGTAGACACCTGCACCAGCTCCTCTTTCGGTTAGAGACCCGTCGGTAAACCATACTAGTCCCTGTGGTTGAAATAGGGCTTGGGCGTTATTTCCCCAAGATTCCCTAGAAAAAGGTAATATGGAGTAATGTTTGTCAAAGATGTACACTGGGGGCATGTAATCACTCTCAGATTTGAGAATGAGAGAAGATTCTGTCAAAGTGGACAGAATCTTGCTATGTCCCTCTGTGTTGTTCCTGGTGATCCACTGGTTAGTCTGTTTTAGTCTCAATGCAGCAGCCATAGCTTCTCTTTGCACACTGAGATGAAGTGGTGGAAGATTTAACAAGGCCTCCATTGCTGCCGTTGGTGTTGTTCTCATTGCCCCGGTAATACCTAGACAAGCTATTCTTTGGATGTGATTTAGTGAAGCCCTAACTGTAGAAACGGACGTTCTGGGCCACCAAACCACAGCTGAGTAAGTAACTACAGGTCTAACCAACGCACAGTACAGCCAGAAAGCTATATATGGTTTTATTCCCCATGTCTTACCTAAGGTTCGTCTACACGACCACCAAATTGCGCATGACTTCCTCACAACTGCTTCTACATGCTCTTTCCATGTCAGTTTAGAGTTTAGGGTGACACCTAGATACTTCACTGACTGTGAGAGTTGTAGCGGTTGACCGAAGAGGATGAGGTTTGGAATACCAGTATTCCTCTTGTTTGTGAACAGAACTAGCTCAGTCTTCGTGGGATTGACTGATAACCCATTCTGTCGGCACCAGTTCTCTACAACATTTAGAGCCCGCTGGGTGAGCTCATATATAGTGTTTGAAAACTTACCAACAACTAGAATAGCTAAGTCATCAGCGTATCCTTGTGTATAAAATCCTAGCTCATTAAGAGCTGTTATAAGACTGTCAATTACTAAGCACCATAGCAGAGGAGATAATACTCCTCCTTGTGGGCAGCCTCTATTGACGTCAATGTCGACTCTGATGTCTCTCAGGGTGGTTGTTGCTTTGCGTCGCGTGAGCATGGAGCGTATCCATTCCACTAGTGTGGGTGCAATACCTCTAGCCGCAGCTGCTGCGCAAATTGATTCAGAAGAGGTGTTATCAAAAGCACCCTCGATGTCCAGAAACGTGCCCAGAGCCAGTTCTCTATCCGTGAGCACCGTCTCCACTCTTTTTACCAAGTGGTGAAGGGCCGTTTCGGTAGATTTACCGGTCTGGTATGCGTGCTGGTTGCTGTGAAAGGGTACTCGTTGTAGGACCCCGTCACGTAAGTGCCTGTCAATCAGTCTTTCCAGGGTCTTCAATAGAAACGAGGTTAGGCTGATTGGACGAAAAGATTTCGCTTGGTGTTGCGTAATTCACTTTAGCGGGGTCAGTAACAATCGACGTGGGGCGTCCCGACGGTGACGCGAGGGACGTGGTGAACCGACGGTGATGTCACCAGGTCAGGTGTACGAGCCTTGGATACACACAGTCTCGTGGACGTCGGCACCCGGGTGAACACACCGGCGGAACCGCGTCTTCGAGACGGTTAGCTAACAACGGGTCCCTACAGCGAACTTGGTGTATCGGGAGGAAATTTGGTGTTCTCGGCAAGTGTCTTCGGGAGTGACCTGGATATGTACGCAGCCTTGTGGTCTCCGATACCCGGGTATACACGCCGGCGTATAGAGACGTTTGAAACGGTAACACTTGCAACGGTTCGCCAGGCACCAGGTGATGCGCACGCAAGGGTGAAGCAACGAACTCGTCGTGGTGGCTTTGGATTGACACGCTACCTCGTGGTTGTCGACGCCCGGGTGTACACACCGGCGGCGTCTAGACTTAGAGGTGGTTAACTCACAACGAGCCACGACGAAGGAGATGATAGCCAAAACAATGGGGTCAAACTCTTGAGGTAGTGACTTACGTGGAGAATTCACGGAATAGACGGTTATACGGTAAAAAGACGGAAATGCTCACCTGGTGAATTTGTCTCGGAGATGCTACTAGGTCTACACACTAGTAATCGCCAGCTAACACTGTCCCAACAGCCTTTCGGCCCTGGTTTTTATACGTTTTAGTTTAATTAAGTGGGTAGCTACTGGCTAACTCAGTAGTCGGGTTAGAATTCGCGTTTAGACGAGATGGTTCGTAGCTTACAGATATATTTTGTGACGTTCTATTTCGTCACAATATATGAAGTTTTTATTGTAAAATACAAGAATATGGAACTATATAGAAGGAATAGATATTAGTTACGTCAAAAATAACTGTTTTTTTTTGTTTTCGATACAGTATTAGAAATTTCATGCAAGGCAATTTCGGTATGAATTGTATTAAAAATATTCTCAACAAAATCATTTTAAATTAATTTTTATATAGTATAAATTACTACAGTGGCGGGAGGTAATGTATTGGATATATCAGATTTTATTATAATTTACATACCTTTCACAGTCATTTATTAAAGCATTTATAAGTATCATAAAATCAATCGCCATTTTAAATACTTATAATAATGTTGTTAGCGCAGAGACAAGAGATTTTAGTTCTTGCCAGGAACAATAACAATTCTTGTTCCGTAACAACGTTTTGTTGACTTCTGAATACGAATCGAATAATTATATTTAAAGTAACAAGAAATTTTTACTTTGCATTACAAAATGGTTTACAATGTACAAGTGAATAAGCCCGAGTATAGGGTGATTTATATCTAATTTCCGTGGTTACATGGCAAGTAGTATTAAATAATTTTGCTTTTAGATTTAGATGCAGAATTTTATGCTCTTTAACTGTAAATCGAAGCGTTTACCTAAAATAATTAGGGAAATAAGAAAATACAAAAATATAATTTTACTTATTGAATATCTACGGTCGGGTGTTGGAGTCACCACCCTGTATATGTTAAAAAAAATTCTAATAAACTGTTGTAATAGTAAATAAGAAATAATTTATAAAATGCATTTCAGAGCATCTCTCCAGGCATGGTCGAAACAGAGTTCTCGGTGGACGCCGGGATGCCAGGGTTCACTCCCGAGGTCGTCAAGCAGATTCCGCATCTCCGCGCCGAGGACATCACAGACGCCGTCCTCTACGCGTTGGGAACTAAACCACATGTACAGGTCTGTCCCTCCCCTGACTCAATAAACCTATAAAACCAGGGCATGTAACCGGTTAAAAAAACCGGTTAATAAAAACCGGTAACCGATATTATGAACGAAAATTGCGAACTTTAACCGTAATTTTAACCGATATTTTTAAGGCTGAAAAAACAGGTAACCGTTAACCAAAAAAAAAATAAACCGGTTTTAGCGAACATTAACCTTTATTTTTCATTTAGCGAGAATTTTTTTTAATATTTTTTTATATCTGTGTTTGCTATTTGTATTTGAACATGAGTCATGACAGTTTTTACAATTTCCATTTTATTGGAGAGTCATAAATGTAGGTAGTCTCTTTGGCCGTTGAGGTTACTTAAAAATCCCAAATAAATACGGCCTTTGCCAACACAGGCAAGTTTAAAATTGAAAAGTGACCTGCGTTTTCCTGATATTACGGGATTTTTTCTGAATATTCATTAATTAAATTGCTTTTTTTTAATTGTTATATTTTTCTCAGATGGTATTTTTTTTGAATATTTTTAATTAATTATTTTGTAATTTTATTTAATCAAATTTTTATAATTAATTTGTTTTAATTAATTTTAATTATTTTTTTAACCGATATATTAACCGGTTTAAACCGGTTTCCAATTTTCAAAAACCGGTTTTCGAACTAAAACCGTTATTTTTATAACGTTCTCTATACGGGTTAACCGTTAACCAGTATTTTTTTCGGTTTCATGCCCTGTATAAAACTAAAGACGTACACAACATTGTTACATAATATGCAGGGTATATGCAAAGAAAATTGTAAATAAACATTTTAACCTGAAAATACACAAAAAAAAATATGCCCGATGCTTTTTGCTATAATATAATGTGTTATTATGAGTAAAAGTGGTACTTGGTGTGGTGAGCGTTGCATGACGAGAGAAACGAATCAGTGGTGTAACTACCGGTATTCCGCGGCCTAAAACACAAATCGTAAAATTATTTTAATTTTGATACAGTCATATCACAGATTATTTATACTACTTAACCAGATACAACACTCTTGAATTTTGCTGGAGTTAATTCAAAACTGCACAGGTTCATTGCGCATAATGTTTTTCGTTAATAAAATACCCGTTCTTTAGTTTTCCGCTGTCATATTCCAAATCAGTAATTGTAAAAGTCATTATGCTGTGATAATGTGAAATATATCACGATATAGGAATAAGGACATTTGCTTCTTTCATTTTGATGTAGATTCAGAAAGGAACATTTCATTTGAATTTGAGGTTATGAATGAAAAATTAAATGTTTTTAGATGCAATTTATGGACTGAGGAATGTACGTACTATATAAGATCTTTATATCCATCTAAATTTTGTATTTAATACCCAATCTTAAGTACTAGTACTTCTGAAATGAAATCACGTGTGTCAAAATTTTTGATCATATTATAGTTATTTTTTATACAAGATGATAAAATAATATTTTATCGACAAGCGGAAAGTGTTAATTCACGAGCGATACAATCGTGTATGAATTATTATTCGCCAGTCGATAATTTAATTTTATCATCGTGTATAAAATTTATTTTTTCTATAACAGATGTTAAAGTGCAATTTTATCAACTCAAAATAGTGGATAAAGTAGCACTTTAACCGCAAGGGTAGATAAAGTAACACTTTAACAGCAAGGGTAGATAAACTACTTTAACTTTTGTTTATTAGAAGTACATTTCCATATCAACGCACACTACTGACATTTTAAAATTGTTCTTAAATATTAATTTAATTTTCCTAATTCTTTTCTCTTCAAAACCTGCTATAGAAAAAAATAGAATTTTATACACGACGATAAAATTAAATTATCGACTCGCGAAAATTAATTCACTCGCGATTATATCGCTCGTGAATTAACACTTTTCCGCTTGTCGATAAAATATTATTTTATCGTCTTGTATAAAAAATAACTATTTTCTTACTGTATAATCTGAAGCAATCAAATCTTAAATATTACATATTTGCACGATAAAGTGTTCGTAGTGTATATTTAACAAGTCATAATATCTGTAATCCTATTGTTGTGACAGAAATTGTTGCGTTAATACAATATGCTGTTCAAAAGATATTCCTACTAGCTTTGTAAGGATACTGAGCCAAAAAGTTGACTGTATTTTTGGTGTCCGAAAATTCGCGGAATTTTTTGTTTGTCAGTATATTACCTTGTAATAAATTAATAGCTGTCTCTTCTTTTCCAGATTCATGAAGTAATAATCAAACCAGTTGGTGAAGCAATGTGAACAGAAAAACATAATATATTGTAATTTACTTACATTTGTTTTTTTTTTCTTTTATATGCATTATACTTGTAGTATTTAATAGCTTTTTTTTAAAAATAAATGGCATCGTTATGTTTTATCTTAAATAGTTCATATTCATCAGTTTTCATTTCTCGCCAAGATCCAGGGAATTTCGTTGCACCTATCTTCCTATTATGTATCAAGTATATATACAATACGCGACAAATCTGGACTTACGATTAAGAGAAGGGTAGAGGGAATACCTACTCCCTTTAGAAGTTCGAATTATTTATTTTAATAAATAACACCGAAAAATATTAACCGAATACGTGTTAAAAAAACACAAATCAGATAGTTAATAATTAAAGCTCGGATTTAGATGCGGTGGCAACAAATTTTTATGCATTTATAATTAGTCAATATATATGGAAATATTCGTCAAATATGTATTTTATATTTAGTTACAGTAAAACCAAAGAGAACCACTTAATTTTGAATTTTCAATCTGTACATACTTATTTCATTTTACTATTCATTATTACAATAAATTACTATAGAGAATTTAAATTTGTTTGTAATTATTTTGTGTGGCATATAATACGAGTATTTAAATTTTCATGTGATTTCATTTTGGATATTACACCTAGTATTAAATTCATTAAATATAGTTATTTTTACTCTCTTGGATCCGCCACTGTGGGAGTCATGCAATATTGTAGTGATTAATATGTACCTATACAGGATGTTCATTTTATTTTGTCCACTATTGCTATCTCGAGAACTAATATATATATATATATATATATATATATATATATATATATATATATATATATATATATACCGGGTGTCCCAGCTCGACCGACACATGGGAGTTTTACATGGGAAATCAGTTAATTATGAATAGTATCTCCCCAGTGCAAGATATTAACTTAAAATTTTGTATACTTATAGGAGAGTATTAATTCTATGGATCACACTTGTTTGAAATATGCAATTTCGTCTGCGGGGCGAGATTTATTAAATTTAAAATCTAACATTTTCGTTCAAAATCAGACAGCCATGGAAATAAAAGAAAATATTTATCTGACAGTTTAGTGAAGTATCATTGATTTTAATTCTTATTCCATGTATTTTAATATTATTTAAGTTGAATTTAGTTTCTTTTTGATAAATAATATACCAATGTTACAAAAATATAAATATCTACAATGGCATGTCATTAACTGTCAGAACTGTCACAGATATTTTCTTTTATTTCCATGGCTGACTGATTTTCAACGAAAATGTTAGATTTTATAATTTAATAAATCTCGTCTTGTAGACGAAATTACATATTTCAAATAACTGTAATCCATAGAAATAATATTCCCCAATAAGTATACAAAATTTGAAGTTAATATCTTGCACTGGGGAGATACTATTCATAATTAACTGATTTCCCATGTAAAACTCCCATGTGTCGGTCGAGCTGGGACACCCGGTATATATATATATATATATATATATATATATATATATATATATATATATATATATATAATGTAATACTCTCACATAACAAAATTTTTGAGAAAAATGCAAAATTATATATGTATAATTTTTATTTAAATATGACTAATCAAAGAGTGCTCTGGAAGAAAACAAGTAAATCAAATGCAGAAATATTAAAAGTACACTTGAATAGTTTGACAGCAATAATATTAACAATTGTTTTACTGATTTATTTTCTGTTTCTTCCATAGCACTCTTTGAATAGTCATATTTAAATAAAAAATCATACATACATAATGTTGCATTTTTCCTCAATAATTTTGTTATGTAGGAGTATGATGTGTGAAATACTTAATGGGGTTGTTTATATCTTGACCAGAATTTAGTCTATAAGCTTAAGAGTATCTTGAGAATGCGTCAATAATTGTTAAAAATTTGTGTTTCTCTAAAGTGATTGACTCAATATGCAAAATTTAAAATAGTTTTGTGGGAGTAGGGGATATATTAAATTTTGGTTTTAATAGTACTTTGTCGTATTTTATTTTCGAACATAATTTGCATTCATTGAAATATGATTGTATGGATTTTTCAAATTTTGCCAATAGTATTTTTCTTTATTCATTTCAGTCTCATCGAGTTCTCAATGCTTAGTTTTACTCTTATAATAATTTTGAATAATGATTTTAATATCTTCTGGATCTTCTAATCTGTCTAATACCTTTTGGGTGTATTTTACGAGGTGTATTACTTTTGAATTATTACTCGTAAATTAAATTTTTCGTAGATTAGATCTTGAAAATATACGCAATGGTTGTTAACGTTTGGGTTAATATATTCTTTAACAAAATTGATTATGTCTGTACCAAAATTATGTTATGAAATTTTTACTATAGAACGTTGTGTTTTTTTGAAATGGTTCTATAATTTTTGTTTTTTTTTTTCAAAATTAACTTTCGATACGATAATTTGATTAGATCGAAAATTAACAGGTTTGATTTGAATTGGAATTCCTACAGTAGGGTTTTCTATACTAGTGTGTACAGTCTCGTTATCTTATATGTCGTTATTGTTATTCTCTTCGTCTGATTGTGTTATCAGTGAAATTCTCTCCAGGTTTTCATCTCTGTCCGCTTGCGCCGCTTTATCAAGGTTTATGTTACAGTTTTTTATATAATCAAATATTCCGCCAGAATTTTCTATTGTTTCGTATGTATTAATTTGGATTCGGGATAGTGCGTCAGAGTTTTTATTAGCTTTATTAATTTTGCAAAATTGTTTATAAATTTGCGGTAGTAACCTAATAATCACAGAAAGGCTTTGATTTTGCGTGCAGTTTTCGGCAAAGAATAATTTTGATTAGCTGTAATTTTTGCAGGATTAAGGTTGATTTTTTCTGATGTTATTAGACGACCTAAAAATGTTACTTCTTTTCTCAAAAATTCAGATTTATGTTGTTGTACTTTGAGAATAATCTAATGCAGGTTTTAAAATATTTGTTTTAAATTTACAATGTGTTCTTTGAGAGAAGATGAATTATTATGTCGTCCATGATACAAAACATAATTTTTTATTTATTATCCATAACTCTTTCAAAAGTCGATGGAGCCTTTTTTAACTCAAAAGAATTCGTAATATCCATGTTCTACGTTAAATTCTATCTTTTGTATATCGTCTGGGTGCATTTCGATTTAGTGAAACCAGTCGCCAAATCTAAAGTTGTAAATTATTGAGCTCGTCCCAGTCTGTTCATATGTCTTAATATGTCCTAATTCGATAGGTTCGTTATCAATTTTAATGGAAAAATCATCATTTATTATATTATAATTTTTTTATCACTCCCAGTATCATGCCTTTTGTTTTATTAATATTTAATTTGTCTTTTCATATACAGCCACATATTTAAATTATTAATATCATTGCTTAATTTATCAAGTAATTTTATTTTATTATTACGTTTCCAATATATTACCATGTCATCACTAAACATGTTGTACATCATTGATGTACAGAATAAATAGTAGAGGACCTAAAATGGTTCCCTTGGGTACACCGAATTCATTTACTAATAATTCCGATAATGTATTTATTAACCCAAAAGACTACCCGTCTTAAGTTTAATTTAGTTTTATTTAAGTGTCGGAAAACAATAATACTTTATTACACAACGTAATTACAAGATGGCTTTCTTACACACAGTACACGAGGCTTCGCCATTACATACACAACATAAACAAAAAACACGCCTAACTCTGGCGCCATCTACAAAACAATGTTGCCAACTTAGTGATAAACAAAATTCCCTAACCTAGCTACCAACTTATACATCAAAATGTCAAACTATATATTAACAAATTCAAAATTTTTATCTATTGCCCTAACATCCTCCCACCTGAGGAACGTTTCAGTAACTCACATATCAAATAATAATAAACATTTTACTTAAATCTAATTGGCATTTTCACTTTTCGACCACTACGGGTCACAGGCACTTCACTGTCACTAATCTCTTCGCTGCATATTGGTGATGCTCTCTTCTCGTCGACTGGAACCGTAGTGACCTCTGGAGCTGGAGGAGATGTTGTAACTGACATCACGGGAACTCCCCCAGCGGGAGCTGCTGGTACTGGTACTTCCAACGGGACTAACCGTTGTATAGGACGCATCAGGACACCCTTCGCGGTTTTTACACGAACTACTCGTGTAACTCCGTCTTGCCCTGGTAACAACTCGATCACACGACCCAAGGGCCAGTTTAATCTTTTGTTGATATCGTCACCAACAAACACTAGTTCGTTCAATATAATCGCCCGTTTAGTTTCTCGAGAATTCTGTTTCAAATGTCCGAGATATTCGGATCGAAATCGACGACGGAAATCATCACGCACCTTTTTTAAATATTTAACACGTCCATTTAGCGAAATACTGTCTATCGCGTCGAGATCCGGAACTTCACTACTAAACGATTCGCGCATGAACATCGCGGGTGTCAGTGGAGCTAAGTCTTTTGGTTCACTGCTGATATATGTTAGTGGCCGAGTATTCATCACGTCTTCGCACTCACATAATACAGTGATGAATTCTTCATGGTGAAGACAAGCTCTTCCCAAAACTCTACGAAGTAAATTTTTTAAAAGTCCAATTAACCGCTCCCACCATCCACCCCACCAGGCTGCTGAGGGTGGATTGAGACGCCAGTCTATATGTCGTACCACACTGTACTGTCTAATGACTGTCCAGTCAACAATACTCAGGGAATTTTTTACTCCGACGAAATTAGTTCCATTATCACTATACACGATTCGAGGTCTTCCTCGTCTAGCGATAAATCTTCGGAAACTTTGTAGGAACGTATTAGTTGACAGAGACGTGACTAGTTCTAGATGGACAGCACGATACACTGCACAAGTGTATAGGCATATCCACGCCTTCTTGTTTGGTTTCAGGTACACTGGCCCAGCCAGATCGACTCCGACTACTTCAAATAGTTGAGCATTCTTTACTCTGTCGGCAGGCAGTGGCGGAGTTTTAGCTTGCAATGGCTGTGCTGCGTGTCTTCTGCAGACGACACATCTCTTGACTACCTTTCTAAAGGCTTTTCGTCCCCCTAAAATCCAAAAGTTTTCCCTAAGTATAGCCATTAGGCCTTGAATACCAACATGACAATTGTTGACATGTTCTTGTCGAATCAAACGTTCCACCACAGGATGGTTCACAGGAAGTATTGCGGGAAATCTAAAATTAAGAGTATCATCTGCATTGCAGACTTTAGTTTTCAGACGAAAAACTCTTTCCTTATCCTGAAATACATCCAAATTCTTCAGTGATTCATTCTTACCCGTTCCGAATGACTCTTCTTGAATTAAACAAATTAGGAGATTTTCAGCTTTCTGATATTCTTCACCAGATAGTTCGTTCGTCAATTTACTGGCTGAATTTTTACAATTATGTAGAAATCTGTTAACCCATGCTAACATTCTCACGATGTTACTATAATTAGAGAAATATTTATAGAAAACAGAATTATCTTTTTCACGAACTATCATGGTAGCTGTGATGCCCTTTCTCTTTTCAGCGAAAACTTCACAAGTATCAATCACCATTGTCTGGTTGGGCCACAATTTGGGTGGATCATACAACCATTTTGGACCCTCCCACCAACAGGAGTTCACTAAATGACGTGGCGCACATCCTCGTGAGGGTAGGTCAGCCGGATTCATGGTACCTGGTATATGTCGCCAATCATCCTTGTCGGTTAATGTCCGTATTTCCTTCACCCTATTCCACACGAACGTGGCCCACTGTTCCTACTGCTGAATCCACGCGACGACAGTACTGGAATCACTCCAGAAATAAGAAGTAATATTTTTATGATCTATTGCATTTCTTACATTATTGTAAAGTCTAGCACCAATAGAGGCTGCTAACAATTCCAGTCGTGGAATTGTGAGTGTTTTCTTAGGAGCAATTCTCGTTTTAGCTTGTAAGAGATTGACTTGGACTTTACCTTCACGATAAACTCGCAAATATACTACGGCTGCATACGCATCTCGGCTAGCGTCTACAAAAGTATGAAGGCTCCACTCACCTTTCTCTTCAGGTACTCCGCCAACCCAACGAGGCAATTCTATAGTTTTCAGGATAGGTAATTCAGTCCACCAACTTATAAAATAATTGTGAATGTCTTCAGGCACCTCCGTATCCCAATTTATTTTTAAATCCCAGATTTTTTGTAGAAGTAATTTAGGTTGCAATAAGACGGGACATAAATATCCAATTGGATCAAAGATCTTTTGTGACAGTGATAAAATTTCTCTTTTTGTAACTTTAACCAACTGTCGCCCGTCTAAATTATCTCCATTTATGGAAAGTGTATCTGTTGCACTGTTCCATCTTAAACCCAACACTGGAGTATCATTCGTTTGCGGCAAAGTATTAAAACTCCGTTCCCAACAACGTAAGTCAAATTTTCCATTTAACATTACCTTAGTGGCCTTCTGCTGAAACTCATCAGCATCTTCTTTTGTCGGGACACTAATTAAACAATTATCAACGTAGAATCCTTGTGATAACTGTGTGATGACCTCATTCCACTTTGTTTCTTCGGAACTATATGTTTCTTTCATCCTCACTAGATGATGTTTTATTGTTGCGCCCAAAAGAAATGGACTACAACAAAGTCCAAAAACTACGCGCTTGTGTCTCATATGAATTAAGTCATCGTTCTCATCTATCCATAGAAATCGTAAGAAATCTCGATCAGAAGGTGTTACTCCTATTTGGAGAAAAGCTTTCCCAATATCTGCCGAAAGGCCATATTTATATAGACGGAATCTTATTAGAACTTCTGGTATTAAATCAATGAGGTTCTCACCTGTTTCCAAGCAGTTATTAAGAGAGGGCGTTCCCTTACCATGTGCTGACGCATCGTAAACCGGCCTTATTTTTGTAGTTAAACTACTCTCCTTGATAACAGGTCTGTGTGGTAAGTAATATGCCACATCTGATAATTCCTCATCAGGCACCTTCTCTATGATATCTTCCGATAACCAAGTATCAAGAACTCGACGATACTCATTCAAATTACCGTTCATACGTAATTTCGTAACGGTATTACGCAACCTGCTTTCTGCTAATTTCTCATTCCTTGGTAACGGAGGATGGCCATCAATCCAAGGGAGATGGACTTCGTAACGTCCTGCGTCATCGACCCTTATGGTTTGTTGAAAGTGTTCTCTCACCTCTTTTTCGGCTTCTTGTTTATTCTTTATTTCGCCAGGATCTGCTATCCCAATTGTTTCCAATTTCCACAAGGCAGTTAGCGAGATATCTTGACATAACAACGAAATATAATTTCTTGTCATTTCTCCACGCTCGACATCCTTTTCGACTCGTCCCATTAGAGTCCATCCAGCAAACGTCTTTAGAGCAACCAAACCACAGTTTAATTCATATTTGTCTCCAGTTAGTAGTTTACCAGCTACATCAGCTCCTACTAATAATTCAATGGGTTCATTAGATTGTAAATCAGACAAAATGATACCTAGCTTCTTTAGTTCTTTGGTCCAACATCCATTGTGTATGGGTGGAATGTCATCACAGATTACTGGTTGGTCTAACACTTCGAAATTACAGGAATATCCAGCGTCCATACTTATCAATTCAATGTCGAAACATTTGTGCCTTTGTTGTGGGGAAATTTCTCCTCCAAAAAGACCATGAGTTAAAACCTCCTGTCCTTTCGGTTGGTATTTCAGATATTCAGCCGTTGATTTTAGAATATAAGACCTTTGGGACCCGGTGTCTATCACAGCTCTTACCTCCTTGATCCTATTACCATTCTTTAATTTCACTCTAAGTGTTTGTAAAAATATTGGAGTTTCGGTGAAATTTGCCAAGTTTTTCTCTGTAGAGTTAACTGCTGCCTTAGTTTCTACAATATTTGGCTTTAGAGACTTCCTTTTGTTTACTTCCAGTTCCGGACACATGATTGTCACGTGCTGTTCACCACAAACTGGACAACTGAGTGTTTCTCGACATTTAGCGGTGCGGTGACCTGCCTTCAAACATGTGAAACAAGCCTTTGCCTTACTAATTAATCTCTTCTTGTCCTCTAAATTCATTTTCTGTGCTTTGAAGCACTCAGCGCTGTAATGATTACTTTTCCCACAGAAAATACAGCTTCTCACGGTACTATTTACCAAATTCGTAGCTGTAGGCACACCAGCGTCTTTGTATTTATGTTTGAACTTCTTCTCTTTTGAATCCGCCGCGTGAATACCAAATCCTTCCACAGCCATCGCTATCCTTTCTTCATTTTCTACTTCCTTCTTCAAGAAGCTCATAACAGCTTTTAAACGATCTGCACTTTCTCTTTCTTCATTTTCTCCTTCTTCCCCTGTTGCTGGTGTCCTCTGCCATGTTCTCAATAATTCTTCCGGCAGACAGGATTCCACGAGAGGGAATAGCATAGCAGCGCATTTGTCCGTCGTTACGCCCAATGTCTCTAGAGCTCTTAGCTGTGTTTCGATCTTGTCGTACAAATCTGAAAATTTACAATTTTCACGAGACATGCTATTCTGCAGTACTAATTTGAGCAATTCTCTAACATAGAATTCTACCAACAGCTCGTCTCTGCCAAATCTTGCTTTCAAACTATCTAATGCCTTTTGATAGTTTTCTTTAATTGGCGGGAAACTTTCCACCACTGCTCTAGCTCTAGAGTCTGGTATAGTCATTTGAATCAAGTATTGGAACTTATCTTCGTCATGCATATCAGAATCAGAGTGGATTTTCTGAAACTGGCTCCAAAAGGGCAGCCACTCTCGAATATGACTCCCTAGCTTTTTAAACTCAATTGTAGGAAGCTTAAATTTTTTGTACATACTTTGTGCAGTGATCCCTGTCCTACGACTGCTCTGTCCATCACCATCTTGAACGAGACTTTGATATCTTTGCTCCAATTTCAAATATACTAAGGAATATTCGTCCGATTTGGAAACCTCCGCTACTAGTACATCTTCCTCCTCTGTTTCAAGTGACAAATTCCAAACTTCTCGCTCCGCATTTTTCAGTACTTCATATTTTTCCTGAAAAAGATTCCACGTAACTGATACCTCTGATGAGTCGACTGGTTCGACCCTCAACAGCTTATCAAGTTCTTTTGAAGTTTTAGTGAATATTGTCCGAGCCAAAGACCGCACTCTTTTGGCCGCCTCCATATTTGCACCAATGTTCTTTTAATTTTAACTCTAGTGAAAGTGAAAAAGTATGTATAGACCGTATAAACGATTTACTACACACCCGCGAACTGCTACACTCTTCACCGTTTTTAAACGTTTTCCGAAGCACACAGTCCTGTCACGGTCGCCACAATATATTAACCCAAAAGACTACCCGTCTTAAGTTTAATTTAGTTTTATTTAAGTGTCGGAAAACAATAATACTTTATTACACAACGTAATTACAAGATGGCTTTCTTACACACAGTACACGAGGCTTCGCCATTACATACACAACATAAACAAAAAACACGCCTAACTCTGGCGCCATCTACAAAACAATGTTGCCAACTTAGTGATAAACAAAATTCCCTAACCTAGCTACCAACTTATACATCAAAATGTCAAACTATATATTAACAAATTCAAATTTTTTATCTATTGCCCTAACAGTATTATTGCATTTAACTCTTTGTTGTCTATTATTTAAGTAACTTAAAAACCATTGATAACAACATTAGCGATACCATATATTTCTAAGTTTATTTATTAATCTTTGTCAACAGTTTCAAATGCTCCACGAAGAACTAAAAAAAATGCATACTACTATACATCGTTCGTCTATATATACTTTCCATTTACACATAAGATATCGTAGTGTAATATAATTATAAACTTATATTATAAAAACAATAATTAAAAAGTCTAGAATATATGAATTTTAACTGCGTTACTAAAACGGTTTGTGCTTGGTCAAGTGCTCGCGTGACGTCATTAGCCAGATTTGGCCAAATGAATACAATTGTGTACACTGTACTGATTGTCGAAAAATCAACTATTAAAAGCAAGAAACTCTCTGCCAAAAGTAACAGTGGATATGGTGACTGAGTTTTTTACATTATCAGAATATTTCAATGTAGCAGAAACAAGAGGCGTAAAAGTTCAGAAGTAAGTACAATAAAAACCATTAAATATGATACTTAAATGTACTTATTATTTATATAAAAGTGCTACCATCAAATTAGGTCGTATTACCATAAAATTATTAAATGATTTGTGGCGATATTTGACAACCTAGAAGGAAAATACTTTGATTGCACGCAAACGTAAAGCATTCATAGCAGTATGGTTGTAATCAGTTTTTTTAAATTTTTTATATATTTTTATATTAAATTCGTTTTGCATGGAACATAAAAGTTAAAGTTAATCTTTTTTTATTTTATAATGTAGTATTTTTTTTTCTAATTTTTAACGTTCATCTCAATGTTAAATATCACTAATAGTATTCATAATCATTATTGATTGATGCGTTGGTGCGAGTAGACGTATCTAGCTTGTTGCTCCGTAACTAAGTGTTGTGATCTTCAAAAAGTGCGATCTGAATTTTACAATTATGGGCCCCCGAGGTCTCGCTGCAGTTGCTAAAGACATTGTTGTATCTTTGCTCGCTGATACTTCATTTATTGACAAACTAGTCGATAAAATTTCTGAACGACTGAACGAGAAACTAGAGGAACAGCAAAGGCACTTCGAAACGATGATAGCTGAACTAACAACCGAAAACAAGCTCCTGGAGGACCGTTTGGATCAACTGGAGCAGTATTCGAGGCGCAACTGCATCCGAGTGTTCGGGGTTCCTGAATCCGCTACAGAAAACACCGAGGACATAGTGAGAACAGTATTTAGTGAAAAACTTGCTCTGGATATAAAACCTGAGCAAATAGACAGATGTCACCGCACAGGTAAAAGAAAATCAAATTCTGAACTCACTATAAATCCCAAACCGCGACCTATAATTGTAAAATTTACCTCTTACAAAACACCTGCTACAGTTATACAGAACCGTAAAAGACTCTCTGGTACCAAAATTACAATTAAAGAAGACCTGACAAAAAATAGACTGGATCTTTTAAAAGCCGCATCAAAGTGTTACGGTTTTAAAAATGTGTGGTCAAGTGATGGTGTTATTTTTGCAAAAGTCAATGGCAGCATAAAAAAACTCACGCACGTTGATGTACTAAATAATTAAAACAAATATCACTTATTGTTTAATTAATATTTTCTTTATGAGCACTGTGCTTATATGATACATAACTTTTTTCCATCTGATACAATTTAATTTGATATTTTCGATTTTATTGAAGATAAAATCAATTCAATACAATCGTATTTCAAATCTTTATTCTCAACTGATTTTTGTAAAAACTGTGTTTCTTGAAATTAACAAGTTATCACTGTTTAATATTTAATTGCAGGTCATTGAACTCTGTCCGTTGATTCAAAGTTTCGTCAAGTCTTGTTTATTTTTTCATTTCGCTACACTGTAAAGTTTGTTCATTGCATTTATTATTATTATTATAAGTTAACAATTTGTTTATTACTTTATTCCTATTTTTATGCATATTTATTACCAGAATGTCAGAGGATTGAATACCAAAACAGAAACTTTTTATAACAATCTAATTTCACTGCAGTCAGACATTATATGTCTTACTGAGACTTGGTTGAATAACAGTGTACACAATTCTGAATTATTCTCACCTAACTATAATGTGTACAGGAGAGACAGAGATACCGCCAGTGCTGGCAAAAATCGTGGTGGAGGCGTATTATGTGCTGTGAATAATATTTACAATTCTACGGAAATAAAAATAACACTTCATCCTAATTCCCTTTCTGACCTAATTTGTACAAAATTTTTTATGTCAAATAACTGTTGCATTTATATTATAGTTGTTTATTCCCCACCTCCCATATCTACAGTACAACAAAATTATATTTATGAACGTCTCGAATCGTTTTTACCTTTGCTAAATAATAATTTTATAATTGTCGGCGACTTTAATATTACGAAATTTGTCGATTATACATTGCATGGATTCAGTGATTTCCATATTTCAAATTTTAATAATTTTATTTCATTTTTAAATGCATCTCAGTATAATCAAATTACTAACAGCAGCGGTCGTTTGCTAGATCTTATTGTCTCAAATGTGCATTGTACTGTCTCTCGTGATCTTGATCCTCTTGTTGATGAAGACTCACATCATCCTACACTATTCATTTTATTTTCATCCCCTATATCTGAGAGATCGACATGTTCCACACTAATTCATTATCATATAACTTTCGTGCTGCCAATTTTGATATGCTATACACATTATTATCAGATGTCGACTGGGATTGTCTGTCACAATATAATGACGTTGATACTGCCTTCAACGAATTTTATCGAATTCTTTACGATATCATGGATAAGTGTATTCCTCAAATCAAAGTTAAAAAAAATCAAGTAAGTACCCATCATGGTTTAACTCTCATATAATCAACAATATTAAGCTGAAGGCTAAATATCTAAATCTGTATAAAATACACAATGATCCTGCGTACCTTGGTGAATTTAAACGTTTGCCTACTTTAGTTAAAAAAGAAATTAAAATTGAAGATGCGAGATATATGGCGAGTACTGAATATTCAATTTCATCTGACCCGCAAAAGATATGGGCATATATTAATAATAAAAAGCGTACTTCACTCATTCCGGGCCGTATGCATTTAAATAATGAACAATTTAACTCTACTCCTGATATTGTACAAGGATTTGCGGATTTCTTCAGCAGTGTCTACACTCCTAGTGACGAATGTTCTGCTTCCAATTCTATATCTTCAAGTAACCACAACGTTGTTCCATTTTCTAATATTTCTGAAGAAGATATTCTTCATGCAATTAATAAACTTAAAGTAACTCGTAATCCTGGACCTGATAATTTACCAGCCTATATTATTAAAGCATGTAGCCATATTTTTGTCAAGCCTCTTTATTTTCTTTTCAATCTTTCTCTTAACACGAACAAGTTTCCTACTACATTGAAAACATCTTTTATTTGTCCTATATATAAATCTGGTGACAAGACCAATATTTCTAATTATCGTGCTATTGCTATTTTACCCAACATATCTAAAATCTTTGAAACTATTCTTTACAAATACATCTACAATTCTGTTCATAATCATATCTCCTCTCAACAACATGGTTTTATATCTAGCAAATCGACCACTAGCAATCTAATGAATTTCACTAATTTCACATTGAACTCATTGCACGATAATTGTCAAGCTGATGTAATATACACCGATTTTTCAAAGGCATTCGATACTGTTGATCATAATGTCCTCCTACATAAAGATAAAAAATAAGATAAAAAATTTAATTTCTCAAATAGTTTAATTCAGTTTACGTCTAGTTATTTAAATCAACGTAAAATGTGTGTTCAGCTTAATAATTACTCATCCCGCCCGTATTTTGCCACATCTGGTGTTCCACAAGGGTCAAACCTTGGTCCTCTATTGTTTATTCTTTTCATTAATGATATTGTGGACACTGTTGAACATTCTCAAATACTGCTCTATGCAGATGATTTGAAATTATTTAAAACAATTAATTCTTTAGATGGTTGTGTTCTTCTTCAAAAGGACATTGAAAATATTCTGGCTTGGTCTCAATCCTCTAAACTATTCTTTAATTTCAGCAAATGCAAAGTTATGAGCTATTTTGTTAAAAAATTCGCATATAGTTTACCTTGTCATATGAATAACATTGAACTTGATAGGGTTAAGTATTTCACGGATCTTGGCATTCTTTTTGATGAAAAACTATCATTCAATGAACATATATTATATATTGTAAAGTCATCTAATAAAAATCTTGGATTTGTAATTCGAAATACACAATCGTTTCGAAGGTTATCAACGGTAGAAATATTATACTATGCATTTGTTCGATCTAAATTGGAATATTGCCTTCAAGTATGGAATCCAATTTATCAAAAATATATTTGTATTATTGAATCTATACAAAAAAAATTTGTTAAATACTGTTACTTTAAAATTCATAGGCAATATCCCAATTTCGACTTCGATTACACTAACCTTCTGATTCAAACCAATATGACATCGTTATGTAATAGAAGGAAAATACTACCTGTATATATTTGTTCAAATTGTTAAATAGATATATTAACGACTCGTATTGTTTGAATCAGATATATCTAAATATTCCTCGTATTGCATCCAGAAATAAGATGACTTTCCATTGTGCTATTGCAAGAACAAACTACGAAACTAAATCTTCCTTAAGACAGCTTTGTAATATTTACAACACAGTGACCTGTAATATTGATATTTTAATTATTTTTTGTAATTTATAATTATTAAGTATTTCAGCTTCTTTATTGTTTTTATGTTTTATTAGATCAGATTTGAATTGTTTTTCGCTTCAAATGTTTGATTCTTTTTTTGTAAATTGTTATTATAATTAATTTTGTTTCTTACTTGTACTAATGTATATCTTTGTAATTGTAATATATAATCGTCCTGTAATTGGGATCATAGTATCCTGTTGGATAGATTTGTTAATAAATAAATAAATAAGTAATTTTATTGCATCAATAATTGCAGTGGGATATTACAAAGTCAATAATATATAATTTATTATTATTGTGGAAAAAAACTCCCTAAAAATCATCAAATCATTTCTTTGATTACAACAAATTGTCAAATTTTTTGTTGATTATCGCAACTACTTTGATTGTAACTGTTTTTCTATGTTTAATCCCCATGTCAAAGTTTCTAGTATTCACTCTGTACATACTTGCATTAAAATGATCTTGGCAACAATAAATCGTTGATTGCATTGAAATGCTTTTTGGTTCCCGTCGAACTTGGGCTAACCATTTTCTACGTATTTTACCTTTTGGTACGATTATAAATATGTATTTTCCTACGACCACTGTTAAAAATAGTATTTTTAACGGTTGCTTAGCAAGTTAAAAATAACAGTTTATAACACAGTAAATACTTTTAAAACGTTACCATTGACAACGTGTTAAAAGTAAAAAACAAATTTACTTTTAACACGTCTTATGTTCAGTTGTTTATAACAAATACATCATGACCTGTCATAAATGTCATTCTAATGCTTAGTTTTTATTTACTAATAGGTACATAACTGTGGTCGTAGGAAAAATAGTGTATGATATTTGTGTTAAAAGTGATTTTATTTCGTTCGTGGGGTTTGTTAAACTCGGCTTCGCCTCGTTTCAAACTTCCCCACTCACTCATAAAATGTCACTTTTAACACTTATATCATAAATAACTATTATATTATATATGCTATGCTATGCTATGCTACACGTTGTTTTTTTCGCTCTGTGTTTTTTGATTGTTTCAGTGGTTATTGTTTGTTCAAATTCTGCAAATTTGGTATCTATGTGTAGGGGTGATTTTCAACTTTGTTAGTGTTTATATTAATTGTAATCCATTTGTCGAGGGGTGAGTTATCTTCTAATTTATTTATTTTTATCTTTAATTTTTTAAAGTCGTGGTTGAATGTATTGTCTATACTTGTTTACTTTTTTGCAAGTTCATTCACCTGTCAGCTGTATGTCACCAGTCGTCTACTAGGTGTTCAGTAAATTTTGAATATACAGGGTGTTGTTCCTCTGTTCCTCGCTTTTTCTTTTTTTTTCTCATTTGTCACTTCAATTACATAATAATAATTTTCTTGCCCACTGTTATCAATTTATCTTTATCATCTTCATTTTTAGTTGTGGTTGTTAATACAGTTCTACTTATTTATTCTTTTAATTAATTTTTATATATAATAAAATTCTTTTGTGACCATCGTTATCATATTATCATCTACATTTTTATTGGTGGTTTTTAATACAGTTTTGTTTATTTATTCTTTTGATTAATTTTTATTTTGTAGTTATATTTTAAATATCACAATGTCTAATTGTGCAAAATGCAGAATTAAAAAAAACGATGGCTTAGTTGGTTGCGACGGGTCTTGTGGAAAGTGGTTTCATGCTAGCTGTGCTGGTTTCAGTGATTCTGAATTTAAATTCATTGAAAGAAACAATAATACTTTCTATTGGTGCGATGTCTGCAAAATAAGTTGTAATGTTGTTCATAAATCGAAGGCATTAAATATTGAGTCTAATTTGAAGGAGCTACATAAAAATGTTGTCAAGTTAAATGTAAATACAGATTCATTAAATAAAGCATTTGAAAACTTTCAAAGTGAAATATGTACGACACTACAGTCTTTATTCTCCAAATTTAAAGACGATATTAAGCAGTCATTTGATTCTAAATTAAACGTAATCAACACTAATATTAATTCAAGTAACATTAACACTAAGTCATACGTAAATGTAGTTAAAAATGGCCATGTCGATTCTAATCTAAGTCTCACTAATATTCGTAATTCACGAAATGGAGGTATTATCATAAATTGTGCAAATACCGAAGAGGCATCTAAGTTTAAAAAACTTGTAAATGATAAATTAAGTGATAATTACGAAATCAAACAAGCATCCACTCTCTATCCTAGAATACGTATTACCGGTATTTCTGAGAAATTAGAAGCACACCAAATTGTTAATAATCTTAAATTGCTAAATAAATCATGTTTCACCGAAAGTAGTGTTTGTGAAGTTATCTCAATAAAGCCATTACGTAATAACCAAAATATTTATCAATGTACGCTCAAAGTTGATGTCAACGCGTATCATGCAGCTATGAATCTTGGAAAAGTCTGGGTGGCTTATGAT
Source organism: Stenolophus ochropezus (assembly GCA_035578165.1). Taxonomy (NCBI): domain Eukaryota; kingdom Metazoa; phylum Arthropoda; class Insecta; order Coleoptera; family Carabidae; genus Stenolophus; species Stenolophus ochropezus. Next base: position 15,968,484 of record JAQOWZ010000019.1, on the reverse strand, counting down.
TACTGCTCAATCTATGATGCTACAGACTTACGTCGTTGCTACAAATGTTGCGGTTTCCATCACTTTGCAGCAAGAACAAACCAAGATGTCCCAGATGTGCCGAAGAACATAGTTTAAGTGAATGTAAATCAGTAACTCTTAAGTGTACACACTGTTCTCATTTAAAGTTATCACAAATGCCAAATATTGCCACCGATCATGCAGTTTGGCATCCTGAATGTCATGTGTACAAAGAAGTACTATCGAAATTCAAAAAGTCCGTACTAGGGGAATTATAGCAATCACGGAATATCATCACCTGCCCTGAAAATATTTTATCTTTCTATTATCAGAACATCAGATGTATTGCAAGTAAGTGTAAAGAAATTCACACATACTCCCTAAGTTCTCCTGAATATCAAGCTTATATCTTAACCGAGACATGGTGTAATAGCTCAATCAATAACCCCGAAATATTTGATCCTAATCATTTTAACGTGTACATATCTGACCGTGATTTTTTAAAAACAAATAGTAAACGTGGCGGTGGTGTTCTCGTTGCTCTTCATAAATCTATCAATTCCATTCAAGTTGATATTCCTAGTGCTTGTCCATCATTTGCCGATTTGCCATTTATTGACATTCTTCTTATTAAAATAATATTGCACCATAAGGTATTGTATATCTGTAATATTTATATTCCACCATCCTGTACTCTTAATGACTACTGTTCTCTTTTCAATTCACTGTCTCGTTTCTCTGTATAATTCAGATGTAAAATTTTTCGGCGATTTCAACATACCACACTATATAAGCTGCGTTAGAAACAATACAAAATGTCAGTACTTTATTAATTTATCGCATTTTCTTAACTTTTTCAATATGAAACAGTATAACTTCATAGAAAATTTCTGTGGAACGATTCTCGACCTAATTATAAGCAATAAAAATTGTTCTGTATCAAGAGCAATTAATCCAGCTGTTACAGAAGACAACTACCATCCAGCACTTTCATTTGAAGTTGATCTGACATTACTTTCCAGAAAATTTAAGTCTGTGAATATCGATGCATTCAATTTTAAAAAAAGCCAACTATCTTCAATTGTATAACGAGTTAGCCAATATTAATTGGGATTTTCTACATGAACATACTGATGTAAATTCTGCACTTGATGCATTTTATAATGCTGTAAATTCAGTTCTTAGTAGAAATGTTCCCAAAAAACGTAAAACAAGTAGTACCTAATTATCCACCTTGGTTTAATGGCTCTATTATACACAAAATTAAACTGAAACAAAAATCATGGAACAAATATAAAAAATCTAACAATATTGAGGATAAACTAGAGTATTCCAACTTACGGTCTCAAATTATGCGTGATTTACATGAAGCCTACAATAACTACTGCAGAAATATACAAAATGAAATAGATGCTGAACCTAAAAAGTTCTGGTCCTTTATTAATAGTAAGCATATCTCGTCTGCTATACCCTGCGTCTTGCAATACAACGATGAAGTAATAAATTCTCCACAGGATATTGTTAATACATTTGCTACTCATTTCTCTAACTCTTTTTCCGACTCTTCTTTAAATAATTATACCCATAGAATTTGATATCAACTTTCCTACTCTGCAACTTACCGATATTACTCAGGATGACGTTACTTTTGCTGTTGATAGGTTAAAATGTAAAATGACCATGGGTCCTGACCTTATCCCTGCTTTCATTATAAAAGATTGTAAATATATATTTATGCAGCCTCTACAATACATTTATAATCTAATTCTTACTACTTCTGTTTTTCCCCAGGCTTGGAAAGTATCTAAAGTTATACCAGTCTTCAAAAAAGGTGACAGGAATTGCGTTAACAATTATAGATCTATTTCGATTATATGGAATTTTAGTAAAATTCTGGAAATAATTCTTCATACTAAAATTTACAGTCATGTTCATAACATGCTATCTTGTGAGCAACATGGATTCGCCAAGGGCAGATCAACTGTGACCAATTTAATGTGCGTCACACAATATATTTGTGAAGCTATGAATGATAATTCCCAGGTTGACATAATTTATACTGATCTGTCAAAAGCCTTTGACAAGATTGAGCACTCTATCTTATTTATGAAACTTCAGCTTTTTGGTATATCGAATAAACTCATATCCCTCATATCATCTTATCTTGCAAATAGACATCAATTTGTTCAGTACCAGGGCTACAAGTCTCAACACGTCTTGCAAAAATCTGGTGTTCCCCAGGGCTCCGTTTTAGGACCTTTACTATTCTTAATCTTTATTGATGATATTATTAAACATGTCGGTACGAAATTTTTATTATATGCAGATGACTTAAAATTATTTTGTAGAATATCATCTACGGCCAATTGTGAGTACCTACAAAAAACTTTGAATATCATTTTCAGATGGTGTAAGGACAATAATCTTGAGCTTAATGTTTATGTCAAGTCATGACATTTACCCGAAAACACAACTCCATCATATACGATTACAAAATCAACGATTTCGTGCTTGATAGGCCGGATATTATTAACGATTTGGGTGTTATTTTCGACCCCAAACTATCTTTCACTAAACATACCGACAAGAAAGTCTCATGTGCTTTTAGAAATTTAGGTTTCCTGATACGCAATGCCGAAATATTCAGTAGTGAAGTATTGAAATTACTGTTTGTTTCCCTTGTGCGCCCCCACTTGGAGTACTGTTCAACAGTTTGGAATCCTATTTACTCGAATTCCATGGCATTAATCGAAAAAGTACAGAGAAGATTTCTAAAGTCAGCTATTTTCCTTGCTGATGGTGCATATCCAGCCAGGGGCACATCGCAAGAGTCAATGTTAAAGCGATTTAATCTCGACCTTCTTCAACAACGACGAAGTATGCATGCAGTGATTATTTTATATAAAATTATAAACAATATAATCGACAGCCCCTACTTATTGTCTTTAATAAATTTTCATGTTCCTAGGATATCTTCAAGACATGCAAACACATTCTATTTAACCACTGGCAAATCAAACGCTTTAAACAAATCGCCATTATCATTTATGATCAACTCATATATTGTTGAAGATAATCTTGATATACTTTGTTGTTCAATAAGTGATATAAAAAAAGTTACTCAATATTTCTAATATCTGATCGATTTTCCTATCTTGTAATTGGGCTCGGCCTGTTGGGTATGGTCTTCAAATAATAATAATATTTCAAACGTGCATTTTTTTCAAAATGCGGGTTTTTACTTCGGCTTACCATGTTCTCGCACATAATAACAGCAGCTGGCTTGTGACGTCACGAGTAATCGCGCATATTAGGAATGACGAAACCTGAAAATTTTGGTACCCGGGTACTCGATATGAATACCCGGGTAGTACCGGATACTCGATAATTACCCGTTACCCGATAATTACCCGATACCCGATACTAACCTGATACCCGATAATTACCTGACACCCTTAAAATATCCGTTATTCTTTCATATTCATCTTTTTAATACAAATTTTTATTATTTGCCTATAAATTTATTAAATGAACAAAAAAATATTATTTTCTGGTATGGAAATAAAAAAAAACATTGTTATTTTATATAATATACGAATATATCAGCAGTATAAAATTACAAAATTAAAACTTATTATGGATGATGTATCTACACTCAGTCTTGATCTTCGTTTTGTTACAATGTTTCCGGCAGCTGAAAACTGTCTTTAACTGACAACAACAGATTTTAGGTAATAGGTAGATTTCGGTTAACGGGTCATAAACGGGTAACGGGTACATTTCGGGTAATCGGGTACTATTTTTGATACCCGGGTACATTATTATCGGGTAGGTTCCGGGTACCCGGGTACCCATCGTCATTCCTAGCGCATATTCAGCATCGTTTTGAATTCATGCTTCGTTCAAATTGATAATATGATATAAAAACATGCTTTAAAAATTAAATTTTTATTACTATTATTTTTTATTTGTTTCATACATTTGTTTTATATGCATTTTCAAAATTCGAAAAAAGGGTCTATTACTGAAGGGTTGTGTGCTGTTGAATAAAATATTATAATAGGTATTAAAGGAATGGCAAATAAGAGTAGAAAAAGAAAAAATATTTTTATTAAATTTAATACAACAAAATTTTAAATTTATAGAGAACAAAAGTCAACAAAGTAGGATTTTAAATGAACGGAAATTGTTTTGGTTATCAATAGCCACCAAATTGGCAAGTAGAAGATATACCTCAAAAGTACATCAAATTGAGTAGCATAGGCTACGCATGAAAACTTTTGCAAACTTGTGGTTCTGCAAACTATCATACCGTTTCTAGAAATTGTTTTTATATATTTTTTATTAAATCAATGACTTTTCTAACAGTATCTTATAGAATCTACATTTTTTAAGTGAATTTCTGTAATGTAAGTCTTTCTAAAAGTATTATTCCTCTTTCTGTATATTTTTATCAAGTTATTTTCTCTTAATTCATGCATTTCACATATGTCTCTATCCATCTTATTAAATAATTATTAATTATAGCGACAATCTTTCAATTCACAGGTAATAGTAGGTACTTAAAATTTTCTTTTGGTGCTACTAGTTAGTACTACTAAATTTCTCTTTTATTATGTACTACTAAGTTATATTTGAAATAATTTTTCTTTATGAGCGCAAATAATTTAATAGTGACTAATTGCAATCGGTAATATTGCTACTAATATTTCGTAAAAGGTTATGAGCATGGCTCGTTATTTTTAAAGCTACATTGAATTTGCAATATCTTAATTTTGAATTAATCTATTATTAACTAATATTTTCCTAATACAATTTCTTTGTAATTTAGTATCCATATTTTGCAAAGCATTAATTTTAATTGAAGAATGATTATTAAATACAGGCTTTCTAAGTACTTTACATTCAATATTTTTATTATCAGTTACCATTAACACTATTAATGTTTTAGTTTCCAAGTAAGACACATGTGTATACTCATTATTTTCTGATCTAAGAAATAACTATTTATACAAGATTTTAAGCCATCAGAGTATGAATGTATATTTCACATATTTATATTAATGTCTCCAGTTATAAGCACGCAACAAGTTTATTGTTGAGTAGTTCCCATACTAATTTTTAAAAAAGTCTAAATAAACTAACTCTGAATCATTAAGAAAACGATGTAAGCATACTAGTTGTCGCTGCATTTTTAAGGAAACAAAGAAATTTGGTGATCTAAGAAAAAAGAACAGTAAAACTTTTGTATTTATCAGTAAAAAAGCAAAAATCGTCATTGTGTTTATTTATTGCATTTATCATTAATTTGTTCTTCGTTGTGTTTATCCTTTTGTTCGAAGTTGTGATATTCGCGTGTTGTCTTGCCATCAGTGAATGGTCCTTGGAGGGTCGTATCCGCGAAATTCTTAAGCGGGTATCAGATGTATGCACATATCTGCAACTGATTTGACAGAAGTTTCTGCGACACGCAATCTGTGATATCAGACGTACGCAAAATTGCATGAAATACAGTAATTTTTTAATTTTAAAGTTGGTACTAATGGTTCTAGTTGCTTTGCAATTATAGATTGTTAAATGGATTATATTAGTATTTTATCGAAATAATATTGTAAATTATTTTATTTGTCATTTGCTTGATGTATTTTTTTCTTCAATTTGTAGTAGGAATTCCTCGGCTGCCATAATACTTCTTCATTGCTCATTAAAATCATGATGTTATAAAATTCTTAATTTTCCATTTTTACTGCCATTTTAATACTTGCACTGCTAATCACGTTTTCCAAACAAATGTCAAACAGTCTAGGGTATTTTGCCCCAAACAATTTCAGTACGCATGCGCATTTTACAAGTCGCAGGTATCAACTGGTTTTCAAACAAAATGTAAAACTAGTTGCATGAAAATAGTCGCACTATCACACGTCAAAAGTTGCCCGAAATGCTTGGGGTTGCAGATTACATGCGACAAGTTGCAGTTATGTGCATACGTGTGATAAGGCCTTTATGGTGCAGCTATTCTGCGGGAGCAGAAGTGGTGAAGCTTGCCATCAGTTGGCGGATCTGTATGTGTCTTAACGACCAAAGTGCTGTCAATATTTTGGTCCTTCGAGCCGGATTCCAGACGCTATGGAGTCACACAGAAATGCAACACGCAAGGAAGATATAGTGGAGCAAAGAATAAGCCAGAGAGTTAACAAAGGTATTAATCTTAAGTAACATGAGTACGTAATTGAGCGGCCTACGAGAAAAGCGCGCTGAGACACGTTACAACCGCAAAGAAGCATTGACGGAGAACAAATCTCTATAAAAAGTGGTGGAAGCAGATTTTTCACGATGTTTGCAAAATCCTTCACTAACAGCTAATGGAAGTAGAATTTGTAAAAGCGGAAAGAATTGCCAAATTAGACGAAGAGAAATTGCAACAAGAGAACAGGCTCTCTGAACTTCGTTTGTAAATATTAAATGCAAAATTATTATACGGAAGTGATATAAACGATTCATTTGAGTAACTATTACTTAGTAACTATATACGCCTTAGGGCGACAAAAACCAAATTACGTCCGCATTTGAAGACGTATAAACAAGTGTATGATTCCAAAATGAAATAATTTGATTCTTTTGATTAATATTTTATTTCCTTTTTTGTTTGATGCAACATACTCGCAAATATGTAGCACGAGCCGCCACTGTATCTTAAAATTATATAGATTATAAAATTCTGATGAGATATATATAAAAAAAGCTATATAATTATTTGGTTTCCCATATTTTATTTTTTTATTTTTATGTAATACAACTATAAACGAAATTGATTTATATGCAATAATGAGCATTACATTATTTGTAAGATATAAGTGACATGTAGCAGAGTGCAGGGATGTAAGTCATGTGATCAGGGCGCGGGCAGGCTGGTGTTGTTTGGGCTGGGCAGTACGGAGTACCGCAGCACTAGGATCTCCTTTCCTTTTGAGTGGCGTACTACAAATGTAACAATTACATAATCAATGTTTGCATACACATGAACAAACCCGTTTTCCCCAAATCGCATATCCTCAAGACTATATTGCATACACTGCAATACTCGATGTCATACATATCCGACCTTCATTTTTTCCAGTCTTGGATTATCTAATCTATCTTTTTTAAACATTGCAAGAAAAAAAATTACGTAAACAAAAAAAGTTTTAACAAAATGGGGAAAAAATGAAGTCTGATTCAAATATGAGACAATATGTATATTTGAAATAATAAATTATGCCAGACTTTTAACTAACATATTCTATGTACGTAACTTTATCCAAAGTAAAGTTATGGATACATCGTTTGTGACAGATAATATTGTTGAACATCTTTGGATCCAGTTCACGATACAGAATAAAAAATTCATTGTTGGAGTAGTATATATATAATCCTCATATGGATAACTACAAAGAGTTAAGTGTACTGGATCCAATATTTGCTGAATTTTTCCCGCAGTCTGATTATTTAATTTGTACTGGTGACATTAATGTTGACTTGTTGGTGAATAATGAAAGTTCCAATTTTATAAAAAGATTATTATCTGCATATGGAATGCATCAGCTAATAAACAGATACACTCCACCTGCTTCTAAAACATTATTAGATATCATTTCAATCTCTGATCTTTCATTATGCACACATGCCGACAATATCGAATGTACTTTCTCTGATCACGACTGCGTGTATTGTATTCTTGATATACCTTTATTTGTTGTTCCTACAAAAGTTTTTACTTATAGAGATTTCAAAAATTTTAACTCTGAAAATTTCTTTTCAGACTGATAATATTAACTGGAATTATATTTTAGAACTTGAAAATATTAATCACAAATCTTTAAAATCAAATGTTCGGATTGTGATGCCGTGTATATAGGTCAAACGGGTCGTAGTTTTAATCTAAGATTTAAAGAACATGTTAACGCCATTTCAAATAATAAATGTAATTCCAATGTTGCAAAACACTGTTTGTTAGAAAATCATTCTGTTAGTCTAAACAATTTGCTTGTTAAACATCAATGTTCTAAGGGATTAAAAATGGACTTCTTGGAATCAATGGAAATCCAAAAAGCAGTGAAAGATGGCAAAAGCCTTATGAATGAACAATTAGACCTTTATAAATCTCTATTGGTTTCTCCACTTTAATCGCCGTTTCTTGTAATTATACCTGTGTCTTATATATAAATTCATTCTTATTGTAATGTACTTCATTCTGTTATTTCCTGATGATGGCCTAGTAAGCCGAAATACGTATTGAAATAAATTCAATTTTTGAAACTAACCAAGTATATTTTTTTCTTTTTTACCTTGTAATAATACAGATCCTCAGAACAGATAATTAATCACATTACCGAGCGTTTTTAGAACAATAAAAACAAACTGGATATGGCAGTAATAAAGATAATTCGCTGAGACAAATATATTTTTGGAAATATTTATACCACACTATTTTAACATTTTGCACATTCCATGCATCTTCATTCGGGAAAAATAAAGTTTTAAGAACGAATTTCAAATCAATATACACTGATAGGCAAAAAGTTGAAGTCAATTTGATATTATGATGTATTTTCGATCTTACGACTATATTTGAAAATCTACAACCATTATATTATTTATACTTGTAAACTAAATTAATTATTTATTATTGAAACGCAAAGCATTTTTTTGTTTTTATACTTTATGCTCAAAGATCAACAAATTTTCATTTCAAACGCAGTTCGACTATTTATTTTCAGGACTAATATGGTACGTAAAATATGAAAAAAAAAACATATTACAAATATCGTGTATTCTCTCCTCTTGCGTTAATAACTACTTAAAGTCGATGAGGCATACATTTAGGATCACATTCCGGCCAATTTAATACACTTCTGTAATAGCAATTGAGGTCAATTTGATATTATGATGTATTTTCGATCTTACGACTATATTTGAAAATCTACAACCATTGTATTATTTATACTTGTAAACTAAATTAATTATTTAATATTGAAACGCAAAGCATTTTTTTGTGTTTATACTTTATGCTGAAAGATCAACAAATTTTCATTTCAAACGCAGTTCGACTATTTGTTTTCAGGACTAATATGGTACGTAAAATATTAAAAAAAAACATATTACAAATATCGTGTATTCTCTCTTCTTGCGTTAATAACTACTTAAAGTCGATGAGGCATACTTTCAGGATCACATTCCGGCCAATTTAATACACTTCTGTAATAGCAAGTCTCTCAGCTCCTGGGCCGTTTTTGCTTTCTGGTGCATAGTTCCAACTCATTTCAGACATTTTCGATGATATTCATGTTCGAATATCCAGATATTCTCTGACAACTCTGACTGCATCAGGTCTAGCATTATTTTGCGTAAAATACTACGCTCGCCCATAGTATCTCGAAAGACATAGCATGATCTTCTAGAACCTCCATAAAATACCATTGAGCTGTCAGGGAGCCATTCTATAAGAAGACTAATTCTGAACGTTTCCCGCACAAACCATAACAAACCTACCGACAAATGGAAGTCGCTTGTTAATACAAACTCGAGCACATCTATCTCCGGGTATTCTTCATACTCGCCGAAGACGATCTGAGGCAAAAACGCAACTTATTTTAAAATAGTACGCTGTCCCAGACCTCATCAGTCCACGCAAAATTTGAGCAAAAATCTATCTTGCGATTCGATACCCGTGTTTCAATGGTAGACCTGTAACCATCTTCTTATAAGACAATCTAACAACATGAAGCCTTCTCCTAATAGTCCATTAATTAAAATTTACATCTCTAACTTCTTGGAATTGATTTCGTAGCAAAATTTCAAAAGCTGTTCAATTCCGCAAATTTGCTAACAATAAAAAACAGTCATTTTTTTGACTTGTGACTCGTTTTCGTCCGGATCTTGATCTTTTGATATCAGCCCAGTCTCCTCATAGCGTTGATATATCGTTTTTAAAGCACAAAGGCCCTTACCTTTTTGTTGTTTAACGTTATCCTTGGCCAGCTGCAATTCTTGCCACAACAACAGAATCTACGAGCATTTTGACCTTTTAAATAAACAATACAAACACTTCACCATGCAATCAATGGATTTTACAGAGAGAAATCAACGCTAACACCAAAATAAAGTCACCGAAATGTGAATTTTCATTTAGACCGAATGCATGTTATTTCATGAAAGTATTAAATAAATGACAGATAACAAAAACAGATGATATTTCTCGAAAAAAAAAATATTAAGAGTCTACATATGATTTACAATTTACAAATATAAGCTAAAAACAGAAAATTTTGAAGTTTCATCGTAATTTCAAATTGTCTTCAATTTTTTTCTGGTCAATATATTTATGTTTCGTATGAAAATATTATTAATTAATATTTTAACGAAAATAAACTACTCTATTGTATTGAAAACTGAAAAACCTATATCTTGATGAAATATAAATAATTACTATTTAATTTTTGTTGCAAATATAACATATTTTTTAATAGAGTAGTTGTTTCTTGAATTAATATATAGAAGATTAAAACGAAATAATGTTTAACTAGATATATTTTAAATGGTAAGAAATAACACACATGCTGATGTTCACGAAATATTTTATTATACTCTTATTGTATTCCTCAAATAAATTCTTGACGCCATCGAATGAATAATTTCTTTTTAAATTATAATCACGCGTATAATTACAGATTGTAACTATAAAATAAAACCTTTTTCTATATTCACGTAAAAACTTGAAAAATATATACAGTATGTGACGTAAAACGCGAAACATAGGATTTCAAAAAATTGCGGTACTGTCTCTTCTGATAGATTTAGAGCTAAACTACAAGAGTACAAAGTTGTTCAATTCAATTCTACATCAGATAAGATCATAATTGATGCAACAGCACGTCTGTAGTACGAGATTTATTAAATATAAAATGTAACATTTTCGTTCAAAATTTTACAGAGTGTATTATTCATACTAAATTTTATTTTTGACATTTTTCTTATTTTAATATTTATTCATAAATATTGAACGTGTTGCAATAATTTTTATTTTATTATATGCTTATAGTCGGCTGGATGGCTAAGCGAGCTAGCGCACATCTCTAACTCGCTGTGACGACATTCGAACTTGAGATCGTGAGTTCAAGACAATGTGTGATTTGTCGTAAAATAAAAAAAAAAAAACTGCTACTTGTGTATCACACTAGGATGCTGCAGACTATACATAAAGTAGCTCTGGCATTAAACGGTAGTTAGAACTGCGGCTCGGTGAGTTCGGTTGCCCTATGTCATTAATCCCCCCCCCCCCCCCCCCCCTTAACAATTTGAATCACAAGGTTATTATAGTTTATTCGTAAGTACCTGAAACTTTTTTTTAAATATTATTGAAATAATTTATTTATTAATTGTTTTCTATTTGTATAATGAACATAAATGTAAGATACCATGTGTGTCCTTTTAAAAGGATGGTAGGGTAATATTCGACTACTATGAATGATCTTTTAACTATATTAAACAATAATAAAATGGATAAATTTACTGAAATAATTTAATATAAATATTAAAATATATTAAGAAATATAAGAAGTAAAATTATCCACAAAAAAATATAAATTACCACTTCGTATTATACTAAACAAAACAATTTATATACTTAGTACAACGTTAAATTTAAGACAAATTATCTGCACTTATTTTAACATACCAGATATTCTTTTTTTCTTTTTGTTGATTCTACCGACTAACCCAAAAGTATGTAGCGATATAAAGTTGGAAGCAGTATAAACAATACTATTGTCGTGCAGTTTACAAAGAACAATATTCTTTTCTGTTTCTTTTTATAATAAAATTTCCTCTCTTGATAACTTATTTAAACAGTTTCTGTAAGATTTCGTAAATCATCATCAATAGACTCTTTTGCAGCTAATAAATAGACATTGGCCTGTTGTTATAAGTTTAATAAATAAATCAAAATATAGAATATATGGTAGTGTATAATTCTACTGTCCTTTTAAAAGGCCACTCATATTTGACGAATTATATATAATGTACGTAAACAATTTTGATAAATTTCATAATAACTAATTACAGAAACATAATTTGAAATACAGTTGGTAATATTTTTTTCTAAATAAAAAATAAAGAATTTGTATATTTAATTAAGGTTTCCTGATAATAGACTTGTACTAGAAACCAAACTGTTTATAATAAATATATAAACTAAAATTGGGGAATGTCTTATTTGTATATAAAAATTAAATGGCACCTGTCCTTTTTCAAGGACGGTAGGTTTATCTAGGTTTCTCCAAGAAAAAATAATTCATAGGCGCCATGCAACCCCCGTAAACAAATGCTGGTAACGGGCCTGGTTGTGTCATTTAAAATAATCATCACTGAAATTAATCAAGGTAACCGCAGAATCATTTAATTCAACCTCATGTAACAGTTGTTTTTCATTTTTTACTATTTGTATTACACGTAATTCTATCTTTGATGTAACGTATAATTGTCCTGTAATTGGGATTTTCCATATTGTTGGATGGATTAATAGTAAATAAAAATGAGAAGTAAGAGAATGTTAATTAATGTTAAAATACATGTTTTTTTTTCATTTTCAATAATATTATATGTGGTTTAATTATAAAAAGTATGCAGTTAAAGTGGAATATTTCCATGTTTCTTAGGAATTCTCTGTTCTTGCTTTGTTAATAACACTTCCAAATCTTGGCACAAACGTTTTCTTGTTTCACGTGGTTCTATAATATCATCAATATAACCTGTGGAATAATGAAATGTTAATATAATAACTCATATTAAATATTGGTAATCAGTTTATGACTTCTTTCTTTGTGAAATTATATAAAATTTATATTAAAATTTGTTACTACAAACCTCTAATTGCAGCAGTTGAGGGATTGTTGAACTTATTTTTATAATCTTGTTCATAATCGCTAGCGTTCGGTTTGTTGCGATACAGAATGGAAACTGCTCCTTGTGATCCCATAACAGCTATCTCGGCTGTTGGCCAAGCATAGTTGATATCACTTCTTAAATGCTTTGACGACATTACATCATATGCACCACCATAAGCCTTAGACAAAAAAAACTTGATATTACTGCTAGTTTTAAATATTTATTATTCCCATATTGCAGAATAAGTAGTTACATACATATTTAAATGGGGTATTCCAAGCCTACGGCTTTTAAAGAAATTCTTATTGGATATCATGGTTTACTATATATAAGTAATATTAAAGTGAATATAATCATTACTTTTCTGATTTTTAATACCATAATATCAAAATGAAATTGTAATGCATTTGAATCGAGTACGTAAAATTCAGTATCAGCCTTGTTGTGACGAAGAAGGCACTCGCTTCAGCCTATTGGCTCTTGTTCGAACGCGCCACGCCTCTGACTCAGACCTACGAATGATGTTCTCAGCTGATTCTCAGTGCCTGTAACGTCACACGCACGGCCGATTTTCTAGGGTGTAATTTATTGAAACTTTAAAAAAAAATTATGGCGTGTTTGAAACCTTTCGGCGAAAAGAAAAAATACGGGTCTCATATTTTTATGCATAGAATAACATATTAAAAAATGAAAAAAACTTGGAATACCCCATTTTCGATATTGTTCCAGATAAAAGTTAGGAAGATGAGTAAAAATTTAGTAATTTAAAAAGTCATGGGAAAAACATGCAACAACTGTATATTGCATGCTATTAGAAACGAAGAGGGTTTTGAAACCGACCAAGTATTTTATTTTATAATTCTTTTAAATAATATTTAAATTGTAATTTTGGTTGTATAGTGCTGGACAACATAATTGAGAATTGGATTACATCACCCCCTACTAGCATACCGTAAACAGGGGATTATCCCCAAATTTATGGTACAGAAATGCAGAGACTGATTTCAAATTTTTAAATAGGTATATATAATACAGGTAAAAATGTTTGGTTTATACGTATTAAAACAATTTTTTTTTTATTTTATTTATGTAAAAACTAATCCAGCCTAATGGGGAATGGTTCATTTTCTTTCCATTTTTGATCCTCATCACAGTTATAAGAATATGAAATTTTTATGAATACCGCCCCTACATATTTTCGACTCATCACCCGTTGTGAGGGTTAGCCGCATCCATTACCAAGCTTAAGGGATTAACCAAATATCTTGTCCTGTACTATACTAGTGAGAATTTTAAAATGAAAATTTGTATACCTTAGTACTTTAGTGAGAGTAATTTGCCATTGTAAAACTGTACACTGCACCCTGAAGAGGAACGAGGTATATATTTTTACAGCGGGGTACACATACAGATGTTCCGATACTACTGATATGATACCAGTATCGGTTCTTTTCTTTCAATACTGGTATTTTGGTATCAATATCAATTGTTCAATTTATTATTAATATCAGTATAACCTAGGAACCTAGGAATATTTATCAAAGTAATCAATAATGAATGTTTTCTTTATTAAAATTTATTGAACAAGAAACATAACTTTTTTATTACTTCTGGAAAAAAGGCTTGCTAAACTATAATTTCTTGATGCTTGCAATGAAGCAGAGTAGAGTATATTATTGCAAACTACAAGAATAAAAAAAATATGTTTAGGTTTTATATATTTTTTTCTTTTCAGTGCTTCCTAACGTTTCTTTTCGATGCTTGCAAGTGTTGATATTTTTCTTTCGATCCGATACTGGCACCGATAATTTTTATTCGATATATTTTATATTTTCGCAGTATCGCATATCCCTAGACACACAAACACCTATACTTCTGCAAGCACTGATGTATTCTACAGGGCCGTACGAACCCTATGGGCTGTTTAGGCTACAGCCCAGGGGCGCCACGAACGTAAAGATAAAGAATTTTTAAATATGCTTGAATCTTTATATCTCAATTAATAAATTCGGGAAAAGATGAATGTTCTCATTTCAGGGATATAAATGTAATAAATGAACAAGACCCAGTTATAGTTTTCAATAATCATGAGCTTATAAATTTAAATATCGAATCAACATTTCCTAATTTGACAACAGCGTACAGAATATTTTTGAAAATCGCCTGCACTAATTGCTCCGGGGAACCTTCATTTTCAGTGCTCAAATATATAAAAAACTATCTTAGATCAACATTAGGCGAGTCAAAATTAAGTAATATAAGCATGCTTTCTATAGAATCAGATTATTTAGAAAGAACATATGTAAATTCAATAATCAATTAATTTGCTCAAACTAAAGCGAGGGAAGTTTATTATTTAATACATCAATTCAATTTATGATAATAATTTTTATAATTAGTATAATTATATGTGGATGTTTTTTGTTAAAAATATTTTTTTATGTTTCTTACAATATTTTTATGATTCTAAATTCTTTTTAATTTATTTTTCTTATGTATTATATTGTAGTGCAAATAAAATTGAATTTATTGACATAAGAAAAAAATATACATATATTGCTATTTCTTTTTTATTTCTTATCATAAAAAATTATTAGGAATTGCCGTCACTATTCTTGTTATCCTTAAGCTCCGTGTATTTTAACTAAAAATGAAATGTAGGTTAACGGGAACCTCATTTAGCAAAATAATTTTATTTATAACTGCAATGAAATATTAAAAAATCATATTAAAGAATTTTAATGCCTATAGGCCCTAGGGCGCTAATTGGTTTATAGCCAAAATTGAAAAGAACGGCTCTATGTATTGAAGAATATATTTTCGTTTACATTTAATTTATAAGATAACGATTAACATATTATTGTTTGCAAATATGCATGCATCATTTAAAGTATGTTATAATTTGTTTTTCATCTTTATTATTATTATTTATTTTTTTTAAATTAAAATATAAAAGAAAAATCTACTGTGTTCGCTTGTAAAGCCGGCTCCACATTACTCGCCCTCGTGTACTCGTGCAAATATATTGTGACGCCCTCTTCATAGAGGTACGCGCCAAACGGTATGCCCTGCTGCTCTGGTCGGAGAGGGTACGTGGAAACGTACTTTTCGGGGTTCGATTGCGTCGTTACAAGCTTCAAAATAATTGAAATATTAAAGATCTTAAACCCGGCGCCACGCGATTTTAGATAACTCAAAAACCGCGAAAAATCCGCAGTACGATATACCTGAAATAGAAAATGGGGCGTTTTGGGAAGGTATAAATTAAGGTAGAAGGTATTGTCTGAACAGAAACTCATAAATAGATTTAACTAGCTGGAGTAATATTACGACAAATATTTTGGTTCTACAATACAGAAAATTGGCATGACGTAAGCATTCAGATTCGTTTTCACAGTACCAAATTTGAGCTAACAACTCTACTCTAATATCAACGTTGACACAAATTATAAATGACCAGCTTAAAACTATAGGAGATCTCCAAAGCATGCAAATATTCTAACATATGATAATTAAAATAGAAATTAATTTTAACAGAATTAGAGCAAATATTAAATGTCTATAAAGGAATAGTAGAACAAATAATTTCAAATAAAATAGAAATAACAATCTTCAACCATAAGATTGATGGAACAAAACTATGTGACGTGGTTGCGACTGGTCCAGCACATAGGCGGCGAAGCAAAAAAAGAAAGGTTCATAAAGTCACTTGATTTTGATTCGGTTTTGTTAGTCGACCTTTTAAATATATTAGAAAAGTACTTTTCCGATTACCGAAACGTGGTTTTAGATTTCGGCAACGTGAAAATTAAACACAACGGGCACTTAACTTAAAACGGGCGCATTCGGCGACTCGGCGGAAGATGTGGCAAGATTGGAGCGACATGGAGGGCCACGGGGTCGATGACTTGAAGATCCCCTCGTTGATGAAAGGGTTGTGACGTAATGGCACCAGTAATACGACGAAGGCAACAGTCACATTTGTGGGCAACTCACACACACTAAATCCGCTACTATGGCGATAATTACGAATAAGAAATCAGTGTAAAATAAATTTCAACGAAGATACACTATAGATACGATAATTGATTCGTAATTTTAGAAAACTGAGAGAATTTACGCCCGCCACTGGCACTTCCACTAAACGTCTCGCTCGCACCGAGTCTCAAGGCGATCTCTCCTTAAATCTTTTTTCGTTGATCGAAGAAATAACTAATTAAATTATTAACAATTTGAAATCAACACCAAATCTGAACGCTCACGCCATCCTGTATCGTCAAATTTAAATACAGTTTTTAAAAAAATAATAAAGAGAAGGGTAGGGACAAGGAAGGGAAAAATTTGAATGTTACAATATACAAATATTCAAGGGCATGCACGAATGCCGAGTCCGACCTCCCATATTACTTGTGCATATTTGTGATCATGCGTCCTCGGTAAGACTTGGGAATATTTTGCAAGCAGTCATTTAATCGCGCCAACTTTAAATTTGTCAGTCAGTATCAGTATCACTATGGACATGGACAACCAAACAGGCAACAGTGACATACTGCTCATTAGTGCGGCGTATGTTATTTTAAGTGGGGGATATATTTTATTAAATAAAAAACAAAGACGCAAAAGAAGATGGTGGATGGTTTCATGAAATAGAAGCAGAAGCAGGTAATTAAAATTAGCCTATATTTTGTGATTTTCTAAGTGAGTGATGTAGGAGGTTTCACGAGTAGTGTGGGAGCATTGGCAAGTACGATAGGCAAGCATTGGCGAGTGTAGTTTTTCCTTTGACTCGTGTCAAAATTACCGACAACGGATGGGAAACGCCGAGTACGAGTACAAGTAATCGCGAGCATGGCCAAGTACGACGAATATCGCTCCCACATCAATCGTCATTGTCGATATTTGTCAATACTCGCGAGTAGTGTGGGGCCGGCTTAAGAGTTTCTTCGGTATATCGTGTAAGGAAAGAATTACATGGGAAAAATTATATGGAGAATACAATTCTTATAAAAATCAGTCAATCAAAACGCTTAAAAGTATTGTAACACTAATTGGAAATAATTTATTGTCACTTATAATCTCCCTAGCGCGTTCATTCTATTCTTTCCGGATATTATTTTCGTGTGCAGTCCAACAACTTATTAATCTACATAAGTGGACCACGAGTGCAGATTACGTTGTTGGAATGAACGATAAAAAAATCCAGGATATGAATCAATTCTCGAGGGTAGAATGGTGAGAAAATCATAACGACATCAACACAGAAAGTTAAATTAATTTAGGTTTTACATTTTACTTAAAATAATCATGTTATGATAAAAAAATATCCATGACAACTTGCATCAAGAAAATAAAATTGATGATAAAACGATTTTATATAATAAAAATCGAAGAAGTCACGTTTTGGCATACAATCTTTAAGAAATATAGATAAAGCAGTAGGTACAATCCCGAAAAATACAAAAAGAACTAAAGGTCTTCGCACACCAATACTGCAGCGTACAGTTTCATTTAATTAAGGACATTTAAAATACATTGGTTTACAGCAAAAAGAAAAGAAAATAGATGCATGAAGTTAACCAAACTTGATAGTCCGTATTCCCAATGCACTTTTATAAGTGCTTTTGTTAAAATTTAGGTTTAGCGTCATAAGATTATAATGTGAAATCAAGCTTCCTAAATCAATTGTATTATAAAAGTGTGCTTGAAATACAAGTTATTATCTTTATGAAGAACTTTATACACTTATGCCACAACTGAAACAAGATGAGAAGAGATTTTATGTTTCTGCGAGAAAACCGTGCCTGCAGCTAAACAAATTCGAAACGCATTATATTATTATTATATAAGGATAAAAATACGCTAATTAAAATATATACAAATTCAATTTCTCATGAAATTTTGAATTTTAAAGTTACTCAAATTAAGACCACAGAACGAAATAAAATTTCAACTTGGATTGCTGAGTCATTTAAAAAAATTGGAATTGATACTGGAAAGGTTCACCATTCATACAATTAGAGCACGTGCTGTCTTCAATTTAGCAACACAAGTAATCGGAGAAGAACAACTTATCAAAGTTACACGGCTTAGTAATGCTCATTCTATTCGACCCTATTTACAAATGGATGCAAACTATGACATAAAAATAATTGACACCATGAGGAATGAAAAAGGTTTTAGCATTGTCATGTTCGTTTACTGCCAGCACTTTGTCCGATTCGTACAAAGGAAACGTTACCTACAATAACTGCGTATTTAACTTTAATTGATTATGATATTTATGGAATTAATTATATTCTGTTAAAATATTCTAAAATAAAATTAATTATTTATTATTTCTGAAACATATATTGTTGATACAATGAGAATTCAATATATTTTTTTTAAATCTCAACTTACATTTTTGACAGGAAAAAATTTCCAGCTATTAAATTTTGCTTAGGTGGGCAATTAAAGAAATATTTTCAAGAAATTTTTATTTTACTATGGTAACCATGTTTTATATAATGTTTCTATTGGCTGTTAATTAGTGGTTTCAAGGGTAATATAACAAGTGCTGAGTTTATTGTCGAAAATATTTTTTAAATATCACAAAAAATGTCAATCCCAACGAAGCAGGAGTTGCATTTACAAAAAATTAGGATTAATGTAACTGTCATTTTCTAAATATTATCGATTTTTAAGCTAATAACGAGTTATATTTAGGAAGAGAATACAATGTTTACTAAAACATTAACTAAATTGTCTCCATATACCTTCTTTTAGCGTTTATTGGGGTACTAGGCGTAACCGCACTGTTAATGAGTTCATCTGAGCAATTTCCTCAGCGTTTAGAAGACACTTTTCACTAATCGGTGACAGTTGTCAAATAATTTTTTGTTTATGTCATATTTACATTCGTGATATTTTAAAAATATTTTCGACAATAAGTTCACCACTAATTATATTACCCTTGAATGAAAATTAAATAAGGAAGAAATTATCAGGGGAAGAAATTAACAAGGATAAAAATACGCTAATAAAAATGTACAATAAGTCAATTTCTCATTAAATTTTGATTTTTAATTACGAGTTTTTTTCTGAAGGTGTTGTTAGTTTAAATTTACTCAAAAATCACTATTTACCCGCAAGTTAAGTGTTAGGATTTGTTTTGTTAATATTTTGATATATCTGAAAAATACTGTTTACTCGAAAGTTAAGTTTGTTTTTGTTTTCTAACGACTTTTAATCTAATATAAAAACTCAATTTGGTTACGTGTAAATTTATAAATTTTGTATTTTTATCAATGTGTAATTATTTTTCCCTGTGTAATTTTGTCCCTGCGTAATTTCTTCCTTGTATATTTTTTGTCCTGCAATTTTGTGCTGTGTTATTTTAGTCATGAAATTTTGTGATGTAATCCTCGTATGTATTACATATTTTTTTTATTTCCTACTACTTCCTTATCAAAAATTTACAATTTTTTTTCTAATGTAATTAAATTAGTTATCAAGAGAATTAAAATTTGTCGTCTTTGTCCATGTATCTGGCAATATTTGGTATTTGCGCACGCAAATTTAAATTTTGTTCGTATGAATGGCACACGTTAAATTAAAATAAAATAGAAACGTCTGCATGAATCCACCTTAACACGAGTATTAAACAAAAATTAAAGTTCCAAAAATTTTTATTATAGTTACAGTCAAAACATCCATTTTTAAACTAAATTTAGACTATAAGAAAAATAATTAAAATCAAATTATGATAAATGTAATGTCACAACTGACAGAAAGATATTTTCTTTTATTTTTAATAAATCTCGTACTACAGACGTGCTGCGGTACCAATCATGATCTTTAAATCTTTCTATCCTTAAGTAGAGAGAGAAATAAGAATATTATTTACGTACTTTCCTTGTAATTACAGTAAGTTTGGGAACTGTAGCTTCAGCATATGCATATATGAGCTTTGCTCCATGTCGTACAATGCCATTGCGTTCTTGATAGGCACCAGGTAGAAATCCAGGCACATCCACTAATGTTACCAGTGGGATATTAAATGCGTCACAAAAACGCACAAAACGGGCTGCTTTTACAGAAGCGTTGATATCTAAACTGCCTAAGATAAACAACATGGTATAATAATTAGCATAAATATAGCATCTTTAAAGTAACGATTTAAAAGTGATTGTTGTGAAAATTAATAAAAGCTCATTTATATGTAAAAAATGTGTATAAGTTAACATGTATATAATTGAAAGTAATTTGACATTCAGAAATAATTATTTACATTATGAGCGCGGTAGGTTGAAGTTTACAGTGTGAGGTGTTGTGTAACATATGATGTACATATACCTAACGTACACGTAACGTATTTATTTTTTGGCCGACGTATGTATTTTCTAAAAAATTTGCTTGTTAATATGAAATTATAAAACAAATAGTATAGACAACAAAGATCTATGATTGCTGTGTTTACAATTCAGGTGGCCAAAAGAAAATACATACCATTTGAGAAATACAAGAATGGTTTGAAAAGCATGTACAATAATTAAGTTGTAGGAATGTAAATACGTTTTTATTTCCGAGGAAGTTGTAATAGGTTGAGAATCTTGAAATTTTCGAGGATGTATGTATCTGGAAAGTATTGCTTAATAAAATTGGAACCTTAATTTAATAAATTTCTCAATTACAATTCCAGAGCAGTGAGCTGATAATGTAATGTGTAATGTTCTACGAATACACGAAATTCTCTTTAATTTATTTTTTACTTGAATCATTCAAATGAACGCTAAACACAGAATAATAAAACCATTGTGTCAGTTTTTCAAATGATACATGCTATACTAATTGAAAAAACCGCGATGTGTGTTAATGGTGCCATCTCTCTGTTTTTTCTAATTACAGTTTGTATTTTGTTTATAAAATATTATTATTATAAAGTAAGTGTATGTCTGCATTGATTTAATTTGTTTTTATTTATCTTGTCGTTCTATAAATTTCTCCTTTTTCCAAGTCACTGTTTTTTTTAATGTTTCATAATCGTATATCTGTCTTCGTTAATTTCTCTTCAAGCTGTTTGTTTTCTTACACTAAATTTCTACATTAATTTTTGTTTATTATGTATTTGTGTTGATTCATTGTATCTATTTTGAGCAGCTTCTGCTGTGAAATTGAGTTTATTATGAATTTGTGTAATGTAGCAATAAATTATTTGTAACATTCATAATTTTGTTTAACAGCAGATTTTGGTACTTTTAAGAACAAAATATTATATGTATATGTTTCGACATTAACTCAACTAATAGAGTAATCAATTTTTCTGCGTCCCGCACTCTGAGAAACACTGGTTTAAACTAATGATAAAAACTGTCTTCGTTAAAATAAGTTTCAATGTTTATTTTTCTAAATCTTATTGTTTAGTTAGTAAAAATTGTATAAAAAGTCAATGGTTTATATTTTAATTTTTAAAATATGTTTCTTACTGTACATAGTGATTTTTGAGCGTATATTTTTAGTGACTAAAAACAATTTTGGTTCACTGAGTAAAATGCTTCATTCACATTACTGCCAGTTTAAAATTTTTAATAACATTATTTATTAACAATTCATTTTTTAAATATCATAACCATAGTAACCGAAAAGAAATATTACATTACTATACAATTGATATTTATTATAAAAAATATAGTTTAAACCAGTTTTGACCATTAGACATACACATATAGAAAAGTATTTTTTACTAACTCTGAAAAAGGATCAATTCCACTATACAAAAATAAAGACAAAAACTGTGACTATGTTAAGGGCTGTGAATTAGGCTTTACACTATAAATCAATTTTTTTTTATTATTACTGGCGAAATATAGGCTACTTGTTATAACTTTCTATTTTAAAATTATATTACCTGCTGCAATTTTTGGTTGGTTTGCTACAAGTCCGATAGATATTCCATTTAATCTGCCAAAACCAATAATTATATTATTCGCAAAATTAGGCATAAGTTCATAGAAATTATTTTCATCTACAATAGCGTGAATTACATCCATCATATCATATGCTAGAGTTGCATCTTGAGGAACGACTGTATCCAGAAATGGCAATTCATCGTTTCTATAAATAAAAAAATAATTTTGAATTTTTAACTATAAATAAGTATATTATAAAAATACTTACACGGGATTTAAGACATTGCGTTTGGGAAATGAACTTGAATTAGATTGAGGCAAGTAACATAAAAATTCTCTTAAATTTAACAGTGCTTCAACATCATTAGCCCATGATTTGTGAGCAACGCCTGAAATCGCAGTGTGCACTTCTGAACCTCCTAAATCTTCTTTATCTACTTCTTCATTGGAAACTGCCTGTAAATATTGATAATAGTTGTTAGTTATTTTTTTAACAATTCATATATTTAGGTAGGCGTGTTCCTGTGACGTCTCGTGTAATTTGTATTAACTTTGTCCCATTTTTACTATTTTCAAACCAAAAAACTAATTATTTGTTTTCAATATTATTAATTTATTTCTTCGGTGTTATTACTAAAATATGAGTTCGAAAAAGTAAATGCAAGATAATTTGCAAAAAATACATTTTCACAAGTATTCATTCAAATAGATAACATGTTTAGAATATATTAGTATTAAGTCTTTAGATATATAATATATTAAATGCTTTAACTTTATAGATGCCGG
Organism: Stenolophus ochropezus; assembly: GCA_035578165.1. NCBI lineage: Eukaryota > Metazoa > Arthropoda > Insecta > Coleoptera > Carabidae > Stenolophus > Stenolophus ochropezus. Next base: position 15,944,890 of record JAQOWZ010000019.1, on the reverse strand, counting down.
CACAAATTATACAAATAATGTACCTATCTCCGATTTAATTTAATTTTACTAATATTCGCTATCGTATATAAACAACTGTTTTAAGTGTAAGATGTAAACTTAGAAATAAATACTTTGACAACGTTAGGTCCAGTGATGAACAGGTGAGATGTATTTTCTACCATAAAAGTGAAATCCGTGAGCGCTGGAGAATAAACTGAACCTCCTGCGCAAGAACCCATTATAAGGGAAATCTGAAAACATCAACTCTATTAAAATCTACTTTCTTCGAATATCGTTAGTATGCATATTATAATTATAATTCTTAAATTGTGTTACACAATAAAGTTCTAAGCAATCATGACGTAGCATCCTGTTTTATCCGCATTTTAGTTTTGTTGTTGAATTAAAAAAATAATGAATGACTCCCTGAAGATGACTATAATATAGTTGAAATGTTAGACAATGGAAAATGAATTATAATATATATATATATATATATATATATATATATATATATATATACAGGGTGTTCTATTTAAGTGTGCCACCATTACTAGAAAAACATACTCTATCGAATAATCTAAAAATAAACATACGTTCCTATTTAAAATAAGAAAGTTGTGTCCCGTATTTTGAGAACCACTGGTCGAAAAAAAGATTTTTTTTTGCTCATTGTATTAGTCTTGTAAAATGGTGGTTCTTTGCTAACTTAACCAACCTCGTAACTCTTATAGTTCTCGAGATAGCAATGGTGGCACACTTAAATGGAACACCCTGTATATATATATATATATATATATATATATATATATATATATATAACACCGATTTATAAATTAATTAGTTATTAATTGATTAAATAATTAAATTAGTTTTGACACAGAAAAAGTGTTTTTTAACTAACTCTGAAAATGGATTAATTCCAATATACAAAGATAAAGGACAAAAACTAAATTATGTTAAGGGTTGTGAATTAAGCTTTACACTATAAATCTACTTTTTTATTATTACTGGCTACTTGTTACACCTACATATATATATATATATATATATATATATATATATATATATATATATATAAATATACACGGTGTATCCTTTAAAACAACCAGCGCTTTTTTGGGCGAACTAATGACTAATGAGAAAAATGTTATATACAAAAAATAAAATTTTGATTTTGTCTCCAAGGAAATTCTGAAAAGTCGGCGCCCGTGGTCAGCGTACACCCACCCTGCATTTTACTTGAACTCAAAGCTGATAAAGTCTAAGCTTGCACTATAAGTCCGACTTGAATTTGCAGGCGAATTTATATTTTGCTGGTAGAGGTGTTAGTATGGGAATATAGTATGTATATAAATTATGTTTTACAGATTTAATGGTTTAAAAAATATATTAAATTTATTTTATATATATAACTTATAATTTCAAAGATTGCCGTTGAGTTTTAAAAAAAAATATTTATTACAAATGCATCTGTTAGATACTACAATTCTAAGTGAATATAACAAGACTGACTAAAAACTAAGTTTAACATGCTTATACAATATTTGTATAAAGTAGTGTAGGGTTGCGGCGTGAGATCTGCAACCTATGCAGGATTCGGCTTTGGATGGTGATGTAACTCCTCCATCCTCAGAATGAAGCTCCCCCTGGAAGTCGAGGTTCTTGGGGTTGGCCTGGCTGGTTCTCTAGGGTTGTTCTGACACACCTTGGTTTTAACTTAGTCCAAACAAAGTAAATTATTGTCATTATTATAGCACAATACAATATTACAGTCCATACACTTGGCATGTGATTAATTGCTGGTACTTGAAATATTTCTACTGGTGGTTTGATTGGAATGTCTTCGAGCTTTATAGTCTTTAGTTTTATTGTTAAGGTGGGTATTTCACGTTTACGAAAACTGAGGTTTAATTTTGATAGTAATACAGGTTGTCCGTAGGTTTGGTCTAAATATGTTAGTCTTTTGTTTTTGAACAATATTTCACAATTGTTTTCTTTAATGAGGTAGACAGCTGTGAGGACTTTAAAATTCGTTTTATCGGGGCACTTTAGATTAATTTGTTCTTCCACTGGGAATATTGCCAAATATTGGTTCATTTCTGGGATGAGTTCTACGTGGTTGGTAACTTGCAGCTTGGTGTAACGGCATCGGCTTAGGTTTCTTTGTAAGAGGATTTCTTCCTCGCTCGAGGGGTTGAAGTGCGGATGGTACTGGTTTTTACATTGGTATACTCTACTTTTTGAGCACACGTCGCTCAGAGGCTTAATTTCGTCGGAAGATTTTAGAAAATATTTTGTGTTTGGTATTATGGTAAAGTAATCTGATCCTTGTTTGGTGGGCAATGATTGTAAGTAATATAACTCGTAATCCTTTTCGAAATTTATGGGTATTGAAATGAAATAGCTTATTTGATTTTGCTCGACTTTGCAATTTATAGTTAATACTCCTTCAAAATCCAAAAGATTTTCTAATTTCGGTTCGAAAGGCAATTGCTTTCCATAATGATTGGAATTTTTTTGTAACTCTTGTATAAGTTGACTTGGGTTCATAATTGATGGGTGCATGGTTTTTGTTTTACAGAATGTTATCGAGTTCTCAATGTCTTGTAAGGTGCTTAAGAGTGAACTGTAAAGAATACTTAATTGATTGTATAGGTCTTTTACGAGTAAAATTTCATTGTTTGTTGATAATTTCAGCAGTTTATTCAAGTTTTCAATTTTGGATTTTAGTACTTCTTCATTGTGTCTAATATTTTCAACTGTTTTGTTAAATTTCTTAATCATTTCGATATTAATAGAGTATTGCAATTTTAATTGATTTTGGAAAGATTGTTGATTTTCCTGGACATGCTTCAGTATTTTTTATTAAATCTTTTACCATCTTCTGCGTTCAAAACTCCAGTAATTTGTTTGAATATACTTCCCAATCCATCAACTAAGCCACGTTTAGATCGCACCTTTGAATAGGTTATTATGTGATTTAATTTCTCAGCGATCTTCTTTCGCTCGTGCTCCAAGATTTTATCGTTATTTTCGAGGTCAGTGTGGAATTTTGTTTTATTGGCAATGTTTAATTTCAATAATTTGTACTGATTGTCTAAACTTTCTAGTTCATTGAAGATTGGCTTTAGGTTATAAAAGTGCACAAATGTATGTTGGGATTTTTGCAATTTGGCTGCTCCTAAATTAATCGGCATGATTCCTTGATTTTGAGTTAGATCTATTATTTCGGATCCATAGCAGATCCCGAACAACCTGGAATTGTTTTAAATTTGTAAGTTATTTTTCTTGGACTTTTGATATTAGACAAGTGTATATTTTCTGCAGTACTACCGTGTCTTGTTTTAATTTTTGCGGTTTTCAAGTTAGGGTTAATTGATTTGACCGTTTCGTTTTTGTACTTATTCCTGGTTTTTTGTTGTTTTTTGCCGGTTTTTATTATAAATTTGTTCAGGGATATGAGATAGGTCTTCTCGCGAATCGTTCATTTTGCTAATAACTTTGTCTTTTGTTTGTTGTAATTTTTCGTTTAAATTTTGATACAGTAATTTCATTTTGGTTTTGTGATTCGAAATGTAATCATTTAATATTTGTTTTTCTATATCCAAAGTGAATGGGGAGTCGGTTTCTAAGTGACCGGTAATTATATCGAATGGTTTTAATTTAGTGGACGTATGAATCGTGTTATTATTAATAACGCATAATTGACTTTAGATTCGATGGGATCTTTTTTATAATTTTCTTGGTTATTAAACAGTCTTATATGCTCTATTAAGGTTGAATGGAATCTTTCAATGATACCGTTTGATTCCGGATGTTGTGAACTGATGTAATGTATTTTAATTTTGTGTAGTTCCAAAAGTTCTTGCACTAAAGAGTTTTTGAATTCTAATCCGTTATCCGAAATGATAGAATTTGGAATACCGTGGTGTGTAAAGAATTTTATTAGATTGTTAACAATTTCGATACCTTGAGCTGAATTTAACTTATATGCTTGGGCGTATTTAGAGAAGGAGTCTACTATTGTTAAGAATTTTGCGCTTTCTAATGTAATACTGTCCACATGTAAAATTTCGAATGGTTTTGTGGCAGTGGGAGTTATATTAAATTTAAAATTTAACGGATTTCGGTCGTACTTGGTCACTTGGCAGATTTCACAGCGATTTATAAAGGATTGTACAGATTTTTTCTGATAAGGCCAATAATATTTTTCTTTGATTCGAGCTAAAGTGTCATCTATTCCACGGTGATTGGTTTTACTCTCGTGGTAGTTAGTAATCAGCTGGATAATTTCGTCTTCATTGACTACGTCGATTAACTTTTTTGTACATTTTATCATATTTATTTTCGAATTTTTGAAGTAATTTTGTAAAACGTTAGTGAGTTTTATGTAGAGGTCGTTTTCGAAATATATGTGGTATTTCACATTGGGGACGATGAATTCTTTCATGAAGTTTATCATTTCTTTTTCGTAATTGTTTTTTGAAAATTGTATAAAGATTTTATTCTTTTTATCGTGAATTTTTGTTAGTTTGGGACTAGTAGGACTATGTTCTACCTCTGATATAAATATTTGGTTCTGACCGTAATTACCTGGGTAATCGACGATGGGGATGCCTATGATAGGATTTTCGTGACTAGTGTGTACCGTGACGTCGCTTTCGCTGTGATTATCGTTTTCTTTATCGCCGATTTCTACTATGAGAGATTGGCTATCGATTTCTTTTATACGGGTGTCTAGATCTTTATGGAATTGCTCAATATATTTTGTAAGATCGTCTATTTTGTTTGAGTCGTTTATGTTTAGGTCGAGAGTAGGTGGTTTATTTGCATGTTTAAAAACTGTAATAAGTATATCTGTATCGTTAAAAATGAATTGTAACATATTTTTGACGACTGTCCAGTCTTGTCTGTCTAATCCGCATGCAATTTTTGGTATACTCAAATCTTTTATATTATTTTTCAAACAAAATTTTTTAAAATTTAGAAGTGTGTAGAATAAGTCCTGTTCTGTGGGAGTATTAAAGTAACGTTCTTTAGTTATGAGGTATATACGAGTAATATAACGAAATTTATCTTTTAAATAGACTAAAGAGTGAAGCTTGGGATTTTGTTTACGTAAATTCTCGACATGATTAAACTTATTTTTGAATTCTCTTGCAATACCTGCTGACATATGCAAATCTCGACTAACGCAATGTGCTAGGCTGCTTGTGCGCGGTGCGTCGAATAAATCGCCTTCTACTTCAAAAATATTATTATTGTAATTGTTATTTTGGTTATCTTTATTAATTTTAGTGTTCAAATAATTTTGATACAATGTTAAAGGATCTGTGAGGTTTTCTATAATAATTTTGTCACTTTGATTTTGGGGAATGCGGCGTAAGGCGTCGGCATTGGTATTCAATTTGCGCTTTTTGTATATGATTTCATAATCGAATTCTTCAAGCTTCAGTCTCCATCTAAATAACTTTTGGCTGCACTGTTTTAGGGAAAATAGCCATTGCAGGAGTTAATGGTCTGTGTATATTTTAAATTTGCGGCCATATAAGTAGGGTCGAAAATATTGAGTTGCCCATATAATGGATAACAACTCTTTTTCTATAGTAGAATAGTTGCATTCCGTGTCGTTGAGAGTTCTGCTAGCGCAAGCAATGGGCAGGTCGTTGCCTATGCTGCCTTGAGATAGGACAGCACCTATCGCTAGGTCGCTGGCATCGCAAGTAAGATTAAATGGTTTAGTAAAGTCTGGGTATTGTAAGAGTGGCTCGTTAGTTAATAAATTTTTACAGGTCTCAAAGCATTTAATATAATCTGGATCGTTTATTTCTATAAGAGCATCTTTTTTCAAACATTTTGTGAATGGTTTAGTAATTTTGGCAAAGTCCTGAATGAATTTTCTATAGTATCCCAACAGTCCTAAAAATCCTTTTATTTGTTTTGTAGTTTTTGGAATAAGGTAATTTTGAATCGCGGTAATTTTGTCTGGGTTTGGTTTAACACCGTCCGCAGGTACTATATGGCCTAAATAGGATACTTCTTTCCTCAAAAATTCGCATTTATCCAATTGAATTTTGAAATTAGATTTATCTAATCTGTCGAGTACTAATTGCAAATTATTAATGTGTTCCTGAAGGCTAGTGCTAAAAATGATTATGTCGTTCAGATATACCAAGCATTTGTCATTGTTTAGTCCTCGTAAAACGTTGTCCATCACGCGTTGAAATGTCGCGGGGGCGTTTTTTAGTCCAAATGGCATACGGGTAAACTCGTAATGTCCGTCGTCGGTGTTAAACGCGGTTTTCTGTATGTCGTTTTCGTCCATTTCTATTTGGTGAAAACCGGAAGCCAAATCTAGTGTTGAAAAATAGTGGCAACGTCCGAGTTTGTCAAGTAGGTCACTGATATTTGGTAGGGGGTACTTGTCGTCTATAGTTTTGTCATTGAGCTTTATGTAGTCGATAACTATTCGCCATTTGTTTTGTCCCGAGGCATAAATTTTTGGGTACAATCCAAATGGGTGATGACCAAGGCGAGCAAGATGGTCTGATAATACCTTGGTCCAGCATTTTTTGTGTTTGAATGCGAACTTCAGCTTTATGAATCTCCGAATATTTATACGACTTGGTATAAATGGGAACTTCATCTTTTGTTTTTATATAATTTTTAATCTGATTTGTGAAAGTTAGTGGCGTGTTATCTAGATGAAATATTTGTGAATAATTTTGAATTAATTTGGAAATTTCTGATCTCTCTTCATCATTCATATGTTCTGTACATATTTTTGAAATATCGAATATAATTTTTTCCGAATTAATAAAATTCAAATTTGGACAAGTATTCATTTAGTGGCATGTTATCTAGATGAAATATTTGTAAATAATTTTGAATTAATTTGGAAATTTCCGATCTCTCTTCATCATTCATATGTTCTGTACATATTTTTGAAATATCGAATATAATTTTTTCCGAATTAATAAAATTCAAATTTGGACAAGTATTCATTTAGTAGTTTTCGATTTTTTCTACTATAAATGGTTTATTTTGTTTAAAAGTGATTTCTTTATTTGTAACGTTAGTGATAGTACAGAACGCTTGATAGTTTTCTGCTGACGTTACGCTTTCTGGAATGATAATTTTATCGGTGTGGTGTTCAGGTATCACGATACTCCCGTGTTTTTTTGAAACTCGTAGTTTAACAATTTTTTCTGATTTTGATGCAATTATTATAGCGTTATCTGATGAAATATTATTTGCATTAATTTTATTGGCAATATGTCTGTGATACATTTTGATTTTGCATGTCGGAGATATAATTAAATTTTGATTTAGGTCGATTATTACTTTTAGTATTTTGAGATTGTCTAGACCGAGTAACAAGTCGAATTCTTTATGGAAATTAAAAATGTGATATTTTAAACTAACATTTCTGGGAACATTAAATAATTTTGAAATTGGCATATATGTGCTGTGTTTTTCAATAGATGTACCATGTGCGGTGGATATTTTGAATGGGTCTGTGATAATTGAGTTTTTATAATATTTGTGTGCAATGTTGGGATTACTCGTAATAAAGGATCTTGTACTCCCAGTATCTATTAATACTTTAAGGTTGTGTTCGGGTAGTACAATATATAGCAGTTTACTTTGGTTTGTTAAATTCATTAGCTTGAGATTTTGTAAATATCTTTTTCCGTTTCCGAGGCTCTGTCCTCTAAAAAATTATTTTCAAATTTTTGTTCAGGGGCTTCTTCCGAGTGATCATAATTTTGTTCGTTAGGTTCTTGATAGATTTCGGGTTCGTTCTCGTCGATATTAAATAATTCGTTTCTTGCGGTGGTTTTAGAAAAATTATGAGACGGCCCTGGTTGAAACTGGCTTGAGTTCCTGGTACTTATACTCATAGGCGTCGGCTCGTATAAATCGTGGTAGAAGTTCACGTTGACCGTGAAACTCTGGTACCATGTCTAAATATTCTTTACGTAGTTCTGCCATTTTTGGACTTTGTGGGTTTAAGACTGGTTGTCTTAAAATATTTTGTGTTGGGGTAAACTTTAGAATACGACCTTGAATTTCAAGATCGGGGTCAGAATCACTTGAATTGTCAGAACTTTCGTTACTAGAATAAATAATAGTGCCTCTCAGCGACATGTACTTACAGTAGAATCCAGTACACTGGTCCTTTGTAGTAGGTTGGAGTCGTGAGGATCGCTCTGCCCTCTCGTCTGGTCCTGGTGCTGCTGATGTCCGTTCAGCGGCTGGAACGACTGCTGATGTCCTCTCAACTGGGCTCGGGCTGGCACAATTGTTCAACGACGAAAATGATGGTTTTGCCGAATAAATCACGAAGTGAACCGATATTATATTCGCTAATATCGTAACGGCAATCCTACCGACTGCGCCACTTATAATTTCAAAGATTGCCGTTGAGTCCGGGGCTCTACGAGGGCGGGCGCTAAATTATAAAATTAACTATTTTTAATATTAGTAATATTTGTTTATTTATGTATTCATATTGATTATTTTTGCATATTCATTTGTAGCCATTTACAACAAAAATGTTGAGTCTAAATCGGAGCTCATGACCCCAAGTAAAAATTTCGTAAAGGCAAGCTAGCATCCGTATCGTTCCAACCGATTTATCGTAAGTTATATATATATATATATATATATATATATATATATATATATATATTCTACTTTCTTACATGCCCGCCGCTGTGAAAACTGCTTGTGAGGCGGTGTCTGCCTCAGCGTTTTCACTATTGCCGTATTTAGTTTTCACGTTTCACCGTCCTTAGACGTGCTTGTGAAGGTGGTGACCACCTCAGCAGTCTAAGACTTTGTTTATTTGGTTTTTTTCTTTCAGTTTGCCCCGTGTTGCTTGCGAAGATAGTGTACACCTCAGCGACTCCGCCACTATTTGTTTATTACCTTTAGTTTGTTGTTTATATTCAGCCTGAGAGGTGGCAGCTACCTCGGCGATCAACCAGCAATTCGTTTATTCAGACAGTTGATCACAGTAACCTTCGCGCACTAGTTCTATTTTTCAGGAGCTTTCCTACGCTACAAGCCGTATATATTGTTGTTCTTTTGTGTTAATAAAGATTATTGAAAAGTTTACAGTGTTGCTGTGCTAGCCTCTGGCCCAACCGCCCTAGAGCACCCAAGGCAATTTCTCACCTCTTCATTGGTACCGCAGTTACGCATGAGATATCGTCCAAATAAGAGGAGAGGGCAGCGCACTTACCCCCGACCCAAGTATGCATCACAAATTGGCGCCCGAGCAGGGACACGTCACAAATTGGCGTTCCCGAGCAGGGACAAGTCACAATTCGTATAGATAAACTATGTTTATATACAAATTTGTAGGCATGTGCATAGAAAAAAATATTATTAGGCGTAAATAAAATTTATTTTCCGTAACAAAAACCATAACATATAGTAACATTTTAACACTGCCAGACCGCATGAATATCTTCCCTTCGCAAGTTCTAAGAAATTGCGAACGCCCGATTATCTTTTTAAAATTAGACAACCAAGAGATTACATCGCAGGGCATCGCAACAAAATTTAATCTCTTTTAGCTCGCAACCGAAATTTCGACAATGGTTCAGTAACCTGTTAAAACAATACAAATAAAAGCGAATATGAAAGAAGCGAATATTAAGAAAAAATATTGTTTTTATTAGAAACTTTAACAAAAAATGTTAGTTAGATGCTTACATTATTGTAATTGAATTTCTTAGTGTTAATGTAAATGTTAATCCTAATTTTAATATTGGCTACATAAATCCACGCTCAACAACGGAAACGACATTTTAGCTACCGAAGACGACAACTGTTTGGAGGAGGAGTAGAGCGACGACTCCAATTATTGTCTGAGATCTAGATTCCTTATAGTTCGAAACGCTTATACTATTTTGTACACAATCAAAACTAAAATTCCCTCAACATCTGTGATTTTTAGTGCTATTTTTGTGTAACAAATAACAGCGAAAATAATTTGTTACCATTATTTATTAATAATTGTAGTATTAGTCACTGTACTTCCAATTTTAATAGTAATAAATGAATTTATTAAATAATTTATGTCAATTTGTACTAAATATGAATTTACTTACCGTTTAAGTAAACGGTAAGTAAACCTTATCGTTTTGTCAGACAATATAAACTTTCCTGATCATTGCAAAGTATTACAAACATGTGCGATGAACCATAATTTTTTTTTTTTTTTATAAATGCACATATACCTGCGGTATAACTCCAGAAGACTTGACATTTAAGTTGAATATATCTCCGTAGCCTGCTAGAGAATGTATGCCTTCTTGAATCCGTGCACCGCCTGAGTCATTGAGTCCTAGGATGGGTATGCGGGCATCCAAAGCCCGGTGCATTAACGCACAGATTTTCTGCGCAGCTGCGCTAGACATGCTGCCTCCATACACTGTACAGTCTTGGCTATACACCATTACGGGACGCCCATGAATCTCACACTGACCAGTTATAACAGAATCTCCTGGATGCTGCAAACAAGTTATCATTAATGAGCATCCGAATGTGGAAAGTAATATGTCAAATAATCAATTAGTCCAAAATGTGGTAATAATATATATAATTTGATGTAAGGGCAGTACGAATGACGATCTAAAAAACGGTTTACAAAGTTCCGATAAATGGATGTAAATCAGAAAAATTTAACGTAAAACGAGGTCTAAGGTGAGGAGATTCGTTATCGATGACATTATTTAATATTATATTAGATAGAGTCATTAAAGCCAGTCTAGTACAAACTAGAAAAACTATTTATAGTCAACGAATAAAAGTAATGACTTACACCGATGAGTTCGTATTAAAGCCATGGGGGAAATTTTGCCGCCAAAAACGAAAAAGTGTATTTAGCAGCTACTTATATCTGACGTCGAAACAATATATGTCAAAATAAATATTGTAAAACATATATTCCTAATGTATTCTGTATTTTTGATAAAGTTTAAGCCCGGGTTGCACAAAGCTTCATCAATTTTGATTAATGATTAATTTTTTGACAGCAATGTATTTTTAATACGTGGCCATGGTAACAACGTCAAATTAATCACTGATTTTTTTGATTAGAGCCTGATAGCCTTTCTCCAACCGGGCATAATTGTATCTTGTATTTTGAAAATATGTATTAGTGTTAACAGAAGTACCGGTGTTTATATAACGAGTGATATTTTTATAATTTTTGGTGCCGAAATCCGGGAATTGTAAAAAGAGAGTCAGTGATAACGAAAAATAACGCACAAAACGGATCTGATACTTAGAGAAACTTATCGTAAGCAACTTACAACACTAATTGCAGAGGCTCAAGGTATTGTAACGTTTTATTTATTTAGGTGAAGTGTAAAATTGATTAAAACACTAATATTTATATAACTAAGTTTAATTAAAGTAATATGAATTATAAAGAATAATGAAAAATAACTAACACTAAGAATTAACAAATATAAACACTAATTTAAGAACTAATTATTATTACTAAAGACTTAAACACTAAGATAATTTATTTAAACAATTAAAACTACGCAATATTTATTTCAACACTATTTATATCACCGTCTATTTATTTATATCACCATCTGTACACTACCCGTATCGATACAAGACTGTCCTCGCGATCTTTTGGTCGAAGTATTTATATTAAAATACATCATTCTAGAAGATTCTTTGATTCCTTGAAAATCAGAACAATGGGGAGCGGACGGACGTGTTGTGACCTGTTCGCTAGCTCCCGCCGCCCGCGCCGCCGCCCGCACCGCGACCCTGGGTTCGCTACATTGCCCCCTCCTTAAGACTGTTTCATCCCGGAACAGTTCGTTATGACGAAATCTGCATGCATCACCCTTGATGCATCTGGAAGTCTTAAAGAAGTAACAGTCGATGGTCCGTTTGAGCTCTTCTTGACCGGTAGAGTTGAAACTGCAGACTAGAATTTCCACTCCGGTAAAGCGGAAGATTGTTTCTAACATGCTTCTAACAATCCTCCACTCCAAACCATCTAGTCCACAGCCTATCTTCGGTACCGCCAGTTTCATGATGTCGTTTTCCAACAGATGGTCCTTCATGTCGCACAGCGAGTCCCATAAATTGCGGTATGACGGCTTCTGATGTGAGTATTGTTTCGTAACCAGGTAGTAAAGGTATCGCTTGTTTTCTACGTTATCATCCTTCAGTTGTAGCGTTTTTCCAACAGTTGGACGTTGGTTGGCCAGTTCTTGTACTCGTCCAAATTTTCTTTTAAAGACTGAAGCGATGCCGCGGGACATTTTAATGTCTTTCGCTACACAGTGAGCGAGGGAATATTCTGGGGACACGGTGAACAGATCTCGTTGTTCTTCTCGTGTCACGCCATACCGAGCCTTATGACCAGTAGAATGACTTTCCATGAAGTCTTCAAATGTAGGTTCCTCAGCTACAACCCGGCGTACCGTCACTCCACGATGATCGTCAAAATTATCACCAGCGAAAGGGGCTAACCGATTGAAGTGGGCTACTCTCGGCTTTCCATTAGGTGTTTTCCTAATTCTGTAGACCACATCATTTATTCTTTTTACGATCACGTAGGGACCTTCCCAATTCTTTTGCAGCTTCGGTGATAAGCCACGACGTCTTTGTGGATTGTAAAGCCACACCAAATTCCCAGGTTGATAACCACCTTTTTCAGCCTTTACATCGTACTGGTCTTTCATTCGATCGCTGGCACCTTGAATATTTGTACGGACTTGTTCGTGGATGTCATTCATTCTTCTCCGTAAGTCCGTTACATAGTCCTCCCCGGCTAGATCTTCACCGGGTTTACTGCCAAATACCAGGTCACATGGTAAGCGCAACTCCCGCCCGAATAAGATGTTTGCTGGCGTCTGCCCTGTTGTCTCATGCACGGATGAACGGTAAGCCAACAAGAACAGATGAAGATGTCGGTCCCAGTCTCGTTGATGGTTAGAGACTACCTTTGACAAATACCGATTTATTGTTCTATTCATCCGTTCAACCATGCCATCAGACTGCGGGTGTAATGCAGTAGTTCTGGTTTTTTTTATTCCTAATATCTTACAGATATTTTGGAACAGAGCAGACTCGAAATTCCTTCCTTGGTCGGAATGTATCTCTCGCGGTACTCCGAATCGGCAGATGCATTCTTTTACCAAGACTTCAGCGACCGTTACGGCTTCCTGGTTGGGTAATGGATAGGCTTCGACCCACTTAGTAAAGTAGTCCATTACTACTACTATGTATTTATTTCCATCATCAGTTTCGGGGAATGGTCCGGCCACGTCAATCGCAATGCGTTCAAAAGGACTTCCAACGTTATATTGGCACATAGGAGCTCTTCTTTTTCTATGTGGCTCGTTACTTCCCGCGCAGATCACACATTTCTTGCACCACTCTTTAACATCCTCCTTGCAATTTACCCAGTAAAATCGTAGGCGTAGCCTTTCGAGGGTTCTATTCACTCCAAAATGTCCTCCACCAGATCCGTCATGGATCTCTTCCAATACTTCCGGTACTCTGTTCCTAGGAATTATCAACTGGGTTCTACTCTCAGTACCATCTGTATTTTCTACGACACGTTTCAGGAGGCCCTCTTCAACCACAATAGAATCCCACTGCGCCCAGTACGATTTTACACTTTGTGAGTGTCGTGCAACGTCTTCCCAAACTGGCCTGCTATCGCCACGTTTCCAATCCAGTATGATCTTTAAGTCCGGATCATTCTCTTGGTCCCTCCGTAAGTCTTCAGGTTGCCATCTCCCGTCCACTACCGTTGTCCTTTTGACAATGGCAAGTTTCGCTTCCAAATGACAAGAGTGCTTGCACTCTTCTTCACGGGTCTTCTCTCTCACCTGGCTTACACCGTGAACTACTTTCTTCACTCCTACTTTTTTAACAGCAAGAGGAGCTGTTGCTACTTTTTCACCCGTTTTATTTTTAAACTTCTTTTCAGTATTCGCTGCAGTATTCTGTTTTTGCAGTTTCCCGCACAGCCTTTGCGGGTGGCCTAGCTCTCCACATTTCCAGCAATGAAGTATCTTTCATTCAGTATGAATTTCAGATACAACTCGCTTTATCTTGTCTTCAATTCCCTCAGCATCGATATTTTGAACTTGTGATAGGTTACGTGAAGCTTGTTTAGCTGCTTCATACTCTAAGGCGTATGACAGTGCATCAACTACAGTTTTCGGTCGAGCTAATAGTAGTGCTTGCTGAGTTTCATTATTTCGGACCCCGTAAATAAATGCTTGTGTAGCTAGGCATTCCAAAACGCTGTCAGGGGCTGTAGGATGTGCGAGACGAACCAAACGAGCTATATCCGCTTCAAATTCTTGAAGGTTCTCTTTTGAACTCTGATATCGGTTCCTCAGTTGCGTCTGGTACACCTGCTCCAGATGCGCATTGCCATATCGCATATCCAATCGCTTAACAAGTTGTTCGTAGTCTTCCTGTTCATCCTCTTTTAGCGTCTGCAGAATATCGATGGCTTCTCCACGTAGCGAAACTGTCAGCGCAGTAGCTTTTTCTTTGGAAGTCCAGCCATTTGCTTTGGCAGCAGCTTCAAATTGTTTTACATAATTCGGCCATGATGATTTGCCATCGAATTCGGGTGTTTTAATGTGCAGTTTTGAATTATGTTCCGCTTTTACTGTTTTGTTTACTTGAATAATATCTGCCACATCAGAATTTGAAACCGCTGGAGTAATTTTAGATAAATTTTGCTGTAACTCTTCAACTTTTTTCTCGCAAGTTTCTATTCTCTCTTCTAATATTCTAGAACTTTCTTTCAGTTGTTCGTTAAGTTGTTCGTTTAATTTCCCTTCCAAAGTTCTAGAATTTTCCATTAATTTCTCTTCCCATATTCTAGAATTTTCTGTTAATTTTTCCTCCAGTTTTTGTTCTAAACTTCTGGAATTTTCTATTAATTCTTCTTTCAATGTTCTAGAATTTTCTGTCATTTTCTCTTCCAAAGTTCGAGAATTTTCTTCAGATTTTCTAGAAGTTTCCTCTAATTTTTGTTCTAATGTTCGAGAATTTTCTTTCATTTCATCTTTTAATGTTATAGAAGTTTCTTTTAAAATTTTAACAAAATCGGTGAAACCACCCGCAATTTCGAATAGAAAGTCATCTGGATTTTCACCAGCTTCTACTAAAGCTTGCCGTAGACGAAGTTGCAGAATAGACTTGGTTCCCGATGTCTCCAACTCTCGGTCTTCCAGCTCCCTCTTGAGATCGGTCACTTTTAATTCATTTAATTTTACTTGTTTAGACGCCATTTTATTTATTTTACACTTCACAGTTTTTAACAACCCTCATACCTGACACCAATTGTAACGTTTTATTTATTTAGGTGAAGTGTAAAATTGATTAAAACACTAATATTTATATAACTAAGTTTAATTAAAGTAATATGAATTATAAAGAATAATGTAAAATAACTAACACTAAGAATTAACAAATATAAACACTAATTTAAGAACTAATTATTATTACTAAAGACTTAAACACTAAGATAATTTATTTAAACAATTAAAACTACGCAATATTTATTTCAACACTATTTATATCACCGTCTATTTATTTACATCACCATCTGTACACTACCCGTATCGATACAAGACTGTCCTCGCGATCTTTTGGTCGGGGTATTTATATTAAAATACATCATTCTAGAAGATTCTTTGATTCCTTGAAAATCAGAACAATGGGGAGCGGACGGACGTGTTGTGACCTGTTCGCTAGCTCCCGCCGCCCGCGCCGCCGCCCGCACCGCGACCCTGGGTTCGCTACAGTATAGTTAAAAACGAAAATGTAAATATTAACGAAATGTCAGTGATAATTACACGAATAAAAGCGTTACAAGTGAGTTTAAATGAATTTAATGATAAACTTGCACCTTCATTTCAAGAAAACCAATATCAACGAGAGTGTGAAAAAATAGTGGAATAAAATGATAAAGCAGTGAAGAGTATAGCACAATTAGATCAACGGATTAAAGAAGAAAATACGGAATAAAGACGTACAAACGACAACAACGCAAACATCAAAATAAATTTAAATAAGATTAATATAAATAAATTAAATGTTGATATTACAAAATAGCCCGCATTTTGGGAGCAGAATTCTATGACTATTCATAACAATACCAATTTAGATGACGCTACTAAATATGCCTATTTAAACTCATATTTAACGGTAAAGGTAGCTGTATCAATATCTAATTTAACATCTAGCCAATCGTCATACAATGATGCTATTATTAAAAGCAGAATATGCAAATATTGAGAGAATCGTTGATATATACATACAAAAATTATTAACAATATCACATGTGAAATATGAAAAAGATGTTCATGGTTTAAGAAAACTATATAACGCGGGAGATACCACGGCCAAATCATTAAAATCACTTGGTATTTCACCAGATCAGTATGGACTTTTGGTAAAGTCAACAGTTTTTAAAGCCTTGCCATAAAATATGAGAATTGCATTTAATAAACAAAAATTGCATGATATATCAAACGATATTGTTTTGAACACTGATAGAAATCGGAGTACTATAAGTGATAATTCAGTGGATTATAATAAGCAAATATCAGATTTGCTTTTTTTCATTAAAATTAAATTAGATTCTATATAGTAGCAAGCAAGGCTCTTTTAATCGAAGTCAAAACGTGGACAAACCAAAATATAAACAGCATCTGGACTCGTCACTTGTTCTTCCTTTCCAAACCATCTTTCTAGTCCTTCATTTTCAGACCGTACTCTCCCATTACTACTATATTATTATTTGTTCTGTCTATTTCTTTTTGTATCTCATCATTAAAATTTTCTTTTCCTTCGATTCTCTTATTGTCACTTTGTGCGTAAGATCTCCCTCATTTATGTACTTTATATCTATTATATCATTGTCTTTATGTATTATTATTGCCATTCCAGCTTGTTCATATGTCGTCTCTTCTATTTCTATCCATCTGTTAGTGTTGTAAGTCCCAAACGTTTCTTTTTGATTTCAGTTATTCCTAAAATTTTAACAATTTTTTTTTAAATTTTTTAAAATATTTCCTCTTCTTTTCCATTTATTCCTCTTACATTCCAGATACCTATATTAATTATAGTTCCTTATTTTTGTTAATGTCGTTCTTTCTCATGTCGTTTTTCTTGGGCTGTGTCGATTTCTCGTTTTGAGTCTTTCCTTTTCTCTCAGTTTTTTGGAGTTGAGTCTGTGCTTTCTGTTATATTAAAATCTGTTAATTGCCCATTCTATTATCTATGATATTTTTTTTAACCCTGTTCTAACTATTTTTCCATTATTTTTCTTTTCCATTGCTATTTTGTTTATTTTCTTTTGTATTTCCAATGCAATTTTGGTTAGTTCATTATTTATATAAATCTTATCTGTGAGAGTTTTCAGTTTTTATTATTTTCCATTATCTGTTTTTCCTGTTGATTCTCCATTTAAATCTTATACGTGTTGGGTTTTACGACACAGAGAGGGGCGGTCAGTATCATTTGGCGCACTAAAATGACTGTAATGATCTTTGGTCTGTCAACTAATTATCTCTACTACCTTGTCCTTTATTTCGGAAGGCGAAGCTACCAAAAGCGTACAACATAAAAATTATAAGTCTTCACTTACAGTGTAAATTTTACACTGTCAAACAGATCTATATTGGGTTCGGAAGCACTCGGACACACTCATTACTGGAATAGAACTCACTGTTAATGATCAACAGCTGCCCGTAAATGTTTCTTTTTAACACTGAACAGAATTCAATTGTTTATATTAAGCATAAATAATTTTGTTAAAGTAATGTTGAAAACCTTGTTGTATTTTAATTGTATTAAAAACTTTATTGTATTCTAATTATTTATTCATATTTGGAAGATTTCTCATTTATATTTATTTGTTATTTATATGAATTTATTGTCTTATGTTGCATTTAATTTTCAGAAATTACTTGTTTATTTACAATTATTTGTATTTGTATAATATTGTACCCTGTTTTGTATTAAGTTCTCATGACTAAAGTTTGGATGAATCCCGGTGTTTGAAGAAAGACAAAGGTCATCCTAACCGTTCTGTAAAGTAGAAATGCGCGATTGATGCAATGACGACAATTTTAACCAAAAGCGTGTCGATTTTGCGTTGTTGATAACAGAATCGAGAATTGATGACATAACTAAGGGTTGTGGCTGATGAGAGTAATATTCATCGTGATGGAAATAAAATAATTAATTTATTTTTGTGTGTTTGATTAATTTCAAAACTACCCAACACAATTATAAAGGGTCCACAACAGTATACATATGTAGAACTTGTGAAAATAAATGAGATTTCACTGGTGTTGTTATATAATGATTTAGAAACAAGCATAATATTTTACCTTTTTCTTTTCTGTTCCAAAGTCGGTACATGTATGTTCTACCAATCTGCCGTATTCAGTAAATGTTGACGGATCGCTCAATACTTCAATTCGTTCCCGAGCACTTAACTTTCCCTGTAAACAGATATTCAAATTTGATCACAATATCTAAACATGAGATTTTATAAAAGACATAACAAGTATTTATTTGTTAATGAGTTAATTTTCGTATAAATTAATTAGTTTATGTTATTTTATATCAGGGTTGTGTAGATTTAGATCACATTTTATATCAAATATATTTTGATTAAAATAATATTTTATTTGCTCAATATTTATTTTTTTATAAACAGTACCAAATTAATAAATTAATTATTATGATAAGCACAACTGCTATTATTCCCATAGAGTGACACTTAATAACTGAATTCTTTCCTAATTGAATTTTTGTATCAACCAGGTAACGCACTGGGAGCTCACCGCAGGTTTATAATTTTCAGATTTCATAACAAAATTTTGACGTGTTTTTAAAATATATCAACTTAAATATTAATTTTAATGTGATTATTTTTACATAATTTTCGTTAATAATACATCATTATTGCATGAAAATCGTGATGTTTTTATTTCTTTTAAAATACCAACGATTTTTAAATGTTATAATGAATTTTACATTGCATGGAGAAACGGAAGATTAAAGAATCAAAAATATATGCATGAATGAAAGACTACACGTGACTGTATTTCAAGAGAGAAAACAGTTAAGTAAAAATAAGAGTTAATTTAACCTTGTCTCAGATTGGTTGAAATGGTGGGTAAATTTACACATTCGAAACATATTTCTCTATCTCAACTTTTGTCATTTTCTTTCGGAAAAAGAATAAGAAGAAAAAAAACTTGTAGCCAGTTAGCGGTAACAGTTTCAGATAAGAAGTCTGTCTATTTTGCATTCAGCCAAGTTGCCAAATTAAGTTTTGTTATCTGGTTGTGTTGTGTTACGTGTGAAGATACAAGACTATATCTTCACTAAATTATCCGAAGATGATAAAAGGAAATTTGTTTTGCTTATTATATTATTGTAAAATGTTGCTCCTTATGCTTCGTCAATTTATTAATAAATAATTTATATACATTATTTGTGGTTCTGTTGAAATATCATTTATAAAATAAAAATTTTGAAATTTATAATCATTTTTCATATACCTACAGATATTTTTCATTTCAGATACCAAAATGATATAAATCTTTGTATGTACTACGGGCATAAAGTTTATAGCCCTCAGTAAATTTAAAGTTCTCTGCTCCGTGGCGATCTTTAAACCTTCCCTCGTGATGTAATCTTTTGATTAATACGTAAATAACTATTGTTGTTTATAAATTAAACAAATAAACATTTTTTTATGATTTGTAGACTGACTTTTGGTTTTATTTTAAGGGAAGGTCTTAAGCACCCGTCAATATTAAAGTATAACTACGGCTATGTTGTAATAATTGTTTATTTTCTTACATAAAAAAAATAAATTAGAACAACTTCATTATAGGATCATATCTGACTTGACAATATGATTTTTAATATTTTAATTTAACAATGGGGCCTATTCTGTAATTCAATGGTTAATTTTTAACCAGTTGCTAAATTTTTTCTCCAATGAAAATAGATAGCACTGGAGAAAATATCAAAACATCACTTGTAAAGTTTGTTCTTATTTGTCAAAAATTTTAGCAACTGGTTAAAAGTTAACCATTAAGTTACAGAATAGACCCCAATGTCATTATATTTAACAATATTTTTTACAACTGAGATTGTATCTATATCATAAATTTTACATACAAAAATTACATATTCTAAATATATGTAATAATCTTACCTTGCTGTGAAGTAAACTGTTTTTGCTATTAACACTACCAATATTTTTATCATCGCCATATTTCTCATTTTCAGTAATTCGTACTTGTGTTGATATTTTTAAGTAATTATAACGACTAAACTTCAACGCCAGAATTTTCTGTACATGAAACATTGCTTTCTTAGACAGTAACACTTGTAATATGTATAAAGATTCATTAACTTTTGCATATTTTAAATAAACATTTCATGTAGATCAGAGATATTCAAACATTTTAAAGTATAATTCTATTAAAAATAACAAATATAAATAATTTATTCTCATTTAAACATTCAATTTTGTATGCTTCTTTTAAATTGAACTGCAACTGACTAATATGGCAATTACTGAATACTGTGTGTTCTTACACTGTGTTGTTCTTTGTAGCATAGTAAAAAAATAATACATAGAAATATGGAGAAACACTGGAATAACAAGTTTATTGAAAATTACATTTTAGAAATATTAAATATTTGTACAGTTGAGTACTAGTATAAGTAACTTATTATTTATTTATGTAAATTAGAAAGCGTGATGAAACTAATAAGTCTTCATATGTACTTTTGAAGTAAGTTTTCAAATAACCTTTATTTAAAAATTATTAACTCATTGTTACATTTTATTAGCGCGCGAATTTACTATTAATTTGGATGGAAAATGTTAATAGTTTACAAAACATTGTTATTAATGAGATATTTTATTTAAACTGGTTACTTAGATTTACATAATATTTTAGAGCAACAAGATTTTATAAATATAAACAATAAAATGGTAATAAAATTTTTGAAAATAAGTTAACTAATTTGAAAATCGTACGACAGTAATCAACGGCTTAGATTGTTTAAGCATGGTTACCACGGTAATGTAAAAATCTAAGTAAAATTAATAGGTGGAATTTTTTTTGCCAAAAATGTGACTTTGACATTTTAAAATATTATATTGTGTTGTCACTGTTGAAAAAGATATGTTTTAGAAATAATAAATAATTCGTTTTTATTATTTTTTCATAACTCGAATATTTTAAGCAAAATATAAAACCTAAATTAATTTTACGTTCTGTCTTGATGTCGTTGAATCTACCATCGAGCATTGATTCATATCCTGGAATTTTTATATCGTGCATTCCAGAAAGAATCAATGCGCTGGGGAGATTATAATTATTATATTATTTATTTAACAGAAACTTAATATTCAATTTGGACTAGTGAACATAAAATATTAATGAAAATTTTAACAGCAATGTTGATCATTTGACATAACAACATGCGAGGTGAATACTAGAAACCATGATATAAGGATATGGGAACAATTTTTTTGGTGTTTCTATTATTCCGCTAAATATAATACAGTGTAATATGAGGTAAAGTTTGATAGATTATTTAATTTTGCATCTACTGATGGAAAATAGTATGTAATATGACTATTTTTAATTGAATTATTTTATTTTATTAATTTAAATTTTGACAGGTGTCGTTTTCATTTCTGTAATACGAAATTATCGAAAAAGTTGCTCCATAGCCGCGTGAATACGGCTATGGCTTTATAAAGCGATTAAATCTTATAGTACTAAGACGAAAAATGTCTCAGACAGTAAAAGTGAATATAATAGGTGTTTTCTTTTCGCACAATTCATATTCAGATCACAGTAACTACGTCACTTATCGTGTGACCTCGACAGTTTGTGCTTGTTGATGTTACAGTAGTCACTTAAAAAAATTGATTATGTTTTGCTATCAGTCACATAAATTATTGAATTGAAGATATTGTTATTTTATTTGTAATTATATTAATATTGGGAATAATATTGAAGTTATTGCATTAGTAAGTTTAAATTTTATTTATAAGAAAAATTTATCACAGTGTTTTAAATTTATCATTTATTAAATGAATATGTAAATGATACGTGTATTTTTAGTTATTCATCTCTAGGTCGAAGGAATAGAACATGTTTTTAGAAATAATTCTGCGGTTAACCACAATTGTCATTCTTTACACTCACAAAAACTATATGATGCAATCATATCACTTTCAAATAAAATGATCTGATGAATTGTGGGAAAAGAAAACATGTTCACTGGTTGCTTAATTGTAAGAAAGACAATCGTTCGTCCGCATTTATTAGAACTTAGAAGGGAGACCTGCATGCGGCACCCGTTAATTTGGCAATGTCAAAATGTTACTATATGTCTTGTTTTTGTTACGAAAAATAAATTTTATTTATGCCTAATAAATTCTTATTTATATTTCAGCTATAAGAATATGAAAATAACTAATATATTGTACAAATAACACTCACTCGCCAAGACATTTCAGGTCACAGGTCAAAATTTTCACTTTCATAAATTGATATCTCACTTACCACGAAATAATTTTCAGTCGTGTTTTCACTAATATTCTTATTTTACTCTGTTTTTTTTTTTAGAAAAATATGTATAAAAAAATTATATTGAATCCCACTGGGCATCAATGTTTGTATGAGCAAAAATCATCTGTACTCTGTAGTCTGTAGATAAAAAACTGCAATGTTGTGATTTTAAATAGTATTACAGCATTACCTCCTTATAGCAAAAAGAACTAGACACCTTGAAATCTAAGAAAAAATCGAAATATAGGCGATATTACTATCGAAGAAATAATCATATTATTATATATAACTATTAATATTATTATATTAAAAAATCAATGTTTTCAATATGAGTTCGATTTTTAAAATTTATACATTATATTGAAGCCTGAATATTTCCCTTTTATATATAGGTATAATCTGAACCAGCAGACTCAGCAGTCCTTACCAGCGGATGTTCCCGCGCCATACCATGTCAGCTTCTTATTACGTTCTTGTACAAAAATATGGAAATGCAATGTAACTAACAGTCTTGATGTAACTATAGAGCAATAAAGATCTCTTATTTGTTAATAAAATAAAATCTTTTTCCTACGACCACTGTTAAAAATAGTATTTTTAACGGTTGCTTAGCAAGTTAAAAATAACAGTTTATAACACAGTAAATACTTTTAACAGCACTTATGTTCAGTTGTTCATAACAAATACATCATGACCTGTCATAAATGTCATTCTATATTTTTTATTTACTAATATATAACTAGGGTCGTAGGAAAAATAGTGTATGATATTTGTGTTAAAAGTGATTTTATTTCGTTCGTGAGGTTTGTTATACTCGGCTTCGCCTCGTTTCAAACTTCCCCACTCACTCATAAAATGTCACTTTTAACACTTATATTATAAATAACTATTAAAAAACTTACATTCTAGTACCGTTAAATTAATTGGCGCAGTCGGTAGGATATTGAGAGAAAATTCATCGCGAATAAACCTTTAATATCAATTGTTTACTCAGTCACGGAACCGCGACCCGGCAAGAATTCATCGAGAATCCAACCGCCAACCTTACCTGGAGAACTCCATCGTGGACCAGGTATGACGATCACCTTACTTAAAATATTTTTTTTGTAAAAACTATATATATATATATATATATATATATATATATATATATATATATATATATATATATACAGGGTGTCCATTTTCGAGGCTAAGCATTGGGATCTCGAGAACCGTAAGAGATACGAAGTCGGTTAAATTGGGGCAAAGTTGTGGCATTAGTTGGCCATTTTATTGATGTATTTGTTTTTTCGAAAAAATGCGTAGGTCACTAGATATGAGCAAAAAAGCGATTTTGCTCGATTTGCGTTTTGACGTATATCTTCTTTGTATCAATTCATACAAATTTTTGATTGGCACGTTCTACAGGCACTTTTTTACAAAGAATTGTCAGTGGTGCTCAAAATTTTTGTAGCTCTTACACTTTTCGAGAAAATCGTACTAACTTTCAATTTTCATATGGGACTCAAAGTAGTCTTAAATACTATTAAATAGAGATTTTTTTTCTCTTTCCAACGATATAAAACACATCTACATTTAAATAAAAATTAACATAGATATTGCAAAATTACTGGATTTATTCATTACCATTAAGAGTGCTTTGGAAACAAAATCAAACAGTAAACACTTATTTAATAAAATATTTTAAACGCCCGCCATTTTATTTTTTAGTAACATAACATACTACTTATTTACCACCATTGTAAACAAAATTTTGTGTACTTTTCAAAAATATAAAACAAAGTAGTACGTGTAGTACAGCCGTCTCACATAATTTTATTTTTTACATTATTAAGCATAAATTAAAGGCAAACCTCCAGTTGTTTTACATTATTTTAAAGAGAAATTGATGTAGAATCTTATTCTGTAAAAACATACAGGGTGTTCCGTTTAAAAAACCAAAGTTAAATATATTTCCGCCAAATCAGTAGGACATGGAAAACATCTGTTAACGCTATTTTATAGGCAAGGTCTTATTACACACGTTTCCTATTTAGCCTTTTCTTGTATATTTAATATTTCAGGAGATATGGCCTGGACAATGAAAAATCAGCCATCCTGTGAATAGTATCTCCCCAGTGCAAGATATTAATTTGAAATTTTGTATACTTATCGGAAAATATTAATTCTATGAATCACATTTATTTGAAATATGCAATTTCGTCTGACATGCCATTGTACATATTTATATTTTTGTAATATTGTTATAATTATTTAACAAATAGAAACTAAATTCAACTTAAATAATATTAAAATACAGGGAATAAGAATTAAAATCAGTGATACTTCACTAAACTGTCAGATAAATTTTTCTTTTATTTCAATGGCTGTCTGATTTTGAACGAAAATATTAGATTCTAAATTTAATAAATCTCGCCCTGCAGACAAAATTGCAGATTTTCAAATAAGTGTGATTCATAGAATTAATATTCTCCGATAAGTATACAAAATTTCAAGTTAATATCTTTCACTGGGGAGATACTATTCATAATTAACTGATTTCCCATGTAAAACTCCCATGTGTCGGTCGAGCTGGGACACCCGGTATATAATATATATATATATATATATATATATATATATATATATATATATATATATATATATATACAGACTGTCTACTGAACTCGGGCCACTTAAGGGAATTCCTAAACTAGAAGAGGTACGACTTCGGTTAAATTAGACAAAAGTTGCCTTATCAGGGGGCTATTCCTGTGATGTATTTGTTTTTTCAAAAATATGCATAGGTCACTAGACAGAAGAAAAAATATGAAATTAGTGAAAATTAATAAATCGTTTTTATTCTTAAACGATGACAAATAGAGAAAAATGTTCCAGATAAAACTTTTAGAAGACAAAGTGCGCCATAAATAGAAATAATAATAAAAAAAATTTGGCCAACTGTTTGCGAGATATGACAAGAAAAAATATTTTTTTAAATGGTAATCATAGGTGGCTATGGCATCGTTAAAAGTAGTATTGTTATCTCTTTTCAACAGTATGTATTTTTATATCATTCATTTTATAAATTATTGTTTTATTTACATAAATCATAAAACACTTCTTTCTAATGGCATTTTTAAAGTAGGCTTTGGTACAAACAATTTAAAACAACTGATTTTTTTTGTATTTATTTATTTTTTAATCTAGGTTATCCCTTAATTACCTATATAAAACTTAACCATAATCTATTATAATTAATTGTAAACAAATTTACTTATTCCTAAGATAAGTGTTATTGAGAATCAAGTAGTTCGTGGTTAAATAATTTTATAAAAAATATATCTAGCAAGACGAGAAAAAAAGAATAGAATTATATTGTAATTGTAATGTCAAGATATTAGGAATTTTCTCTATGTATGTGTTTTGTAAATAATCCAACAATTTAATAAACTGCTTCAATCCGGATCTAACTGTAATTTATTTAAAGGTAATAATTTCATAACATAATCGTGGTCCTTCGAGCCGGATCTAACTGTAATTTATTTAAAGGTAATAATTTCATAACATAATCGTGGTCCTTCGACAAAACATTGTGCTAGTCCTACTGGAAGACAGTCAAACTAAGAAAAGAATGTCCCTCAAAGGAAAAGAAATGATTTCAGAATCTAGAAAGAGTGAACGAGTTACAAAAGGAGTTCCACCAGTGCGATTAGGATGTAGTATTTCTACAAATGCAGTGGCAAAGGATCTTCAGCCTGAGACACTTCTTTCAAATGAAAATAATAAAGATGAAGTTATTTCTTTAAAGGATCGACATTCTACAAGTTTAAAATCAAAGAAGAGCAATAGTTCAACGAAACGTATGGAAGCGGAACTTCATTTAGCAGAAGCCGAGTTAGAAGCAGCAAAGAAAATAGCTGAGTTGGAGATGAAGCAATTAGAAAGAGAAAGAAAAGAAGATGAGATAAAGAAACGGATAATAGAAAAAGAATTACAATTAAAAAGAGCTCAGATTAACGAAGATATTAGTGGTTTTGGAAACGATAAAGAGAATGACACAATTTTATCTGTCAACAAAAAAGAATATGTTTCAGATTATGTCAGAAATACTGAAAAATGGATGACAGATAAGACTGATGAAAATAATATAGATAATAACGCGGTTTATAATAAAGAACACGATGTTATTAAGGCTTTAACGAAAGCTGTTGAAGCGTTGTCAGCTCCAAAGGAAAATATGACAGAAAATTTAAGACTACTGCTGAGTAGACAAGTTGGGAATAAAGATCTGCCATATTTTAGTGGAAAGCCAGAAGAATGGCCAGCCTTTTTTGCGGAATATGTAGAATCAACGGAAATTTGTAAACTGTCAAAAAGAGAAAATATTATTAGGCTTCGAAAATGTTTGAAAGGAGAAGCCAGAGAAATTGTTGAAGGATTCTTGATAAATCCTGATGGCGCATATGACGTAATAGAAATGTTGAAGAACAGGTATGGTCAACCACAACATGTAATGAATAGTTTACTATATAAATTGAAGAATACCCATCCTGTGAAAGAAAATCAGATAGAAACAATTGTTAAATTATCGGCTATAGTACAGCAAATTGTAGCAAATATGATGAGACTCGATTTAGAAGATCAATTAACAAATATTCAGACAATCGCAGAAGTCTTAAGTAAACTACCGAGTACTTGGAAATTAACTTGGGCAGAGTCAAAATATAAAGAAGATAAACCTAATTTAAAGAATTTAGCAGAATGGTTAAAAAACCGAGCTAATTTAATTAATTCTGTTTGCAGTATGCCGTCACAAATAAATTATGATAAGAAAGACATGACAAAAGAAAGCTATAAAGTGAAATATAAGAAGGAAAGCTTGCTGACTACCGTTAGCGAAATCAAATATGTGTGTGTCTTCTGCAAAGAAAGTAATCATTTTCTTCAGAAATGTGCAGAATTTCAAAAATTATCAGTGGAAGAAAGAAGAAAAATCGTTAACGAATTAGGTCTATGCTACTGTTGCTTGAGAAAAGGACATAGAGCATTTACTTGCAGAACACGAAGAAAGTGTGGACTAAAAGGATGTGAAGGTTTTCATAATAGAATTTTACATTTAGAAGATAAGAAAAATTTTGAAAATGTGAAAAAGGAGCTATCTATACAACAAGAAAAAGAAGTTCCTGAAGATCGAACTGTAATTCATACTACAGTAAATGAACGAAAGATTTTACTTAAAGTTTTACCTGTATTTATAACTGGACCAAAAAGAACTGTTCAGACTTATGCTTTATTGGATGAAGGATCTACTGTAAGTCTTATTCAAGAAGAACTAGCTGATTACATCGGTGTAAATGGTAAATTTGAGAAACTTAGACTTCGATGGATGAATAAGAAAGGTCTTCAAGAAATTGATTCGAAGAAAGTGTCATTCGATATTCGAGGAAGATCATGTTCAGAGAAGTATCATCTTGAAAACATTAGGACAGTTCCATGTTTGAATTTAATTCCACAATCTTTAAACCTTCAGAAGCTAAAACAAATTTGGAAACATTTAGAATTAAATTCAGAACACATTCTGACCGATTATGAAAATGCAAAACCACTTATTTTATTAGGACAAGATAATTGGGAAATGATTATTAGCAGAAAAATAATTCAAGGTGCTAAAAATTCACCAGCTATTTCATGGACAAATTTAGGTTGGGTGGTACATGGAAGAGTATGCTATCCAAATCTTGACTCGAATGATGGAAGTACAATGTATATCCATAATGAAAGCGATACTATATTGCATAAGTTAGTTAAAGAAAGTTTCAATATTGAAAACTTTGGAATAGTACCTCGGAAATCTAATTTGACAAAGGAAGAGAATAGATCAATTAAAATAATGGAACAAACAGCTTGCAAAACGAATGGAAGATGGGAAATTGGACTCCCATGGAAAGAAGACATACCTTCACTTCCAAATTCATTCGATTTGGCTTATAAAAGACTTACATTGATCGAAAACAAAATGAAGAAAAATAAACAATTACACGAAGAGTATTGTCAGAAAATTCGCGAATATGAAGAAAAAGGATACGCAAGAAAATTAAAATCCGAAGAATTAAAAACAAATTATCCCATTTGGTATCTTCCGCATTTCGGAGTTGTTAACCCAAATAAGCCCGGAAAGTTTCGTTTTGTTTTCGATGCAGCAGCCAAAATTTGTGGAATTAGTTTGAATGACAAGTTGTTGAAGGGTCCAGATTTAATGTCAAGTTTAGTAGGAACTTTATTTAACTTCCGACAAAGAGAATTCGCATTTTCTGCAGACATCAAAGAAATGTTCCATCAAGTAACAATTAGAAAGGAAGATCAACATGCGCAAAGATTTTTGTGGAGAGAAGGTGACCAACAGAAAAATGTGGATTGTTACATTATGGAAGCTATGATTTTCGGAGCTATTTCATCACCATTTTGTGCTCAGTATATTAAAAACAAAAATGCTGAAGAATTTAAAAATTTGTATCCAAGAGCATATCAAGCGATTACAAAATTTCATTACGTGGATGATTACCTAGATAGTACTAGCACAGAAGAAGAAGCTAAGAAGTTAATTTCAGAAGTCAGACATATTCACGAAACCGGTGGATTTTTATTAAGGAACTGGCTTAGTAACTCAGAAGAAATTTTAAATAGTATACCTGAAGACTGCAGAGGTATTACTAAAGAATTTAATCAGAGCAAAGACATTGAAATCAAAAGTGAAAGAATTTTAGGAATGATGTGGAATGTGTTCGATGATATGTTGTCATTTTCAACTAAATTCCATAAAGTAGACAGCAATTTACTGGAGTGTAAGCGTCTACCATCGAAAAGAGAACATTTAAAAGTTGTAATGTCCATTTATGATCCACTTGGACTTTTATCAAATTTTGTTATTAAGGGACGAATTTTAATTCAAGAAATTTGGAGAAAACAACTTGATTGGGATGATATTATTGATAAAGAAAATGGAAAGAAGTGGATGAAATGGATTGAATATTTAAAATCCTTGAAGCATTTGAAAATAGAAAGACCGTATTGCAAGGAAATGAAAGACGTTGAAGAAAAGCAACTACATATATTTTGTGATGCTAGTGAACAAGCTTACGCATCAGTTGCTTATATCAGATGTACGGTAAAAGAAGAGGTGTACGTGTCTTTGATAACAGCAAAAGCACGAGTAATGCCATTGAAAGAACTCACCATTCCGAAAGCAGAATTACAAGGTGCGGTATTGGGAACAAGATTAGCAAGTACTATTATCAAGGAACATACAATAACTTTTGATAAAATATTTTATTGGGTTGATGCTCAAACTATTCTTAAGTGGCTAAGGTCAAGCAATAAGAGACATCCTTCATTTATCGCGAATCGTATTGGAGAAATTTTGGAGAATTCTAATTTAGATCAGTGGCGCTGGATTCCATCAGAAGAGAATGTCGCGGATGAAGCAACACGATTTGAGTCAGTTTTGGATTTCAGTAATTCTAGTCGTTGGCTCAATGGTCCTGAATTTCTTAAACTGGAAGAATGTAAATGGCCTAAAGAAGTTAAAAATCATTGTGAAGATTTAGAAGAAAAAGAGAACGAAATATTGTGCCATATTACCGATGAAAAGTCACTTATAGAATTTAACAGATTTTCAACGTATGAAAAATTACTTCGAACTGCTGGATGGGTAATAAAATTCGCAAAGAAAAATAAATACCATGAAGACGGTAATATTATTTCACAAAAAATATTAAATGAAGCTGAAAGTTGGATATGTCGCTCAGCACAAATAGAAATGTTTCCAACAGAGTACGAACATTTGCAAAAGGGAACACAGCTTACAAAATCAAGCAAATTATTTCAATACACTCCATTTATAGATGAAAATGGATTGATAAGAATGACAGGTAGAATAGCAAACCTGGAAGAATTGAATAGAAATACTACTCACCCTATCATATTAGACGGCAAACATCATCTTAGTCGTCTGATTTTGAATTTTTATCATCGAAAAGCAAAACATTATGGTTTTGAAATTGCTCTAAATTATGTAAGAGAAAAATTTTGGATCGTAAAGGCAAGAGTTATGATGAAAGAAGTTATAAAAAAATGTGTTTTTTGTCAAATGAGAAAAGCAATTCCGAGGCCTCCTGTGATGGGAAATTTACCCCTAGAGAGATTATCATCTCATATTCGTCCATTTACATACACAGGAATAGACTATTTTGGCCCAATGGAGGTAACTATCAAACGAAGTAAAGTGAAACGGTATGGTGTTCTCTTTACTTGCATGACCATAAGGGCAATACACATTGAAATTGCACAAGATTTAAGTACGGATTCTTGCATAAACGCGGTAAGAAGATTTATTGCTAGAAGAGGTACACCAAAACAAATATTATCCGATAATGGAACTAACTTTCACGGTGCAAAAGAAGAACTATTAAGGGCGATTCAAGTTAACCAAGACGAAATGAGATCCAAATTGGCTATGTGGAACATAAATTGGAAATTTATTCCACCTGCAGCTCCTCATATGGGAGGGAGCTGGGAAAGACTTATTCAAAGTGTTAAAAGAGCAATTTCGAGTACTTTAACACTTAAAACAATAAGTGAAGAAATATTGATGACAGTGCTAATAGAAGCAGAAAATTTAATTAACAGCAGACCCTTAACTCGAGTTTCTGACAACTCTGAGGATTTGGAGGCTTTAACACCAAATCACTTTTTAAAGGGGGGGAAATTTTGATTCAATTCCAGGAATATTTACGTCAGACGATTTAATTTTAAGAAAACAGTGGAAAGTAGCTCAACGTTTAGTAGAAGAATTCTGGAAGAGATGGCTAAAGGAATACTTACCTCTCTTAAATAAGAGAAATAAATGGAATTCAACGAATGAAGAAATTAAAAATGGAGACTATGTTTTATTAATGGACAAAAATATTCCCCGCGGGAAATGGAATAAAGGAGTCATTGTAAAATGTTATCCTGGAACTGACGGACACACAAGAGTAGTTGACGTCAAGACAAAGTCCGGTGTATTTAGACGCCCAGTAGCTAAGCTATGTGTGATAAACCTGTTTCCAATAAATGAAGTAAGAAGTGAAAAAGACAAGTCTTTTTCAGGAGGGAATAATGTTATTGAGAATCAAGTAGTTCGTGGTTAAATAATTTTATAAAAAATATATCTAGCAAGACGAGAAAAAAAGAATAGAATTATATTGTAATTGTAATGTCAAGATATTAGGAATTTTCTCTATGTATGTGTTTTGTAAATAATCCAACAATTTAATAAACTGCTTCAATCCGGATCTAACTGTAATTTATTTAAAGGTAATAATTTCATAACAATAAGATTAATAACAAAAAAAGAAACATAAGGAACACTAAATAAATTTTGTTAAACTAATGCTAATTTAGTTAATTAAATTGTAATTATAACAAATGTTGAAAATTTTGTCCATTTTGTTGTAAACATAATTCGGCTCTGCTTAAAACACTATCTAGAGTGTTTTCCAACATATTTTTAGTAATTAAATTACATGCCTCAATAATTTTATAAACATAAAAAGAAAGCATATCTGTCTTTTCTTCGAAAGTGAATCTGTCCATAATTATTTTTAATTTAACAGTTTAACACAAAAAACTTTAACAATAAGACAGAAATATGATAAAATCAGTTGTTTTAAATTGTTTGTAAGCTGTAAGCTGTAACCAAAGCTTACTTTAAAAATGCCATTAGAAAGAAGTGTTTTATGATTTATGTACATAAAACAATAATTTTTAAAATGAATGATATAAAAATACATACTGTTGAAAAGAGATAACAATACTACTTTTAACGATGCCATAGCCACCTATGATTACCATTTAAAAAAATATTTTTTCTTGCCATATCTCGCAAACAGTTGGCCAAATTTTTTTTATTATTATTTCTATTTATGGCGCACTTTGTCTTCTAAAAGTTTTATCTGGAACATTTTTCTCTATTTGTCATCGTTTAAGAATAAAAACGATTTATTAATTTTCACTAATTTCATATTTTTTCTTCTGTCTAGTGACCTATGCATATTTTTGAAAAAACAAATACATCACAGGAATAGCCCCCTGATAAGGCAACTTTTGTCTAATTTAACCGAAGTCGTACCTCTTCTAGTTTAGGAATTCCCTTAAGTGGCCCGAGTTCAGTAGACAGTCTGTATATATATATATATATATATATATATATATATATATATATATATATATATATATATATATATATATTATCAAGGTATTATTTTAAAAGATAAAAGTCTTATTTCGAAAATATTAACTCAATACAAATGAAAATTAATACATTTGTCAATTTTACAGTACTTAAATGAAATGTGACGAAAGACAGTTAACATTTCTATATTTCTCCGCAATGGGAGCTATATGAGCACCTATCCTATATCTGGCCAATAGAATCATATTGGGAACGTAACCAAATGTTAAATTTGTTATTAGTCTTTACTGACAAATACTTTTTTACTGAAAAAATTGCTTTACTATTTATTAAACAGTACTTTACATTTTTAATATAAATTTGTAGATTTTCAACTATGGTATATAAGTTTATTCTGATATATTTATGTTTTCTTCGATAATAATTTCTATTGTAACTAATTTGAGGTTAGAAAGCAGATAAAAATAATACAAGAATGTCGCAATGTATTTCATAAGAAAATTGATTAGTTGACCTTCACAATAAGAATTAAAATCGCTATAGAAACAAGCGATGATATGGCAGAAAACAATCTGCTCTGCTCGCGGTAATATCTAAATTGTACCGTTTTAGTTTAATTTATTGATAATGTTTAAATTCTTTCTTAACTATTTTGTAATATATTGAATAATTTCATTTAATTAAATTGTTAATACTGTATCAAATAAACAATTAAGTAAATCATGTGTTCCTTCCCACGTCGTCTGTGTCATCTAAATCATCATTATTTAGAACGTAAGTAATTAACATCGCTCAACTCATCCAAGCCCCGTGATACTTATAACTAGAGCGCGGAATTATAAGAATTTATTTTTAAAATATATAGGAACATGTCTGTAAATAGCATCTAAAATATAGAAAAAAGCAAAAAATACTCGAAAACACAAAAAGGCATAAAACGTATAAAAATTGTAAATCACTAAAAACTGATACATACATTAATTCATTTATAAATTTTATTTGTTTGTTTCAAAGAAAAATAATTAATCAATAATTTATCAATCAGACTTGACGTTCCATGTCTCATTTATTATGAAATCATGCATATAATTTCCTTGTCACATAATGGATATTTTGTAGAATATCAAACCCTTTATTCTTTCTTAAAACACTTTCGAACTTTTTATTGATTATGTCTCGAACTTGTCCTCTAACATCTTTTACCATTTTCTGGAAATCTAAATTTAATTTCACAATATCGTTATATTTTGTTATTTCAAATGTTCTATATAGTGGTTGACAAAAGCATAATTTGCTTGAAGGTAGCTAAATTTTGTCTACATTATTACTTTTAAAATATGATGTCGTTGTATAATCTATATCGCAGTAGAGCTCTAAATACATAGGTATTCGCACCCGCTATTTTGGATCTTTATGACAGCCGTAGTATATAACAACACAAGGTTGTTACAGTACCTTTTAGTAAGTATTTGTATAAAAATAATGTAATAACAACGAATTTGTAGCACTAGCAAATATTGACAATTCTTGGCAAGAAAGATATTTCTAAGCTTTGTAGCCTACTGAAAAATAACTAAAAAAATAGATTTATTTAAATTTCAAATGCATTTTTCTCAATATTTTTGTTATGTTAGGGTATAAAATAAATACATGATTGAATTCTCTTCCCTAATCGGATGTCCCCCTTGGCCCTCTATAAAATTGTCTTATATCATTTTATTGTATCTTTAATAATATAGAAATTATTTGACGTAGCTCGTTTAGCTGTTATACCCTGTATATGTTGTGAAATGGCATGCAGAGATAACCCCCTTTTTAATTTTTAAAATTCTTTAATTAATATTTCACATTTCATAATATTCTTACTTCATTATACTCTATTCAACTCAAATTTTAATTTGAAATAAAAAATTTCTTGAAAATACGTCCTGTTGGAAAACCCCAATAAAGAGTACTATTATATTTGATAATTGTGATGTGTAGCCAATTTAGTACAAGTGTTTGTTTTTATTTAGTAAAACTGCATTGTTTTATAAGTTATAAATATCATAATTATTTAAATTTTCTACAATATTTTGTTATCGCTGTGGTTCACTACGGAACAGCGCGAAGTGAAGTGTTATCACTACACATTCCGGTAAGATAAGATTTTCTGTGTATGTTTGCTGGAAAAATACAACTTCTGATTTATTGTAAATTTTATAATTTTTTCTGATTTTTATTTAATCAATATTTTTATTCTATTGTAATATTAATTTGGCTTGATTAGGTTATTAAATATATTTCTTATTATTTTTATTTTTTGGTTTAAAGAAAGAGTTTGTAATTTGAGTATCTATTAAAACTTTTAAATATTGTTTTTGTGGCACTATAAATGGAAGATCCCTTTTAGTAGCTTTCAAATTCACTGAATCTCCTTCTTCTATAGTTTGTAAATTTGTATTTAACTTTTCTCTTGGATATTCTCCTATGAGTTGTAATTACATTTGATATCCGAGGTGATGTCCATTATGAAAATGGTTTGCGGTGCACTTTGATTCAAGACGGTTTGTGTTCGCTAGTGCATATGCATATATCACATAATCACCCTATTTAACCATTATCAGACTATAGAATATATAATGCAATTAATAACTTCAAATTGTGCTTTAAAATTTATACGGAATTTTTATTTGGCTCATATAAATTGCATGCTTTTATAGAGTAATAATTGTTCTCATAAGATTATAATGTAAAAACACGCTTCTTAAAAGCGATTCCATTATTAAAGTGCATTCGTATATGAGTCTTTATATTTGACATGTATATATATATAACAGAATTGGTAAATATTCCATAAAATGTATTGTTAATAATTTTACACCAATCTAATAACAATTAATTTTCTTTTGTTATATTTAATTGGCATTTAGCGAAATATATTTACAATGATTTATATTATTAAACAACATATTTAAACAAACGTATTATGATTATAATACATTTGTGCTACATTCATAGGGAAAACTAGACCAAGAATGTTAGTATTTAACAGTCTTCAGAGTGTGGTCCAAGACCGAATTTTTAGTATGAATATGATTATTTAATCAATGAAGCCAGGGAGCATCTAGAGATTTTACATGAATACACGACTTTGGAGCATAAGTACCGACTTCTGTATGTACAGGAACATACAATTTTCGGTAAAAAAATTTCGCGTAAAATGGTGCTTAAATCAAATTTGAATTCATATTTACATTTTATGTAGGTGGCTTGAGTTTACATCACAGCCGTACAGAATTGGGGTGGTTTAGATCATTAATTAATGACTGAGTTACCGAACACGGGGTTATGACTGTTATTTGAAACCTTCTTGTTTAAAATAATTAGGAAAGCAGGAAATTCCGATTTCACATGTTAAATTCCTATGTTCGAGTGTTTGAGTCACCATCCTGTATGTATAGTACTTTGAAAATGACACACACATAATTGTTTTTTATTTTTTGTGACAAATTAGTGTTAGGTGTTGGCCTTGCTTTAAGAATTTTTTTTAACATATATCACGTCTGCTAAATGTAAATTTCAATAAATAAGTAATAGAATTGAATAAGTTATAATTACATTCTCACTGGTAAAAGTTAGGTCTGAAATATATATTAAAAGCATAGATATAGAACTATAGATATATTTTTCCTGCAAACCAAAAATTGAGTTATAATTTTAAATTCATTGTGAATTGTATTAAAATTTCTTTCTTAATTAATATATGCAACCGTATAATTGATAAAATAACTATACACTTAAAATTTGATTTTCTGTAGAAAATTTATAAGTTCCAAATTGTTCAATAAATATATTATTATAAGGTAAATAAAGTTTTTTTAACGCTGAAATGCCTTAAATGATACCTATATAGAAATATACTTAATTCATTTTTTGTAAATATTATAAACTTTATTAAATTATAGTACACGTATTCTGCGAACAAACACAACTTGTGAAAGATTATTCCATGCTTTTAGGAGAATAAAAAACTGGATGAGAACTATTATGACACAAAATCTCGTTATTAATTTGGTAGTATTAAATACAGCAAATAAACTTTTAAAAATATTAATACAAGTATTGTAATCGCGAAAAATTTCAGTTTTTAACTTTCTACGGAAAAATTTATTTTGACTATCCCTGAATCCATTTTGACTAGTTTCGATATAATGTCCATACGGACGTACATACGTTATAAAATCTAGTTTGTACACCTTCCTTTTTCATTGCAATTGGCAGTGCCTAGAAGGCACATTGCTCGTAGTATTTTTTCTTTAATTTTTCCCCGTAGAATGTTGAAATTTTATTTATGTAGTTTCTATAAAACATCTAGTTATGCACCTCCATTTTTTGTTCCAATCGGCCTTTTTAAAGGGCAGTTTTTTTTGGCAGAAACTAAATAAAAATAACAATTTAGTTGGCTTTCAAGTTTTGTAGGAAACATTTGATAATAAATTGACATTGAAAGCCGTCAGAATATATGTCGTAAGAAATATGTATGAAATAATTTTAAACAATATCTCTTTCTTTAAAAATTTTTGAGCAATTAATAGTTATTTATGGTACAAGTGGGTTATATTACATATAAGTCACTAGAGAAATATATTAGCCCACGAGGCCGAAAGGCCGAGTGCGGTACTTTTCTCAAGTGACTTATATGTAATTAACCTACGTGTGCCATACAACATTTTAACTAACACCTTTTTAAATGTATTTAAAAATGTTTAAATTTGACATTTGAAATTGACATTTGAAAAAAAATAATTCGGAAATAGTTATTTGTATATCAAGTGCTGAAAGTCTATCTTTGTCGAACCAAAACGAAAGTTGCAGCCTGAGCGAAGCGAAGGTTGCAATCGTTTGTGTTCGACAAAGGACTTTCAACACGTGTTATACACACTATTTTTTCTACTCCTGCAAGATAAAAAGTAAGGAAATAAAAAAATATTTTTTAAACATAATTTGACATTTATTGCAAATTTTGTATTTGTGATGCGCAAGTGATGCGTATCCATGGCAGCAATAATGCAACAAACATTTATTAGTGCTGCAAAGAGTCACTTTCAACATGGGAAACAAACCAGAAAATTGTATTTTTAAAGCAGGAGTAGAAAAAGATCATGAACTCGCGAATGGTTACTATATTAACCAAACAATAAAACCAATAAACAACATAAATAAATCAAAATATTTATTATGTATATTTCTGGTATTTTGTGAAAATGAATAAAGTGCAAGAAGCTATTTTTATTCCGAAAGAAATCAAGCAACAAGCTGAAGCTGCATGTATGGACTTATTGCCAAAAAATCTAAAGATAGTTACAATAAAAAATATCATTTATTTGAAGAATGGAGAACAGCGTAACGTGTAAGAGGCATTAACGAAGAGGTAGTACTGGCTTATTTTTACAATCAGAGAAATAAAATAGCACCTTCTTCAATGTGGACTAAATATTCGATGTTGAGAAGTACATTGAAATTTTAAAAAAACATTGACGTATCCAGATATTGAAAATTAATTTCTTATCAGAAGAGCGAAGCACGCACTCATAAGCTTAAGAAGGCGAAAATCTTAGAACGGGAACATATAGAAAGGTTGCTGACAGACGCACCTGACAGTAAATTTACTTTTATTTACTCGTATAAGAATTTATTTGATTTGCATTTTATAGGTCGCATTAATAATGGGAATATCTGGTGCTTGTCGTTGTGACGAAATAACAAAATTAACAGTTGGCGATATAGAGGATAAAGGATCATATTTATATATTTCAATATCAGACACGAAGACAAATGTGTCAAGAAAATTTACAATTATTGAAGAAGGGTACTGAATCAACGTTCTCGACTTGTGCAGAAAATATATGGCTCTAAGACCTAAAATAATTCCACATCGTAGATTTTTTCTTAAATATAAAAAAGAAAAATGCACGATTCAACTAGTTGGAATTAATACTATTTCCTAAATACCACAAGAAATTGCTTCTAAATAAATGTTTTATATTTAACTCACGAGTGGGCTAAAATAATTAGCCCACTAGTGAGTTATAACCTACTTTATTTATCTAAAATCATCATAGTTATAAGGCTATTATTAGGAGGTGTTGGATAATAGTATATTATTTAACAAGATTAATATGTAGGCTATATTACACAAGGATGTAATTAAAAATACGAGCGGTAGCGAGTATTTTTAATCATCCGCGTGTAATATAGCCATATTATGCGAGTATTAAAATGTTATATGTTACATTACATGCTCTATTTATTACAGAAAAGTGTAGCGTGTAATATAACTTTTCATATTACACTTGTGTAATATGAGTAGTATATTATATGTAGTATCACACGTATAATGTACCCATATTTCAATAGTTGTAGATAATAGTATATTATTTAACAAGCATAATATGTAGGCTATATTACACGAGGATGTAATTAAAAATACGAGCGGTAGCGAGTATTTTTAATCATCCGCGTGTAATGTAGCCATATTATGCGAGTCAAATACTATACTTAATCTACAACTATCAGGCATATAAAAAATCTGATATAATTTGTTAAATATTCAGTTATGTGTGAGTAGTTCATATATAGCTTAACAGATGGAGCCACAGTAGCACTTAAATGTCAAAATAACTATTCAAATTGTATTTATTATACTTTTATAATCATTTATATTGATATTTATGATAAAAAATATATTATTAATAAATTAACAGTTTATTAAAATGTTATATGTTACATTACATGCTCTATTTATTACAGAAAAGTGTAGCGTGTAATATAACTTTTCATATTACACTTGTGTAATATGAGTAGTATATTATATGTAGTATCACACGTATAATGTACCCATATTTCAATAGTTGTAGATAAAATAATTTTTTCTACAACTGTCAAAAAATGTTAATATTTTTATTTTAATAATAATGTATAAAATAGGCGATTTTTTTCTCAGTTTTTAGGTTACCTTAACACTGTGCGCGAAGTATCTGGGAAAACGTTTTTTCACGGTTTTGTAAAATGTTTTTTGACGGTAATAGAAAACATTTCTTCTTTCAATTTATATAAGTAAATAAAATATTATAATTAATGATGCAAGTTAGTTTGCTTGACTTTTTTGATTTGGCAAGCCTTGTCAAAAAAGTGACATCTCACGCACTAAAAACACGAACTTTGCGCACTTAATACAAAAATAACTATTGTGTAATGCAGTAAGTAATAGTGACATTTAAAAAAAATTTTCAAAATATGATCCATTTCGATGGGAAGTTCGAAGATATGAAACGAATGGAAGTTGAAGAATAATTAACTGTAGAATGGTCTCAATTTCAAGTAAAATAAATTTAAACGAACAACCCTTCTCCTGTATACAAGCTGTTTACCTTTATTTTTAATACTTTAGTATTTTTTAACGTGAAATATGAGATTTATCATATCCCTGGTTACGATTTGATATTTGATTGACAACAATGTATATTTGTTTGTCTGATTTAAAAAGAAACATAGGGAACGAATTTCACATTTGCTTTTGTCGTTATAAAATTTTTTGAGAGTCCTACATCATGTGTAACAATAATTTTAAGAATAATTAAAAACAATTGCTCAAATATGATGATATATAATTCAAAAGTTTTCTAGTAAATTGAGTCATTGTTTAGCAGTTAATGGATGGATTTTTGATTTACTGTAATTATTGTATAATTGTTCCTTATTATCTTTAATTACTTGTTTGTTAATTGGTTTATTAGTTCTTTAGTTTGTATTTTCTTTCAATATTAAAATTTAATGATCTTCACTTCCTATGTTTCATTTTAAAAGAGACAAGCAAATACATTGCTGTCTGTCAAATATCAAGTCGTAACCATGGATATGTCAAATTCGTATGTATGACTTGTGTTCAAAAAATTAAAAAAAAACAATAAATAATAGAAATGTATATTTTTTATACGCTTCATTACTAAAATTAGATAAATAAAATTATTTGCCATTCTAATGGATTGTAAATTAGTGAAGGCTGTGACCAAGCATTATTGTTCCCATCACATGTCCTCATTGATAATAACACGTAAATATATTTTACAGATATTTGGCAAACCACAGACAAACAACATTTCATTACAAATTGCCATAGTAATGATAAATAGATATGATTATATTGGAGAAAATATTTTGGAGTTGTGGTCGCATAGTGAAGCAAATAGGATAACCGCAGCCGGGGAGCGATAGCAGCAGCGCGGTGTTTGTAGTGAGGGGGATAAAAGATCCGGCCAACTAGGTGTCTGGAGACCGCGCCCTTCCTGCAAACCCTACACAGGTGGGCTGAATAACAGGACTTACGGATTGCGAGGTGCGAGACCACAACTGTAACTTCTATACCGGATTTTCCAGTGGACACGCACTGTCTCTTGATTCAAGGTAAAATACTTAAGCAAGACACAGAACAGCCGCAATAGAGACATCTCTCTCTCTCTATTTTGCTACAAATCTACATTACAATGTAACCGAGCACGGATATGTGTAGGCGTCATCGTCTTGTGTTACATTGACATTCTCCACTGCTGGTATGCTAATGTGTTGGTACAATAAATGTGATTGAAATAATTTCGAATATAATAACCTAAAAATATTACAAATATCATATTTAATGTATTTACAAGTATTTTGGTTAAAGGGAAATCAAATCTCAATACTGGAGGATAATTGTACGTTCAATGTTCCTCGATTATATAAATTGCCTTGGGTGGTAATCGTCTTAGTTAAACCAGACTTTTCAATGACTACAATGGATATTTTAACATGCAGAAAATAACTTGACAATTCTTTGATGTTACACCATAGAAATATTTGTGCAGTAAAAAAACATTCTTCAATCTGTTCGGTAAATAGTAATAAGCTAGAAAACAGGTACTGCCGCTATCCAGGCAGTGGCTTAACTAGAATACAGAATATAAATCTTTAAGTCTGTGTAAACGACACAGATTTATTTATTACTTTCGAAATACTAAAACTGGCCTGTCTGAGGGGGTAGGAAGCCCCTCAAATTTAAATCTTACTTCGCAACGTGAGGAATCCCACAAGGATTCAATCTAGGCCCTTTATTATTTCTCCTGTTTATTAATGACATCGTTGATTCAGTCAAAATACTACTACAGGTATTAATGTATGCAAATGATTTAAAGATTTTCAGAACCATAAACTCAATTCACGACTGCACCCTTTTACAAAATGATATCGAAAATCTTTTAACTTTGTGTCAGACCTCTAATTTTTTTTTCAATTTTTTAAGTGCCAAATAATGAGCTATCTTGTCAAAAAATTTGTTTACACTTATCAGTATACGATGGAAGGCAATACTTTGGAACGTATAACACAGTTTAAAGCCCTTGGTGTTATTTTTAATGATAAACTGCCGATCAGTGACCACATTAATTATATTATTAAATCTTCCTACAAAAGTCTAGGGTTCATTATACGAAATAATAGCTCATTCAAAAGAATCTGTTCATTAAAATAATAATAATAATAATAATGATAATAACTTTATTGATCTTTGTCTACGGCGGGGTTCAGCCAAAGGCTGTTTTTCAACCCAACCAGTACAAACAATATACATATACATATACAATACAATATAAATGACATATGAACGTCGCAATACATGATAACAATTTTGAGAATTGTAATTGTAATATATTTAATTTGTACTTTAGAGCAGTAAACATAATAGTCATATTATGCTGACATAGTACTAAGTAATGCTAATTAGTCTACAGTTTTTTTCACAATTTTTTTAAAAGAGTTTACAGATAGAGATTTTTTTCTTCCGGAATAGCGTTATACAGCTTAGGTGCTAAGTAAGAAAAGGAA
The DNA here is from genome assembly GCA_035578165.1 of Stenolophus ochropezus. Classification (NCBI taxonomy): domain Eukaryota; kingdom Metazoa; phylum Arthropoda; class Insecta; order Coleoptera; family Carabidae; genus Stenolophus; species Stenolophus ochropezus. Next base: position 15,902,140 of record JAQOWZ010000019.1, on the reverse strand, counting down.
CTTTTAAATTTATTTTTTCTAAAGGATGGTATAATATATAAACAACGTATACGTAAACTATAGTTATATTTTTTGGCAAATAATTTGTCAAACAAATAAGATGGAGTACGAGTGACGATAACTTTATGTATTAATGAAAGAAAGTTTTTTTGTTCTAGTATCTATATCATCCATTTCTGCTTGTTCTCTATATGTTGAAAAGTGGTTATATTTTCGCACACCACATACATATCTCAGACAAGAGTTTTGGAGAACATGTATACGGTTTTTATCGGTTTGGGTTAAATTATGTATGTACGCACATAAACAGTAGTCAAATAGAGGTAGAATTAATGAATTTACTCAGCTTAATTTTACATCGGGGTTCAGAATATCACGAAATTGATACAAGTGTTTCAATTTTATAACAGCAGCCTTCAATTTGAATTGAAGATATAAGCGAAAACTTAAATCAGGAAAGATGGGGAGTGATGTGAAAAATCACCACAGTCTTATTCACACAGTTCTTTTATTTTGAAAATGCGACCGGTTTCGGTTACTTCGTAACCATTATCAAGCGGTGCGACTACAAAAAGTATTCAAAAATTAGAAAAAACATCATTTAAAAGGTCATTATCAAAGTCAAAATTATAATTATATATAACAAAAAATTTTAAAAAGAAACTACATATATATGTAAAAATAAAAAAAAAAATTTATTAAAGACAAACGTTTAATATTAACAAAATAAAATGAGTACTAATTAATGTCTAACAAAAAAAATTTTTTGTGAGTACTTACACTGTAAAACTACAGAATTGGATCACTACTGCCTTTACGGAGGAAACCAAACATTGAAACCAAAGAACCCATCAATGTTTAATAAAATAAATAATTTTTAAAAAATCATAAAAATGCAAAAATTGAAATAAAATTTTACACAGGTATCGAACAGCTGTGAGGTCAACGACACTGTACGAAGACAAGAGTCAAATGCAGAAATTTGCTAAAACTCGCAAGCTAAATTAAAGCAATATGTATAAAATTGAAACACTTGTATCAATTTCGTGATATTCTGAACCCCGATGTAAAATTAAGCTGAGTAAATTCATTAATTCTACCTCTATTTGACTACTGTTTATGTGCGTACATACATAATTTAACCCAAACCGATAAAAACCGCATACATGTTCTCCAAAACTCTTGTCTGAGATATGTATGTGGTGTGCGAAAATATAACCACTTTTCAACATATAGAGAACAAGCAGAAATGGATGATATAGATACTAGAACAAAAAAACTTTCTTTCATTAATACATAAAGTTATCGTCACTCGTACTCCATCTTATTTGTTTGACAAATTATTTGCCAAAAAATATAACTATAGTTTACGTATACGTTGTTTATATATTATACCATCCTTTAGAAAAAATAAATTTAAAAGTTCCTTTTCTTACTTAGCACCTAAGCTGTATAACGCTATTCCGGAAGAAAAAAATCTCTATCTGTAAACTCTTTTAAAAAAATTGTGAAAAAAACTGTAGACTAATTAGCATTACTTAGTACTATGTCAGCATAATATCACTCCCCATCTTTCCTATTATATTTTCACACTTGGGTGTACACCAATATCATGAAAACTTAAATCAGTTACATCACCATCCAAAGCCGAATCCTGCATAGGTTGCAGATCTCACGCCGCAACCCTACACTACTTTATACAAATATTATATAAGCATGTTAAACTTTGTTTTTAGTCGGTCTTGTTGTATTTACTTAGAATTGTAGCATCTAACAGATGCATTTGTAATAAATAAATTTTTTAAAAAAACTCAACGGCAATCTTTGAAATTATAAGTAATCTTTATCTAAAATCACTCCTAAGCTTTTGCATTTTTGTTTAGGCTCTAAATGTATACCATCAAGTATTATGTCAAGAGTAGAAGTAATAAAATTACCAATTACTAATAATGTAGACTTATCCGGATTTATTTTTAAGCCATTATTTTTACCCATGTGACTAACTCATTAAGATCACAGTTAATTTTATTTTGTGAAGTAGACATTTCTGATGGATCTCCTGAAGCTAAAATTTGAGTATCGTCTGTGTACGAATGAACATCACAGTAATGTAGAAATGAGGGTAAGTCAGCTACATAAATTAAAAAAAAATAATGGTCCCATAATAGATCCTTGCTATACTCCTCGTTGTAAGTGGAACGCAGAAGAATTTGTTGTTTCCGACTTGTGAGTCATAATGACACAAAATTGTCTTTGAGTCATCAAAATTTTTTTAAATCAAATTTAAAATATTTATCAAGCAGGTGTTGGTACTGTATCCAGATCTAAATCCTGATTGTTGATATGGAAGAATATTATTCTCTGATATGTACTGTGCGACTTGTTCACAGCAGATTTTCTCCAGAATCTTTGAAAAAGTTGGCAGAATACTTATAGGTCTTAGATCATTGAATGTAGAGGAGTTATTGTTTTTAGCAATAAGAGTTACTATTGCGAATTTCCATATGTCTGGTACAGCTCCTGTTAATAAAGAGGTATTTATAATGTTAGTAATATAAGGTAGTATTACTGGTAATATTATGGGAATCATTTTTCGTGAAATTCCGTCAACTCCAATTGCATTAGATTTTAAATTGTAAATAACTGATTCTATTTTATTACTGCTCAAAGTATGGAAGTAGAAATATTCGGTATTTTCATCTGTAAACTCATTACTATTGTAAAATTGTTTGGTATCGTTATTTATACTTATTATACCAATTTTATTTAGAAGATCCTGTCCATAATCATGCGGTTTAAAAAGGGTATCATTAATATTATTTTAATTTTTCTTATTTACACCCATCTGTTTCAAATTGTACCAGAGTTTATTAGAATTTTTGATATTGTTGTTTATATTATAATTTAAATAAACTTGCTTTTCTCGTCTGATTGCGGCTGTTGTGAAATTTCTCAATTGTTTGTAATATTCAAATTTGGCTGTAGTTCTATACTTTTATTACGCTTTCTCTGCATAATTTTAATAACTGGAGTAATCCATGGAGTAAACTGTTTTTTGGTAGAAATAGTTTTTACTGGAGCATGTTATTAAATAAAACATTTATTTTTTCATTTATAAATTCAACTTTGTCATTAATATTATCTAAATAAATAAAATTATCCCAGTTTAATTCGTGGCAGTCAGTATAGAAATATTCTAAATTAGATATTAGTGTTTTGGGGAAATTAATTAGTACTTTGCCATGAATAGTTTCTGAATTAATTCAGATATTTTTGTCAGATAAAATCATTACATCAACCAATGATTTTGAAAAAGGCCTTGTGTATTTAGTAATTAATTGATGCATGTTACTAGCAGATAATAAATCTTTAAAAAATACTGTTTTGTAATCATATGATAACATGTTTACATTAATATCACCTGTACAGATCAAATAATCACAATTTAAAATGAATTCTGTAAATAAAGATTCCAGTACAAAAAGTTCCCAATAGTATTGTGAATGAGGGTTATACACAACACCAAAACAAATTTTAATATTCTCTAAAGTACGTAGTATCCACATATGCTCAATATTATTATTAGCAACAAACGTAGTATCTAATACTATAAAATTAATACTGTTACGTACATAGAATGCTACTCCCCCACTTATAGTATGTGTTTCTATCTAAAGATATTAAATTGTAATTGCTAATATTGAATAAATGACTTGGTGAGCTTTCACTAATCCAGGTTTCCGTGTCAGCAATAATATTAAAATTATGTTCATGTACGAATTCTTCAAATTTTAGAAAGCAGGAGTTAATAGATCGAATCTTTATATGACTAAAGTAAAATTTGTGTCATATAAATCTATGATTTGCTGGTACAATCGACAATGTTTAATATTTATAAGAAAAAATAATTAAATGGTTAAAGAAATGACAATCAATCAAGGACAAGACTAGAGATGAATGACATGAGGCGTGTTCTGGCTTAAGTAATTAAACTAAGAAAGTTACAGTGATTTGCAAAATGTTTTATTTGATTTTTTATAAATGTGCGTATTATTATTAATATATAACCAGAGATTTTTAATAAGGACAAAAAATAAAAAAAGTACTTAGTGTGCAATTTTTCCCAGATCTTCCTCGCTAATAATATAAATTTTATGTGGCTTACCACTCTGATTTTTGTTAATAATAATTCGCCCATCAAAAGTCCATACATTTTTGTAGGAAAACTTTTCGAGTGCAGCTTTCAGGAGTGCCAGTCTAAGTGCCGTGAGGTCTTCTCTAATGGTTATTCCGGAGTTCTTTAACTGTTTCTTTGCACTGAACACTTTTTGGCGGGACCTGTAGCTCACGAATTTAACAATCACCGGATGATTTTTATTTGGCATTGGCTTCCCTGCTCTGTGACAACGATAAATATCATGTATCGTGATATCCACATTTAATTTATCCTGAAATAATTTCAGTACACTGTCATCCACATTTTCGTTTTTATTTTCAAGAAGATCGAATATTCTTAAATTGTTACGCCGCGTGTATTGTTCAAGATCGTCCATTTTTTTATTATGGGTTATACTAGATTGCTTCAGTTTTTTATTTTCTTGTTTGAGCACTGTAATTTCTTCTTGTAGCACTTTCAAATTTTTTCAAACACACTTTGCAGAGCACTGATCACTTGACTCCATATCAGTTTTACAAAGTCTTTATTCTCTCCAAGTTTGGAAAGTGATGCACTGATCAACTTCAAAAAATTTTAAACCTGTCGTTCAATTTCCATGACACCTAGTGAAAATTGCTTGAATATTGTAAAAATTATTTATTATTTTTTAAATATATAAGGGCATTTGGCCAATTCTTTTTGCCTCATTAGATGCGTTTTTAGTTCTAAACAAATACATAACTCAGTTTGTTCTAAAATTAATAGGTAATAAACGATATATCGGGAAATGAAAAAAGTAACATTGAATTTCCTATGTTCAGAAATTGAAGTAGACACTCGGTATATAACAATGACACAGCCCACCAAGATTTTCCGGTGCCCGCTGCGTGGCCCACCTAATATTTTCCCTCTAGTTCCGCCACTGCAGAAATTATTGTAGTATCTTCGTGAGTCAACATTTTGATTTTACGCTGCACTTTTTCAATAATTTTTGAAAAGATATTATAATCTTTGCCAGAACACTCTTAACACGTCTAACTCTGACGACCGTTTATTTTCAAATATTATATTATGCATTTGTTAGGTCGAGGTTGGAATACTGTTTCCAGGTTTGGAATTCAATATATTCTAAGTATATCCTTGGTCCGAAATATATTCAAAGAAAAATTTTAAAATATTGTTATTTCAAATCCTGCGGACAATATCCTAATTTCGATTATGAATATGAATTATTACGGGAAATGGACATTCTGAGTTTAAACTCGCGCCGAAAACTACAAAAGTTGCCTCTACCTTTATAAAGTAATTAATGGTATACTAGAAGATCCTATTTCTCTAGGTCTGATAACAAAAAATGATCCACGAATAACATGTAGAAAAAAATTGCCTTTTAAATGTAATCCTGCGACGACCAGTTATGAATTAAAATCTCCGTTGAGGCAGCTTTGTAACAATTTCAATAATTTGGTGTATAACAGCAAAACTACCGTTTATATCTTCAGTGACTCGTTTAACAAATATAAAAAAATAATCTTTAATCTCTTATCTATAGATGCTTGTTAAAATATTTAATAATTTATATATTAGATATTACCATTATTTTGTTATTTATTTTTAAGCCATCTATGGAGTTTATAATTATACCACAGAATAGGTTTATACAGAAGCGACAGTAAGACAGAGAAACGAAAATTAGAGAGAGATGGACACTGTGCATAAATTTAAAGGGCTCAGTGTTTAAAATAGGAAAGCTCCCTCACATCCTAGAGAGAGATAGGGAAAGAGCACAAATTTAAAGGTCTACACAATGCTTCAAGATTATAGAACTGGAAAGAGGGATATGAAAGGTACCGGCACGGAGTGTTGCTTCTGTATGTAACTACTCTGTGTTTATAGCTTGATCTTTCTGTGGGAAGATTTCTTTGCGAGTTATGTCCAAAAATGTTTTAATTACGTTGGTGTTTTGACTTACATGGTCGGTAGTTAGTAGTTGTGTAGACATAGTTAGGATGGCGCCCCTGTACTCAGCGGTGCTTGTTTTATTATTTATTCTATTTATTGAAAGGTGTTGTTAGTGTATCCCAATCAAGGCTTGTGGCATTTATATTATTTAGTAAACGAAGTTAAGGATTGTGAAGGGGCTAATGAGAGCGTGGGTTTGAATTTTATAGACTGAGCTCTACCTTTGTTTTGACGTCTATCTCTTCTGTTGGCTGAACTCAATTTTGGTTTAGTTTTGGTGCACTTTTATTGTAGCTAATTTTACACGTGATTAACACTTGAAAAGTTTAAACAAGAATGCTACCTAATTTTAAAAGTGCCTAACTTAGAAACCGTGGCCCTCACAATTTTTTCAACAATTTTTCTGTAATGTAGAAGGTCGAGTTGGTGGCACATCAATCTTATTGTGAAAAATTACAATATTTAATTTCTCGCCTTTTTACGAAAATCTACTTACATTTAACAAGTGCTTAACTTGAAACCTATGGTCCTGGGGATTTTTTCACAAATTTTTCCGTAATACAGAGAATTGAATTAGTGGGAGTACATACTTTTTGTAAAAAATAGAATACTATATATTTCGGCTTATTACTAAAATCTTCCTACCTTTAAACATGCCTAACTCGAAAACAACGACCCCCGGATTTTTTTTTCATTATTCCCATAATATAGAGGCTGGAATCAGTAAGACTACATACTTTTCGTAAAAAATTAGAACATTTAATTTTTCTCCTTTTTACAATAATCTTTCTAGTTTTTTACCAAAACCTACCTACTTTACCTTACTCGAAAACTGCGACTGGGAGAATTTTTTCACTAATTTTCTCGTAATACAGAGGCTCAAATTAGTGGAACTACATACATTTCATAAAAAATTATAAAATTTAATTTTATCGCGTTTTTACGATAACAAACCTAATTTTAAAAAAGCCTAACTTAAAATTTATTTCCATAGGAATTTTTTCACAAATTTTTAAGTAATGCAGAGGGTCGAATTAGTGGGAGTACATTTCATTTCATGGTGGCTTAACACTCCTTTTGGAGTTGCGCCGCTTTAATAAAGCTTTTTTGATCATTTTTTGAGGGGATCACTCTCCATTTCTCTATTATTTTCCTCCATATTTTCCTATCTGTTGTCTTTTCCTTCCAATTAGTGATTGCCGCTAATCTCAAGTCTTCTTCTACTTCTTTTATCCACGTTGATGTTGGTATTCCTCTCCTTCTTTTATTCCCTGGATTCCATTGTAATATAGCCTTTATTGGATCTTGTTCTTCTGCTCTCCATACGTGTTCTAGCCATTTTATCCTTCGTTGTTTGATTTTTTTTATAATATCTTCTCCTTTTAATTCTTGTTCAAGTTCATGGTTCATTCTCACTCTATATTTATGTCCTGACATTTTTTTTTGGTCCTAATATATTTCTTAATAATTTTTTTCCTGTTATTCTTAGTTTTTTTTCTTCTTGTTGTTGTTTCTGCAGCATACATTATGATTGGACTTGTTATTATATTATAAATTCTCATTTTTATTGTTTTTAATTTCATTTTGCTTTTTAGTAGTTTTTTGTTTGCGTAAAATGCTTTATTTGTCGTTGTTATTTTATCTCTTATACCTAACTCTCTCTCCCCATTTTTCTATTTTCTCGAAATTAAATTGATATAATTTGATATTCTTCTCGTTTATTTTTCTTCCTATTATCATTACTTTTGTCTTTTCTTCAGTTATTTTTAATCCTATTGCTTTTTCTTCTTTTATTATTTCTTCTAGAATCTTTTTCATTATTTGTCTGCTCTTTGTTATGATTGCTAGATCGTCAGCATACGCTACGATTTGTCCTCCTGCTGATCTAAGTGTCCCTTTCTTTATGTTTCTCATTACGTATTCTAATACTAAGTTAAATAATAGAGCGGATAGTGCATCTCCCTGACTTACTCATTTATTGATTGTTATCTCTTCTGTTTCACCTTTTTGCGTTTTAATATTCGTTGTGATTCTTCTCATTGTCATTATTATCAATCTTTTCAATTTTCCTGGGATTTTTAGTTCATTTAAGGCCATCATTAATTTTTCTCTCTTGATTGAGTCAAACTCTTATTTGAAATCAATAAACAGTATCTCAATGTTAAGTTTATGGTCTATACTTTTTTTCAATTTTTTGTTTTACTACATGTACTGCATCTGCAGTTGATTTTCTTTTGACGAATCCATATTCATACTGTCCGATGATTTTTCTTGTATCGGTTGTTAATCTTTTCTGAATTAATGAGGTCATAATTTTGTACGTTGTGTTTAGAAGTGTGATTCCTCTATAATTTTTGCATAGGTGTTGGCCACATTTCTTATGGATTGTTATAATTTGTCCCTCTTCCCATTCCTTTGGCATTTTTTCATTCTGCCATATTGTTTTTATAAGTTCATATATATGATGTTGTATTGTTTCGCCTCCATATTTTATTATTTCTATGTTTATCTAGTCTTTTTCTGATGTTTTTCCATTTTTAGAGTTTTTTATTATTTCTTTTACTTCTTCGAGAGTGGGTTCTGTTAATTCTTTTTCATTTTCATCTTCCTCTTGCGTTTCATTTTTATTCTCTTGTTCCGTCTCGGTTAGCAGTTTTTTAAAATATTCTGTCCACACTTGGTTATACTACTCCTCATTTTCTGTTAGTCGACCGTTTTTATCTTTTATATTATATGTTTTAGATTTATAAGTTTTGTTTTGTTCATTGATAATTTTGAAGAATTTTTTGAGTGTATATTCAATCGTTCTTTCCGATATCTTTTATCTTATTATCTATCCATATTCTTTTCATTTTTTTAATAGTTCTGTTACATGTAACCCTCATTCTTTCATATTGTTCTTTATTTTCTTGTTTATTTGATTTTATAAATTTTAGTCTCATTTGCCTCTTTTCATCTACTAATTTTTTATTTCTTCATTGAACCAGTCTTTTTCAATTTTCATATCCTTTTTTTCATTTCCTAACCATATTTTAGCTGTTTCATTTATACATTGCTTAATTCGATTCCAGTTCTGCTCGACTTCTTGTGTTTCCATATTTGCCTGTTTAAATTTCTTTTCTAGTTCGTCGACGTATCTTTCTCTTGTTTCTTGAATATTCAATTTCTCTATGTTCCATCTAGCTCTTGTTCTCTTTCTTGTCTACCTTTTAGCTTTGTTTCTTAGAGAGGTTACTAGTAAGTAATGGACTGAATCTGCGTTTGTTCCTCCATAAGTTCTTACATCTAATATCGATTATTGTTTTCTTTCTGTTACTAATATATTATTTGTGATTGAGTATATTATTGCTAGATCACATAATCTTTAGCCATTATTATTTGTTTCTTCATGTATGGTTTGCTTTCCAGGAAATTAATTTAAATATTCTTCCTTTCCTACTTGAGCATTAAAATCCCCCATCACAATGACAATGTCTTCTTTTGGTGTTTTCTCTATTTTTTCTTCTAATTTCTCTAAAATGCTTCTTTTTCATCGTCTTTCGCGTTTTCCGTTGGTGCATATATATTTATTATTGACAAATTAAAATGGGAGTTTTCTACTCTTATCTATGCTAATCGTTCGTTTATTGCTCTGAATTCTATTATTCTGTCTTGATAATCCTTTAGTACAAAAAAACCTTGTTTTTTTATGTCCTGAATATAACATCGTATATTGCTTTTTATTAATTAGTCCTTCTCCGCTCCATCTCGTCTCTTGTATTGCATCAATTTTGATTCTATATCTGTCTAGCTCTAATGCTATTTCGTGTATTTTTCCTGGTTTCAGCATTGTTCTTACATTCCAAGTTCTTATGTTAAAATTGTTTTTTTTTTGTATATTTTCTTATCTTGTTTTTACTACATTTCATAAATCTATTTATTCCCTTTCATTTCTCATGCTTTATCGTTGCAGCTATCATTATTGTCTAGTTTTATTAGTTTATTGAAATATTTTGATGTCCCGTTTTTTTTTTTATTTGGATTTATAGATACTTCAACGCCTATGGTTATAAGTATCTCTTTTACATTTATGTATAGGTATTGTTTAAATCATACTGTACATGTTTATAGCCTTAAGATATTTAATTACATTTTCAATATGGGTTCTGTCATTCTTCAGGGATTCTTCAAGTCTATTGGGGATGTTGAATTGTATTCTTTTGGACTGGTATTTAGGGCATTCCGTTATCCGATGGTCGGTTGTGATTTGGACGCTGCATACATTACACAGTTCAGGGTCTGTCCTTTTTAATATATATTCGTGAGAAAATTTTGTGTGGCCTATTCTTAATCGGGTAATGATTACTTGATCTTTTCTTGTGCCTATAAATGGCCATTGGTCCGTGTTGATTTTGATTCTTCTGAGCTTATTATTTGTTTGTTGTGCCCAGTTGTCTTGCCATGCTTTTTAATTTTCTCTTTTATTTGATTTTTGAGATCATATGTTTGAGTAGGATGTTTGAGTTTATCTGAGTTTTCATTGTCTTTAGCTGCTTCATCTGCTGTCTCGTTTCCACGGATTCCTACGTGTGCAGGGGTCCAAATGAAGACAATTTTTATGTTTAATTCCTTTTTAAGTCTATTTATTTCTTTCTTGATATTTTTAATTATTGCATTTCTTGGAAACATAGTCTGTATGCTTTGAAGTACGCTGAATGAATCGGTACATATTGCTAGTTTGGAGTGGGGTGTCTGGATGTTTTGAAGGCAGTGAAGGATTGCTATTGCTTCAGCTGTATAGATGCTGTCTTGGTTTGGCAATTTGAATTTTGTGATGTTTTTATTTTGTACTATTGCTGCTCCTGTTGTTGTTTCTGTTTTGGACCCGTCTGTATACACAAAAAGGTAGTCTTCATACTGACTGCAGATACGGTTAAAAGATGCCTTGTAGAAGGTGGGGTCTGTGCAGTCTTTGTTATATTGTGTCAGTTCTATATTAATATCTATTTCAGGATCAGTCCAAGGAGCATGGTTAAATGAGTGGTTGCTGTCTATTTCAGGTATGGTCAGGTCAAGTTCTGTTAAGATTTGGTGTATATATTTATGGAATAGTGTTGTCTGTTTGATATTTAGTTGGGAGTTTTTATTATAGAAGAGGGTTGCGTAGTTTGGATGTGTGGGATTGCTAGCGACATTAATAATGTACGACATAGTTAGCTGTTTTCGTCTATTTTGTAAAGGCATTTCTCCTGTTTCTATTAGAAGACTGTTTATTAGGCTGGTTCTGTATGCTCCCGTTATAATACGCAGTGCCGTGTTTTGTATTATGTTCAAGGTGTTTAAGTATGATTTTTTGGCTTGTGAGTATATAACGCTACCGTAGTCTAGTTTAGACCTGATTAGTGCTTTATATGTATTCATTAGAATATCTCTCTCTGCTCCCCAATCATGATGAGAAAGAATTTTTAATATATTCAATCTTTGGTATGTTTCTTTCTTCAGGAAGTTTAGATGTTCTTTCCAGTTTAGTTTATTATCAAGTCTCATTCCTAGGAATTTTATTGAGGTATTATATTTGATTTCTTGTCCGTTAATAAATAGCTTAGGCGGCAATGTTGTTCTACGGGATTTAGAGAGGTGGATAGCTTGGGTTTTTCTTATTGAAAATTTAAATCCCGTTCTTTTCCCCATGTTTCTAGGTTGTTTATTGTTAGCTGAATATCGGCTCTATCATGTAACTCATCGCTTATATTAATCGATGTAGCTTAATTTTAACTATCGACTACGTTTTAAGCGAGCATTGCTAAAATGCTTAATATATAACAAGTGTCGCTAAGACAATAGCTACACTTTAAATTTTACCGATGTCGATAACAAATAAGAGTGACGGTAGTAACAATTTAGGAAAAAATATGTTTGACAACAGTGTAAATTTGTACATATGCGATTGTTTTGACGTTTTTCTTGTCAAATTGATTGTAAAAAATAGGGTACAGTAACTCAAGTTAATGACATTTGGTTAGTTTTGTTCTGCCATCTATTGGTTGATTCCCAGAAGTTTAATAAAAATAATAAATTAGTTGGCTTTCAATTTTTATACAATACATTTGATTTTTTTGTAATAAATTGAGTACTTTAGTACGATTGACAAAAAAGACAACTGTCAGAATATACTTCTTGAGAAATAGGTAGCAAATAAGTGAAAACAGTTATCTATTTCTGTGCAAGTTTTTGAGCGATTAGATTTTGTGTAATGGAATAAAGTATAGTGACAAACATTTTAATAAAATTTTGTAAAAGATTTCGGAGAGAAATTGGAATATGCAAAACGAATGGAAGTTGAAGTGATGTCACATCTATTTTTTTTTATAGCTATAAGGTTTGTTTTTGTTATAAAGATATAAAATCGAACAGTTAGATATTTCTAAATGAATAATACGAAAGATAAAGACCGAAAATTTGTAGAAATTGTATACGCATGGAAATCAATGTCACCTTTTACTACAAAAATATGAATTTACTGGAACTATGCAATATTAGACTCAAAATTGAGAAAAGGGAAGAAGATAAGTTACATTTTGACATTTAAAATATGTCTTTAATATTTTAGAGACAGTTCGTACCTTGTCTTTAATTATTAACATATTAGCGAGTATTATTAGCTATGATCGCTTAAATATTTGATACAATGATACGATTTTAATACCAATGTCTTTAAAAACGTTTAACCACGTCGCTTAATATAAGCGATGTGTTACATGATAGAGCCGTATGACTTTTGATAGATTCTTTGTTTTTACCTTTGTAATATATAGCTAAGTCATCAGCAAATAGTGATGTTTGGACAGGCTGTGTTATATGTTCTGTTATTTTGTATACAGCGATAAGGAATAGGGTTACGCTTATTATGGAGCCTTGGGGGATACTATTATCTAATATTTTTTGTTCAGAAAACTGGTTTTTGAATTTTACCTTAATCTTACGATCTGTTAGGAAGTTTTTTAAAAAGTGCAGCATATTTCCTTCGACATTATATTCTTTTAAGGTTTTTAAGATATTGTATTTTCATGTTGTGTCGTAAGCTTTTTCTAAATCAAAAAATACTGCTATCATTTGTTGTTTGTTTCGAAAGGCTTTTTGAGCTTCCACGTTTATTTTTAGTAGTTGGTCTAGCGTTGAACGTCCTTGCCGAAAACCACATTGTTCTTTTGTGATGATATTGTTGGATTCTAAAAACCATTGAAGTCTTTTGTTTATTATTTTTTCTAAGACTTTACAAAGTGTATTTGATAAAGCTATTGGTCGGTATGATTTGGGGTCAAGCTTGTCTTTATTTGGTTTTAGGACTGGGATGATCGTACTTTCTGTCCATTTCTCCGGGAAGCAAAGTTCTTTCCATATTAAGTTGTAAATTTTTAGTAGGTGTTTTAAAGTTTCGTCTGGCAAATGTTTTATAATTTCAAATGGTATGTTATCAGGGCCTGGTGAACTATTCATTTTGGTTTCTTTGATTACGTTCTTCAGTTCTCTATATGTCAATTCGTTATTTATTGGATTTTCTACATCGTCATTTATATGTAATTCCGTTTGTTCGCTGGCTGTTTTGAATTCTAGGAATTGTGGGTCCAGGTTCTGGTTGCTCGAAATATCTTGGAAACTTTCTGCCATTGCATTTGCTATATCTGTTTCTGATGTTATTAAGGTATTGTTGACTTGTAGTGCTTTAGTGGCGTTTTGGTAAATATTGTTTTTGATTTTCCGTATCTTGTTCCAGACTTCTGTTATGGGAGTTTCTGATGTTAAAGAAGACACATAGTTCTTCCAGGATTTCTTTTTACTCTCCTTAATTATTCTTTTGGCGATTGCTCTTGTCTTTTTAACCATTATTAGGTTTTCTATGGTTCTACTTTTTTTTATACTTATAGAGAGCAGTTTTGTTTTCCCTTATTGCTTGTTTACATTCGTTATTCCACCAAGGGAACCTTTTTTTGTTGTTATTAGTGATTTTTCTTCCTATATGTTTTTCTGCAGTTTGGTTAATTTGGTTTATGAAGTTTTCAACAATTTCGTCTATACTTGTTGCAGGTATTTCTTTTATTGTTCCGTGCTTTTTTCTTATGTCAACAGTCGCCGGTGCAAAGATGTAAATTTTTTTAAGGTTTTTCAGCTTTTGAGGTTATCTAAATCATGATATCTTTGAATACTTCTTTTGAAAAGGATACGGTTTCCTACACAGAAATAACGTTTTCAGTTGTTCTCCGGGTCCTTATCTCTATTTGCTTCAACTTTCCTTTCAAAAACAATTCAATTTTACTAGTTTTTATCACTTTTTCATTTTACAGTCCATCAAACGGTATACCTCATTTCTATATCACTAGTGAGAGTACATACGATTTGTAAAAAATTAGATTTTATATTTCACTCTTTTGCGAAAATCTACCTACCTCAAAAACTACGACCCTAGGAATATTTTTACAATTATTCCTGTAATATACAGGGTCGAATTAGTGAAACTACATACTCTTCGTAAAAATTAAAAGATTTATTTTTTCTCCTTTTTACGGTAAGCTAACTTAAGTGCCTAATTTCAAACTATGGCCCTGGGATTTTATTTACTAATTTTTCTGTAATGTAGTATGTCGATTTATTGGGACTATATTACACTTTTGTAACAAATTAAAAAAATTAGTTATTCGCCATTATACGAAAATTTATCTACATTAAAAAAATGCGTAACTTGAAAACTATGAACCTAGGAATTTTTTCAATAATTTTTCCGGAATGTAGCGGATTGAATTAGTGGGACTACATACTTTTTGTAAAAAATTAGAAGATTTAATTTTTCGCCTTTTTTATGAAAATTGACCTACTTTTAAAAATGCCTAACTCGAAAATTACGACAATGGGATTTTTTTCACTAATTTTTACATAATAGAGGATCGAATTAGTAATTTTCGTGAAATATTAGTAGATTTAATTTTTCGCATTTTTACGAAAATGGACCTACCTTTTAAAGTAAGTAACTCGAAATTATATCTACCTGACTTTAAAACTGATTAATTCGAAAACTGCGAGCATGGACTACATACTTGTAAAAGATTAGAAGGGTAAATTTTATTTTTCTTACAAAAATTTACCTATAGAGTACGGCGACATGAGAAAAAGAGCAAATTTCTTGTGGATATTCGGTTCAGTAAAGTTATGATAAGAATGCATGTTAACAACATTCAACTGTCTTCAGTAAATTTTCTTTTGCATACATTTTCCTTAGATAATATTGTATTAATAAACTAATGTTAAACATTTATGTGTTCCATTTATATAATAGTATTAGTCAAGAGAGATGAATTATTACGTAGTTAATTATATCTTATACTTTATTTGCAGATAACTAGTGCATTGGGACCGCGCTATAGATAAGTAATGCTGCAACAAAACTCCGTTCTCCCCGTTCAGATTTATACGCCGATTAAGTGGAAACCATTCAATTAAATAGACACCGAAATCAAAAAATTCTCCAACAGGCAGGTATTATTATTCCTATCACATGACTTCATTTATAATAATAGAAAAATATGTTTTAGAGATATTTGGTATACTGCAAGAAATCAAAAATAAATAAAATTATTATTTTGAAGAAAACATTTTGAAGTTTAGTTGTGGTCGCGCAGGGAAGTAAACAGGATAACGGTAGTCGGGGGCCATGGAGGGAGATATAAGTATCCGGGCCGAACAGATAACTGTCATAGTGTGCCATGAGGTGTCTGGAGACCGTGCTGGGCCTGACGCTACTAGCGCTGGGCGCGACCGCCTGGAGCCCTTCCTGTAAACCCTGCCGGTGTTACCTGTATGTCAATGACTTTCGGACAGCAGGGTGCAACAATACAGCATTAACTTCTATACCGGCTTTTCCACGTGACACGCAGTCTATCTGGATTCATGGTAAGAAAGTATAACCAAGACACAAAACAGCCACTAAAGAACTATCTCTGCTTTTATTTCGCTACAAAACTACATTACAATGTAACCGAGCAAGGAGATGTGATGGTGTCATCCTCGTGTATTACATTGACATCCTCCACTGGTGGTATGCTAACGTGTCAATTCTTTTGTTTCAGGGGGAAATAATATATCCTCCTTGCAGGGGGGAGAATTCGATGGATATACAAATTTGATTTACATATCGATAAAATATAATCCTTTAATAGAGCTGCCTAGCGAAATATTTTCTAAAACAATAAATGTGATTGAAATAAATTTCGAAAATAACAAACTAAAAATATTGCAATCACGTTTATTTTCAAATTTGTTGTATTTACAAAAAGTTTGGTTAAAAGAAAATCAAATCTCAGTACTGGAGGATAATTGTTTTTTAAATGTTCCTCGATTAATTAAAATTGGTTTAGGTGGTAATCGTTTAAATAAAATAAATCTGAGGTTTATCGATGACTACAGTAGCTTAGAAGGATTGCATTTCAGTAACAACCCCGTGTATTGCGATGACAGTATATGCGAGCTGATGAACCGTGTAGTGCGACGTAAAATGTACTTGGAGGAACGTTATATGCCGAGGTGTGCGGGGCCCCCCAGCGTGCGGAACAAGACCTGGGCGGCGGCCGTAGGGATCCTGTGGGGCGCGGGCCCGGAGCGCTGCCCCCGCCGCGTGGACACCGAGGTGCAGCTCCTCGGGGCAGGTGAGTGCTCTTCCCTGCACGGCCGCACAAGCAAGCAGTAAGCCACAGTTCCTTGCTTCAGTTTGGAAAAATGAATTGAGAAAGAAAACAGTAGATTCCATTTTATTTATATGACTATATAAATATATTGATAAAAACCTTTGCTAGTTTTATAAGAATTTTTTTTTAACATAAAATCATAAATAAATTAATAAATACTTTAATAACAAATAAGTGACAAAAAAAATATTTTTGGAATTTAATAATATTTTTATTATCAACTGAAGATTGTTTATAATAATTTGTTTGTACACTTATAACACTAAATTAAAAATTATTTCATTGGTACAAATTGCGAAGAATTGTAGTAAATGTAGCGCAGTAACTTTATTTTCATTGGAAGTTTATAAAATGAAAAGTTGGAAGACTCTAATTATATAAAAGCATGTAATTATTTTCAAATAATAAAAATTAACGTAGTTCAAAATTATCACAAGTTTTCCTAATTTATATTTTGAGAAGAATTTCATATTCTCACATATGTATAATTAATAATTTATAATTTTTCTTAAAAGATGTTTTTGAAACCACGATAATTATGTTATTAAAATCAGATATGATAAAATTAACCTTTCTTTCAGTTAAAATATTAAGTTTTCATTTTAAATTTAGTAAGTGTGTCATAACTCGTAAATGTGCTTTTGAAATATTTATTTGTGTATTAAGTTCGTAAAGTTTGAGTCTCTCTATAAGCAGTTTCGACCTCCATAGAGTGTCCAAATTTCAGACTTCGGTTAAACGGGAGATATTGGGCGCATCTCAGGGGCGCCTTTAACCTTGTCCTTGCTATCCTACAATTCCCCATAGGTTATGAGAAAATGGCAGAAAACTGATTTTGGCACATTTCTTCTTCCACAAATAACAATAACTAACCTAAACAGTTGAATAGCCAGGAAATTGTTTTAAATAAAAATGTTAAATACTTTTTGTCCAGTCAGTGACGTAAGCAAATTTAATTTTAATATATGATATATACAAACTAACTCACTCATTTATACACTTGTCTTCGTTTACAGAACTGAACAAAACCAACAATGAGGTAAGGCGTGTGCTGCAGGAACAAGAAGAGCTAAGGGGCGCAGTGAATGTGTTGGTGAGAGGTCAGGTGGCCACCACGGCCCTCTTCAAGGCAGGTAAGTTGGCTCTGTGTGGCAGTTGGGTACACTGTGGCTCGGCGCGTTTGGGTGCAGCCAGTAGCTGAGAACGGCAACATTCATAAAGCATTCACATCCTCTATCTTAACTTACAGAAATGGAGAAGAGCAGGAGAGAGATACGGCAGACCCGGGAGGCCTTCAAGGCAGGTGAGTCGGGTGTATTACTGGAATAATTAGTGTTAGCATAAAAGTTATTTTGTATAAATGTTCAGGAAACACGGACTCATTGTTTTACGTATAAAAATAATTTTTCACTACTAGCCTAGACATCCACTATTATTAATGTTTATATGACATGAGAATTTGCTTACTTGGTAACCATGGTCACCTAGATCCTAGGTCAATAATAAATTATATCGATAATAAAAACCCTTTTTTAAAGAAACTCAAACCTTCAAATTGAACTATTGTTCGACTCATTAAACTCACGAAAAGTGTAAGCTGTGGATTAAATTTTCTATTTAAATAAATAAAAATAAATCAAATCAAATATCTAATATAAGGTTAGCAAACTGAAACATGAGATATAAAAAGAAGTGCAGCCTACTTCATTTGTGTAAATATTAAGAAAGAAGTAAATAATCATATCAAAATATTTTTTATTAACTATCAATATAACCTTTTTAAGTAAGATTGGGATGTAAACGCTAGTAGTGAAAAAAATAATATACCGGGTGATATTTTTCAAGATGCACATAGGAGATTACATGGAAAATCAGTATTTTGCAGGCTGTTGCCCTCCGTTTCAATTGACAATAACAGATTCAATGGGAAGATAAAAACATTCTGCATCAAATGACACCATATACTTGTACATGTATATATGTCGTATTTTAATCGTATCAATTAATTTTTAAATTAATTCAATTTCTAGAAATAGCATTTGAACAATAAAATAAAAATGTTTGACTTTTGACAGATAGATAATCAATAAGTTGTACAATAATAGCTATTTATATTAGTGGTCTTATTTTCAAACTGCAACAAAATGTATTTTCCTACGACCACTGTTAAAAATAGTATTTTTAACGGTTGCTTAGCAAGTTAAAAATAACAGTTTATAACACAGTAAATACTTTTAAAACGTTGCCATTGACAACGTGTTAAAAGTAAAAAACAAATTTACTTTTAACACGTCTTATGTTCAGTTGTTCATAACAAATACATCATGACCTGTCATAAATGTCATTCTAATGCTTAGTTTTTATTTACTAATAGGTACATAACTGTGGTCGTAGGAAAAATAGTGTATGATATTTGTGTTAAAAGTGATTTTATTTCGTTCGTGGGGTTTGTTAAACTCGGCTTCGCCTCGTTTCAAACTTCCCCACTCACTCATAAAATGTCACTTTTAACACTTATATCATAAATAACTATTATTAGTTTAGGAGTTATGACGTAAAAACCAACAAATGGTCTGAAGATAAAAAGGCAATCTTCGGATTTTTTCGTCCATCAAGTTTCTGTGAATCGAGTTAAAAATTGCCTATCGAGTTTTTAATGGAGAAAGAATTTACAAAAGGGTAGCTCTAAACTGTATTTTCTTGTAAAATACCTCTAAATACTATTTTTTCCTAATTGTTATTGTCAAACGGAAAGATTACTACACTACTACATAGTACATGTAACTACTAGTTTTACAGATATAAAAATTGTAAATTACAAGTCCAAGATTATAAGAGTAATAATTTATGCAAAATAATACTTGTTTCTATATTAAATATTTAACATATTACTTATTTAACTATTAAGAGGTATTGAAAAACACCACGCCGCCCTTGTTATTTATTTGCTAGGATTGATCGTTAGGATGTTAGCACTTATAGGGAAAATATATGACCTTCTCCACCTTAAGTCCTACGATTTGGTATTTACGTAAAGAAGACTAACACATTATACACTCTTCATTTACAGAACTGAACAAAACCAACGAGGAGGTGAGGCGTGTACTGCAGGATGCTGTGGATGTGCTGGTGACAGGTCAGGAGGCCACCACGGCCCTCTTCAAGTCAGGTAAGTTGGTCCTGGATGTGTCGGTTGAGTACATTGCAGTATAAAAATATAAATTAGTATAATTATTGATGGTTTACATTTGTTTGCTTATCTACTGACACTTCTGTCCGTCAACCATTACCAGTCTACTTCTACACTGATTCTTTCTTTATCTTCTCTTCTTCATACATACATATATACAGGTATGCAACGAAATGCGGAACATAGGATTTTAACATGAGATTTAAAAAAATTGCAGATATATTCTCTCTCTCTCCTGATAAATTTAGAGCAAAACTACAAACTTGTTCAAAATTAATTCTACGTCAGATAAGATCATAAATGTTGTAACAGCGCATCTGCAATACGAGATATATTAAATATAAAATGTAATATTTTCGTTAAAAATCAAATAGGTACGAAAATAAAAAAAACATATCTATATGTCAGTTTAGAGAAGTACCACTGATTATAATTCTTATTATTTGTATTTTAATACATATTATTTAACTTGAATTCATACATCCATTTTTAAATTAATTTTAAACTATGACATAATTAAATAATAAATATCAAATTTCATTATTTTCATAACATCTCATTAACTGTCACAACTGTCATATTGATATTTACTTTTATTTCCATGACTAACGAAAATGTAACAATTTATAGTTAACAAACCTTGTGTTTTAAATGTGCTGTTGCATAAATTATGACCTTATCTGATGTAAAATTTAATTTCGAACAACTTGCGATTATAGTTTGTTCTAAATCTAACAAGACAGAGTACCCGCAATTTTTTGAAATCCCATGTTAAAGTCCTATGTACTGCATTTCTTTGCACACACTATATATAGTATTATTGTTTAATATTATTATTAATAATATCAATTAATTCAATATATATATATATATATATATATATATATATATATATATATATACTTAGACTTGTTGCAATATGATGTAAGTAATAACCAGTTCCTTTGCCGTCTATGAATATTGGCATAAGCCACCAACGATATCGGAACAATTTTAAAAATATCACAAATAAAGCAAAATAAGTAAATTGTAAACTTTAACCCTTGCAGATTATTTCCGGCCGAACCACTGCATTTTAGGCAGAATTTTAAGTCGAAGTTTTTAAATCGCACCACAATACCTTTATTGTTTCAGTAGTTCTGATTCAAAAAACAAAAAATGAGTTAAAGATAGAACCGGAATCTTTCACAAAAAAACTTTTAAGTTTACAAGTCTATAGTTCCGGGTATTGCAAAACACTTACGTTCATATTATTTTATTAGAAATTTAATACAAGTTTTTAAACCGCATTTCAAAACTGAACCAAAGACAAAATCAGATTTTTTGGGAAAGAAACTTTTAAATATAAAGCTCTGTGCTTCCGATGATACATACCGGAATTCAAGTTTTAGAGCTCGTTTTAAGCAGAATTTAATGTACTGCCCCTCATTGCCTACTAGATACTAAATAATATTTAAGTTCAGTCAATTATACATTATTTCACTCTATTCAATTATTTTTTCTTATTCTACATTTTATCTATTTTGCATACAATATTTTGTTGTTATCCAGAATTCCCAATTTTTCGACATTTATAATCACTATTCAGTCTTGAATTCCTTCTGCATTCGTTAACTATAAACCGGTATAATATTTCTTATAAAATTGCTAATATATATGAGATTGTGTATATTTGCATCTCATTAACAGCCTTATTCTCCGCTTACAGAAATTAATCAAGCCAGAGGCGAGCTGCAACTTGTGAAAGAAGAAATGCGCGGGGTGAAGGCTGAGCTGGACGTGCTGCTGAAGCAGACCGAACAAGCTCTACAAGGCAAGAATGCCGTCAACATCCTCTTCGAGAAAGGTGAGGTGTTCGGTGGAGATTGTATGACGGTTTGCTACGTTCTGCTACAGTTTGAATACGACCCACACGTAAAAATATTACATTCCCATAACATGCGCATGTCTGTTTCACAGAGTTAAGATATTGAAATACATTGAATATCAACCTCAACGAATTAGCCAAATTGGTCAATATGGGAGGTTGTTTTTATTGCATTCCTCAGAATATGTGATTTGAAGAAAACGAATGACTTGTTCATGTGTGCGTAATTGTTAATGTAATTGTTACATTTGTAGTGTCCCATTCAAGAAGCGGCGGACAAGGGGTTTTGCTGCTGCGGTACTCCGTGCTGCCCGGCCCAGACACCGGCCTATCCGGCCCGGACAACAGCACGTCCACGTGACGCGCTCGCCACCTCCACAGCTCCTGTTGTGCCTCAAAATGTATTGCTATTTTTATCTTATTATTATGTATACATATAATTACATTTTATTTACATTACATAAAAATATATCATTATAGTATTGGAAAGCAAATAAATAAACATGGCGAAATAATTACTACGTACTTATTTTTACTTCTGGGTTTAATTTGTATATTGCCGTTATCTATGGCAATATTTTTTTCTCAAATAATAGGATTTAATCTTCACGTTTCAAGAAATATAAAATAAGTACGAAATCTCGGACAGTGTTGAGATTTAATAATCAAATATATTACTTATTGTGGCCATCCGTAAATTTTGGTATTTTTACCTCCCGCCTATCAATATATAGGATAAGGGAGATATTGTTTTTGGTCAGATTTCTCGAGTGTGGGTTTTCAACATATGAGCACGAATTAGGGTCCCTAGAATACGATTTTACTATTTTTAGCGTGATGTCTGTATGGCTGTGTGTGTGTGTGTGTGTCTCTCTGTGTGCGTGTGTGTGTCTGTGACGATTTTTCGTCCACGATAACTCCAATACGATACATGTAAAAAATATAATATTTGGTATTTAAGAGTTCTATTCTAATATGATGAACTGATTAGATTTTGACTACAATTTGTTAACCGGAAGTAGTACTTTACTTGAAGCTTTAAACCGTTTTTCCTAAAAAATATCTCTAAATACCATATTTTCGCAAATTTCGTTATTATAAATACAAAGATTTTTTAATTTTCTACCGATCTGCATAATTACGTTTATATATATAACTTCTACCTTTTTAATTTTACGTTATGCTCCTTGAGTTGACCAATAACTTTTGTTAATAAATTTATGCTGTATTTCTAACGACAAGGGAGGTATCGAAGACGGGCATTTCGGTGACTCACACTGTATATGTCGTTGAATGTTCGTTGCTTTCATAAAATTTTTCTTGTTTTTTTTTTTGTAAAGGAAAACTTTGCAGTAAAAAAAACACTTACTTAAGGATTTTCGTCCAAGAGTGATTAGGTTGTTTTCCCTCTGCACGGCTCTTAATTTGACAGCTTTAAAAGTGATATTCAAGACACTAAAATAAAATACAATAAAATCCGATAGTTTTGGAAAAGCTTGCCATCTCTTATTTAAATATTTTTTTTTTTTTATTATTATTTCCATAATATTTACAACTGACCGTGTACAGGTCAACCAGCAAATTAGATCTATTTAACATATCATGTGAGAGGTAAGTTCCCAGTGGAGCTTCCTCAGCATATAAAATTTATTTTACATATTAGTTGGCCATACAAGGTTATATGGATTTGAGATCCGACGGCAAGGTCCTTTTTAGCCTTCGGGGGATGTCTTCGTTCTTCAATAAGTTGGTTCCTAACTCGTTCGGGTGGATTTAGAGTTTGTTTTCGTGGCTAGTGGCGTATTTTTTTATTTGTTCGCGGACGTACGGGATCTTGAAATCTTTGTGAAGTGTGTTGTTGTTCACATACCAGGGAGGTTTTATGATCATTCTTAAAGTTTTATTTTGGAATCTTTGGATGATATTTATGTTCGATTTTTTAGCGCAACCCCATAGTTGGATTCCGTAGGTCCATATCGGGACGATAGTGGTTTTGTACAATAGTATTTTGTTTTCCACGGACAATTGGGATTTATGACCCAGGAGCCAGTACATTTTTCTAACTTTTAGGTTTAGGTGTTTCCTTTTAGTTTTGATGTGCTTTTGCCAATTCATCCTTTTTTCGAGAACCATCCCCAGGTATGTTACTTCCTCTTTGGTTTCTAATTCTTTATTATTTATTTTAATTCTTGGGCAAGTTACTCTTCTGTTTGTAAATGCTACATGTGTTGATTTGTGTTCGTTAATTTTTACTCGCCATTTTGATGACCATGTACAAACATCATTAAGAGATCTTTGTAGTATAGCCGATGCTTCTACTGGGTCTTCGTGTGTGGCTATTATCGCTGTATCGTCTGCGTAAGTAGCAGTTACCGTATTTTCGTGACACGGGATGTCAGATGTATAAAGCTGATATAAGACTGGGCCTAATACGCTTCCTTGAGGTACACCTGCTTTAATTTTGTGTATTTTGGAGAAATTGTTTTGATGATTCACTTGAAAGAAGCGATCATTTAAATACGATTTTATGAATAAGTAGTATTGATCCGGTAGCATATCTTTGATTTTATATAGCAGACCAGTGTGCCAAACTCGGTCAAACGCCTGGCTGATGTCTATAAATGCTGCAGAGCTTATTTTTTTTAATTGAAGGCTGCTTTCTATTTCGATTGCTATGCGATGTACTTGCTGGGTAGTGGAGTGTTGCTCCCTAAATCCAAATTGATGTGGTGGTACTAGGTTTTGATCTTCTACGATTTTTTTCAATCTTTTGAGTAGCAACTTTTCAAATAGCTTTGACAGAATTGGGAAGGGGCCTGTACGATGATACCTGATGAGCTGGTTTTCCTGGTTTGTGAATCATGATTATCTGCGCAAATTTCCATTGCACTGGAAAGTATAGCACTCTTAGAATTGCATTATAGATTTGAGTCAGTAACACAATGGTCTTCCTTGGGAGAGCTTTTAGAATTTTTGAATTTATTAGGTCGAACCCTGGGGATTTATTGTTGTTTAAATAGTTAATTTCGCTTGCAATTTCTTTAGGAGTAAAGTGCCTAATTGGTGGAGATAATTGCAGCGGAATTGTCAGATGTTCTTCTATTTTTTTGTCTTCTTCAGGTGATTTTGAAGGAAAAGGTTCGAAAACTTTTGAGAGGTACTGTGCAAATACCTCCGCTTTTTCTTTGTCTTCTCTCGCCCAGGTTCCGTCTTCTTTTATCACTGGTGGGACGTTGGTTGTTGGTCTTTTCAATCTCCTTGTTGCCTTCCACAGAGAATAATCTTTCTCTGGGGATGTTGAGAGATTGCGTAAGTAGTCTTGGAAAGTTTCGTTTTTTATTTTTTGTATTAATTTTTTTATTTCCTTAGACAGGTGATTTAATCTGTTCTTATCGTCGGGGTGTCGTGATTGTTGCCAAATTCGTCTGGCTTTTCTTTTGTCTTTTATTTTGTCTAATAGGGCTTTGGGATACTTAGGAGCATTGTCGATTTCTTTTCGTTAATAGGGGTGGAGTGCCAAGCTGCTTCCTGTATTAAGCGACTTAAGTATTCGACGGCTTCATCAATGTCGTCTGCTGTCTTGAGTAGAATTTGTGTATTGGTGTTGTCGTTCAGATATTTTTTAAAAGTTGTCCAGTTAGTTTTTTTGTTTGTTAGTGAGGGTCTCTTTTCTCTAATTATTATGGTAGAGCTCAGTGTGAGTATTACAGGCGAGTGGTCAGATGTCAAATCGTAGCTTGACTCAGTAGAGGTGTAATTTTGGGAGACATTATGTACAATGAAGAAGTCGAGTAAGTCCGGAAGCTTGTTGGGATCAGTAGGCCAGTACGTTGGCTTTCCTGTGCTGAGGTGACTGAATCCTTTTCCTAGTAGTAATTTTCGTAGCTCTATACCTTTTGGATTGTTAACTCTTGAGCCCCAGTGTGGGTGCTTTGAGTTATAATCTCCCCCTGAAATGAACCTGCTACCCAGTGTATCAAAGTATTCTTCGAAGTCTTTCTGTTTCATTTGATGTTTAGGGGGGCAGTACACAGCTGATATTGTAAGTGATCCTCTAGAGTCTTTTATTTTTATGTTTGTCGCTTGGAGATGTTCTTTCCTAAATTCGTCGAGTTCGAAGTGTTCGATTGTTTCCCTTATTATTATAGCAGTACCCCCATGTGCGGTTCCGTCAGGATGATTCGTATTATATATTTTATAATTTGGGATTTTCAGGTAGCATCTTTCTGTAAAATGTGTCTCACTTATCATCATAATGTCTATTTTGTTTTGTTTGAGATATATTTCAACTTCATTTCTGTGTTGTGTCAAACCGTTTGCGTTCCAAAGCACTATTTGGGTTGTGTCAGTCATTATTTTTTATTCACGAGTGACGTGAGAAGATTAATTATCATGTTGTTTTGCTGAATCAGCTGATTAAACATGGACTCGAATTTATTTAAGAATATAACCATGTAGTTGTTGGTTTCTTTATGATTTTGTTGTGCGTTGTCTTCTATATTAGTGCTGTTGTTAGTTGCATCTAAGTAACTTACGTTTTCCCTTGTCTGGTATTTTTTGTAGTTTGTTATTTTTGGTTGACTTGGAACTGGTTTATTTCTCTGTTTTTGAAGGTCATTGTAGACACTACAGCCTTTATAGTTCGCCGGGTGTGGGCCTGAGCAGAGAACACATACTGCTGGCGTGTTTTTATCTTTTTTGCATTCCGAGGTCGGGTAATTTTCAGCGCATTTGACACAATAGAATGGTTTCCTACAGTATGCCTTGGTGTGTCCGTATTTTTGACACCTCATGCATTGCGGTAGTTCTTTTTTCTTTCTTGGGGCTTCCACTTTGATTTTGGTTCCTAATAAGTGATTTATTTCGTAAATCTTTTTGTTGTCTTCTCCTGGTTCTTGGTCCACAAAGAACATAGGGAGAGGTTCCTTGCTTTTCCAGCTCTTTATATTTATGACGTTTCTTATGACGAGACCTTTTTCTTCAAGAGCTTCTTTTACGTCTTCGGCTGGGACGGAGTGGTGAATGTTTTTTATTACTGCTCTAAAAGCTCGTTCTTGTTTCGGTTGGTAAGTATGGTAAGCTGTTTTGTTTGAATCTAAAAATCGGATAAGTTTTCTGTATCCGTCTGATGAGTAGGTGTTGACTTTGATTCCCTTGTTCGCTAAAGTTTTACAAATGTACTCTTTTGAGTCTAGTATTGTTTTGAGGCTTTCTAGCATTAATGGAAAGTTTATGACATCCTGTATGAAAACAGGTGGTGGATTTGGTTCTCGATTCTTTTGTGGCTCTACAGATTCGTTGTTTAAAGATGTGTATCTATTTGTGTTATATATTGGAGATGTGATTAGATTGTCATTGGTATTTTTATTGTTGGTTCTTTTATTTGCGGTGTCATTTTCTTCTTCTCTGTATCTTTTGGATGCATGTTTTTTTGTTACTTTTTGCCAGGGTAGTCCTTCAGGTGAAGTTTCTTCTAGTGATTTTTGGGTCGAGGTCAGCGGTGTTTGGTATATTGGTGAATTGTATCTAGAGTTTAATTCAATTATACTCGATATAGGTGTGCGTGGAGTCGACATTATTGGTTGAGCATATGATGGCGTGGTTGCTACTGTTGTTACATTTGTTGTGGTTGTTGTTACTACGTTGTATCCGCCGCTTGTTTGCTGCATAGTTGTTATTTTGTATTCTTGTTGTATTCTATAGAATTTAATTGCAACACAGTTGGCAACACTGATTCGGGTCGCTCAGCGCTACGCTTAAACACGCGCGCGCACCGAGAATATGCTGAATCATTAGGTTTCGCACTGATCTATCTAGTTTGTTTAGATTTGCACTTTAGTTTCACTGAGTTTTATATCAGTTTTTCACTGAGATGCACTTGGTTTGAATATCACTACACTTTTGGATTTTTTTTTCCCGTGATTTTCACAAAATTTTAGTTTTAAACGTGGAAACAATACAAAATTTCTACTGCTCTTTACTGTTACCAACTACGAACATTTATTTAAATATGGGAGTGATTATATTTTTCTGTCAATCTTTAAGAGTTTTTTTTTTCTAGCGCCTTATTAAATAGTTTTAATAAATATGCCTTTCCTTTTATTCCTCCACTTAAATGATATGTAACATTATCATGCTGGATGCCGGTAACCTTGCCATTCTAGTAGTCAGTCTAATATTTGCTTAAATTCACTGTGCCGGCATTCCTTATCTTTGTAATAGTAATTTATGTTCTCCATTACTTGACTTAAAAATTTAATATTCTAAATAAAAATATTTATTTTCGAGGTATTTTGTAGATTTTATTGGTTTTCATTTTATTGAAAATATTAACAATGAATGACAATGCATATTTTGATATTTAAAATACGTATTAAGAATATCGTATTTAAGTACGACATGCCCAGTTACATTGCATTACCGTTGTTTGTTCAGGGTTTCTGTTTGTCTAGGATTGGTTGTTTACGGGTGATTGCACTTCAACTCATTAGTCCAGGATATATAAGGGATAGTTTAACCAGGTGTAATCATTCGTTTACCATTTGTTGTCTTGTACACATTGGAGCTAGAATACTATCATCATGATAAACGCTTGGGTTGAATTGTTGTTCACCGTTAGTCAAGTCCAGACCAGAGACATCGTCGGGGAACTACCAACAGAGATCGTCGCCAACATCTTTAGGTAAGTCTTTTTATATTCCTTGTTCGTGGTATATTGTATGTTTACATGTATGTTGCATGTTGCAGGCACCTGGACGGAGACTCGGTGGTGTCGGCGAGCCGCGTGAACCGGCGCTGGATGAGGGTGTGTCGGGGAGACCCCGAGCTGCGAGGCAGGATCCGCAGGCAGTTGCAGCAGGAGCGGCAGGAGTGTGCGCACCCCGCGGCCGGAGTGCAGGTGCTGCGCAGCCGGCCTGCGCGGCCTTTGGGCCCCAGGAACGGGACAGTCCGCGTGGAGAGTCGCCCGCTCAAGTACCACCCGCCAACTACAACCCGTCCTACCATGAGAAAGATGCTTAACAAGGTGCATCCCATGTTACAGAAGGATATCGACAACAAGAAGAAACTTGATGTAAACCGAAGTAATGTAAATACAAGTACGAAAATAAGGCTACGTATATAAAATTACATAATTACAATATTTGAGAAAATAAATTGTAAAACCTCATTTTGCACTGAATATGAATATATATTTTATTAACTAATAGAGAACGTTTTATTAATTAGAAATTTTACTTTATCATATATTCTCATTAATGTACTAATATTTAAAATAATCAGATCTATATTTTTTAAACCTTCTGGCGCAATCATCTGTAGTTGCTGAGACCCTCATGTCATGTTTGTCATGGTTTTTATTATCGGATGTCCACAGTAATACCCCTATTAATTTTATTATTTATAAAAAAAAAACAATTAAAAAATTATATGCATAAATTATATGTAGCATTATTTTTAGGTATATATGATAAACATATCCAGTTTCTATCAGAGAGTGGAACAAGCAGTAGCAGTTGTCCCGGGCAGAATTAAGTATTAGAAATTATAGTCAACATTTTAGGTTAAAAGATAAATATTTGTACTTCACAACTATTATACTACTACTGCTACTATTGAAGCAGTACTGCAAGCATGTATAATTTTGTTATTAATAATATTGGTAATAATTTTTATTACGATTAAATATTTTGGAGAATAATTTATTTTTACGAACATCTGTTTTCACTTTTAAACTAGTCGACGGTAGTAGGCGCCTAGGATTTGTTTGCAATTAGCAGATACTTGAAAGGCGCATGAGACAACTGCAAGGGATACACGTCAGGTCACAAAACACTTACCACATGCGGAAATATTGTATACGCCAACCCAGTTCCTTTTTATGCGATGGTAACGCCGCACTAGTGGCAAAGTGCCGAAATAGTTGGCGTGCAGTTTCAAATTTTTGTTTGTTTCTTATGACAGTTATGTAAAAAATTTCCAGAAAACTAATGAAACAAACTATTTCTTGTGATAAAATTTGGAAGTTATTATTCGATGTAGGTTCTAAATAATCGATTTAAGTATATTTCCACGACAAAAGTATAATCTAAGTTCAAAATTTTTGTAATAGTTGTTATGTCACCGACGTACATGAACTAATTTAAAAAAATTATTGTAATTTTTAAATAAAGTAATTTAATTAAGTACAATTTGTATTCATAACATTAATATTACATTAAAATAAATATATTGCTTTTGGTAGTTAATTGTAGCAAGAGTAATATTTGATTCAGATTGTAACTACAAAGGTGGAAAAGAATATTGTAATCATGTGACTGCAGATTGCATATACGTAAAAGCAGAAAATACAGTCCAAAACTGATCAGTCTATGATTTGGAACAAGCCTTTACAAGCGCAGTCAGAAAAATATATGGCAAGTTTCAATAAAATCATCCTATATAAACACGTCTGAAAATTGCCTTAATACTTCTTTTACAATTTCAGAACATAAACAAAGAAATTTTGTCTGAAACGAGTGCATAAAGTATTATACTTAATAGCGAAATAGAAAGCGCAATAAATAGGGCTGAAAGAGTAAAAAAAGAATGAGTATAAATTAGAAGTCAAAAAAAGTAATAAAAACTTCATACGACACACAAATTTGCAATAATACTACATATTCTGCAATGAACTCTTTCATTGTAGATGTACATATGTACCAATAGAATTAGATTGGTACAGAGAAAATATGACAATGATTATTATAATGAAAATTTTGTTAATAATAATCAATGGCTATAATTTTGTCTTGTAATCAAGCTATGAGTTATGGTTTGGAAACCGAAAGTAAAGCGAGATCAACATTTTAATCTTCAACTAAATATATTATACATGAAATTGGACTTGTGGTGTTGTAATATTATCTAACCAACCATACTTAGCATGTAGTGCTGATGGTTTTATCAAAACAGAAAACGGATTTAAACCTATGGAAATAAAAGTTCTTATTCCTGTCAAAGCAAATTCATTGTAGATTTACAAAATAAGAAGTCAGCTGTAAATGATTTAGAATTCGATTAAAATAGTTACGTTAAACTCAAGAAGTCCGACAAATATTACACACAAGTCCACTTTCCAATGCACATACTAGTATATATCACCGTTTGTCATTTCAATATTCGTAGAAAGAGATGAGAAGTTTCTATCTACATTAATTCCAAAAATTCACGACTTTTATTTTAAATATTTCATCGAGTTTGTTCTGAATGAGTTTTAATTGTATATTTATGTTATCAACGCATGAAATAATGGATATTATAGTAATCAATTTTTGTGTATAATAATCAATTTTTATGCATTTTGATCAAATATTTCATAATTTTATTTCAGTAATAAATATAATAAAAGCCCTTCAGATTTATTGAATAATTTCTTTTAAAATAATTTAATATAAATTAATATTTATGAATTTCTTTGTACTCTGGAGACTCAAGTTTTATTTTCTTTTTACTTCATACTGGTGATTTGGAAATAAATAAAAAATCAAATCACGGTTAATTTTGTCAGTACGGAAACATCCAAGCACACAACATACTCTTACACCTCTCTTTTTACCAACAAGTTCATTCATTTTAATATTTTACTTTTAAATGTCAACAATCAAATACCAATGGCTGCTCATATGACTGCACGCTAACTAGTTTCGTTTGGCGCCGTATGGTGGCGTTCTCGGCGTTACAGGGTTGGCGTATACATTGACATATTGACAATATGGTTTTGGGGTTAATAACATAGGCTGCATTGAAAACTTACTCATTGGCGACCACCCTTACAAAACAAAAGTCGAGTCTCTTTTAAAAAAATTTAAAAAACATATCTTATCCGTTGAAATTAAAATTATATGTTGGAAAGTTACAAAATTACAGAACGAATTCAACAGGTTATATTTGAACTTAAAAAACACTCTGAGTTTCATTCATAGGAATATAT
Organism: Stenolophus ochropezus; assembly: GCA_035578165.1. Classification (NCBI taxonomy): domain Eukaryota; kingdom Metazoa; phylum Arthropoda; class Insecta; order Coleoptera; family Carabidae; genus Stenolophus; species Stenolophus ochropezus. The sequence goes on along the minus strand of JAQOWZ010000019.1, from coordinate 15,870,283 downwards.
TAACCTCGATCGTGGACAGACAATTTACACATTGGAATCATAAAATTAAAACAATACAAATCAACAAATTAGATAAATTAAAATCGCAACACACAAACGTCATCAGCAACCATGAACAAAAAAACTGGTTTCTTAACCTCACCAACAAAACATTTCCCACTGAAATTCAGAATCTACTCCCACTAGGTTCGAAACATTGTTTACAGCCAAACTTTAATGAATTTCCTATTTTCCACATGCTCGCTGACGTCGAAACCGCATTAACCCATACCACTGACTTATATCTACAAAATGAACTCAGAGCACAAACAGTCAACATAATCACTAATTACGCGAACCAAAATAAACATAAAAATATTCCGGAAGACCATAATTCTAAAAGTTTCACAGCCACTAAATCTTTCTTGAACCACAATAAGGACATCTTAATAATACAAGCTGATAAAACAAATAAAACAGTTGTTATCCCAAAATCCGTTTATATTGACAAAATGAATACACTGCTTTCTGATAATACAACATACGAACAAATCAACACAGATCCTACAACCAAAATTAAAAATAAAAATAACAAAATAGTAACAAATCTGTATCAAAAGAAAATGATTGACAACACAATTAAAAAACAACTCACATCAGAAAACACAACAGCCCCACGCATGTACGGCCTCATAAAACTTCATAAGGAAAATATGCTCATGCGTCCAATAGTATCAGCCATCAATTAACCGACTACTAATATGTCAAAATTTGTAGCAAACATACTCAAATCTTTAGAAAAAGACGAATACTACATCCAAGACTCTTTTGAATTCATAGACCGCGTCACTAATATCAAACTAGACATGAACTACATCCTTATCTCACTAGATGTCAAATCTTTATTCACAAACATCCCACTAAACCTAGTCATCCAAGCTGTACAAGAGAAATGGGAAACTATCAAACTAAAAACACAGATATCACAGACCGATTTTCTAGAAATGATTACTTTTTGTTACACACAAGAATATTTCAGATTTGATGATAAATTCTACAGACAACTACTAGGATTTGTCATGGGTTCCTGTCTTGCTCCGATAGCGACCTGCCTCGTAATACGTCGACGACATCATTACAGCCATCCCTGCAGATCAAATAGACATTACACTTAATACTTTCAACAATTACAATCAACACTTACAGTTCACCATTGAAACCGAATCCAACGATGAAATACCTTTCCTAGACACCATCGTCCACCACCAACCGGATGGTTCACTTAAATATAAATGGCTCAGAAAGCCCACTTCCACAACCAGATACATCAACTACAACTCCACACACCAAAAAACACAGATTATAAACACTATAGTTAACCTCAAAAATAGAGCTCATAAATTAACATCACCCGAATACAAAACAGAAACTGACCTTAAATTAAAAGAAATTTTAATACATAATGATTTCCCAAGAAAAATAATAAATAAAATATTATACAATTCAAATAACAATAAAAAATAAAATAAAAACATCCTCCCAAACAAATATGTATCCATTCCAAATACAGGTTGTCTGGCGCGAAAAATAAAACACCTATTTGAAACAAATTTGCCAATAACAATAGCTTTAAAACCAGTGAAACCATTAAAATTACTTTTCAGCCACACAAAAGACAAAAATGAACAAATAAACGTCGTATACAAAATAAAATGCAAAGACTGCACTAAAACATACACCGGACAAACAAAAAGACACATTAAAACGCGATTTACAGAACATACAAGGAACTCGACAAAACAAAATACAAATGGACACTGTGCACTAACACAACACTGCATAGAAACACAACACACGTTTGATATTGAAACAGTTAAAATAATAGACATTGAACCAAACTTGCAAAAAAGACTGATCCTAGAAATGTTTCACATTAAAAACAACCCCAACAACATAAATTTCAAAACCGACATTGATCATTTAAGCACTATCGTATATACAGCAGGATCTGCAAATTGTTCCATCATCCACCATTTGAAGATATCCTCACGTCACTACGTGTTATATCAGGTTCCTTCGTTCTGCAAGGATTTTTCTGCATGTTCATCTCCCTCGCCATTGTAGTTTTTTCACCAATTTCAGACAGTCTTCTCGAATGACGCGTGTTACAGTTTTTTCAAAATTGTTTTCAATTTTCGACGATAACTTTATGTTTGAACTTTTTAACTTTAATACATGTTATACTGTGTGACTTTAATCTGTAAGTAATGTAATTCATACATTTTATAAATTTGTAATCTTTCTCACCAGTTTGCCCTGAAGAAGCTACAAATAGTAGCGAAACGTCGGCCTAAGATTTCAATAAAAAAAATTATGACTGCATTCCTGCATAATTGATTCATCCATCAAGCTCATCAGTCGTTTATCCTCTACAAATATCATCTTTACTATTTGATATTCGTTTGGTTAACTTATGCCAGGTTTTATAAAAGCGAATTAAATATATAATCCAGGATTATAATTATAAACCACGATTTTATATATAATCGCGATTATAAACAAAAATAACTAGTACATAATCTCGGATTTCATAATCTCGAATTATTTGTCATTTACAGTAAGGTTATATGATATTTACGTTTTATAATACAAAATACCGGATTATATTCCAATATAATCCAAGTTTTCGTAATTCGGCGTTGTCGACAAATTAAATTGAGAGGTTTTTAGTTTTTATTTTAAATAAATACTTTTCAGAATTTGATAATGTCGAGATCAAACAACATCACAGGCTTTCGAAGGAATCTGTAACGAAATTGCAGCAATTTCTACATCCTAATGCAGAACCCCTAACCAGAAGGAACCCGTTTGTTACAAAAGGTATAACAATGATACACAAAACTTATTCACACCACTTTATTACATTACAACTCATACAATAATGCCCATAAAAATTATATTAGCAACCAAGTAACCTGGGGACCAGGGAACTCTTATAACCAACATATATAACTTAATTACTAACAATTTATTTAATGAATCTTGTGTAACATTCGGCCATCCTTACAAAACTAGTGTCCCCACTAACTACGGTGTACTTGCGTAACTAGAAGGAATTCTGCACTAATGATGAATATAGAATCTTAAACAAAGATACAGAATTTATACTTAGCCCAGAAATTTATATTTCACCAAGTATACATGCAGGTTAATATTTGTTAAATAACTTAATTCCGACGGTGATTCTAGTACCGCTGTTACTACAGCTAAATCACATAATCAGCGCTGTCTATTTACAACTATTTTATATAATCCCCGCTGTTTACTTACAGCTACTTTATATAATTACCGCTGTGATACCACAGCTAATTTTACTTAGCACTGTATTTAACAGCTAAAACTCTAAAATAAATCACTGTAGAACAGCTAGCTATACCACCGGCTGTGTATATACAGTTAAAATAAATAAATAATATGGATTTCATTATTCTAACAGATTAATTAAATCTTCTCGATCCATATACTTATCGTTTTCACTCGAGTCAGTATTTTCAATTCAGTTCTTATTTTCTGAATGAATCCGCTGCAACCACTGCAGTGAAGTTTTTGTAACCACGCAAGCCTCTAATGCTCCTTATTTTATACCTATCATTACCGAAGACTTGTAATTTTATAGGGGCCACAAAATTTATTCTTAGTCATATTGTTTATTCCTATGCACATTACTACTACTCTTCCACAAAACTAACTTCTTGATTTATTAAAATTTGCCTGTTTTGTTTAGTTTTTCTTTTGCCTTAGCACGCCTTTCATCAAGTGGACCTAAGCTATTATCTGCACACTCTAAATTGTTTAGCATATTGTTTTTATGGTTGTACATTAATTGATGCAAAGAATATTTTGTGCTTCTTTTCACTATATTATTGATTCTCCAAATAATTTTTAGCAGTTTAACATTCCAATCAATTTCTACTATTGTGGTGGTTTGTATTGCGTTTAAAATAGTACGATTATAATGCTCAAACTGATAATTTTCGCGTGGACATGCTACGGCATTTAGAATGTGTTTGAACTGACACTTCGTGGCAAATTCTTTAATCCGTCTGTTATTACCCTTTTGGATATACCTAAGAATATGCAAAATATATCTCGTAAATTTTTAATTGTCTCAACTGAACTTAAGGTTTTTACTGTCCTAACAATCACAAATTTAGAAAAAGAATCCACCAGCACCAATAAATAAGAATTTCTTGACGAACTCTTCTCAAATGGACTTAAATAATCAATATGAACTGTGTGTATAAGTTCACTTGCCTTCTCTATAGGCGCATTTGTCGAAATCAGGACGACCAATTTCATCATGAACTTTTTGTAATAAATTAAATTTTGAAAATTTAGGAACAACATTATTTTCGTAAACGTAGTACTGCGCGACATATTTATTAGGATTAGTACTAGTGACTTGCGATACGATCGATGTATTAACATCTTGTAGTTGTATATTTGAAAACCAATCATCCTGCGATAAAGTAAAATAGATACTTCGATTGCATTTCCACTTAATGCATCTGCATGCATCATACGTTTACCTGGCCGGTATTCAATTTCTATATCGTACTCCTGAATGCATAACCACCATGTACCTATGCGAGGCACCAAATCAGCTTTGTTAAGGTCGCGCGAACCGCCAAACAATCAGTGACTACTTTAAATTTTATTCCCGCTACATATATTCTAAACCGTTTAATAAACTTTACTATTTCAAGTTTGTAACTATGATACGCCTGTTCCTCTTTGCTTGTGACTACTTAGAGCTTAGCTATTAGTGCGAATTTTTTTATAAAATTTCTAAAATAACTAGCTAATCCTAAAAACTGTCTGAATTAATGTACGTTACAAAGAGATTTAAATCGTTTTACAGCTAAGATTTTATTCGAGCCTGGTTTTATTGTGCGCGCACTTATTTCATACCCCAAATAATTAAATTTAGTTTGTATAAACGTACATATACTGTTAATTTTTGCCCGATTTCTCTAAAGATTTGCAGTGCAACCTTAAGTATCTCATGTCCCTCGATAACAGACTTGGATGGGATTAGTATATCGTCCATGTAAATTATTACTTGAGTATGTGACAGTTTGCCCAACATCTGATAAATTACTCTTTGAAAAACAGGCGGTAAATTCGATAAACCCATTGTCATTTTCAAATACTCGTAATGTCCATCAGGGGTAATAAATGCAGTTTTATAAATGTCTGAAGATGGCTTTACCCAGAAATAGTATAAAATTAAAAATACTTTTATATATTTCAGAGCTAATTTAGTGCTATCAAGGGCAGTTAAAATAAAATTTTAGGCTGCATTCGTTAATAAAATTTAAAAAAATATGTATGGGTAAAGCCAAACTCACGCCAGCTTACGTAGAAATTGTAACAGGGGGGTGAAATTGAATGATGCTATGATAACTTACGATGATTTTAGAAAGAATGACGATGATCACAACACAACACTAAAACTCGATAGGATTAAATTGGAGAACTTTGGACGAACACACACACACGATTTTACTTAAGATATAATTTTATTTACATTTTGACAAACTAATCTAAATTATACTGAAATTATTAAAAAGGACTAAACATTACAAATTAAACGGTTACATTTTCCAGACTAAATATTGTATGAACAGTTTGATTGTTCATACCGCGATCAGAGCGCAGTGCTCCGATATACGTGCGTCTTCACCAGACGCAAATACTCGACTTCTGCAAAATCTGTTAAGATCGATGGCTGAGAAGAAATCATCCCTCTGCCCTCCTTACCAGATTTTGTAAAAACTAATCTTTAAAAATACGATTCTCACGCATTCAGAATGACAGCGAAACGATAAATTTTCAACTTTATTACCAAAAACTAACACATGTCGATTCTGAATGCAAGAGATCAAATTTACTTACGCTCAGGTTTTCAGTAACATATGGAAAACATTCCATATTGTTACATCATCCTCCCCTTAAGACATAAATATATTGTGCAACCACTATATATTTATTCTCAAAAGGAGTACCTACAAACCTGAACGTACCTGAAATAAAAATACAAAACAAAAATAATAAACAAGTGAACGAATACAAGGATAATACAAAGAAATATCCAAAGAACAAAATACAAGTACCTAAAAATAGAGCGGTACAAATGACAAATACAGTGTACAGATAAATGACACAAAAAATATAGACATACGAACGAAACAAATGACAGAGTACAAACAATGACATATGTATAAAAACATATAACCAATTACAAATCACAAATTATTATCATAAAAACAATATATTCAATATATATACGGCACGTTTCACTATGACATAAAACACAGGGCTGGGATCAATGCACTTTATAACTGACACTACACTGAACTTTGAAGAAGTTGCTGTGTCCTCTTCGAAGTCGCTGCCCTGGTCGTCACCGTTTTCCTCGTCAGCCGATCTCTTGTCCGTTTCCGTAGCGATGTTTATACCTTTTCGTAAGGTGTGCTCGTCCTGTTGTTTATTCCGAAGCTCTATCGACGTCTTTTCCTCGAACAGTTCGATCTCTTCCTTTACCTGTATGCCGTTTATGCTACTGGTGACATCAGTTGCCACTTCGTCTTGTAGGCGCGGGATGCCTACCACCACAGGACGCCGCTCGGCTGCCAGCAGCGCCTCAAAATCAGCCGCACTGATTGCTGCTGACGGATTTTGCACTCCATCATCCTTGCAAAGCGCGATTTGGCCGTGTGCCATCAAAGGGTGCAAAGGATGCAATGGAGGCAACGCTATTTGCGTCTGTGGTGCGTATACAGGTAGGTGTACACAACCTTGCAAGTAAAAGTTGGGCATACAGGGCGGGAAAAATGACGCTGGCAGCAAGGTGTATCGACCAAAGGTTGATCTCAACCAATACACCAAGCCATGTCCAGTGGTAGGCCGTTTCCAAGTTGGAAGTCCCCAATAAAAATCTTTTGCCTTACCACTGAGTCGGATTCGAATTGCCTGTCCGAGAAAGACGTCATCCCAGCCGTAAGCATTTCCAGTAAAGATCATATGCTGGATGAAGTTCTCCACGAGTCCAGCATCATCACCAGAGCACGGCGTAATAGACATTATAGCGGAGAACGCCTCTGGTGATGCACTTGGCTTGGACTGCTTCTGTTGTTGCGTCGCCATCATCGTCGGTGCCGTAGTGGTGAGCGGATTCATCCTCCCGTCACAAACGTTTTAAATTTATGAAAAATTTGTTCAAAGTTTGAACATAGGAACTTTTCGGATCGTCATTGGGTGTGTAATTAATTTTTAAAATTAATTTACCCTCAGATCCTACCGACTGCGCCAATGTAACAGGGGGGTGAAATTGAATGATGCTATGATAACTTACGATGATTTCAGAAAGAATGACGATGATCACAACACAACACTAAAACTCGATAGGATTAAATTGGAGAACTTTGGACGAACACACACACACGATTTTACTTAAGATATAATTTTATTTACATTTTCACAAACTAATCTAAATTATACTGAAATTATTAAAAAGGACTAAACATTACGAATTAAACGGTTACATTTTCCAGACTAAATATTGTATGAACAATCCGTTTGATTGTTCATACCGCGACCAGAGCGAAGTGCTCCGATATACGTGCGTCTTCACCAGACGCAAATACTCGACTTCTGCAAAATCTGTTAAGATCGATGGCTGAGAAGAAATCATCCCTCTGCCCTCCTTACCAGATTTTGTAAAAACTAATCTTTAAAAATACGATTCTCACGCATTCAGAATGACAGCGAAACGATAAATTTTCAACTTTATTACCAAAAACTAACACATGTCGATTCTGAATGCAAGAGATCAAATTTACGTACGCTCAGGTTTTCAGTAACATATGGAAAACATTCCATATTGTTACAAAATGTAGCTTATATTTAGTGCTATTAAGGCTGTAGTCTTGCAATCCCAAAGTTACTGAGACGCAGAGGGTGAAAGGGGGAGGTAGCAAAGGGGCTGGCCTGTACTTTATCCCTACCGCAGGTAGTTGTATGTATTTCTCACTCAATCTATTCTTATCTTTTTCTAATGTTTCCAATATTTATGAATCGTAGGCTGCATTACTTTTCTTACAATACAAATATATTGAGTTGGAATTTTGTACCTACCTATTTACAAATTTAAAAGCAGGGTTGAGAGATTTAAATCAGATTGATTTAAATCATGATTTTAATCTTGATTTAAGTCAAGTGATTTTTTTTTAAATCATTAAATTAAATCAAGATAAATAAAATTTAATAACTTAAATGAAAAATGGATAATTTTTGTAACTGCCCTTGTAAATATATTTATTGAATTAAAAATATAAACAATTTTCAAAAAAAAAACAAAAACAAATCATAATTCAATTAACAAAAAGGGAAACGTTTATTTATTTAATGGCACATTGTTATTGTAATATTTAAATAGAAACATCCTTTTCAGTTCCTAATCTGTTTCGCAATTTGAAATGTACAAGTCCAAATGATAAAAAAATAAGATGTACTTACGTCGACGCAGCACGGCGCACAAACAAGAATAAACATGAATATCTAGGATTAGGAATCGTATATATTTTTGAATAATAACATTAGAATATTTATAATACTTAAAAATTTAATTCAAACTACCCGTATTTACACACTTTAAATTTTTTTTAAAAAAATATTTAAATAAAAAAATCTGATTTAAATGAAAAAACTCAAAAAAATCTGATTTAAACCAAAAAACGATTTTTTTGATTTTTTTAAAAAATCATAATTTTTATAGACCCTGTTAAAAATGAGGAAATAGATAAAAAATAAAATGAATCGAAGATTATGATTATTTATTTCTATACACAAGATTTTTAATTGGAAACCCTTTTGGTAATTGCGGATTTATAATTTCCGGAATTTATAGAACGATAAATTGTGGTCTCCAAAATCTAAATTAATATTTTCTAGTTAATTTATGAAATGAATTATTATTGTTATGTTCTTTCGGAAATGAAAATTGTTAAATTCCTTGTCTAATCATTTGGCTAGGAGATATACAGGAGAATCCCGATTTGTGGATTATCGGTTAGCTGGAAGTTTAGCTAAGTTTGGATTAGGTAATTTCATGTTTCTTTTGAAATCTTTGGTAATGAGATTTGGGCAGACATCAAGGGTTATTTTACTTTTGTAGTGTATTTTTGGATGGGATTATTTTGTAATTTGATGCACCGGTCTCTTTATAGTAATTCCTTGACGTGATGTTTATAATCAGATTTATTACTAATGACAATGGCGCTACCTTTATCTATTTTGAGATAAACTCAGGTATTTCTTCTTTAATTCCAAGGCGGTTTGACTTGTGGTATTCTTTTTGGTTTTCTTCGATTGTTTCATTAATATTATTATTTTTCCTTTTTGTTTTTTTCTTTTATTATTTTTGCCTTTTATGTTAGCTGTAATACCTATTTACTTTTTAATCTAGTTAGTCCCAGTTTCGATTAAATTGCTTGGCTAGTTTCAAATGTAAATTGAATATTTCTATTTCCATATTATGTAATATGTGGTATAAATACCTGGTTTCATATTTTAGTCACCTACACTGAAAAAATTGGTAGGTGCTACATCTAATAATGAAATAATGTTTTTTAACCGAAAACTGCTTGAAATAATAGATATTTATATACCAAGTGAATTAAATATATCCTGAGCCTGCAGGTCGAGTGAGATAAATTCTTTGAGTGAATAAATTTTTTTAATTCATTCGGTTTATAGAATACTTTATTCAATTTTGACAATATAATATTATTAATAATCAATAGTTATATACCGAGTGCTAAGAATTTAATCGATTCAAATGACATGTCTGACTTAAACAATAAATTTTGCTTACAAAGTGTTTGAGTACATAATAATTTGAAAAATTGTATCTTAAATTATTGTGTACGATAGGATTTTTAAAAGCAAAAGGAATTTAAAATTGTTCTATATATGTACATACAGTCTTTACAGTCTGTATCTAAATAAATAAACATAACTTTATAAGGCAAAATTGAATAAAAAATAAATTTAATAATTATAAAATTGCAGTTAAAATTTAAAGTTTACATTTGATTTAAAATATTGGTTTTACTGTACTTCATTTTGGTTTTTAATTTAATGTATTTTAAAGTTATTTAATGATTTAAAATAAATAAAAATTTCGGTACTCTACAAAACATTCTAAAATTCAGACGTATGGGTACATCGAACCTTCTTTTCCATTAAATTTTGTGGAAGGGAGTTAGGCGGAGTCAGTTTGAAGCTGCAGGTAGTTGCTTAAAATTGCTACACTAGCACCCTCTATTCGAGCAAGAAGTATACTAAAGTGTGCTTTATATTTCTCAGTATTTTTCAAAAAATAAACAATTTCATAATAGTTTTCTTATTAAAAGAGTTAAATTAAACCCTATTCTATATTGTGCATGAATTTCAAACCTTAATTTGGTATACAAGTGTTAAAATTGTATCTTTTAAAATTTGCAATTTTCTGTACTTTTGTCGGAATATATTGTTTATACGGTTAAGTTAATTAAAATTTTAAATACGTCAATAATTTAATTCATCTTTAATCTTTCCACGAAAAATAAATTTATGAGTTTCCATAATGTAGTTCATTCGTTATTCTTGTTTAAAGTAGTCGTTTCTCTAGAAAAATGCAATATTCAATGTTTTTTTTCTAAACATTTAAACAATTTTTTAGAAAAATCTTTACGTCATTTTATAAACTATTGTTAATAGTTTTCAAAAAAGTTAACATTATGAATGTAGCATGTATATTAACGTCAGCATTTTCTTTCAAAATATGCCATTTTTCATCAATTCTAACTTGATGTACAGACGAGCCCCTTAAGAGCCACCATTTTCCAATTTCAGGCCCTTATAATTTATGCGTATAAAATATTTTTATGGGTAAAGCTATATTTATGCCGGCTTTACACATGGCGGCTCAAAATTTAAGACCTATATAGATATATAGGTTATTGCTATTAAGGGCAGGGCCGGATTTAGGTGTAAGTTAAGTAAACTATAGTTCAGGGCGCCAGAATTTTAGGAGCGGCAAATTTCAGACGAATTTATTTTTTAATGTACGTACTACATTCCATATAACATGTCTTGGAATTAAAAGCACTGATCGATGCAAGAGTATTATTATAATTCTGCATATTCATATTTTGTCAAATGTAAGTTCAATTTGATAATATTTTAAAATATAAATGAAATAATTTATGTTTAAGTGGATAAAATAGAAAATAGTTAAAATTGATTATATTTTTTACGAAAAAATGCAATAAAAAATGATTGTACTGAAGTCATAGACGAGGACGAAACTATCGTCTACGATGAACATTTTGTTACTTATTTTATCAATTGAATCTTAGATATTAGATTCATTCTCATATGAAGATATCATTAAATTATTTGCAGAAAAGAAGGCAAGTCGTGTTGTATAGTTATTTAATTTGTTCAATAAAAATTATTATATTTATTTTAGTACCTGTTGAATTTTTTATGTTATATATCTTATTATCTACCTATAATAAATAGTTATTTGTGTATCAAGAGCGTAAAGTAAATCTTTATTGCCCGTGCTCGTAAATTGAAACGCGAGCGTAGCGAGCTCTACAATCGAGCTAGAGCAATAAAGATACTTTACGCTAGAGATGCACACATAATTTTTCTACGACTTTACTAACGAAATAAAAAAATAATAATACCTATTTAGTAAGTTCAATTCAATGTTAACCAATTTTCTGTTTTGTGTTGCTGTAACCATGACGATATGAGTAAATAAATAATCTAAGCGAGCAATTATTTATTAAGTATGTTACCGCTCGTTGCTATGGAGACGCGCCGTAAAGTATTTATTTGCTCGTTCCTTAGTAATCATTGACTTTACGATGACAAAAGAGAGCATAAATATCAACTTTTCATGGTGGTCGTAGAAAAAATATATTATTTGAAATAAATTATTTAAAATTTATTATAGGTATTTTTATTTATGGGGCGGCAAAAAGTTCATAGTTTAGGGCGACAAAAACGTAAATTCGGCGCTGATTAAAGGCCAGTACATTCCATTTTCAGACCCTTGTAATTTATGCGTAAAAAATAATAATAATAATACCAAATTCACCCATATCTTTACTCATGATAACTCTTAAATTATTTAAAACATATGAAAATAAGTATTTATTTAGTACTAAGTACAAAGATTATTATGAAGTGCCGACAAAAATAACATTTTTCAGATAATACTTTTTTGTACAAATATATATTTAACTAAGTAAATATATGTATATTTTATTTCGTAAATATAAAATTTTTCATGATATAAATTATTTCGAAATATAAATTTTTCCATAATATAAAATTATTTAAAATATATTTTTTTCATAATATAAAACATTTAAACATAAAATAAGTCTTTTGAAGTTTGGAGGATAGATGGCGCGAACATAAATCAGGGCACGTCCGTAACAAAGATGAAATAGACAAAATTGTAAGCGCCGAAATTCCAGATGAAGACGATGAACCACAGTTGTATCAATTAGTTCGAACGCACAGGATCCACTAGTCATCAAAAATGAAAAGTCAATAGCTAAAATAACAAAAAGGGACAGCGTCTTCTTTTTGATTCCACCTAGCGAGAAAACATCTATACCGCCAGAGCTTAAGAAAGCAGCATTAATACTTAGAAATCCCCAACCAACCCAGCTGTGTCTGTTAACCACTCAGCAGCTAGAAATTCCAATACAACACCAACTAAGACTTATCCTCAGACACTTTACACAGATATCCGAAATAGAAAATCAGCCTCAAACACCAAACTCTCCTACAGGATACACCCAGACAGCGCGAACAGTAGCTCAAAACAGTCAAATCAAACAAAACAAAACGAAACAGTCCAGAAATTAACAGCAGGAACGTCAGACAAAAAACTCTAACTGATTTTGTGGTAAGGATAAATACTCAAAATCGATTCCAGGAATTAACTAATCAAGACCCAGAAAATGATAATGACGATGAAAATACAGTTGAAAAACGAGAACCTAAACCGCCACCTATTTTTATCCCGATATAATTAAATTGCAACCATTACTGGCAATACTGAACTTAGTAGCCAAGGATGATTATTTTTTAAAATCAATGTCAAACAATCAGGTTAAAGTCCAATCTCATACAGCTGAGAGTTACACAAAAATCATTGAGACATTAACAGAGAAAAAAACGGCTTTTCATACATACCAGTTAAAACAGAAAAGAAATTTTAGAAAAGTCCTAAGAAATATCTACTACTCTGAGGATATAGAATATTTGAAAACTGAAATAGAATCGTATGGTCACAAAGTTATTAATATTCGCAATATTAAAAATTGGAAAACCAAACATCCGCTTCCCATGTTTTACGTGGACTTAGAACAGCAAGAAAATAATAAAAAAGTATAAGGCATTAAATATTTATTAAACTGCAAAATTAAATTCGAACCTCCGCGAGTAAAACGACAAATCATACAGTGTACTAATTGCCAAAGATACGGACATACCCATAACTACTGCGAGCGACAAGCACGCTGTGTGAAATGTGGGAAAAATCATCATACATCTACGTGTGAAAAACCATCTAATACAGATGCAACCTGCGCCTTACGTGATGGCAAACACCCTGCAAATTATAAAGGTTGCACAATATACAAAGAGATTCAAAAAAAAGAAAATGTTCCACTTTACGTACTAAACAAATTACTCAACGACCTACAAATAGTAATGTCAAAATGTAAACAATAACAATACATATACAAGTGTTGCAAAAATGTCTAATCAGCAACCTTCTAATATTAATGCAAATACTGCAAAAAATTCACAGGTCGAGACACCAGCTAATGAAATCATTACCTCGGATATAAATACACAAGGTAATTCTAATAAAAATCTAGAACAAATGTTATGTAAACTAATGGAACTTATGGACACAATGTTAAATATTTTAACAACATTAATTTCAAAAATAAAATGAATACTCAGATGAAAATTGTATTATTGAATGTCAACAGCTTGGCTCAACATAATCAAGAATTAAAATCGTTTATTATTTACCACCAACTAGATATAATACTTACATCAGAAACTCATTTTACGAATAAAAATTACCTTAAAATACCAAATTATTCAATATATTCAACAAATCATCCTGACGGAACGGCTCATGGTGGAACTGCAATTATCGTAAAAAATTCAATTAAACATTATGAACTTGAAAATACTAAAAAGAATAAATAGACAATATTTGGGTTTTAGTTCTGTAAAAAATTATTAATTACAACGTTTCGACAGCTCAGTGCTGCCTTCGTCAGGTAAATAACAAATAAATAAGAACTAAAACCCAAATATTGTCTATTTATTAATTATGAGTTCTGAAAGCTTCTTTCAATACCAAAATAGTATATTACGTACCGTGAACTGTAAGTGACAGTTTTTAGGTCGAGAATGTTGTTTGGGAAGTCGAGACCCGAAGGGTCGAGATTTCCTAAACATTCGAGACTTCAAAGATCACTTACAGTTCAAGGTTAGTAAGCTATTTTTTGCAATACCTACAAAAATAATAGAAAAAGAAAAATAGGTTTCAAAATTAACGTCTGTCAGATTGATGTCAAAAATAAAAGTTGAGTTGCAATTGAGAGTAAGAGTGCCATGAATGTTTATGATGATGTGGAAACTAAATACTTACCATCCACCATGAATTGTAAGTAACACACTTACTGTCCACCATGCACGGGAAGTGTTTACTATAACCATGGAAACCAAATCTGCAATAAAAGTTCCACTTACTGTGTTTAAATTTTGTTATTAATGGGTAATTTACTGTGCAGGTATTGCAAAAAGACTATTTGCAACCTACAAATATAAAAATTGAAACGCTATTGGAATCTTTTGTAGTGTCAGCAATTTATATGCCACCGAAACATATAATTCAAAACAAAGAATGTACTACCTTTTTTAATACATTGGAGAATAAATTGCTGGTGTAGCTTACAATGCTAAACACCAAATTTTGGGATCTAGACTCATTACACCAAGAGGAAGAAAATTACTCAAAACTATCCAGAATAAACATTACATAACCTTATCAACTGGAGAACCAACGTACTGGCCGACTGACCCAAATAAAATACTTGATCTACTTGACTTTTTCAAAGTCAGTGGAAAATCAGAAAACTACTTTAAAGTAGAATCCTACTTAAATTTATCATTAGACCACTCACCCGTAATTCTAATATTCAGTACACAAATACTAAAAGTAGATAAACCCGCCTCTCTCTGTAATAAAAAAACGAATTGGCACAAATTCAGGAACATACTAGAAAGCAAAATCTCGTTAAATATTAGCTTAAAATCTCAAGAAGACTTCGATAATGATGCATTTAACAAAATCAATTCAGGAATCAGCTTGGAAATCGACCCCAATACAAAAATCTTGTAATAGTGTAACAAACATACCAGCGTACATCAAACATTTAATAGCCTATAAACCGAAAATTAGAAGAATCTGGCAGACAACTCGAGACCCCCAAGTAAAAAGTAAATTAAATAAAGCCACCAAAGACTTGAAAAAAATATTGCAACAAGAAAAAAATTAAACAATTCAAAATTATCTTGAGAATTTATCAGTGACAGAAGCAAGTGACTACTCATTGTGGAAAGCAACGAAAAACATCAAACAGCCCTAGCAACACATTCCACCTATTAGGAAAGAAAGCGGACTATGAGCAAAGACTGACTCTGACAAAGCTCTAGCCTTTGCCAATCACCTAACAAAAGTATTCAAATCTTTTCCACCCTCAATACCACCAGAAGATAAACAATTAATATACAACACGTTAGAACGATCTTTTCAGTTGGATTATCCTATACAACATTTTAAACCGAAGATTGTTCTCGAGATAATATATAAACATATAAATCCAAAAAAAAAAACTACCGGATACGATTTAATCTCTGAAAAAATTTTAAGACAACTCCTATTTAAAGCAGTCATTCTTATAGCTTATATATTTAACACAATCTTAAGACTTGGTGTTTTTCCATCACAATGGAAAGTAGCTCAAATTATTCTTATACACAAACCAGGTAAACCCGCGGAGGAAACATCATCCTACTGTCCAATAAGTTTACTACCTGTACTTTCAAAAGTATTTGAAAAACTTTTCATCACAAAACTGGAGCCCATACTTATGCGAAGAAAATTTATTCCTAATCATCAGTTTGGCTTCCGAAAAAAACACTCCACTATTGAGCAGGTTCATAGAGTAGTTGATGTAATAAACAAAACACTCGAAAGAAAACACTACTGTTCAGCAGCTTTTGTAGATGTTTCGCAAGCGTTCGATAAAGCGTGGCATATCAGCCTGCTATATAAATTAAAAAGTAACATCCCTTATACCTTCTATCAAATCCTAGAATCCTATCTAACAAATAGATATTTTTTAGTAAAATACAAAGTAGAATGTAGTCCAATATATCCAATCAAATCAGGAGTATCCCAAGGTAGTGTTCTTGGACCTATTCTCTACCTCATCTATACAGCTGATATTTCACCAACCAAATTCTAAAGTTGCCATATTTGCTGATGACGTAGCAATCCTAGCTTGTCATAAAATTTCAACAGAGGCCTCACATCTTCGTTAAGTACAACTTAAAAAAATCGAAAAGTTGCTAAAAATCTGGAGAATAAAAGCCAACGAAACCAAATCAGTCCATGTAACCTTTACCTTGAATAAAAGTACGTGTCCTGTGGTAACACTCAACAACCAACCGCTACCACAAACTGAAGAAACAAGATATCTAGGAATAGATATTGATAAAAGACTAACATGGCGTAAACATATTTTCTCAAAAAGAAAACAACTGAGACTAAAATTCAGGCAGCACTATTGGCTATTAGGTAGAACTTCCAAACTGTCACTGGAAAACAAACTACTAATATATAAAAGCATCTTTAAACCAGTCTGGACGTATGGAATACAACTCTGGGGAACAGCAAGCAACTCTAATATTGAAATACTTCAACGCTCTCAATCTAAGTGTCTCCGAACAATTACAAATGCTCCTAGGTATGTGCCAAATGTAAACAATCACAGAGACCTCAACATGTCTGTACAGTGAAAGAAACAGTCACACAATTTAGTACCAAATATCTTAAAAGACTTGAAGCCCACCCAAACACAAGTGCAGTGAAATTGTTATTGGTGAGGACATACGACGATTAAAACATTTTAAACCATTAGATTCAGTAGATATATTTAACTAACATTATATAGTTAATATTTAAAGTTTTTTTCAGTGGATAAATGCTCCTCATGTAATTCATTTGGTGTTATATTTTTACTTATTATCTTATATTTAGATAGATTGCAAAATTTTTAGGAGATATAAAAAAAAATATTAAATGTTATATGATTTCAACCAATTTTGTACATACAAATGCAATATTTCACTATGTATTATATTAAATTAGTTATTTACGATACAAATGCGGAAACATGAACTTCCGTGCATGAGCTTTTGTTTGAAGTACGAGAGAGCAACGCGAGCGATTCTTTCATTTAGGCGAATGCACGGAAGGTATTTCCGCATAAGTATTGTACAAGATTTTTTGTAACAAACGAATTAACTATAAAACGTAATTAATAAAAATGTAAAACTGTCATTTAATCGTCAATAAAGCGAATAAAAATACGTTGCTGTGGATTGTATACCATTGACACATCCAGTTATGGGTAAATAATATAAAGGTTGGCAGCAGTGTTTGTGACTGGTTTTCTCAGCTGAGATAATATATATATATATATATATATATATATATATATATATATATATATATATATATATATATATACATTTCTTTTTGACTAATCTTTTTCAGTAAATTCATTTTTCCAGGTATTTATAATTAAATATTATCAATTTAACTTAATTTCAAAAAAATATATTCAACATTTTCAATTTTTTCACACACGTGCAATGCACATAACCTCACTTATAAAGCATATGTTGCTGTGTCAATATGATACAATTTTTAATTAATTCTTGTGCTTTTTAGGATGAGTGGAAGTCAAAGAGATGTTTCTCTAGATGTCCTAAGGGATTCAAGTCCCAAGGACTTCGTGACTATGGAGGAGGAGCTCCTACGTAGCCCAACTCCATCCACTTCCAAACTCGAGTAGTCTATAGAAAAGCTCCGATTGAATGAGCAGAAAAGTAAACTGAGCGGTGCCGCCAGAAAACGCTTTAAGTGGCTCATAAAAAGTGGGCTTAGTGCTGACCAAGCACGTGTCAAAGCCCTTCAACCCATAAAGGATAAGGTTCCAAAAAGGACCCGGTCCGAGGAATCAACGCTCGAAATGTCTGTAAAAAGGCAAAAAAACAGATGCTAAAGGCCAACCCAGCAGTGGTGCTCCGCCACCACCTGATAAGGCCCCGCCGTCTGTGAGCTTTAAACAGGCAATCCTAGGCACACGCGTCGGCATCCTGCACTATAATTATCCGGAGGATATTTTAGAAACAGGACAGCTGACGAAAATTCAGGATGCAATCCTGGGTTTAATCATTAAGGAGGCTAAAGGCTCTGTGAAGCCTAAGTTTCTAGGGACAACCTTCAAGTCCGGATGGCTGAGCGTCAACTGCGCCGACAAAGCCACCGCCGAGTGGCTATTAGGCAAAGTCGACAGCTTAAAGCCTTGGGAAGGAGCCCATCTAAAAGCTGTAGAGGAAAAGGATTTGCCGAAGTCCAGCATTGTAAATGCATATTTCCCTAACAGTAAAAACAATCCAACAGATCAGATATTAAATCTGATAGAGGGTCAAAACGAGGGCCTGGATACCCAGCAGTGGAGGGTTTTAAAGAGGACAGATGAGGGCTCGGCAGTGCTTCTTACACTGTCCATAGACTCGACGTCCTTAAACACCCTTAAAAAACTGATTTCAAAATCAGCTACAAATTTGGCCAGACAACGATTAGGCTAAAGGGTAAAAAACTCAACAAAAAGTCTACCGAAGTCACTGCCAAAAAAGCCACTACTAGCACTGCTACAGGTAAGCTTAACATAAAAAAGGAGGCAGGGAGTAATGCCACCGATATTAACACTGGAAATTCCAGATTAAAAGTAGGTAAAGGTAAAGAGGCTGCCTCAAAGCCTCTACCCAATCCCACACCTACACACTCCAAGACACCACGGGCCGTCGGAATCACGCACAAAGGGAAACAAGTTCCTAGCTGCGACGTGGCTCTGAACAAAACGTGATGTCCAGCAGTAATATAAAGATGCTGCAAGTGAATCTTCAACACTGCAAAACTGCCTCTGATGTGTTGAACAAAACATTCACCACCACTAACACCGAAATAGTGCTAGTTCAAGAGTCTCATGTGTATGGAGGCGTAATAAGGAAACTTACTACACCAGTAGGTAAGTTAACCTACTGTAACGAACCAGATGTCATTCCAAGAGCAGCATTGCTCATTAAGACATCGATTAAATTCGTAACATTAAATAAATTTATATCTAGGGATTTGGTAGCTGTGGAAGCTACACTGCCTATATCAGGAGGTACGCAAGAGGTAATCATTGCATCGGCATATTTCCCGGGAGAAACGATGGAAGCCCCACCTCCGCTGGTAAAGGACCTGATCTCCTACTGCAAACATAGAAACAGAAACATCATCCTGGGATGTGATGCAAACGCACACCATACAGTTTGGGGTAGTACGGACATAAATACAAGGGGTGAATACCTTTTCGAATTTATTTCTAGTACTAACATAGATATAATAAATAGGGGTAAAGAATTCACTTTTATAACTAAAAACAGGCGTGAGGTATTGGACATTACGTTAGCCACTCCTCAAATTAGCTCTGAAATATATAATTGGCATGTCTCAAATGAAGCCTCAATATCGGATCATAGATATTTAAGGTTCGAGATAAAGGCTAATAAAGAACTTAAAACTCAAATTCGTATTCCGAAACTAACAGACTGGGTCTTGTACGAAGGCCACTTAAAGTGTGAAGTGGAAGAACTTACGAAAATTAATATAAACACAATTGAGGAACTGGAAACAGCCTCTATTGACTTTCATAATGCGCTACACACAGCATATGAAAACAGTTGTACAGTAAAGCTTCGACAAAGTACTAGGAAAGTACTAGGTGGACCGAGGAGCTAAGTAAACAAAGAGTCACTGTTAGAAGGTTATACAATAAAACTAAAACCAGTAGCAGCGATGAGAGCTGGGAGCAATATAGAAGTGCTCTAACCTCATATAATAAAGAAATTCGTAGATCTAAAAGGAATGCATGGCGTAGTTTTTGTGAGGGCTCATCAGAAACGCCCACGGTAGCTCGCCTTCAAAAAGTCCTGTCAAAAGATCATACGAATGAAATAGACCTACTAAAGAAACCAGACGGGGACTTTACGACAGATTCAAAGGAAACATTGGAGCTTCTGTTAAGCACACACTTCCCAGGATCGTCGTGGCCAGTTGAGGAGGAGGACAACTCTTCCGGAGCTACAACTAAGCTAAGCTTAATTAACAGTCTTAACACTGCTAATAATATTTTTACTGAAAACAGAGTTGAATGGGCGATAAATACTTTCAAACCCTACAAGACACCTGGTGGAGATGGCATTTTTCCGGCACTTTTGCAGAAATGCATAAAGGATATACTGTCAATACTCTGCGAATTATACAAGGGAAGCCTAAAGTTAGGATACATTCCCAAATTGTGGAGGAAAACTAATGTAGTCTTTATACCTAAAGGTGGAGCGCGTCCAAGCGTCCAGCCTAAGTCATACAGACCCATTAGTTTATCATCATTTATACTGAAAGGTATGGAAAAGGTCTTAGATCAATACCTTAGGAATGAAGTGATAACTGCTTCACCACTAAACGTAAATCAATTTGCTTACCAGGAAGCAAAGTCGACAACTACGGCTCTCCATAGCCTTGTCAATAAAATAGAGAAAACCTTTATGGCAAAAGAAATAGCTCTAGGAATATTTATAGATTTTGAGGGTGCCTTTGATAACACCTCCTATAAATCAATTGAAAGAGCTGCTAGGTCAAAAGGTTTCGACCCAGCTGTAGTGGAGTGGATAAAAGCCATGCTGCAAAGTCGAACGATTACAGCCTCGATAGGAGGAGAATCAGTAATGATAAAAACCAACAGAGGATGCCCACAAGGTGGGGTTCTGTCACCTCTACTCTGGTGTATTGTCATTGATGACCTCCTGAATAGGCTCAATAAAGCTGGCTATTTTGCAAACGGATATTCAGACGACGTTGCAATTATGGTCAGAGGACGTAGTGACACCACTATCTCGTATCTTACACAAAAAGCTCTAAATCTAGTGCATGAGTTGTGCTTGGAAGGGTTCCATGTAAAGAGAATCTTGATTCGTCAAATATTATGTCTCGACCAGCTATGATTTTTCCCTCTTGATGACATCAAAGGCGATAACCATTTGGGCAATAACCAATCATTAAGCATTTATTTGATTCAGTTTCAAATTTGCTTGCAAAAGTGCTTCAGGTGTATGTAATATGCCACACAATTAAAAACTCTTAATTTTTGAAGATTTAGTTTCTGCCGAAATCACATTTCCGCTGGTACTTTATCTTTCAGGGGTCTAGTTGGACATTATGAAATATTTTATTTTGACAACCATTCATATATTACAATAACTAAAATAAATGCATATCAAAAACAATCACACTACACTATTTTTTATTGCATTAATGTTGTGTGTAATGATGGGTCATTGGGAATTTCCCGTCAGAAATAATTTTATTTCCCGGAAAAATCGGAAATACCATTTTGGAAATTTCTAGACATATATGGAAAAATTCCCGGAAACAAGTTGGGAAATTCTCGTGAATAAGGGAAGTTCCCGAGAATAAAAAGGAAAAATTCTGAGAATAAAAAGGAAAATTCCGGATAATAAATTTTACGCAGGCGCACCGACGTGTTTTTGCCAGTCCCGACCAATTTCTAATAATATTAATATTCTAATAACTTTATTACTATAAGTGAAAACGGTAAAATATATTAATTCTTAATAATTTTACTACAGCAACATCACCATTTGTAATATTTTTAGTGTTAGTAAAGATTATGACAAAATCGATATTTAATTTTCTCAAATTTTTATGAAATAATTATTTTTATGAGAAAATTTATTTGGAATCTTTCCCCAGGAATTTCCCGGAAAATAGCACCAGATATTTCTCAGAAAATTTTCCAAAAACTTCTCGGGGAAAAACATGGAAAATTTTCCGAAATGTTCGTTCCCGAGAATTTACCCACCACTATTTGTATGTAATTATCAACAAGTTCTATCTTTTCTTCTCTATAATTTATACATTTTTTTAGTTTTCCTTTCAATGCAGTTTGATATAATACCAGCAACTCTTCTGACACATACCAAATGACTGAAGTTTTAGATAAATTCTGCAACGATCTTGTGTTGTTGCTTCCCTGGCAGCAGTTGAACCGGGCTGAGCTAGTTGCTCAAAAATATATATAAATAGGGCGCTGGGCGATCGACGCCGAAAGTGGTTCAACCATAGGGGTTGATTACCAAACCTAAAAGGGTTACAAGCTCGCGAAATCACAAAATACGTAAGCTTAATAAATATATTTCAATTTAAGTTAATTAATATTACATCCAGATTTGTAATTAAGCTGATTCAAATGAATGTGGGTAACGATATTAGAAATAGAATAAAAAAAAATATAACAATCAGATCAAATTGATCTAAATAAATATGAGTCAATCGCGTACAGTCCGACGTCTCCAAGACCGGGCATCAAATTCGAAACATGTATCCAAGGTTTGCACAGTGTTATGGCCAGTGAAGTACAATATTCGAGAATGTATATCGAATGAATATGGACTCCCAGAGGTATAAATGAATAATCTAATAAATAAAATGGTTAAATAAACCAGTAAATAAATTAATAAGTAAGTATACAAAGCCTGCAAAAGAATGACCATGTTAGCAACTACATTAAAAGGAACAAGTACGCCAATGATTAACTAAGCCAACACATGGCTCTCGAAACAACTTTTACATAAAATAAAGATTTGAATTTATTATAAAAATTTATAAAAATGGCTTTAGATTAAATAAAAATTTAATAATTAAGAGATTCTTATTACCTGAGATGGTAGTCGGTTTTTAAGGTAATTAGAGTAGAGTAGATCACAAAAATCCGACTTCAGTCGATGAATATAATTTAAAATATTATTTTAATATGCTTCCAAGCAAATCCAAATAAATTGATGAATTTAATATCTCCAATGAAAGATATTGCCCAATAAATTCACACACAAAATATATATCTGGGAGCACAACTGAACACTCTGAGTTCTAATTTTACAGTGATTCATTAATTTTTAAAAATCTCAAATTTCCAGGTAAAAATTGGCAGAAACTTGAACTTAAATGTAAATTGCAAATCATGACATTCGAAGAATAAATCTACATTACACCCACGATGTAATGGTGGGTTTATGCAACAACTAAATTATAAAATTAAATTGGTCCACTAAACTAGAAAATTAAATTATACGAAGCCTGTTTATGCTCAAAACTAAACTAAAGAATAAACCAATGAATGTATTCCTTTGCAATTTTATCTTTAAATTTACTATTTTCTTTATTGTATATAAATTCAAAGTTTTGAACTAGGCTTATTAACATTTTGTCCTTAGTATCATTTATTATTTTCTCCATTATATAAAAATACTGTGTTTTGTAACTCTTACAAATGTCTTTTAGGTTATATTTACAAAATGCTCCAAACGTCAAACTAATGGTTACGTTAGTAATGCGCATGTGCAAGCATTATAAAATTAAGAAATTAAACTAGAAAGTTGAACCAACTTCTTAGTTTAGTGACAATAGTTTAGTTTGTTAATTTTGTTGCATAAACGTTTGTGTAGAAAACAATGATGCTTATTTTCTTAGTTTAATTTTAAAACGTAATTTCCTAATTTAGTTGTCTGCATAAACCCACCATAAGGGTTGCCCACACAAGGGCGTAATCAGTTACCATGATTCCAATAAAATAATTAAAATAGGACTATAACAATTCACAATTAGCTCACAATTAAAATCGAGTTCCGTAATTCGCTGTCCTATTATCTTTATAAAACGCGATTATATTTAATCCTGAGTTATATATGTAAAAATATTAGTTAATAATATTGTATAATTGAAAATATATATAAAAATAAATATAAATTTAACGAACACAATTTTTGCCGTTTATTCTAGTCGAAATCTGACAACTCAATAATACATAGCAACTAAAAACATATCGTCAAAACATTTTATTGAACAACACCTACTACTTTCTTTATGAAGCAAGCAAAGGGCACTACACAAGCCCTCCCCAAGAAAGGAAGTAGTAGGTTGTAAAAAATCAAAAAAAATTAACAATATAACGGAATGACAGTTGTGTCATTGAGGTTGCTGAACTGTGTTAATCAAAATGATTGATATAAGCTGGTTTAAGTCTATCTATTGACACTGTTTCTATCTTGTCATCTATAAGAATTTTAAAAAATTTATCATATCTTTTGACAACTTTGAAAGGTCCATTATATGCTGGTTTAAGAATGGGACCAATAGTGTCATTTCTAATTAAAATATGGGAAGTTTTGAATAAATCTGGATGGATGTTGTGTGATGTTTTTGTTGATAGTCTTGTAGTGATTGGAGTAAATTTATTGATTGTGTTTTTTAATAGTGTTAAATATTGATTTGCTTCTGCTTTATTTAATATGTTATGTTTAGTTGTGGGAATTAATTCTCCAGGAAATTTAAGGTTCGTGCCGTACACGAGTTCTGCAGAACTACAATTTATATCATTTTTTACGGAGGATCGTATTCCAAGAAGGACCAACGGAAGGAAACTGATCCATTGTGAAGGATTTTGAAAGGTTTTTAAGGAAGTTTTTAATTGTCTGTGAAAACGTTCAATAATGCCATTTGATTGAGGGTGATAAGCTGTTGTTTGTATATGATGTGTTCCTAAAAGTTTTAGTAGTTTTTGAAAAAGAGAGGAATTAAATTGTTGGCCTCTATCAGATGTAATTGTTGCTGGTACACCAAACCGTGATATCCAACCATCAAGTAGAGCTGTTGCAACTGATTGTGCAGAACAATCTTTTAAAGGTATTGCTTCAGGCCATCTGGTGAAACGGTCGATGCAAGTAAGAAGGTAAGAAAAACCTTGTGAATTTGGTAACTTGACTAAGTCGATATGAATTGAACTGAAACGTGAAGTTGGAGTTGTGAATTGAAAAATAGGTGATTTGGTGTGTTTAACTATTTTAGCTTTTTGGCATTGTAAACACTGTTTTGTTTTGTCAGTTAAATATCTTTTCATATTTTTCCAAATGAATTTTGAAGTAATTAATTTAATTGTTGATTTAATTCCCGGATGTGAGAATGAATGAAAATGTTTGAATATAAGATTTTGGAATTGTTTTGGTATGTATGGTCTGTAAGTGTTTGTTGAAATATCACACCATAATTTAACATCTGTTTTAGGTAGAGATATTTGTTTAAATATTAAATTTGTATTTTTGTTTTCGAGTAACTCTTGTAATTCCTGATCATATTGTTGCATTTTTGCAATCTGATTATAGTCTATTTGACTATTTGAATATAGGATGTTTATGGAAATGCGAGAAAGGGCATCCGCAACTGGATTATTTTTGCCAGAGATGTGACGTATGTCATTTGTGAACTGAAAAATGTAATCTAATTGCCGCATTTCGCGAGGTGAATAAGTATTATTGCTGGCTATTTTTGTAATGAAAGTTAGAGGTTTATGATCAGTTAAAACAAAAAATTCTTTACCTTCAAGGAAATATCTGAATTTTTTTATCGCTGAAAATATAGCCAAAAGTTCCCTACTAAATGTGCTGTAACGTTTTTCAGTAGAGTTAAAAGTTCGCGAAAAGAAAGAGAGTGGTTCCCATTGATTATTGACGAATTGTTGAAGAACAGCACCGATTCCGATGTCTGATGCGTCAACCATAATATTAATTTTTGCACCGTGTATTGGAAAAGAAAGATTTGTTTCATGTGTTAGTTTAGTTTTAATCATATTAAAGGCTCTAGTAGCTTCCTTAGTCCAAATTATTTCTTTAGAACTATTTTTTTTGTTATCTAATAGTTTGTTGATTGGATGTAAAATAGTAGCGCAGTTTTTGATGAAGCGATGATAAAAATTTACTAAACCAAGAAATTCTCGTAGTTGTTTTTGTGTCTTTGGCATTGGAAATTTATAAATACTATCTACTTTTTCATGTACAGGTTTGATTCCGGAAGGAGAAATGTTATGTCCTAGAAATAATATTTGATTTTGACCGAATTGACATTTATCTTTGTTGATGAAAATACCAAATTTTTGTAATCTGTCAAAAATAATTTTTAGGTGTTCATAGTGACGTTCCGGAGAATTGCTAGCAATGAGTATGTCGTCTATATAAGCGAAACAAAAGTCTAAACCTCTCGTGACGATGTCAATGAAACGTTGAAAAGTTTGAGCGCTGTTTCTTAAACCGAACGGCATAACTATGTATTCAAAAAGACCGAATGGAGTTGTAATTGCTGTTTTGGCTATTGATTCTTCATCCATTGGTATTTGATTATACGCCTTTACTAAATCTATTTTAGAGTAAATTTTTGAATTTTGTAAGTTTGCCGTAAAATCTTGTAAATGAGGAAGTGGGTATCTGTCCGGAATCGTTTGTGAATTGAGAGCTCTATAATCTCCGCAGGGTCGTAGTTCTCCCGATTTTTTTTGAACTAAGTGTAAGGGTGAAGCCCAGCAACTAGAAGAAGGTCTTATTATACCCATCTCTAGCATATTATTAAATTCTTTTTTGACTTCCATCAATTTTTCAGGAGCTAGACGGCGTGGTTTTGCAAAAGTTGGGGAACTGGTAGTAGTTATACAGTGTTTTACTTTATGTTTGATTTGACATTTTGAATATAATTTATTTGTTAATAGAGAAGGATAATGTGAGAGTAATTCTGAGTAAGATTGTGGTGAAATAGGAGTTTGGGTTTTTTTTATGAAGTGTATTTTGTTTGCGTATTGATCCGATTCTAAAACTTGTTTCTTTGACATATTGACAGTTAATTTGAAATGTGTCAAAAAATCTGCTCCGATTATTGAGCATTGAACATTTGCAATGACAAATTTCCATGTAAAAGGTTTTGAAAGACCGAAATCTAATGTCAAAGTTTTGAAACCGTATGTGTCAATAGATGACTTATTGGCAGCTTGTAAAGAAATAGGTAACAATTTCAGTTTAGATTCGTTAAATGCAACCTTAATGACACTAACCTGAGCACCGCTGTCCACCAGGAAACGTTGCCCAGACGTTCTGTCCGTCAAATAAAATAGTGTTGCAGATACATTAAGATGATGACAACTGGAAATACAAGGTATTAATTTTGTATTAGTTGAAATTTTTATAGCAGTTTCGTTGAGAAGAACCTTTTTCTTTTTGAAAGAATCTTCCATGTTGCAGGGTGGTGTGCATTTCTTGGCGTTGCTTCCGAATTTCTTGTGGTACCAACAGAGAGAAGGTGATTCCGTGGTCAGAAGTTCTAGTTGTGACTGCAACTTCTTGACATCTTCTGATAGTTTTTTGATAGAAATTGTTTCCTGCGAGATCGATGCTATTGAAGGTTGGGAAATGCTCGCGATTTTGTCTGCGACTTCTGCCTTCTCTTCAAGGGAACAGTGCAACAAAGAAGAAATAATGGATTGAGTTGATAATGGTAATTTTTGCATGAACAGTTCTTCGAGGATAGTTTCGTCAAGTAGCTTCCCTGAGACCAACTGACGCATGTATCGTAGGACTTGTGAAGGCTTTTTGTCGTCAATAATAGAAGATGTTAATAGTTGTTGTAGCTTTTCTTTTTCAGAAATACTTAATCGTTGAATCAGTGCCTTTTTAATTACAGAGTACGGTTGTTCCACTGGAGGTGCAATGATTAAGTCTCTTACCTCAGCGGCAAACTGTGGGCCTAAGGCACTAATTAGTCTTACGAATTTGCTTCTCTCTGAAGTGATCCTCTGGGAAGCGAAAATAGCTTCAACTTGAGAAAACCAAAGCTCTGGATCGGCCGGCCAAAATTCAGGAATCTTAAAAGAAGTGGAGAGGGTCGAAAGTTGAACAGATTCGGCTTCCGAAGGATGAAGTGGTAGAGAGTCATGGTGTACATCTTCCATGACGAAAACGAAGGTGCGAAGATTCAGTTCGGGGTCACCAATGTAAAAATATTAGTTAATAATATTGTATAATTGAAAATATATATAAAAATAAATATAAATTTAACGAACACAATTTTTGCCGTTTATTCTAGTCGAAATCTGACAACTCAATAATACATAGCAACTAAAAACATATCGTCAAAACATTTTATTGAACAACACCTACTACTTTCTTTATGAAGCAAGCAAAGGGCACTACATATATAGTCTCAGATTTATAATAGTTATATAAATATTTATATTTATATATATAATTTTTTACACTTCACCTATATACATAAACATTATAATACCTTAAAGTTTAAAGTTATAACATTCAGAACCGCTTGACGATTCAACATTTAATAATGAAGAATTTTTTAAATTCATGAACTTCGCTGAGATTTGAACCCAGGGCCTTCCTATTTCAAGTAGTTAGTTACTCCGTTATAGCTTAGTTGGTAGGGCATCCTACTAGAATAATATATAAAATAATATATATAGTATAATTGCACATGAGTAGAGAATAATATGGGACTGTAATGTAGACTTTATGGAAAATAAATATTTTATCTATCTATCTATCAATCTGCTAGAAACAGGAAAGCCCTAGGTTCGAATCCCAGTCATGTCTATGAATTTTTCAGAAATTTTATTCTTCATTATTAAATGTTATATGATTTCAATCAATTTTGTACATACAAATACAATATTTCACTGTGTATTTTAGTAAACATTATATTTTTCACCCAGTTAATAATGTCATCAAATCAGGAATGAACTGTCAGATATGTCATTTTTGAAAAATTTTGTCTAGTAAGGAATACGAACTCAAACTATATTGTTATGGAACACAAAACGATAACTACGACAATGAACAATAACACATAAAATAGAACACAAGAAAAATAAGAAAAGTATTGTTTAATTATTTATATTCGCTTTGTAGTGTCAAAATTACGATGTATTTATTTTGATTGTCTTATGTATTTTTTGCATGGGATCGTTTTAGCCACTTAAATTAGAAAATATTTACTTTTTAGATCCATATTTAAAGTATATAAGTAAATATTCGGAAAAAATCAGATAGAAAAGCACAAAACAGTTAACAAAGCTTTCTAACGTGTGATATAAGACGAATGAAAGCATGTGACGTCATTCTGGAATAGTCTACTAGCAGGATAGGTTATTCCCGTATCAATACCACAAACTTCTGTAAAACGAAATTTGTTGTAACGAGTATTACAGATTTCCGTCCAGAATTTCAACTTCTGTAAATCTGTCAAACTTAGAGTTGCATATTTCTGACCGCTATTGATCTAGGTTTACATACAGAACACAGAAGCAGCATAAAATTTCACCCGAGATAACTACCACTGCCTCCTCTCTCTAATAGAAACCAGATATGGTTACCTATCTACATATAAAAATATAGCTACATTAACTTTCACGCATATAAATTTTCATATGGTTATCTTTATAAATAAAAAAGTTAATAGGCATATTACACTTTTTGTGGATACCCGGTAATAAAAATCATGACAAATAATTTTATTGGGGTACAACAACTAAAGAGGATTGCGCCAGAAGATCATTTTGATAAAGTAAAATTACTAATAAATTAAACGTTTTTTATTCTGTGCAATATGATGTTTTAAGGTAGGTAAGAATATGGTATGACATGGAAAATAATAAATATATACAAATTGTAATTTAAAATATATATATTTAACATTTTTACAATATATTTTATAAATTTTTGTAATTATATAATTCTATATACGTAGCCTCATTTTTGTACTTACATTATTTCGGTTTACGTAAGATTCCTTCTTGTTGCCGGTATCCTTCTGTAACATGGGATGCACCTTGTTGTTGAACATCTTCCTCATGGTAGGACGGGTTGTAGTCGGCGTGTGGTACTTGAGCGGGCGACTCTCCACGCGGACTGTCCCGTTCCTGGGGCCCAAAGGCCGCGCAGGCCGGCTGCGCAGCACCTGCACTCCGGCCGCGGGGTGCGCACACTCCTGCCGCTCCTGCTGCAACTGCCTGCGGATCCTGCCTCGCAGCTCGGGGTCTCCCCGACACACCCTCATCCAGCGCCGGTTCACGCGGCTCGCCGACACCAGCGAGTCTCCGTCCAGGTGCCTGCAACACGCAACATACATGTAAACATACAATATACCACAATCCTATATCCTTTTTTGAGTTCTTTTAAGCCAAATGTTTTTGGGAAGTTACTAAGAGGTCCAGATACAAAATTCATGCTATCAATTATTTTTAGATTTATATTTTTAATTTCGAGTAACATGAGTTTTGAGCCATTATATATGGTATATGGTTTTATAGTATTTTCTAAGCAATATTTTAATATGAAATGTGAATCATAAGCTTTAGTATTATGTGCTATACATGTATATCCTTTATGTTGTTTATTAATTAACCACTTACAAAATTCATCGTTATTATAAAATATAAATTCAGTTCCATCGAAATACTGAGCAATAATTAAATTAGGTACGTGTATACCTGTATTTTGCTGAGCTTCATAGTCAAAGAATATATATTTTTCTGTGTATGAACAATTTTTACATAATTCACAATTTTTACAGTTACCAGGTTTACAATTTTTACAGTTTACACAATTACATTTTCCACCATTTTGTGTTTTTGGTTGTATGTAACATTTGTGTTCTTTGGCAAGTACAGGATTTTTACAATTTGTACAAAATTCCCAACCGCAATTATGTTGTTTATCAGTTGTATATATTTTTTCACAAACTTTACATCTTTTTCTTGCATTACACACGCGGTATTTTAAATGATTATTATAACAGCTTTCATAAGAAAAACATATATTACAATTATCGCAGTACACATTTTTAGACTCTTCTTTATCTGTATGTTCAGGCTGAAGACAAAGGTGACAAAGTTGTTTTATTATTTCTTTACATTTATGATTTTTATTATAATATGCCTTATTACATATTTTACAGTAATAACTAGATCCATAGAAACCAGTCATACTATTAATTACATCAAAGTGGTTACCGATTTTATACAGATATAATGTGATATCTTTATCAATACCGCTATATATTACAGAGTTAAAATTTTCCGAACATATTATTTTAATTTGAATATTCAGTAATGTTTCCACATTTTTTATATCTTCCAGAGTAAAGCCCTCTTCGGTATATGTTTGTAGTTTGTTGCATAAATTATTTGTTAAAACTGTTTGTAGATTTCGACCCATTCTAATATACCTTAAGTTATTATTTGATACTTCTCTGTTATATAAGTTTAGTTCTTGATATATTTTTGGATTATTTTGATACGTTAATGCTACAATTATTGCTCTCGGTGCACATAAGTTATCTCTATTATTAATTCGTGTTATAGACTGTTTAGTCTTTATATTTTCTGCTAAATTTAATATTTTTGTACCACCACCCGCCCCTTGAGGTATATTAATTACTTGAGCATGAAATATTGTATTATCTAAATCAATTTCTTCTTCATACTTTAAAGCATTGTGGAAGTAGTTGATAAATTTTTGTGCATTGGTGTCTTGATTAACATTAATAGTTACATGGTTACTTAATTTTGGACTTTCTAAAGTTAGTAAAAATTTATCTCCATTTTTATAATTAGTTTTTTGTTTAACATGGCTAAGCATTTTACTTATATCACCTTCAATATCACTCAAGTCTTTTAATTTTATTTTTAAAATTATTTGATGTGTTTTGTATTTCTTTATATATTTGCTATTT
This sequence comes from Stenolophus ochropezus, assembly GCA_035578165.1. Taxonomy (NCBI): domain Eukaryota; kingdom Metazoa; phylum Arthropoda; class Insecta; order Coleoptera; family Carabidae; genus Stenolophus; species Stenolophus ochropezus. Next base: position 15,838,107 of record JAQOWZ010000019.1, on the reverse strand, counting down.
ATGTTTTCAATTATTAATTTGTCATTATTTCTGGGAGCGGGTGTAGGTGTTATATTTATATTATATCTAGGTGATGGTGTAGGTTTTTTATTTATATTATATCTAGGTGCTGGTATAGGTACATGTGCTTTAATTTTATGTACTAGGTCAGATTTCTTTAGATTTGAATACCCTTTTATATTTTTATTTTTACATATTACACGTAAATCTTTAACAGTTTTTTTACTTAGACAATCATGATGTGGGGGTACATGTGCTTTAATTTTATGTACTAGGTCAGATTTCTTTAGATTTGAATACCCTTTTATATTTTTATTTTTACATATTACACGTAAATCTTTAACAGTTTTTTTACTTAGACAATCATGATTATTACTTTGATCATAATCAATACCACAGAAATTACAATTTGCATATTGAATAATATTTGTAGAGGTGTTTATCTGAGATGTACTCGGCTCATTCATTTCCATTTATTACAAAATAAATTTGTTAATACTTTTTCAATCTTTAAATTTTAGGTGCTAATTATAGAGAATGTATTTTTGTATTATATTACTCACTCCTGATTCTGCTTTTTTAATAAGAGAAAGAAATGTGATATCACAGTCTATTATAAAAGAAGATGACGATAAAGATAAAATTAAGAAAATTTTAACCCAAATTAAGCATATCTTTAAGTGCGGACTCCTTTTCTTTTAAGTACAATTTACCATAGTGTTTATTACTTTCTTTATGAAGTTTTAAATGTTGTTTTTTTACTGTTTCACCACAAGTACACACTTCGGTGTTTTCATTATAATATTTACGCATATATTTATTTATTTTGTCTTTATTTTTCTTGCGATAATCTTGCATGTAACTATTGACATTATTTTCAGTAGTCATTTATAAGAGAAAAATTTTGTTAATATTTTTCATAAGAAAACATATATTTAATCAAAAATTCATTCCACAACTTATCCTTTTTATTGTTAATTTTCTGTGGCTTGTGATTTGAGTCTACTTCAGCTAACACTATGAATTTGTTTATGAAATATTTATGTGATACATTATTTCTATAACCACTTGCATATAAAAAGCTAAGCAAATATGGATATTTTTGAATTATATCATCTTTAGTAGTAGCATTAAGAGATGTATAAAAATTAGGTTTAATTACAATTCGATAATTATGAACTAATTTTTCAACATATTTCATTTTATCTACGTGCTTAATAAATAATTTCTTATTTTGTTTATTAATTACATGAAAATTACAATTAACGCAATGTGGTACATGAGCTGAATTATCGAATGAATATTCTAAACACTGTCTACATTTTTCATAGACTTGTTCATCAATATCTATAACCCGAGCATCTGGAATACTAAAAATTTCATTTATTTAATTTATTTTTTTAACACTGGAGTAATAATAATTGAACATTTATTAATACGTTGTTGAAATCTTTCACGATCTACAGCATATAGATGCCAAATACCTTTACGACTTGCTCTATAAGCATAATTCCAAGTAAACATATAATGTATTTTAACATTATCACTAAATCTAACACTTAAAAACCTCTTAGCGCTCCTAGAAAAAATTCTGGAGTTATTGTATTTTTTTCAGTAACTGATTCCTCAACTACTGGTGTCTCGGTAACTGATTCCTCAACTACAGGTGTCTCAGTAACTGTTTCCTCAACCGATTCTTCGTTATTAGCAACTGCGACTGATTCTACGTCTGATTCACTTTCAAAATTCGTATACAAATACTTTTCTATTGCTATTACTCGAACATTTGTATCTTTAACAGTGTTACTAATATCTTCAATCTGTGTTCTCAATGGATTTGAATTATCATTTGTCATATCTAGTTGATTTATTAAGTTTCTACAAACGTTTAAATCGTCGTTATTAAGCTTTTCAATTAGTTTAACTATACGTCTTAAGATAAACACACATTCTGACAGTTTCTCCTTATTCGCCATTTATTAGAGAAAAATTAATTTGATTTGAAAACAATATCCCAATGAATTTTATTATGAAAGTCTTCCAAAAATTGTTGACTATACCGTTTCCAATAATATGATAATACAGTCCAATCTAATTTGTCCTGAAACTCTCTAATAAACTCTTCATCTAAGTTTGGTTGATACGATATTTCAATAAAGTCAAGTTTATCCTTAAACACTCTAATAAAATTTAAACTTAAATTCTTTCTGGTTGAAATTATGTGCCATGGAAGTTTTTCAGCATATTTAGTCATAAAGTATTCACTTAAATTTTTTCTTTTAGCAACAACATTAAAGTCAATATACTCAATCATATCTTCTAAAAAGTCATCACTTAAATTTTCATGACTTGATATTTCAGGCCAATCTACTTTATGTAAATACCTCATACAGATATCTTCACTCAAATCTTTTCGCTTTGATAATATAGTAAAATTCACATACTCTTCGTATTTTACAATATGATTCTCATCAAAATCATAACGACCTGATATTTCATCCCACTTAACTTTACTATGATCAATTTCCATTGGAAAACCATAATCATTCACAAACTCAACAAAGTAAATATGTGAAAGACCTGTTAGAAAACTATCAATCAATCGAAGTTGCAAGTACTGACTCATCATTTATTAGATAGAAATTATACGTTTATAATTTTTGTTATCTCAAACAATAGTTCGTTTTGAGAAAGATGTGTTTCAAAATGATTTCCATAATATCTAATATCAATAGTTTCTTTAATTTTGTTGTATAAATTAATACTGTTTGGATTATACTCAAGTCTAAGTATAACTACCATGTCTGGATATACAGTTCTTAGCATCTTGATGCGATTATTAGCTTTACACTTTTGAACTCTAAGCACATAATAAGGATATTCCCACATGTGATTTTTTTCAATAAGTATAAACTGATGATGTTTGTTTGTATTGTTTGGTTTAGAAACTACATCACGCTGTATTTCTTCAACCTTTTCTGCTAAAGATTCTACTTTACTTTTCAGATTGTTTACTATAGCCTTGTACTTGGACTCTATCTTGTATTCTCCATATTTTCTTATTGATGGTAAGACTTCAGAAGTAACCCACCGCTTAAATTCTTTTGCTTTTGGAAGTTTAGAAGATAGTATTAGTGAATATAAACCTGATTCATTAACATATACAGTATTTGGTTGGTTATTAAAGGGGGTCGCGTTTTGCGACGCCCTTATAAATTCATATATTGTACGGTCTTCTCTATCAATATGCTTAATAATTGCATCTCTTGAATTTGTATATCCCAATATCTCAGCAACATCTTTTGCTTTGAACCAAGGATTGTTATCTTTATCTGCTAGATAATTGATTTTATTATTATTGAATATTATGTTGTTGTTTATAAGGTCTACAACTGATTCCATTTATTACAAATAAAATTTGTTAATATTTTATACTATTAAAATGATTCATAGTTTTTATATACATTTTGCCACCTGGTTTATATAAATACTCTTTTATTAATCTTTGCAATGATATTATTTTATTGTATTTACTTAATAATCTGTTATATTCATCACTAGGTATCTTGTCTTTAAATTCTGTTAAAAATTCTATTGAGTAAATATAGTTTTTTTTTGCAATGTATAATTTCCCAATCAACTTTATCTTGAAACTCTCTAATAAAAGGTTCTGATAATTTTTGATAATATGATATGTAATACCATTTAACTTTATCTTGAAACTCCCTAATAAAATCTTCTGATAATGTTTGATATGTTGATATACATACCCATTTAACTTTATCTTGAAACTCTCTAATAAATTCTTCTGATAATTTTTTACATGATATATATACCCAATCAACTTTATCTTGAAACTCTCTTATAAAAGGTTCTGATAATTTTTGACGTGATATATATACCCAATCAACTTTATCTTGAAACTCCCTAATAAAATCTTCTGATAATTTTTGATAACATGATATTACATTCCAGTTAACTTTATCTTGAAACTCCCTAATAAAATCTTCTGATAATTTTTGAGATCTTGATATTTCTTGCCAATCAACTTTTTTATGGTTTATATTTAAATCCATGGCTTTAGCAAAGTTAATATGATCCATATTATACAAGTAGTCATCTATACAGCGTAATGTCCAGTAATCCATTTATTACGAAATAATTTTGTTAATAGTTTTATGTAGATAAGATTGTGATGACGTTTTGCTCAGCCGCGCGGCGGAGCAAGATTCTCATGATCTGACTTGTCTGCGATAGACTCCAGTCTGCGACTATACAATATTCTTTGCATCAACCCATGAATTATGAGTATTATCAAACCCTAACCATTTTACATATGCTTTATTACCTTTACGTTTAATTACTTTCTCAACCAAATATACGTCATCTCTAGCAAAATTTAATTCTTGTTCATAGAAACAACCTTTTAATTCTTGCTCTTTATAATCTTTCAAATGATAAGTTATTGGATTCGAATATATTATTTTACACACAGTGAATATCTCATTTGACCAATTAGGCGTATAACCTTTCTCAAAAACAGTTTTATATTTAGATACTCTAACTTTATCGCCAATTTGATACTTGGGTTTATAATTAGGAATTTCTTCTTGAAACAGAGGTTTTAATTTTTCTTCATTCTTTTTCTTTGATGCTTCAATGGGTGTCATTTTTATCGTACTATGTTTTGTATGATTGTAAGTATTTACTAGCACAGGTAACATGTTAAGCCACTTGTAATTACCATTAATTGTAAATTGTTTCCACATTTTTTCTTTCAAAGTTCTATTAACACGTTCTACTACACTTGCTTTTCTTTCTGAATATGTTGAATAATGGTTAATATTATTTTCTTTCATTAACGCTTGAAATTCTTTATTGTAAAACTCTAAGCCTTGATCAGTTTGAAGATTTTTCGGTACTCGTTTCACTAGTCGCAGACTTAAGTCTGCTTCATCTGACGCTAAAATTGATTTAAATGCGTTTGTTATACTGTTACCAGTTTTATTCTCAACAGGTTTTGCCTACAAATATTTAGAAAACACATCAATTACAACTAATAAATATTTATAACCTTTATTCACTCTTGAATATGGAATCATCTCAACTAAATCAGCTTGCCACAAATCATCAATACCATATGTTATTACTTTACGTGTTGGAAAATTTCGTCTTAGTGGTTTATGTAACTCGCTTGCAATTTGTTCTCTAGCGTTATTACTTAAATTTTTTTTATAAACTTTGATTTCTTTGAACCACATTGGGAACACTTTGCCTGTAACATAGGTCGACCATTTTTAGTTACTGTTTTAGTAACGCTAGTTGAACTTGTTTGAGACTTACATTTAAGACAATATATTAATTCAGCCATTTATTAATTAAAAAATTGGTCTGTGACTACTCCAAGAGTCTATTAATTGTATCATGATTTAAATTTGTTGTGTTGTTCACACTTTCAGCAAATATTTGGAATACATTGTTATATGTTTTAACGAAATCAAGAAAATCTTCCTTGGTTAATTCTGATTTTTTATTAATTGCGCTATAGTTAACGTTTACTATTTTATTAGTGTTATTAGCAAATACCTGAAATAAATCATTTACTGCTTTATGTAAATGCAAAAAAAGTGTTGTTATTTTTCTATTAATTGATTCATTTTGTGCTTTGTTTAAATCATTTTTAGTGTTTTCCAATTTTTTATTAAGTGTATTATACTTTAAATTTATAAATCTCTCAGTGCTATCTGAAAATTCCTTTATTTTTAAATTATTCTCATTAAATTTTGTTGTTATTAAAGCATTTATTTTACTTGTTTCTGAATGAACTTGCTGAATTTTATTCTCATATTCACCAATAATTCTTGACACAAAACCTTTTGTACAAGCATCTGTGTCTTCTTCAGGATCTTGTGTGTTGCATAATCTCTTGTTTTGAATATCATAATTACCATCACTTGTTAATTTGAAACCAATTCCTGACTCGCCTTTTACACCTCTTGAAAATATTTGATTATTAGAGTAATCATCACTCTCACCAAACTTGTTTAATACCATTTATTACACTAAAATGTTCCCGCTTCTTTTTTGTTTTTTCTTCTTCTAGTTCTTCTTCTATATTCATGATTTCATTTCCAACATTGTCATTACCAGCGGTTTGTTCAGCTTTAAGGAAATTTAAACGTTTTTCTAGTTCGCTAATAGTGTTCCAATAAACATATTCTTTTTCCTTGTTGTTATATTTTTTAAATCCTTTTCCTGTTTTCGGTGTTGAAGTTAGGTCTTCCAATGAGTGATACTGTGATACAGGTGTTGTCGGCGTAATTGGTATATCTGAAATATCGGATAAATCTTCTGTTTGAGGAAATTCTGGTGACTTTGCTCTAGCTTCGTCATACAATTGTTGTCTTTGTTTTTTACGTGGAGATTGTTTTTTGCTTGGAGATTGATCCTTATATTTCTCCCAAATAGGTTTAATAATTTTGTTATATTTGTTGCTTCTACTTGCTCTCGGTTTAGACGGATCATCAACTCTTTGTATACAACCGCTATGTATTAAAATTTTCTTGTAATTTTCTAGATCCTCTGGTGTGTAATCTTTAGGTTCTTTTTCAGTTAATAAACTCCATATACCATGTGTAGATGGAACTTTAAATTCAACTATTTTCTCATCTTCACCAACCTTGTGGATATTAATATTATCACGATCATACGTTACTAGCACGTTTTTACTACCAATTTTACCGCTACTTCTATTAATACCAAAAGTTTCATCTATGTTTGATTTGACTGTTTTTGTAAGATACTTATCTCCTAATGTTTCATCACCTAACGTTCTATCTCTTGATGTTCCCGGTTGAATTTCATCAATACTCAGATGTGGTCTTTTGTATAGTTTTTTCTGTTGAAAATTATCTTGTATTTGTTTCAATATTTTAGTTTGTTCTTTACCACTTTCTGTTTGATTTAGTATGGCATTTTGTAATGGTACTAGAGCGTTTGTAATAGGTTCGTATTGTTTTAGTAATTTTTCGTGTTTAATAGAATGACCTTCAGTTCGTTTAATGTAAGCTGCTTTAGCTTTGTTGAATGATTCTCTATACTCCTTTACTTTTTTCTCATCCATTTATTACATTAAAATTACCGTTCATGTTCCATGTTGATGTTTTATGTTTCTCATGTTTCATGTTTCATGTTGATGTTTTATGTTCATGTTCCATGTTGATGTTTCATGTTCATGTTCCATGTTGATGTTTCATGTTCTATGTTTCATGTTTCATGTTTCATATTTCATGTTTCATGTTTCATGTTTCATGTTTCATGTTCTATGTTTCATGTTTCATGTTTATACTAAAAGCACCTCATTGAAGTTTCGACTGTATTTACCGTTGCTTACATCTTTTTCTAAATTTATTACAAGAAAATCATACTTCATTTTCCAACAAAAAGTACATAACTGTCTAAACGTTTCAAAAGACATATCTGTTCCAACATGATCATCATAGATATGTTTCAAATTAGTATTGTCGTTATGTTTAAAAACAATAAGCAAATTTAAATTATCACGTATCATTTGTTTAGGTATACGACTATATGTTTGACAAAGGTAAAAGCAACTTATTCTTTTATGTCTACCTCTATGGAAATATTCCTCTATTACTTTCTGTTTGTCGCTAGCAACGTCGTCAAATATAATTACTGATAATGGTGGGATTTCTTCAACTCGTAATACATCATCTGAATTATTATATGTGAAGAAACCAATTTTATACTGTTTCTTAATATGCTTATTTATTTCACTTACATAATTTTCAAGATACTTGTATAGTGGTTGATTTAAAGATTTTGAGTAAATGTAGATATTACTATAGATTAAACTGTTTTTATTATCAGTCAATATTCGAATTAAAATATTTGTTTTACCACAATTTGATGAACCTACTATTCCAGCTCTAATTATATTAGGATAATATTTATAATACTGTATATTTTCTTGTTCTATAACGCATTTTTGCAACCCGTTACCAAGTTTTTTTATTTTAAAATTGTTGCAGACCATTTATTTATAAAAATTATTCTTTCCTTACCATGTTATCACCAGGACTATATGCTACAAATGAGTCATTCGCAATAATACAGTGAATCATCGTGTTTGTTGGTGCTTGTTTTTCAAATGTGAATTTAATTGTAAGATTTGTAGGTCCTTCTTTAATAATTCCACTCTTATACGTTAAATCAAAACAAAACAAGGGATACTTTTTAATAAAATCTTGTTTCTTAATAATGTTATTCAGTTGATCTGCATCTTTATTGGGATAGTACGTTTTCTTAATATTGGTATAATTTGAATACATTCTGCTAAACATGTTTAATTTTATATTCAAATCCATATCTTCTGCAGGATAATATTCAACTTCACTAAACAATAATCTTATGTTTTCTACATCACAAAAATCAAATTCTGAATTATTTTTCGTAAAGTCAAATTGTCTATTGGTTTGTAAAGCAAAAATAACATATTGAGGTCTTTTAGATAAAGTGGTAATGGACCAAGAATAATTTTTGGATTGTGCCAAGAATGTTGGGTGATTTGTATAGGACCAGTCCAAGTATGGTATTGTTAAATATTTATTTGATTCAATTAATTTATTGATTTTGATTTTCTCATCTATGATTAGTGTCATATGAGGCATTTCCCAAATTATATCGGTTAAATGAATTTTCAAATCTTTATCTTTTACTTTATTTCTCGATGCCTCTGTGGTAACAATTAAACAATTTGCGTCACTGGTATTTCTTAAAAACTCTATTGATTGTGATACTCTCAACACAGGTTTATCATACTTTTCAAATAGTGAAAATATTTGTTTAACTGGTACACTTATTGAAAAATAGCCATCATCAGTAATTAAATTGGAACCATCCCAACCTTCAAGAATATCATTATTTAGTGCAACACATAATCCTTTCAATAAAATATTATAGCCTGGACTGTTTACTTCTTGTACTACTTTATTATTAATTTTGTACACTATATCACTAAACATGTGCATATAACCATTTTTCACAAATTTTATATTTTTGTAATCATCTTTTAAGTCAACATCTGTACAAGTAATTTGACCATTCAAAATAATATGACTGTTAGCTGTATCAAACTGAGCATCTTGACTATTAATATTAATAGTTGTACGTCTATTTGTATCATTTATATAATCTTTCAGTTGTGGGTAATATTTATAATAGTCATATTTTTCTATTATTTGTTTCTCACTTTTCGGAGCACCAGTGAACACTAGTGATGTACTCATTTATTTAGTAAAAAATAGTGCTTATTTAATTTTTCGAATCTCAAATTGTACTTCTACATATTCGCCTCTAAAATCAATGTATTCACCATGCTGATCTTTTAATTCTAATTTAATGTAATCTATAAAATTTCTACCTTTTAACAGGTAACGATCCAAATTTTTAGGTATAAATACAATATCATAACCTGGATTAACTGTAATATAAAAATCACTAATAATGTCAGTTTGTTTTGAGTTTACGTATTGACCTATAGCTAGGGGACAGTGAATGTTAATAGATTTAATTTTGAAAATATCAATTTCGTTATCTGAAATATATTTCTTGTTTGCTTCAGTTGTTTGTTTGTTAAATCCTAATAAATTTAATATAGAAGTATCATCTATAAAAATTGAATACGGTGATTCTATTTCACATTTAAAGGTATTAGTATTGGGTGTTAAAACGAAACCATCGCCAATTTTTTCTTCAAAAATATCTTTTATATGATAAACAGAATACGTACCATCTTCAATAATAAATGTTACAAATTTACTGTTTTTAATAATTGTAAGTGTGTTATTTTTTAACTTTTTCGAAACATTGGGTATTTTAAAATTTGATTTAAATTTTCTTATACATATTTCATATTCACCATCACTGATATCTAGCGGTGGATAAAATTTTGCTTCTAACACAGATGAATCTAAGTTTGCAGAATTATTCAGTTTAAATATTCCGCTCTCCATTTATTTATCTAAAAATCTTAAGCATAATTTACCACATATTGTTTGATCATATTTCTGGTAACTGTCATAATTATAATATATATTTGCTTTACCTGAACTATTAAAGTATTTTATTAATTTCTTTTCTGGGTTAACGTTGCCGAACGAATCAAAATAATATATATTATTATTTATCTTCTTATAAGCAATCCAATGAGTACCAGGTCCTGAGTTTGAGTCTAGATTTACAATACCAGTTTCGTTTTTATTTATTTTCTTAGGTAATGTGTCATCCATAAATACACCTCTAAAATATTTAATTTTTAACTGTTTAGCGTAATTTATTAGTTCAATATCGGATAATGCTTTATTTGAAATTTTTATTTTTTTTTAGACTTGTTCCATTCAGCATCACCTATTGAAAAAATTCCTTTACCAGTTTTCTTAACACCTGAACCTTTTTTTCCTTCAATTGCTTTATTGTGACGTTTAGCCTCTTCAAGCATTTTATTTTGATATTGTTTTTTATGTACTGCTTGAGTTATACCTGCTGCTCCACCAGCAGCGGCTCCTAATGCTGCTATAATTGGCAATAAAGGTATAATGCCACCTCTTTTAATTTGACTTTGTGATAATTTTAAAGTTACTCCTTTACCGTCTTTTTTTGCTTTTTCAATTTTATTAATTTGAGCTTGTGTGAGTGATAGTTTAACAGAACCTTTCAAATCTTCATTCTTTAAACGAACTGAAACAGTGTCTGTTGCGTTGGCAATTTTCTTTTGTTGATTTTCAGACAAACTCACACCATATTGTATATATGACATTTTAACTGATTTATTACTAGAAAAATTATTATTTAAACCCATACCCATTTTACGTTTAGCTTTCATAATATTTGTAACTGACCATGCCGCGGTTTTTTCACCCAGGGAAGAATCTTTACTGTTAACTCTGTCCCAAGCCTTGTATTCTAATATTTGATCTGCTTTATTTCTATTGGGTACATCTTTATACTGAGAATATGCAATATCGTGTTCCCTGCATGCTTCATCTAAAGGATTTACACCTCTATCTCCTCGAGCTAATCGTTTCTTTAATTTAGTTCCCGGTCCACAATAATTGTAACCCGGTACATGCGCTTCAAATGGCAAATTATTTATTAAATTATTCACAATACCTGATCCTTTCTTTCTCATTTATAAATGGAAGAATATTTGGAGAAAAGAAAATACGTTTACCGTAAAAGTTATAAACTTTATAGTAATATGAATATTGTAATGCACTTAGGTGAGGTAATTTTTGCGGGAGGTAGTTTATCTGCTTTTGCTTTTATGCCTTTAGTTGCTTTATCACTTGGTATTCCGGTTTTAATGACGCTCAGTGAAGTATTAAACATTAAAGAAAAAATGATTGAGTTTAAAAAGTGTTATAAATTTTATAGAGACATGGCATTATTGTTAAAATCTGGTAAAATTAGTGAAGACGAAATATACGACAAGGAACGTGACTTTTTAGAAAATATTACTTATTTTGCTGTTGAAAAATATTTAAAAGAGAAAAAATTAAATGGTTATTCAACTTGAGTAATTATAAGCGATCATGAGTTTTTGCAGAATCCAAGCACTGCATCTTGCGGAATTTGTGCACATGATAAACAAATAGCATAATATGTTAGTTTAAACATTTTTAACCTTGAGTGTTGCGGTATGGGTTTTTACGTTCAAATGTACTTCGTTGCCCTATGAATGTACTTCGTTGTCCTACACGAGCCCAGCGCTTGCCTTCAAACGTACTCAGAGATGCACTTAACATCGTAACTGTTCGGATTTGTTCGATAAGTTTCGGTAAAAATTTCCATAATATTGAAATCCAAGAATACATAGCGCTATTGTTTATATTAATTCAACAATAATTATTGTCTGTAAATATTTTTATAATATTCAATTCCAGAAAATGTAAACCGCTATTGTTTATATAAATTCGACAATAATTATTGTTAAATATTTCTATAATAATCAATTCCAGAAAATGCAAACTGCAAATTTATCTACTGCTATAATATAAGCGCTGTGTGTTTAGAAAATATTAAAATAAGCAAAATGAGTAGTGAAGAGCAAGTACCAGTCCAAATTCGAGAGTATATTATTAAACTAGAACGCGAAATTAATCAATTAAAATTATGTAAAACAGTTCGAAAACCAAGTGAAATTCAAGCCGACATTACAAAATTTCAAAAACAAAAGGAAAGGTATTAGTGTACAATTAATATTTTATTCATATAGTACTTATTATATAAAAATTAAAATTATAGAATGATAAATTCAAGACGTCTAAAAATTTATTATAAAAGAAAGTATGAACAAGAGATAAAAAATTTAGATAATACAATCAACGATATCAAATCAGAAATAACAGTTTTAATGGATGAGTTATCATTATCAAATGCTAACTATAAGGAATAATAATTTTTTCAAGTGTATGTATCATTACATTAACAACATGTAGTTATTCTCTATATATTTTAAATAAATTCTATGTCATGTATTTGTTTATTGTTTCTTTCAATTTTACCTTTATAAACTAAACTTGGTGGATTTTTGTTCATGTCTTTAATTTGGGGAATAAATTTATTATATCTCGCTGGTAAAGATACTTTGCAGTTTTCCAAATTTGCTATAACTTGTTGGCCGTAATTACCTGTGCTAGTTTCAAACGATATAACTTTATAAGGAATATCTAATTCTAATTCAGATAATTTTTTAAATTGAGATGATGCACTGTTCAACATACCTGCATAGTTAGTTTTGTTCATTACTATACAGCACCTGGTTTGGCTTTTGACGCCATGTTGAAATATACAAATATAAAACTTGAGCTGCTAACAGACGTAGACAAATTATTATTCATAGAAAAAGGGATACGCGGTGGACTAGTTCAATGCTCGAAATAATTTTATTGTACTAAATGGAGATTTAGTACAATAAAATTATGTTAATATATTTATTTAATAAATTCTTCATTCCCATTTCACCGCTCCAATTCGATCAATCCATCGTTGCCCACAGAATTCTTGATTCTTGACACTATAGTTTTTAATCATTATTATTTTGTAATATAATAATTTATACTCACTCATAGATAATCTAGTTACTTATTACAAAAGATGAATCCATTCGTACTGTTTGAAAAAGTTTTTAACTACTTAAAGTGCTGACGAAAGTGTTATTTGATTAAAATAAAACAGTGGCGTAGATAAACCAGTAGCGTAACTAAATTTATTTAATAATATAATTATGCGTGCTGCATTTTTTTTTTTACAGAACAACTGCTCGGTACGTATAGCATCACGCTGTAGTTATCTGTTCAATTGAAACAACATTGTTTTTATCAAGTGTATTTTAACACTCAAATATCATGTAGGACAACCAGACATAAAGAAACAGATACTGTCGAAATTAAATATAATAATATAACTAGAGACAAACAAACAAAAAACCTAATTAATAAAAATGAGACCAAAACGTTTCAACTCACATATGATAAGCGCGTAATCAACAATATAGACAACAATTGTATAGACACACTACCGTACGGGTATTAAATAAACAATTACTAGTCGTATTTTAGCACTCAAATATCATGTAGGACAACCAAAACACTTTTAAAAAATAATGCCAACCAGCACAATTCGTACTTACGCGTTCCGTTCGTTCCGTTTGTGCTCAAAAGTTCCTTTTGTGGTTGTAGTATATGCGTTCCGCTGTGCTCAACATAATATTTACTTGACTTCTTCTGAGTGAGTTGGTAAACTTGAAATTATAAAATTGTAAATTCTAAATGAAAAAATTTTTAGAGAGAGTAGTATATGCGAGCCGTTGTGCACAAGCGTGCCGTTTGTGCTCAATGGGCGCATATACTACTCCCTTATGTGAGCAAAACGTGTTTGAGAAAATCGTTCATTTTCATCCCGTACACGAGTTGTGCGTAAGTTGCGATAGTTTGTGAATTCCGATTACTAGGGGCAGAGAAGAACTAGTGATTGCGCTACCACTATCGAGATAATTTTGGATGAATTTCGGCGTAGAAAGAATCCTCGAAACAGTCATTTTACTTCGTGAGCCGCGGAACAGGATTCGGCTTGTCCATCGGCCACCGCCAGGACTAGGGCTGGGTAATTTTTGCGATATATCGATTACTTTATCGAATAGTCGATATATCGAATACCGATATTTAAAAATAATAAATATCGATATATCGATAATTCGATATATCGATATATCGATAATGCGACAATATCGATAATTCGATATATCGCATATTCGATAATTCGATATATCGCATATTCGATGATTCGATATATAGTATATTCGATTATTCGATATATCGCATATTTGATAATTCGATATATCCTATAATCGAAAATTCTATATATCGCATATTCGATATATTGAATAATTATACAGTCTGTCCATATTTCATCTGCCACCATTGGGATCTCGGAAACTATAAGAGCTACGACTCCGATTAAATGGGAGTTATTGTGCGCATCTGAGGGGCGATTTTAACGGTGTCCTTGTTATCCCAAAATTCCCCATAGCTTATAAGAAAATGGCGAAAAACTGATTTTCATCTATTTCTTCTTTCTCAAATAATTCCTAAACAGTTGAATATCCGGGAAAATGTGTCAATAGTCCTCTATTTCGAAACGCATTTCTTGTTTTTAATAGTTGGTACTGGGCGACATTGACTTCAATTTTGAAACAAACAAAAATTTTAATACCTATAACCTATAAATTTATTTTCGTACTCATGCATTGAAATGTGTTGTTTCGCGTTGCCTAAGCAACGCCTGGAACGTCAATTTCCCAGGTCTCCACCAGATAGGTGATCGGGAAATTTTGGAAAAAACACTCCTACTTCTACAGCATTTATTAAAAAACTATATTTACAATAAAATAGTATAATGTTTCAAACATTCTTTTACCTAATAATATTAAAAGAAAATAGGATATTATTGAACGAAATTTAATGTAGAAAAAGTAAATTTAGTGCATTTGATATACAATGTTGGCAACAACTGCTGTCATGTTGACAGATTGACAGCACTTGTTAGTACTGAAACACATAACCACAAATCATTTTGTGTATACAATATATAAAAATATTTGTACAAATAGAAAATTAATTATTGATTTTATGATTTTCGTACGAAAAATATTGTACAAACCTCTTGCGTGAACTGGGTTTCCGGAATCGTTCTATGGCAGCGCTCGCGAGCTCGCGCCGCCAAACACTCCTCCGGAAACCAGTCGTTCCCGCATTTGGTATGTAAATAACTATTTTCGTACTCATGCATTGAAATGTGTTGTTTCGCGTTGCCTAAGCAACGCCTGGAACGTCAATTTCCCAGGTCTCCACCAGATAGGTGACCGGGAAATTTTGGAAAAAACACTCCTACTTCTACAGCATTTATTAAAAAACTATATTTATAATAAAATAGTATAATGTTTTAAAAATTCTTTTACCTAATAATATTAAAAGAAAATAGGGGATTATTGAACGAAATTTAATGTAGAAAAAGTAAATTTAGTGCATTTGATATACAATGTTGGCAACAACTGCTGTCATATTGACAGATTGACAGCACTTGTTAGTACTGAAACACATAACCACAAATCATTTTGTGTATACAATAAATAAAAATATTTGTACAAATAGAAAATTAATTATTGATTTTATGATTTTCGTACGAAAAATATTGTACAAACCTCTTGCGTGAACTGGGTTTCCGGAATCGTTCTATGGCAGCGCTCGCGAGCTCGCGCCGCCAAACACTCCTCCGGAAACCAGTCGTTCCCGCATTTGGTATGTAAATAACTATTACTTATTAAATCTGTTTTTATTGAATGAATACAATAATAATATGTATATAGAACATTTATTTTATTTCTATTATAACTGTACTTGTCACCTTGAATTAAGAAAATGATATTCAAAAATGAAAAAACCAGTAAGTATAATATAATATATATTTTGCGGAAATAAATCTACCTTGATATTTCTTAACAAGCTACAACTTTAAATTACGAGCTATATTATCTACGATATTTAGACCAACTAACAAAATACGTAAGGAAATATAATATCTATTATAGTCTATTTTGACCGCGAAGCAAATGGTGCTTTGAACGACTTAATAACCGACGTATCTAATATATGCGCTATGCTAGAGACAGATATTGTGATTTTTGGTTTTCATTCATTGCAAACGTTATCTACTTCGCGGTCGAAAGAGTAATTCGATATATCTATAATCTGATGTAGGTATCCAAAACCCGATATATCGATAACTCGATATATTGATAACTAGATATATCGATAATTCGATATATCGATAATTCGATATATCGATAATTCGATATATCGGTAATTCGATATATCGATAATTCGATATATCGATAATCCAATAAATCGATATATTCGATATATCAAATCTTCGATATATCGAATATATTGATATTTTTTTTAATATCGATATTTTCGATATTTTTTCCAATATCGCCCACCCCTAGCCAGGACTAATCAAGGATAGTTCTGCTGAATTTGGTTTTGCGTTCGTTTTTACCTCACCCTCGCATCGCGGGCACGTGGGTGAGCGAGCAACGCAGGTTGTAAGAATAACCGATTTTTATCCGAAATTTATTTATGCTTTTATTTACGTCTTTTTACTGTCTTTTTTGGAAAGTCGTTCCGTGATGTTGTGTTCAAGCGAGCGACCACAACCCATGTTGGAATTCGTACCTTGGACATTTTTCTCCATTGAGATATCCGTGGCCGTCGTCACTGGAAGCCTGCGAGTTAGACGTCTCTACCGTTACGTAGAGTGGCGCCCGAGATTTGGCAACGAATAGTGCGACAGCGCTGTGACGACGTATTTTACATTGTGTGACGCGAAGGTAACGCCGTAGTCCGTCACACGTTTTCGAGAACGATAGGGATTGGCGACGTAACGACGTCACAGCATTCCGGAAAATTAAAACTAATTGAGGCATATTGTATGGATTTCTTTAGTGACATTTCAATAAAAACTATTGTTACTAATTTATCGTTCTCTGGTAAATACTTTAGATTCCTTTTAAAGTCTGCATTAAATTAGAATTAAATCCAGATAAAAGTTATATAAAACATTCACCAGTTACGTATTGATGACTCCGAAGGTTATTAATTTGCTTAAAATTTTTTTAATAACGATATTCTCCAGGAGATCTATAGTGCAAATCCAAAGTAAATCGCTTTTCTTCCATAGTCTACGCAGTAGACATTTGTATGCAACAGTTGCATTTTACACATAATTGTAGCGAACAGCGGCGGGTTAGATACATGACAGACCCCAAGCAAAGTCTAATTTTATGACCTCTCCCCGTCCTCTCTCCTTCGAAGTACATACTTTTTAATACTGATTTTTCTTGCCTGGGCTTACAGTCATCTGGATTTCCTACCCCAGATCATTAGGTTTCATTATTGGCAGGGTCAGACAAATACCGTTCTCTCTCCTTCGAAGTACATACTTTTTAATACTGATTTTTCTTGCCTGGGCTTACAGTCATCTGGATTTCCTACCCCAGATCATTAGGTTTCATTATTGGCAGGGTCAGACTAATACCGTTGGGGGCCGTAAGCACTACTCGTTCGGACTTTTATCAGACACTTAGCAGGACATTGAAAAACCGGCCCTAAGTGTAAAATGATATAGCTACATATATAAAATTTTCTTTTGTTCGTTTTTATTTAATTCTCCATTTACCCTACATATTTCTCTGATATTATTTAATATAAATATCTACGTTAGAGATATTTAAAATAATTGTTTTTTATATTTTGTTCCTAATATAAATGTTATAAAAATATTTCCATGAATCAAATATATTTTTTAATATTTCCCGGATAATCCTACAATTCTTATAAATATATTTTTTATAATATATTATTATCATCCAGGGTGAGGGGGGCACTACTAAAATATTTTAGTTTTTCTACTCTAGTAATACATATATGTATAAATTGTAATTTTATGATACAGACTATATGTGTATATCTATAATTAGCAATAAAACTTTAAAATGTACAAGATCAGTAATATTTCAATCATTAAAATTTTTTAAATTACCTGCCACATCAACATGAATATCACCTCATAACTCATTAACTTTAGTCACCTGATGATATTGTAACCCACATAGTGCCGAGTGTTGTATATCATGGAGTGTCGAATTTGGTTTATTGCACTGAATCGTACATTAAATTGATCTTTGAACTGTATACTGTATTGAATACATTACTCATCGACGAGTATGGTATTTAATATGGTTGTGACGATAAACTTCGGTGATTCAGATATCTTAAATTTTAAATAAATTTATACTTCGCAAAAAAAAAAAACATTTTTTCATGGCAAAGTCTGTGTACTTCATTACAACAAATAAATCATATTTTATGGTAATTCCAAATTCCAAATTCAGCCCCTTGTGTTAAAATCACTAATTAGTAGGTTATTGAAATTTTATTTCCTAAATAATAGCAATTGATTATTACAAACTCAATAATATTTTAATTTATTATTACTCTGAAAAAACTGCTAAAAGTAATTAAATTATTTCTTTGGTTACAACAAATTTAGTTATATTTTTTGTTTATTAGCTCGACTGTTTTGATTGTAATAAATCTTTAAAGAAAAAATTACATTCAATTTAATTTACTGATGTTTTTTTTCACATACATACCTTAATCACGTGTTTATAAAAGTTTGTATTATTGGTAGGTACAACTAATACCGGTTTCTTATATAGATGTTTCTCGCAAAATCCTTCCCGAAACCATAATTTCTTAATTGATGTGCCCCACATGATTGATACCTCTAAGTTATATTAAAGTCAGTGTATATGTGATTCAATTAAAAATTATCTAAAACACATTGTAAATAATATGAATGCAAACAAGAATGGATAAAAGTACGTAAGGGAATAGTAATTAAGAAAAATATATACGAGAATTAAAGTTTTTATAATAATCAACACATTTAACAAAAATTGTTAAATATAGTAAATTTAAAAATGAACTAAAATTATATCTCACTAAAAATATTTTCTACAATTTAGAAGAATTTTACAACTCCCATTGATTGTATTGAACTCCTCTCCGTTCTGCTCAAATACTTTATTTTATATTATTTTATATATTTGTATGACAAATTCCTATATATGCTATTACGAAATATCATAAGAAGGAAGAATATATTGTATAATAATTAAATTATAAGACAATTTATTAATTTATAATAAATTTTAATAATAATGTCAGTGTATATGTGATTTAATTAAAAATTAACTAAAACACATAGTAAATAATATAAATGCAAACAAGAATGGATAAAGGTACAGTGACTGTATTAGTAACAGTGGTGACAATAGCAGCTCAGCCGCCATGTTGTGGCAAAATAAAACAAGAGGCATATACGCGTATACAGCATTTTATTTAAATATAGACGTTTTGATAACGTATGTCAATAATATTACATAAAACAACAAAATACAATCATAACGCAATACATAACACAAAAATATACAATGAAAATAGTTTTATTTATATACATTTCTTATTATAAAGCATGGCCAGCAACGGATTTACTTGCAAACCTTTTAAATGTTTTACATTTTTTAGAATTAATTTTTAATCTAAATGCAATATATCTTTTAATGATTTTTTCTTTTAATCTGTGGCAATTTGGAATATTTATATTTAATCCAATCATTTCTTTAAAATAAAATTCTTTTAAATTTATATTTTGGGAAGAAACAATTGATAAAAATTTTACAAAAACAGTCTCCATTTTTACATAAAAGTTAAATAGCTCCTCTGAACAAAAAATAAAGTATTTTCTCTAAAACGTTTTATAGTTATAAATTTTGTGAACGATTTCTGAAGTGGTGTTTTTGATCCTGCTGCGTTTATACATACTGAACATGTTTTCGAAGTTTTAACAATGCTTTGGAGAATGTATCCAGAAATGTTATATAACGAGTTTAATTCGCTATAATTCAAATTAAGTGTAGGTTCACTTACTTCTGCAGGCAATATTACTGCATCATATATCTCTTTATTTTCACATAATATGGTCTCTAAAAATCCAGATATAAATTCTCTGTCGTCTTCGTCGTAACTACTGTTTGAAGGATCTTTTATATATTGTGAAACACAAATTAATTTCAAATTATTTTTTACTTGACACGCATTTGGAACAATCTGTTTACTTCTTAAAGCGCTGAAAAGATTCTCTAGACAGTCCTGAAAAAAACGGCTCGTTAGAATAAATTGGTATCCCTTTTTATCCAGCAAAAAAGCCTGCAATTCCAACATTGATTGCGTTGAAATTAGGACACCAGTTTGAGATAGGTTTCCAGATCTTTTTGTAGCCAACTGTCATATTCGTAAAAAGGTCTATAAATTGAATGCAAAACGAAATGCTGTTATTATAGACTTCCAAATTAACTTTACTTAATGCAGACGAAGGGTGTCTAGAAGTCACGATGTAAAACCATCTTTCAA
The DNA here is from genome assembly GCA_035578165.1 of Stenolophus ochropezus. Classification (NCBI taxonomy): domain Eukaryota; kingdom Metazoa; phylum Arthropoda; class Insecta; order Coleoptera; family Carabidae; genus Stenolophus; species Stenolophus ochropezus. The sequence continues at coordinate 15,817,492 of JAQOWZ010000019.1, read as the reverse complement.
CTTGATCCAAAAACCAAGCAGTTGTTAGGTACTCAGGTTTTTGCAAATCTTCAGTAAGAAATTTTAAAGCACTGCTGACAAAGTGATTCACTACATTAGTCGATGTTGACACTTTCATTTTAGCAAAATGAGTAGGACTCAAGTCTTCTTCTGTTAATTTTGGTGCTAACTTGAAAGAATGGTCCTTTTGATGGGAAATAATTTCCGAAATATGACTCGCTAAAACTTCATTGGTTGGTAAATTATGTTTTTTTACAATGGCGTCTGGTATTATAATTATTTTATTAGTAATGAACATAGATTTAATGTTCTTGAAAAGATGTGGAATGTCAGCAAATATATAAACAAATGAATTTAATTGCAAAGGATGTGGAATTTTGCATTTTATATTTACATATCTTCCTGCTGTAATACCCCACGTTTTCCACAACGCCTGGTTACTTCCGCCCATATCACTTAAAATATTTAAATCTATTTCTTCAACAATTTTAAATATTTCTTTTATTATGTTGCTAAATACAGAACCATTTACAGAATCCCCTGTAAAACAGTAGGCAACAACTTGCTTCCAACGTGTAGTTACACCACCCAGCATGAAAACTAAAACATGAGTTGCTACACCTGTATGTTCAGGCAGTGTTATGTCTCCAAAGTATGTACATAAGGAAGAATCAAAAACTTTTCCTGGAGTAATGGCCATTTCGTCTAAAATTAGAACACAATCCTTTTCATGGGAACTAAAGCACATAATTTTAATTTTTTAAAATTCAAAAACTTCTGTTAAAATACCGCTATTAAATTTATGATTTTGTAAGCGCCTGTGTAGCGTGCGAATAGAGGGTAAAGGATAACCTTGTTTCAATAATTCTACGTAACCATTATTTGCACAACTAAATTTAAGTTTTAATGTAATGGTTATATTTGACCATTTCATAAACTTGGTTGTTTTCTTCTTAACGCCACTATTTGATCTTCGTTGAATATTTTTTTCAGCAAAATATTTTCTTCTGTGTTTGTGGTACTATTTTTCCGAATGTTTTTATGTGCTTTCTTGGTCTTTTTTAAAGATCTCTTTTACTCTCTAGTTTTCCTTTTTTGATTTAAATACATTTTCTCATATCGTTGCAGTTTCATAATTAAATCGGATTGGTTATTTTCGCTTTCCTCACTTGATGGACTCGTAGATGATTGTTGAGATGGAATTTCATCAGATGCCTGTGATGTAGATGGTTGATCTTCTATATCTTTAGGTACATCGGTTACTTCACCTATCAGAAATAATGTTACTACTTGTTTATAATATTTAACAGTAAAGTATACTTACGTGATGAAAGCTTAACTTTTCGCTGAGGTAAAGTTCGTTTAGTTGGGGGTTTTCGTTTCACAACTGTTTTTGGCGAGAATGAAAAAATTGTAGGTACAGCGCCAGCTTTAAGTTTTCGCTTACCATCTACCCGGGTTTTCTCCCACATTTCAGGGGCAAAGTGAACCTAAATAAATAAAATAAGTGTAAATTTAAAATTATTACTACAACTTGCTTAGAAATATATGTGAGTCTTTTCCCATATAAGTTCATAAAGCCAATTCAGTTCTATTATTCTTCAAAATTAACTGCGCCAAAAAAAATAACTTAAATATTTGCTATTACTTCATTAAATTAACAATAAATTAAAATAAACAAAACGGAAATATATAATCTTATTGTAAGTAAATTACTCGTATATAAGAAATAATTATTTTATAGAAATGGAGATAAGTTATGCAAATCTCTTTACAATTTAATTACCATTTAATTACCATTCTATAATGTTTTTCTTTGTATAACAGTTTTTATAAGTCTTTGCAGTTTATTTACAAGATATTGGAAATGTTGTGGAGTGGAGTATCTCAGATTTTTTTAAAGCATAGCCCAAAAAAAGTTTTATATTTATATTTATAATAATAGAAATATTTTTAATTAATTGAAATGAATGATATAAACAAATAAAAAATTAATAATCCAGTAAAGATTGAAAAAATATTGCTGCTACATCATCTCGTGAAATTTTTAAGATTTTAGGCAAAGTACTGGTATAGGCAATTTCGTTAACATATATAGGAAGAGCTCGTAAATAAAAAAAAAACTATAATTTTATAATAGGAACGTAATAATATGTTTACAATAGAATTTACAGCTTTTTTAATCTTTAGATTTTCTTGTTCAGTCTTTTCGGTAAAATGTGGAGGATTTGAAATTATGGTTTATCCTAATGGAGGATTTGAAATCCCCATCGAAATGCAATGGGCAGTAAATCCTCTTCTTAGATATTTGTATGTTAATTGCATTTAAATGTTCTTTAATCCTGTAGTAAATCTTAAAGAACATTTAAATAGAAATTTAATACGGTATTTACAGATCATTGCTTAACATAAGACCATAAGTTCGATAGGGATTTCAAAATCGTCAACTTAGAGCAAAAACTAACTAAAGAAATGGTTTTATTTTTATAATTAACTTGTTCCACCAAGAATGGACTACGAAATCTCTTCTGGTAATAAAATAATAATTATTTTAAAAAAATATAACATACCTCACATAAACAAGAATAATCCGTTGGAGTCCACTTGTCTCTTCTCATTCTTACGAACACATCAAACGTGGCAGCCATTCTTTGTATTTATGTTAATAATCACATGTTTCTTTCTTTAATAAATAGTGTTTAAATGAAATCACTTTTCTCTCCCACAAACCGTAAAGCCTCCTACAGCATCAGAAGTGGGATAAGTGACATAAAAACATTGTGGTAGAACAACGTGTTCAGCAGTGTAACAAAGGACAGCGTGTGTTGTAACAAAACGTACACAAACTGTAAGTAATTATTTGTTTAATCTTGCGCGCGAACGAAATGGAAGGTACTGTACCGTCTCGCTCAGATAGTCAGACTTCGGTCACTTTCACGACGTCGGTATGTAGCCTATTTTCCAGCATTCCTCGCCAGCGCGGGCGCAGACAAATACTGTTTACACTCATATGCATGTACCAACACCTAACATTGTTTATACTCCACATATATACCAATCTCCTACGCAACCTTCCAATATTTTTACACCTCAAAACACCAATCCTTATCTAACACCAAATCGTACATGTACATTTGAAACAACTGTAGATCCATACGCAGTAGTATTAGAGGATAAAAGTAAGCAATTACAAGACCAAATAGATTTATTGCAATTCAGTGCAACTCAAGCCAATACTCCACCTCGCGTTTCGTCGAGTATACAGAGTCATAACCGTTTGGCCCCAGAAGCTCAAAACGAAATTATGGAATACGACCCTGATCTGTTGGGCGTAACAGCTGAGCGTTTTATAGAATCAGTCGATACTGCACGTGTATTTTATGATTTAGATGATCGCAATTGTATCATTCATGCAAAACTTAAACTACAAGGAGCCGCAAAATTATGGAACGAGTCAGAGACAAATTTCAAATCGTGGCTAGACTTTAAAACGCGTTTTTTTGGAAACATTTGCCGCTCACACTTATTCGATTGACATACACCGGAAGCTGAGAGAACGAAAACAAAGCCCGGGTGAATCTGTAAAAACTTACGTATTTACAATGCGTCTAAATGCTAGTAATTACGTAGACCAACATAGTCTTATATCATACATAATACAAGGGCTACAAGATATTCATTTAGCGCGACAGTTTTATACGAGTTTACCTGCGAATACGACTGAACTGATAAATCGTGCCGATGCGTACTTGTCTTTTGAACGAAATCGAAAAGATTTAGCTTTCAACCGAGATACTAAAAACGTAGACACCGGTACACACAAAAATAAAGCAACTTTTGAACTTGGAGCTAAACAGGATAAGAACAATACTAAATCGACCGAACAAACGAAACCAAATTACAGAACTCGTAATTCAAACCCAAAAACGGAACAAAATGATTACTTAACTTGTCCATTTTGTATGGAAAGCGCACATCGCGTCAAAGACTGCCCAAAAGTAGTTTGTTGCAAATGTAACGTGAAGGGTCACCTCGCACGCGATTGTAAGACAGTTATCAACAAAACTCTTATAATTGATTCGCGCACGAAAAATAAAATAATTCCCATAAAAGTTTATAACAAAGACGCTGAAGCTTTTATTGACACGGGATCTAATCTCAATTTAATAACAAAAAGCAAAATTGACGAATTAAATGTTTGCTATCTTGAGACTGACAATTGTGAGGTAAAACCGATATGCCTAACCGGATTAAACAATGCCAAGTGTCACAATATTGGTTATGCAAAATTCCCGATATCTATTAAAAAAAATCATAAATACGAAATTTTATGTCGTCAACAATGATGTCATACCGGTACAAATTATATTGGGCGACGAGTTTCTCAAAACTCCTAATGTTGTACTAAAACTAGAACGTGGTATCGTCGATATTACTATAGACTCGGAAGACGATAACGATAAACCCGATCAAAGCGTAACACTAGAAATAAATCCGAATATTTCCGCGGCACAACAAGATAAAGTCGTGTCACTGATATCGGATGCCATGACTGATAAGTCTGAACCAAACATATTGCCAAAAGTTCCCAGAAATATGCGTCAGAATATTTTACGCGCGTCACATGACGCCAATGGACATATCGGACGTGAAAAAACAATCCAGAAGATCGTGGAGAGTTATTGGTTTCCCAAATTACGGAGATATACTGCAAAGTACATCAAACATTGTATCAAGTGCCTTATGTACAATCCAGACCATGGGAAACCAAGTGCAAAACTTCAAAATATTCCTAAAGATTCCTTTCCTTTCGTAACCTTACATTGCGACCATATTGGACCTTTTGATCCTCCCTCTGCTGGCTATAAACATATTTTCGTAATAATAGATGCGTATAGCAAATTTGTATTTTTACACGCGACCAAAACCATTAATTCACGCGAAGTAATCAAAGTGTTTGAACAAATATTCAAAATATTCGGGCCGCCGCAAACTATAATATGCGACCGTGGAAGTGCGTTCACGTCAGACGAATTCACGAACTTTATTACCGACTTGAAGATTACGCGAGTGCTAACGGCAACAGCCACCCCGCGCGCGAATATACAATGCGAGCGCTATAATCGAATTATAGTAAACATTCTCGCGGAAACCACAGAAGACTCTAAATTAAGTATCGTCCAACAAACTCCAAACAACACTCATCAAAGAAGCGTTGATGACACCCCCGCAAAAATCTTGTTTGGGTTTAACCTAAGAACCAACTCGGACCAAGAGTTCCATGACATCATCCAGATGGCACTGCAAGACAGCACGACATCGCACGTCGACCAGCGACAGGCTGTTAGAGAACATGCTGAAATCGAACAAGCCAAGGTCCAAGCGGACAACGAGCATCGTTACAACCTACGGCGACGTCCACCGAATAGGTACGTAGTCGGTGACCATGTGTTAATTAAATCTGTTCGTCCTGCAGGCAAACTGCACCCCAAGTACCAGGGCCCTTACCAGGTCACGAAAGTCCTCGACCGTGACAGATACGTCGTCGAAGACATCCCTGGGTCGCAAATGACACAACGGTTTTACACTGGAATCCTCCCAAGCGACCGGTTACGACTCTACATTCCCAATGAAGACGAGACATGGTTTAGCGAAGACGATTTCCCGGATCTGACCGGGGACGGTCAGAACGTCAGGCTAGCCGACTGTAGCGGATAATATTTCCCGTGTCCGCTAGAGCGCACCACCGTACGGTGTGGACCACCGCGCAACAACAACTGCGCATCAACTCGCTCTGCGCTGTGGGAGAAACACGGCGAGTCGAGGAACACGGACTGAGCATCAAGCGAGAGACACGAAACGACCACATCAAACGTGGCAGTCATTCTTTGTACTTATGTTAATAATCACATGTTTCTTTCTTTAATAAATAGTGTTTAAATGAAATCACTTTTCTCTCCCACAAACCGTAAAGCCTCCTAGAATATTAGCAATTAAATTTGCTTCCAAAACATGGTTCCAATATGTTTTGGTTTGGATAAACAAGATATCCTCGACTCTTTATTCTCAATAAAGACTCTTCTTGTATATCACAATATTATTATTTTTATTTCCCGAAAAGTTTCATAGGTAGTCTTTTTTAATAATTTATAGCACAAACATCTAGTTATATAGCATAAAATACAGCTGGAATATTCTGGTCGATAATTATCTTCGATATGTTCGAAAAGTACTTCCTTTTGCTCTTGTATTCAATTGTCCAGTTTTATTTAGTTTTATGAATAAGACATTTTTTCGTGGAATCCTTTAAGATTTAATAATATCATACTACAATTTCCATATTTTGTTGGCTTTATGATTGTATAAATACTAAGCATTCGATACAAATGTAGAGATGTTGTGAATGTCGGATGCACATGTACCACCTGCTTGACGTATTATGCCAAAGAAACGCTGCGAACTTAAATGCGTTATTAGCACAACGTAATAAAGAATAAAAGGATTTTTTTACGTTGCTATGAAGCAATGTCGCAACATTTCAAGACAAATCAATTGTTATACTTTACACAAATTTAAATTGTGGAAAAGTTGTGGCAATGTATTAAACGACAAGAAATAAAATTATTTTAAATAATATTTATTGTTGAATGAGGACGTTTCGATGCAACCAGCATCATCATTAGCTCTAATTGCCTACTAAAAGACAGCGAAAACCCAAAAGAAAAATAGAGCTGATGATAATACTTATTGTGTAAATTATGTTATAGTCTAAAATTTGTTTCAAAATTGATGTGCCGCCCATAAATATATTAAAAATTTGTTTTTTCTTCAAACGTCATAAAAGTGACATCTTCTGTGACGTGATTGACAAGATTGAAGTTTAATTTCTATGCCTCCGTAATATAATTTTTGTTTCCAGCCGCCGTATAATTTTTTCGCCGCCGTATGTAAAATCAGCCAATAAAAAGTAACTTGTACAATAGAAATCTGTAATATCGCCCTAAATGTCACTATAAAAACTAGATAACCTAAGAATAAAGTTACTAAAAATTATGAATAACTGACAGGTAACCTACATATTAAACGTCAAATAGTAGTTTATTTTTTAAAATTTCTAAGTTTGAAGAAAAAATAGCATGTGTTATTCAGAGTAAAAGTGTCTTTGTGTGCCTCGCATGCAATTGTGCAAACTGCCATGCTCGCCACACAAAATATCACTTTTACTCTTAATAACACAATATACTATTATTTGATGTACTTATATTACTTTGTATTTAACACATTTTTTAGTTACATTTGTAATATTTTTGTAATATTGTTATATCATTCTAGAAGAAGAATACAAATTCAACTTAAATAATATTAAAACGTAGACAATAAGAATTACAATCAGTGATACTTCTTTAAAGTGATAGGTATATTTCTTTTATTGCCATGGCTGTCTGATTTTTAACGTAAAAATTACATTTTACATTTAATATATCTCGTACTACAGACGGGCTGTGGTAACAATTATGATCTTTTCTGACGTAGAATTCAATTTTGAACAACTTTGTACTTTACACATAAGTTTAGGATCATTCATATAGTCATATTCAAATATAAATATAACACATATAAAAAAAAATTATGTAATTTTGTGATATTATTAAAATAAAGGTTAATGTTCGCTAACACCGGTTTATAATTTTTTTTTGGTAAACGGTTACCGGTATTTTCAGCCTTAAAATTGTCGGTTAAAGTTCACAAATTTGTTCAAAATATAGGTTACCGGTTTTTTTCGATACTTACCTGCATCATCATCAGCTCAAATAAAATGTAGTTTTACAGAAACGACACGAAATTACATATAATTTGAAAATATTATAAAAACTTACAATACAATAGTAATGTTTATCCCACACATATTGAAAATATGAATTTCCTGCTTGTGCGTGCGCAAGAAAGTAGATATTTGTCGGTGCAGACCCATAAAATCTCACTATTTTCTAGGGAAGAAAAAAACATTTCGTGTGCGGTCTAGCATTTGTTGCTTCCAAAAATTGTTATCTTTTTGTATTAGTTCAACAAACAATTCTGAATCATCGTTTTTGTATACAATAAAATAACATTTCTCTCTTCCTGAAATGTGGCGTTGTCCCTGTATCTTTAAAAATAAAAATTTGAAATATATGTATAGTATCTTTTATTAGTAAAATATTTACTTATTTGGTAGGAGTAATTATGGATTCTACGTAATTTAATTTCGTCATTATATTTATGAAGACATATGTTTTTTTTTAGTTTTTTGTAGTAATTCTTCCCAGGGATCAAAATTATTAGCTAAACTATACAAGCATTTAATTTCAATTATGGTATCATTTTCAATATTAATAAAAGAAAAAAACGACAAAAAACGAATGCATTCTGAAGAAAAGGAACAAAAGAAAAGTCCAAAAACATATGAAGATAACGACAAAAACAAAAAAGAACAAGATGCAAAGAGACAAAAACAACAACCCAATAAAGCAGATATACCAACAACTTCAAGTGTCAGACCTCAATTCACAAGTAGACCTAGAACAAATAGCTACGATGAAATACCAATAAAAAATAATTTATCAAAACAATCATAGCAACCAAACATAAATAAAGTAACAGGAAACCTGGTAACGAAAATGGCTAATACAAAGGAATTAGAAAATAAGTACAATGAAATGGCACCAACACACACACCCGCAATTCCAAGTCAAAGAAAGAAAATAAATAGAAAGAAAGGTAAAAAAACAAAAAATAATAATAAGATTAGAATTAATACCTGGAATGTCAGAACTATGCTACAACCAGGAAAAACGCAATAAATAGCTGCAGAAATGCTGAGGTATAAAATAAATATTGCTGCAATACAAGAAATTAGATGGAGTGGAGCAGGAGGAATTGTAAAAGACAATTATATTGTAAAATATTCAGGGGATATAAAACAAGGTCAATACTGAGTGGCATTTATTATTTTAAATGAAATGAAAAACAATATAATAGATATTAAACCAATAAACGAAAGAATGGCCTACTGTAGAATAGATACGACACCGATCAAAATATCAATCTTAAATATATATGCTCCAACAGAGAATGCGAAACCGGAAGAAAAAGAAACGTTCTATGAAGTGTTAGAAGAAGAAATTGAAAAAATGCCAAAAGAAGATACAATAATTGTATTAGGAGACTTTAATGTCCAAATAGGGAAGGAACACTATATACAGCTAGTAGCAGGAAGACACACAATACATGACAATACAAATGATAACGGACAAAGACTATGCAGACTAGCAACAAGAACAAATCTGATAATAAGCAGCACAAAATTTAAACACCGGAGAGAACATAAAATAACATGGATATCACCAGATCAACAAACGCAGACACAAATAGACCATATATTTATAACAAGAAGAAAACAATCATCAGTAACGGATATAGGAACCTACAGAGGAGCATGCGCAGATTCGGACCACTTTATGGTAGCAGCAACCCTAAGACAAAAAGTGAAAAGAACCTCAAAAAATAGTAGTAAAAAAATAAAATGGAATACAGAAAATCTGAATAATGAAAGTATAAGAGTGAAATATATACAAGAACTAGATAAAAATCTAAAAGAAGTAATAAATTATGAAGATGACATAGAAATAATATGGAATGGTATAAAGACATGCATACAGGAAGCAAGTCAAAAATGGGTAGGAAAAGAAAAACAAGATAAAAGAAAATACTGGTATAATGACGAATGTAAGAAAATGGCAGATAAAAAGAAAAATGCAAGAATAAAATGGTTACAAACAAAAAAAATGAAGACAAACAACTATATGAAAAATAAGAAACGAATGCAACAAAACTATAAGAAAAAATAAGAGAGAATGGACAGAGAATCAGATTAAAGAAATAGAAGAAGAAAGGCAGAAAAGAAATACAAAAAGATTTTACAAGCAAATTCAAGCACAAAATAAAACACAGAAAATCAAAGTACATGGCATAAAAAATATAAATGGTAGAATAACAGAAAACGAACAAGAATATAAACAAATTTGGATTAACCACTTTAAAGATTTATTAACAGATACACAAGATGAACATGAATTTGAAACCCAAAACAATGAACAAGATATAATAGTGGAAGAGCCAACGCTAAAAGAAGTACAAGAAATAATAAAAAAATGTCACAATGGAAAAACACCAGGTAAAGATGGAATAAATATTGAATTAATAAAATATGGAGGGGTAGTCTTGCAACAACAAATATACGAACTCATAAAGAAAATATGGAGAGATGAAAAGATGCCAAAAGAATGGGAATCTGGACAAATAGTGACAATTCATAAAAAAGGTGACCAGCAAGTATGTAAAAACTACAGAGGTATTACTATGTTGAATACGGTATATAAAATAGTATCCACATTAATACAAAGGAGATTAGTAAATGAAGAAAATAACATAATTGGACAATATCAATGTGGATTCAGTAAAGGCAGATCAACAACAGACGCCATACATACAGTCAAACAAATAATTGAAAAATCAGTTGAATACAATATGAATATAGAAATGCTATTTATTGATTTCCAGCAAGCCTTTGACTCCATTAAAAGAAAAAAGCTTATGACAGCACTTGAGGAGCTAAATATACCAGCAAAATTAAGAAGAGTAATCTTGATGACAATGAGGAAAAATAAAATAAGCATTATAACACAAAAAGGAGAGACAGAAGAGATCGAGATAAATAAAGGGGTCAGACAAGGAGATGCGCTGTCGGCAACATTGTTCAACCTAGCTTTAGAATATGTACTTAGAAAAATAAATAAAGGAACGCTTAGAACACGAGGAGGACAAATAATAGCATATGCCGACGACATAGTTATTGCAACGAAGAACAGGAATATAATTATAGAAATTTTGCAAGAAATAATGATCGCAGGAGATAAGATAGGATTAAAAATCAACAAAGCAAAAACCAAAATAATGCTGCTAGGAAAGAATGCTGAAAACAAAGAAATAAAAATCGGAGAACACACATTTGAACAAGTAGATACGTTTAAATACCCAGGAATTATGTTATCAAGTAAAGGAGAAAGAGAAACAGAAATTAAGGAAAAGATTATAGCAACAAGTAGAGCTTTTTACGCAAATAAAAAGATATTAAAAAGCAAACTATTAACAAGAAATACCAAAATCAGAATATACAAATCAATAATAAGACCAATAACATTATACGCAGCTGAAACAATCACAATGACAAAAAAAGAAGAAGATCTAAAAATAATGGAACGCAAAATAATACGAACAATTCTAGGACCAATCAAGGTATCAGAAAATGAATACAGAATAAGAATGAACCTTGAAATAGAAGAAGAATTAGAAGGAGAAAATATAGTGAAAAAAATTAAACAACAAAGAATTAGATGGCCTTGGCCATGTATGGAGAGCAGAAGAAACGGATACAATAAGATCAATAGTCGCGTGGAGCCCAGGCGGAAGAAGAAGACGAGGCAGGCCCAGGTCAACATGGCTGAGAGAAGTGGAAGAAGATCTGAAAGCAGCTGGAATTAGCAACTTGAAGAATAAAACAAGAGATAGGAAGTTGTGGAGGAATATTATAAAGAACATCTAAAAAACAGGAACGGAGATTGATCCACTCCATTAAAATTGGATCTAGAAAGCTTCGAAGGAAGCGGCGCAACCCCATGGGGGTGTTAAGCCACTATATATATATATATATATATATATATATATATATATATATATATATATATATATATATATATATATATATATATTTAGTGGTACGTTTATGTTGAATGCTTTTTTTGTGATTTTCTATATTTTTCTTAAAATGTGTTCTGGGACTTTTATTCATAAATGTTTTTCAAGGAGAAATATGCCACAGTATTCCTTTATTGTATCGCATACCAGCTAAATAGCTTCTCATTTGAAATGAGCCTTTCTGTATCAAATTTAGTCGTTTTGCAGTTGTAAATCTCGCTAAAATATTCTTATAGCATTCGGCACTGTTATTTGTTTCACTTTTTAATAAACGTGGTGCTTTTCTAATTAAAATTTCTATAGCTGCTAAAATTTCAGAACATAAATTTAGTATCAAAAATACGTTAATAAAAAAAATTACCAATTATATGATGAAAAACACTACATTTTTTCATGTCTGCTATATGTTTTCTTGAAAACACATTCAGAATAGTATTTTTTAATGTTTCTTGGAAAACAGACAAATTTTTTTCGTCAGTTTTCCACTTATAAATTTCTCTCTTTGCTTAATTTTGTATTTTTTTTTTCTACCTTAAAGCGGTATTCTGCTGTCTCCTTTTATTTTAAACAAAGCCTTTCCGTAATTTTTATGGCGTGGTTTATACATTCAAGTTATTTGACTTCATGTCCGCACGGCACTTTTTCTCTAATTCACGCATATACGCTCGAGTCCCCATCAGTGACAAATTCTTTGTAACGCAGATTATGTATTGAAATGCTACTATTGAAGCCTTCAACGATAATATCACTTTCCATAGCAGCACTTAACCCCGACCAATTTCGAAAACATTTATGATCTTTAGGTTTTTCATTTTTGTCAGCAGCCCTAGCACAGTTGATACAATACTTATTTCTAACTCCAATATATAAAACCTTTCGTGTTTCTCGTCCAATAATAACACCCTACAATTTATGTATAATATACATAATTGCTTTATTTACAAATCAGTTAACGTACTACACCTGAATTAGCAATAATTATGGCCGTAAGATCTCTTACTCCAGCCACCACCTAAATATACAGAGATCCATAGTATTCCATTATCGTCGACATTATCATTCTCAATAGCTTTTTCGTATTGTTCTTTCCCGGCTTTTTCTATTTCAGATAATAATCCTTAAGAAAATATCTTATTATTATATTTTAATTGAAGCAAAATTGAAATATGGTACAGTACTTCTAATAATTCATTTTCCGATTTATTAAAATGATACTTTGTTAATGATGGAATATTCATGGCTGAAAGTATTTCCTCCAAATGAGTAAAAGTACTTCCAACTGACAAACTCCCCCACACAGCACTAGTGTTTATTTCAGATTTTTTTTTGGATTTTCTGTGTGTACTTTTACCGTTCCCAAAGAAAAGTTACATTCCGAAACTATAACACTTTTTAAACTTTCTTTCTTTTCACTTTTAGGCAGCAATATACCAGCCGTTCAGATTTTAGAATGCATTTGTTGCAGTGAAACTAATTTTTGTGCGAAATAATTAATTTCTACAATTCGATTACCTTCTACATTTGATTCATTTTCGACCCATTCTTCACTCATCATGGATAATTTATGTTTCTCAACACTACAATAAGTATAAAAAGGTATAGTTTGTCTCACGAGACATCGCAGTATCGGCATAAAACGATTAACCGCCCCTCACTTAAGCTCACAAAGAAACCTAAATTTATAGCCGTCATAAATAGGACTGGGCACACTGGCACTGTTTTGCACAGAGTTGGACTTATTCCTAACAAAAATATTGCACAGCATTCACAGATTCACACAAATTTTTATTGTAATAAATATAAAGTTTAAATATTATGGATATATACATATATAGGCTATTTCCTTTAAAACAACCAGCGTTTTTTTTTTTTGGCGAACTAATGACTTTAGAGAAAAATGTTATATACAAAAAATGACCAGAAAAAAGGGCTTAATTTATTAGGAATAATAAATTAAAAATTCAAGCAGTGGTTCTCAAATGGTAGAATAAAATTATATTTTTTTAAATGGCAGTCTATATAAATTTTTTGTCCATTACATAGAGAATTTTTTTCTGATTTCAACGATATAAATATCATATGGGGTTGTATAACAATTATTTCGAGAAAAATAATATTAAAAATCAGAAATAATTCTACAATTTTGAAGTAGGCTATGCAATAAACAAATGCAAACAAATAATACAGGTGACAGATAATTTTGTTACTTACGTTATTAAGTGTTTGTTTTCGTAATTGTTTAATTACTTATTAAAAAAAAATGGCTTTGCAGTTGCAAGAATTAACAAATTTAGACTATTTTAATATTACTGTTATGAATGGAGAGTGTGAAAGAAATATATATAGTATATATAATATATATAAGTAAATAAGTATATATGTTTATATATCCGGTATATATATATCACATAGATATTTTCTTTTATTTCCATGGCTGACTGATTTTGAACGAAAACGTTAGATTTTATAATTTAATAAATCTCGTCTTGCAGACGAAATTACATATTTCAAATAACTGTAATCCATAGAAATAATATTCCCCAATAAGCATACAAAATTTCAAGTTAATATCTTGCACTGGGGAGATACTATTCATAATTAATTGATTTCCTATGTAAAACTCCCATGTGTCGGTTGAGCTGGGACACCCGGTATATATATATATATATATAAATAATATATATATATATATATATATATATATATATATATATATATATATATATTTTCCATTTTAAATGGGCCACCATTCCTATCTCGAGGACTATAAGAGCTACGAGGTCGGTTAAATTAGCAAACAATTTCTATTTTACAACATTAAACATGAGACATACAAACTTTTTTAAACCAGTGTTCTCAAAATACGGGTCCCAACTTTTTGATTTTAAATGGGAACCTATTTTTTATTTTCTTATTCAATAGAGAATTTTATTCTTAATTCAATGATATAATATTATCATACCCTAACATGACGATTTTTTTGAGAAAAATGCATTTGAAGATTTATATTAATTTGATTAAAATATGACAATAATAAGAGTACTATGGTAGTGGATAGAATAAAATGAATACTGTAAATTAAGATTTTTTTAGTTGACATTTATTATTGCGACTTTTTACTAACAAAAAACTATCCTATAGAATTTCCTAGTTACGCCACTGAGGAATAGCTCATGAAAAATTATTCCTTCACAATCATTTTGTTTATAGTTATACTATTTTATATTTTACAATATTTTTACAATATATTTTTAATTATGTAATTTTATATACGTAGCCTCATTTTCGTACTTACATTATTTCGGTTTACATAAGATTCCTTCTTGTTGCCGGTATCCTTCTGTAACATGGGATGTACCTTGTTCTTCCTTATGGTAGGACGGGTTGCAGTCGGCGGGTGGTACTTGATCGGGCGACTCTCCACGCGGACTGTCCCGTTCCTGGGGCCCAAAGGCCGCGCAGGCCGGCTGCGCAGCACCTGCACTCCGGCCGCGGGGTGCGCACACTCCTGCCGCTCCTGCTGCAACTGCCTGCGGATCCTGCCTCGCAGCTCGGGGTCTCCCCGACACACCCTCATCCAGCGCCGGTTCACGCGGCTCGCCGACACCACCGAGTCTCCGTCCAGGTGCCTGCAACACGCGACATACATGTTAACATACAATATACCACAAACAAGGAATATAAACAGACTTACCTGAAGATGTTGGCGACGATCTCTGTTGGTAGTTCCCCGACGATGTCTCTGGACTGGACTTGACTAACGGTGAACAACAATTTAACCCAAGCGTTTATCATGATGGTAGTATTCTAGCTCCAATGTGTACAAGACAACAAATGGAAAACGAATGATTACATCTTATTAAACTACCCCTTATATATCCTGGACTAATGAGTTGAAGTGCGACCACCCGTAAACAACCAATCCAAGACAAACAGGCATCACTGATCAACCAACCGTAATGCAATAACCGGGCATTTATTTGATACTCTTATGCCCGTATTCATAAAACGCTTCGTTACAGAACGAATTATTAAAATTTAACGAACGTTTAATATTTAACCATATTTACAAATTTCAATTTAATGATTCGTTTGAAGGATAATGTAACAATGGGACACGAAAAATTTTAAACTATTGGATTTTGGGTTTAAATTAATAAAAAGTTATTTAGGAATTTGGAATTAATATCGAAAATGGTAGAATTTAAATTTGCTGCCACGAGATTATTTTTAATTAGAATAATCAAACTAATTTTAGGGAAAGAATTAAATAATTGGGTTAAACAAAGCGATAAAAGAAAACTTAACAATAAATTATATTAAAATGAAATAGAATTACAAATTAAAAGTTAAAAACTACTAATAAATAATTATAGGTTACATTTGAGGATAAAACTTAAACTTACATGCAAAATATTATTTACACAACGAGTCATGATTGACTCTTCTTCACTCGCTGATTATCTCTCTGTGACTCCCCAACTTGATAATTTTCAAAAGTTTTCCTCAAACGGCCCACCCACTTCAAATTGCAGAATTCATTCCCGTTTTCTGATTCTCGCAATTTCACTGGTCATCTTCTCCATGGGCGTGTAAATAAGTTACACTCCATAGCCTCCAACAGGGTGCATTCTCAATACCCTGAGATCCACAAAAAAATTAGAAACTTGGCGTCTTCCGAGAATCAGAAAACGGTTCCGTTCAGGGTGATGGTTTATGACCGTCCGAAGAAAACCTTTAATAGCTATATAACAATAATCTTAAATGCCAAACGAAATTTCGGATCTCTTTACAAATCTTTGAAGAACGAATTTTGAAACTAGTCAACAGCAAGATAAATAAGAAAACGAGTATTTGTTTAACTAGATCAGACGTTTAGTTACAATAACGAAGCGTTATAAATATAACGAACGTTTATGAATATGGGCATTAATATTTTAAATTCTCTCTCTCTCTCTCTCTCTCTCTCTCTCTCTCTCTCTCTCTCTCTCTCTCTCTCTCTCTCCCCCCCCCCCCCCTCTCTCTCTCTCTTTTTTCTATCACGCGTGTGCGTGTGCGAGTATGCATGGGTGTGCGCGTTCGCGTGGCTTGTGTGTGTGTATACGCGTGTATGTGTGTGTGCGTGTGTGTGTTTGAGTATATAATAATAAATATAAAAAATTAATGACCGAATTATCTGAAACTACTCATTTTACATATGAGAAGGTTGAGCTTCTTTCTGTAATATATTATAAATTACAAAAAATTAATAAAAATAAAAAAGACCAGTACAATTATCAATAATAAAAGAAGTTCTACATGATGGATTTGACATGACAGATTACGAGTTACTGCCATTTGTCATTTTTTACTTTCATAAAAGTACAGTACCATTTATGACTTTAAAGAGTTGGATTGAGATGATGTCTTTATTCTTAAGAGGAACTTTCGAAGAAAAAATTAATTATTGTTATAAAGTAATGTAATATAAATATGAGATTACATAAAATAATTCATTTTATTTTACTTTTTTAGGTTTACCAAAGTACAGGAATGACTGAACACTTAATCAAATCTAGTCATTTTTTGTATATAACATTTTTCTCTAAAGTCATTAGTTCGCCAAAAAAAAACGCTGGTTGTTTTAAAGGAAACAGCCTATATATATATATACCGGGTGTCCCAGCTCGACCGACACATGGGAGTTTTACATGGGAAATCAGTTAATTGTGAATAGTATCTCCCCAGTGCAAGATATTATCTTCAAATTTTGTATACTTATCGGAGAATATTAATTCTATGGATCACACTTATTTGAAATATGCAATTTCGTCTGCAGGGCGAGATTTATTAAATTAAAAATCTAATATTTTCGTTCAAAATCAGACAGCCATGGCAATAAAAGAAAATATCTATGTGGCAGTTCTGACAGTTAATGACATGCCGTTGTAGATATTTATATTTTTGTAATATTGGTATATTATTTAACAAAAAGAAACTAAATTCAACTTAAGTAATATTAAAATACAGGGAATAAGAATTAAAATCAGTGATATTTCACTAAACTGTCATAAATATTTTCTTTTATTACCATGGCTGTCTGATTTTGAACGAAAATATTAGATTTTAAATTTAATAAATCTCGCCCTGCAGACGAAATTGCATATTTCAAATAAGTGTGATCTATAGAATTAATATTCTCCGATAAGTATACAAAATTTCAAGTTAATATCTTGCACTGGAGAGATACTATTCATAATTAACTGATTTCCCATGTAAAACTCCCATGTGTCGGTCGAGCTGGGACACCCGGTATATATATATATATATATATATATATATATATATATATATATATATATATACAGGGTGTCCATTTTAAGAGGTACACTATTGCTATCTCGGGAACTATAAGAGCTACGAGGTTGGTTAAATTAGCAAACAATTTCTATTTTACAAGACTATTAAAATGAGACAAACAAATTTTGTTTTAAACTAGTGGTTCTCAAGATATGGGGCCCAACTTTCTTATTTTAAATGGAACACCACACATATTTTTACATATTTAGAATCTAAATTTTAAAATTTTAGTTAAAAAAGAAAATCCCTATGTAGGCGATAAGTTTCTATGCTTATATCTGAAAATAGCAGTTGCCATGAATAAATAAAAAAATAAACGTCAAATTCTGCGTTCTTATTACGCTAATTCTATCTCTGAATTAAAAATTTTCGGTAAAAGAACGCAAAATTTGACGTTTGTTTTCTATTGATTCATGGCAATTGGTGGTATTTAAAATAAGAAAGTTGGGCCCCATATCTTGAGAACCACTGGTTTAAAACAAAATTTGTTTGTCTCATTTTAATAGTATTGTAAAATAGAAATTGTTTGCTAATTTAACCGACCTCGTAGCTCTTATAGTTCCCGAGATAGCAATAGTGTACCACTTAAAATGGACACCTGTATATATATATATATATATTGCGACGATCACTTGGGCCGCTGCGGGATGTTGTTGGTCCGCGATGTCGTGGGTTCTCTTACAATATGTCGGGTTCTTCTCGGGCGCCAATCTACGAATCCTGTGAGGAAAGTGACGTATGCCACGGGAACTCTAGGTCGGTCGGGCCAAGGTTTAGCACAGACAGACAAAAGTAAGTTTAATATTTTATTGTACTAAAATTACTACACCTAGTTTTTACTGAGCCGTAGGAAGTGAGACAAGTGACAAACTAACCGCGGTTCTACTCAGCCGTCGATGGAGTTCGCAGTGAGGGGCAACCAACGGGTCTTCTCCGACAACTACGGAACTTAGAGCAGTGAAAAAAACTACTAAGTTAACAAGCGGATCTGCCCGACAGCCGTAGAAGTACGCGGTGGTAACCACCTACGGAGCTTCCCCTTAGGCGTGGAATGCAGCGAGCTGAAGGCTCTGAGGAACGGCGGTGGAGGCCACCAACCTGTATCCTCTGATAGCAGCGGAATTCAAGAAAATGCAAAAATAAACAAGCAACTTACAAAAAGACTCGATTCGGAACGGTACGGTGCGGAAACGGACTGCTACTCTCCTCGGCTAGCTGTTAGACGTTATAGTCGTCGAAGACTGAGTCGTCATAGACTGAAGAAATACGGCCCCGGCGGTCGTATTTATACCCGAAAATTAATTAATCCTGCAGCTACTGATTTTAAAGTGAGACAGATTGACTTTTTGTATTGTTATTTTCGTTTAATAAATTGAGTTTTATTTTAAAAATTCGCAAAATCACTTCCCTTGGCTTTACAGAGTTTTGTATTTAAAAAATGTATCATGGAAATTCGGTCTCCCGAAGCGTTGCGTTCGAAGTTGGCAGAACTGCGGCCGTGCGCACGCGCTGGCTCGGCGAACATGTGTTTTTGTGAAAATTTTGGAAACTGTGAAAATAACAAGAAAAGATAAGGAAAAGTAACAGCGGTAAGTGTTAAAATGTTTTTATTATTGTTTCCCCCAGTGCTGTGGTTGTAGGTTAAACATTGGTGAAAGTTTTGACCCACGTGGTCTTGAGGTTATGTCCCCTGCCATGTGCTTTCTCCAAAATGTTTCCCGGCGGCTATTTGGGAATCCGGCAGACTGTTGGAGATGTCGCACAGCCTCCTGAAGTTGTTTGGAGCGGTCGGCGGCTACTGGTTCGGACGGCGGGTTCGCTTTAACCTGGTGTGCGGTTCGGACCTCGTGGAGTCGGTGATTGTGGAGCTGTGGAGCAACGAGGAAGGCAGGTATGTGTTCATTGTGACGAGCACTTCGTCACACCATATATATATATATATATATATATATATATATATATATATATATATATATATATATATATATATATATATATTTAGTGGTACGTTTATGTTGAATGCTTTTTTTGTGATTTTCTATATTTTTCTTAAAATGTGTTCTGGGACTTTTATTCATAAATGTTTTCCAAGGAGAAATATATATATATATATATATATATATATATATATATATATATATAAAGTACCTGTCCGAAACATTAAATAAATCAAATGAATCTTTTTCAGGTGTTGACAAAGCAGGCGCCGAAACTTTTTTGGACGTTGAAGTTATATGTATCTGGTTTTGATGAAAACTATACATAATTTTTAAAATTAAAGTATGACATAAAGTAGTAACATATTTACCTAATAGAAGATATACTTTCTATAACAGAATCTACATCATTTAAAGACGGAGTAGACAAACTATCTCGGTGTGAGGAACTAAAAATGTTAGGTAAATAGATAAACTTCAAGCAAAAATAAAAATTATGAGCATGAAATTTGCTTCGATTCAGAATTACATATAATTCGAATGTAGTGTATAATCTTTTTTTATTTCCTTGTACGAAGTAAAGGGAGTACTGTAATCCCGAAAAAATTCGGTTTTCAGATTTCAACGGAAATATACGTTTTGACTACCCTTAATCCATTTTGACTAGTTTCGGCGTGACGTCTGTAAGTACGTATGTATTTCGCATAACTCAAAAATGACTAGTAGTGAAATTTTGAAATTTTGTATGGGACTGTTATAATATCTAGTTGTGCACTTTGCTCGTAGTGTTTTTTGAATTTTTTACATAACTCAAAAACGATTAGCCGTATAGAATGTTAAAATTTTGTTTATGGAATTGCTATAACATCTAATAATGCATCTCCATTTTTTCTTTCAAATCGGCTTTTTTAAAAGGACAGTATAATTTTGGCAAAAACTTAATAAAAACAATAATTTAGTTGGCTTCTAATTTTTGAAGGAAACATTTGATTTATTGTTAATAACTTGACATTGACAACTGTCAGAGAAATATATACAAAATAAATGAAAACATCTATTTCTTTCCAAGTTTTTGAGTAAATAAAATAATTTTGTGCAATGCAATAAGAAATAATGATAAACATTACAATAAAATTTTCAGAAAATTATCCATTTTGACGGGAAGTTCGAAGATATGAAACGAATGGAAGTTAAAGAAAGATTAGCCTTAAAAAAAAGCAAGCAAAAAAACTGTGTATAATTTAGCGTACAAAGAAGTCCATGTAGTGTCCACATTAGATTTTTTTATTTTAAAAATATAGTTAGTTCAATATAATTTTTACACTTTAACACTATACAACTATTAAACTGAATATATAAATAAAATAAAGATATATGGATGTACTCAAAGAAAGTTAAAAGTACCTACATATGTAAATGGACATAACAATAGTTTTTTTTTGGGTGTTTCATCAATTAACGTTATATATTATTTTAGATAAGATTTATTTTTATATTAAAAATGACAGAACACATAGCCCAGTCATATAGTACATTAAAATTGCAAACTAACCACTAGTTCTGATTTTTTAATATGTTGTTAGGTGTTAGGACCACTACCAGTAGTGTATATCCAAGTTTGCAGCTTCGAAAGACCTGTGCCAACTTCGTACAACTCGATAAACCATCTTATTAATGTTTTTAAAATAGATTAAATTTGCGACAATTTAAGTCTAGAACCAGCTCTGTAGGCCTAATAGTAACCAAGATACAGCCCTCCAAAAATTGTCATTTTTTTCCAAAAAAGTGAAGTTTCAAGATTTGGTCAACTTTTGACCCCGAAATCGGAGAAAATACTCATTTTACGGGTAAAGTTATACGGATAGATGTTGTAGCGAAAGTAATTAGCTTTAATTTAAGCACAGAACAACGTCCGTAGGTCTGATAGTTTCCTCAGAATGTTAAAAAATCCAAAAAACGGGAAAACTGCATTTTTCGCAAATTTGCTGTGTTTTGTCCTCACAATGGTTTGACGGTAATTTGAAAGGAAAACCCATGTACATCCACAACAAATATTTATTTAGCCTAATAATAATGTATGTACAATGGTCCGTATTCAGTTCTTGTCTTCATTTCCTTCTTTAAGCCTTATTTAGCTAGAGACGGTCTCTATGTATTGTAACCTCTCCTTTCTAACTGAGGAGGCGTCATCAAACTGTAGCACGTCCTTTCAATAATTTTCATACTACCAACTTGTAACAATCTTACAGGACCACTGCTACCAGTTTGTAACCCTCTCCTTGAAAGGATAGGTATTACAAAATATATATAAATGGGTTCTTTGTCAGACCGGATACGGAGCAAGTATTAGGAGATGGATATTGAATTAAATAGAATACTCACATTTGTATAAAAATATAAATAATATAATAAATAATGTTTTACAGTTGGTTTCTTCTCTAGTGACACTTCTGTCCACCACCGCCGTCTACCACTGACTATACCACTCTACTTCTGGCTTCTCTCTTTCTCTTCTCTTTCTCTTCTCTGTCTGTCTCTTACAACCATTACCTTACACTATATATACTATGAACAAGTACTAAGTCAGCAAATATTAGTTTTACCTTTACACAACACTATTTATGAATTACATCCATTTCCTACTTACTTAATTGGTGCCACTAGAATGTGCTGACTTAGACTTGTTACAGTATAATGAAGGTATTAATAATAACCATATTCAGCAACCTTCTCTAAACTTTGCTTAACAGAAGATGATAAACTACATTAGCCAACATATATTTTTTATTTATTTATTTATATGTACACCAAATAATTCCCGAATGTTAACTATGTCATCAATATCATGCACAAATTCTGCCATTTTTATGAATAAACAAGAGACGGCCTCTGACATCTCTCAGAAATTAAACTAAAAAAGTTTATTCATTATCGCCCTGATTATCGCTAATCAATTCAGGTAAATATGAAATATTAGTGAAGCATCTTTAAGTTACTTAATGAAGCTTCTTTAATTTTTATTTTAGACTTGCGTGCGAACGAAATAATGTCGGATCCGTCGGCATTTTGTTTTATTTGTTGCAATACACTGGAGGAAGGTGAAGTTACAGTTGTGAAAAAACGCGGAATTATTTCTTTAATTGAAGTGAGTAAGAAACGTGGCCTACTGCAGAATAAACGATTTCTAAAGAGATTGGATGAAGTCAGTGTTCACGACGCATGCAGGAAGAGATACACGGTTGAGAGTAATGTTGTAGCGTCAGTTCGCCGTGGTGGTGATAAAGCTCCTCAATCATCGAAATCTAGAGAATCAAGAGGCTCTTCAGGATCCTGTAACCTGCACAAAATTTGTTTCCTCTGTGGGGACGACATCACTGAGGAATTTCTCAAGTTCCAAAAAAAACTACCAGTGTCTCGACGGAATGTTGTTCACACAGTTGAAAATCTGAGCGTCAGGGCGATCATGCTTGAAGCAGCTAGGCGTCGAGGGGATGAATGGGCATAGAAAATTATACATCGTCATGCTTCTGTAAATGATCTAGTTTCAGCTGATGCTAGGTACCACAGTGAATGCCGCATCAAACTGTACAAATCTCCACCGACCACTGGACTCAAAAGAGGGCATTTTGAGCCGAAAAACATCACTGAGAGTATGGAGTGTATATATTCTTTCCTAGCCGAAAACAGAAAGGAATGTCAGTTCTCGTTAAACGACCTCATGGATCAGATCAAAAGCGATTTTAAGCCTGACGTTAGAACCGTCAAAAGTCACCTTGAAAAACGCTTTGGCGACAAGATTATGTTTTCTGAGATTGGTCGCGGCCGCAGCCACCAAACAGTTCTTTGTTTTCGCGACGTCGGGAAAAAATCCTGTACGACCACTGGTATAATGAAAAAAGAAGCAACCCTGAAGAAGAGCGTTTGCGGGTGGTCAAGGCTGCTGCAGAGATACTTGTACAAGACATTCGTTCAGTGGTATATGATGTCAGTGAGTATCCTCCATCCGATACTTTCTTACAGGATGCTGACTCTGGCATTCCTGAATCTGTGAAGCTGTTGCTCGAAACCATCGTGCTAAAAACAAACGTAAGGCTCTCGAAGACTGGAAAAAGAAATGTGTGGGACTTGCTCATTTACTGATATCTGCAGTCAGGCCAACGTCTTTCGTATCTTCGTTGAAGACCAGCTTTGGTACATACTTATACAAATTTGGTTCAAAACATCTCATTAACCTCTGCTCTGCAATGGGGTTTTCATGCAGTTACAGTGAGGTGTTGCGTATAGAAAGCTCAGCCATCGTACGTGGAGAATCCTCACCCCCTATTGAAAAAGGAGCCTTCATGCAGTTCGCATTTGACAATGACGACGTTAATGTCAACACGTTGGATGGAGAAAACACTTTTCATGAGATGGGCGGCATCGTCGTAATCAGCCCATACTCTGCTGTGTTACCCGATAAGAAAATCCCACGCTTGAAGAGCTATGTGTCTGCTGACACAATTGCTTCATTTTCTCTGTCAGAGGTGAAACAATGCAACGTAAGAAAGAATGCTGGTTTGTCAGCTATACCAATCACTGATGTACATGAGATGTACCAAGTTGCTGGTGAAATCCTGCCCTCACCACCAGACCTGTTATGGTTATATGGGAAGTGGTCTCACACTCTACAAGTACCAGGCTGGTATGGGTTCATGGAGCAGGTTACAGAGAACCTTCAATTCAACCGTTCCAAGATTATTTTCCTCGCATTCATTCATGCCCCACCTACCGACTACGACACCTCTCTACATGAAAGCCCGAGACGTTGTTCAAAGCTGTCCGCTTCCTGAGTTGAGCAGTGTGGTGGTGCGTCTTGGTGGCTTCCACCTGTTAATGTCATACATGGGGAGCATTGGCGCGATAATGGCAGGAAGTGGCCTGAAGGAATGGCTGTTCACCATATACGCCGAAAACAGTGTTGATAAGATCCTCAATGGGCACGCCTATTCTAGGGCTGTACGAGCTCACATGCTTACCAATTTAGCGCTTGCTCACCTGATCTTTACAGATGAGGTTCAGTTTACGGAGGAAGAACAAGTTGAAGTGGATAGGATTCTCAGTGACAGTGATAGGTCATTAATCCTCCTCATTAAAGACAATGACATTTTTAAAATTTGGAGTGCCAAATTTAAAACTGCCCTGGATAAAATGGAAGCAAATGGCCCAACTTCAAAGCTGTGGATGCAGTATTTTCGTATGACCACGCTAATGAAGCAATACCCTTTTTCCATGCAGCAGGTCACTTTTTTTAAACAAAAAGTGCTAGGCTTTACCTACAAGACATGGAAGGTTTAGAAGAGAGGCTGGATCCAAAAGAATGGAGCATGTTCACAAAAGTAGCCTTTACGATTCGCTGCTCAGAAAAATTTTGGTCGGGACTATGGTCCGATTTAACCATAGAAGTGTTAATGAGGTCAATGAAAAGCCAGGGAGGGTTGACCCATGGCCGGGGTGATGGAATATAGCCAGTGAATTTATAGAAACACAATAAAACAGAATATTATAATGTGAATAGAATTCTTGAATTATGACAACTACAAAACCTTTTTGCTATACAGTCTATGATTTTTATTACATGACATAATTTGACACTGACAGAGTTGATTTATTAGAATGTATTATTCTAATACTCCTCCTCATTCTAATAATCAATGAAGATCGCATAAACTTCTTAATAATTTTATTCATGGACCTGGTAAAAATTTAGTTAGTTGATCTGCTATATTATTTTCTGTTGCACAATACTGACTTGTGACAATGCCTTTGTCAACATAATCTTTGACAAAAAATATGCGAACATCTATATGTTTTGTCCGCAGAGATATTTTCTCCTCCTTAATTAGATTTAAACAGCTTTGATTGTCTTCAAAAATAATTGATGGTTGTCTTAGATGTTGATCAAAATCATTCAATAAACGTCGAATCCAATGTGCTTCTTGACATGCTTCTGATAACGCAATAAACTCAACTTCGGTAGAAGAAAGTGCAACACAACATTGTTTTCTACTTCTCCAACTGTTTGATTTGCGAGTCATTCTATTGTCAGCCCAGCTTGCATCTGCATATCCTGTGCAGAACTATTTCTTTTACCAAGTGATAGTTGGATGTTACTTGTGCCTTTTAAATATTTCAACACACGTTTAAGTTCATTCCAATCTTCTTCACTTGGATTACTAACCTTTTGTGCAAGAATAGATACAGCTGCAGAAATGTCAGGTCTTGTATTGACAGATATATATATATATATATATATATATATATATATATATATATATATAATAAACATCCTAGCAACTTTTGGTATTTTTCATTGTTTAACAACAAACTTGAATCGCCAGCTTTACAATAATCAACAGATATTGGAACTACAGAATCTTTGGCATCAAGTAAGCCAAATTGTTTTAAAGTTTTTAAAATGTATGACTCTTGGTTTACAATGTAATTACCATTAGGACTTTTGGTAATTTGAAGTCCTAAAAATTGCTTTATTTGTCCTAAGTTGTTGATTCTAAATTTTGAATTTAATATTCTTTCTAATTCTTTTATTAATTCTTCTTTTTCACTTGAAATTAAAACATGATCAACATAAATTAATATATAACATATTGTATTATTATTTTTGTATATATAAAAACATGGATCATTTTTACTTTGAGTACAACCTGCATTTATTAGAACCTGATGTAATGTTCTATTCCAATTTCTTGCAGATTGCTTTAGTCCATATAAGCTTTTATTTAATAAGCAAACTAAATTTTCTTTACCTTTTATTTTAAAACTCAGTGGTTGACGCATGTATACTACTTCACATAATTCCCCATTAAGAAATGCGGTTTTTGCATCAAAATGAAATACATTCATATTTTTCTTTGCTGCAATAGTTAGTAAAATCCTGAATGTTGTTTGACGTATAACTGGTGCAAATACTTGATCATAATCTGATCCATATTTTTGAGAAAAACCCTGAGCAACCAGTCTTGCTTTATATCTTTCAATTTTACCTTCTGAATTATATTTCAATTTGTATATCCATTTACAACCAACCAAATTTGAATCTCTTGGTAATTCTACAAGCTCCCATGTTTGATTTTCCATTAATGCTTTCATTTCATCATTCATAGCATGAATCCATAAATTTTTCTGTTCACTTTTCACAGCTTCTTCATAACTTTTGGATTCTTGTATAACGTAATTTGCGAACTTTATTTCATCAATGAACCTTGTAGGTGGAATACCTTTATTAAGACGACTAGGTCTTCTTACAGTAGAATTTTTAATTTCATTATCTTCATTTAAACATTCTTCATTTATTCCTTCGCAGTTTTCTATACTTTTATGTTGTTCTTCTTCTTTCCTTTTATGAACTATTATTTGTTCTTGATCGTGCTTCTCTTTTTCTTGAATTAATGGTAAACTCTTCTTTTCAACAAATCTGACGTTGCGACTAATTTTAATTTTACCGGTAGATGGAACATAACAACGGTATGCTTTTGATTCAGCATCATAACCAACAAGAATTGCTTGAATTGATTTAGAATCAAGTTTACATCTCATCTCATCCGGCATATGTACATAACATTCTGTACCGAATTTTCTAAAATACTGAATATTTGGTTTTCTACAGAACCAGGCTTCATAAGGAGTTGTTTCTGATCCCTTGGTTAGTAGTCGATTTTGAATGTAATTAGCCATTATTACAGCTTCGCCCCAAAAACTCTTATCTAACTGAGCATCGATTAACATACAGAGCGCCATTTCAACTAAAGTCCTGTTCTTCCTCTCTGCTGTACCATTCTGCTGAGGACTGTACGGAGCTGTTCTTTGGATTTGTATACCGTTATTTTTCAAAAAATTAATAAATTCATTGCCTGTATATTCTCCTCCTCTATCCGTACGAATATATTTAGGTTTCTTTCCAAACAAAACTTTTACCATTTCGACGTATTCTTTAAATCTTCTGAAAACTTCAAATTTATTTTTCATTAGGTAGCTTACTGTATATTTTGAATAGTCATCGATAAAAGTTAAAATATACTTATTACCTGATGGTGTGACCGTTTGCATCGGCCCATAAACGTCGGAATTTACCAAATCTAATACTGCAGTAGTACTTTTATTAGATTTTTATGGAAATTTTATTCTGGTCATCTTTCCTTCCAGACATATTTTACAATTAACATTTGTTTGACAGTCAGAAGAACAATTATCAAAATCAATTTCTTGAATTATATTACGCTTAGGTAATGACTTAACAACTTCAATATCCCGATGACCTAAAACTTTATGCCAATAGTAGATGCATTTATTTGACTCTTTTCCAACTGAATAAACTTTCTGAGGTTGCCTTAATTTATAAAGATTGCCATTTATATCGCCTACAGCAATCTGACGCTTTTGCTTCTTTATTTCACATTTGTGACTATTAAAATTAACTTCGTAGCCTCTTTCGGTTAATTTCTTTACTGATATTAAATTTCCTTGCACCTCTGGTATTAGAAGAACATCAGTTATTTGAACAGGAGTAGACTTATTTAAGTCGTTTAGAAATTCTACTATTACTGTGCCTTTTCCTTTTGCTGTTATCTGCTGGCCACTTGCAACACTTACTTTTTCTTGATAATTTGAATCTAATTCAATAAAATAATCTTTTGAGCTAGCAATATGACAAGTTGCACCAGAATCTAGTATCCATCCACTCCAAGCTTTTTGTGTTATAAACAGAAAATCTTTTTCACATTCCGCTTCAGCGAGATTTGCTTTCTGACTGTGATGATCTTTTCTTTTCTTTTCTATCCAGATTTTATATTTCTTGCAGTTTTTCTTTAGGTGACCTTTCTTTTTACAGAAGAAACATTCATACGGCGTAATAACTTTTAAAGCAATATCTTCTTTTGTACCATTTCTGTCCATTCTTCTCTTATGTTCAGCTATAATTTTAGATCTAACCAAACTTGATTGTAATTCTTCTTCGCCTCTTGTTTCTAATGCCGTAACGAGACTGTCATAGCTTTCTTGTAAAGATGCTAATAAAGTTGCACTCATGAAAAACTCAGGATCTATATTACTGCCGAGAGCTAATAGTTTCTGGAACAATTCATTCATTTCATTTACATGTTTTTCTGCATCACCACCTTCTTCTAGTCTTTTCTGCATAATTATTCTTAAAATGTGAACTCTATTACTTGGCGTATTTAATTCATAAATATCTTTTAAACTATTCCATGCTTCTTGTGCTGAAGTGCATCCTCTAATATGATGAATTTGGTCATATTTAATATTAAGTGCTATAGTTGCATGAGCTCTTTCGTCTAAAACCATCCAAGCTTCTGTAAGTGGATCTGATATTTCGTCCATTATTATTTTCCATAAACCTTTTTCCTTCAACAGCATTTCTATTTTATACTTCCAAACAAAGTAATTGCTGCTGCTTAACTTGGTAATGCTATACCGCGCTTCTGATGACGTCATACTGTCTTTTATATTAAAAAATACAATTCTATTCAATTAATCAATTCCTTATTAAATATCCTTATTATGAGTCAGCCAGTACGGTTGTGTGGTCGTGGCGTGTCTTGTCTGATCGTGTAGATAAGCAACATAGCCCGCCCTGTCCAATTGGATGGGTTGCCGCACAACGGCTCGGTGTGTGCTGGCCTTGCAGAGACTGTAGGCTGACAACCTGCATCACTAAAATGCAAGTAAAACATGTCACGAAACAAGTACTTCAGGTACTTGAGGCCTAATCAGCTTCACCAAAAATCTGGATCTACTTCCGGAAAACTAAGTAAGGGCTGTCACAATAGATCTTCTAGGTCGCGTTGACAAAAAGCGATAAAACGCTTAAAACCCTCATATACATACATACATACATACAAATATCCTTATTTATTGCAACTGGGCCCATAACCTGATGGAATATAGCCAGTGAATTTATAGAAACACAATAAAACAGAATATTATAATGTGAATAGAATTCTTTAATTATGACAACTACAAAACCTTTTTTTTTATACAGTCTATGATTTTTATTACTTGACATAATTTGACACTGAGAGAGTTGATTTATTAGAATGTATTATTCTAATACGGGGGATATCAAGTAGCGTTCTTTCACGCTGGACTGGAGGCATAGTGTTCATGCTCAATATTTGCGAGAGCCTGGAGAGGTAATGGGACATTTCGTGTACCACTAGTGAGCAGAACGTTGATATGAGGGCAGCACAGATTAAAAGAGACACTAGTGATGTGGAGAAACTGAAGCACTACCTTGATATCCACTCGCCATTTCCACTGACAGGCAAACTGCTATCCATCAGTAGCGGCATCGTTGGAGCTCCTGAAATTAATTGCCACATGGCTCGAGAAATGGGAATAGAAGGTGTCAAGAAAATCACGGGCAACTCATTTGGACAGGTTTCTTTCAAAAGAAAAGACAAATTGCGAACTTTGGCATCAATGAGCACATCCTTGAAAGTAAGAGAGAAACGTGTGGATGTAGAGCCACTGACTATCTTCTAGCGAATGTGTATCATCAAGCAGTCGGACAATGAGTTGAAAGAACATTTTAAGTACGAGTTGGCTCCATACCCTATGGCATTGTTCACAGCTGACGGTATGCGCAAAGGAACCAAATCAAAATTCTACACAACTTTTACTCCGCTCCCTCAAAACATTTCAGTAGGAGCCGACACGTTTGTTGTGGTAGATGGGGGTTACTTACTGCATAAGGTGATATGGCGTCGTAACGACTCTGTGAGGGGTATTGTCACAGGATACGTCAGCTACACCTTTAATAAGTTCGGAAGGAACGTTGCTGTGGTCTTCGACGGATATCCTGTGGATGGGGCAGAGAAGAACACAAAAACTGCCGAACGCGTAAGGCGTTATGGTTCTCCACAGTCCAACGAAGTCATCTTAAAAGAATCAAATATAATAAAAATGACCCAGGAGAAGTTGCTGGCCAAAGACAGCAACAAACGACGACTGATTGCTCTGATATGCTCCGCCTTCCAAAGCCAGGGAATTGAGACAAAGCAGGCAGTCGAGGATGCTGACTGCGACATCGTTAAGCTAGCACTTGACAAGAGCACGTCTTTTCAGTCAGTGCTAATCATTGGAGAGGATGTGGACCTCCTCGTCCTTCTCAATGGTTTAGGATCGGCTGTGAAGAACGTTTTTTTCCAGAAAAGTGGCAGAGGTGACTCTGGCCCCTTACAATATTCTTCAAACTCATTTAATCGTAGAGATTTGGAAGTCCCCCCAGGATTTGAGTTGTTTATCTATGCCTTCACTGGGTGCGACACTACCTCTGCCCTATTCTGGTATGGTAAGAACAAACTGTGGAGCGCCATGCAGAAACACCCACATCTCATCACCACAGCTGAAGTGTTTCTCCAGCCTACTGCATCTCACCAAGCCATCGCAGATGCCGGAGCGCAGTGCCTAGTAGCTCTGTATGGAGGAGACTACACTGAGAATACCCTCCAAAGCCTGCGCTATAAAATTTTTGTCAAAACAGTCGCCTCTGCTGGCCTTGTTGACCTGGCTCGTTTGCCTCCAACAGAAGATGGTGCAACATTTCACTCCTACCGAACTTACCACCAAGTTCAAAAGTGGTTGGGGGTGAAAAAAGATGCCACTCAATGGGGATGGAAGAAGGCAGATCAGGGGCTCATTCCAATAACAATGATGAGCGAAGTGGCATCCCCCTCCCTTCTGAAATTTATATCATGCGGGTGCAAGAAAGGCTGTAGCGGAGGCGACTGTACCTGCCTAATAGCAGGTCTCAAATACTCGGCACTTTGCAAATTTTGCTCCGGCGTATCGTGCCAAAACGTCACCGTAAATCAGATTGCCGAAGGAGGAGAAGACGACGACGACGTCGATGATCTACTAAGTATTTTCAAGCTGAGTTGGACGATTTCGAACCACCCTCGACGAGGGCAAAATGAACCATTACAACAATTTATTTCTATTTATTTGAAATATATGATTTCAACCATTTCTCACTAATCCTACATGATATAAATATATGATATTATTCGTTACATTTCATTTAGGTCTGCTTGAAAATTAATAAATGACTGCGTGCTCGAAATTTTGTGTTTTGCTCTATGCGTTATGTATTTGTTACATTCTTTGATTATATGTTTGACTGTGAGTTGGGTGGTACAGATATCACAAACTTTGGGCTCTGTTCTTATGAGGCAACCAAACAATATATTTTGTAAATATGCAAATACATACACAATAGTAAATAAAAATATTAATTTAATTTTAATGTACATACATTATTATTAGGCTAAATAAATATTTGTTGTGGATGTACATGGGTTTTCCTTTCAAATTACCGTCAAACCATTGTGAGAACAAAACAGCAAATTTGCGAAAAATGCAGTTTTCCCGTTTTTTTGGATTTTTTAACATTCTGAGGAAACTATCACACCTACGGACGTTGTTCTGTGCTTAAATTAAAGCTAATTACTTTCGCTACAACATCTTTCCGTATAACTTTACCCGTAAAATGAGTATTTTCCCCGATTTCGGGGTCAAAAGTTAACTAAATCTTGAAACTTCACTTTTTTGGAAAAAATTACAATTTTTGGAGGACTGTATCTTGGTAACTATTAGGCCTAAAGAGCTAGTTCTGGCCTTAAATTGTCGCAAATTTAATCTACTGTAAAAAGATAAATAAGATGTTTAATGAAAAAAGCATAGTTTAGGAGATATAGTGAAAAAACCGAAACAAGTGCGAAAATTTCGCGGTTTTTCGAGTGGTACGAAGTTGGCACAGGTCTTTCGAAGCTGCAAACTTGGATATACACTACTGGTAGTGGTCCTAACAACATATTAAAAAATCAGAACTAGCCGTTAGTTTGCGATTTTAGCGATTTCTAATGTACTATTTGACTTGCCTAACATGTCAAAATTATATATATTTTTTTACTCATCAAAAACAATTGATTATTTATTACATGATAAAATATCTAGTTACTAAGTATTCATAATTTTCTTTTAATGCTATCCGCAATACCTTCCTTCGTTGAAAGAAAACTCATGTAAACCAAAGGCCTTAGACACTTTTCTAATTCTTGTACCGAGTAATGGCTTTGTACGCCCATCTGCTAATTGTTCTTCAGAGGACACTCTTCTTATAAAAATGTCACCATCCTGTACTTTTTCTCTTATAAAAAAATGTCTAATGGCGATATGTTTGGTTCTTTTGTGCCATATAGGGTTTTCTGCTATCTTAATAGCGGCATTCTTATAAACAAACAGAGTCATATTTTGAAAGTCAGTGATTTCACTCAAGAGCTTCTTTAACCATATTCCTTCCCGGGCACCTTCACTAGCTGCGACTACTTCAGCCTTAGTCGTGGATATTGCAACCGACGTCTGTCTTTTACTTATCCAAGAAATTGCACCTCCAGAATATATGTTTATCACTCCTGTAGTTGATCTTCCAGTTTGAGTATCGCCACCCAAATCTGCATCTGAATATCCTTCAAGAATTCCTTTCTTAAAATTTCTGTTATATGTAATTCCCAAATCTGTGGTTCCACGTAAATATCTGAAAATTCTTTTTACTTTTTGTATGTCATTTTCAGTGTAATTGTCTAAATTTCGAGAAACTACGCCTAGAGCGTATGCAAAGTCTGGTCTAGTACCAGCCATTAAGTACATCAACGAACCAACAGCTTCGCGATATGGAAATTTAGTCTTATGTTTTGTACTTTCAACTTCAGTTGGCTTCCTTGGTTCAAAAATCTCTTCTTTAATAATTGGTTTCATCACTGATTTACATTCATTCATATTAAATGTTTCTAAAAATTTTCTAGTGTATGCTGATTGAGTTATTTTAATTCCTTCTTCATTTTGATTAATTTCCAGGTCTAAATAATATCTTGCTGGTTTGGAATATATAACGTTAATTGGTTATGGGCCCAGACTGCGCAAGGATTGAATTTTAAATAAATCATTCAAAAACTCCTACCCTTATAGTGCTCAGTTGCAAAATATTAGTTGTAAACATGGCAGAAGGAATTAAACAAGGAGCAATTCCCCAAATAAATCATTTAGAAGATAAAAGTAATTGGGAGAATTGGAAGGCTAAAATAAGATGGATTTTAAAATGTTTCCACCTGCTCTCAGTATTGTTGACGGGTCTAAAACAAAACCAGAACCATCTGTAGATTTAGAAGATACAGATAAAGTGGCGAAGTATGAAAAAGAATTAGAAATTTTCAAAAAAGCAGATAATTTTGCATTACTTATAATGTCTAGTAATATGAAAGCAGACATGTTTATGAAAGTAAGAAGGTATGAAGCTTCTAGAGAAATTTGGCTTGCTCTATGTCAACTGTTCGATACAGTTTCTGAAGACAGAATATTTGATTTATATAACAATTTCTTTGACGATAAATGGCAGCCTGGTGACGATGTTATTGGCTTTATTATTTATTTATTTATTTATTAATATTTATTCTTGCCAAGTGGCTTAGAATCTACAGAAATAACATATACATTTTTATTCTACATTGTGTGTGTGTAATACATTTATGCTACTGTTCTCTTCTTAATGATTTCGCTCATCCACTTCTCTCCTGATCCTAGATCGTCTAACAGCTCCATTTCCCCTCTATCTTCTCTTTTTACTTCTCTGCAATATTCCCTTAAATGCTTCAGTGTTTCATCCTCTCTGCCACATAATCTGCACCCCCTTTCTTCCTTTGGTAACCAATACTGGTTGTCTCTTTCTTCGTTACCGCATCTGAATCTGGCTATCATTTTGATGTTTTTCTCTGGGTTTAATATGTAACGTGGTATCTCTGTTGTTTGTATCTGTTTGTATCTTTTATTGTAATTGGATTGATTTATTCTGCTCTGTTGTTCCTGCTTCTGTATATCCCAATCTCGTTGTTGTATGGCGAGGATCATACTTTCTTCATTTATTCGATTCCTCTCTATTTGCATTTCCGAGTATCCATTCCTTTCGTAATATACCTTTCTTGTGTGTCCCCATGTTGTTAATTTGTTTTTGTCGTCCTCTCCCTTCCTTATAACTTTCCAGCATTCTTTCAGTATTGAATTCTCTGAGTTTCTAACTCTTTCTTCGTATTTCACTGCTCTCTTTCCTGTTTCCACTCGAAGTTTTGCCACTTTCATTTCTTCCAGTACTATATATTCTGGTGTACATTTGTCGAGGCCCAGGATCCATTTTATGTAGCGTACTTGTACATCTTCTATTAGTTTGTGCTCTGTCCATCCAAAAATTTCCGCCCCATAGATTAAAATACTTTTTACTATTGCTTCGAACATCATCCATCTTATTCGCATATTCGTCTTGAACTTCCTTTCGCCTATACCCCATATTTGTTTCATGGCCACAATTGCCTTCCTTTTCTGGTACTCTAAGTGTTTTGTGGCTTGGTTATTCCTCTGGAATGTATATCCCAAATATCTGAATTCTTTTACCTCTTCGATACTTTCATTTTTCCACTTCCATACTTCAGAGGTTTCTCTACCTCCACCTTTTTTGAATTTCATAATTTTTGATTTTTGCGCGTTGAGATTCATATCTTTTCTTCTTAAATACAGTTCAAGTCTTTTCAGCATTGCTTTCATTCCAGGTGGATCTTTCGCGACTATGACAATGTCATCCGCGTACGCTAGAGACCATATTTTCTTTCTTCCTATTACAATGCCGCCTGTTTGCTCTTTGCTGAGGAATTCTTCTATATCTGCTACATATAGTGAAAATAAAGTTGGGCTTAATGGGCATCCTTGCCTTAATCCTTTTTCTGTCCAGATCTCCTCTGTGGTTCTATCCTTTACTTTTATCACCGATATAGTTTCTCTGTAGATGTTCTCTAAGTTCGCTAACAATTGTTTATCTATATTCATATTTGTTAAAGTTTTAAACAGGTGATCTCTATTTACATTATCGAACGCTGCTCTCAGATCTGCAAACAATGCGTATAACTTTCCCTTATCTTTGCGGATCTCGTTTTCAATCATTAGATTAAGTATATAAATATTGTCTGTTGTTCTTCTTGTTTTCCGAAAACCTGCCTGGTTTTCTGGTATGAGATTTTTTACTCTTATTTCTTCCTCCAATTTTTCTAGTAAAATCATCGCATAGATCTTGAACGCTGTATCTAGTAATGTTATTCCTCTATAATTTTCTACTTTGTCTATGTCTCCGTTTTTATGAATCGGTTGTATAATTCCTTTTCTCCATCTAGTAGGTATTTGTGCGGTGCGCCATACTTTGTTAATAATACTTGTTAATATTCTTAGTAAGTTCTCATCTGCATATATCCAGGCTTCATTTGTGATTTCGTCTTCTCCTGCCGCTTTTCGTTTTTTTAGTTTACTAATTTGTACTTTAACTTCCTCTAGTGTTATCTCTTCTACATCTCCACATATTTTCGGTTTATTTTCTTCTTTTCTTAGTATCTTGGTATTTTTCCCATCTAAAAGTGTGCAGAAATGGACTTTCCATTCCTCTTCGGATATTTGTTTTGATATCTCTTGTTTGTTTTTCCTCTCTTTACTAATAAAACTCCATGCCTCCGTCTCTGTCTTTATTCTCTGCAGCTGTTCCTCAATTTCTTTCTTTTTGTTTTCCTTTTGTTTTATACAAAATTCTTTATATTCTTTTAATTCATTTTTGTATTCTTCTTCAGTGATTATCCCATCTTTCCATTGCTTACGTTTCTTTCTCATTTTTCGTTTTTTTTCCAAACAGCTACTATTCCACCAGTCATTTCTGTTTGTGTTTCTTGAGTTCACTCTTATTTCTTTTTTGCGTGTGGCTTCATTTATTTTACTTATGAGCTCGTTTACTTGCTCCTCCACATTACTCTCTTTTACTGCTATCTCTCTGGTTTTTATGTTGTAATTTTCTATGTCTTCTTTTTCCCATACCGCTTTTCGAATGATTACTGGATCATCTTCTTTTACTATTATACTGTTTTCTAGTTCTAAGCTTAAAAGTTGATGGTCGGATTCTACTGTATTAATTACTTTCATGTGTCTAATTTTCCCCCAACTCTCTTGATTTGCTATTATATAGTCAATTACTGTCTTTTCCCCTCTTTTACCTATGTATGTGAAGTCACCCACCTCGTCTCCTTTTATGTTTCCATTTAGAATAGTCCAATCTCTGTTTCCACATTCATCAATTAAAGCTTTCCCATATTTGTTTATTATTTTGTCCTTTGTGCTTCTTTTCTCTTGTCTTCCTGTTTTGGAGTTCCATAGCCCTCCTTCCTCGCCTATTCTAGCATTGAAATCCCCTCCTATAATTAACTTATTTTCATTAGTATCTTCTATTTTCTCCCTTATTTCTGCAAGAATTTCGTTTATTCTATTGTCATTATATACCGTGAGTATTCTCCATGTCTCGTTGTCAATTTTAATTTTTCTTTCCATAATGTTTTCATTGAAAATGGTTTCTTTTGCTTCTTGAATGTGTTTCTTGATACCTGTTACCATTCCTCCCTTTGCTCTTCCCTTTTTATTTAGTCTCTTTGCGTATTTAATTTTCCATGTGAAATCACTGGGAATTTTATTTTTCCACTTATTCCAATCTTTTTCCTCTAACCAACTTTCTGTTAACCCTACTATATCATATTTATTTATTATATCCCAAAAATCTTTATCTTTACTTTTTATTCCCGCTATATTCCAAAAGCCTATTTGTATGTTAACTACTTCTTTATTATTCCTATTTATTAGTTTTTTGAACTTTTAATTAAGCTTTTTTGTTCTTCATTCCATTCATACCAATCTCTACCGATTTTTAATTTTCTGTATCCTATCTTTACTATATTTTTTAGCTCTTTTTCTTCTTTAGCTCTTTTTGAGATTTCATTTTGAATTATCCTTTCATTGTAAGTCATGTCGTGATCTATGTAAATATTGGTGCCTCTCAGTTTATTTTTGTTACTCATCACTAGCTTCTTGTCTTCCCATGAATTTACAGTCGCTACTATCGCTTGCTTTTCTTTTAACTTTCCGACTTTGTACGCCTTTGTTACTTTCGTTGTTATTCCCATTCTGCTTTTTATAAAGTTTTCAACCTCTTGAGCATCTTCCAGTGTCGCTCCTTTTATTATAATATTATTCTTTTTTTCCATTTTCTCTTTTTCCTCATCCGATCTCTCTAACTTTTCTATGCGTCGGTTTAAGCTAATAATTTCCTGGTCTTTTTTCTCAACTTTTATTTTTAACTGCTTGACATCTTCTTTGAGTACGTTGACAAAGTCCTCTAGTTTTTTAATCATGTCACTTCTCAGATCAATTATCTCTCTGCTCATATTCTTTAGCATTTCTAAAATCTCATCCTGTGTTGCACCTGCATCTTTCCTCTTTCTTGTTGGAGATCTTTCCATCTCCGCTTTCCCTTTTTACCTCGCTGTATTGCTGGTTGCCCGACGCTTAACGCTCCTATGACGTCACTCAGACCGTGGAATCGGATACCTACTTGATTCGACACCCGACCGGCCCCAGTGCTGGTCAAGTTACGTTATCGTCGGTCAGATGTCACTTTAAAACAGATAGTCTCCGTTTTTATCCTTTATCTTGCCATGCAACACTACAAACTGAATCGTCGCTGGCTGCTACTGAGCAAGAGATGTCTCTGTCTAATTTCTGTCGGTAATGAATCTTTCTGATTTCCAAGATAGCACATGTGCTTAACCTATAAATAGCTGTTAATTTTTATTTGTTTTTTACTTTTCTTTCTAACGATACTTATCTTTGTATCTGTATCTTCTTTTGTAGTCTTTTATTGCGTCTTTGCTTTCGTTGTTGACAATCTTTATTTTAGTTGTTTTTACTTTATTTTTCAATTTCTATACGGAGCAAAATTCTCACGTGTTCACACACACACCACCACCATGATCTAGTAGTATATTGGCTTTATTACAAGATCAGCAAATAATTGGGAACGCTTAAAGGCAGAAGTTGAAAAACAACCGTCTGACAATAAGGATGTTGTTTTAATATGTAAAATTTTAAAATCACTACCTGAAAAATTTCAGTCGTTTACAGCAGGCTGGAGGCTAATTAGTAAAGAAAACAGAAACTTTGAAACTTTAACTCAGAAATTATACACATTTGAACATAATTTATTAGAAAATAAAAGAGAAGAAGCTCTTAATACTCAAATAAGTAAACTTAATCAAAAGATTAACAATATCATCATTATTTTTAATTTTGTAACAACTGTTTCTACTTCCTTGTACGAAGTAAAGGAAGTATTGTAATCGCGAAAATTTTCGAATTTGAGATTTCAACGGAAATATACATTTGGTTATCCCTGAATCCATATTGACTAGTTTCGGCGTGACGTCTGTATGTACGTACGTATGTACGTATGTATGTATCTCGCATAACTCAAAAATGACTGGGCAGAAAATTTTGAAATTTTGTATATGGGTCTGCTAGAACATCTAGATGTACACCTCGCATTTGTGTTGCAATCTCAAAAACTGTTAGTCGTAGAATGTGGAAATTTTGTTTATGGAATTGCTATAACATCTAATTATAAACCTCTATTTTTTGTTCCAATCGGCCTTTCCAAAGAGGCAGTATAATGTTGGCAAAATCTTAATAAAATTAATAATTTAGTTGGCTTTTAATTGTTTTAGGAAACATTTGATTTGTTAAATTGACATTCACGAACTGAAAAAATATATTCCTGAGAATTATGTACGAAGTAAACAAAAATAACATCTCTTTCTTTACGAGATTTCTAGCGATTATAGTAATTTTGTGCAGTGCAATAAGGAAAAAACTAAAATTACTAGCGTATTTATTATCAATTAAAATTATAGTATTTGATACATTAAAAACAAACTTTTACTCTATTCTCATCTTTCTAAATGTTTATATTAAGATAGTTGAATTAATAATTGTAGAAATAATGTTAATAAAAAGTAATACTTTAGCAATTGTGTAACTGCCCCTGTTTTTCAAGAATAGAAAAATCGTATTTCACTGTCAACTGAAATAAGTTTAATTGAAGGCAGCAAAAAATTAATGTATAATTTAATAGTCGTACAAGGAAGTCATGTGGTGCCCACATCAGATTTTTTACCTCTGTGGAGCTATGTAAGGTTTTTTTTTGTCTTGCTTTTGCAGCTTTTGCTAATTTTGATCGTTTTCGGTGACGGGCTGATAATGGTCTTCTAACTGGTGCCATTCCAGGTTATAATAAATATATTCACTTATTTACGATATATTTATAAATATAATACTAAACTACAGTTTTCCAGTTACTTTACACGTGTAAACAGTGACAGAGTGACTAGAAAAAACATAGTTAAAGAAAAACCGAAACAGTGACAACAATTTTACAAAAACAAACCTACTATACCTTACAAAATCCGAAACCTCACTCCATTTATATTTTCTCCCTTAACTTCCTATCATTATATAAAAAAAAGCAAAAAACCTTTTACACTAACCTAACCTATATCATAAATCACTATTGGAACAGCGCCATCTACTGACGGGTAGCGGATGCTACCAACCATCTAGAATTAGATGATCGATAATATCGATTGGCTAGCATCAAACCTGTCGGGGAAGGACGGAATCACTACCGCCCATTTGCTATACAAATGGTCAGCGAAATAGTTTTTTTCTGATCCGCAAGATGTCGCAAGCTTCCGCGATTGGAACCGGTGAGCACTCAGTAGCCAAACCCAAAAAAAGAACAAGCCATCATATTAAACTCACTCAAAGAAATACCCATCAAAGATTATGTAATAACTATAGGAGAAATTACTGGTCCAGAAAATATTACCCACGTTGCAAGACTATCCAATCAAAGAATATGTATCTACCTTAAAAACAAATTAGTCGTAGATAAATTAATTAACAAACATAATAAAATATCAGTCCAACATAATATAACAGAAATAAGACGTTACGTTACACCTTCAACCCGACTAACTATAACTAATGTATGCCCTTCAATACCAGATGAGATCATTATAAACGCATTACACTCACTAAATATTAAAATACTGTCTCCAATCAACAATCTAAGAGCAGGTTTTCATGATACGAAATATTCCCAAATATTAAGTTTCAAAAGACAAACCTACATATCAGAAGAAGAAAAATTTAAAATTCCCGAATCTTTACTAATTAACTATGAAAATACTGATCACAGAATATTCTTAACAACCGAATTACTAAAGTGCAATAAATGTAATTTAATTGGACATAATGAAAACAGATGTAGAAATCAAAATGTATTAAATAACCAAAACCAATTCTCTCAAGAAAAAACCACTTCACAACCGAATAAAATTGTTTCTACATACACACAAGCAAATCTAACCCAAAAAAATACAAAACACCAAGAAACACAAGCAGAAAGACACCAAACAACACATACTGAAAAACAAATAATAACCGAAACAGAACACAACACAACTACACTAACTAAAAATATAGACATAGCCCATTGTAGCACACAAGACATAACTAACAACGAATTTCCTAAAATACCAACTCCGCTAGCACGTAGCAAGAAAACAAACAGAAATAAAAGTCCTCCTGTACCAGACCCAACGCATAAAAGGCAAGCATCCTCAAACTCTGATATCGAAAAAGACACGAATCTAGAAAATCAAAAACAAATGCAAAAAATCTGATGTGTCCAACACAATACCTCCCACCACTGTAGTAATACATATATTCTATATAAGTTATTCAATACATTTAATTTTTATTTTTAAAATTAATTTGTGATTACAGTTCAGAATATTTTTAATTTATTTCATACCTAAAATTTCCTTCATAAAATTTGTATGCCCAATATGACAGCTATTTTTGACGTTACTAAAATCGGAACCGAACGTACCTTGATTCATGCATGCAAATATATGCCTTATATATTTTTCCACTTTTTCTAATTTTACAATAAAACTACTTCATATTTACTTATGTTATCTTTTACATTTACTTACTTCAAATTTGAAATCATATGTCAAATTTTGTGAATATATGAATAACTCATCTGTTTTATCGAAATTTGTCAGCCTAATCGATATGTAAAATTATTATAATTTATATATTTTTTTTCTAACTATCTAGAAGTTATATATAAACGAAATTATGCAGATCGGTAGAAAATTTAAAAAAATTTATATTTAATAATAACGTAATTTGCGAAAAAATGGTATTTAGAGGTATTTTTAAGGAGAAACGGTTTAAAGCTTCAAGTAAAGTACTACTTCCGGTTAACCAATTGTAGTCAAAATCTAATCAGTTCATCATATTTAAATATAAGTCTTAAATACCAAATATTATATTTTTACATGCGTCGTGTTGGAGTTATCGTGGACGAAAAATCGTCACAGACACACAGATACACGCACACACACACGCACACACACACGCACACACGGACATACAGACATCACGGTAAAAATAGTAAAATCTTATTCTAGGGACCCTAATTCGTGCTCATATGTTGAAAACTCACACTCGAGAAATTTGATCAAAAACAATACCTCCCTTATCTATTTGTTGATAGGCGGGAGGTAAAAAAGAAAAAAATGAAGACGAACAAAGGAATGCTTACCGAATCTACTACCACAATATCACAAATAAAACAAATAATACAAGAAAACCAAACAAGTTATATACTAGACCATGAACAACTTACAGACATATTGGAAAACACACAAGGTTCAAACACTGAACAAGCCCTTTATATAATTAACGAATATACACACGACACAGAAAAAGTAATAGAGATGCTAAAAGACATCCACAAAAAAATAAATGGTCGTAAAATAAAATATCGATTAAGTAAATTAATAAAAAAAATAATGAAATCCATGTCAAATGAAGAAAACCTGAACGATTCAACAGATAATTCACTACAAATGATATCACAAGACGAATTCTCAGATTCATCATATCTGGAAGACGATAACTTAACACCAAAACAAACAACAAATCCATTAAAAATGTCGATACTACAGTGGAATTGTAATGGATTTTTCACACACCTACCCGAGATACAAAAACTAATACATGATAATAATCCAACATACATCTGCCTGCAGGAAACTAGACTACACGCACACCATAAAACCAATATTAAAAACTATACCGTCTACAGAAAAGACAGAGCAAATGACATTAATGCTAGCGGTGGTGTCGCTATATTTAGTAAAAATACACAACACACACACCATATTAACATAAAATCAAATCTAGAAGTAGTAGCCATAACAACATACATCCCACAAAGAATAATAATATGCAATATATACATACCATCACAACATACGACCACAAAAGCAGACGTTGACGACATAATACAACAATTACCGATACCATTTATACTAGTTGGAGATTTTAATAGTCACAACCCATTATGGGGCTCGAATAAAACAAATACACGAGGAAAAATCATTGAAGACATAATAGATGATAATATATCAATCCTAAATGACGGATCACCTACATATCTTTGTTCAGCCTATGGTACATTTTCCAACATAGATCTTTCCCTCTGTGACTCCAAAATTGCTCCTATCCTAAACTGGCAAGTCATTCCATATTCAACATATAATGGACACTTCCCAATTAAAATAGATATAGTCTCTCTCTCAACGAAAACCACAGAAATAGATCCAATATACTATTCATGGAACACCGAAAAAGCAAACTGGATACTCTACGCAGACATTCTAAAAACAAAAGAAATAATAATCAACGAGGATATAGATAACTCAGTGTTAAAAGTTACAAAAGAGATAAAAAATGCTGCCAAAATAGCAGTACGTCAAAAAATTCCATCATTTAAAACCAAACAAGTCCCGTGGTGGAACGAAAGTTGTAAAATTGCAATAAAGAACAACAAGAAAGCACTGTATCAATATAGGAAGCATCGAACACAAGAAAATTTTATAAATCTAAAACGCACCAGAGCTATTGCCAGAAGAACCATACTAGTAGCAAAAAAAACGATCATGGCAAAAAT
Source organism: Stenolophus ochropezus (assembly GCA_035578165.1). Taxonomy (NCBI): domain Eukaryota; kingdom Metazoa; phylum Arthropoda; class Insecta; order Coleoptera; family Carabidae; genus Stenolophus; species Stenolophus ochropezus. The sequence continues at coordinate 15,773,362 of JAQOWZ010000019.1, read as the reverse complement.
ATATAGCTAAAATAAATGAGTCCACAAACCCTAAAGAAGTAAGGTGTAAAATTCGAAGTATAAAAGGAATGAAAACTCAACTACAGACACCAACTTTAGTAGACAATACACAAATACTTACAACCCCCAACGAAATAGGAGAAAAACTAGCAGAAACATTTGAAAAAAACTCAAGTGACGATATACGAGTATATGATGACACATTTTTAGACTATAAGAGACTACAAGAAAAAATCGAGATAAAAACAGACAAAAATGACTACCTGGATATAAACAGCCCTATCACAAAAAAATAATTAAAAAGCGCAATAGATAATCTAAAAACTAGCAGCAGCCCAGGACCAGATCAAATAACGTACGAGATGATAAAATATCTACCAAACAATAAAATAAAAAACATACTTCAAATTTATAATAACATATGGACAAAAAATGTATACCCAAAAACACGGAGAGAAGTAGTTACAGTCACTATACTAAACGATTACATTCACTATATATCTATCTATCTATCTATCTATCTATCTATAGATTCATCACGAGCATCGAGTAACTTTTGTAATCGCCTACAGCCTGAACCATGCAAGTGATTGTTATAAATTTTTTTTTAATTTGTGGGGGCTAATGAGATCTGGTGCCTTTTGGGTATCTCATATTTTTACTGTTAGTAGTTTTGCGTGTGAAAATTTAAAACTGTGCACAAATGCTGCCTTGAAACAATGGATCCCAGAGGCCATGTCTAACTTTAAGAAGAATCACGCCGTCATCCATCACTTTTGACAATCTGCCTATGAACTTTAAATGATTATATCTTTTAATAGAACATTGATATCAAAGATTTAAAAACAGTGTCATGAATAATAGACTTGAGCAAAGGTGTCACAACTAATTTAAGTTTAAAACATAACGTATTTAATTAATATAAATTTTGACGTTTCCAATGTCAAAAGTCAATGTTGCCAAATGTGTGATGAAGTAACTAAATTAAAACCAAATATTCCTAAACTAACTTCACTGAAGACGGTGGCAGTTGTATTAGGGTAAACAATATTAATTTATAAATTTAAAAATTAACTACTATTTTTTAATACAAACAGTGTTGCCAAATTATAAAGTAACTAAATAAAAATCAAATATTCCTAAATAAAATAAATTGAATACTTTGCTGTGTTTGTTATCAAAAGAAAGGAAACCATAAGGGCCAGTTTTAAAATGACAAAAAAAATGTGTCATGTTGATCTGCATTTGTTTTCCGTAAAACGTTGTTAGAAGTAGGTCATCCTTGGGTTTTAAGGAAACGACACAATACGGACTGGTGTGCACGAATGACAAAAATGTTTTACGTAGATTAGAATTTGTTTTTTGCAAAATGTTGTCAGAAAAATGTCGTGTTTGGGTATTTTCGAATTACAAAAGTCAATGTTGCCAAATGTTTAATAAAGTAACTAAACAAAGAACAAATATTCCCAAATGAAAGGTTACTGAAGACAGTGAATGTTATATTAGGCTAGGTCATGATGAGGGCTAGCGTGCAGAATGAACAAAAATGTTCTATATCGAACGGCTTTTGTTTTTTGGTAAAAGTTGTGAGAAGTATGTTGTGTTTGGTATCAAACAAAAACGCTCGATTAGGGCTGGCGTGTAGAATTAAGAAAAAAGGTCAATGTTGATCGGCTTTTGTTTTTGCAAAAATTTCTCAAAGGTATGTCGAGTTTGGTCTCAAATGAAAGGTCGTGTTGAGGACTAGCGTGCAGAATTGACAAAAATGTTCCATGTCGTTCGGCTTTTGTTTTATGGAAAAAGTTGTCAGAAGTATGTCGTGTTTGGTATCAAATGAAAGGTCTCGGAGAGGGCTAACGTGCAGAATTGACAAAAATGTGCTATGTCGATCGGTTTTTGTTTTTTGCAAAAAGTTGTCAGAAGTATGTTGTGTTTGATATCAAATGAAAGGTCTCGGAGAGGGCTAGCGTGCAGAATTGATAAAAATGTGCTATGTCGATCGGTATTTGTTTTTTGCAAAAAGTTGTCAGAAGTGTGTGGTGTTTGGTATCAAATGAAAAGTCTCGTTGAGGGCTATCGTGCAGAATTGACAAAAATGTTCCATGTCGATCGGTTTTTGTTTTATGCAAAAAGTTGTCAGAAGTATGTCGTGTTTGGTATCAAATGAAAGGTCTCGGAGAGGCCTAACGTGCAGAATTGACAAAAAATGTGCTATGTCGATCGGCTTTTGTTTTTTGCAAAAGGTTGTCACAAGTATGGTATCAAATGAAAAGTCTGTGTGTGGGCTAGCGTATAGATATGATAAAAATGTTTCATGTCGATCGACTTTTGTTTAATGCAGAAAGTTGTCAGAAGTATGTCGTGTATGGTATCAAATGAAAGGTCTCGGTGAGAGTTGGGGTACATAAATGACAAAAATGTTTCATGTCGACCGGCTTTTGTTTTTTGCAAAAAATTATTAGAAGTATATCGTGTTTGCAATCTAATGAAAGGTCTCGGTGAGGCCTGACGTGCAAATATGAAATAATTGTTTCATGTCGATCGGCATTTGTTTTTTGCACTGACAGCGGAGCTCTAGGGAATGCTCGGCGTAGCCGAGAATTCGCTAGTACCTATACTAAAACCAGAGAAGGATAAATCCAACCCGTCACATAACAGACCCATTTCATTGTCTAATACCTTAAGCAAATTATTACAAAAAATAATAAATAAGAGGTATTAATAATAATAAATAAGAGGTCTAATTTGGTTTCTAGAATCTAAAAACATATTACACTCTTCACAAAGCGGTTTTAGGAACGGGAGATCAACACAACATCAAATTCTAACTCTTACCAAGGAGATAGAATACGCATTTGTAAATAAACAGGCACTAATAGCAATTTTTATTGACATAGAAAAGGCATTCGACAGTACGTGGAAATATAATATCCTAAAGAACATGAAAAAATACGGACTAGAAGGCAATATACTTATGTATACTAAAAATTTCTTAAAAAAAACCGAAAATTTAGAGTTAAAACAAATCGATACCTCTCAGAACCAAGAGAACAAAAAAATGAAATACAACAAGGGGAAATATATAGCGTGACATTGTTTCTTATGGCAATAAATGAGATTATATCTTGCATAACAGGCAACGTTAAAATCTCACTTTTCGCCGATGACCTTGTTATATACGCAAAAAATAAAAATTTAAACTATATCAAAAGAAAACTACAAGAAACCCTAAATAATTTGGAACAATGGGCCAACCAAACTGGATTCAAGTTCTCTCAATCCAAAACAAAATGTATACATTTCTCAAAAAAAACGAAACATAGCTGCTAATCCTATCATAAAATTACAAAATATCGATATTGAATATGTAGACTCTATTAAATTTCTAGGAATTACATTACAAAAATTATCAGAAAATAATGCTCACAAATAATTAACATCCTGAAGGCAATAAAACATCAAAAATGGGGAGCTCAGAAATAGACAATCTTAAAAATATACTGATCGCTCATAAGATCTAAAATAGAATATGGATGCATCGCATTTATTAATACAAATAAAACTAATCTAAAATCTTTAGAAAGAATAATAAACCAATCATTAAGAATAGCGACAGGTGTCTTTCATACCAGCCCCATCAATTCACTCTTAATAGAGGCTGGAGAACAACCACTTATATACAGATTAATACAAACATCAATAACCTATATTCTCAAATTATCAACAAATCCCAATAACCCAGCATACAAACAAATATTTCAACAAAACACACAAATTATAAAAAATCATATTCCCACTCAACAGAACATAAACACCGCCCTTCAGAAAATCCAGTACAACCTCCCTAAAATAAACCCCAAATCCTATAGCAGCATATCTCCTTGGAAAATAAACAAACCGTCACTTGTCCTCGATCTCTTACAGTTTAAAAAACCAGACACACCACAAAAAATTTATTAAAACAAATTCCATAAAAATTTGTGTATACAGATGGTTCAAAATTAGGAAATAATACTGGAGCAGCCGTCATTGAAAATCAGAACATAAGTAAGATACATCTACCTACAAACACTAGTGCTTACACAGCCGAACTTTACGCAATAAAGACTGCAATTAATAACATAAATAATAAAATTGAACCAACCACCAACTATGCAATATGCTGCGACTCAATAAGCGCAATACAAAAAATAAACCAACTCTACCCAGAAGACAATATCACACAACAAATCCACGAAGAATTGTATGCAGCTGACTCAAACAAAAATAAAATAAAATTCATATGGATACCAGCCCACACAGGTATAATAGGAAACGAGAAAGCGGACAAAGCAGCAAAAGAAGCGGCAGAAGAACTCACTGAAACCAACATACCCATACCAATCTGGGATGCCCAGAATTTATTGAAACATAAAATAAAAGAAGCATGGAAAAACGAATGGAAAGAAACGACTAATAACAAGCTACGGGAAATTAAAGAAGACACAGCCAATTGGAAAACATGTGGACCAAGGCAAGATCAAATCATCGTTACTAGGCTCCGTATAGGACATACGTTACTAACACACAAGCACATACTGGAACGCACTCCAGGCCCAATATGCTGTAATGTACCACTAACTATAAATCATATACTCACCGAATGCCAACAATACACCCAAAACAGAATTAAATACAACCTTCCAAATACGATGAAAGAAATACTCAACAATGACGAAAACACTATTAATAATGTACTCAATTTTTTAAAAGACATTAACATTCTACAACACATATAACAAAACCAAATATACGCATATATGTAATATAATTGTAACAAACATTGTACAGGGTTTTAATAGCCAAGATGCTGAAAAACCCAAAAAAAAAAATTACTAATTTAAATATAACACTAAACTAAATAAACATGAAAAAAATAGGTAAGAATATTAAAAAACACTTGTAATAAAATGGAAAAATCCAATATACTTTGAAACGACTAGCGGAACGTGCTCGGTTCGTATAACGAAAGCTCTATAGCCGTGCGTGGAAGTATAGTTTGATATCTCAACAGGTTCAAATCGCTTATATAAAAATACTGGTGGCGCCTACGAAAAGCGTATTGCGATTGTTCTTGATTTTACCGTGCCCTTAATATAAGCGATGAGTTATGAGTTATACATGATAGAGCTGTATATTTATTCAAGCGATCTTGAATGAAGAACAAGGAAGAACAGGAAGATGGAGATATCTATTTCTTTAATTAGAAAGGTAAAAGTTATTATCTGTATATCTTGAAAACATAACAAAGTAGAGGGTAACTGGTTTAAATGAAATATCCTTACTAGTAGACTTTTCGGACCATGAATACGGACTGACGCAGTGACGCGCGCGGTCAGGAAACTGGGTATGATACCAGCAGCGATGGCTGGTTGAATTGAATAATTAAGGGTAATTTATTCATAAATTCCAAAATGGCGTCAGAAGAGTTTACAGTGGTTGAAAGTTGTTGCATATGACGAAGTACTTGAGAAGGTTTCCTATCATCGAGAGTAGAAGTGGCGAAAAGAGTAGTAAAATTTTCCAATTGCGAAGAAGTTGTTCGAGTTAATAAAGCGTTTTTAATTACAAAGTATTGGTTCCGAGACGATTGCTAGATCCCCACAAATTCGTCTATTTTAAGTTCTTTCCAATCTATTTGCTCTTTTATCGTTTTATTCATACTTTCACTAATATTATTAGTTGCGTAGCAATCACGAAAAGCAGCAAATTTGTTAGTAACGCCTCTATAAACGAAGTTTTTCATATCAGATATTATATTTGTTTCCTTATATTTTTAAAATCGTTCAAACCAGTGTCTGACCAGCTGGCCAGTTTTTTTTTCTTTTATTTTTTCTTAACCATTGTTTTATGTCTGTTTGAATATGATTTCTGCACAAAATTAATATTTTTTTATCCTACACACATTGAAAATAAGATTTTCTTGCGTGTGCGTGCGCAAGAAAGTAGACATTTGCCGGTCCAGATCTACAAAATCTCACTATTCCCTAGGGAAGAAAAGAACAGTTCATATGGGGACTAATAGATGGTGTTTAATGCGTTAGAAATAATTACCAGAATAAAGTACATCAACATGCTTTGAAAATATTATAACTTTAAATAATTTTCATACTTACGTTAGGTACTAAGTATTTTTATTATATATTCTATAAATAATAGAACAGAATTGCTGAACTTATTTATATGTCTAAATAAAATGTTTGTTTTTTTTCTTATTCTATTTCTAATGTAGGTAATCAATTTCACATATTTCATTGTGGTTAAGTTAAATGTCAAAATATTCAGTGTAAGCGTAAGATGTTTATATTATTTTATTATGTTGTTTTATTGTGTTGTTTTCTGGTCCTCAAGAAGTATACAGCCTCGACTGTGTCTCGGCCGTATACATATCCTTCGGACCAGAAAAGAACAACTTTCCTACCTAGCAGCACAAATAACTATTTTTCCCTAGGCAAACATGATAAAATTGCGTCCACTATTCCTTCTTCACAGTCAGATACAATTGGATTAGATTTTAAATTTCAATTCCGGTAAAGCATGATATTTAAATAATATCTCATGACGAACTTTAAATTTTCTTTCATGCAGCATAAATAACACCTGAAAAAATAGGATCTTTTTCTAACTCTACATTGCGTACTGTAAATACCGATAAATAAAAATCACCTAATTTAAAGGTGGTGTTGTAATGAATGCTTTGGTTAAAATTTTAATTTTTTCGGGAGTATTTCAAAATTCGTTTTTCTAAAAATACAGCTTGTGGATCTCCAGAAACAATACGTAAATTTGAATAAATTTCAATTCGCTTAGTATAATAATTTAATTGCTTAGCTAATTCACACAAACAGTATAATTCGTCATTTGAAATTTGGGTGTCTCGGTTTGCAATCTCCTTAATGTTTTTTATTTGAATAATATCACGTGGTGCTGCTGTATTTTCTACCTTGTCAGAAGTAGAATTTGGGTGTGGTAGACTGTCTACATTTTTTTGTATGCAACATTGTACATCTTCATACAATTTTTTGGAGTTATTTCTGGTTTATTTTTCTCTTTTACTAAAGATAATGTACTTGGAAATGTATGTACGAAATGACGATAAGTTTTTGAATTTCCATATGGAAATGATTTAAAAACGCTTTCGTCACCAATGTAATGCACCACAACAAAATCTGTTAGAATATGTGTTTCTAATCAAATATACCATTCTCTCTAATAATTTTAGTGTTTATTCGTTTTACTGGACTCGGACGACATATGGTCAATAATATTGCACTTGTTTAATTATAGTTATTATTGTTCTAAAGTTCTTTCTTCTATAAATTGAGTTTTAGGATTTTACACACCAATTTTTATTGACAATATCCCAAATACAGTAATTTAACTGTGTAGAAAATTTCTCCACTGATTGATAGATTGTAGGTGAATATTTTTTTTTAGAATTCAGTCAATATTTTTGTATTATTATAACTCCAACTTGTTTTAACCCTACATGGGCCTTTTTCCGGGAGTGTAAATAATATAGATTGATAATTTTAATAATACGGTAGGCTGTCATTATTACCAGTATTTATTTAATTATTTAACAATTTATCCTACATAACATAAGATCCAATTAAAGGACATTTATACGGACAGTATAATAAAAAATAACAAAATAACAAAAACCTTGCACAAAATTGCAATACATACAAAAAAAAATCCAAAATCCAAAGGAAAAGTTCATTCTATTAATACAAACAATTTTAAATTAAATTTTTACAGATGTAAAATAATTAATCAAACTTCGTCTGGATACACTGAAGGTGTCAGCAAATATATCAAAACTGCAAAGAATACCATTCAAATTATTACACATTTGAAATAAAGGTGATTTCATTTTATATTTAGTTCTAGATCTCTTACAGTGAAACACAAGCTTTTTTCTAGCAGTTTCTCGGGGTATATTTAAAAAAAGATGACCTTTAATAGAGCTGTCATTAATAACATTATTTAAAACTTTATAAAGCAATAAACAGGATTGTATTTTACGTCTATTGAAGAGGGAAATAATTTTGAATAAATAATATAATAAAGAATCATAATCTGTATCATAGCTGGGATATTGGTTATATTTCTTATAAAAACAATAATTAAAAAATCGTTCTGAACAGATTCAAGTTGAATTGCATATTTATTATAAATTGGATTCCATATTAGTGAGCAATATTCCAGTTTTGATCTAACTAATGAGTAATATGAACATTGGAGAGTATACAAATTATGAAACGGTTTGCAAAACCTTATAATGAACCCTAAGGTTTTTAAACAAGATTTTTTAAGGTACTAAATATGTAAATTGTAAGATAACTTGCTATCAAAAATCACTCCAAGACCCTTAAATTGTGATATTCTTTTAAGATAAGTGTTCTCCATAATGTATGGATAAGTATAAACAAATTTTTTGACAAGATAGCTCATTATCTTACATTTAATAAAGTTAAAAAATAATTCAGATGAATGAGACCAAGATAATAATCTGTTTAAATAATTTTGTAAAATAATACAATCTTGTAAACTGTTAATGATTCTAAAAATGTTTAAACCATCAGCATAAAGCAGAATTTCGGAATTTTTGACAACGTCATTGATATCGTTAATAAATAAAACAAACAATAATGCACTAAGATTAGACCCTAGAGCACACCAGAAGTGGAAATAACAGGTGAAGGGTTGTAGTTATTAATACGTACTTTAAGAGTTCTAGAGTGAAGGTAAGATTGAAGAAGAATAATAAAATGAGAAGAAAAATTAAAATTAGTTTGTAATTTTTGAAGAAGGACAGAGTGATTAACAGTATCAAAATCTTTTCTGAAATCGGTGTAAAAAAAAAAATTGAAAATTATCATGTAATGAATTTAAAGCATATTCAGTAAAATTAATTAAATTAGTTGATGTAGATCTGCCCTTCACGAAACCATGTTAATGAACTGAAATAAGATTTTCAACACTGCTGTATATCTGTTTGTAGAGAATAGATTCAAAATGTTTTGAAATATTTGATAAAATACTAATTGGACGATAATTAGTGATATCAGATACGTCACTTGATTTGAAAATTGGACTGATAAAAGAAGATTTAAGAATAGAGGGAACGACTTTATTTTTGATAGATAAATTAAACAAATATTTTAATGGTTCAAGAAAAATGTGACTACAGGCCTTAATAATATACGCTGGTAAGTTATCAGGTCCAGGATTACGACTAGGTTTTAAACCTTTAATTGCATCCAAAATATGATCATCCGTGACATAAGATATATTAACAATGTTGTGTGTACACTTATCCACCTCAGTGTTTGAAATTAAATAGTTTTGATGTTCGAATGGTATTAAACACTGGCAAAGAAGTCGGCGAAACCCTGTACTATGCTAGGTATGTTAACGTACTTATGACCGTGAAGTTTCATAAATCAAGGGATACTGGAAGTTCGTTTTTTATTATTAATAAATTTCCAGAATTTCTTTGGATCAGAGGATAATGTAGATTCAACATTATTTATGTGTTTGTTGTATTCGATGTTAATTTCTTTTTTAATAGTTGTTCGTAATTGTTTAAATTTAGTTCAATATTGTTCATTTTTATAAATTTTATATAGCTTGTGATAATGATGTTTCAGTTGTATTTTATTAATAATGTGAGCGTTAAATCATGGTGGATAATTAGAAGGACGCCTGTTATATTTAGGTATACATTTCTCAAAAACATCATATATTATTGAGTAATTTTTTTTAAAAGCAGTATCGAGATCATCATATTGTCTAAGAACTTTCCAATCAATTTGCGACAGTAAATTATATAACAAGTAATAATTGGCAGCTGAAACATTGTAAGTTGGAGAATTACCATTGAAAGTAACATTTGGGAATTTAATACTACAGTTAAAATTTAATGAAACTGAAAAAGCAAGATGATGTGACTCTTCATCAATAAGTGCATCAAGATAATGGGTATCACTGCAGGGTAAATTACTAACAACTACATCCAATATTCTAGCTTTAGTATTAAGAACATTATCGTATTGACTTGCATTTAAAAATACTGTAAAGTTTATAAAATTAGAAGTAAGATTATTATTACTATTGCCACTTTTAACTAAATTAGCTATTATTTCACTATATACTGCGTAGGAAGTTAGAGTTAAACTTCAACAATATTCAACACTTAAATTAGGTATATTTAAATCGCCTACAATAATAAAATTAGAATTCGACATAGTAAGAAGTGATTCAAGGCAATCAAAAATGTAATTTAGCTGCTAATAGGTACAGGTGGAGAAAAATAGACAACAATAATATAGATGAAAATACTGTGAGAAACATAAACTTTTACCCAAACTAGATCAGAAAGAGAAGAATGGTGTAAAGAGAAGTTGACAGACTGAGATTTAAATTTATTATTAATAACCCATAAAACGCCACCTCCTCGAAATTTGCCACTCTCTGTCTTTTCTATACACATCGTATTGAGACGAAAACAATTCTGATGAGTGTACACTGTTATTCAGCCAAGTTTCACTTAGACAGACGATATCTAAATCTGATGTAAATAAGTTATTATGGAGTGTATTTAACTTGGTGTTCAATCCTCCAACGTTTTGGTAATAAATAGTTAGTGAATTTGACATTACGAACCAATAGTTGTACTGCTAAAGGGAGAAATCTAAACTCTTCACACTATGTTCAAATTGGTTTAAATATGACTAAGGTGTGCGACGTACAAACTTACTTTCGCGGACCAACCTAGCTTACAAAGCACATAACATATTTTATAAAGTATTTTAAATTTACCTAAAAGCGAATGAAAATTGTCAAAATAAAAAAGAAGCATACGTTGTTTTACTAGTTACAGATAATGACATTTGACAGACAAAATGAAGTAAATGAAATGTGGAAGTTTTTTATTTTATTAAAGCGGTACACTTGGTATCACTATCACTCAATTTGATATTTTAATTGGTGATAAGTATAAGTCTAAAGACGAAGTTTTGGGAATTCTTTTTCACGAGAATTTAAACTGGAGTCTACACTGTATATATAAGATAAATATTTTCTTTTATTTCCATGGCTGTCTGATTTTGAACAAAAATATTAGATTTTAAATTTAATAAATCTCGCCCTGCAGACGAAATTGCATATTTCAAATAAGTGTGATCCATAGAATTAATATTCTCCGATAAGTATACAAAATTTCAAGTTAATATCTTGCATTGGGGATGTACTATCCATAATTAAGTGATTTCCCATGCAAAACTCCCATGTGTCGGTCGAGCTGGGACACCCGGTATATATATATATATATATATATATATATATATATATATATATATATATATATATATATATATATACAGGGTGTATTACGGAAAGTGAAACATAGGCGTATAACATGGCAAATCAGTTTTTCCGTGCGCATTGCTCCCCTAATTATTTTAGACAAAAAATTTTAAATGGATGTTGTATAGCAAAAATTCCTACGTCCGAATCAATAAAAAAAATTATTTTAGCTACTTCATAACTGCAAAAATAAGATTTGAAAATTTCCGGAATTACAATAAAATAGTATTAGCCATGGAATTATGAACAAGAGACGAACAAAAGCGTAACGTTTTATAAATACTCCCCGGTTTTATACGTCAAATTATTAGTATTTATTTTGACAAATTGTGATAAATCGATATTAGTTAATTAATTTCAAAAATGAATAATTATTCAAATGAAAAAAAGTTACAAATAATCATGACATAATCTGCTACTTGCTACTTCATAACTGCAGAAATATTTTGAAAATTCATGGAGTTATAATTTAGTATTTACCACGGAATTAGTGGTAGGTACATAGAAATTTAATAATAATAATGATAATAATATTGAAGCAAAAGGTTTAACTAGATTCATTGTTTATGATTAATAAAATAAAGTAAAACAAACAATTATTAAATGTAAGAAATTTAATTCAATATAAAAAACAACAAACTAAAAATATTATCAAATTCTTAAATTACAATAGATGTTCAAACAATCCTCCGTTTTGTGCTAAACAATAACCCAATCTATTGTAGAAACTTTGCCGAACATTACTTAATTGTCTATTATTTATTTTTTGAAATTCTTCTGTTATAGCATTTTTAAGTTCTTCAACATTTTGGTATCTTTTTTTATACACTTCGGTTTTTAAATGACCCCATAAAAAAAAATCGCACGGAGTTAAATCGGGCGACCGTGCTGGCCAGTTGATTGGTCCACTACGTCCTATCCAACTTTGAGGAAATGTTTGGTGAAGATATTCCACAATATCTCTTGCGCTATGTGCAGGGCAGCCATCATGTTGGAACCACACATTTTCTTTATTTGTTTCGGTAATTTCTGGCCCAACATCATTCATTAATAAATTCAAATACGTCTCTGAATTTATTCTTTCAATGAAGAACGGGCCAATGATTTTATCTCCCAAAATTCCTGCCCATACATTTATAGTTTGTCGATATTGTGTCCGAGACTCTATAATATTATGTGGATTATTTTGAGACCAATATCGATAATTATGACCGTTGGGTTCGCCATTCATGGTAAATGTGCATTCATCTGTGAATAGGATATTGCTTAAAAAGTCTCTATCGTAATTTGACTTCTCCATAATTATTTCACAGAATAATGCACGCTGTTCAAAATCTCGTTCCAAAATGTGTTGATGATTTTGAAATTTGAAAGGAATGTATTTATGTTTTTTGAGAATTCTATGAACTGTCGTAAAATGTATATTCAGTTCCTTCGAAATTTCTCTCACGCTCATTGTTGGCTCTGATTCTATGAAAGCAAGAACATTTTCTTCATTTTGATTATAGTTTTCGTTATTTTCTTCTTCTTTTTTAAAATTCAGTGTACCTGCCTTCTCAAACTTGGCAATAAATCTTTGAATAGTAGACAAACCCGGAATATCATCATTTTGCCAAATAGCACTAAAATAATCTCGAGTTTGCCGTAAACTATGGCCAGAATAATGCCATTTAATTATTTGTAACTTTTTTTCATTTGAATAATTATTCATTTTTGAAATTAATTAACTAATATCGATTTATCACAATTTGTCAAAATAAATACTAATAATTTGACGTATAAAACGTTACGCTTTTGTTCGTCTCTTGTTCATAATTCCATGGCTAATACTATTTTATTGTAATTCCGGAAATTTTCAAATCTTATTTTTGCAGTTATGAAGTAGCTAAAATAATTTTTTTTATTGATTCGGACGTAGAAATTTTTGCTATACAACATCCATTTAAAACTTTTTGTCTAAAATAATTAGGGGAGCAATGCTCACGGAAAAACTGATTTGCCATGTTATACGCCTATGTTTCACTTTCCGTAATACACCCTGTATATATATATATATATATACAGGGTGGCTGATTTTTCATTGTCCAGGCCATATCTCCTGAAATATTAAATATACAAGAAAAAGCTAAATAGGAAACTTGTGTAATAAGACCTGGTCTATAAAATAGCGTTAACAGATGATTTCCCTGGCCTACTGATTTGGCGGAAATATATTTATCTTTGGTTTTTTAAATGGAACACCCTGTATGTTTTTACGGAATAAGGTTCTATATCAATTTCTCTTTACAATTATGTATAACAAGTGGGGGTTTGACTTTAATTTATGCTTAATAATGCAAAAAATAAAATGATATAAGTCGGCTGTGTTTCCTCATTTTTAATCACTATTTTTTTTTTATAAATGTGATACAAGTGTTTATTAGAAGAGTTTTATGGTTTTTATTTAATATGTAACACAAAACAACAAAACAAAATTATGAGTTGACATTATTATTATTATTATATTATTATAATATGCTCTATAATCAATAAAATTAAAACAACCTTAATTTAAGTTTCTAGTTTTTCTTTTGTAATTACGAAGTACAACACTTTTTCAACTAATAATCACTTCTGTCTGTTTCTTGGCAGTTGTCTACAGGTATAAACAATAAAATAATTGCAAATCACAGCCGGATCACATAATTCTATTTTTTACATTATTAAGCATAAATTAATGGCAAACCGCCACTTGTTTTACATAATTGTAAAGAGAAATTGATGTAGAATTTTATTCCGTAAAAACATATAGGGTGTTCCATTTAAAAAACCAAAGTTAAATATATTTCCGCCAAATCAGTAGGCCAGGGAAATCATTTGTTAACGCTATTTTATAGACCAGGTCTTATTACACAAGTTTCCTATTTAGCTTTTTCTTGTATATTTAATATTTCAGGAGATATGGCCTGGACAATGAAAAATCAGCCACCCTGTATATATATACAGAGTGTTTGGCGGAAGGCCGGCACCCAGAATATTTCGTTCATTTTGAAAGATACAAGAAAATGTTAAGGAGCAAAGTTAAACTAGACAAAGGGACTCATAAAATGGCCGTACTAACAATTTTGTATCACTTCCGGTTTTAGCGGAAATGTGTCCAACTTTAATTCTAGCATAGGGAATCGATATTTTTATATTCTTTTTCGAAATGTACATAAAATTAGCTTTATAATGATACCAAAATATCATTATTTTACTTCAACCATTTCAAAATGGCGATACTTTATTTTTAAAATATTTACTAATAAAAATTCATAAAAATATATATCATAGCCAGCTATTTGAGATTTTGTTACCTGAAACCAAACAAATAATGTCAAAAAATATTAGATCTACCTTTCCTGGCGATGTAGTGGCAAAATTTGTTATATGTGACAAATTGTGGAGAAAATGACGGCGGCCATTTTGAGTATTTTTAATTTTAATTTTGTTTGTTATATTTAGAAGGCTTTTGTATTGTGTTGATTATTGTAAGGTATTTTAAACATTTTTTTTTTTTCGTTAATTACCTATAGTTGTAAGTACATAAATATGACAATAAATTGTCGCCATTTTGAAATGGTTGAAGTAAAACTATGATATTTTGGTATCATTGCAAAGCTAATTTTATGTACATTCCGTAAAAAAATATAAAAATACCGATTCCCTATGCTAGAATTAAAGTTGGAGCCATTTCCGCTAAAACCGGAAGTGACACAAAATTTGTACTAGGATCATTTTATGAGTCCTCTTATCTAGTTTGTATTTCATGTTTCGAAACATGATATTTTAAGTATAATTTAATTTAAAAAAAAATAGGGCCGAGGTGGTCTCGAACCAGGTCTTGTAGATTATTTATGTTATGAAACAGCCCTCTTATCCACTCGGCTATGGAGCATTTTGTTTTTGACGTTTCTTATTCGAAAATATGAAGGATAACCTTCAAAATACAATTTATTTTATCAAATATTTCAGTTAGAAAAGGCCATATTACACACCATTTGGTTTTATTAGATGCAATATTAAGTAATCTAACTAACGATACCATATACACCCGATTTTATTTAGCGGGACAGATGGAAACAGCAAAAAACTGTTTTCCCATGTTATTTCCCTATGTCAAGGTTTTCAGTATTCACCCTGTATATATATATATATATATATATATATATATATATATATATATATATATATATATATATATATATATGTGTATATAATATTTTTATGTACAGATTGAAATATTAAAAATTGAAAAAACTTGGAATACCCCATTGCTAAAAACCTATGCCTATATTAAATGTAAACAAAATTACAAAAGTAAAAGACAAAGTGTATACTCGCAATTTTAAAAAATGGTTATTGCAGTTCATTTGATTGTGCGGCAGGCATTATTTAAAATAAACTATTTTGTCTGCCCTGTTTAATTATTAGTATTAAACAAGTGTTTGGAATAAATACGGTTTTAATGATTCCGGTCATGTTACTTGTGCGCTTCACAAACATAAAGGGTCGTCTTAACTCATGCGATGTGCATTGGAATTTTTAAAATTAGAACGTTGATCCCACAAATTGAGAACCACTGGTTGACATATATATATATATATATATATATATATATATATATATATATATATATACAGGGTGTCCATTTTAAGTGGTACACTATTGCTATCTCGGGAGCTATTAGAGCTTCGAGGTCGGTTAAATTAGCAAACAATTTCTATTTTACAAGACTATTAAAATGAGACAAACAAATTTTATTTTAAGCCAGTGGTTCTCAAGATATGGAGCCCAACTTGATATCAATAGATGCAAAATTAAATCATCTAATCAATGGTACAACATACACCCCATCATTTTAGCGGAACAGATGATAATAGCAAAAAACTGTCTTCCCATCTTAATTCACAATCTCAAGGTTTTTAGTATTCACTTTGTGTTATATATGTAAATCAAATTATAGATACAAATGAAAGGAAAATAAAATAAAAAAGAGAAAGAAACAGTTATGTTGAAGAAGAAAAATAAAATGTATTAAATATAGTAGAATATTTGGAAATGATCGAAAATGGATCGTTCATACTTCTCATCGTTCTATGCTGTTGCACACGTTAAACAATTTCTTCGTTGGAAAATGTCACCAACGATGAAGATAACGATAACATAACATTCTGATATTGACAGATTTATTATCAGAAAAAAGTAACCTAAAAATATATAAATTTTTACAGTAACCTTCGATTAATATTCCTTTTATACATTCTTTTTTTCACACACATTTCAAACGTCACACTATTTGTCGAATAAATATTTAACTCGCCAAAAATCGTCAGTTAACTTAACCAACGATTTATTCGTCGAATAAACACTAACTGACGTTGGTGAAACAAAATAAGGAAGTTTTATTCGATGAATAGTTTAACTGATGAATAAAATATTTATTCATCGATGGTGAAACCGGGCATAAGAGTATCAAATAAATGCCCGGTTATTGCATTACGGTTGGTTGATCAGTGATGCCTGTTTGTCTAGGATTGGTTGTTTACGGGTGGTCGCACTTCAACTCATTAGTCCAGGATATATAAGGGGTAGTTTAATAACATGTAATCATTCGTTTTCCATTTGTTGTCTTGTACACATTGGAGCTAGAATACTACCATCATGATAAACGCTTGGGTTAAATTGTTGTTCACCTTTAGTCAAGTCCAGTCCAGAGACATCGTCGGGGAACTACCAACAGAGATAGTCGCCAACATCTTCAGGTAAGTCTGTTTATATTCCTTGTTTGTGGTATATTGTATGTTTAAATGTATGTTGCGTGTTGCAGGCACCTGGACGGAGACCTCGGTGGTGTCGGCGAGCCGCGTGAACCGGCGCTGGATGAGGGTGTGTCGGGGAGACCCCGAGCTGCGAGGCAGGATCCGCAGGCAGTTGCAGCAGGAGCGGCAGGAGTGTGCGCACCCCGCGGCCGGAGTGCAGGTGCTGCGCAGCCGGCCTGCGCGGCCTTTGGGCCCCAGGAACGGGACAGTCCGCGTGGAGAGTCGCCCGCTCAAGTACCACCCGCCAACTACAACCCGTCCTGCCATAATGAAGAAGTTCAACAACAAGGTGCATCCCATGTTACAGAAGGATACCGGCAACAAGAAGGAATCTTATGTAAACCGAAATAATGTAAGTACGAAAATGAGGCTACGTATATAGAATTACGTAATTAAAAATATATTGTAAAAATATTGTAAAATATAAAGTAGTATAACTATAAACAAAATGATTGTGAAGGAATAATTTTTCATGAGTTATTCCTCAGTGGCGTAACTAGGAAAATTTATAGGATAGTTTTTTGTTAGTAAAAAGTCGCAATAATAAATGTCAACTAAAAAAATTTTAATTTACAGTATTCATTTTATTCTATCCACTACCATAGCACGATAAAAACTTCAAATGCATTTTTCTCAAAAAAATCGTCATGTTAGGGTATGATAATATTATATCATTGAATTCAGAATAAAATTCTCTATTGAATAAGAAAATAAAAAAAATAGGTTCCCATTTAAAATCAAAAAGTTGGGACCCGTATTTTGAGAACCACTGGTTTAAAAAAAGTTTGTATGTCTCATGTTTAATGTTGTAAAATAGAAATTGTTTGCTAATTTAACCGACCTCGTAGCTCTTATAGTCCTCGAGATAGGAATGGTGGCCCATTTAAAATGGACAGCCTGTATATATTTCTTTCACACTCTCCATATATAACAGTAATATTAAAATAGTCAAATTTGTTAATTCTTGCAACTGCAAAGCTATGTTTTTTTTAATAAGTAATTAAATAATTACGAAAACAAACACTTAATAACGTAAGTAACAAAACTATCTGTCACCTGTATTATTTGTTTGCATTTGTTTATTGCATAGCCTACTTCAAAATTGTAGAATTATTTCTGATTTTTAATATCATTTTTCTCGAAATAATTGTTATACAACCCCATATGATATTTATATCGTTGAAATCAGAAAAAAATTCTCTATGTAATGGACAAAATTTATATAGGTTGCCATTTAAAAATATATAATTTTATTCTACCATTTGAGAACCACTGCTTGCTGTTTCCTTTAAAACAACCAGCGTTTTTTTTTTTTGGCGAACTAATGACTTTAGAGAAAAATGTTATATACAAAAAATGACCAGAAAAAAGGACTTAATTTATTAGGAATAATAAATTAAAAATTCAAGCAGTGGTTCTCAAATGGTAGAATAAAATTACATATTTTTAAATGGCAACCTATATAAATTTTGTCCATTACATAGAGAATTTTTTTCTGATTTCAACGATATAAATATCATATGGGGTTGTATAACAATTATTTCGAGAAAAATGATATTAAAAATCAGAAATAATTCTACAATTTTGAAGTAGGCTATGCAATAAACAAATGCAAACAAATAATACAGGTGACAGATAGTTTTGTTACTTACGTTATTAAGTGTTTGTTTTCGTAATTGTTTAATTACTTATTAAAAGAAAAATGGCTTTGCAGTTGCAAGAATTAACAAATTTGGACTATTTTAATATTACTGTTATGTATGGAGAGTGTGAAAGAAATATATATAGTATTGTAGCGAACCCAGGGTCGCGGCGCGGGCGGCGGCCGCTAGCGAACAGGTCAGAACAGGTCCGTCCGCTCCCCATTGTTCAGATTTCCAAGGAATCAAAGAATATTCTAGAATGAAGTGTTTTAATATAAATACCCCTAGCAAAAGATCGCGAGGACAGTCTTGTATCGATACGTGTAGTGAACAGATGGTGATATAAATAAATAGATAGTGATATAAATAAATGTTAGAGGGTAATTATTTACAAGCATTAGATAACAAGTTACTTCACTCCCAATCTTTCTTAATTGAATTAATTAGTTACAATGTGTTTGATAACACAGAGTTTATAACATGCAGTTATTGTTTATTTGAATCAGTACTCTATTGGCAGTCGTGAGATAAGTGTCGGAGGTGTTTGATTCAATAGGTGAGACACAATACCTATGAGTTACTGAGTGTGAGACAGTATATTTACTGTAGTGTGATCTTGATTTTATCCTATCCCTATCCGCGGCGCGTAAACCCGTTAACACTGCATTGACAGGAGGGTGAAGCCGAGGCGCGACGCACCAGGGTACCCTGGTGCCAACGGTGCCCTGCTAGAACAGGTGCCTTAGTTTCGCTTGCATCTCGGTGGGGAGGTGGAGTATGGGTTTGTACTCGGCTTTCACTCATACTCCTGAAGCCTTGGTATAACTCACTGTGGGAGATGTCAAGTTGCTCGATGGATTTCGAGTGTTCTGCTACCGTGGATTCGGTAGCCGGCATATCGTGGATTCGATATGTGACACTCCTTTCGAGGAGTATCCTTTTCTATTTTACCCGTCTTACCTGGTTTGTTGTTGAGTGTGAGTGTTGTTGTGTGTGCGAATGATATATAGTTGTGTGCAATGTGTTTCACTAAGCATTAGCTTACTCTTTGACTTTCCTTTTCAGGGTGTTCCAAATTAGAAGACGTGATTGGCGTATTATATATTTATTGTTATTTTCGTATCAGAGTGTACAATTATTTAATTAATTATATTGATTGCAATTATTTCAGACTTTTATTTTAGCTACTCTACATCATTAAAATATCTTCATAACAATTCAGAAGTGGGATCGGAACCTGGATTAGGATTCTAATTGTTTTAACATGTCACATCATCAGGATAACGAATCTACTGGAATTGGGAACGCGTCTCCTAAAATCAACCTTTTGATACGAATGGCGGAAAACAGTATCAACGAAAGAACAGGCCGGTAAAACCGGACATGTTAAAAGAGATTGTCGTGCAGTTAGACAAGCATCTAATTCTAGCAACGCTTTCAGACTAACTACGCATATCCGACCACCGCTACTAAACAACCGCACACAACCATCCTCATCGAATGACGATAAGCAACCTTTTGTTACACTAAGATTTGTCGGATAGTTCGGAAAGCGACACCACAGCACAGGATGAAGATACGTTAGGAGTACAAGATGTCCTCGAGGATAAGGACTAAGTCAGGATAGTCGAATGTTATAACCACTTTTATTTAATTTAATTCCCTTATTAATTTAGGAATGTATTTACTATTCTTTTTTCTATTGTCTTACGTAAATGGTTACGGTACACTATTACTTCAACTCCGTAAGTTAATTTTAAATAGTTCCGTTTTGATACTCTAGTAGTAAAGAACGTGAAGTGATTTCATTGTGAATTCTTATTATGAGAGCGTGTTGTGACAACAGGTGAGAGGGTTTTTATCTTATACTTAACGCGTACTGTAAGCGGTTTTATTTTATGTTTAAAGCGTATTGAGAGATATTTTATTTAATGGTTAATGCGTAGTATGGAATAGTTTATTTGATAGTTAACGTATAATGGGAGATAGTATATTTGTGGGTTAACGCTTGGTTTGAGATGCTTTATTTGACGGTCAACTTGTAGAGCGATATAGTAAATGATACGTTTGGCGCGGATGGAGCCTCTTGAGTGTGTCTCGAGGTTGCCTGATATACGGAGCCTCTTGAGTGTGTCTCGGGGTAACCGGTGCGTTCGCATCCGTCGCGGATAGAGCCTCTTGAGTGTGTCTCGGGGTTGCCTGAACATGGAGCCTCTTGAGTGTGTCTCGGGGTTACCGATACGTAGAACCCGTCGTGAGTGTGTCTCCGGGTTGTAGGACAGCGGATGGAGCCTCTTGAGTGTGTCTCGGGGTTGCCTGATATACGGAGCCTCTTGAGTGTGTCTCGGGGTTACCGGTGCGTTTGAATCCGTCGCGGATGTAGCCTCTTGAGACATTTCAATTGAACCGAATTCGATACAAGTTATTGATATGATTGTAAGACAATCACTGACAGAATTGCTACACATACGAATTTTTAAAGATGACAAGACGTTGCTTTTATTTATAGCTGATGAAGTTAGTTTACCGCAGATCGGTGCGTTACCAGTAAAAAAAAAACAAAACGTTATGGACAATGGAAGCAGTAGTTATACCTCCAGGTTATGCTGGGAATATAATATGTCTTGTGATCTCTACGGGAAATAGGTTCATTGGCCGTAGCGTATGTTCTAAGGAAAATCAAGAACACTACTTACCATGATGCGTATTTTCGACGGATGAAGAAGGGACTCGCATATTACCCGTTTGAAATTTATCAAATAATGATCTTATAAAAAAGAAAAAGAAGTTGCGCGCGGAACCATATGCAAGAAAGACAGTCTAGATATGACCTCAGTATACTATCAGGTACCTGTAACTGAAAATCACGACATCGAACATCGTTTGTCACTCCAGATGGCCAGTTTGAATTTACTAGGATGCTCTTCGGTTTAACAAATGCTCCAAGTGTATTTCAACGTATGGTGAATAAAATATTGGGACGATTACGAGATTCGATAGTACTAGCATATCTAGATGACATACTTTGTTCAGTCCCAGACTTCGAAGATTGAAAATTATATTGGAAGTTTCTAGAGAACATAGGAGAGTTACTTAGGTTTTGATATTGACGCTGACGGAATACTTCCCGGTAAAGAAAAGATCCGTGCTTTAAGTGACTTCCAAACACCAGAAAACGTACTTCAAATTCGGCACTTTATCGGACTAGCAAACCTTTTTTTAGGAAATGCATTAATGCATTCGCTGTAGGTTACAACTCCAGAATTTACGTTTTCCGTGGAATACTGACAGGGTACGAGGATGAGTCATGTAGATGCGTTAAGTCGATAGAAGGCCAAGACACAACGGACTCGTATGACAAAAAAAAAACTAAATATCACAGGTTCTTAGTAAAACAACTGAAACTGACTACGACAAAATCAATTTATAAAGATTATTGCTTAAAAAAAAAAACGGTCGAATATATCGCATTACTTGTAAAGGACTGCAATGGGTTGTACCCCGGAGTCTAACACGAGAGATAGTGAAGAATCCTCATGATGATTTCGGTCACTTCGGGGTGGAGAAAATGTTGAACAAGCTAACTGAAACATAATGGTTTCCTAAAATGCGAGAATATGTGAGGAAATATATAAACTGCTGCAAAGCAGGTCTGTATCATAAAGTACCAAAAGGAAAACGAGAAGGATTTCTTCACCCAATACGAAAAGTAGTTGTGCCTTTTCATACCATTCACATGGACCACTTAGGACCATTCAACAAGAGCGGATTCGGGCAACAAGTATGTAATTGTTATCGTAGAAGAATTTACAAAATTCAATTTGCTACGAGCAGTAAAAAAAAAAACAACGAAAACAAAACCGGTTCTAAATTTCTAACAATACATAATCGATATGTTTGGTGTACCGACAAGATCAATTAATGACTTGGATCAGCTTTACATCTAAAGAATGTGAACAACTTTGCAAACATTATGGACCAGTGGTGAGAGGTTCAACGGAACAGCTTTAGCTGCCTTAGCAACTTCCAGGACCGATGACAAACATTGGGATAAGAGAGTATCAAGAGTTCAATTCTCAGTTAACAATACTAATTGCGCAGAAACTGGAAAAACGTCTAGCGAATTATTGTACAGTTACCGTCCAAGAGCACCAAATGACTCAAGGCTGACGAACAAAATTCAGAGCAGTAATTATCGATATAGCAGAAACGCGACAAGAGGTTGCTAAGAAAATAGAAAACGATTAACAAAAACAAGCAGTTTGATTTCACATAAAAACAAAAGCTCCACAAAAATTCAGTTGCGCAGATCTTGTTTTTGTAAAGAAATAATATACAGTGATAGAGGGAAAAAGCAAAAAAAAAAAATTATTGCTACATTATGCTGGACCATTTAAAATAGAGAAGGTTTATTCAAACGAAGATATCTAGTTGTGGAAATGAATGGATCAAATAGGAGCATGAGATGCGGATATAAAAACGTAATAGCAGTGGACAACATGAAACGATGGGTACTAGTAAAAGATTTGATGAATAATTCAGAAAGTGACAGACTGTGTCAGATGATGATGTTCATGGAATTGAAAATTAACTTCTCGAGGGCGAGAGTTTTTCAGGATGGCCGAACTGTTAGAGGGTAATTATTTACAAGCATTAGATAACAACTTACTTCACTCCCAATCTTTCTTAATTGAATTAATTAGTTACAATGTGTTTGATAACACAGAGTTTATAACATGCAGTTATTGTTTATTTGAATCAGTACTCTATTGGCAGTCGTGAGATAAGTGTCGGAGGTGTTTGATTCAATAGGTGAGACACAATACCTATGAGTTACTGAGTGTGAGACAGTATATTTACTGTAGTGTGATCTTGATTTTATCCTATCCCTATCCGCGGCGCGTAAACCCGTTAACACTGCATTGACAGGAGGGTGAAGCCGAGGCGCGACGCACCAGGGTACCCTGGTGCCAACGGTGCCCTGCTAGAACAGGTGCCTTAGTTTCGCTTGCATCTCGGTGGGGAGGTGGAGTATGGGTTTGTACTCGGCTTTCACTCATACTCCTGAAGCCTTGGTATAACTCACTGTGGGAGATGTCAAGTTGCTCGATGGATTTCGAGTGTTCTGCTACCGTGGATTCGGTAGCCGGCATATCGTGGATTCGATATGTGACACTCCTTTCGAGGAGTATCCTTTTCTATTTTACCCGTCTTACCTGGTTTGTTGTTGAGTGTGAGTGTTGTTGTGTGTGCGAATGATATATAGTTGTGTGCAATGTGTTTCACTAAGCATTAGCTTACTCTTTGACTTTCCTTTTCAGGGTGTTCCAAATTAGAAGACGTGATTGGCGTATTATATATTTATTGTTATTTTCGTATCAGAGTGTACAATTATTTAATTAATTATATTATTGCAATTATTTCAGACTTTTATTTTAGCTACTCTACATCATTAAAATATCTTCATAACATAAAGAGTGATATAAATATTGTAGAAATAAATATTGCGTAGTTCTAATTGTTTAAATAAATTATCTTAGTTTTTAAGTCTTTATTGATATATGTTAGTCTTGAATTAGTGTTTATATTTGTTAATTCTTAGTGTTAGTTATTTTTCATTATTCTTTATAATTCATATTTCTTTAATTAAACTTAGTTATATAAATATCAGTGTTTTAATCAATTTTACACTTCACTTAATAAATAAAACGTTACAATTGGTGTCAGATGTGAGGGTAATTAAAAACTGTGAAGTGTAAAATAAAAATAAATAAAATGGCGAGTAAACAAGTAAAATTAAGTGAATTAAAAGTAACCGATCTCAAGAGGGAGCTGGAAGACCGAGAGTTAGAGACAGCGGGATCCATGGCTGTTCTGCAACTTCGTCTACGCCAAGCTTTAATAGAAGCTGGTGAAAATCCAGATGAGTTTCTATTCGAAATTGCGGGTGGTTTCACCGATTTTGTTAAAATTCTAAAAGAAACTTCTAAAACATTGAAAGAAGAATTAATAGAAAATTCTAAAAGTTTAGAACAAAAATTGGAAGAAAAATTAACAGAAAATTCTAGAACTTTAGAAGAGAAAGTAACAGAAAATTCTAGAATATTGAAAGAAGAGTTAATGGAAAATTCTAGAACTTTGGAAGAGAAACTAAACGAACAATTTAAAGAACAATTGAAAGAAAGTTCTGGAATATTAGAAGAAAGAATAGAAACTTATGAGAAGAAACTTGAAGAGTTACAGCAAAATTTCTCCAAAATTACGTTACCATCGGTTTCAAATTCTAATACAGCTAAGATTGATATAATTCAAGAAAACAAAACAGCAAAAGCGGAACATAATTCAAGATTGCATATTAAAACACCCGAATTCGACGGCAAGTCATCATGGCCGAATTAAGTAAAACAATTTGAAGCCGCTGCCAAAGCAAATGGCTGGACTTCCAAGGAGAAGGTTACAGCGCTGACAGTTTCACTGCGCGGAGAAGCCATCGATATCCTACAGACGCTAAAAGAGGATGAACAGGAAGACTACGAACAACTTGTTAAGCGATTGGATATGCGATATGGCAATGCGCATCTGGAGCAGGTGTACCAGACGCAATTGAGGAACCGGTATCAAAATTCTAAAGAGAACCTGCAAGAATTTGAAGCTGACATAGCTCGCCTGGTTCGTCTTGCACACCCTACAGCCCCTGACAGTGTTTTGGAATGTCTAGCCATACAAGCATTTATTTATGGAGTCCAAGATAATGAAACTCAGCAAGCACTACTATTAACTCGACCGAAAACTGTAGTTGATGCACTGTTATACGCCTTAGAGTATGAAGCAGCTAAACAAGCTTCTTGTAACCTATCACAAGTGCAAAATATCGATGCTGAGGGAATTGAAGACAAGATAAAGCGAGTTGTATCTGAAATTCATGCTGAAAGAAAGATACTTCATTGCTGGAAATGTGGAGAGCTAGGCCACCCGCAAAGACTGTGCGAGAAACTGCAAAAACAGAATACTGCAGCGAATACTGAAAAGAAGTTTAAAAATAAAACGGGTGAAAAAGTAGCAACAGCTCCTCTTGCGGTTAAAGAAGTAGGAGTAAAGAAAGTAGTTCACGGTGTAAGCCTGGCGAGAGAGAAGACCCGTGAAGAAGAGTGCAAGCACTCTTGTCATTTGAAAGCGAAACTTCCACCGTCAAAAGGACAACGGTAGTGGACGGGAGATAGCAACCTGAAGACTTACGGAGGGACCAAGAGAATGATCCGGACTTAAAGATCATACTTGATTGGAAGCATGGCGATGGCAGGCCAGTTTGGGAAGACGTTGCACGACACTCACAAAGTGTAAAATCGTACTGGGCGCAATGGGATTCTATTGTGGTTGAAGATGGCCTCCTGAAACGTGTCGTAGAAAATACGGATGGTACTGAAAGTAGAACCCAGTTGATAATTCCTAGGAACAGAGTACCGGAAGTATTGGAAGAGATCCATGACGGATCTGGTAGAGGACATTTTGCAGTGAATAAAACCCTCGAGAGGCTACGCCTACGATTTTACTGGGTAAATTGCAAGGAGGATGTTAAAGAGTGGTGCAAGAAATGTGTGATCTGCGCGGGAAGTAACGGACCACATAGGAAAAGAAGAGCTCCTATGCGCCAATATAACGTTGGAAGTCCCTTTGAACGCATTGCGATTGATGTGGCCGGACCATTCAACTGAAGGATGATAACGTAGAAAACAAGCGATACCTTTACTACCTGGTTACCAAACAATACTCATATCAGAAGCCGTCATACCGCATTTTATGGGACTCGTTGTGCGATATGAAGGACCATATTTTGAAGAACGACATCATGAAGCTGGCAATACCGAAGATAGGCTGTGGACTAGATGGTTTGGATTGGAGGATTGCTAGAAGCATGTTAGAAACAATCTTCCGCTTTACCGGAGTGGAAATTCTAGTCTGCAGCTTCAACTCTACCGATCAAGAAGAGCTCAAACGGACCGTCGATTGTTATTTCTTCAAGACTTCCAGATGCACCAAGGGTGATGCATGCAGATTTCGTCATAACGAACTGTTCCGGGATGAAACAGTCTTAAAGAGGGGGCAATGTAGCGAACCCAGGGTCGCGGCGCGGGCGATAAATATTTTCTTTTATTTCCATGGCTGTCTGATTTTGAACGAAAATAGTAGATTTTATATTTAATAAATCTCGTCCTGCAGACGAACTTGCATAATTCAAATAAGTGTGATCCATAGAATTAATATTTTCCGATAAGTATACAAAATTTCAAGTTAATATCTTGCACTGGGGAGATACTATTCATAATTAACTGATTTCCCATGTAAAACTCCCATGTGTCGGTCGAGCTGGGACACCCGGTATATAAGTATATATAATATACAGGCTTTCCATTTTAAATGGGCCACCATTCCTATCTCGAGGACTATAAGAGCTACGAGGTCGGTTAAATTAGCAAACAATTTCTATTTTACAACATTAAACATGAGACATACAAACTTTTTTAAACCAGTGGTTCTCAAAATACGGGTCCCAACTTTTTGATTTTAAATGGGAACCTATTTTTTTATTTTCTTATTCAATTCAGAATTTTATTCTTAATTCAATGATATAATATTATCATACCCTAACATGACGATTTTTTTGAGAAAAATGCATTTGAAGATTTATATTAATTTGATTAAAATATGACAATAATAAGAGTGCTATGGTAGTGGATAGAATAAAATGAATACTGTAAATTAAGATTTTTTTAGTTGACATTTATTATTGCGACTTTTTACGAACAAAAAACTATCCTATAGAATTTCCTAGTTACGCCACTGAGGAATAGCTCATTAAAAATTATTCCTTCACAATTATTTTGTTTATAGTTATACTACTTTATATTTTACAATATTTTTACAATATATTTTTAATTATGTAATTTTATATACGTAGCCTCATTTTCGTACTTACATTATTTCGGTTTACATAAGATTCCTTCTTGTTGCCGGTATCCTTCTGTAACATGGGATGCACCTTGTTGTTGAACTTCTTCATTATGGCAGGACGGGTTGTAGTTGGCGGGTGGTACTTGAGCGGGCGACTCTCCACGCGGACTATCCCGTTCCTGGGGCCCAAAGGCCGCGCAGGCCGGCTGCGCAGCACCTGCACTCCGGCCGCGGGGTGCGCACACTCCTGCCGCTCCTGCTGCAACTGCCTGCGGATCCTGCCTCGCAGCTCGGGGTCTCCCCGACACACCCTCATCCAGCGCCGGTTCACGCGGCTCGCCGACACCAGCGAGTCTCCGTCCAGGTGCCTGCAACACGCAACATACATGTTAACATACAATATACCACAAAAGGAATATAAACAGACTTACCTGAAGATGTTGGCGACGATCTCTGTGGGTAGTTCCCCGACGATGTCTCTGGACTGGACTTGACTAAAGGTGAACAACAGTTTAACCCAAGCGTTTATCATGATGGTAGTATTCTAGCTCCAATGTGTACAAGACAACAAATGGAAAACGAATGATTACATCTTGTTAAACTACCCCTTATATATCCTGGACTAATGAGTTGAAGTGCGACCACCCGTAAACAACCAATCCTAGACAAACAGGCATCACTGATCAACCAACCGTAATGCAATAACAGGGCATTTATTTGATACTCTTAATATCTTAAATTGTATATCTCTCTCTCTCTTTTTTTTTCTCTCACGCGAGTGCGTGTGCGAGTAAGCATGGGTGTGCCGTGCGCGTGGCTTGTGTGCGTGTGTGTGTTTGAGTGCGTGTGTGTGTTTGTGCGTGTGTGTGTGTGCGCGTGCGTGTGTGGGTGTGTGTATTTAAGTTATATTCAAATATGGGGAACTGATTAGATTTTGACTATAATTAATTAATCGGAAGTAGTACTTTACATGAAGCATTAAACCTTTTTTTCTAAAAAGACGCCTCTAAATTAATATTTTTCGTAAGTTACCTTCTTATTAAACATTAAAGATTATTTAATTTTCTACCGACCTGCATATTTACACTACATACACAGAATAGTTATATACAGAACCGACACTCCGTGTCAGTACATTTGATGTTACCCTAATCAGTGCTATGACCTTGAAGCACTGTGGACCTTTAGATTTGTTGGCTGATTTACGCTCGAAATTTAAATTTTTGTTTGAATGATAAAAGAATGTTTGACACTTAAATTAATGAAATTATAAATTTATCAATATAATAAAAGCAATATACTGAGATGTAATAAATAGGTACATAGGTATATTTTGTAAACGTTTTTATTAAATAAAATGCCCGTATTTTACAAGTTCACCAATAAGCACAATTTTCTATTCCTTTCTTTTTGATTAAATTTAAAACTCATTTCATAGCATTAAATATTCTGTGTCTTACATATAATTTTCTTAATATCTAGTGGAGAATTTGACGAGTTGAAACCCATTCTTACTAGTACACGTAATATCCTACACCTTTAATTCATACAAATTACTTTTCCTATATTTATATAAAAAGAATTTTAAAATAAATGTAATTATAAAAATACTCGTGTGTTGTTTTTAAATTTACAAACTCAGAATTCTCCAAATTATGGTATTTATAATCTATAAATATATTGTTGCTTCACATTTATCTATTTTTAAACAATTGTTTAACAAATACAAGTTTGAATCAGCCAGTATCATTATAAACATGGACGTCGACAAAGCGTGGAAAGCTGATACAGCTTCTTCCCCTTTGGAATATGTGAAATATAATAATTTATTTTTGACAATTATTTTTTCTAAGGTAACTTTTAACAAAGTAATAAACATATTTGTTGCTTGTTTGAAATCAATATATGTATTTTTCTATTTTTATTATTGTCCTCTTATTTTATAGGTGCATTATTGATTGATAAAGATAGAAACTCAAGCCACGAACATGTGACGGAGCTTTCCGCTTTTAAACGATGAGCACTTTAAATTTGTTGGCTTTCTTCATCTCTCTCTCTCTAATTTTCGTTTCTCTGTCTTATTGTCGCTTCTGTATATAACTATTCTGTGCTTCATATATAATTTCTGGCTGAACAGGAAGGAAAAATATATTAACTTTGTATAAAACGAGTTATTCATATGTTTACAAAATTTGACATACATGCTGTTGTCACATTTGACGTAAATAATTTTCAATTATAAATTAAGTATATATAAGGTTTTTTTATTGTAAACTACAAAAAGATGGAAGAAATATAGAAGGAATGGATTTTAGTTACGCCAAATATAACTGTTTTATTCGCTTTCCGATACAGTATTAGAAATTTGATGCAAGGATATTTCAGGTATGAATTGAATTAAATAATTTTTAATTTAAATATTTAATGTATTAAATATTCTTTTATAGAAGCTATTACTTCATTGGCTAGATGTGGGCTAGATGTAATGTGTTGGACACATCAGATTTTTGAGTTATGTGAGATACGTACGTACAGATGTCACGTAGAAAGTAGTAGTAATAGATTCAGGGATAGTCAAAATGGATACATCCGTTGAAATTTGAAAGCCGAAATTTTTCGCGATTACAAAACTTCCTTTACTTTGTACAAGGAAGTAAAATAATTATAATTATCACATTATCACTAAGGAAATAAATTAATATCAATTAGTTTTTGTTTTCTTGAGTGATGACAGTATTTAACATTTTATCTGAAAACCAAAGTATTGGATTATTTTGATTCGAGTATATCGACTTGCGTATAGAGAAATACAAATGTCATTGGGTAGAAGCTTGGATGCATCGTTAAAAAGTGGGGAGGAAATTCGTTTTAAACAAAAATATAAAAAATTAATGATCGAATTATCTGAAACTACTCATTTTACATATGATGAGGTTGAGCTTCTTTCTGTAATATATTATAAATTACAAAAAATTAATAAAAATAAAAAAAAGCCAGTACAATTATCAATAATAAAAGAAGTTCTACATGATGGATTTGACATGACAGATTACGAGTTAGTGCCATTTGTCATTTTTCACTTTCATAAAAGTACAGTACCATTTATGACTTTAAAGAGTTGGATTGAGATGATGTCTTTATTCTTAAGAGGAACTTTCGAAGAAAAAATTGATTATTGTTATAAAGTAATCTAATATAAATATGAGATTACATAAAATAATTCATTTTATTTTACTTTTTTAGGTTTACCAAAGTACAGGATTGATGGATGAACACTTAATCAAATCTACAATTGTTAAATTATTGAAACATAGTTTAATCAAAGATAGTGGTGACGATGACGATGAAGCTGTGAAGGTATGTAGAAATTTAGTAAATTTATTTAAACTCGTTCACTTGACATTCTTTATCCAGTGGTACCGTATGTCGAGGAGAAATAAGTATTCAGTACATACTTCGTGATATTTTGACAATCTAACTTGTCAACATCACGGGATCCGTCTTTACAAAATTTCTTTAGAGGTAAAATTTCCTATAATGACCAAATTCAAAATATAAAATTAAATACTAGAAAGGAATGAAGGGAAACAGTGCACTGAGCTCCTAGCTCACATCGTATCGCTCAATAAATGAAGTGAACTTATCTTTAAAATAATAGCATTTCAGGGCTCTATTACTGATATAAAAAAGTGCTATGCTGGAAATCTCAAATCTCCTTGGGCGTATAATTGATGTAACTTTAACTGATTGCTATTCCTGAGTAAATTAACAACAATTCATAGCTTTAGAATTTGCTATTTTTCAGTAGGTCAGAAATCAGAACATTCTGTAGTATTTGGTCTAATTTTTATACTAATAAAATAAATTAATTTATTAGCCAATCTCATCTTCCTGGTTTTACAACATCGCTGTATGTTACAAAAACTCTTAATTTAATATTAACAAAATTTATGCTATTTACTGCAACATCAATATATTTCTAGACGATCAGTATCATTTAACTTATTTTTTTCCAAATTATAATCTTGCTTTTTTTGTTGTTTTTTTTTTTGTTTAAAAAGCACATGTTCTTCAAATTTAATAATGTTCCACAGTTTGATAATTTATATTTTTTGTTTCTACATAAGTATTACAGATATTATTGTATTGATAAAGAAATATTTTTCAGGATATGGTTGAAATGCTTATGAAAAGAATGGATCTTGATCGAGACGGCAAAATATGTTTTGCAGAATTTAAGCAAACGATAGAGGGACAACCAGATTTTTTAGAATGTTTTGGTCCAGCATTGCCTAGTCGAATGGCTGTATATGCATTTAAAAGTATTGTGTTGGAGAACAAAGGAAAGAAATAACTATTTTATTTATTTTAAATATTTAAACTCAAGTTTCACAACATAATTTATAGTCATAATAATATTATGTATTATGGTATTAAGACTATAAATTAGAAGCTTTAGGTCGAAGCTTCAGAATAGGTGATGCTTCAGCGAACTTCTAAATTATAAATTTGATAAAGAGTCTATTCCCTAAAAATATATACAGATTTGTTTTTTATCAAAACATTGTAAGTTTTGGAATCCAAAATTTTGTAAAATGATAGATAGATATTAATAAAGAAAATATTATTATAAAAACCATTTTATTCTTGCATTCTGTCAATATCTTTGTAAGAAATGATCATTGATGAGTAAGTGGTTTTGAGTTTTGTATAGTTTTGTAAAAACTATTTGGCAATTGATTCCTCAGCAGTAGTGGCGGTTTGTTCTTACGTACTGCAGAGCTGCAGAACCACCAAAAATTTAAAATAAAAATGCCCGTTATTAATTAATAAAGTAGATTATTAAAATATAATTAAAAATCAAATAACAAAATTACTTCTTTATTTTAGATTATATTGTGGCATAAAAGCGCAAGTGCGCTGAGAAGTGATACAATCAGTCATACGATTACTGAATACTTTAGTCGCCCGGCTAGATCCACAACATTGCTGACGAATTACAGTGTTCTGCAGCTGATTAGCCCTTATAGAGTTTTATGGGACTTGCGTTAATGGTTCATTTAGACAGGTATAGTACGACAAAAGATCTCAAGTTGACGTTTAAATTGTTCTATGGTTGTGGTATCTATTCAAAGTTTTGCTCCAGGTACCCAGCTAAGCACTGGATTTGGAAATCCCAAAGTAATATTAGCATGCCTAACTTAATATAGATGTATTACTGTACGACATGGAAATAACTAGACAGGGATGTATTTAAAATTTTAATACCGTTAATTTATTAGCAATAATCATTATCTTCGTGGAATTGCAAACAATTTTTGCATAAAAACGACACTGCTATAGCATAATGTTCTTATTACCAAGAGTACATCAACGTTACTACAACTTGTGACAATTATTAGAGTATTTTTCATAAAACATGGTATTAAAATTTTAAATACATCCCTGTCTAGTTATTTCCAGGTTGTACAGTAATCCATCTATATTAAGTAAGATATGCTAATATTACTTTGGGATTTCCAAATCCAGTGCTTAGCTGGGTACCTGGAACAAACAGTGTATTCTAATGGATTTCGTACATTTCTATACCCTATAGCAGAACGCATAAAGGTCACATTTGTTTCAATTCTTTCACTCAGGGAAAAACTTTGAATAGATACCACAACCATAAAATAATTTAAACGTCAATTCGAGATCTCTTGTCCAACTATACTTTCTTCTGTCGTATCCTGTTAAGGGCCGTATCAGAAATTTTCTTCCAAAATGTTTCCTAATGATGTACTTTTAAATCTAGATTAAAATATTCAAATTATAATGCATTTTAAACGCAAGTGTTAACTAGTTTTACAATGGTAGGAAAATCTAAAAGGGATTAAAGCGGAGTGATCAACAGAGATTTGACTAAGTCAAGTTGTTCATTCTTAAGATTTTTCTTTTCATTTGGATTTCCAATTATAAGTTATTAAACATTTTCGTTAGAGGTACACGGTCAGTTTTAGACAAGTCATCAAAAAGTTATTTCTGTGCTTCTAGTTTTTAGTAGTGTGTGCAAAAAATTGTAAATACAAATATGTGGAGATCCTGGGAATATAAATTTGTGGACGTAAGTCATGCTGAAAACAACATTCGGAAGAAATAGTTCAACATCTAGCACAAGATCAGCCGTCGATATCGATAAACGGCGTCGCAAATATCTATCCTATGCCGAGAAGAATATGATACGGTGCTGTTCTTAGTCTTTAAGTGATACCTTTGAATTGGGATAATTTATAACTCCTGCCCACATAATAGTTACATACAGAAGCGTCAGTCCGTGTCGGTACCTTTCATGTTCCCCTATCCAGTTCTATGACCTTGAAGCATTGTGTAGACCTTTAAATTTATGCTCTTCCCTTATCTCTCTCTAAGATGTGAGGAAACTTTCCGATTTTAAACAGTGAGCCCTTTAAATTTGTACTCATTCTCCATCTCTCTTTAATTTTCGTTTTTCTGTCTTACTGTGCTTCTGTATAAACCTCGCTATTATGTGTCCTGACCACAAAGCTTCCCACCCCTCTATAAAAGATTGTAAAACCCGCATAAGTCAGTTTCATATACATCTACTTCTATTATACTCATCTGGCTCAATAGGGTATTTCAAGTTTTTTTTAATTTTTAATATTTCAGTCTGTACATAAAATATAAGATTCATATTTTTCATTTTCGTTTCTAACACGCCGGAAAAAAATTCTTAGTTTTAATGAATTTCTCCCCAGAACATCGACTGCGCGTGTGACGTCAGCGGCACTGAGAAAATACGTTTCTAGAACTGAGTGTGACGAATATATGACAAACGCGCTGGGTACGTCGTACAGGAACGCGTAAACAAGTTAGACACGTTAGATATAACCTTAGAAAATGTTTATTTTACTTCAAAAAATTCATTGGCAAAATACATTATATTTTTTATATTGAAATATTCAGTTCATATAATTTTAAGTATTTCAACTAGTTTTGAGTATTTTAAATATTTTAAACCAACACCGTGTAATTATAACGATATAAGTATGCTGTTTTTAGATAAATAAAGTAGGTCATAAGTCACTAGTGAGCTAAATATATTAGCTCACTGTTTTTTGGTTCGTATCATAGTAACTACGTTATAAAACCTTCTCTACACTATTTTGTTCCTAAATTTAATTTCGAAATTCCATCTGTCAAAAATCTTATACGTATTTTATATCAATGATTAAAATGTGTTGGATAAAATTTTGTATAGCACACGTGTTTTAATTACCTAAGTCACTTGAAAAAATACCACACTTGGCCTCGTGAGCTAAACTTTTTCCACGTGACTTATCTGTAATGTAACACACTTGTACTATAAATAACTATTATCCACAACTGTCAAGTAATATATCTAGAATTCAATCGTTTTTTGTCAATTAAGGACCTTCGTTACTGTTGCTAATTGAATAATATTGACAGTTCAATGGAATAATATTCAATCATTTGAATTTTATCTGGCGAAAGAGTAAAAACCAAATTACTATTAAGTATGTTTTTCTACATAAAATGTCAAAGTTACACCAGTTTTGTCATTTTTCATACTTTCCTTTTCTGTATAAGCTTAAATTGGAGCTAAATAACACTAGAAATAATTGTCTTGCGTTATACTTCATGTCAAGATAAATGCACATTGGCTTCGACTTGTTGAGCTCGGGGTATTTTCTTACCTGAGCGGCCAGGACCGGATTACCAAATTTACAGTACAAACCGGGAAATATACAGTTAAAATCTTTTAATCTTTTAATATCTTTCGACTATATAAATTTCGCTAAACTTTATTTGACGTTATTATTGTTTCAAGTGTTCATTTGTAAACATCCGTGCAGTGATTCCTCTGACGAAGAATATAATTCAAATGTTGAAGAAAAACATTTATCGGTCGACGCAAAACAAGTTATTTTGAATGTGTATAATTCTTTAAAAACTATTGATGGAAGCGGAAGTATCCAGGAAACGGCAGAATTAACTAAAGTAAATTATTACACTGTGCGCCGAATTATTAACAACGGAGTTACACCAAGAAAACGAAGATGTGACGCCAATAAATTACGAGTGGTCAGTGAATTTGAAGCTGATATCCGCCGGAAAATATACACAATGTACGCAGAAAAATTATTTCCGTCTGTTACAATTTTACATCAGAGACTAATAACTGATAAATGTGAAGTAAATTGTTCTTTCTCAACTTTACACAGAGTATTGCGAAGTATAGGTTTTCGTTTTAAAGAAATTAATAAACTACATGTGATAATGGAGTATAGAAGAATACGCGAGTGGCGATATAAATATTTAGTAACAATTAAATATACCGAGAAGAAAATCGTCCAATCATTTACCTTGATGAAACTTGGTATGATTCCCATGACACTGTAAAGAAAAGCTGGCCAGATAATAGCAGTAATTGCGCCGTAGATGTATAGTTCGACAAGAGATCTCGAGTTGACGTTTAAATTGTTTTATAGTTGTGGTATCTACTCAAAGTTTTTCCCTAAGTGAAAGAATAGAAAGAAATATGACCTTTATTCATTCTGCTATGGGGTATAGAATTGTACGAAATCCATAAGGATACACTGTTTGTTCCAGGTACCCAGCTAAGCACTGGATTTGGAAATCCCAAAGTAACATTAGCATGCCTAACTTAATATAGATGGATATCTGTCTTGTTATTTCCATGACGTACAGCATAGAAAAACATTATAGAGTGGTCCAGTGAAAATTATCAGCGCAGTTTTTGGCCACAACATTAATTTTGCAAAAAACGCTCGAACACGTCAATTTTAATATAAAGGGGGACACCTAAATGGATTAGTACCAATGGCATAACTTCAACCCTAAAATGGGTGTGAACTGCACCTCAAAAATTTTAAATGGAAAAGGGTGTCAAACATGACCCAGTTCGAAAGGCCTTTCAATTCTCAACAGTTTTTTTATTTTTCAAATCCGATCATTAGTTCCAGAGAAATATCGTTTAAAACAAATTTTATCAGGTGTTCAAAATTGCCATGAAGTAGGCTAAAACAAATGACAGAAACTAAATAAACAATTCTTTCGACAAGTTGTTTGTAATAAACAAGTAATTTGTAAGTTGGATTTTTTTGTGGGGTTATTTGAAGTCTAAAGTTTATGCCACGCTACCCGGATTTTTAGAAGATTTACGGCAATGTACCGTATCTCCAAAATTTTGAGCAAAATCTTTATTATTGTACGGAAGTTGGAAATAGTCATTTTGAACACCTAATAAACTGATACTTGAGTTTCTGTCATTTGTTTAAGCCTACTTGATTGCAGTTTTGCACACCTGATAAAATTTGTTTCAAACGATATTTTTTTGGAATTAATGATCGGATTTGAAAAATAAAAAAAACTGTTGAAAAGAGAATTGAAAGGCCTTTCGAACTGTGTGATGTTTGACATCCTTTTCCATTTAAAATTTTTGAGGTGCTGTCCACACCCATTTTAGGGTTGAAGTTATGCCATTGGTACTAATCCATTTAGGTGTCCCCCTTTATATTAAAATTGACGTGTTCGAGCGTTTTTTGCAAAATATGTATGTGTGTATATGTGATTCGTTAGAAAAGAATTTGGACATTCTGTTTTGCGGTTACCGTCATATTATTGTATTTTTTACCCCATCGAATTAATCTGGGGACAAATGAAAAGTAAAATTAGAGAAATAATAGTTCACCTACTAATTGCACTTCTGTCATAGAACTAATAAAAAGTGAAATGAGTAATATTTCAAAACAAAATTGGTCTGACAGTATTAGACATGTTATTGAAATTGAAAACCAATATATAGATGTTCGAAATGTTGTAAATGATTTTATAATAAATATATTAATAGTGTATATAGTAGTGACAGCGAAAGTGATGAAAGCATTATTGTTGATTTTTAATTTATGTATATGTTTTTAATATTTACAAAATGTAAAAAATGTAACGAAAGCATTATTTGATCACTGTTAATTTATGGAGGTATATGTTTTTAATATATGTAAAATGTAAAAAAATTGACGAAAGCATTATTGTTCATTGCTAATTTATATATATTTAAATGTTTAATATTTGTAAATTGTAAAACTGTGACGAAAGCATTATTGTTGATTGTTAATTTGTGAATATATTTTTAAGATTTGTATAATGTGAAAAAATATATAAAGAAATTATTGAATTTAAGACCGAATTTGTGATTCTGTTTAATATTTGGTAATTGGAAAGAATTGTGAATACATCTCTGTCTCTGTCTTGACATGAACTATAAGTATACTGTGAAACAGTGACGCGAGCTATTGCTATTTATCTGTCAAAGTGTGATGGCATATTTGGTTATAATATACATATATTT
Source organism: Stenolophus ochropezus (assembly GCA_035578165.1). NCBI lineage: Eukaryota > Metazoa > Arthropoda > Insecta > Coleoptera > Carabidae > Stenolophus > Stenolophus ochropezus. The sequence continues at coordinate 15,735,125 of JAQOWZ010000019.1, read as the reverse complement.
TTCCTGTTATTCGAATGATTAACAACACTCGCTCTCGCTCGTGTTGGCAAACTTCATTCTCATGAATAATAGCACACATTACATACTCATTGAATAATATACTATTAATTATTTCACATAAAATCAATTAAAGCTCGACGCGGAGCGGAGAACTTAAAATTTCTTGAGGGCTATAATCTTGATTATGCTTATAGTACATATAACGTATTGTTTCATTTTGGTACTTGAAATTTAAAATATCTGTAGGTTTATTTATATACAGTGTGAGTCTGGGAAGACGCCCCCCCCCCTTTAACTTTTTTATTATAAGTAATAGAGAAAAATGGCTCTTATAAAAGTTTTATTATTTTTCATATACTAGTTGATGGCAGATGTAGATATTTTTTATAAAGTCAAGTTTACAAGGTACGACTATCAACTTTTATTTTTCAAATGGCAACCTATAATTATTTTAATAAAATAGAAACCGCCATTTTTTTCTCTTTTCAACGATGTATTAACTTTTATTAATGTATTTGAAAAATTTCGAGAAAGAAAGTTAGTGACATCTTCTGTGACGTGATTGACAAGGTTGAAGTTTAATTTCTATGCCTCCGTAATATAATTTTTTATTCTAGCCGCCGTAAAAATTTCTTCGCCGCCGTATGTAGAATCAGCCAATAAGAAGTAACTTGTACAATAGAAATCTGTAATATCGCCCTAAATGTCACTATAGAAACTAGATAACCTAAGAATAAAGTTATTAAAAATTATGAATAACTGACAGGTACCCTACATATTAAACGTCAAATAGTAGTTATTTTTTTTAAATTTCTAAGTTTGAAGAATAAATAGCATGTGTTATTCAGAGTAAAAGTGTCGTTGTGTGCCTCGCATGCAATTGTCCGACTCGCTTCGCTCGTCGGGCAAACTTCCATGCTCGCCACACAAAGTATCACTTTTATTCTTAATAACACAATATACTATTATTAACCACAATTTTAATTTGTTTGTGTAACTATTGCTTAGCAACTTTATACGTCCTTGGGCGATAAAAGCCAAATTACTCTCGCATTTGAGGGCGTATAAACAAGTTTATCATTCAAAAATTAAATAATAGTTATTTATGATATAAGTGTTAAAAGTGACATTTTATAAGTGAGTGGGGAAATTTGAAACGAGGCGAAGCCGAGTGTAACAAATCCCACGAACGAAATAAAATCACTTTTAACACAAATATCATACACTATTTTTCCTACGACCCTAGTTATGTATTCGTAAATAAAAACTATGCATTATAGAATGACATTTATGACAGGTAACTAGATTTATTTCCTTTTTAACACAAGTGTTAAAAGTAAATTTATTTTTTACTTTTAATTCGTTGTTAATGACAACGATTTAAAAGTATTCACTGTGTTATAAACTGTTATTTTTAACTTGCTAAGCAACCGTTAAAAAGACTATTTTTAACAGTGGTCGTAGGAAAACATTTTTACGGAGTTTATTATATATCAATGAGATCTTTATATCCTAAAAAAGAATATATATTTCGAGTTATACGTGCAGCTGACAGATAATAAAACATAAAAATAACTAAACACGACGATTTGTATTTCACATACTAATATCTATTTCAGATACTTATACATCGATATTTCATATACCTACATAATATATTTTAATGTATAAAAGTATAAAATACGTTTGTGATGTATATGAAATAAAGGTACAAAATACATTTAAAAAAATACTTCATCATCTTAATATTACAGAAACATGACGAACATTGATATCCAACAGGTATTGTCTTAATAGCCGTAGACTTGGAATATCCTGTTCACGCTTATTTCTTATTTGTTATCATACAACGATAATAATACGAGTATTTATAAATTAAAATGTAACTTAAATTAATTTTGACTTTAAAGTTTAAATACATGTTTTAACTTTGATGTAGTTATTCAATTACATAAAAATAAATTTTCCAAACTTATCAGGCATAACTGTCTACAAAAATCGGTTATTGTCCTGTTCATCCGTTCAATTATGCCACCAGACTGCAGATGTAATGCAGTTGTTGTGGTTTTCTTGATTCCTAATATTTTACAGATATTTTGGAACAGAGCAAACTAGAAATGCCTTCCTTGATCGGAATGTATTTCTCGTGGTACTCCAAATCGGCAGAAACATTCTTTTACTGAAACTTCAACGATCATTAAGGCTTCCTGGTTGGGTAATGGATAGGACCTCGAAATATTAAGTCGCAAACAATTGACGTTCGAACTGTTTCTGACGAAAAGTCCTCGAATATACCGCAGATAACTATAAAATTGCCGCCTTTCGAAATATCGCTCTTTAATGTTAAGCCAGAAAATTGGCCTTTATTCCACAACTCTTTTAAAATAAATGTTCATAGAAACAGTACACTCAGTGATGCACAACGCGTTCAGCACCTCGTCATCTGGTTGAGCAATCAAGTACTAGCGGTATTAGCAGGTACCATTCTAAACGAAGAAAATTACGCAAATATTTGGACTAGTTTGGTTAAAAAATACAAAGACAAACGGGCTCTCGGTACGTTTTATTTAAATTCTATTATGGAGAACAAAACAGTCAACAACAGTGCAAATAATTTAAATAATTTTTTCCTCTTCCATAACCGCGCTTTAACATTTAGGTATTGAAGATCTAACTGATTTAATTTTCATGCATATTGCTTTAAAGAAAATCGACGCACAATTAGTACAATCGTTTAAAATGTTCGTTCGTGATGAAGATGTACCCACTTGTTCGGAATTTATTGAATACTTAAGACATCAAGTAAAAATAATTGAAAGAACGAATTTTGGAGCGTCGGTCACAAGAAACTATACACTCCCCAGTAAGAGGATTTCTCCACGTTCTTCTAACATAACTACTTCGCAGTCACTCTCATTTGTGTCCTATCTGCCAGAAGTCGCAACATCGCGTTTATGAATGCTCTAAATTCAAAAATATGTCTGTTAAAGTACGCTTTGCATAGAGAAAAAGTAATTAATATTGTACTAATTGCCTGAGTTTTAAACATACATATTCTCATTGTAATTCTCAATCAAGTTGTAGATACTGCGGACAGAAACATCATGCGCTTATTTATATTGACAAACAAGTCAACTTCCCCGAACAAATGTCCCCAAACAAACCCGCCGCCACTGCAAATTCTCTCCGTCCTGGGTCGAACGCTCATGCGCTGTCACATTCAGCTTCAGTCACTCCAGCAGAAGCAAGCGTCACTACTGTAACACTGACAACCTTGACTATGCAAACACTTTCTCCTCACCCAGAACAAGTCAATACAAATACTGCAATTCTTCTATGTACCGCAAAAACAATATGATAACTTTACATTTTTGTAAAAAACTGAATCTCTCAATAACGATGCTTCATAATTCTGTCATTAAGACCGTAGGTTCGTGTTCTACACCGACAATCGGCTATACTTCTTTAACAATTACGTCTCGCCTTTCCTATGACCAGTATCATATAAATTTAATTGCTGTCGCAAGACTAACAAAACAGTTACCTACTAAATATGTAAACCAGTCTGCTCTCGATCAAGAGCGTCGCCAGCCAATGGACCAGGGAGGGGCAAGATGATAGATAGAGGAAATGAATTGTAGGTAAAATAATTTCATTTTGTAATGTTTTCTTGGTTTACTAAAAGAAAAAAAATCTTAATTAAAACATAATCTTCTTGCGTTTTTTTACTACTTTATTATTAACATCTTCTAGATTATCAATTTTTCGAGTCTCTAGAGGGAGGCAGCTGCCCCTCCCTGCCCCCCTTTGGCGACGCCCTTGCTATCGATTATATAGTTGATTTACCTGCGGCAGACGAAACATGGAATGTACCGGGTGAAATAAATGCTGTTCTAGGTGCCCAGTTGTTCCCTTTTTTACTTAAGGGAGGTCGAGTAATGTCATCGATCCTCTCCAGGTTCGCTCCTCCCGCTCTCCAAACGACGCTCGGTTATATTATTTAATCACAACTGGTTCTTTAAATAAATGTTTACACAAATTTTGGGAATTAGAAGAACTTCCTACATAATGCATACATAGTGCTGAAGACCTTGAATGCGAGAACTTATATTATTTAAGTGTAAAGCGCGATGACAGGGGCAGGTACACTGTAACTTTACCATTCAAGCACAGCCCTAGTAGGTTAGGGAATTATTATAAAATCGCTGAACGCAGACTTAGCTCTTTAGAGCGAAAGTTCAAAGCCAATTCAAAACTTCGCCAAGCATATAACGCGGTTATTATGGAATATTTAGACAAGGGTTACTTATACGAAATACAATCTAATGATGATTCTTTTCATGATGGTTATTTCATACCGCATCACGCAATAATCCGACCCGATAAGTCAACAATGAAATTTCGTGTGGTTCTAGATCCCAGTGTAAAAACAGACACAGGTTACTCGCTAAACGACCTGGTATATATGGGATTAAATTTATAAAAACTATATTTTAAAAATGAAATTAAATTATTTAAAACAAAGTTTTTATCCTCTGCACCGCTTCGCAAATTAAACTCCTTTTTGGATACACAAGGGTTCTCCGGTCCGGTGGTTGGCTACATAATACCATATGCAAACAGGCACCCGGTATTACTGCCGCATCGCGATCATATCTGAACTTAATCAATGATCACTACCACCGTATGAATTGTGATACCGGTTTGCATCTCCTCATATCATGACTACGGAAAAGGTATTGGATATTATACGCAAGAAATATTATACGTCAGCGCATCCCCCTTTTCAACACATGTTTTAACGCCTCACCGACCAAGGTGGTTATCCTGGAAAGGATGGAGTTGTTCGCGTTGTTTTGGTACGAACAATAAACGGAACTTTGAAGCGAAGTGACGTGGTAGAGTGAAGAGTTAGTGTAGTGGCTAAATAGTTTTGTCAATCTTTGAGGAGCAAAATTAAACAAAAATAAGTGATTCTTGTATTTTCGCTTTGATTACAAGTTGTGGATGTTGTGATATTGTGGAGGCAAGGTTCTTAGAAACGATAAACAGGATATTTAGATAAAAGTAAGTTCATACAACATATAGGTTATCTAGATGTCATATTACATGTCATATCAAATCCTAGCAAAGCAGCGACCTAGTAGCGACATCTAGCGTCTAATAGCAACATCTAGCCAGCGGTTTCTACAGGTGACTGTTTGAATTAAGTAGGGCAGTCACAATAACTGAATTACCGACGCTACGCTACTATTTAGAACGCACAGATAGAGCTAGTAGCACAACATGGAAACAAAAATATTAGAAGCGATAGCAGATTTAAAAACTGACATAGCATTTATAAAAAAGTCAATGCAAGACAGGTTTACATTAACAGCAGACGCCCTTGATGATCATAAGAAAATATTAATCGACCACGAAAAACGGTGGGCAGATCTAGAGCGCAGTAAAAGACAAAAAAATATTGTTATATTCGGATGATTGGAAAGAGAGACAAGTAGACATGAACTCGAGAAGGAATGCCTAGACTTAATTACCGAAAAATTAAAAGTAGATATATCCATCTTTGAGATAGACAACATATACAGAATTGGAGTTAAAAAGAACCGCAAGAATAGACCAGTTTTAATAAGATTCATTTCAAGAAGGAAGGTAATAGATATTTTAACAAATACAAAGTTATTAAAAGGAACAAACATCGTAATCTCAGAAGACTTCCCAAAAGAAGTTGCAGAAGAAAGGAAGCGGTTATTACCATTAATGAAAGAGATGCGTAAAGAGGGCAAACACGCAATAATAAAATACAACAAGCTGTATGTTGACGGTAAGCCAATTAAAAAAGAAGAGGCAATAAGAACGTTGCACGAAAAAAACGAAAAGAAAAGACAATTATCAAAAGAAAAAGTTGAAGAAAAAACAAAGGAAAGAGGACCTCAAAAAAATTTCACATGCAATGAAAGACAAGAAATTAAGAGACAGAAACCAATAACCCCATATGTAACACATACTCCTGATTATAGGGACCGTCAAAGGTCAAGCAGCTATAGTATATATGATGAAAGACCAATTAAAGGCAGCGCAACAGGATCCGTTTACAGAGAAACGGCGCCAACTGCACCACCCTAAGGGGAAGATCCAAAAAACTACTCAAAATAAGCGCGCTGAATAACAAAGATCGGACTAAAATAGGATTTTGGAACATCGTCGGCTTAAAGAATAAGGACAATGATTTTTGGAATTTTATAGAAGAATTTGATTTTATCGGGCTAGTAGAAACATGGATAGAAGAGAAAGACTGGACGAAATGGGAAACCAAACTTCCGAATAAATTTAAATGGAAATGCGTATATGCAAATAGAGAACATAAAAAGGGAAGAGCTAAAGGAGGAATAATAACTGGGGTCAGAAACACATTAGAGGAACTACCAGAGGGAAGAAGTATGGACCAAATGCAAGAACGAACATTACTAATAGAAGGAGAAAAATGGAAAATAATAACAACATACAGCAAAGGAGAAATAAAACTCATACAAGAGCAAATAGAAGAAACAGAGGACAGACATGAATACAATTTATTATTAGGAGGAGACTTCAACGCCAGAATAGGGGAAGAAGGAAAAATTATTGATACTAGAGATGGAACTGAAAAAAACAGGACATCAAAAGACAAAATAATTAACAGCGAAGGAGAAAAACTCCTAGAAGAAAATGGACTGAAAATATTGAATGGACATACGACAGGAGACGAAAAAGGGGAATTTACTTATATTGGCCCAAACGGAGAATCAGTTATAGACTACGGCATTGCAAATGAAGAAGCAATGGATAAAATAATATCTTTCACAGTAACAGATAGAATAGAATCTGATCACCAGCCACTTGTCATAGAATTAGAAAACCTTAGTGAAAAAACAAAAACGGAAGAAAAAATAAGAATAGATTGGTCTGAAGAAGGCAAGAAAAAGTATGTAAGACGACAAATACAGAAACTAAGAAAACGAAAAGCCGCAGGTGAAGACGGAATATAGAACGAGGCTTGGATATACGGAACAAACGAAGCAGTCGATAGACTTACAAAAATAATAAATAATGTTTGGAAAGGAAAAGGCTTTCCACAAAGGTGGAGAATAGTATATTAAAACGTAAGTTGTAGAAGGCAACCTTTTCAAGCACGAGTTTGAATTTTGGGAACGAGCGCGAAGCAGCGAGTGCCCGAACGAACGAGTGCTTGAATTTCCTTCTATAACGAATGTTTTATACTATTTTCTCTATTTCGGCTTTTATATACATTATTTTTTATAATAATATTTGACAATTTCCATTAAGGGATTTTTTTTGATAGAATAGTTAGGTTGGTGACAGTGATTTCTGTTTAATCATCTGTCAAAATTTTTACATTCATTCTTTTATACATAGTAACACAAGCAATTTGTTTTATGGCCTCCCAAATAAATTAGAATTACTTTGTCAGTTGCCTAGATATTTTGTGTATTTAATGCAGTCATGCCAATCTCAAATAACAAAATATAACCAAAAATCGTTTAAGAATGAAGCTCCTTCTAACATCAATAAGCGTGCTGGAATATGATATTCTAATTCCGAAACAGAGAAAAGGTATTATCAGTCCAATACACAAAAACGGAGACAGAGAAGAAACTAAAAACTACAGAGGCATAACACTGCTAGACACGGCATACAAAATATACGCCATGATCTTAGAGGAGAAATTAAGTAAAGAAGCAGAAGAGAGAAATATACTACAAGATAACCAAGCAGGCTTTAGAAAAGGATAAAGTACAATTGATAACATCTATATATTAAATTATGCAATACAGAAGGAAATAAGTAAAAAAAGGGAAAATTATATGTACTATTTGCAGATTTCAAGGCAGCATTCGATATTGTAAATAGGAAAAAGATGATTGACATATTGACGAAATCTGGCATCGAAGAAAATCTAGTAGAAAGAATAGCAGAAATATACTCTGAAACCATAAGTTCGGTGAAAATAGACGGAGAAGAAGGAGATGATTTTTGGACAACGTGCGGAGTTAGGCAAGGGTGCCTATTAAGCCCTATTCTTTTCTCAATTTACATGTCAGACATTGAAGCTCACTTTACTAAAGGACAGACAGGAGGCATAGTAATTGGGAGCAAAAAGTTTTGGACATTATCGTATGCCGACGACCTGGCAATAGTTGCGAAAACAAAACAAGAAATGGATTCCATAATGAAGAGACTAATGATATACTTAAAGAAAAGACATGGTGTTAAACACAGAAAAAACCAAGATTGTTGTTTTCAATAAAGGAAGAGGCAGGGAAACAAAAGAAACGTGGACATGAGAAGGGAAAGAAATAGAAAAAGTAAAAACTTTCAAATACTTGGGGTATACATTTCACAAGAATGGTGAAGAGAATGAACATATAAAGCAAACAACAAAAAAAGCAAACAGCTCTTCCACAAATCTGGGGCATAGGGCAAAGAAAATTCAAAAACAACTTTAATTTAAGAATGTTACTGTTTGATAAATTGATAGCGAGCATTATAATGCATGGAGCCGAAATTTGGGGTTGGAAAGAACAAAACGAAATAGAAAAAATTCAAACAAAATATATACGATGGATACTCGCACTAGATAAACAAACACCGGTATATATAATAGAGGAAGAAACAAAATGGTTTAAAATGAATACTGAAGCAGGAAGGAGAGCAATGAAGTATGAAGAGAAATTAAGAGGGACACCATGGAAAAGTCTTGCATTTGATTGTTGGGTAGAAATAACAAAAAAAGAAGAAAGAAAACAGGAAAAGAACCAATGGGAAGCAAAACGGGCAAAATTCTATGAAAGCAACGGACATTCAACAACAGACATAGAAAGACGAAGAAATACAGGCCAAAACATGGTAGATGAAATTACACGGACGGAACAAGATATACAAGCTCAGATAAGAAGAGGAAAGATATATAAATCAACTTATAATCCAGGATATAAATACTTATTGACTATAAGCAAACCTCTATACTTGACAACAGAAAACAAAAATTAAAAAATAATCGCAAGATTTAGAACGGGAAACGAAGAAAAAAGGAATATATACTGGATAGGAGACGAAGACAGACAAGGCAGAATATGTGGGAGAGACTTTGAGACAATAAATCACTTAAGAAGAAACTGCAGCGAAAACCGGAGAAATGACAAATCTACACAACAAATACTACACGACGAAAACCCAGACACAGATTGGATAAAGAAAGTAGATTAAATAGTGAGGTATAATAATATAAATACCACATGAAATGTAAAATATAGATAATGTAGAAATTTGAACACCGAAAGGTAACAAATAAAATATTTACTACTACTTACATTACTACGGAAAAGGTATTGGATATTATACGCAAGAAATATTATACGTCAGCGCATCCCCCTTTTCAACACATGTTTTAACGCCTCACCGACCAAGGTGGTTATCCTGGAAAGGATGGAGTTGTTCGCGTTGTTTTGGTACGAACAATAAACGGAACTTTGAAGCGTCCAGTTGTCAAATTAAGCCCGATTCCCACAAAATATTTTTTTTCTCGCTATAAGTTTATTTAGTTAAATAAATTTTCTTTATTATTTTTCTTGGGGTAGTGGTTACTTAGTTTAGTTTATTACTCACTTAAGTTGAAATCAGAGTACTTCAAGCCGGGGAGGATGTTCGCGCCGATTTACTGCAATGTAAATTCCCGCTTGCGTATATCCTTGACATACTAAAGGTGAGCCTTTTCGAGTCTCCGTGATGGCTTTATCACACCGCATCAGCTTTGCCAAGTTTTGGCAAAATACACAGCTCTACGCGCATTTTTATAAAGATTCTTGAGGACTCGTGCATGAGACATGGGTATGAGCAGTCAATTAAGTCTCTCAACAACTAATCTTACATTTTTCTATATGTATAAAACTTTCCGGAATTTCACGCCAAGTGTAAGTGTGCGAAACCGCTCCGCTTAAAGACTTATTGTGTTTGGTGAGTGAGATCAGCGGTGCAACGTCGGACTTAGCTGGCCATCGCGAACGAGTTGAATGTAGGACGCCAACGAGGGAATACTCACTTTCAACTTTAGGTCTCCACCAAGGTATGTTCCTTTATTTCTACTTCCTTACTACATGGGATTTAATCGAAATGAAATGCTCTACCACCGCCAAATTACCGTTTACAAAATAAAATCAAATTCACGGCTGTACTAATTAGCCAACCCACCTACCTTGAGTAGATTAATAAATAATAAAATATATTTTATACTGTAAGTATGTTACTTAGTTAATTTTCTATTTTAAGAGCAGTTTTACTTACCTAATTTTACTTATTTTTATAATTTCTTATGTTCTACAATTTTATATACAGTTTAGGATTTTGACGCTTGGTGGCTTCAAGTTAATTTTTATCGCGAATAGTCATAAATAAAGAGCGGATTATATGCACTAAAAAAGAGTCAAAATATGCATGCAATATGCATTAAAAAAATCATCAAAATATGCATGATATATGCAAAAAAGTTATAAATATGCACTTTACAATAAAAATATGCAAAAAAACTAATGTCATCAGGCTCGTTTTACTGATATCATTTTCTTATTTCTATTTTTATGTGCAGTTTTTAATTTGGAACATTTCATGAAATGTATAAAGACAATAAATATCACAGGTAATTCTAACAAAAATAAGAAAATCTCGAATTCATATTCATATTGAAATTTACAAAAGGTCTTTTTTGAAACAAGAATCAAAAAAGTCATCTTGAACGAGAAAGTTGCTATATGCTCCTCATATTTTTAATAAATTTTTTTCGGCATTACTAATTGTTGTTATAGTTCCAAACATACGAATTTCATTGACAGATATTATTTACTTACCTTACTTACAAAATAAGAATTACTTAAGTTCTAAAACACTGATAGAATCACTTTTTTTTTGTTCTGACGAGAAATTAAATATGATTGTAATGGTTTCAATGAGTACATTTTATATAAATAATAAATAAAAAAATTACTGTTCTTGTAATCTATGGCGCGCCGTTTCGGCAAATATTATTACTATAAAAATAAATTTATTTTCCGTTAAAATATTTATTTTATATATATATATATATATATATATATATATATATATATATATATATATATATATATATATTGCATTCTGATTGGATGAAAATGAGGTGTGTGAAGTCATTACTTATGAAATTGAATTGCATTTGTTATATTGTATATATAATCAAGAGCCCCATTAAATAAAACCGTGAGTTTCAACTAGGATGCAACTTTTCCTAATTTGTTATTTGACGTTACTATGAGTACCACTTATTATATGGTATATTGTACCAGATTTTATAAGTATTGGGTGGAATTTTATATTCGTTATCACACGTCATTGTCGCAACTTACAAGAAATTTAAATTAAGGTATGTAAGGTTAGAGTCTAGTTAACTTTAATTGAAAAATTAAAAAAAAACTGTGTTGTCAAATTGAAACAGGTATGTTTGTTTCCGCAAGTATTGTTTTCGCAGCAAGGTACAGAATCACTAGGTAACACTTGCAAAAATTACTGTGCCAAAATATCGCAAGTGCGCGCGAGTGTGCACGAGTAGAATTCCAGTCATTATCTATATTAGGTACCTATATGTTCGAGATAAAATGCAACATAAAGGAAAATAAATTGTCAATATATTTTAAAGATTTTTCACAAACAGTACATTTAAAGATTTCTACCATTATCTATAACAACAAAATAGTCAACTTCCCGTATTTTTATTCTTTATGGATACAACAGAAACGTCTGCAACATTTTAAAATTATAAGATTATTATTAAATTATATATTTGCGAGATGAAAATACTTTACTAAGGCCCGAGATATCCAACCACCTAATAAATTTATTTTCTGAAAAATTTTGTTCCTTTCCCACCTATACGTTAATAAAAAATATGCATATCTCCTTGCAAATATAAAAAACATATTTAGATCTACGAGTATAATACGCAAATGCATTAAATTAATATATTGGTAAAATAGATTTTATACAGTTATATAGACAACGAAACATAAGTACGCAACAGATGACAGTTATTTAAATTGCGCGGTTATGGTTTGTTCACTACAGCAACATTCTCAAACCGGAAATAATATTTCAGGTTTTGTAATTCCCGCTCGATTATGATGAAACCTCTTTCACGGCCTATGTATATTTGTAAAAGCAGTAAAATTAATGCTGCCCCACAAGCAGATATCGCCTGTACCTATAGTGATGAACATTTCTTTTCTTTTAATCACAGTATGCAAATAAACAAATTTAACATATAAACTCGTGATTTTCCCTACAGGCGATGTGCAGACTTGTAGTCAGCGCCGCCACTGGACGAAATTTGCAAAACTGTTAGTAAAACAAACGGTCAGCTGTTGCTTTACGGAAGATAATTTGCTGCTTTTTTGTTTTTTGTACTTTAAAGTTTAAAATAATATAAAACATACAGGCTGGTACAAGACGATCGAATATTATGTGTTGTGTTGTGGGATGTAGTATTAGATCAAAATTACACTTCATTTATCGATTTCCAAAATTCTTAAATCATGAGCCTTTGCACAATCAATCTTCTTGATTCGAAAAATTTTCTGTGCCTTTAGCGCAATTTTTCTAGGCGTTAAATCTTTTGCTTTTCCTATATTTTTTATAAACAATAATATTAATTGTACTAAATGTATAACAGTAAACAATATTAACCTGTTTTGTAAATATTGCTGTATGTTGGGTATAATGTTCAAAATTATACCTATATGAACAGATACAATTCAATTTCGATACCATAAGCTCTAAACACGTTCATTCCAGGAATAATATAAAATACGACTGTCTACAGGTTTTTAAGTTTCCTCATACGTATTGTCACTAATATTTCATTTCAAGTCATAACAAAAATCTCTATTTTTAGATAAATAGTTACTTCACATAATAAAAAAAAATTTATTTATTTATAAATGAATCAAAATTTTAAATTAGTCCTCGAAAATAAAAAATTATGATGCGTTAATAATATGGCCATGGAATGTGTATCCATCAGCCTCCAGATTTTTTTTGAATTTATTGAATTAGCTCATTAAAAAATTTAAAACTGTAGTGTTTTGACTAGAACGCAAAGCTATTGATGCACTTTTGCATTTTTCATTTAAAACACATTACCAGAATTTCAAATTAGAATTCAGTATTTTGTTCTAATAAAATAGACGATAGAATTTTTACATATTCTAATTATGAGGGAACTTTCAGTGCTAAATTTTTAATTGGAATTGCACCTCATGGATTCTTTTAACAATTGATTCATTCAAATAACTATGGAATTTTAGACTTAGTTCAGGCGGAGATATAGTTCTTGCAGACAAAAGAGGTCCAGGTATTAAATGTGAAGAAAATGTAGTTGTTTTCAATCTTCTTCGTAAATAATATCTGTCAATGAAATTCGTATGTTTGGAACTATAACAACAATTAGTAATGCCGAAAAAAATTTATTAAAAATATGAGGAGCATATAGCAACTTTCTCGTTCAAGATGACTTTTTTGATTTTTGTTTCAAAAAAGACCTTTTGTAAATTTCAATATGAATATGAATTCGAGATTTTCTTATTTTTGTTAGAATTACCTGTGATATTTATCCGAGGTATTAAATGTGAAGAAAATGTAGTTGTTTTTATTCATGTTCCATTTTAAAAACAATAAAAACACATTATTTCGCGAATTACTTGCGTAAAACCCATATACACCTTACGTTTGTTTTCAAAAAACTTATAGTATTGCCGCTAAAGGCGCTGATGCTAAAAATATGCATGTCGCCTATTGCTGAGATTTCAGTGGCGCCATCTGTTGCCAGTGCTTTATCCGGATATGTTTCACAGCCTATGTAGTTGAGTGTACAGTACATGGTTGCCAGATCAAATAGCAGTGGTAACGACGCCATGTAACGGTAGAATAATAAAGATCATTTTTATATTAAATAATACCACTCACAGGCTGCGAAAAAATATTTTCTTAACCGTTTAAAAAATATTTTTTGTTGTATTTTAAAATAATAAAATTCTACAAAAAATATTTTTTAAACAACAATGGAATATATTTGAACAATAATCTTTATATTTTCGTACGAAAATAAATATTTTAACGGAAAATAAATTTATTTTTACAGTAATAATATTTGCCGAAACGGCGCGCCATAGTAATATACTGTAACGTTTTATTTATTTAGGTGAAGTGTAAAATTGATTAAAAACACTAATATTTATATAACTAAGTTTAATAAAATAAATATGAGTTATAAAGAATAATGAAAAATAACTAACACTAAGAATTAACAAATATAAACACTAATTTAGAACTAATTATTATTACTAAAGACTTAAACACTAAGATAATTTATTTAAACAATTCTAACTACGCAATATTTATTTCAACACTATTTATATCACTGTCTATTTATTTATATTACCATCTGTTCACTACACGTATCGGTAAAAGACTGTCCTCGCGATCTTTTGCTTGGGGTATTTATATTAAAACTCTTCATTCTCGAATATTCTTTGACCTTTTAATTTCTCGAATATTCGCCGACCCCGATCAGAACAATAGAAAGCGAACGGACGTGTTTTGACCTGTGCGCTAGCGGCCGCCGCCCGCGCCGCGACCCTGGGTTCGCTACATTGCCCCCTCCTTAAGACTGTTTCGTCCCGGAACAGTTCGTTATGACGAAATCTGCATGCATCACCCTTGGTGCATCTGGAAGTCTTGAAGAAGTAACAGTCGACGGTCCGTTTGAGCTCTTCTTGGCCGGTAGAGTTGAAGCTGCAGACTAGAATTTCCACTCCGGTAAAGCGGAAGATTGTTTCTAACATGCTTCTAACAATCCTCCAATATAAACCATCTAGTCCACAGCCTATCTTCGGTACTGCCAGTTTCATGATGTCGTTTTCCAACAGATGGTCCTTCATGTCGTACAGCGAGTCCCATAAAGCACGGTATGGCGTGACACGAGAAGAACAACGAGATCTGTTCACCGTGTCCCCAGAATATTCCCTCGCTCACTGTGTAGCGAAAGACATTAAAATGTCCCGCGGCATCGCTTCAGTTTTTAAAAGAAAATTTGGACGAGTACAAGAACTGGCCAACCAACGTCCAACTGTCGGGAAAACGCTACAACTGAAGGATGATAACGTAGAACATAAGCGGTACATTTACTATCTCGTTACGAAACAATACTCACATCAGAAGCCGTCATACCGCAATTTATGAGACTCGCTGTACGACATGAAGGACCATCTGTTGGAAAACGACATCATGAAACTGGCAGTACCGAAGATAGGCTGTGGACTAGATGGTTTATATTGGAGGATTGTTAGAAGCATGTTAGAAACAATCTTCCGCTTTACCGGAGTGGAAATTCTAGTCTGCAGCTTCAACTCTACCGGCCAAGAAGAGCTCAAACGGACCGTCGACTGTTACTTCTTCAAGACTTCCAGATGCACCAAGGGTGATGCATGCAGATTTCGTCATAACGAACTGTTCCGGGACGAAACAGTCTTAAGGAGGGGGCAATGTAGCGAACCCAGGGTCGCGGCGCGGGCGGCGGCCGCTAGCGCACAGGTCAAAACACGTCCGTTCGCTTTGGCAGCAGCTTCAAACTGTTTTACATAATTCGGCCACGAAGTCTTGCCGTCAAATTCTGGTGTTTTTATATGCAGTCTAGAACTACTTTCTGGTTTCTTTTCCTGAGTTTCATCAGTCTTAGCTGTATTAAAATTTGAAACCGATGGTAACGTAATTTTGGAGAAATTTTGCTGTAAATCTGCAATCCTCATATCGTATTCATCTTTCAGATTTTTTAAATTGTCTTCTATTTTTTCTTCCAATTTATTTTCTAAATTTCTAGAACTTTCTTTCAATTGTTCGTTCAATTTTTCTTCCAAACTTCTAGAATTTTCCATTAGTTTCTCTTCCCATATTCTAGAATTTTCTGTTAATTTGTCTTCTAAAGTTCTAGAATTTTCTGTTAATTTCTCTTCTAAAATTCTAGAATTTTCTTTTAATTCTTCTTTTAATGTTTGAGAATTTTCCGCCAACTTTTGTTCTAAAGTAATAGAAGTTTCATCTAGTTTTCTAGAATTTTCCTCTAATTTTTGTTCTAAAGTTCGAGAATTTTCTACCAGTTTTTGTAAGTTTTCATCAGATTTTTTAGAACTTTCTGCTAACTTTTCCTCCATAATTTTACCAAAATCGGGCAAGCTACCCGTAATTTCGTATAAAAAGTCATCAGGATTTTCACCAGCTTCTACCAAAGCTTGCCGTAGACGATGTTGTAAAACAGACTTGGTTCCCGATGTCTCCAACTCTCGTTCTTCTAGCTCCCTCTTGAGATCGGCCACTTTTAATTCGCTTAATTTTACTTGTTTAGTAGCCATTTTATTTATTTTAATTTACACTTCACAGTTTTTAATAACCCCACACCTGACACCAATTGTAACGTTTTATTTATTTAGGTGAAGTGTAAAATTGATTAAAAACACTAATATTTATATAACTAAGTTTAATAAAATAAATATGAGTTATAAAGAATAATGAAAAATAACTAACACTAAGAATTAACAAATATAAACACTAATTTAGAACTAATTATTATTACTAAAGACTTAAACACTAAGATAATTTATTTAAACAATTCTAACTACGCAATATTTATTTCAACACTATTTATATCACTGTCTATTTATTTATATCACCATCTGTTCACTACACGTATCGGTAAAAGACTGTCCTCGCGATCTTTTGCTTGGGGTATTTATATTAAAACTCTTCATTCTCGAATATTCTTTGACCTTTTAATTTCTCGAATATTCGCCGACCCCGATCAGAACAATAGAAAGCGAACGGACGTGTTTTGACCTGTGCGCTAGCGGCCGCCGCCCGCGCCGCGACCCTGGGTTCGCTACAATACTGTTTTCAAAAAAGAACAAAATTTGTCAAAAATTAATTTTTGTTTTTGAAAAAAGTCTTAAAATATGCACTAATATGCAAAAAAAAAATCAAAATATGCAATAAAGTATCATTAAATGCAAAATATGCATTATTTTTTTTTGATATTTGGCATTAATTTTTGATGAAACGTGAACATATGAAAACAGTTTTTTGATATGCCTAATATAAACAAGACATGCAATTGCATAGAATCCGCTCTTTAGTCATAAATATATCTAAGTGCCATTTTTACTTGAGGTTATAAAGTGTAAAATAAGTAATTAAAGCAAGTATTATATCTGGAAATAAAAATGTCAGGAAATGAATGAATAAAAAAAAACCTTTCGAGAAAGCACAAGAACACTCAAAATATTAAACATTTATTTATAAATATGAAAGTTTGAAGTTTCAATTTAGATAGGAAAATGCGATGTTATTTTGAATAGAACGAAATAAAAAAATACTGCAATCAATTATTAAAATTATTAGTAGTCACAATGTAGCTACATTATCATTGTACATAGAAGAAGGAAATAAGGAAATAAAAATTACTGATAATGAGGATACTTTTACTATTAGCGTTAATGACGATAAATGAAAATATAAGAACTTTTTCTTATTTCTAAAAACATATATCACTAGCGCTTTTTTATCATTTCTTGCCCCCTCATAACCATTATACTAGACGCTGCCTTCATGTAAACTTCTGGTTTAAAAATTCCCAATAAAGAAGATTGTATAAGAATGAGTTTCATTTCAAGTTGGATTTTTGTATAACAAATAAACAAATGTCAAATTCTTTCTTAAAGCCCCTGACACATCGGTCGATGATCCTAAAACATATGGATGGCCATCGATGATAAATTTATACGTCAACAGAACGAGCCCACCATCGATGAAAATAGAGGATTCGCTATTTAAATCGATTGCCATCAGCTAAAATCAATTTTATTTATTAGCGACTATTTTCACACAAAAGCACAAAATTCTTAAATTAACTGTATCACCTTTATTTAATAAAATTAAATTGATACATTTTTCATCCATTCTTATATAGTTTCTGAATGCATTTGGAATTTCTAGTCTTCTAGTAATTCGTATTGAATTAGGTAAAATTTACTATAACCTGACTTTTTTTAAAATGGTTATTCAATAAAAAAAACCATCCCAAAATCATATTTATTTTATAATTGCCAATGATAATACTACATAAGCAGTCAAATACAATTTTTTATAACAATAATGATTTATTGGTGTGTCATGTAAAAATTAAATTTCATCAGTAATGGATTCGTTATTTTTAAATTTATTCTCCACGATCTTTCGGATGATGTTAAAATTACGAATACCAATCACTTGCATGGCTATACTTTCCATTGCAGACTATTTTATATAAATTTTTGGTATTGGTGATAGGTGACATTGCTGACTTGTATGAAAGTTTATTGTTTATATAGTTTTTTTTAAGAAATTATAATTATTGCAAATGTCAATATTTATGTTTAGTACATATTGCATAAAATAACGAGATATGCGGGTAATCAGTGTAAAAAACATGACCTTTATAAGATTATCAATTACTGTGTTAATGAAACGTACAAAGCGAGCTATTTACGAATTTTAAAGTAGTAGATAATGTTTTATATAACAATGCACAATATCATAGTGTTGTTTGCCTTTTGTCTTGCGTGCCTAGGGAATCCAGTTCCTAAACGAGCACGTGGATTTGTTTATAATTATAAAGCTCAAGTGGATTCTTATAAATCGGAATGGCCAAGCTCTTGGCTTTTATATTTTTTGAGAGCCGCAACTAAATATTTAAATGGGTTATATACTCGTATGTTATAAATGAACAAATATTAATAATTTAAATAAAATTTAATTTGCCAGCATAGTGTGACATAATGTACAAATTAAATCACACTTAAAAATTTACAAAAGAATAATAAATTTTGTATGCAAATCTTTGCATTTTTTAAAAAAATACTTTTGTATTTACAACAATTTTGTAAGTTTACATGTATTTTTAGGAGTCACAATTAAAAAAAGAGCCGCAGTTTGACCATGTCTGTCGTACGTTTTTATAAAAAGATGTCATATTACTATGGACAGTGTCAGCAACTCTAACACAAACGAAACTTTCTGATATTGTTTACCCCGTACAGGTAACATAGTGTAGCGAACCCAGGGTCGCGGCGCGGGCGGCGGCGCGGGCGGCGACCGCTAGCGTGCAGGTCAGAACACGTCCGTTCGTTCCCCATTGTTCTGATTTCAAGGAACCAAAGAATCTTCTAGATTGATGTATTTTAATATAAATACCCCGACCAAAAGATCGCGAGGACAGTCTTGTGTTAATACGTGTAGTGTGCAGATGGTGATATAAATAAATAGACAGTGATATAAATAGTGTTGAAATAAATATTGCGTAGTTTTAATTGTTTAAATAAATTATCTTAGTGTTTAAGTCTTTAGTAATAATAATTAGTTCTTAAATTAGTGTTTATATTTGTTAATTCTTAGTGTTAGTTATTTTTATTTATTCTTTATAATTCACATTTCTTTAATTAAACATAGTTATATAAATATTAGTGTTTTTAATCAATTTTACACTTCACCTAAATAAATAAAACGTTACAATTGGTGTCAGGTGTGAGGGTTATTATTAAAAACTGTGAAGTGTAAAATAAAAATAAATAAAATGGCGAGTAAACAAGTAAAATTAAGTGAATTAAAAGTAACCGATCTCAAGAGGGAGCTGGAAGACCGAGAGTTAGAGACATCGGGATCCAAGGCTGTTCTGCAACTTCGTCTACGGCAAGCTTTAGTAGAAGCTGGTGAAAATCCAGATGAGTTTCTATTCGAAATTGCGGGTGGTTTCACCGATTTTGTTAAAATTCTAAAAGAAACTTCTAGAACATTAGAAGATAAATTGGAACAAAAATTAGAGGAAAGTTCTAGAAAATCTGAAGAAAATTGTCGAACATTAAAAGAAGAACTTATAGAAAATTCTAGAATTTTGACGGAAAATTCTAGAACATTGAAAGAAGAATTAATAGAAAATTCCAGAAGTTTAGAACAAAAATTGGAAGAAAAATTAACAGAAAATTCTAGAACTTTAAAAGAAGAACTAACAGAAAATTCTAGAATATGGGAAGAGAAACTAATGGAAAATTCTAGAAGTTTGGAAGAAAAACTGAACGAACAATTGAAAGAAAGTTCTAGAAATTTAGAAGATAAATTGGAAGAAAAAATAGAAGACAATTTGAAAATTTTGAAAGATGAATACGATATGAGGATTGCAGAATTGCAGAATAATGTCTCCAAGATTACGTCATCAGAGGTTTCAAACTCTAACTCTAAGACTAATGAAATTCAGGAAAAGAAACCAGAAAATAGTCCTAGAATGCATATAAAAACTCCAGAATTTGACGGCAAGACATCGTGGCCGAATTATGTAAAACAATTTGAAGCCGCTGCCAAAGCAAATGGCTGGACTTGCAAAGAGAAGGCTACAGCACTGACAGTTTCACTGCGTGGAGAAGCCATCGATATCCTACAGACGCTAAAAGAGGATGAACAGGAAGACTACGAACAACTTGTCAAGCGATTGGATATGAGATATGGCAATGCGCATCTGGAGCAGGTATACCAGACGCAACTGAGGAACCGATATCAGAGTTCAAAAGAGAACCTTCAAGAATTTGAAGCGGATGTAGCTCGTTTGGTTCGGCTTGCACATCCTACAGCCCCTGACAGCGTTTTGGAATGCCTAGCCACTCAAGCATTTATCTACGGGGTCCGTGACAGTGAAACTCAACAAGCACTGCGATTGGCTCGACCAAAAACTCTGGTTGATGCACTTTCATATGCCTTAGATCATGAAGCTGCAAAACAAGCTTCACGCAACCAATCGCGAGTGCGAAATATCGATGCTGAGAGGTCCGAAGACACCGAAGATCTAGAAGACAAGATAAGACGAATTACGTCTGAAATTAATGCTGCTGGAAGAAAGAAACTCCGCTGTTGGAATTGCGGTGAATTAGGTCACCCGCAAAGGCTCTGCAGAAAACAGCAGAAGAAAGCAGAACCAAGAAAAGATGAAAAGGAGTCGGGAAACTAAGTCGGGTTGATGCGAAGGGGCAATCGTCGACCCGTAATCCAGTAGCCCCAGAATCCATTAGTTATGTCGCATCCCTACATCATCAAGCTAATAGCGTCTATGTAGACGGCTCTATCGACAGCAGGCCGCTTAAAATGTTGCTGGATACGGGTGCGACAAAAACAATAATCAGACCCGACTCAGCAAGAAAAATATGCAGAAAACATCTACTTCCAACAAAGTGGCAGATACGCACAGCCACCGGAGAACAAGCTACCGCATCTGGAGAAATAGATTTGAGCATCACTGTTGGAAAAACATGCATTAAACATCGTGTGCTGGTAGCTGACGTAGAAGATGAATTCATTCTCGGCATGGACATTATGAAAAAGCATGGATTTAAACTTGACTTGAAGAATGGGGTGATGATGGTCAATGATGAAGAACTGGTATTAAATCCACGAGACGACAATGCCATGCGAGTATTAATAACGGAAGATGTTACCCTCCCAGAACGGAGTGAATCAATCGTGGAAGCACAGATAGAAGGTAGCTTCTGTGAGGGAAACATTGTCATGCTCCAGCCGAAAAATGATGATGCTAAAACTGGAACTGGAGTTGTAATTGGGAAAGCCTTGCTCAAAACCGACAGGATAATCCCAGTTCGAGTAATGAACATTAATTTTTATCCCGTTACACTAAAGAAAGGGACCATAGTAGGAGAATGCTCAACGGTATCATCGATTATTCGAACTGTGAAGGCCAAAGATAGCACAACCTGTGAAGTTCCGGATATTCTATTGAAGGAGCTCTCAACATCGTTCCAGGACTTGACCGCCGACCAGAAAACCAAGGCTAAGGGTTTAATTGGAAACTTTCAAGATGTGTTCCAATTGGACAAGAAGGACAAAGGAAGAACCAATGTAGTCCATCATAAAATAGACACCGGAGACGCAAGACCCATCCGCCAAACAGCAAGAAGATTACCACTGGCGAAGCGGGAAGAAGCAGAAGAAATTATTGAGGACATGAGGACGGAAGGTGTGATTGAACCTTCAAGCAGTCCATGGGCTTCACCAGTGGTGCTAGTGAAGAAGAAGGATGGCTCTACAAGATTTTGCGTCGATTATCGTCAACTTAACAACGTGACGAAGAAGGATAGCTACCCGCTACCCAGAATAGACGATACTCTGGACACATTGTCAGGATCAAAGATTTTCTCTACTCTTGATCTAAAGAGCGGATACTGGCAAGTGGATTTAGACCCAAGAGACAAAGAAAAGACTGCATTTACCATCGGTACCGGTCTTTGGCAATTTACTGTTATGCCATTTGGGCTCTGCAATGCCCCTGCAACGTTTGAACGGCTTATGGAAACCGTGTTGGCTGGACTATCGTGGAAAACATGTTTGGTCTATCTCGACGACATTATTGTGGTAGGAAAAACGTTCGAGGACCACATGAAGAACTTGGAAGAGGTTTTCCAAAGATTGAGAAAGGCTAACCTGAAACTCAGTCCAAAGAAGTGTCACTTATTTCAAAAAGAAGTGCATTATCTTGGACACGTAGTTTCTGGTAAGGGTATTGCAGTTGACCCGGAGAAAATAAGGGCTGTGAGTGACTGGCAAGTACCGAGGGACAAACATGAATTGAGAAGTTTCCTTGGTCTCTGTACATACTACCGACGTTATGTACCTGGATTTGCCAACATAGCGAAGCCATTGACAAGGCTTACTGAAGAAGGCAGAAAATTTATCTGGGAGATGGACTGTCAAGCTGCGTTCAAACAACTTAAATATTCCTTGACAAGCGCACCTGTTCTAAGTTATCCTTTACCCGAAGGAGAATTCGTTCTAGATACAGATGCCAGCAACGTTGGAATTGGTGGCGTTCTTTCCCAGATACAAGAAGGACAAGAGAAGGTTATTGCCTATTTTAGTAAGACCTTGTCAAAACCAGAGAGGAATTATTGCGTCACCAGAAAAGAACTTTTGGCTGTCGTGAAATCCGTGGAGCACTTCTACAAATATTTGTACGGTAGAAGATTTCTTATAAGAACTGACCACGCTGCTCTCAAATGGCTGCTACAATTTAAGAATTCTGAAGGTCAGGCAGCTAGATGGATTGAAAGATTGCAAGAATATAACTTTGTTATTGAGCATCGAGCAGGTACAAGCCATCGTAATGCTGACGCATTATCAAGAAGACCTTGCCAGGACGAATGCAAGCATTGCAGTCGTCTAGAAGATAAACTCTCTACTATCGCCAGAACAACAGTAGTAAATGATAGTTGGCAAACGGAAGACCTTCGCAAGGACCAAGAGAATGATTCGGACTTGAAAATCATACTGGATTGGAAACGTGGCGATAGCAGACCAGTTTGGGAAGATGTTGCACGACACTCACAAAGTGTAAAATCGTACTGGGCGCAATGGGATTCTATTGTGGTTGAAGAGGGCCTCCTGAAACGTGTCGTAGAAAATACTGTCGGTACTGTGAGTAGGACCCAGCTGATAATTCCTAGGAATAGAGTACCGGAAGTATTGGAGGAGATCCACGACGGATCTGGACATTTTGGAGTGAATAAAACCCTTGAGAGAGTGCGCGAACGATTTTACTGGGTAAATTGCAAAGAAGATGTTAAAGAGTGGTGCAAGAAATGTGTGGTTTGCGCGGGAAGTAACGGGCCACATAGGAAAAGAAGAGCCCCAATGCGCCAATATAATGTTGGAAGTCCCTTCGAACGCATTGCGATTGACGTGGCCGGACCATTCCCAGAAACTGATGAGGAAAATAAATACATAGTGGTAGTAATGGACTACTTCACTAAGTGGGTTGAGGCCTACCCATTACCCAACCAGGAAGAAGTTTTGGTTAAAGAATGCATCTGCCGATTTGGAGTACCGCGAGAGATACATTCCGACCAAGGAAGGAATTTCGAGTCCGCCCTGTTCCAAAATATCTGTAAGATATTAGGAATAAAGAAAACCAGAACTACTGCATTACACCCGCAGTCTGATGGCATGGTTGAACGGATGAATAGAACAATAAATCGGTATTTGTCAAAGGTAGTCTCTAACCATCAACGAGACTGGGACCGACATCTTCATCTGTTCTTGTTGGCTTACCGTTCATCAGTGCATGAGACAACAGGGCAGACACCATCTAACATCTTATTCGGGCGGGAGTTGCGCTTACCATGCGACCTGGTATTTGGCAGTAAACCCGGTGAAGATCTAGCCGGGGAGGACTATGTAACGGACTTACGGAGAAGAATGAATGACATCCATGAACAAGTCCGCACAAACATTCAAGGTGCCAGCGATCGGATGAAGGACCAGTATGACGTCAAAGCTGAAAAAGGTGGTTTTCAACCTGGGAATTTGGTGTGGCTTTACAATCCACAAAGACGACGTGGCTTATCACCGAAGCTGCAAAAGAATTGGGAAGGTCCCTACGAGATCGTAAAAAGAATAAATGATGTGGTCTACAGAATTAGGAAAACACCTAATGGAAAGCCGAGAGTAGTCCACTTCAATCGGTTAGCCCCTTTTGCTGGTGATAATTTTGACGATCATCGTGGAGCGACGGTTCGCCGGGTTATAGCTGAGGAACCCACATTTGATGACTTTATGGAAAGTCATTCCACTGGTCACAAAGCACGGTATGGCGTGACACGAGAAGAACAACGAGATCTATTCACCGTGTCCCCAGAATATTCCCTCGCTCACTGTGTAGCGAAAGACATTAAAATGTCCCGCGGCATCGCTTCAGTTTTTAAAAGAAAATTTGGACGAGTACAAGAACTGGCCAACCAACGTCCAACTGTCGGGAAAACGCTACAACTGAAGGATGATAACGTAGAACACAAGCGGTACATTTACTATCTCGTTACGAAACAATACTCACATCAGAAGCCGTCATACCGCAATTTATGGGACTCGCTGTGCGACATGAAGGACCATCTGTTGGAAAACGACATCATGAAACTGGCAGTACCGAAGATAGGCTGTGGACTAGATGGTTTGGATTGGAGGATTGTTAGAAGCATGTTAGAAACAGTCTTCCGCTTTACCGGAGTGGAAATTCTAGTTTGCAGCTTCAACTCTACCGGCCAAGAGGAGCTCAAACGGACCGTCGACTGTTACTTCTTCAAGACTTCCAGATGCACCAAGGGTGATGCATGCAGATTTCGTCATAACGAACTGTTCCGGGACGAAACAGTCTTAAGGAGGGGGCAATGTAGCGAACCCAGGGTCGGGGCGCGGGCGGCGGCGCTGGCGGCGACCGCTAGCGTGCAGGTCAGAACACGTCCGTTCGTTCCCCATTGTTCTGATTTCAAGGAACCAAAGAATCTTCTAGATTGATGTATTTTAATATAAATACCCCGACCAAAAGATCGCGAGGACAGTCTTGTGTTAATACGTGTAGTGTGCAGATGGTGATATAAATAAATAGACAGTGATATAAATAGTGTTGAAATAAATATTGCGTAGTTTTAATTGTTTAAATAAATTATCTTAGTGTTTAAGTCTTTAGTAATAATAATTAGTTCTTAAATTAGTGTTTATATTTGTTAATTCTTAGTGTTAGTTATTTTTATTTATTCTTTATAATTCACATTTCTTTAATTAAACATAGTTATATAAATATTAGTGTTTTTAATCAATTTTACACTTCACCTAAATAAATAAAACGTTACAATAGAAATAAGTTGTTATACATTTACATTATGGGACAACACACAATCA
Organism: Stenolophus ochropezus; assembly: GCA_035578165.1. Taxonomy (NCBI): domain Eukaryota; kingdom Metazoa; phylum Arthropoda; class Insecta; order Coleoptera; family Carabidae; genus Stenolophus; species Stenolophus ochropezus. The sequence continues at coordinate 15,709,238 of JAQOWZ010000019.1, read as the reverse complement.
TAAGGATTCAGTTATTAAACCGCAAAAAAATAAAGTACCGACATAAGTATTTTGGTAAATTTTTTTATATAATTAAATGAACATGAAAAACAGCCTAAATATTTGTTTGAAGTATCCCGGTTTCTACTTTACATTTTTTTGTAAAAGTTAGCGTAGTAAAGAATATGGAAATACGAAAAATAAAGCTGACTTCCTTTAGAAAACCATGAAGAATATATAAACACAAGTTTTATATAATAACTGCTTCTAAGGAGCTAAGAACCAGAATGACTTAAGTTATTTAATTAATTGACGGCTTTTAGAATTCAGTGAACTTTATTCTTATGTCTTTCTTCATCTTACAACTCTAATAACTTATTGAACACCTTCAATTCTGTCCTATGTACCAGCCAGGGGCAGACTGGACCGGTGTTATAGTGAGATATTTCTCATCGGGCCGCGATGTATTTGGCCTGACAGGTCCGATCTTCAATAATATTTTTTTATAAATAAACGAAAATAAGTTTAATAATATGTACGATTGTATAATAGGATACATAGGATTTGTTTCGAATTGAGCCGAGTATCTAATCCATATATTGGAACAGCTTTTTTATGTGTGATTTTGTAACACGTTTAAGTCAGCACTAATAAAGTATATTATTGGTCAATTGATGTAATTCATAAATAGTATTGTGTAAAGGTAAAAGTAATATTTGCTGACTTAGTACGTGTGTTAATTGTATACAGGGTGGCCCAGCGAAAATTATCAGCGCAATTTTTGGCCACTTAACAGTAATTTTGCAAAAAACGCTTGAACACGTCAATTTTAATATAAAAGGGGACACCTAAATGGATTAGTACCAATGGCATAACTTCAACCCTACAATGGGTGTGGACTGCACCTCAAAAATTTTAAATGGAAAAGGGTGTCAAACATGACACAGTTCGAAACGCCTTTCAATTCTCTTTTCAACAGTTTTTTTATTTTCAAATCCGATCATTAGTTCCAGAAATATATCGTTTTAAACAAATTTTATCAGGTGTTCAAAATTGCCATCAAGTAGGCTAAAACAAATGACAGAAACTAAATAAACAATTCTTTCGACAAGTTGTTTATAATAAACAAGTAATTTGTAAGTTGGATTTCTTTTTGTGGGGTTATATGAAGTCTAAAGTTTATGCCATGTTACCCGAATTTTTAGAAGATTTACGGCAACGTACCGTAACTCCAAAATTTTGAGCAAAATCTTTATTATTGTATGGAAGTTGGAAATAGTCATTTTGAACACCTAATAAATTGATATTAGAGTTTCTGTCATTTGTTTAAGCCTACTTGATTGCAGTTTTGCACACCTGATAAAATTTGTTTTAAACGATATTTCTCTGGAACTAATGATCGGATTTGAAAAATAAAAAAACCGTTGAAAAGAGAATTGAAAGGCCTTTCGAACAGTGACATATTTGGCACCCTTTTCCATTTAAAATTTTTGAGGTGCAGTCCACACCCATTTTAGGGTTGAAGTTATGCCATTGGTACTAATCCATTTAGGTGTCCCCCTTTATATTAAAACTGACGTGTTCGAGCGTTTTTTTGCAAAATTACTGTTAAGTGGCCAAAAATTGCGCTGATAATTTTCGCTGGGCCACCCTGTATATAGAGTAAACTAATGATTGTTAGAGGGAGAAAAAGCAGAGAGAGAAGCAAGTTGAGAAGAAGTGTAGTATAGTGCAATGGTAGAAGGCGGTGGTAGACAGAAGTGTCATTGGAAAGGCAACCAAATGTAAACCATTATTAATTGTATTTATTTATACTTTTATACAAATTTGAGTATCCCTTTTTTTACTCCTAATACATGCTCATTATTTGATCTGACAAAGAACTCATTTATATATATTTTGTAATGCCTATCCTTTCGAAGAGCGTGTCACAAATTGGTAGCAGTGGTGTCTTACAAGTTGGTAGTAATGATAGTTACTGAAAGACATGCTGCAATTTGGTGGCGCCAGTCTGCTTCGAAAATGGTGCTACAAATTATTTAATTTACAATTTTTCTGACATTTTGCTTATTTCACCTTTTGAGCAACGCATTTGAATGGCTTGGACGAATTATTTGATAGAAGCTTCAGGGTTTAGAGACCCAAAAAACAAGATAATAATTTAAAAATCAAATGAATCTGAAAACCGAAATTACAACAATTTCTTCATTTCAAACAAGGAAGTAAAAAGGATCCAAAGTTTTTGGTTTTGAATTTTGAAACTTTTTAGTTGGTACCAAAAGAAGTCGGAAAGAAGCAATTCCAAATTAATATCGATTTTGCATGAAGTAACCTTCTGCTTTCAGGAGCTATTGACGCGAACGGCAATTCTCCTAGCAATATAATCATCGGTAGAAAATTATTTACCGAAATGTTAAAGGAATGCATTCGACGGAATCAAATACTTTGATATATCACAACAACAGATATAGAATATATTTTCACTTTCCAAAAATTCTATTCGGGCTGGGAGGGAAAATTAATAATTTGAAATGAATAAATGTAAAATTTATCTATCAGATCTTTCTGTAAAAACCTTAAAACAAGGTAAAGCAGCCCCACCCTTGTTTTTTTTATAGTAACAAATACAAGTGTAATAAAATAACTAACAACTTAAAATGAAGTACTTGCAGACCTTAAAAAACGCTAATATAACTCACTGAATACGGAGTACCAACCAGTGTCTTAGAGCTATTGTGCTTTTGCTTAAGTATTGGTGTTTTTAATGGTTGTAAGGTTGTAACCGAGCAAAAAATATAATGTTCTTCTAGCTTCAAAGTGACATAATTTTAATTCTGTTTGGAGTTTTGAAGAGAGAATAGTACAAGTAAAATTGTACATTTAAGTATTTTAGATTATCGTATCGGAATAAACCATCAAAGAAATGATGAAATTTGTATAGGTAGAATTTTACCGTCTTATCAAAATTAAATGCTGGCATTTCATTAGAGTAGTCTCTTTTAGGTGTTTGAAATATTGACGAGATGGTAAAGTTTTCTTTCTTTATGTTATTTTTAAAGTATTTGTTAGGTTATAGAAAAGATTTTGTTGCTCCAATATGTATCAGTAATTTCAATAGTGGTTTTAATATTTTAATGAAAGGTGGATCTTTTTTGTCGTATATTGAATCTGGTTCTGTTGTTGGCTGGATTAGGGAATATTTTGATTTTTCTATTGGTTCTGGTTCGTAAATGTTTTTGATCTCCTTAATGGTGTGTAAATTATCGTTTGAGTAATATTCGATATTATCGGTCTCATAATTTTCATAATACGAATATTCTTCAGCAGTGTCATAATATTGTGTTGGTTCTACGTTAAAATTATCTTTTGAAACAAATTTTGGTTATCCTTGACTTTCAATACTTTGTGGTCTAAAGTTAGGCTTTGAGAAAGTTCCATGCGATATTCCGCTCATAGGGGCAGGATGTATTTGTATAAGTCGGTTTGCGCAGCCTTATGGATTCCAAACATTTGTTTAGGTCTTGGATTTTTTCAAACACTTATTTTGTAGGTTGGAAACAAACTTTAGGGATGGACTGGTCTATGTTGTAAGTGAATGGGATAACATAGGAATAATTGTAGTTAGTTAAGAAATTATTGAAATTGTAGATAAGATATCGGTAATGGGGGTCGAGTGAATTGTATTTGTCTTGGGACTGGCATGTTTACTTGGGGTTTATGATTAATAATTTTGTTCGTGACAGTGTTTTTTTGTAAGTGTTTAATGTACTGTCAACTTTCCACTAAGGTGGTTGGAATTATGGTCCCAATAGTTGAACCTAACGGTTCCTTTGCACCGGTTAGAAATATTTTTAGGGCTTGGGTGTTATGAAAGTTCTTTGTGACAGTTCTTATTGTTTCATAAGTTTCATGAATATCGATGTAATTGTGTAATGCACTTAAATTTGACATTACTCTTGCATAATATTGTAAGGGCTGATTCGTCTTTTTGATGGAGCTTATTCAAGTGAAATAATAAACCATTTTCATGGCGCTGATACCCAAATTGCGCAAAGAGGGCGTGTTTAACGGTTTACCAACCTTTGGAGATACACTTCGCGTGCAACTCCGATCACTTTTGCTTAAATTCCATAAACTACAATTATATTCTGGGCATATTTACATGTTTTCTGGTTTTGGATCCTAATAGCTCTTGATTAAAGAATTTGCTATATCTTAAAATGAGGATAATTCAAATGAATTGCCGTCAAATCTAGGTACAATGTCTAACAATTTTGCTACGAATGGCATGACTAATTCAGTATTTCTATAGCTAAATATGATAATATATTGATAATTATAGTTTAATCTAAATCTGTATTTGAAGGGAGGAATTGCTGGGTTTCAGTCAGTAAAAAAGATTAATTCACATCGACGTTTCGATCCTACCCGGGATCATTCTTGGGATATAATAGGAAAGCAACAAAACCAATGTAATGATCTCCATCCCTGATAGATTTCCCAATGGAGTTCTCCAGATACGATGATGGTTGGATTCTCGATGAATTCCTGGCGGGTCATAGTTTCGTTATTGAGAAAACAATTGATATGGAAGGTTTATTGACAGTGAATTTCCTCTAAATATCCTACCAGCACCAATTTAACGGTGTAAGGATGTAAGTTTTTAAAAAGATTGTATATTATTAACAAATAAGAGATTTTTATTGTTCCGAGCTTACATCAATACTGTTCGTTACATTAGATTGACGCGTAGGTATATAATTGTTAGTGAACGAACATTTTGACGGACGTTTTTAACGCGTCCGAAGTCGAACAAACGTCACAACTTAAAGATATATACATTCTACATCAAATAACGACAGAAAGTTTGAGACAGGGTGATAAATTTTTAAAAATAATATCTAGTATATGAGAGGTATAAATGTATTTGAAAATTATTAATTATTTATATTTTTGATTTATCAATGTGTCCTGTACGAAGTTTGGAATTAACAAATAATTAATCTAATGATAATACTTAACGTATGAACAATTTTATGTTTACTAAAGAAACGGATCCATCTGTAAATTAGCATATCTTTCTCCAGAATTTCATCATCAACTCTACGCTTTAGTCCAAATCTATTTTGATATTAGACAATATCATTAACTTTTCACTTGCCTCAAACTTTCGTTCTGTATAATTAATATAGGTTTAACAAAAATAACTGTTACAGTTTAAATACAATCACCACATAATAGATTCGAATACAATGTATAAATTCTAACTGTGATGTACTCCGTATTATAATAAAATTCTACCTTGGCATTTGCGTCTAAAACGTAGATCACATCGTCGTCCAAAAAATGGATTCTAAAACATTGAAAATATTTTTTTTTTACTCTTTTCATTAGATAATTCAACTTACTGTAACTTAAGATCATTAGTGTATAAGAATTTAGTTACGGGCTGTCCATTTAAAGTGACTTGCACTTTACCATTTACCACAGTACCTTTCACAATTTTGTCGTTAGTATAATAAGTAAATTCAACATGTTTTTCATCTATAGTTTGTCCTAGTAAACCTCTAGTTGTAGTGTTGAAGCACTTGGCAAAAGCAAGCCATTTCTGTCTTTCATTTGTGGTAAATTTGCCAGAAAATTGCTGTATATTTGATGGTGTTATGGTACAGGTACTCCCTACAAAATAAAGAATGCAAATAAACTGTTTCATATTTTTTTTACTCCTGTATAAATATATCTCGATTATTTAAATTTTTTCGATTAATTATAGTAGTCATATTTTAAAACAGTGAAATATATATCTGCCATGCTGTAGATCATCCTTCCTACGGCCGTCTGACAACTGACAGCATTCTGTATTTTTATATTATTTTCTAAAATATTTATGCGTTTTTCCGAATTTAGTAAAAGTATAGTAATACATTCAGGATTATAGTCATTATTCACTCAGATGATTTGTGTCACGAACCGTACGCTTCATCTTCGCATATAATGATTATCATAATATATAACAATATATTATTATTTACATCTTAGGTACCATGGCGGACACTAAAAGATTGCAGTTCTGCGGGCAGTAAAGTAGAGCAAAAGCTCGCAGGGCGGTAATGAAAATGTTTATTTGTGTATAGAGAGCCGAAAGAGAAGGTTTACGCCTGCGGTTGAAATTTGAAGTCCAACGCGTAGGGACAGCTTTTATTTATCCATAGGCGTAATTCTCGTTACGCATGAGATAAGTACAATATTTTAGATCTATTGCTGTCAAATTGAATGCAATTTTTAATTACACGATGACATGCCAAAAATACTAAGCAAATGCATTGCATTGGTAACCTAGAGTTTTTGTATAAACAACGTAAGCAAGTTTCAAATAAATAAAAATGTGAAATTTCAAGCAAAATGTCAAATGTCAGGCATGGAGCTTCATTCAGAATATTTTTTCTACTGCCTATGGTATACTGACAACATTGAAATTCATTTTCAATATCAAATCTTGGCCAAATCTGTCAATAAATTATTAATGCATATAATTTTTATTTTTATTCCCATTGTTTGAAATAAATAAAATAGAATATTTTTAATCTTGAAAACAGCAATTAGTTTTATCCATTTGTACTTTGCATTGGTAACATTGATTGCTAATATATCGAAACATAACTGACATAATACTGCTTCGTTTGCGATGAAAACGTATAGTTCTATACAGACTGCAAATATTCGTTTGGTATTTGCTCGTAGGAACGAGTGGAATTCCTATATCGCACGCAAATGTTTGAGGCACTTCTCGTGTGATATATGCATCATATCCACTCTTGTTGTGCTATATAATATTACTAAACTTGATAGAAACTAATATAGCTTTAGTAAATTAATTTCCTTGTAATTCGAAAGACTGATATGAAAACGAATATAAGATATAACAATTGTGGATGAATGTTTCTGATATTTTGTTTACCGCTCGGCGGGCGTTTTTCTCTAACCTTTCGCCTAAGGGCGTAAAATAAAAATGTGTATAAATATTTATCCAGGTTTTAAAATACATTATGCCTAGTTCACACGGGACAAGTTGTCCAAATTTGTTGCCTGAAGAAAAATAATTTAAAATTACCTCCTTGAAACAGGTAATAAAGAAAATCAAAATTAGCCACATTTATGTCTATCTAAAACTTTTTTCTAGTGCTCCATTTCTTTTTTTTATTAATATTTGCGTATTCTTGTCGATAATATTTCCCGTGACATTTAATATGTTGATTTAAATTTTCATGTGATTTTAAGTAGTCATGGATGTTTTTCCAACCATTGATACTATTTCTTGCTAAATTGGATCTACTTAATGGATCAAAAATTTTACACCAAAAGCAAAACAATGCATTCGCGTTCTCTGAGTACACCAGCCATTGTCTTAAATATAATACGCCATTGGTAATTTTTGGGAATATTCTCTTTTTCTCTATTACAAGGAGACCCGTTACAATTAATAGGCAGATATCAGTCTGTATTAAATTTAAAGGCCATCAGGATATTTCTTTAAAATTACACTTATGATTCTCACTTGAAACGATAGTGTTATCTTCAGACTTATTTCCAATTTCTGTCAGAATTTCACGAATTTGTTCAATTTCAAATTCTTAGAAAGGTGAAGTGGTTTCGAAAAAAGTTGAAATTTTAGTTCATTTTTTTACTACTGTCTGTAATTCTATTTTTTCTGGTTTTGATAACCACTTGGTTTTTTTTTGAAGGCATAGCAACTAAAATAAAATTAATAATGTAAAAAGTATAAACTTATATTGGGATTCATATTATATTATTTACCTGTTACTTAACAATATTTATTTGGTTAGTTTTTACTCGGTATTGCGAAGTTTACATTTCAGTCAAACTGCGTGACCCTAGAATACTTTATATTGTGATGTTACAGACATTAATGTCAAATTGCTTTTTGCTTTTGCTTTATTTAATTAATTATTTTCACATATAAAAGGTGTTGCATTACGGCAAAAATTATTTGCCTTTTTTAAATGGAACACCTATATTTTATAATTCAGTTGGATGTCTTTTTGTATTATCTTCATATATTATTAACAGTATCTTATGGCCAAAATCAATAATTTTGGAGTTTTTCACCATTTTAGGTATATTTCTAAAAATTAAATTACAAAAGATTTGTAATGTAACCGCCATTCTCACGGAAACATGTTTACAGACGGTTTATAAATGAGTAATTTACTCTTCGCAGATATTTGCGTCGACAGTTTTAAAACAGTTATATATTCTAATTTAATTTTGTAAGATCCGGAGATCAAGTGGGCCAATTTCTTGAACTTTCTCTTCCGATTCATCTAATAGGAAATTGTTCAATTAAATAATTCCCAATCCGAAGACAGTTATGAGCTGGTGAACCATTATGTTGGAACCACAATCTCCTCCACAATCCATAGTACACTAGATTTTTAATTAAATAAATAATTATAGAAAAAATAATGAAAACCGCCGAAATTATTGGTTTTAGGCATAGGATACCCTTAATAACATATGAAGATAATACAAATAAGATGTTCCATTCGAAAATGACGAGTTATAGTCATTTGAAATTGAATAAATTTGATTCGCTTTATTGCTTCAGTACGTCTTTATAAAGCAATGTGTGTATTTGGTCATTTTTAGAGAATGAACGGAATAACTTGGCATCGCCGCGGAAAAGTAAAACAAAATTCGTATGTCCATATAGGACAATAAAATAAAATAGAAAACATATAAAAACATATCGGATGTTTCATTTTAAAAAAAGCTAACAATTCTTGCCCAGTCGTAATGCAAAACCCTGTATATGTGAAAATAATTTTACGTTATGCTCCTTGAGTTGACGAATAAATTCTATTAATGAAATTATGCTGTATTTCTAGCGACAAGGAAGGTATCGAAGACGAGCATTTTGATGACTCATTCTGTATAATACATTAAGAGTTGGTTTCTCAAAGAAAAAACTAATTTTAAGTTAACTATTTCATAAATAAATTTAACTAGCAGTTAAATTTTAAATGTGTTTAAATCTAAGCCTCAATTTGCTAACTGAATATTTATTTGTCTCTTTTCCTTTAAGTTACGTATTACAGACTTGTATACTAGTAGCTAACTTCTTATTTTTTATTTACTTATTTATTTTACTGTAGTAGTCCGTGATTATTGGCATTTGTTAGAAATTTGACGTTTATAATTAATAATTCTGACACGTTTGTGATTATGATATCGCTATAACGTAATTATATTACTTAAATTTAAAAGAATCCAATTCTGACTCAGAGGTACCCATCTACTCCGCTGAGTTTTGGTATATCCTACGATTAGAAAGTGAAAGCCATAATCTTGGATATCCGAACAAACTGTACTCGCCAAATTAAATCGTTCAGACAGTACATACCTCTGGGCGAATGAGATTTATGCTCTTTAGTTTAGGATCCTTTTAGGGCTGTTAGTAAATGAAAAAATAAAGAATAGGCTATAGTTTGTCTCATAAAAAATCGAAGGATCATCATAAAACCCAAAGAATCGCGATATGTCAAAATTGTTGTAGTTTCCAGGTTTAGACTACATGAAATAGTTATTTACATAACAAACGTGGAAAGTGGTAAATAGCAAGCGTGTGTAGAGATTGAAGAACGAGACGTGTAGCGCCGAGTGATTTAATACACGAGCGTTGCTATCCACTTTCAAGCGAGTAATAAAAACAGGGTTTATACAAAAGTGCCAATGTTAAGTTTCTCTAGTTAACCGGAAATTGATTTGGAAATTGGAAGTCTAGTACGTATTATTTGAACAATGAATAAAACTATCAGTACATTTTGACTCTTTATTTTTGTTATTAATTCACTACCAATTTTAAAATCGTAGTTTTAAGCAAATTTTCATTAATTTTGTTACATTTCATTATCAAAGTTCCATCTATTGACCACTAATCGTCATATCTGGTTATATAACACACTAGTGTGTTATTATAACACACGCCGTGTGCTATGTTACATTTTCTGGTGTTAATAACAGTGTAAATATGGCTACTTTCATATGTAGTCGTCTGAAAAAACATTTTATTCCCTGTTTAATTCAAATTATAAACCCACTCCAAAACCCGAGAACACTTATTACAAAATTAAATATCTACTTATTATTATACGACATGTAGGCTTCTTTTGAACTATTTGAAGAGAGTAGAGTTTAAATATTTTATGACGATAAGTTGTTTTCCATGGGACAAACTATACCAGTTTCGGTGCTAGAGTTAGAAAGTACTTAATTTCAATGACACACACGAAAACTGTTTAGTTTTGATTCCAAAATCGAATCCGTGTACATGTACATTCAAACAACCTAGTAACTAAATAATACTACAACTAGAGTCAAATCATCCTACAAGTAGTTTTTACTACTTACTAGCATGCTGGGGAATAGCGGAGTCGTCCATGTTGTAGGCCATCCGTAAAGGATTTGACACAGGTGCAGGGTAGTAAACTGACTTCTTATAAACATTGTCCTCATCTATCTTGCCCAGATAGATTTTCACATCAAGTGTGTCGGTTCCATTTCGAGAATATTCAAATATCGGCTGCTCCGTTTTAAAGAAAGTTTCATTTTTGCCTGCTGAATGATTAATCATTTCCAAATACATTTTATAATTCCCGTATTCTGTTAGCTGTTTTGAAATGCGGTTACACTCCTTAGTTGGGGCTGTGAACTTTAAATCATTTGAGTCCTTTACACATTGATTGTAATCTTGCAACGACTGTTCGTCTTGCAGAATAAGTTGCTTGTTAATCGGCTGCAATACATTTATGTAAAATATTTTAAAACTAATACAATGCAGTAAAATTTACTTACAGAATATACTTCTGTTATCTTAAATGTAGAAACTGGATTACTATCATCTCCATTACAGGAAGTTTCGGCTAAATCAGTATTATTTAAAAGGAGGAAAACTAGTTCTGAGCTTACAGGTTCATATGATTCTAGACGCAATCTGTCACTGGTTATATTAGGGAATAAACGTTCACCGTATCCGCACACCTGCAAATTAAATATTATCATCGATAAATAAGGGGTACCAAGCAACGATATAAGTCTCATAACACTCCTACCAAATAACTATGAATTTCTTATTTTGTCAATTATGTAAAATTAATTTACCTTAAAGTAAGTTGAATTATCTACCTCCTTGTAGTTCAAATAGAAATCGACCATTCTATAAACATGAGTTTGCGCCATTTTGTCTTCAATATAGTTCGGAGACCAAAAAATATTTGCAGACATATTAAACATGCTGAGAGTTTCTCCTTTCAGATTTTCAACATGGAAAAAGGCAAGTATATCAACGAATTGCGATAGATCAAATCCATTTCTGTTATTACCACCGATACTGAACATTATCGTACTCTACAATTAGTAATATATTTACTATTGATCAAGTCGAAAGTTTTATCATACCTTAGTCAAGTCTTCGTCGATGTTAGTTGGAGCAGCGGTAAGGGAACCGCTAGCTATGTTGTTTTCAAGCCAAAAGTTATATTGCAAAGTATTCGCAATAAATAATAGGGGATAAATGATAGGATTGTCACTAAAATTGCAAAGATAAATACTTGCCGTAATTACTAATAATTATCTCAACCCTCTTTAGCATTAATACTATTAGTATTAGTGTACATATCGGAATATTAAAGAATTTGCCATGCACTTAAGATGATTAATAAAGTGATAGATATGGTTTCATGACACTGACATTAAAAAATAAATATTCAATGGCAATGAGGGTTGAAAGGATTTTCAGGGAGACATAAACATACATCTTGTAACTTGTAAATATTTTGAAATAAAAATATAACTCAAAATCAACTATTATCAGTTTTGCACATTAATTTGCACAAAAATGTTTTTTTTTATATCTACTTACCCTGAATTTATAAGATGTTTATTATTTTTTAAGAAATCTTGCACAACATCAATGTATTTATTGTAAACTCCATCATTCCAAGATTGAACTACAGATTCAAAACCAGCTAGTTTCGTTTTCTTCACAATCGGTATAGGAGCTTCGTAAAATGGGTCACATTCCCGGCACACAGCTTGGTTCACGGCTGTTCCTAAATTACTCGCCCAAGTCATAGCCAGCCCGTCCTTTGTATTATACCAAGTAAATTTCTCAGGGCGTTCGCTTGCAATAGTTACATTCAAATGTGCATATAACTCTACATTATCATATTTAAAGTTAGCAATGTGAGTATCGAGAATAGGATTGTACAACTCCATCCAAATTCCGTGGTGCCAGGAATTTCTAAATGGGAACAAGTTTGTTTTTAATACAAAATAATTCAATATTCAATTTACATTTATTTAGCGAGCATTTTGCATTATTTCATGAATGAAACATTATTAAATACTATTACACAAAATGTAAAAACTTACCTGAATTGATGTTCATCATTATATTTAGCAACATTTTGTATTGAAGTAGTTACAGTTATAAGTGTGCCCAAGTCTGAAGGCATTTGCAAGTAATTTACAACTGGGTATTGCAAATTTTTTAACGCGTTGATCATGTCTTTTAATTCAACCCCTAGGGATTTCATGGATTCAAACTTAAAATCATTTGAATTGTATGCGTATACAGCAATATTATCAACAAATACAACAATGTCAATATGATTGTCAAAAGTAATTGGCTTAACACCGGAATTATACTCCTTTAATAATTTCATTAATTCTGGCAGAGTGGGAGCTTCGTCTTGTAATAGTTTTTCTATAAATATTTTGTTACTCACTCCGTGGAGCTTAAAGTAAATAGAGTAGGTTCCGAAGTCGTATCCCATTGCAAATGTATTAAACTTAAATTGAATAGAATCAAGAATATTATTTTCAGGATCTGTTATAATGCGGGATTGTAAATATGAGCCCACATTAGCTTCTCTGTCCTGGTACTGTAAATTGTACATTCCTGTGGCAAAGGATTTAGGGAATCGTTGAAAATTAAAATCTTTAATATCACTAAGGTCTCCGTACAGTGCCCTAAAAACAAAAGTATTACTTATGATACATGTAGAAGCCTTTAGGTTCTTGAGTTATTTTTTATAATATATATTTAAACTGGACGTTTCGGGCTAAGTTAGCCAATCATCAACAATAATTAAAATATATTTTACAATTTGTCATACAATAACAAAATTGTTTCTCAAATAGTATAGATCTTTTAAAAAATTATAGGATTTTTATTGGAATTCGTCGAAGCTAAAATAGTTGTGCTTAATATTTTAAAACCGACTTTGGTTACATTTATAGATTTGATTCCGGTTTGAGTATTATCCGGGTACCCGATTATTTGAATGTAAAACTATTCGGTTTTCGGTTCTGAGTCCAAAACTACCCAACTTCTAGTCTCGTTTCTGGAATTAAAAGCTGGATGTGGAATAGAAATTAAACGGATCTTAGATCTGGAATCGAAATTTAGCAGATTCTGATTCTGGAAACGAAACTGACACCATCTGAATTGCGAATCAAACACACAAATTTGTCGATTTCGAACTGACGATACTAGTACAGTTTGTCTTAGGGAAAATCGAGTAATCGTCATAAAACTACAGGCCCTTTTTCATGAAACTACAAAAGAAGTGCAGTAAACCCAAATTTCTTAGGATTTGCCAGAATACAGTTTCCAGAGTTGAATTAAAGGAAAAATTTAAACATTTTATGGGACAATTAATCTTCGTAATTTAAATTACTGAACTACCTATTAAAAAATTCAAGTATAATAATTACTACAAAAATAAGAAATTATCTAATTATTATTATTATGACTGGAAGTAAATTTATTCTGTCTCAAGGTAACCAGTTTGAGTATCACTTACACTAGGAATATAGTTGTATTACGTAATTTATGTATACTAAGGAACAGGTAAAAGTTTTTAAAACAAATGAGAAGGAAAAGCTAATCCGGAGTAATTCCTTCTAGTGTTACATGCCTTCCTTGTTTAAAAAGTCAAAACGGCTATAAACTTAGGTTTTTTGTGAACTTAAATAGGAGGAGTTTAATCTTTTTATGACGAATAATTTTACACGAGACAAACTAAAAGGTATTTATTTAAAATTTATTATAACATATGTCATTCGTGCAATAAAGTTATAAAAGGAGATAGTTAACTACATTGCCAGTTTCTTTCGCCAGATCCATTAACCGGGGTTCCAAACATGGATTCTTTTACTCTCGTACCAAAGATTAGTTCCCGGTAATGCAATCTACTTTCAAATTTACTTACACTCTTCTACTCAATTTCTAATTTTTATAAATGCCCTAATTGAAAATCTACTGTATTAAACTTTGAATGCCAAACTAAATACTTACAATTTTCCAGAGTGCAGATGAGTAAGAATATAATTTGCAATTTGTTTATCATCAGGGTCATTTAAATCACCGCTGTATTTATCAGCTATAGTTGAGAATTGGTCAGAATGGACATCATCATTTAGCAATATATCTAATGCTGAAATTCTGATTTCGAAAGGTTCCGATTTCTTTTGCACTAGGGGCCAGTATGTGCTGAATAGCTTCTCTGTGTTTGTTTTTTTTAAATATGGTTTGAACCCTATAAAGGCCAACATCCTCAAATGCTGCGATTCAGAAGAGTTTGTAACAATTCCAGTCATGAAATCAAAATCTAAACAATCTCCTATGTTAACTAAAGCAAGAAGATTGTTCATTCTTCTTTCATAAGTTTCATTGTCTAGATATTGCTGGTTGAATATATCAATATATTTTTGTTTGTATTTTTTACTAATGTCATTCTTTTTACAAGCCAGACCAACAGCAGTACTGAATCCAAATAGTGCAGCTCTATGTATCGCTTTATTTTCTAGGATATGTTTAGCCTTTGTTAATGCTTCAAACTCTAACAACATTTCCTCAGAATAACGGTATAAGTAACGTGGAAAAGTCATCATAATTCTAGATGCGAAGCTTTGATCAATGTTGTTCTGTTGTAAATACTTGATAAGGTATTCAGTTGTGGTATTTGTTCCAACGTAAGAGAGAAGAGTAATGAAGAATAATTGTAGATCTTTATCGTCTTTAAAGTGTAGCAGGGTTTTCTCTATTTCTTTTAAACCTTTCATATCAGTGTTCATCAATAATGAATACATTTCCGTCGAGTAGTCCTTTTTACTTATGTTGTAGATTTCAGGAGGAGAGAATGAAAGTGTATTAGTTTGATAATGGTACATACCTATAAAATTTTGTGCTATAACAGTAGCATTTCTTTCGGGTTCGCTTCTGCCTGAGTAGAAATCTCTTATTTCTACGTCAAATACCGGATTATGGGTTTCGGTATACTCTGAAACATCCGGCATCTCATCAGTAACATACTGGTTTACAAAAGTTAAAGTTTGCCTGTAAATAGTTTTATTACTTTATGAATCTAGATTATTAATAATTGTAACTTACTCTTGATCAATTTCTTGGGTGTATGGGCAACTGGGGCAGCTTTTGTAGGATATAGATGTTTTTGCTACTAATGTTACCACTCCAAAAAATTTATCAGTTTTTTTAATGAATAAAGTTTTAGTGTATTTGAAATTTAATTTGTCGCGCACTGCTGAAGTGTTTATGGTGTTGGTGAAGATTTGTATTGGAATTTTTGTACAGTTTGAGCTATCTAGTGTATAAACATACACATAGCTGTCAGGAGACTCTGATGTTCTATTGTATGTCACGTAACAATCTCCGTACAGTGTAGTCTGCAAACATTTATTTAGTAAAATATTATATTTATAGAAGTGTAGCAAGGCTGTTATTAAAAATGATTATAAATTTTACTTTACATTATTATTATTATTTATATACATATATATATATATATATATATATATATATATATATATATATACATATTTATATGTTTCATATTAATTTCTCTATGGCCGTGAACTTTTATTTATTAAAATAAGTATTCTAAAAAAATGTAGACTATTTCAAAATAAAATAAAGTCAACAAAATAATTCGAAGAAAGTCATATTTCTTCACAGTTCTTTATAATATTATTATTTACTTAAATCAATACATATTTCACAGCATTTGAAATGTTACAAAATTTGTACGAAAATATTATACCAAAATATGTAATATAAATTATGATAACGTGTACATTAAATATGTAATTTAACTCGTGTATTGTTAATATTAAATTATAAAATTTTTAAAAATGTCAGCACGATCGTAGAAAATATATTTATAAGTGAAAGAATTATTGTACCCTTAGGTAAGTGAATTCCGAAGCAGTAGCGAATTTAAGAGTTCCATTAGAAAGTCGTCTAGGACTTTCAAATTCGGCGTTTAATAAATTCAGCAATCCTTTTTTCATGTTTATAGACCACTTCGGCTCGTTTTTCTTAACATGTAATCTACAGGCATCATCGAAATTATAGGTAATAATGAATGGCTGCTCCAGGATTTTTGCTTCTTCGGGAAACACTTGATATACTTCTTTAAACTTGTCTTTAGGTCCATTATAAATGCCAGTTTTTATATCTCTTAACTAAAATTAAAGAAAATATGAAAACATTTCTAATTTTTGTCGTAAAACACTGACATTTTAATACTGTTATTGTATTAAAGTATATTAAAATTTCTGTAAAAATGGGTTAATCTTCAATGAATCCAGATTTTCAAATGGAATGTTTTAAGTAAAATTTGATGCTGAGATTCCAATATTTCAAGAAACACTTGTGTATCTCTCTTAGTTTCCAAGATAATCACTTTCAATATATTCTTTTCTTCAATTCGAAAATGAACAATGGCTAATATTTGGATAATATCTTTATCTGACTCTATGGATAAAATTACATTACCCTACATTAAAACTATAAGTATTCTATTTTGGAAATATTTTAATAGCCTAATTTAACAAAAATATGGAAATATAAAAATATGTTTTATAGCCTTGATTTTAAATTCATTTATCATAATTTTTTATCTTGTAGATAATAATTCTATTTTGAATTTATCAGAGCAAAAAAATAAGAATAATAATTTTTTTTCTATCTCGAATTTACTGACAAATTGAAAAATTCGAAATAAAAAAAAAACTGTAATATGCAATTTAAAAATTTATTTATATGACGCATGTGTTTAATTATGTGTAGGTGCCTACGTACATATGTACTTTCGTACTGTAAGATACATGTTAAAATATAAGTGTATAACTTCGCAGAATTTTTGTAGGATCCCAAACTGCTGAAAATTGATTAAAGGTATTTATTGTATACATAACTTATTTTTGTGTAATATAAATTTTCATATTAGTTTTTTTTTTTGTATTTTAAATGCTTTAATATATTAACTAAGATATTAAAAAGTCAGAAGGTTCTATAAAAAATAGAGATTTTGCAATTTCAAAATATATACCGAGTTACTACAGGTATAAAACATTTCGTTATTATTTAGTTATATAAAAATTATATATACCAATACTTTTTCCAGTAATTTAGCTTTTGAATTAGTGTTTTATAGTAATTTGAATTATGAAACCTTGTTGTCTGACTGTGACTTCTTCCTGGCTGTGAATACAACCATTCCTTTAAGTGTAATAAGTGTAAATATCTAATAAAAATTATTAATTCGGATTCATAGACAAATTAAATGTACTCATATTTCATATAAACATAATTTGCGAGAAAAATGTGTTTCGAGATATTGTTTCACAAAATAAAATGGGTTGACGAGTAGTAGAGAAAAACTAATAAACTCTACTTGGTTTAACAAAACATCTGAGTTATTTTTTGGCGTCGAACTAAATTCGACATGGTTTTCAAAGATAATTCAAGATGACTATGATAACACTGTAGAAAAAATTAATTTACTGGAATTTGATAAAAATATTCATGATGTTGAGAACATTTTAATAATATTATTATTATTCCATTATAAAAAACCTCAGTTTGTATTTGTACTATTGCCATTTTAAAAAATAGATACTGACATCTACTGTATCTGTCAAATCCTACATTTTTTTAACCATTACTGCCGGCAGATTTAAAACTATTTCAAAACAGTCTTATGGCCGGTTGCACCAATATTACTTAAATTTTAAGTTTCCCTTAAATAGATAATATCACATCGGTATAAAATTGAAAATGAACTACTTAACATTTCATCAGCATCAAACCGATGTATCGCCAAAAAATTGTAAGTTTCCATAATTTTCGACTCGATCTTGATAGAAAATGTGTAATAGTGTAAACATACAAACATCATCGTAAAATGTTATTTTCGAATTGTAGGGATCATAAAACGAGTTCATTCATTAAAAACTCAATATGCGACTTTTAAAATGATCCTCTTTTACCTTGCCTCGGAGGTGGGAAGTAAAAAGTAATATAAAATTTGTAAAATAAATTAGATAACTGAGTGAATGTGTATGAATATAAAATTATTTCTATGTTACCTGTGTAATAATACCATCACCAGTATGATTCGATTGTGTTAGAATCGCTGACACTGTCCATCGTGATACGACATCTTTATTTAAAGACGTATAAGAATCCACCTTAGCCGTATAATTACAAACAAGCACAAGCGCTTGTTTAGGAACTTGGTTTCCTAGGCTCCCTACACAAAAGGCAAATAAAATAAAGATCCACATTGTTAAAGGAAACCTTAACAACTACTTCTGAATTCGTAAATTGCTCGTTTTATACGATTCATTAACTCAATAAGTGATATTCTTAGCAAGGTCATCATTTTATTTCTTTTTATTATGATATCTAACTTACAAAAATATTGACGAATGAAATAATTCAGCTTGAAATATATTTGTTTATTAGATTTTATTTAGACTGAAGTTCAGTTAAATACTTAAATAACATAACAAACTAATAAATAATCAAATTCAGACAAATTGTTTGTGAACAATCATATTTTCTTAGGAATTATTGTACGTAAATATTTTAAAAATAAGTCTTTTCTCGTACTACAACTATTTTCTAAGAAAATGTAACACATTGGCATTGCGAGTGTTAATTTTTGGAATTTTGTGTAGTACATTCCTTCAGAAGCGAGCGATGCGAATTATCTTGTCTTACGATCGTTATAAAAAATATGATGTGGCCAGTACATAATCGCTCGCCTGTCCTCTTTACACTTTTTGTTAATTTTGTAAGATAAGAGATTCCGGGCGTTGACAGCGAACACGGTAAAAAGAAATTTTTAATTAATTAGTAGGTACTTACAGTATTAGTACAATTCTTTCAGAGTATTCGATAATTATTTTTATAATATTTTGACTGTCAAGATAGATGGTAGATGGATTTGGTAATGAACTGCCGTCCGCACTAGACGTGTTTTGTGTTCTGGCAAGAGTTGTTGCAATTTTTTTTATTTCATTTTTATAAAATAAAAAATCGCTTCTATATTTTCAATATGTTGACGCGCGACGATCAAAATACAATTTCGACCATGATTAGTGAATCATTAAGTAAACTGGGTGAAAATAAATCCTTTGTGGAGCTAATTGTGAAACAAGTGACCAGTGCCGTGCAAAATGTTCTTCAGCAAAAGTTGAAAGTTCTACAAGAGGAAATCACTTCACTCAAGCAAGTAAACTCTAATTTGTCTCAATCATGCATGTCATGTGAAAACAAACTAGATGACTTGGAGCAATACTCGCGTCGAAATAATATTCGAATTTTCGGTGTTTCTGAAACAAAAAACGAAAAATGTGATGACAAAGTTATTAATCTATTTCAAGATAAGTTTAATATAACTGTTACACCGCAAGAAATAGATCGTTGTCATAGGGTTGGCAAATTAATCCCAAATAAAACGAGGCCAATTATAATCAAATTTGTGAGTTACCGTTCCCGTCAAAAAATTTTCAACTCCAAAAAACTTCTCAAGGGTTCGGGTATAACCATCAGGGAAGATCTAACAGCATCTAGGGCGTCTCTCGTGAAAGCAGCGGTGGCTAAATACTCTAACAAAAATGTGTGGACTTTTGATGGTCGAGTCTTTGTGAGTGTCACCGGGAAAGAAAGTGAAAGACCTAAAAAACTTCATATTACTAATCATAAAGATTTAACAGACTAATAATTTTCACTTCATATAATCGATTTAGTTTTTTATTTAACTTGGGTTTTGCTAACATTTTGTGTACCACTGCGTTTTTTTATTGTTAATTATTCTTTGCCAGAACACGCACAAGTCAATGAACTCTAGTGATTTGGCCTTGTCTTCTGGCACTTTCTTGTATTTAAATTTTTATAATTTTTTGCATATCTCTTTTTAATGTTGAATTTTGTTGACTGCAGCCAACAAACCATAGATGTATATGATAAGAACTTCACAATTTGTCAGATTAATATCAGATCAATCAATTCATGTTTTTTAAGATTTTCGGAATTCATTAGTGACCATAACTTTGATATTATAGCAGTTACGGAAACGTGGATTAACGAAAACAATCCAAGTTGTTTATTTAATATTACAAATTACAATTTATTTTGTGTAAATAGAACTCATGCTGTTGGTGGAGGAGTAGCATTTTATGTACGTAATGGTATTAATTTCAAAGTATTAGACACTACTTTCGTTCCCAGAAATAACATTGAACATGCATGGATCTTATGTACCATTCAAAATATAAAATTATGTTTAGGCGTTGTATATAATCCTAACAATCAATATTACCATGAACTCGCAATTCTTGATACAGTTTTTACAGAATTTAGTTTACTGTGTGATTACTTGATTTGCACCGGTGATATAAATATTAATTTATTATCTATGGATTATAAATCACAATATTTCTCTGATCTTTTATCTGCTAACCACATGAATCAAATAATTACTAAACCAACGAGACCATCTTCAAAATCATTGTTAGATGTTATATGTTTATCTGATACAAATATTTGCGTAAGTTCAGGTAATATTGATTGTCAGGAAATGACTGATCATGACTGTGTTTATTGTGTACTAAATTTACCTAAAACCTCTATGTGTCTAAAAAAATTTATATACAGAGATTATACTAACTTTAACTTCGACCATTTTTACTCGGATTGTGAATCAATTAACTGGGAGCACATTCTTTTCTTGAATGATGTCAATGACAAGGTTCGATTTCTTAATGATAATATCATTCTTTTATTTAATAAGCATGCACCCATTAAAGAAGTCACTACTAAAAAACAGTTTAGTCCTTGGATAACTCCAGTTATTAAATTAATGCAGAGTAAGCGTAACAAAGCCCTGGCTGACTATAAAAAATATAAAACAGATGGTAAATTAGAATACTATAAACAGCTTCGCAACCTGACCACTGCTGCAATTAGGCGAGAAAAACAAGCATACCTTCACCACAGTATTTCTAACAATATTAATGACAGTGGTAAATTGTGGACTAATTTAAAAAAAATAGGAATTAATAATACCTCAGTGTATAATCTTTCTGATGAACTATTTAAACCATACGAATATGGTAATTACTTACTAAGTCAAACTGACACAACATACCCCAACCCTAATACTAAAGCATATTATTATACTAACTGTTATTCTAATTTACCTACCGATTCATTTGATTTTACGTGCGTGAATAATGAAAAAATTGAATTTATATTTAAAAACTTGAAGTCCAACGCAATTGGAATTGACGGTATATCTAAAAAAATGTTAGAACTAATCTTCCCAGTCATTATTAAGTACATCACACACATAGTCAATACCTGTTTGCTAATGGGAACAATACCTGACTTATGGAAAACAGCCATTGTAAAACCTCTCCCGAAAAATGATAAACCCTCATCATTCAATGACCTGCGACCTATTAGCATTCTGCCAACATTGTCAAAAGTTTTAGAGAAAATATGTTGCGAGCAAATTATGGATTATGTGACACAAAATGGAATTATTCCTCAAAACCAATCCGGGTTTAGATATGGTCATAGTACTAACACATGTCTAATTAATATTTTAGATACCTTAATTAAAAATTACGATGAATCAAAAATATCCTTCCTGATTCAAATAGATTTCTCTAAGGCTTTTGACATGGTGGACCATGCTCTTTTATTGGCTAAACTAAAATACTATAAATTCTCTGAGAGTGCATTGAAGTTGTGTAAAAATTACTTTAGTAACAGGAAATTTCATGTTAATATGACAAAAAACAGTTTAACGTCAGATTCTACCTCATTTCAGTTAATACGCGGGGTACCCCAAGGTTCCATTCTGGGGCCACTGTTCTTTTTACTATATGTCGCGGATTTACCTGCCAGGTTAAGACACTGTGAATTTCACTCGTATGCTGATGACGTTCAAATCTTAGCATCATGTGTTCCCTCGGATATGTCTGTTGTTGTTGAAAATATTAACTCGGATCTTAATCATCTAGTTCAATGGGTTAGGGATAATGGTCTTAGTATTAATCCTAAGAAATCTACAATGTTAGTTATAGGTAATTGTGAAATTCCTATAATAAAGCTGGATGGAACCCAACTTGTACCTGATAAGTTCTGTAAAAGTCTGGGTGTATATTTTGATTCATATCTGAACTTCAAGTTCCATTTACAGGCTAAATTGAAGTCAGCAATGATTAAAATGAAACACCTGTATCAGTTTCGTGACATCCTATCACCTGATGTAAAATTACGTTTAATTAACACGCTTGTTCTTCCAATTTTTGATTATTGTGCATGTGTGTATGTACCTAATTTATCACAAGAAGATAAGCACAGAATTCAAGTTTTTCAGAATTCATGTTTACGGTTTGTCTACAAGGTGCGTAAATTTGATCACATATCAAGTTATAGACAGTTAGCAAAAATGGATAATATTGAGACTCGTATGAGAAAAATATATTTAGTTCTAATTCATAAAATTTTAACTACTAGCACGCCTCGCTATCTGTACGATAAACTCATTCCAAAATGTTATAATTATAGTTTACGTATTAAGAATTTATACATTGTGCCATCATTTAAAAAACAAAAATTTAAGTGCTCATTCTCCTATTTAGCCCCTACATTATACAACACTTTACCAGACAATATGAAATCTCTTTCTATAAATTCTTTTAAACACCATGTAAAGAAAATGTGATGATCTATGTGTTCAATAATTCAGTATGTATACTTCTGTGATTTTATCTGCGAATTTTTATTGCTTAAAATTATTTTCTATGCATTCAACATTAACTACTAAGGTATTCTTTTTCTTCTATGTATTTTTGATAGTTTTATGTTATATGTATTATTATCGGCGTTCCTTATTGGTTATTTGTATATTCTTTGTATTGGTTGGGTTGAAAAGCAGCCGTTGGCTGAACCCCGCCATTGACTGATGTCAATAAAGTCTATATTATTATTATTATTATTATTATTATTATGATCCCTTTTCACTATTTTAATTTCAGAGTTCCCTGCTTTAAATCAAGAAATAAACAATTATTCGTTAATTTTTTACTACACGCACTAATATTTTGCAGAAGCCCTTATTTACCGCATGTGTATCCATTGTCAATAATGTCAATAATTCATAATGAAACTTAATTTAATTTATGAACTACGGTTATTATTGCCTACCTATATATTTATACATTTTTTCCTTTTGTAACTGGCTGAACTATTATACCTTTGTTTTTTGTTTACCTCCCCTTTAAATGAATTCTATTTTTTATGTATATATATATATATATATATATATATATATATATATATATATATATATATATATATATATACAGGGTGAATACTGAAAACCTTGACATAGGGAAATAACATGGGAAAACAGATTTTTGCTGTTTCCATCTGTCCCGCTAAATAAAATCGGGTGTATATGGTATCGTTAGTTAGATTACTTAATTTTGCATCTAATAATACCAAGTGTTGTGTAATATGCCCTTTTCTAACTGAAATATTTGATAAAATAAATTGTATTTTAAAGGTTATCCTTCATATTTTCGAATAAGAAACGTCAAAAACAAAATGCTCCATAGCCGAGTGGATAAGACGGCGGATTCATAATATAAATAATCTACAAGACCTGGTTCGAGACCACCTCGGCCCTACTTTTTTTAATTAAATTATACTTAAAATCCATTTTGAAACATGGAATACAAAACTATACACCAAAAACTAAATTCGAATTAATTGTTAACTTTGACAGACAGCAAATAATAATTTTATTATATATTTGGATTTTTTTATTTATAAAAATATGAATTTTATTAAAATAGTCTGATATAATAATAGTATATTATTTAACAAGCATAATATGTAGGCTCGTATTTTTAATTACATCCTCGTGTAATATAGCCATATTATGCGAGTCAAATACTATACTTTATCTACAACTATCAGGCATATAAAAAATCTGATGTTATTTGTTAAATATTCAGTTAGGTGTGAGTAGTTCATATATAGCTCAACAGATGGCGCCACAGTAGCCTTAAATGTCAAAATAACTTTTCAAATTGTATTTATTATACTTTTATAAGCATATATATTGATATTTATAATAAAAAATGTGTTATTAATAAATTAACAGTTTAATAAAATATTATGTGTTAAATTATATGCCCTATTTATTACAGAAAAGTGTAGCGTGTATCATGACATTTCATATTACACTTGTGTAATATGAGTAGTATATTATATGTAGTATCACACGTATAATGTACAGATATTTCAATAGTTGTAGATAAAGATATTTTAAGCATAATTTAATTGAAAAAAAGTAGGGCCGATGTGGTCTCGAACCAGGTCTTGTAGATTATTTGTATTATGAATCCGCCCTCTTACCCACTCGGCTATGGAGCATTTTGTTTTGACGTTTCTTATTCGAAAATATGAAGGATAACCTTCAAAATACATTTTATTTTATCAAATATTTCAGTTAGAAAAGGCCGTATTACACAACATTTGGTTTTATTAGATGCAAAATTAAGTAATCTAACTAACGATACCATATACTCCCGATTTTATTTAGCGGGACAGTTGGAAACAGCAAAAAACTGTTTTCCCATGTTATTTCCCTATGTCAAGGTTTTCAGTATTCACCCTGTATATATATATAAAATAGAATTCATAAAAATAACAAAAATTATACTTAACGATTAGTAATTAACACTTAACAAACTAATTGTTAACTAATATTTATTAATTTTCACACGACGCTATTTATTTCTTCTCTATTTATTTTCATAAGTTATCAATATTTATTTCCATTAAATATTTATTTCTCTTTACATGTCACTGTTTGGACTGACTGCCTCCACTCGACTCTCTTCTACGAGGTATTTCTGGGGATGGCCGCTTTGGTACATGACGGGTGTGTTCAGTCCGGTCCCGTATCATTCTTTTACGATCAATTCTCTTTCGTTCTAAACGTTTATGCTCTAACCGTTCTATTCTCTCACTTTCCATTTTGCAATGCTCTATTCTATTCGATCTGTATTCATGTGAGGATCACCCTTAGGGAATGAGGGTGGTTTGTCTTTTGTTGGTGGCTGATT
Organism: Stenolophus ochropezus; assembly: GCA_035578165.1. Classification (NCBI taxonomy): domain Eukaryota; kingdom Metazoa; phylum Arthropoda; class Insecta; order Coleoptera; family Carabidae; genus Stenolophus; species Stenolophus ochropezus. The sequence continues at coordinate 15,683,717 of JAQOWZ010000019.1, read as the reverse complement.
CGGCTTCTTTTCTTCTTAATCATTTCTGTCGCGTCAGTCAGACAATATATTTCGGGCACGTCTATTATTTATGCTCATATCTCGATTTCTGTCTCGATCCCTAATGTTCTATCTCGATCTTTATTTTTCTGGAATCTCTGTAAGGAGGAAGCCCTTGTTTTTCGTCTGTTTTCTATGTCTATGGATGACAACAAATGAGATATATTTTTCCAGCTGACATACTCAAATTTGATGTACTGCTCGAACCATTAAATCCCGGTCCGCCACCAATCACCGCAAGCAATTAACCGCTCAAAGGCACCTGCTCCTCCGAACTATCCGCATCCTCCCCTTCAAACTGTGACTATCATGCCATCATAACTATGAGATCCCGTGTTCCCGACAGAAAATGAATTAGGTGGAACACCTATGACGTCTGTCATTCTGTCATTGACTCCAGAAACACCAGGAGGCGGAATAAACTTTGATTTCTCCAATAAAGACGAATCATTTAGATTCTCTTGCAAAATTCTACAATTTTCCATTAATTTCTCTTTCCATATACTAAAATTTTCAGCTAAATCTTTTTTTATAATTCTATAATCTTCTGTTAATACTTCTTCTAGTTTCTATTTCAAAGTTCTAGAATTTTCTATCAGTATGTACATATGGCTTGAGTCTGAAATAAATGACAGACCTTTTTCCAGTACACAATTCTTGGAAGTAATCCGCTAAAATAAGTAAAATAAATTCGTTCCTGTTAGTGTACAACATGAATATCTCAAAGTTTGAATGTTTCCGGTATAAGCAATATATGAAATTTTTTCCTCGTTATAATTATATAGGCAATAATGTAATAATCTGTTTTAGTTTCAATTTTTTACTTCATAGCTGAGAAAAGCTTGAAGAAAAACTAATTGTTTTGCTTATCCAACCCACAGTTTCCGAACCCCGCCTAAAGACTCAAAAACTAGGTATAGCTAATGAATCCTGGATACTATACACACATAAAATAAAGTTTAATGCTAACTAAAACGATACTAAATGAGAGAACACATTTAATAATACGCAATATAACATTTAATTATAACTATTTGCATTAAGCACAACAGAAAATAGTAGGACTAATGACCGATTTCTTACAGGACAAATGATTTTTGTCTTTTAGCAGAATACAGTAGGAGCGGCAATACTCTCTTAAGCCTGTCTGACACGATACAAAGTTTAGTACTAAATTTAGTATTAAAATTTAATATAGAATATTGTAATAAAACTTATTATAAATATTTATTGAAATTTATAGAAGATTAAAATTTCTGTCTGCAACGGTACTAAGTTTTAGTATGTATTTTTTATATATGCGCATGCGTACATTAGAGAATTCAATGTGACATCTGATGTATGACTGCTTCTTTTTCTTAACCTTTCACATCCAAAAGATTTTATGATCTGAATATTATTGAAGTGAAAATTAATATATTGGTACAAGAAGCAGAAGGCGATTATTACTTGCAACAACTGCTGCTGTAGTAGCAATAATTCAAAATATTGCTATTAAAAAGAAGAAAGCGAAGAAAAATAAAATATTTTCACGAAAATGGTGTCCACGACATTTCAAACAAATCTCACTCTAATGTTAGAATCACTAAAATAACGTAACCCAACTTTGCAGTTTGCACAGTAAACATGCGCACACTACGCTACCTTCTGCGCAGATTCAGTACAAGAAATTAGAACCTGTCCTAAATATTTCGTACAAAAATTTAATACAAAGTCACTTCGTACAAATTTTCATACATTTATGCTCATACACGATCCATTATATTTTATATTAAAATTTAAAACTAAATTTAGTACCAAACTTTGTATCGTGTCAGACGGGCTTTATATACGCTAGTCTGCACCAATCGAAAACTAATGAAAGCGGGCGAGACGCTGCTAGCAGTCACCGTAATGTACGTTTTGTACATTTATTTATAAAAACGAATACACCGTTATAACAATATTACGAAACAGATACCTTATTGAGATTTATTTGTTTTACAATACATTTAATTAAAATAAAAATTTTGATGTGGACACCACATGACTTCCTTGTTGCACTTCATTTAAACATATTTCACTTAAAAGTGAGTTTATTCTACGGCTAATCATTCTTCTGTAAATAAGTAGGCTATTAGTAACATGAATTTGTATTGATATAAAATATATAAATGAATTGTCACAGATATAAAACACTAAATAAAAGAAAGGAAGATATTACATAATTGTGTATATTTATTTTATCCATAGTTAACATCTTCAACTTCCATTTAATTTATATCTTCATACATCCCTTCGAAATGAATCGTGTTTCGAAAATTTTATTAAAATGTTTATCACTATTCCTTAATGCATTGCACAAAATTATTTTAATCGCTAAACTTTCAAAGAAAAGTAAATGGTTTTCATTTATTTCGTACATATTTCTTACGAAATATTCTTACAATTGTTAACATCAATGTCAATTTATTATCAAATGTTTCTTACAAAAATTACAAACCAATGAAATTATTATTTTTATTAAGTTTCTGCCAAAAGTAAACATTACGAGCAATGTGCCCTTTGAGCTCTGCCGATTGCAATGAAAAAGGGAGTTGCACAACTAGATGTTGTAGCAGTCCTGTATTTAAAATTTCAAAATTTTACGGCTAATAATTTTTGAGTTAAGCGAGATACGTATATATAGACGTCACGCCGAAACTAATTAAAATGGATTCAGGGATGGTCAAAATGGATACTTCCGTTAAAACCTGAAAACCGAAGTTTTCGTGATTACAATACTTTCTTTACTTTGTACAGAAAAGTAAAAATAAAGCATACAATACACACTTTGTGAAGTCGTGTTGAATCTTAGGGGCCGCGGATTGGCCACACCTGGTCTAAACTAAGACATTGGTATTTACCGCCCTTCCCCCAAAAGCAACATCTAGTTGCGGCATTGGTCAAAGGATTTTCTTAATTGGTCGATGAATTTCAAAGGCTTTATTTCTTCTCCGACCAGCTTCTACCACACATGGCTCAGTCAGTTTATTAAAACCATTCTAATAACACATTGCTGGAAATATCCATTATTTATTACTCTTTATATGTTGACAAATTTTTATTTTTGACGTTCACTCCCTGAGGAAGACCAATGTGAGATTGAAATCGTTTGGAACAATAATGAAACTTTCGAAATATTGATAAAATTCCAGTAATTATTGCTCAGTTCTAATCCTATCTAAGTAGGCATGTTAATAGCTATTACACATTAATAAAACCTTTTAGAATATTTTTGATAAGAAGGTAAGTAAAGTAATAAAGTAAATTACAGTAATTAAAGACTGCTCCATTTTTGATTATAAAATCATTAAATACCTAAATTTATGATTACAACTGTGTTTGCATATTTTATAACATTTACAGTTTTAATTATAATAACTTCCTGATGAGCTAATTGTTAAATACTTAGTTAGTTTCACTGCAATATATTCTACAAATGATTAAATATCACACATACATTTCACATCAAAAATGAATCAAGCTGGCTTATTCGGCATTAATATTTTAAAATTTATTGGCATAAATGTCTACATAGATTCATGGTGGAACTATGTTTTTACTTCAATTAATTTTATAATCCTAACTCTGTTATTAATTTTATCCCTTATGCAGCAAATAATACATTATCATGGGATTGAAGCAGCAATTAAATCTTTTGATGTTATTGGCAACAATATAATGGTAAGACTACTTTATAATGTACAATTTGTACCTACATATTATCATATTGGCGATAGTGGTGGAGAATTTGAGGAGCCCGGGTTTCTTTTTTAGGGTACTAAAATTACAGTATTTATAGTTACACAATAAGGCGTAAATAGTTGTACATTTAAGGCGCCAAGTAAAACATTTCAGACACATTCAGATATTATTATTATTATTATTATCATCATTATTATTATTATTATTATTATTATCATCATTATTACTATTATTATTATTATTTATTATTCTTACCAGGAGATTTAGAATCTACAAAATAATTACGTTCATATAATATTATAAATACGTTTCATTATTTACAAGTTATTTTCTTCTTGTGTGTATACATTCTTCCCTTGTACCTAACTCATCTTAAATATTCTCCAGTCTTCTTTCTTTTTTTATTCCTTCTTCATAATAGTACATCATATGACTTGTACTTTAGTCTTCGTACACATGCTACATAATTGATTTTCTTTTGTCGTTCAACTTTTAATCTCTTCTTTTCAGTCCGCACCTGAAGCATGATATTATTTTCCTGGCTTCCAATGGACTGTCTTTGAGTAGGTATCTTAGAATTCTCTAAGTTTGTAAAAAGAATGTATTTTGAGTTCATCATTCTATATTGTTTTTGCTTTTGGTTGCCTAGCTATCAGTTGGTTGTTTATAGTTTTTCCTTCTTGTCTCAGTATTTATACTTCTTGTGGTATATTTCCGTTTCTTTCGTAGTAGTTTTTTCTTTTTTTCATATTGCTAAATTTTGATTATTCTATTCTTTCTTTGTTATCTGTTTAAAAAATTGTGCTAATATTGACTGTTCTTCTTTCATTCTCTTTTTTTTCGTATTTCATGTGTCTTCTGCCCTCTGCAATATTAATTTTATTTCGTTTTGTCTGTTCGCATATAATGTACTCCGAATTTGTCTCATAGTTTTCATCCTGGTACTTTCTAGCAAAATATATTTTTGGCTGTCCGGTTGACGATGTGAAATTTCATTATGGAATATATTTGCTCAGACTTTTTTTTTATAAAGAAACTCTAAGAGTTTATTACTTTTTATTTATCCTGCCTATACTTGCCTATAATTTCCTCCACATGGTGCTTTCATGCCAATCTCTGATCAAAATTTCTATCTTCTAGTTTTTCGCTTACAACAGCTTTCGTCCTCTGCCTTTCACACATTTTGATCACCGTCGGATTACGCTAAAAATCTAGTCTAGTTGTTAGATTTTGTGCGAGCATCAATTTCGCAGGGGTTCCAACAAAGTTGTATTCAGAGGTACGAAGCAACCGATGGATATAAGGCGCTGGTCAACTTCTGTGAATTTCCTCAAATAATTTCCCTATCAGTATAAATTTAATTTTTTCGAATAAAGTAAGGTCTTATCTTTTTAAGATCATATACCTTCTCAAAAAGAAATATTTTATTAATATTTTCTCTGGTTGTGGTTCGGCAGAATTTCTCAATTGAATTCTGTCCTTTATGAATAATATGTGGACTGTGCTGGTTTAATACATGTACTTGACACTGGGCGATGTGTACAATGCTATGTCTACATCTTGACTCTTATAATATACAAAAATGTTTCTACACCTATGTTTACAAAGAGTCTTAAGTTACGGCGGAGATAAGTATATATATATAACGTCCCATCATTCCATTTCGGAACATAGGGCCTCTACAAGCTTCTTCCATCTGACTCTATTAGTAGCAATGGCTTTAATTTCTCCCCATGATTTATTTAGACGTTTTGCCTCCTCGGTAATGGTGCGTTTCCACGTGCATTTGGGCCGTCCTCTTTTCCGCGACCCTTGCGGGTTCCAGTCAAGTGCTTCTCTACAGATGTCATCTCTGGGTTTTCTTAAGGTGTGGCCCAACCATCCCCATTTTCTCTTGCAGATTTGGATCTCTATTGGCTCCTGATTTGCTCTTGCCCAGAGTTCTATATTCGTTATCCGGTCCGGCCAGAATATTCTAAGTATCCTACGTAGGCATTTGTTAACGAAGGTTTGAAGTTGACTGTTTAGTTTTTTTGTCGTTTTCCATGTTTCGCAGCCATATAAGAGAATAGATTTGACATTTGTGTTAAAGATTCTTATCTTTGTTTTGTTGGAGTATACTCTTGAAACCCAAATATTGTTGAGGAGGCCAAAAGCTCTCTTTGCTTTTTGAATTCTTGTTTCTACGTCTTTATCTGTGCCACCTTCTTTGTCGATAATACTTCCTAGGTACGTGAATTCTTCGACTGTTTCAATGTTTTCACCGTGTAAGGAGAGCATTTCATTGCTCCTGGTGTTGATTTTTAAGTGTTTTGTTTTGTTAATGTTTATTTTAAGACCAACTTTACTTGCTTCTGTCTCCAGGCATTGTAGTTTAAGATTAATGTCATCGAAAGTGTGGGAGAGTAAGCAGATGTCATCGGCATAGTCCAGGTCCTCCAGTCTTCTAAGAAGGTCCCACTGTATGCCTCTTGGAGTGTTGGTTGTCTTCCGCAGGACTCGGTCTAATACTATGTTGAATAGCATAGGTGATAGTATGCATCCTTGTTTAACTCCATTTAATACTTTAATTTCTTCGCTAATGTTGCCTTTATGAATTATTTGGCATTTAGAGTTTTGGTACAGCTCTTTAATAATATTGATAATTTTAATGGGGATTCCAGCTTCACGCAATACCTCCCACATTGCAGAATGTGACAGAGTATCAAATGCGCGTTCAAAATCTACGAATACTAGATGCAAAGGTGATCTAAATTCTTGGGATTGTTCTACAATAATCCTTAAAGTATTTATTTGATCGGTACACGATCTGTTTCTTCTAAAACCGGCTTGTTCGTTCCTAAGTTTAGAGTCCATGGAGCCGGCCAAGCGTTCAAGGATAATTGAGGCCAAGATTTTGTTAATACCATTCAGGAGAGTTATACCTCTCCAGTTGCGGCAGTTGGTTAGGTCGCCTTTTTTGGGTAGTTTTATAATTAACCCGCTCTTCCACTCGTTTGTGATTTTTTCTTGATTCCATGCATCATGGATTAGTGGAAGTAGTGTATTGGCCATTACTAGTGGACAAAATTTGTAGATTTCGGGGGGAATGTTGTCCGGTCCAGCTGCTTTCCCGTTTTTTAACTGCATTATTGCTCTTTTGATAAGTAACAAAACAAAAAAATGTGAAGTGATTTGGGGCACGAAACACTTATCGCGGGGATAATCTGATTTTATTTGAATTGACACATTTGGAATATAACACACGCGACACGACCATCATCAATCGGTAAACATGATGAATCGCCTTATATATAATATATAAACGTATAGTATAATTCCAGAAATGTGTTTCACAAAAAAGCACTTATTTAAGAAAAATCATATTGTAAAGAATAAGTAAAAAAATTAAAGTCAAAATAAAAAACTACAATAAAATCAATTTATAATGATACCGATTATAATTTCGAAGTTGTGACCACTGTTTGAAAGCCCACATACGGTAACATTTTTTTACCGGTTATAACGACTTCCGATTATAGCAACGAAATATCCGAGGTTCCTTTCATTTCGTTATAACCGGATTTTATTGTAAGACATTTCGAAGCAATTTAACAAAACAAAATCACACATTCGTACAAAAAGTTTCTGCGTTATCAATTAAAAATAATGTACCAGTAAAGTCGTTTTACGACGACGGTAAACAGATTTAGTAGTTCTTTAATGTATTGACATTTTCTAACTTAAATCTGATTTAAATCAATAGAACCCTGCGTTCAACATTCCTAAGAAATGTTTAGAAAATTTCCAAAAAAAATCCTAAATTCCAGATGGGTAATTACTCCCTCAGGAAATTTTCAGGTGGATAGTGCTACCCACATTATCCACACTTTCCGTCAGTCTTGAAGTCGGGTACGTATAAGAAAATTATTGTTTTCATTTTCAGGGAATAATAAAACTAATTTTAATCCAAATATACTTAGGAAAAATAAGAGAATTAATTTCATACAAAGGACTTTGGCCAATGAATAAATGTGGAATACAACTGGAAAATAAGCAACTTAAAATTTACAGTACATTAGTAAAATTTTACAAAGGAATTATATTAGTGGATGTCTTGGACGTTACTAATGTTTTTCTTACTCCTTTGATATTTAGTTCTGAAAGAGTATTACCAAATGAATTGTACACATTTGTGAATGATCTATTACAGTCACCCATTTTTGAACTTCTTTACTTATGGCAAATAATTTCCTCTTATATTCTGATTGTTCTAACTGTGGGATTCAATTGCTTGTTTTTGTCAACTGTTGCTTGCATATATTCCCAAATAATGATGCTAAAATCCTCAATTCAAGAAACTTTTAATATGACTATTGTCACGCAAATGGACGAAGACAAGGTTTTCCAGAAAGTTAAGGATGTTATTATTTTACATAACAGAATACTGAGGCAAGTTTCTTATTATTTACTATTTGTGTAATCAAAATTTAATTTGAAAGAGTTATTTTTTTGTAGGTTTACCGCTGAAGTACAGTTAGTATTTTCATATTCACTACTGTCAGATTTTATGGTTTTCTTTATAAATATTTGCATGCAATTATTCCTCATGGCTATATCTCGGTAAGTTGACTTACTTAGAAAGTGATTCATATTATTCCAACTCATATTTAATTCTCATTTACTATTAACAATATTATTGTTGACAATAATGGTATTCTATAGTCTAGTGGTGTCAATCTCAAATTAAATTAGAGTACTTATCCCAAATGTATATATACCACCAAGATCGTTACCAGCCAATGTGCCAGGGTAGAGGGGCAGGGGGCAATATCATAGATAGAGGATATGAATTGTAGTAAAAATAAATATGATTTGTAAAGTTTTAATGGATTGCTAAAAGAAAAAAAATATCGGAATTAAATCATAATCTTGGCGTTTTTTGCCTATTTTATTATAATATTCTAGATTCTCAGTTTTTTCGAAATTCATTGATTTCTGTTATTAGTCAGAGTGTTAAAGTTGTTGCTTACTTTTAATAATAAATTTGGTTTTAAATATATTTAGTGATCTGGATGACATAGTTTTAAAAGGTTGTTTAGCAATTTTCCTGTTTGGAACAACCGCTTTTGTGTACTGCCTCTGTAACACTATTGTAAGTGCACAGGTATACGTATATAATTCTATACAAATATTTCATTCATAAATGTTCGACTTCTATACTTTTTCAGTATGATTCTATTTCTGATACAATTTACAACTCTAATTGGTACATGGGTCCTATGCGAAGTATTCGTCTACGAAAATGTATTATACTTTTAACACAAATGTCACAGAGAAAGTTACAACTAAAAGCTGGGAAATTTTTTACACTTAATATTGACACCTTTATATCGGTAAGATATAGTAACATATATATGCTCTAAAAGTCACTTAGAGTATTAAAAATAAAATAATGTATTGACAAGAAAACTAAATCTGGGGTCTCGATGAAGCCTGACGTGCAAAATTGACAAAAATGATACATGTTCATTAGCTTTTGTTTTTTGCAAAAAGTTGTCAGAAGTATATCGTGTTTGATATCAAATAAATGGTCACGATGAGGGCTGGCATACAGAATTAACAAAAATTTCGATCGGCTTTCGTTTTTTGCAAAATGATATGAGAAGTAATTCGTGTTTGGTATCAAATGAAAGAGTTCGATGAGGGCTGATGTACAGATATGACAGAAATGATCCATATCGATCAGCTTTTGTTTTCGCAAAGAGTTGTCAAAAGTATATCGTATTTGGAATCAAATGAAAGTTTACGACAAGATTAGATATGAAATATATATATTTCACTGACCCCGTAGGTTTAGCATTCGCGATAAAAACTACAAGGTCGATTAAATTAGCAAATTTTATTTTATGAGACTACTTAAATGAGGGAAATAATTTTTTTTTCGACCAGTGGTACTCAAAATACGGGGTACAACTTTCTTATTTAAAAAAACAACGTTTTTTATGTGCTTGTTCGATTCAGTATTTTTTTCTGAATTCAACGATATCTATATGTAATACATTTACACAAAATTTTTGAGAAAAATGCAAAATTATGCACGTATAATTTTTATTTAAATATGACTATTCAAGGAGTGCTATGGAAGAAAACAAATAAATCAAATGCAGAAATAATAAAAGTACATTTGAAAAATTTGACAGCAATAATATCAACAATTGTTTTACTGATTTATTTTCTGTTTCTTGTTTTGGATTTTCTGCAATCCAGCCCTTGTTGAATGCTCTCATTTGATATCAAACACAACATTTTTCTTATAATATTTTACCAAATCAAAAGCCATATGCTCTTTTTAGTAATATTAAAATTAAAGTTAGTATAGTTATATTTTAAATTTACATTTAATAACAATATTCATTAAATTTCTGTAAAAACTTTAGTTTAGATTAAGTAAGAATATTTGATTTTATCTAGTTATGTATAGCACAGCAAAACTGATTCTAAGTATGTTTTCAATTTACAAATTTTAGTTGCCAATCTGAAAATAATTATACCTACGAACTTAATTATGATTTATTTAGGAATATTTGTTTTATATAGTTACTTCATTACACAAGAAATAGGCGCTGTGAAATACTACAATCCTTTATGACTTATTTTCTCACATTCAAAATTTATAACAATAATTTCAGATCTACATTCATTGGAAATTATATATGATTAAAGTTTATACAACGCCTTGTTATACATGGCAAATGTCACGAAATTCTTCTTAAATTAAAAATGCACATTTCGATCTATTGTTCTTGGGTACCGATTTTATACGGTTTATATTTTTTACATAAACACCAGAAACGATAAAAATATAAAACGCATCTAGGAAATTAAGATAATGTAAACACTATAAACTGGTGAAAAATCATTACAATCGGATAACGCGTTTTGATAGAATTGCTTACTTGAAATTTTGAGGATAGTTTAATTAAAGAGTATATTTATAACTATAGTGAATGAACCTTTTTAATATATAGAACTAGTGAATGCTCAGCTATAGCCATAGGCCTCCGGCGTCAGTGAATCATTTACATTTAAATGCTAATTTCCGTTTTCCTACACAGCTCTTTTTGAATGTTTTCTTTGAAATCAAACACGGTATACTTCTGCCTACTTTTGCAAGAAACAAAAGTCGATTGACATGGCAATTTTTTGGCATATCTGTACGTCATCCCTGTTCAAGAGCTTTCATTTGACGTCAAACAGTACATAATTCACAAGTGAAACCAATCCCCGAAAAATTAAAAAATAACAATTTTGAGGATTCTAAAATTAATGAGTATTTAAAATTAATTCAACTTTGTTTGAATCAAAATTATTGTCAACTTAATAATAAATATTACCATCAACAATAGGGTACAGTTATGGGAAACAGATTATCATTCTTCTTAGCAAATGTATTCACGACTAATTTCGAAGTTGAAAACATTTTTGGCAACACGAATTAGCTTTGTTTAATTTCTAAATTAATAGGTAAATAAAATTTTCTTCAAATGAAAACAACTTAAATCTAAATTAAATGACATTAAAGAAATAGCTAAATACAACGGTTTCATGGCAAACACGATCGATAAATTAGTATAAAAATTTAAAAACCTTGGAAACATTTCTAATTTAATAATTTTAATACAATGTAATAATAAATATAATGACAATGAATATATAACACTTCCAAAAATTTAACAACATTTTTAATACTCAAAATCTAATTGTAATTTATAAAACTGATAATACCATTTAATTGTTATTAGGGAATTCTAAAGACAAAATAGATATAAACAAAAAATCCGGTATTTAAAATTAAATGTTGATTGCGATAAAATTAATTAAAAAATAAACGCCTTTTAAAGATCATTTTTACCAGTTAAAAAGCGAGAATCCGGAGAAATCTAGTGTAGTTAAACTCAGGTCCGCCAATAATCATAATATTGATAATTCAAATATCTCACTTATAGATCATAATAATAATAATAATAGATATTATTTTATTTATATTTAGATAAATTATTTGATTTAATACAAACTTAGATTTTGTTTCTTATTGGGCGATTTAAATTTTAATGATATACTATTGAATGAAATAATTTAGTTTTAATGAGCTTATCATTCACCTGAGATTTCCATCCCTATATAACCCTAGTTTCATTCCTTGTTCTTCAGCGTTGTTTGGACCTCTGGCATGGCTATGTTGAGTAACCTTAACTACTCTGTTTATATCTTTTCAGTTATACTACTCATGAGAACTTAGTTTTCGAAATACGTATTTGGTGTTTTATATAATTTTAAGGTTAAGGAATAATTTTATTACATTTTATCCCTATAATATGGTAAAGGGTAGGAGGATTTCTTATTTTTATTATATCTGGTTTTTATGTAATAAAATGTAAACTGCGAACAATTAGCACCGAACCTAATAATCAAAGTGCATATTTCTACATTTCTACTACGAAGAATCTCGCTGTCATCTGGCATGTTTGACAAGTCAGTGTATAAATTTTAATCATAAGTAATATAATAAGACCAAGAATTTATTGGAAAAAATTACGAATAGTTGTTGCGTAGTAACAGACAAACGAGTGTCAAAAATGACATTTAGATCACGACAGCGAAGCTGGAGTGATTTAAGAATCTTTTTGACCCGAGTTGTCGTTACTTCGCAGGAATTACGAGTAAATTTTACCTATTAAATTCTTAGCTCGAATTATATTTACTTGATTATTTCACGAATGACAAAAAATACAATTCCAAACAGGCATTGTTATTCTTTTTGTATTCTCTGGAACACTTTGATCAATATTGGTATTAATTTCATCAATAGAAATGTCTCCACATCCCATTCTCAATCAATTTCTGCACGTATCACTGTATTTTTTGACGTTCTAAACGTAAATATTTTCATATCAACAAAATGTAACCATGACGACACTAGTGTGATTTTATCAATTTTTTTCACTAAAATACGGCCTACCATTAAATGAATGTGTGAAATAATCATATGTAACTTTTTACTGAATGGAGATATCAGAAATATGAAGTCATTGTTACACATTATTTATGTGAGCAATTAATTTAGTAAGAATTGTAACATCTTCATGGCTTATTTGAAAATATTTATTTTTGACGTTTTGTCACTACAGTCTGTGTTGCCAAATGTATCATGAAGTAACTAAATCAAAACAAATGTTCCTAAATAAACTAAAATTAAGTTCGTTTATTTACTTGCAGATTACCAATTGAAATTTGTACATTTAAAATTTACCTAGAATCAATTTTGCATAGTACGGCATAAATAACTAGATAAAGTCAAATATTCCTACTTAATCTAAAGTTTTTACATAAATTTAATAAATATTATAATTAAGTATAATATTTGAACTATAATTACATACAAAGGAATCAAAGCCAAGAACTGAGAAGAGATTTCGCTTTTTGTTTTTGGTTATATTTTATCAGAAATATGTCATGTTTGGTATCAAATGAAAGCAATCAACATGGTCTTGCTTGCAGATATGCCAAAATTTGTAGATTGGCTTTTGTTTATTACAAAAAGTTTGCAGAAAATATGGTGTTTGTTATCAAATAAAAGCACTCAGTATGGGTTGACCACCAAATATGACAAAAAATTGCCATGTTAATCGGCTCTTGTTTTTCGCAAAAAGATTTTAGAAGTATGTCGTGTTTGGTATTGTTACGGTCTGGTATTTTATTATATTTATTGTCAAGCAGGCAACCCTTTTTGCTGATAAGAATATATTGTTAGTAGAGTCTTGGCTTATTTTGGGTTATACTTTTAAAATTCTTGCTCGGACTGAACACCATCAGCTGTTGCTGGATTTGATAGTTTAACTCCAGATCAAAGATACTTTCTAAGCCGCTCAACACCTCAAGGTAATTGTAATGCACAGTAATTTCAGTCATTTTGTCAGTCAAGTTTTTATTCAGTTCAGTCTTTAAGTTGATCACATTTTTGTGTAAGATTTAGACCACGTGTTTGTGGCTTAACTATTTGCCAAGGCTATGCTAACATATATCTCTGTCAGGCTTTTTTTATATGGTAATTTACCATGCAATTTGCACATTTGAGTATAATTCTCATCCACTCGCGAGATCGACCTTTTGAGAGGACACAACGGGAAGAATTAGTGATCTGAGCATGCGGGACCAGTTGCCGCCATTTTGAAATTGACACCAGTGGGACACCATCGTGCCACCTACTTCCGGAAATTCAGGAAAGCTCTTTAATATTTTTATATTTATTTATTTGCTGTGCATTTACGTTACTTAACAAATAATTTATTCAATTGCTAATTCCTTTTTACACTGATTTGTTATTTTGTGTACTAACTCACGCTTGTTTATTTTTTTTTTCTTGAATATTCAGTATTGACTTTGAGTAGCGCCGTCTGATAGTTACGACGAATTAGGGCGAGAGTATTTAAGTGCTCTTTTAGTGTATATCTGCGACGTCCTTGAATGGTGGACCAATCATCATGCGTGCGCGTTTTGCGATATTTTATCTCTTTTTGTTTATGAGTTTCGGTCTCTGTCCTCGTTCCGTCGGCTGTTAACGCCGCTCACATTAGAGTATTGTAATAACACAATTTGGAGTGGTATTCAACTCGCGCTAGTTAATTTTTGAAACACAGATTTGCTTGAAAAAATTATTTTCAATATATCAATATAGATATAATTTTATATAATTTTGAGCTTTATTCCGAACTCCGTTTCCACGAATTTTGTATGCTAACAACATGCGTGGCGCCCTACATTTTTGGTTATTTTATTTAGTGTAAACTTTTTTTTTTGTTGCTTATCAAAAACTCAGCCTTTCTCCACTTTTTAAAAGCTGGCGGCCGCATTCCTGAAAAGCTTGGGTGAGTTATACTTGCCTTTAAGGTTCTCCCATTACGTAGCAGTATCCAATGAAAGCACTCAGTAAGGGTCGGCGTGCAGCAATGACAAAAATATGACATGGAGCTTGACTTTTGTTTTTTGCAACAATATGCTAGAAATACTTATATTGTGTTTGGTATCAAATGAAAGCATGTAACAATGGTTGACGTGTAGAAATAACAAAAATTTACTTTTCTAGTTGGCTTTTATTTTTCGCAGAAAGTTGCCAGTTGCTATGAAATACGTACATATGTATTACACTGCGTAGCTGAATATTCACTAGTCTAATATACGAAACAGTTACATTCGGACCCGGTTATATATACTGGATTATTTTGCGATTTACTGAACTTCATTTCTGTTGAACTTGGTTTCAAAATTTTAATTTTTTGTACAAAAGAAAAAGAAATTAAACCTATGTTGAGATGAACTGTAGGTAAACTAGGTAACTAAAATGAATCATATAAGTTGGTACTAAATATAAACGAAAAATATCAAAATTCTAAGTTTTGATGTATATGTGTTATTTGTTTCTGTCAGATTTGCAAATGTAACGTATTCCAGTATCAGCACCAATTTTCATATTATTAAATATTGTTGAATCATGAACAGATTCCACCTATCTACAAAATAAATTTGAAACTGAATACAATCCATAGATAGCACCAATGCTGTAAGGAAAACGACTAATATTATAAAATTCTTGCCTTGTAATTTTATGTATTACTCTGCTATTAATAGGTTTATCTATGCCAATAAAATCTCCTGCTGCTTGCAAAAATAAATCATTGGCGATAAATCTAACAGTTATTCAATTATTCCTTTGTGTTGGACAACATATTTCTTTTCTAATTTTGATAACAACATACACAACCGCAGCTTTCGATAATCGAAATATTATCATAAATTCTTTATCGTTTCATTTTTGAAAATGATATTTACGTTTTCTTACGTGTTTTTTTCGCTTGCAATGGTTCTAATATATCAATTAATACAATGAATTCTAATAAATCCTTTAAAATATCAACATATTGATTCACATTTTAAAAATCAGTACGTAATGTCAGAGAAATTGGCAGAAGATGTGAATATGCTACTTAGGCCACAGTTGTACCAAAAATTTCAGCAGTTTACCTGAATCACACTTATTATTTGAACCTGATATATATATATATATATATATATATATATATATATATATATATATATATATGTGGGATAATCGTGGTCTAGGGGTATTGATAAAACAGTAACGGCTCTTATTATAAAGGTTTTATTATCTTTTAGTATTTTTAACACACGTTACAACAAATTATATATTGACAGGTTTCGACTATTCAACTGTCCTCTATTGTTTTTCACGCTGCCTAGCTCTCGCGCGTATCAATGGTGGGCTATATGAATTAGAATCCCACATCTCGGCCAATCCTGTTTGCGGGACGCCCTCGGCACGCAGGGTGTCTTGTTGTACGGCCGTCGCTCGGTTAGCAGTACTGGACAACGGGTCGGCTGGAATGATCTTCATAGCAGGAGGTAGCGATGATGGCAGTTTCGGCGAGCAGTTGTCGTCACTCTTCTGTTCGCTCTGGAAGTCTGTTCCATGTTCAGCATCTTCATCGCTTGCTTCACACTCTTCTTCATTTTCAGCCTCGATGTCGAGTAGTTGTTCTGGAGCTGGCCAGGGTTTAAGATGATCTACACTTGCGGTGGAGCGTCGTGGGCCATCTCCGTGGCCAACACGTTCGACTTCATAACGATCACTTCCGTAGATCGCCGTGATTCGATATGGACCTAAGAAAGGAGTTTTAAATTTACTTTCAGTGACATACTGAGTCCGCTTTATCGCGACTAGGTCGCCGGGCTGATAAAGTCGTGGAATTTTCCTTCTTTTGTTAAAACTTCTTCGATTTTCTTCCTGTATATCAAATATTTGTTGGCGAGCATGCAAACGTAATTCATCTCGGTTCTTTCGAAAAATGTCACTCATGACTTGCTCAATAGTCTGTCGAAATTCGAGGTCTTCTTTATTTTTCATAGGAATACCTATCAGTAGCTCGAACGGTGTAGTATCAATGCTGCGTTGGTAACTGCTATTAAGGTACCTCTGAGTTGCTGGGACGTACTTGTACCAATTCTCAGGTCGGTCTAGCGACAATTTGGTTAAGACGGCTTTAATGACCTGGTGCACCCATTCTACCTGTCCATTGCCTCGTGGGTCGCCAGTAGTGATGAGTGTATGTGCGATTTCTTCTTCTGAACAGTGTCGCTGGAATTCGCGGCTGGTAAACGCAGTACCTCGATCAGTAATGAACCGTCTCGGATTTCCAAAAGTCTTTTGCATTATTAGCAACTTATTAATTGTCTCAGTCGCTGATGTCGATTTAGTTGGGAAGATCCAAGTGAACTTTGTGAAAGAGTCAATCGCTACGAGCAAGTATTTATAACTCTTACCACTAGAAGTCAATGGGCCAAGGTGGTCGAGATGAACCGTATTCAAAGGACAGCCATTCTTCTCAATTGGCCGTAAGAAGCCTTCTTGTCTGCCACGTTTGGCTGTAGCTAAAATACATGGAACGCAATGCTCTATTACTTTCTGTATTTTAGATTCTAGGTTCGCCACCCAGTAGTCTCTGCGAAAAGCTTCAGCTGTTTTACGTACAGCAAAGTGTCCAGTTTCATGTAACCGACGTATCAGCTCGAACTGCAGCTTCTTTGGTACATACAGCAGATCTTTACCATCTTTCAATCTATACAGCATACCTCCACGAACCATAAAACCTTCATTTCGGCCTTGTTTCACCTTCGCCATGACTTGTTGCGCATAATCGTCGTGTTGCATTGCTTCTCTAATCTTGGTTACAAGAACGTCTTCGATGCGCAGCACCGTTATTCTTGACAAAGCATCGGCGTGGCGCATTGCTGTTCCTGGGCGGTGTACAATTCTATACTTATAATCTTCTAGAGCCAACGCCCATCTCGCAATTCTGGTTGAAATTTCTCTCTTCGACATGGTGAGCTGGAAAGCTGCACAGTCTGTTACGATGGTGAATTCGATGCCTAGTAGATAGACACGAAACTTCTTCAAAGTTTCTACTACCGCAACATCTCGAGCTCATAACTGGAGTAATTGCGTTGCGCTGGTGTCGTTGTCTTACCCCAGTAGTATACAGGATGCAATGAACTGTTCTCATCATTTCTTTGGAGTAGTATTGCTGCAAGGCCTGTCTGACAAGCGTCCGTATGCAGTTGCGTTTCTGCAGCTTCCGGGTTGTAGATGGCTAAAACAGGGTGCTCGCACAATTTCTTTTTCAACTCTTGGAAAGCATTGCTCTGGTCAGTGCTGAACTCGTAAGGTACATTCTTGCGAAGCAGATTCGTCAACGGCTTGGCAATCTGGGCATAGTTTGCAATAAATCGTCGAAAGTAGCCAGTCAGACCAAGAAATCGTTGTAGTTGCTGAACATTGGATGGCGGTGGAAATCTCTCAACGACTTTTATTTTGTCTGGGTCTGGGTGTAAGCGGCCTTTCTCGATTTCATATCCCAGAAATCGGATGCGTTTTCTTAAAAATTAACATTTAGACCAATTAATTTGCAATCCATACTTGCCAGCCTGCTGCAGAACTCGCTCTAGCCTCTCGATTGCTTGTTCCTCATCCTCGGCTAGGATAACTAGGTCATCCATGTAGACTGCTACTATACCTTCGTCGACTAGTGGCTTGAATACTTCAGCTATAAATCTTGTAAAAGATGCAGGTGAGTTGCAGTAGCCAAATGGTGT
Organism: Stenolophus ochropezus; assembly: GCA_035578165.1. NCBI lineage: Eukaryota > Metazoa > Arthropoda > Insecta > Coleoptera > Carabidae > Stenolophus > Stenolophus ochropezus. The sequence continues at coordinate 15,665,246 of JAQOWZ010000019.1, read as the reverse complement.
TCTCAAGAACTCAAATTGCCCTGTTGGAGTCGCAAAGGCAGTATATTTTGTACTACCTTCCTCCATCGGAACGTGAAAAAATCCGTTCTTCAGATCGATAGTACTGAAGATGGTGGAACGTTGCACTTATCTACCTGATCGTCTAACTGCGGCATCGGGAACCGATCCTTCGCTACTTTCTTGTTCAAGGACCGATAATCAATGCACATTCGCAGTGTGCCGTCCTTCTTCTTGGCTAGGACGATTGGGCTACAGTATTCTGACTCACTAGGCTTGATGATACCTTCATCTAACCATTTTTGTACCTGGTCGTTTACGGCTGCTCTTTCAGCGGGTGCGAGGCGTCTAAGATGCTGCGCTACCGGTTCAGGATCTAGTAGAATAACGCGTGTTTTTGTAGTTGCTATTTCAGTAGCTTCCGGTTTGTACGCAGACACCAACTTCTGGATTTTCTGCTCCTGTTCTGCCGATAAACCCGCTAAGTCCAAGTCAAGTGCGGCATTGTCGCTGGCAGAATCTACTAACAGAATATTTAAGAGCTCACTACCTTCGTTACCATTAACTGCTTGGTCTTCTTCGCTCGTGATGTCTTCTGGCTCTTGATTTCCGATTTTCTTCACGTCTACATCTTGTTCTTTGATGTGCACCAACCCATTCTTACTCTCAAAACGGATTTTACTGAGTAAAGGACTTCCAACTACAATATCGGTAGGGATAGCAGAGTCTGCGACCACAGCTGCTGTCAATCGGTGTTTGGAGGCGTCAATCTCCATCTCGAATTCTACTTGCTTCCTGCAGCGTACCTCAGCGCCACCGAATCCACTCAATGCTAAGTCGATATTTTCACTCTTCATTTGCTGTTCTTGAACGAGTCGTTCTGTGACTAAGTGGCTGTCGGCTCCAGTATCTAACAGTGCTTCTTTCAGCGCACCATTGACTCGTACTGGTTTTCTAAACATGTCACAAACTAGATTAATTTTACCTTGGTTTGACGTCTTTTTCACTGGACATTCTACAGCTCGGTGACCGAACTGTTTACACTTAAAACAGCGCAGTCCTTTCTCTCGTTGACTGCAATCTCGTGCCTGGTGTCCAGCTGCACCGCAACTGTAGCATCGCATTGTACTTCGTTTGGGACGCCCAGTGTTGTCTTCAGTTAACGATTCCACTGTAGATGGGGAAATTCCAACTGGACGCATGTTTCTAGTTTCATGAACAACTCCACTAGTAACTTGGGACTCATATCGGCCAATAGCAGCCAATAACAGCTCGACTGATGAGTAACAATTAACTGCTAATACGTTTGACAGCTTTGGTTCAAGGCCACGTATGATGTAGTTGACTGTGGACAACTCGTCGACGCAACCTCGCTGAGCCGTCGCCAACATTGTGTAAACGTAAGTTGTGTATGATTCATCTCGACGTTTCTTTCGAGCCGCTAACTCAGCATGTGTGCGTACTGTGTCAACTATGACAGGAAACGCTCGAATTATGTCTTCAGTAAACATCTCCCATGTAGATACTTTTCCGACTATGGAACTGTACCATAGCTTTGCCGGTCCTTGCAGACGACCAGTAGCACGTGCTAGCAACAAATTGTTAGACCAATCGTACGCAGCGCCAATCTCTTCTAGCCTACGAATCCAATTAGTTGCACTCATGCACGTTGTTTCGTCAGGGTTAAATGCGGGAATTGCATCGTCTGGAACGTCGCGACTCTGAAGACGTCCCTGCGTCATGGTTACGCCCACTCTCGACGACGTATCTTCATGACCTGCATGCGTATCCGCACCTTCCTGAATTCGGTGTAATCGCAGTTGCAATTCCAGCAACTCTCTTTGGCAATCAACTCTCGCTCGCGTTGTAACAATGCTCTTTCTCTCTCAATTAAAACTCTTTCGTCATGATTCCCATCGTGACCAGATAGATCAGATTCATGACTCTGGTTCTGCATCATATCTGTCGATGATAGCAATGAATCGACGGTCACTGGCAAATAGTTGGTATCTGGCGGCCCCATATCTCGCTAGAAAACACGTTTTGTACACTAACTTCACCTTAGACAACTTACTTCTCTGGTCTAATTTCTCGGTGATCGGTCAGTGTATCCCGGACAGGCCCCCAAAACTGTGGGATAATCGTGGTCTAGGGGTATTGATAAAACAGTAACGGCTCTTATTATAAAGGTTTTATTATCTTTTAGTATTTTTAACACACGTTACAACAAATTATATATTGACAGGTTTCGACTATTCAACTGTCCTCTATTGTTTTTCACGCTGCCTAGCTCTCGCGCGTGTCAATGGTGGGCTATATGAATTAGAATCCCACATATATATATATATATATATATATATATATATATATATATATATATATATATATATAGTGTGTGTGCAACGAAACGCGGAACATTGGATTTTAACATGGGATTTAAAAAAAGTACGGATATTCTCTCTCTCTCCTGATAGATTAGAGCAAAAGTACAAAGTTAAAAATTGTGTTCACATAGGGTGTACCCACTGATCTATATATAACACTGGATTGGGCATCAGCCATATTCCGAGGCCTGAAAGCGTGCCCAATTGAACGCCGCCATATTGGTGAAAATTGAGATTTTGTGACACATTTGAGCGGGAAATTTAAATCACTTCGAAGCAACATTTAAAATATTAATGCAACAATGTAACTTAAGGCATTATGGAGCATTGATAATAAAAGTAAATATATAGAAATTAATCATTTACGCAACATATTTTTTATGCAAATCTAATAATTATGTTTTTATAAATAACTTAAAATAAATAATACAAACAACTTCAAATAACATTTCAATTATAACGACGTTGTCACTGGATATAATTATTATATCTAATGATTACTAATAATAATTATTATTTAATAGAATTGAAAATAAACAACTTAAATTTATTAACATATATCGTGACTTCATAAATCTATAACTCTACTGTCCTTCCCGTATCAGTTTTCTGTTCACATGATGACGAATTTTTGTTCCATTTACTTCATTACTCATTTTTTTTTGTTGCAGCAAATAATCGTATTGATATATACTTTGCACATATTTGTTTTGCAGTAAAATAAACCGTCTTCGAATAAATCCGTCTAAACTTTTCTACAAAGAACTGCACAGAATTTTTTTTCTTTAGGAATTATCCCCTGCACAGAATTAAGTGCACGTCTAAATAACGTTTATGTAATATATATGTTTATCACAGATTCGCTAGGATAAATTAAACCAGCTTTATTTTTTATTATTAACAGATTGTTGACAAGACACTAGACACGTGTTAAACGAATCTGGGAAGAGACTAGTGCAAATCTACGAGATTTGCATTTAATAATGTACGGGAAATCTAAAAAATATAATTCTATAAAATTCATTAACAAAACTGATATTACAGAATAACTTTTTATCTACATTTTAAAAATTATAATTTTTTAAAAAATATTATTTTTTTGATTCATATACTTAAAGAAATAAAGCCTGGTTTGCGCAGCATTATCATAATCATTGATGTAATCATAATCACTGTTATAATCAGAATCATAAAAATAATAACTATGACAATAACAGTGATTATGCCACAGTTGTATAAACGCGGCTTTAATATAACCATTTTTAATATTATGCTGATGACTAGACTGTGATTAGGACACAGATGCATACACATAATCTATAAGACTATGATTGTGATTATGAAAATGACTAGATAACACTGAAAATAGTAGACTTTATTCATGTGAAAAAGATCTTTGGAATTTACTATCAATAGTAAAATATTATTTGAACACTAATCCGCATACTTATGGAACAATTTATTGTCTTAGTTTAAAATTTGGCAAATCCCATTTTCTCGAGCCATTTCTTGGACGATTCTTCATCTGATGGAAACCTTGAAACCAGTACAATTTAATATAATAATGCATAAATAACATATACTGCAAATTTTCAAATCAACAATTAATTTCAATGTACATACTTGTGAAGTGTTAAATTTTTTGATAAATCAGATTTTTTCCCATAGTACATACACAAAAGAACCATTTTTTAACAAAAAAAATATTTCAAAATTTCGCATTCAATTGGGAACGCACCCGTGTGGCTGATGCCCAATCCAGTGTTATATAGAGATCAGTGAGTGTACCCCATATATGCCCTATGCAGCAGGAATTTTGTTGGTATAATGCGTGTCACTGTTAATCCAAACACCTTCCTGTTCCCACTTATTGACAAGAGTAACAATAGGAAGTTACATTAAAAATGGCTCACTGGTAGTCTATCTTAAAAAAAATGGTAACATCACTGTCAATAATGTTCACAGGAAATGATACAAGGTAGTTCAGATATAAGATTATGACTCTATTACTGATTTTGTTAAATTGAATAGAAAAAACTACTATAAATTATTAAATATGATAAACATTCCATAATATACTTTATTCAAATATATTTTTTATTAATATATAATATATATTAATTAAGATTTTCACTAAAAGGATACCCTGGCCGATATAGGAAAACTGAGCAAGGAGAATCGTAATTATAAAACTTAGAGTATAGACCATTATATAGAGAGATTGTGAAGTGAAATTGTAGGCAGCGCGGATGAAGCAATGGGACGGAAGGAAAGAACGCCTGATCGCCATATTGGTATGAAATACATTACGTAGCATTAAATATGGTGTTACCTTTCATTATCATTATAAAAACTTAAAAATAAATGAATAATTTAACAAAAAATATATTCTTTATTAAATGGGGTATTCTGACAATTTAAAAATATATATTTTTTTCCTTATTTCATTCCAGTAGGACTATAAATATCTATTTTTGAGTATATATATATATATATATATATATATATATATATATATATATATATATATATATATATATATATATATATATATATTAAGCGAGATATAAAATTTTCTCTCTCTTGGCATGCTCACGACGTGTCTGTTGACATTTGCTGCGAACCTTATACACCTTATAAATCGACACGTTCATTAGACAGCAGTGGCGGCTCGTCAGAGGAGGCAAGGGAGGCACTGCCTCCTCTCAAAAGATAAAGAAAATGTGCACGTTTAATAAATATTTTAATACTTTCTACAAGACTTATCTATTATATTAGAAAAATATATTAGTAGACATTCCTTCAATTATGTGTTGTTTAAAGAGAGATATAAATATAATGAGCCGGAGACAAACTTAAAATTTGTCTCCACCTATCCACCTTTAAAGCGAAGAGAAGGCTAGTTTTGACCTTGAATTAATTTAAGAAGAAAGATGAAATATATGAGTTGAACAGAGAGAAATCATAGCAAGGGAGGCATGAGCAATTTTCGGTAACGGTGCAGCGGCTCTTCTAGGAATATTTGGATGGCGGGGCTGGCTGTAATATATAATAATTTAATTTTTGAACAAACTGATGTGACTTTTTCCATTTTACAAAGCAGAAATACAGATATTACATTAGCAAAAGAACGTCTAAGTTCGTTAACAAAAAAATTAGAAATGTTTCGAAATGACGAGAGTTTTTCTAATGACATATTTGGAAGAATAAATTTTGAATCAGATCCAATTCTTAAAAAAAGAAAAACTACTTTTGATATTTTAGATTTAAAACAACAACACCGACAAATTTTTATTGAAATTTTAGAGACAATAATTGGCCAAATTCATGTTAGATTTTCTGATTTTTGACCACCGAAAAATATCCAAATTATTTAAAAGAATTTCCTGAAAATTCGTTTAAAAGTTTGCTAGAACATTATTCTTTTTTGGACCCTATTAAATTAAAAAAAAGGTTTCTGTTATTTATAATAACATATCATTATTTAATGGAAACAAGGCACCAACTGATATGAAATCGACTTAGCGATATTGCATTAATTTCAACCGATAAAGATTTTATTTCAACGATCAATAAAGAAGATAAATTTTATAAAAGTGTAATAATTATTATGCGGTTCAAAAAAATAGACGTATTCTACTAATTTTTAAATGTGTTTTATTTTCAGTACATTAATTTTTTTTGTTAAGAATTTATTTAAGCTATTGTATTTTCAAAGTTTATGTTAGCTTAGGCAGTTTATTATTTTTTTTATTACATACAGTGTGTGTTTATTTTATTTTTTTAATTTAATCAAAACTACCTTTTTCTTTAATTCCTAATCTATCCTATCCTGGCAAGAAATACTCGATGATTCTTGCTGGACAATAAATTATGAAATAATAACAGCGAAGCTACTAGCTAGCAATATATTCCATGATTTTTGACTAAGCAGAGTTTATAGTTTTAACTAAATAATTTGCCTCCTCATTCCTTAAAGGCACAAGCCAATCTAACATTGATAGACAGCCACTTACTTTTAAACAAGAAAACGTGATTTTAAACAAGTAAACGTTGTTAAATATCATAAATATTATAGAAACACGAATGACCGCTGCAAACAAAAAAATGAAATATGAAATGTATGTAAAAAAAATCGAGCCTATCATACGGGCTTTAAATTAGTAACATGATTTCCAGAAGAATAATTGCTGATGATCGGTTTTTGCAACCGAAAGCACATCACGCTGGCGTGCCAAGAAAAGCCTTTTAAATGATTTAATTACTGAATTCAACATAACTACTCACAAATTCAATTTATTTTTAACACAATAACGGCTCTATCATGTAACTCATCGCTTATATTAATCGATGTAGCTTAATTTTAACTATCGACTATGTTTTAAGCGAGCATTGCTAAAATGCTTAACATATAACAAGTGTCGCTAAGACAATAGCTACACTTTAAATTTTACCGATGTCGATAACAAATAAGAGTGACGGTAGTAACAATTTAGGAAAAAATATGTTTGACAACAGTGTAAATTTGTGCATATGCGATTGTTTTGACATTTTTCTTGTCAAATTCATTGTCAAAAACAGGGTACAGTAACTCAAGTTGATGACATTCGGTTAGTTTTGTCCAGCCATCTATTGGTTGATTCTCAGAAGTTTAATAAAAATAATAATTTAGTTGGCTTTTAATTTTTATGCAATACATTTGATTTCTTTGTAATAAATTGAGTACTTTAGTACGATTGACAAAAATGACAACTGTCAGAATATACTTCTTGAGAAATAGGTAGCAAATAAGTGAAAACAGTTATCTATTTCTGTGCAAGTTTTTGAGCGATTAAATTTTGTGTAATGGAATAAATAATAGTGACAAACATTTTAATAAAATTTTGTAAAAGATTTGGGAGAGAAATTGGAATATGCAAAACGAATGGAAGTTGAAGTGATGTCACATTTAGCTATAAGGTTTGTTTTTGTTATAAAGATATAAAATCGAACAGTTAGATATTTCTAAATGAATAATATGAAACATAAAGATCGAAAATTTGTAGAAATTGTATACGCATGGAAATCACTGTCACCTTTTATTACAAAAATATGAATTTACTGAAACTATGCAATATTAGACTCAAAATTGAGAAGAGAGAAGAAAATAAGTTAAATTTTGACATTTAAAAAATGTCTTTAATATTTTAGAGACAGTTCGTACCTTGTCTTTAATTATTAACATATTAGCGAGTATTATTAGCTATGATCGCTTAAATATTTGATACAATGATAAGATTTTAAGACCAACGTCTTTAAAAACGTTTAACTACGTCGCTTAATATAAGCGATGTGTTACATGATAGAGCCGTATATCTATTAACTAATAAGTATATGCTCAATACAACATATTTCATACAAATATGGCAGCCGTTTTCTCTCGCGGCTTCAACTTTCTTGTTTAAGGCTTCCTCTGTATACTTTTATACTCTATAGCTGACTTCGGCATCTCAGCGCTCGGCTGTAAGTCAAGCATTTTTCCGACTCGGTATGTGGCTCTCAAGTTACAACAAGTTATATTTTCTTAAATGGGATAGTATGTTTTCTTTGTCTATTCGATAGAGTTTTTTTTCTGAATTCAATCATGTTTTTATTTTATACCCTAACATAACAAAAATATTGAGAAAAATGCATATGAAATTTAAATAGATCTATGTTTTTATTTATTTTTCAGTAGGCTATGTATAAAAAACAAAAACTGCTATCAGTCAATTTCAATTATTTATTACATAGTTTCTCAATATTTTTATTATGTTAGGGTATAAAATGAATACATGATCAAATTCAGAAAAAAATACTCTATCGGATAGATATAAAAAAACATACTATCCCATTTAAGAAAATATAACTTTGTGTAGTAACTTGAGAGCCACTGATTTAAAAAAATATTTTCTTTCCTAATCTTTAATAATATAGAAATTATTTGAGGTAGCTCGTTTAACTGTTACACCCTGTATAATATACCATGACGTTCAGGATGCAATAGCTATTTGATATTTTTTGATCGAATCCGATTTTTGCAGTCGAGGAAAAGCCGAGATTTGCAAGTCAGATGAGGTCAAGAACGAACTTTTAACCGAAATCCATACATTTTTTTTGACAATTATATCAAAAAATTATAAATTTTCTTTAAAATCTGTTTTTAGGCGGCTGGTACATAAATTGTTGTTTTTCGTATCTGCTGACAACCATAAAGTATCAATTTTTATTTGACAGATGGCAAATAAAAATTTTTGGCCGCTTGTTTGTTCATTATTGATTTACATAGTTCATATTAATGTGATTAATGATTTTAGAATATAATAACAAGTGTAAGTAAAATTTTAACTATTCCTTTAAAAATATTAATGAAAAAGTAATGAATTTGCGAGTAAAAATAGCGGCCGTCAAGTAAATGCGGCTGTAAGGTAATTGCGACCGTAAAGTAAATTTGACGGATGTCAAAAATTGATTTTGAATGAAAATTCATAATTTCTTGTTGTAGTCGCCTAAAAAATGTTGTGTGCACCTCGGCTAAAAGTTCTTTTTGGGCCTCATCTGATTTGTAGCCTCGGCTTTGCCTCGACTGCAAAGTTCGGTTTCGGCCAAAAAAGATTACTTTTAGAACCTTGATACACAAATAACTATTTTGACATCTGACAAAGTCTACTTTACGGTCGCATTTACTTTACGGTCCCTATTCTCACTCGCAAATTCATTACTTTCTAATCAATGCAATATAAAGAAATAGTAAAAATCTAACTTACACTTGTAATTACACAGGGTGATTCTGTTAGAGAAAATACACTGTCGGTAATGCAGCGATTCGTTTTGACCACTAACGCCATCTAGCGTAATAAATTATCATTATATTTTTGACAAAAATAACACGATTTTGTTTTTAAAAAAAATATATGTAGTTACATTCTGTATTTTGACTGAATAATATAATTTGTGTTCCGAATTTAATTCTATTTATTCACCTTACTTATCCTAGATCTTACAACAGGTTATGGGCCCAGAAGTTACTGCATAATCAAGAATAATCCGTTAGCATTATGAACGCCATGAAAGTGTCACGATTCGAGTCCTTCAACCGCGAAAATTATGACACGTGAAAAATTCACATGGAAGCTCTTCTTACCAGAAACTACGAGTGGGAATATGTGAATGGATCGAGTGTTAAACCCGAGCCAGTCGCTAATGACGCAGTGAACGACGCTGCGGCCTTAGCAACTTGGAATAAAGGCGATAGTAAAGCTAAGTGAAACATTATATTTGCTATTAGTGCAACGGAATTGAAACAAATTAAAGGATGTAGCACGGCGCGCGAGGTCTGGCTGAAGTTGGAGTCAATATATCAGTCCAAGGGACCAGCCAGGAAAGCGACTCTCCTAAAACAATTAATGTTTCATCGGATGGAGGACGGTGGTGACGTACGTGAACATGTCACGCAGCTTTTTGACGCCGTCGATAAGTTAAAAAACATGGACGTTGACGTCAACCCTGATGTACTCGCGATTGCTTTACTGTACAGTCTACCTCCCAGCTACGAGAATTTTCGTGTCGCGATCGAGTCGCGAGATGAACTGCCAGCGCCTGATGCTTTGCGCATAAAAATCATCGATGAGTATGACGCGCATCGCAACGAACATCCTTCATCGTCAAACGCAATGTTTGTAAATAAGAAATTTCTGCCAAAGAAGAATTACAACCCGAAAAACGAACAATCTGAAAATGTCAAGATTCAACCCACGTACCACAAATCCCGCATTCGGTGCAATAAATGCAAATTATTTGGACACAAAGCCGCGCAATGTCGAAACAAAAATGCGAGTAACGAGTCCGCTAAGACAGCTGATCAAGTGTCATTGTGTATTAGTGAAGCGCTCATCGCGAAATCGACCGGGCGCGCTGGAATGGTATTTAGACAGTGGCGCTACGTCACATTTGTGCAACAATGTTCAAAACTTTAAAACCCTTGATTCATCAAAACATGGTATACTTAACTTGGCAAACAATGACTCGACAATAGTCGTTGGAAGAGGAACAGCAAAATTCACGGCTGGCATGTTTGGTTCGGCTAAGTTGCACAATGTCCCCGATTTGCGCACCAATTTATTGTCAGTGGGGAAGATCACTGAACGCGGATTTAAAGTACTGTTCGACAAAGACAGTGCCTCTGTTATTGATTCAAAAGGTAACGCAAAGCTAGTTGCTGACAAAATAGATGGGCTGTATTACGTACAGGAATACGGTGAGTCTGTTCAAGTGGCATCTGCACCAGCAGTCGAGTTTGTACCGGATCTATCGTGGCATCGTCGACTTGGCCAGCTTAATTTCTTAGATCTTCGGGAAGCTGAGCGCAGAGGAACCATGCGCGGAATGAAGCGTGAGGACCTGGGCATCGACATCGAATGCGAAGTTTGTCTAAGAGGGAAAATGACTCGGAGCCCGTTCCCAAAAGAATCGACACGTAAGTCAGATTTGTTACAGATAATCCATTCTGATGTGTGTAGTCCCATACGCGTCGCGTCACATGCGGGTGCAAAATATTTTGTCGAATTCATCGATGACAGTTCTCGATGGTGCGAAATCCGTTTCCTGAAATCGAAAGATGAAGTCCTTAGTGTTACCAAGGAGTACATTGCTCTCGTGGAGAATCAGAAAAAGTGTAAGGTTAGATACTTACAATCTGATAATGGAGGTGAGTACGTTAGCAACCAATTTACGGAGTTTTTGAAGAGTCGTGGTATTACAAGGCGTCTTACCATTCCTTACAATCCAGAACAGAACGGTGTTGCAGGGCGGAAGAACCGCAGTCTTCTCGATACAGCACGGTGTCTGCTAATCCAATCCGGTCTGCCACCAAGTTGTTGGGCAGAAGCTGTTAACACGGCAAATTATATTAGGAATCGATGTCCAACAAGGAGTCTTGACGGAAGAACACCTTACGAGGCTTGGTATGGCGAAGCTCCGGACGTTAGCTACATACGAGAGTTTGGATGGCCTGTTTATTGCCTCGACAGGAAGCCGGGTAAGAATAAATTTGAATCGCGATGTAATGAAGGAATTTTGGTAGGTTTTTCCGAATAATGCAAAGGTTACCGAGTGTGGTTGCCTAGCGAGAAACAGTAATCATATCTCGCGACGTGCGATTCTCCAGGAAGAAGCTATCCAGAGCGGATGAATTCCAGGAATTTTTCTGTGAAACAAATAAATCTAACAACAACTTAAAAGGAGTTACCGAAGAGACTGAATCTATCGAAGTTATGTTAGATCGCATTGTCGTTGATCAAGTTGATCCGCGAGGACAAATAAGATCTGATAATGAACAGGCAGAGGAAACAACAGAAGAACATCCTGCGGATGAGCAACCTGCTACTAGAAGAGGACCTGGAAGACCTAGGATCGTCCGGTCAGGTGAACCAGGACGCCCACGAAAGGTATATCGAGAAATCACGCAACACATGGAGGAATCCGAGTGTCCAGACGAGGCGTTATTATCAGAAATTCCAGAGGGGGCCTTATTATCGGAAGTAGCAATGCGACAGGCATTGGCTGGCCCTGATGCTGCTGGATGGTGGGACGCCATAGTCAAAGAAATTTCGTCTATCATTGAAAATGACACACGGCAGCTTGTAGATCGTCCCAAAGGCGCCAAGACCATCGGTAGCAGAATTGTTCTGCGGAACAAGTTTGGTTCTGACGGAAATTTAGAGCGGAGGAAGGTCAGGCTCGTTGCCCAAGGGTTTTCACAGGTTCCAGGAATCCATTTTTCCGAGACATTCGCCCCGGTTGCGCGGCTGAGTACGATTCGTTTCATAGCAGCGTTGGCAGCTCAGCATGGTATGAAGATTCAGCAATTCGATATTACCACGGCGTATTTCAACGAAGACCTACACGAGGAAGTCTTGATGGAACAGCCAAAGCAACTGAGCCTCATTTTAGAAGACATCGCGAAGACTTCCAACATATCAAACAAAGCAGAGCGCTTGTTACAAGACTTGAGAAAAGGAGACAAGGTATGTCTGTTAAAGAAATCTCTTTACGGACTGCGACAGGCGGGAAGACAGTGGCATGCCAAGTTACGCAGTGTCTTACTCAAGTTCGGCGCTTCAGCTTCGCACAGCGACCCGTGCCTATACTATAAACGACAGGGGAAGGACATCGTCTTAATTGCAGTCTATGTTGACGATATACTCGTTGCCTCCAAAAATTCCGAGTAGATAGCTTCATTTGGGAGGGAGCTGTCCAGGAATTTCAATGTTAAAGACCTTTGACCTGTAAATTTTTGTTTAGGGGTGAAGTTTAATCAAGAAGGAGACACTATCACGCTGAACCAGGAAGGTTACATTGCCGATCTGCTAAACCGATTCAACATGAAAATCTCATTGGACCGCCGCTAAAAGGGTTCTGCGGTACCTAAAAGGAACTTCAAGTATTGGCTTATCATTTACAAGAAGAACCGGACCTATGAAAGGATTCGTCGATTCCGATTGGGGCAACTGTCCTGATGATAGACGCTCTTACTCAGGGTACGTTTTTACTTTGAGTGGTTGTCCTGTCTCGTGGGACTCACGCAAGCAAAGAACCGTCGCACTCTCATCGACGGAAGCGGAATACAGGAGTCTTTCGGAGGGAGCAAAAGAGGCAACTTATTGGCAGCATTTCTACACGAGCTAGGATTTGAGACCTGGCAAACATCGTTATTTACATCGACAATAGCAAAGCGATGAAACTTGCTGACAATCCAGTTTTCCATGCACGCAGCAAGCACATCGACATCCGCCATCATTTCATTCGTGAAGCACTTAGCAACAAGTAACATTGCGTGGAATTCATCCCAAGACAATGTTGCGGATATGTTCACCAAAGCTCTGCCCAAGCCGAAGCTGGAGAAATGCATAGATCTTTCCGGGTTGAAGCATTTCTAACGTGGGGATTGCTGAATGATCTACTTCTCATCGAGGGGAAGTGTTGGAGAAAATACACTGTCGGTAATGCAGCGATTCGTTTCGACCACTAACGACATCTAGGGTAATAAATTATCATTATATTTTTGAAATAAAAAAAAACACGATTTTGTTTTTAAAAAAATATATGTAGTTACATTCTGTATTTTGACTGAATAATATAATTTGTGTTCCGGATTTATTTCTATTTATTCACCTTACCTATCCTAGATCTTACAACAGATGCAGCACGAGTGTGCCAAAATAAAACCATATGTTGGGGGAGTCATTTTAAGTAAAAAATGTTATATGAAGGTATGTCCGGAAACTTTTCGTTACAGAGTTACAGCTCTTTGAAAGTGCACCTCATCAGACACATTTTTATTAAAACTATATGCGCTACACTTTTAAAACTTGATGCAAAAATACTACTTATTTCGATGCCTACTTATACTTACTTTTTTTTCTGCATCTCAACCAGTAGCATCTCATATGGTGGGCCAGGATGGTCACAAAAAATGAACTTCGGCAAAGTAATAAACACCGTTGGTTCAAGACATCCTAAAAGGACTGGACTGGCGTACCTCTCAGATCTATAATTAGCTTCAGGGGCTCACCATGTTACAACCTAGCCAAGTATCTGCTACCTATTGTGTCACCACTTTATTAACAACCTAAAGGATACCAGATTAGAGGATAAAGACTCACTCGTAACTTTTGACGTCGAAAGCTTGTTTACTAACGTCTCTGTAGCAGAAGCGATTGATATTGTTGAGATAAGATTTGCAAAGGATTTCGATCTAGCCACTAGAACCAACTTACCAATACATGCGATAAAAGAACTTTTGCAATGCTGTTTGACAACAAAATATGTTCAAGCGCTGTCAGATTATTATCAACAGAACGACGGGCTACTAATGTGATCACCACTGTCTCCAGTAACCAACATCTACATGGATTTTTTTGAAGAATTGGCAATAAAGACAGCAAAGATTAAACCCAAAATGTGGATCAGATACGTAGACGATACATTTCTCATCTGGAACGAGTGTGAAGCTGAGTTGCAAAATTTCTTCGACTACATCAACTCCCTACGGACCAACATCAAATTCACGATGGAGAAAGAACACCAGAAACGCCTTCCATTTTTGGATGTTTTGGTGTAGAGATCTAGGAACAACATCATCACTTCAGTGTACCGGAAACCCACACATACAGGAAGATACCTCAGTTACCAAGTGTTATATTTTGAGGTGGTCAAATGAATTAGACATTAATATAACAAAATAATTAATTTATTAAATATATACAATTTATATGACAGTTGTATTTATATACTTTTATTACATTGCGAACATCTTTCCGTTTTAATAAAATACGTAGTCATTTCGAAATCGGGTTGGAAGATTTATGTTTCTTCTTGGCCGTTTTTGACTCGTAGATTCTGGATGACCATCTAAACTAATTTCAGGGCTGAAATTATCAAATAAAGATTGTTGTTGTTGTCATCTTCAATTTCTTTATTTGTATCGATATTAAATTCTCCAATAACATATTCAAACTTAATTGTGACTCTGAATTTTCGCTGGAATTATCAATTCTCTTAATTAATTGGTTTGCATGGGAACGAATAAGCTGGTTCTTGTTTGCTGCGTCTAAGAAAACGTTATAAATGGTATTTCCTACCTTTTCTATGATGATACCAGGATACCATTCCCAAGAATTTTTCGAATATATTTTTGTATAAACCTTGTCACCATTTTCAAACAATTTTTCTACAGCTCCATGTTTCTTGTTAAACTGCAAATTTTGTTTGTAGTTTGTTACTTTATTTCTTGTTTCACTTGGACGCAATAAATCTAAAGTTGTTCGAATTTTACCTCCAAGCATTATTTCAGAAGGTGACTTATTATTTATGTATTTATTTGGTGTATACCGATACGTACTTAAAAATGTATTTAAAGTTTCCTCTAATCCTTCTTCCCCCTGTGATCTTTTGAAAATATCAACAAACACTTCTGCTTGTCCATTCGACTGCGGGTGATAAGGTAGTATTTTTAAATGTTCTATACCATTTTTGTCACAAAATTCTTTAAATATATGGCTGGTAAATTGTGTACCATTATCTGACACAATGGTTTTTGGCAACCCATACATATCTACTAAAAACTTGTTGTAAAAAATATATTGTTTTTGACGATGTAGCTGTTTTCGTACTAAAAATTTCTGGCTATTTACTATGAGCATCAACTATTAAAAAGAAATAATAATCTTCAAAAGGTCCTGCATAGTCAAT
The DNA here is from genome assembly GCA_035578165.1 of Stenolophus ochropezus. Lineage (NCBI taxonomy): Eukaryota > Metazoa > Arthropoda > Insecta > Coleoptera > Carabidae > Stenolophus > Stenolophus ochropezus. The sequence goes on along the minus strand of JAQOWZ010000019.1, from coordinate 15,649,596 downwards.
GTGAATTCTTTCCATTGGTTGTTCTGTAACAGGCCAAAAATAGAAAATAGATTTAATTGGAGATTTCCTAGTTTTAGCACATTTGACGCATTCTTTGACAAAATGTTCAATTTCCTCGTCAATCTTTGGCCAAAACACATAACTACTTGAAATTGCTTTCATTTTCTCAATACCTGGTTGACCCTTATGTAATTCTTTAAGAATGTGTTTCCTATATTTTTCAGGAATGACTATTCTGTTATTAAACATTAAACAATCTTTTACTACTGAAAGTTGATCTTTTCTGGAAAAATATGGTTGTATGTTTTCATGTATTTCCTTTTTATTCGTAGGCCATCCATTATTCATGTAGTTAATTACCTTTTGCATGATTTGACTCTTTTTAGTTTCACACAGAATTTCTTGAAATGTGATTGTTATTGTATTGAAAGATTCTTGTTCTTTGAATTTATTAACCTTGATAAAACATCAGCGTAACCAAATGAATTAGTTGAAATATATCGAATATCAAAATCATATCTCATTAATGTTAAAGCCTAGTGTTGTAATCTATTTGCTGTATAAATAGGTTTATGATCCGTTTCCAGTAAAAATTTTCTAGATAGTAACATTTTGTGGAACTTTATAACCGCAAATACTAACCCAAGAGCTTCTTTCTCAATTTTTGTTCTGATTTTGTTAATGTTTTTGATGCGTGATAGATTGCTTTTCTACGACCATCTGAAAATTCATGAAAAATAACTGCACCAATTCCACGATTACTTGCATCTGCCGCTACAATAATTGGTAAGTTAGGATTATAATCAGTTAACAAGAGATCACTTTGTAAAATAGTTTTGATTTTGTTAAAAGGGTGGTCTTCGTTACAAGCTTTTGACCATTTAAATTCAACATTTTTGTATAATAACTGATCTGGTGGACTTCTAATTTATTGTAATTTATTAACAAATTTACCATAATAATTGGTAGTACCCAAAAATGCACGTACTTCAGAAACATTAGTAGGAATAGGCATATTTTTAATTACTTCAATTTTCGCTGGATCTGGTGCCGAAACAATATGTCCTAACAATTTTACTTCTTGCATAAAAAATTGACTTTTTTCTGGTTTAAGAATAAAACCATAATCAGATATGCGTTGAAATAAAATTTGTAAATGATTAAAATGTTCAATTTCATTAGTACTTGCTACTATTATATCATCTAGATACGCACTTGCAAATGGAAAATCCGCTATCATTGCATCAATAACCTTCTGAAATTCTCCCGGTGCAGATTTTACTCCAAAAGGAAGGCGTAAATATTTATATAATCCACGATGAGTATTTATTGCTAATAATTGTTGTGATTTTCTTCTACTTCAAGTGGAAAATAGGCATCTGAAAAATCAATGCAAGAGAATAATGATTTACCTGACATTTTGGCAAAAATATTATCTGGTAATGGTATCGGGTGTTGACTTGATTCTGATGCATTGTTAAGTCCAGTTGAATAATCGGCGAAAATCCGAATTTTTCCATTTAATTTGCTAACTACCACGATTGGTGCTGCCCAAGATGAAAAATCTACAGGTGCAATGATTCCAAGATTTTCTAATCTTTTTAATTCACCATCGATTTTAGGTAATGCAGCATATGATACTGGGCGTTTTTTAATATACATTGGCTTTGCATCAGGTTTCATATGTAATTTAACTTTAGTTTTTGTACATAAACCTAAAGCATTATTAAAAATATTTGGAAATTTTTTAATTAATCGTTGTGTATAATCATTCGTTAATGATGATGATAATGATGTGACCGAATAACAAACTGAATTAAATGGAATTGACCAAAAATCAAATAATTTGATCCATTTAATTCCAAATAAATTCAAATTTGGAATTTTTGTAATATAACAATTTCCTTGTTTTGTAATTTCATTTAATTTGATGTCACATTTAAATTATATTTCCGGTTTTACAGCGTTTTCCTTCGCCCTCCGGTTCTCAATCGCCACTCTTCTCTGTCGTCCCAGTCTCCCGCAGTCAAATTTCTCGCAGACATGGCCTTATGGATTCCATCTGACCATCTCGTCTTTGGTCGTCCTCTTCTTTGGCGTTCTCTGGGTGTCCATTGTAAAACTTGTTTCGGGATCCTTTCTTCAGGCATTCTTTGGACGTGCCCGTACCAGCATAGTTGTTTTTGCTGTATTTGTTGTATAACGCCACTTTCAACTTTCATCATCTCTCTAACTTTTTCATTTCGTATTCTATCCATTCTCGAAACTCCGGCTGATCTCCTCCAAAAATCCATTTCCGTTGATAGAAGTTTGCGTTTTTGTCGGTCGGTTAATTGCCACACTTCTGAACCATACAGCATAATGCTTTTGAAAATAATATTGTATATTAGATGTTTTCTATGGTTACTTATGTTGTTTGACCATAATATTGAATTTAAAGCACCTATTACTTTTTTACCTTTATTTATTCTGTTGTCTATTTCTGCTTCACTCCTTTCATTGTTAATAATTTTCACTCCTAAATAAATGTATTCTTCACACATTTTGATCTTGTTTGTTGTGTCTTCTAATTCTAGATCTTCACTCTCTTCCCCTACACACATATATTTTGTTTTTTCCATGTTAATGGTTAGTCCAGCATTGTCATATTCTTGAATAAGTTTTCTGGTCATATATTCTAGGTCTTCCTTTGATTGAGCCATTACTATCTGGTCATCCGCAAAATGTAATGTGTAGAGGTTATTGTCGTCATTTAGAGGTATACCCATACCCTGACATTTTCGACGCCACTGTTTTAAGGAGTAGTCCAAATATATTTTGAAAAGTGTGGGAGATAGACCGCAGCCCTGCCTTAAACCCTTAGTCACTGGAAAATCGTCGGATAAAAATTGCCCTAGTTTTATTCTAGAAGTTGCATTGAAATACAATTCTTTTACCGCGTTTATAATGGTTGCGTTTATTGCTGTGTTGTTTAGAACTTGCCACAGTTTCTTTAGTGGCACTGTGTCGTATGCTTTGGTCAGATCTACAAAGAGCAGATGAGTAGCGCTTTGACATGTTGCCAGTTTTTTTTCTATTAGTTGTGTGACCGTAAAAATATTATCTATGCACGAGCGACCAGCTCTAAATCCGCCCTGTTGTTCTATCTCATATGGGCCGTATTCTTTTTCAATAATATTTTTTATGATTTTGCTGTAGAGTCTACTCAATGTTCCAATGACTGAGATGCATCGATAGTTCTCGCACTGATTTCTGTTTCCTTTTTTGTGTATAGGAGTTATCCAGGCTGTTTTCCAGGTATTAGGTATTGGCTCTCCATTTATGTATGCTGTAAATAATTGGGCAATCATTTCTTTTAGCTTGTTTGAACCGTTTTTTAATAGTTCCGCTGGTATTCCTTCCGGGCCGCTTGCTTTGCCATTTTTAGTAGTCTTGAGAGCCTCTTCTAACATTTCAAGAGTCACCGTAATTTTTGGTCCGTCGACTTTGATAGATCTAGGTGATTCAATTAGGTATTGATTTCGATCTTCTTGTAATTCTTTTTTGTAGTGTTCTTTCCATTTATTAAGGTTTATAATAGGCAGGGATACTCTCTGGACATTATCGGATCTTAGTGCTTTTATAAATTTCCAGGCTTCTGATGATCTTGTGCCTCCTATATATGTATTTATTTCGTTGCATTTGCTTTCCCATTGCTTATTTTTTTCGTCGTTTAACATTTTCTTAAACGTCGCTAATTCCTTTTTGTGACTTGTCGATTTCGTGGAAATCCAATTATGGTAAGCTATTTGTTTTTTGTGTTTTTGTTCTTCTAAATTTTCTGTCCAATCCTTTTCTTTATGTTGATTTTTCTTATCTAACTCTCCTAAGGCTTCTTTTGCTGCATTATGTATGGCTGTCATTATATGCTTATAGGTGTTTTCTAAATTTGTTTTTCTTCCACCCAGATGCATATCTAAACGGTTTTGATATAATTTTTTAATGCTTTCCTCTTTAAGTAATTGGATCTTGTACTTAGTTATATCGATTTTATTGCATTCTGTTTGTTGTATTTGTTTCTTTTGTAAATTTTTGAATGGTACTTTTAGTTTTGATTTAACGAGAAAATGATCTGTACCACATTCGCTACCCCGATGCACTCGTACATCTTCTACTATTAATTCAGTTTTTCGACGTAGTATTATATAATCAATTATTGACCGGAGTTGTCTTGATTCTTGGTGCCATGTGTACCGATGTATGTCTTTATGCATAAAGTAACCATTCATTATTTTTAAAGAATGTTGTTGGCATGCATTTATTAAGAGTTTACCATTTTCATTTAATGTTTCTTCTCCATACATTCCAATTATATCACTTCCTCTCTTTTTACCAGTTCTTGCATTCATATCTCCCAGAAGTAAAACTTCTCTTTGGTTTCCAATAGCATTTAGTATATCATCTAATGAGTCGTAGAAGGTTTCTTTTTGACATATGTCCGCGTCTTCATTTGGTGCATAACCTGCTATAATTGTCATTTTGTGTCCCCTGTGAGTTAGACTTACTGTTAGAATTCTTTCATTAATAGCCTCCCAATTAGTTATTTTGGTTTTCAGATTTTTTCTTATCAATAGAGATACACCTTTTGCCGCTCTTATATGTTTTTGTACTCCACTGAACAAATGTAAATAATTTCCACTTTCTTCCAGACCTGATCCTTTTTTCTTCGTTTCCGTTAGTGCTATGATATCGAGATTTAGTTTTTGTACATCGTGTATTATATTTAAATTCATCTGTAAATTCTAAACGATGACCGGTAGCACTACTAGCAGCAAAAGTTGTAGGTGTTTTGATCGGTTTACCAATTCGTTCCCACATTTCTTCGCTAATGATTGATATATCACTTGCTGTATCTAACTGTAATTGTATTAAGTGATTGTTGACTTCTACCTGAATAAATTTGCGATCGTCTTCATTATTTACTTTATTTACTGAAATAACAACTTGAGATTTAGCATACTGATTAGTTTTGTTTACCTGATTATATTGGTTTTTATTTTTATTCTTTGATTTTCAATTTGAAGCACTACGACAATATCCTTCTTTATGACCAATTTGATCACAATCTTTGCATTTATGAATACGAAAATTGCACTCTTTAGCAAAATGCATTTGACCGCAATACCAACATGGATATTTTGGTTTGTTTTTGTTTAGTTTCATCAGACTTACTTTTTTGATTCTGTTTTGGATGATATTGTACTTTGTTGACATTTGGTTTCGATGAATTTTCAACTAACACTGTATCCATTTTAATTGAAGCCAAACGTTGACATTTGTTTATAAGTGTATTTAACGTAACTTCATTTGCTTCACTATATTTATCTAATACTTGTAACAAACGAGTACGTACTTCAAAATCCTTTGGTGATTTTAAACCACATATAAACATTAAACCAATGTTCCAAGGATAAATTACCAAATTCAAATTTATCACATGCACGATTAACAATACCTGCATAAGTAACGTAATCATCATATTCTTTCTTCTTAATTTGTAGACAATTAAATCGCTTATTAAAATATTTATTTGTGGACATAAAATTTGTTTAAGATTTTTTACCGTTGTTTCCAAATTATTATCTTTCGGTGTCTTTTTAAAATGTAATTAACATATTTATTATGTGATTTTAGATCTAACTTGCGCAGTAACAATCATACTTTAGCAGAATCATCTAATTTATTTGTCTCTGATTTAATAACATCTTCATAACGTTCGTACCATTTATCAAATGTCAAATCATTATCTGGATCGTAAACAAATTTTTGGATACTTTTGGACAATGATTCTATTACTAATTCAACGTTATTTGCGGAAGATTTTTCTTTAGTGATGTTTGAAAGTAACTCTGCAAACAAATCTTGTTGTTGACGTTGATTTTTCTGCATTTGAAGTAAAACTCTTTCTAAAATCTGTTCCATTTTAGTTAGTCCACAGATTTACAATCCTCGTCGCCAATTTGTTATATTTTGAAGTGGTCAAATGAATTAGACATTAATATAACAAAGTAATTAATTTATTATATATACAATTTATATGAGAGTTGTATTTATATACTTTTATTACATTGTTTTTTTTTATTTATATTATATTTTGGATCAGGTTGTCAACACCAGGCATGTACATGTACATGCAACAAAAATCGGAATAGTCAGAACCCTTTTGGATAAAGCCAAAAGCCATTGCAGCACAGAAGAAAAACACAAACTAGAAGTAAAAAAATACAGACCACCCTTTGTCAAAATGGATATCCAGAAAAACAGATGAAAAGGATAATAAGTAAACACAAACACTGCAGCACTCCTAGGTAAAAAGAAAAAAAAGAAAGAATTATATATTTCGTACATTAAAGGTATAGTATACCAAATAAAAAGAATAAGCCACAAATAAGGAATTGCCACAAGATTCCAATCGACTGCAACACTAAAGAACTTATTATCCTCTACGGCGCCCCCAAGAACAGCGGGATAGGAAAAAGGAATATACAAGGTGGATTGTGAAAGTGGGAAAGTATACATTGGCGATACTAAGAGGCCACAAGACACCAGGTTTAAGGAACACAAACGACACTCAACAAGACGAGAGACATCAAAATCAGGAATAGCAGAGCACGCTTGGAAAAACCATCACAGCATTAAATGGGAAAACCAAAGAAGATTACCAAAGAAGACCACCTTTCCAAAAGAATGTTTAAAGAAGCCGCATACATAATGACTAACAGAATGAAGTTTTCAGCCAAGCCAACGTGGACATTAAACCACTATGGAAGAGAATCATCACACAAAACACATCACTGAAGATCATACAAACCGACCCAACAATACAAGAATCACCACAGCTCATTGCACAAGAGAAAACAACAGCCAATCAAAGTACACCAGACACACTTGACCAACACCCGGTTGCGCTTGATCAATTTCATTTCACTAGATATAAAGCTCGTAATTTAAGGAATTAGTTAGTAGTATCAGTATACCTGATGACGATAGCAGATTTGAAGTCCAAAGTTGTGTTTCTATTAACTCCTAGAAGGGTAATTCTAAATTGAATGTAATTTAAAGTTTTGTTCTGGACACCTTAACCATCAGTTAATACAAAAATATCGCATCAAAATAGTAAATAATGAATATTTTTGATAACTTATGACTAAGATAATAGGCTCTCAGATTTGTTTATATTGTAACTTTCTTTTATTTTTTTTTGTTAAATATCATTTATTTCTTTTATTTATTTGTTTTTAATACTTTGGGTGCTCACCTTAAAAAAAGAGGTTGTAACAGTACGTACCCCCTCTCCCGTACATACTATTATATTTTAACCCAAAGATCGTCTAGTGGAAGATTTAACTTACCCTACGTTTTGTTTATTTAAATAAGTAACCCTTCATCGTCGTATTACAGAGTAGCTGTTAACAGTGGAGGATTTTAGACAAGTACTTGATAAAATAAAAGAATGATAATCACTCCAAAAGACAGACAAAATATCTGATCATATGTATTTATTATAAAATAAAATCGGAAAGTGCTGTGGAACATTACGATCTCTGGTATTCACCTTATGAACCTGAGGGAAACCACAGTCAAAACCTCAAGTAGAGAGACAAATTTTGCATTCAATTCATAAAGAATTGTCCCAATAATTTATTTTAAAAATTTATGGTAAAATTGAAAGATTGTGGCCAAATCTATATTGTCATTGACAATTGTAAAGGTGTACGTGTTGATTTGCGTGGGTCTTATTAATTGGTTCAGAGTCGTGAAAACGTTGCTCTGAGATCTTTTTTTTAGTGCCGGTGCTGCACCACGGTTGTGTATTGTTTATTTATAGCCAAGTGAACGTAGATAAACCAAGTCTCGCAAATTACAATTGTTAGACAACCAATATTAGATCGGTTATATTTAATAAAAATATGATATCATTGTGACAACCATAGTTCTTACTTGCTTATCATAAAATATGCAGTTCACAAAATAAACACACAATACTCTCGTCAGTGTTAAATGAGAACCATTTGTGATCCTTCATAGTAAGATACCAAATACATACTTAACTTGTCCGAGTTGAGTCTGGAGTAATGATGTAGGATGATATGGTGATGATACACCCGCTCCTGGCATGGCCACAGCGCAGAGTATTGTGAGGATGATATGGTAATGATACTCCCGCTTCTGGCATGGCCACAGCGCAAAGTGTTGGGAGGATGTTATGGCGATGATACACCCGCTCCTGGTATGGCTACAGCGTAGAGTGTTGGGAGGATGATATGATGATGATATACTCGCTCCTGGCAGGGCCACAGCGCAGAGTGTTGGGAGTATAATATGGTGATGATACACTCGCTCTCGGCATGGCCACAGCGCAGAGTTTTGGGAGGATGATATGGTGATGATACACCCGCTCCTGGCACAGCCACAGCGCAGAGTGTTGCAAGGACTCCCCGAGAACAGATTTTGTCTCGGGTTATATACAAAAATATTCCATCCCTCTTCACTCCTTCAGAACGAGGACGTTTCGGGGGTAGCGTCTTCCCTCTCAGCCTCGCGTGATCTTGGAATCTACTAGAATCTGCATATCAACCACACAGGTACGGCTCAGCGTCTCGCAGTCTATCCCTTTTAAGTAGTTTTGCCATCTAGCGTTAGCACCAGGACGTGGAGTCCATGGGCGTGCGGATAATCGCTTTAGTACTTTTGTGCATTTCAAAATATTAACAAAAACATTTTATTTTGTGTTATATTACATATTCATTTGTCCTAGCATGACATAGGAAAATTTATATATATATATATATATATATATATATATATATATATATATATATATATATATATATATATATATGTATAGTGGTTTAACACTCCGTTGTGGAGTTGCACCGCTTTTACTTAAGCTTTCTAGATCCTTTTTTTTTCAGTTATTTATTAAATATTCTTCGCTATGATGTTCCATTTCTTCCTATTTCTTGTTTTATTTTTCCAGTTGTTAATTCCCGCTCTTCTTAAATCTTCTACTTCTGCTAGCCATGTTGATCTGGGTCTTCCTCTTCTTTTCTTACTTCCAGGGCTCCATTGCTTTATTACTTTTATTGGTTCTTTTTCGTCAGCTCTGCTTACGTGTCCTAGCCATTTTACTCTTTGTTTTTTGATTATTTTTATTATATCTTCTCCTTTTAATTCTTTGTCAATTTCATGGTTCATTCTTACTCTGTATTCATTATCGGATATCTTCTTAGGTCCCAGTATCGTTCTTATTATTTTCCTTTCTATTATTCTTAATTTTTCTTCGTCCTTCTTTGTAAATGTTATTGTTTCGGCTGCGTATAATGCTATTGGTCTTATTATTGTTCTATATACTCTCATTTTTGTTGTCTTGCTTAAAATTCCGTTTCGTAGTAATTTTTTGTTGGCTTGGAAAACCCTATTTGTAGCAGCTATTTTTTCTTTTATTTCTTCTTCTCTTTCGCCTCTATTTGTTAACATTGTCTTGCACTTCTTTTCCCATTACCATTATTTTAGTCTTTTTTTGGTTGATTTCTAGTCCTATTTTCTTTCCTTCCTTTACTATCTTCTCTAGCATTTTTCTCATTACATTTCTGTTTTTCGTTATTATTACTATGTCGTCTGCATATGCTATTATTTGACTTCCCCCTATTCTGAGGGTTCCTTTTTTTACTTTTCTCATGACATATTCCAGTGCTAAATTAAATAATGTGGCAGATAGGGCCATCACCTTGTTTTACACCTTTATTTGTTAATATATCTTCCGTTTCTCCTTTTTGTGTTTTAATTCGTATTTTTGATGTTTTCATAGTCATTGCTATCAATCTTCTTAATTTGCTTGGTATTTGTAGTTCTTTTAAAGCTTTCATTAGTTGCTGTCTTTTAATTGAGTTAAAGGCTTGCCTGAAGTCAATGAACAGAATCTCGGTGTTTATGTTATACTCAAGTGTTTTTTCCATTATCTGTTCAATAATATGTATTGCGTCCGTGGTAGATTTTCCTTTCATAAAACCACATTGATAATTTCCGATAATTCTTTCTGATTCATTTGTTATTCTTCTTTGTATTATTGTTGACATTATTTTATAGGTAGTGTACAGTAACGTGATTCCTCTTTAGTTTTCGCATATTTGTTGGCTTCCTTTCTTATGTATTGTTACAACTTGTCCTGTTTCCCATTCTTTCGGCATTTCTTCCTCCCTCCATATTTTTACTATAAGTTCATGGATGTGTTTCTGTATTGTTTCGCCTCCGTACTTTAATAATTCCATATTAATATTGTCGCTTCCAGGTGTTTTACCGTTGCGACAATTTTTTATAATTTCTTTTACTTCCTCTAGAGTTGGTTCTGCTATGTGTTTTTCGTTTTCTTCTGGTAATTCACTTTTTATTTCCTGTTCCTCTTCTGTGAGTAGTTCCTTAAAATAATCTGTCCATACCTTTTTGTATTGTTCTTCAGATTCTGCTAGTTGCCCATTTTTATCCTTTATCCCATTTGTCTTGGTCTTATATATTTTAGTTTGTTCTTTTATTTCCTTATAAAATCTTTTTGTGTTTCTGTTTGCTCTTTCATTCTCAATATTTTTTATTGTATTTTCTATTGATACTCTTTTGTTTTTCCTAATAATTTTATTACATTCCTTTCTTTTTTTATCATACTTCTCTTTGTCCTCTTTTTTATTTATTCTTAAATATGTTAATCTTGCGTTTCTCTTTTCATCTAGTATTATTTTAATTTCTTTATTAAACCAGGCTTTTTTATTTTTTGCATTCTTATTTTCATGTCCTATCCATTTTTGAGCAGCGTCGTTAATACATCTTTTTATCCAGCACCATTTTTTTTCTATATCTTCCATTTTACGTTCTTCCTTTTTTATGTTTTTTTCTACCTCCTCTTTGTATTTCTCTCTCGAGCTTTCATTGTTTATATTTTCTATATTCCATTTAATTTTCGTTATATCTTTTCTATCACTTGTTTTAACTTTGTTTCGTATCTTTGTTGTTACCATGTAGTGATCCGAGTCGGCACATGCTCCTCTGTATGTCCTTACGTTTAGTATCGAAGATTGCCTCTTTTTCGTTACTAGTACGTGGTCTATTTGTGTTTGAGTCTTATTGTCTGGTGCTGTCCATGTTACTTTATGTTTTTTGGGGTGTTTATACTTCGTGCTACTTATTATCATGTTAGTCTTTATTGCTAATTCACATAATCTTTGCCCATTATCATTTGTTCTTTCATGTATTATGTGTGTACCTGCGACTTGTTGTATGCAGTTCTCTCTTCCTATCTGTGAAATTAAAGTCGCCCATTATAATGCTTAGGTCTTCCTTCGGTATTTTTTCAATTTCCTCTTCCAAATTCTCATAAAAATCTTCTTTCCTTTCATTTGTTGTATTCTCCGTAGGTGCATACACATTTAATATCGATATGTTGGCTGGTGATCCTTCTATTCTAATGTATGCCAACCTTTCATTAATTACATTAAATTCTATTATTTTTTCTTTTAATTTTTATAAAACTATGAATGCTACCCCATATTTCCCCTGTTTATCACCGGAATATAATGTTGTATAGTAATTCTTCTTGATTATACCTTCACCGCCCCATCTTGTTTCCTGAATCGCTGCCAAGTTAATATCACATTTTTTTTTTAATTCTTGCGCTACTTCTTCCAACTTTCCTGGTTGGAGCATCGTTCTTATATTCCATGTACTAAATTTTAACATTTTGTTTTTTTCTTCTATTTACTTTTTTTGTTTTAATTGTATTTATTGCCTTTCCCTTATCTTTATATCTGTTTCCTCGCTTTCCGTATTCAGTATTGCCATCCTCTTTCTTCATTGTTAGTTGTTTAAGTTTTTTGGAGCTTTATCTTCCTGTTTTTCTATATTCATCTTCTCTTCATCCCATATATACCAAGTCTCATTTATTTTCAGTTTTTTATACCCTATTCTTATTCTATTTCCTTTATTTTTCTCATCTTTCGCCAATTTTAAGATTTCTTTTTGTATTTGCATCACTTTTTACATTTCACTTTCTATGTAAATTTTTGTCCCTGTAAGTTTGTTTTTATTTTTTAATCTTTTTATTTTATCTTCCCAATTCTCTATTTTGGCAATGGTAACTTTTTTATTCTCTTTTCCTTTCTTATAGGTTTCTTTAACTCTGATATCTATTCCTAATTTGTTTTTTATAAGTTTTTCAACATCCTGATTGTTGTTTATATTCTGTTCTCCCTTAATTACGTTTTTCAATTTTTTCTTTCTTCTCTTCCATTGTTTCTAAAGTTATTATTTTCCCTTTTAAAACCTTTATTTCCTCTGTCATCAATTTTTCTTTTGTTTTTAAATCTTTGACTTCTTGTTTTAATGTATTTATTACTTCATGAAAACCTTTATGTAATTCCTGCATTTCCTCTCGTATTTCTGTCCGTAATTCTTGAGTTTCTTCTCTGTGTTGTTTGTTTTCCTTCTTCATCGATTTTATCTCCTCGTTTATTGTTATTAGCATACTTGCTATTTCATTTTCTTCTGAGTCTATGACTTGGCGTTTAGCAACTGGTGATCTCGATGTCTTCCTACTTTTACTGAAGACCATATTATCACTTATGTTGCTGACACTGGAACTTCTAGTAAATTTACGTTCGTCATCTCCCATCTTTGTACGCCTAGTTAGAAACTTCTGCGGTCCTTAGGTGTTTTCGTGATTGCAGTTTAACTCGATGTAAAATTTGTTAAGGTTTGCTTGTTATTATTTTTAGGTTATTTTATGCTTAAAATTTTGAAAGAGTACTTTTGAAAAAGGATACGGCTTCTTCCGCACAGAAAACACTTCCTGCTTTTTATCTGACCTTTAACTACCACTTCCTTAGCACATTCTTCTTTTCAGTTTTAGATTTTAATACAAATTTGTTTTTCTACTGCGGATACTCAAACTATCAACTTGAATCAGCGGTCACCTTTAAATATTAAAATCTAATATCTTATTTATCTAGGCCTTATTTGAACAGATGTGTTGTAATAGCACATTATTTTAGAGACTAAAAATAATTTAAATACATAATAATTTATCAATTTTATGTTGTTACAGTTATTTGTACTAAAATAATAGCTGAAACGACATGGTTTTTACCAATGTGATTATGTGATATTGAAATAGGTATTTCTGTTATTTAAAATACTTGATTGGTACATCCGAATATATTTAAACCACTACATAATTTCATATAATAATGAACGGAAGTATGAATACCTTATAGAAATTTGTGATATCTACGTCTATACTCCAAACACAAATAGAGAAATGCTTACAATATATCCGTATGTGGCAAGTGTTTTCTGACCAGGCTTGCATCCCAGTATCTGTTAAATGTAAACAAATCCAACCCTTAACTAGGTTATTAATAAAAACAGATGTTCATAAAATAATTATTCACAAAAATATTTCATCGTAATAAAGATTATTCCTAATATTATTAATAACAAAATTGTACATGCTAGCAGTACTGCTTTAATGTTGGACCGGTCTGTGCTCACCCAAATAAAATTGGCTGGCAACGTTACTGACGGGACATGAAATAAAACATTACATAAAATACAAAAATACATCAAAAAGACTCTTGATAAAACTTAGTAATTGCAGTAATTTCTGGAATATTTTAATTTTCAAAAAAAGTCAGTATCCAAAATATTAAAAGTAAAAGATTAAAAGTTAAGTAACCATCAAGTTACGATGGGTAATAAAATAAAAAAAACCCAAACAAAATTTGTTAATAATTATCATTTATCTCATTTACGTTATTAAAAAAATGGAAAAATTTTGTTCTAGTGAACATGTATATACTTATAATATTTTATTTCATCGAGTATATGGATTCAAAAATTCGCCGGTATCACGCATATATTTGTGTTCAAGGTGGTCATATTGAACAATTTTTATAAAACAATACTGTAATTTTATAGGAAAAGGTTTTTTAAAAAGCTTTTTTCGGAAAAGTCTTATTCACACAGTTCTGAAGTAATAATTTATTTCCGACCGGTTTCGGTCATTAAATGACCATTATCGAGAATTGATAACTGGAGATCAATTTTTTTTTAACAAAAATTACAAAGTTGCACATATAAAATAAAACAATAAATAATAAATAAGTTTGATTACTTACACTTACACAAAACTACAGAAGACTAAATAAAAATGTAATGAAAAAATCATCAGTCAAAATTTTTTTGAAGAAACAATGAACTCTTAACAATACGTCGCAACTCGACAACTATTTAAAAGAAAGTAAAAGAAAAGAAAAAACTAATATAGGTAATTAAGCTGATGGATTCAGATTTATTAAGGATTAGAAAGAACGGGAATACCTATGAGAATGTCTATTAACGCGCTATTTTTTAAATCAGTCTGATCATTTAAACAGAGAGCTCTGTACTCAATGAATGACTTTTTAATTTTGAAGTTTTCTAAAATGTCTAATGCTTTACCATTGTCTTTTTTATGTAAAATTTCTATGTTTGTATCAATGTTAAATTTATGTCCTGTATCTAATATATGTTAAGCAAAACTTGAGAAATTTTGTATATTTTTAATACAACGAATGTGTTCTTTTATTCTTGTCTCAAATTGTCTCCCTGTTTTACCTATGTAATTATCGCCGCATGAACAATTTAGTTTATATACGCCAGATTGCGTCATTATTTTATATTCAATTAGTATTTAAAACTTTGACAAACATCAAAAAAGAAATCTGCCATAAAACAGACAATTCGCCCATAATACGTTCCCTTAAATTTTCCGGTGTTTATATAATCTTTTATTTCAAAATATTATGTTTAATTCAATGTAGCACATAATAGCAGATACTAAAAAAATTAGAAAAAAAAGTTATATTAGTAGCCTTACCTACTTCTGTAACATTATCACTGCTACTATTTGAATACATTTTAATTCTAAAATCCATATATTTCATTTTCATCCCATCAAAATTTGATGAAAATAGACAGTTGTTTAGTTGAAAAAATTTGATAAAACCATACTATCATCGTCATTGTTACATTTTATTGATTTGAAAATTTTTATCTTTGAACTGTTGTCATTCCTGAAATAATCAACCAAATATCATTCGAGATATGAAATTTGTCGGTAAAATTTACTCTAATAAAAACGACAACTATTTTACCTATAAATTCATATTATTTTCATGGAAACCTGAAGATGGTTTATTAATTTGCATTGATTTTAAATATTTTTTCAGTTTAATTGAATTTTACCAGTTATATCTAGTTATAAATAAAAAAATTCATTCAATATTTGTATGATTACAAAAATGGCTATTCTAAGTGACTCTTGGAGCCTACGTGTTGTCACAAAACTAACGTATTATACATAATGTGGGTTATTTTATCAGGTATATAGTTTTAAAAATAACTCTAACATGTATTGCAGATTGTTAGATTGGCGTATTCTTATTACACACTATTAATCTCTTTCTCATAATACCGAATCAACGAAGTTATAATGAAGAATACGTGTTGCTAATATTATATTTACAATAAGAAGTGCATTATAACATCACAATCGACATCTAGTATTGCCTTTTAATTTAGAAATTGAGCAAGTTTCAAGTGCACGAGGCGTGAAGAGCGGCATCTCTTTTATTGCATTGTATTATTATTTATAACAATTTTTTATTTATAACCTATGCTTTCAGCTTTCATCGTTATGAAACATTACTACTCCCAAAATGCTGACTTCGAATATAATTATAAACTTTCCACTAAATCAGTATATTATGTAATGCAACTCTTATGGAAATAAATAAATGTAAAATAAATTTCTTTAAATTTTTTAAAAATGTTTTTATCATTGCAGGTTGATATGGTATTAATAACGATCAACAAATGCCAACCGTTAAGATTTCAACAACACATAAGAAATTCTTAACGCCTCTCATTTGAATTAATAGTAAAATTAATAGGTTAAACAAATGTAATTATTAATACAAATCCATATATGATCAAAAAATATATCATAACATTTATAATTAACTATTTACAAACTGTTAATCGTTATATATGGTTCAATTTTAAAAAATCACGTTGACGCACCCAGATATTTTAGTTTCAATGCCAATGTCATTAGTATTTTGCAAATAGACAGCTATTTTTGATCCTGATACTGATATAGTCTCAACTGGGCCTGTTTCCACATGTTCTGGAGATGTAGATGAAGTCTAGGTAGGCTTCAGTGACAGTGGTACTCTTTCAACCATATAACCGTTTTATTGTGCTTATATTTCCACCTGCATCAACAATGATCTTGACGATCTTCGCAAATAGTGACCGTATAGGATCGTTTTGAAGTTAAAGTCATAAATTTAAGGATAAGCAGTATGACATGTGTAAATTATTTTTTTTTAATTCTTAAAAAAAATTACTTTTCTTAAAAAAACTTTTTTTACTGTTCTTTAATTAATGTTTTATATACATTCAAAATTAGTTCAATAAGATATTATTCTTACAAATTAAATTAAATAGTATTTTTAACGAAAATAATTGTGTAATAGGTAAAATATTTCATTATTATTCTCGGAACTGTTAGTGAAAAGTGATTTTTACAGTGCTCTTGTTCTTAAAAAAAAAATTTTTCTAAATCTATGTTAGTGGATACGTTGCTAATTTATTGTAAATTGGGAAAAAAACGCGATTCTAGCAGCAGGTCTCTATGCCGAACGATATCCTGAAAATGGCAGTAGATTGTTTATCACAGTGACACGTTTTCAGGACACAAGAAATTTATAAAAAAATAATGGACGAGATGCCGGCATTCACAAACTATATCCAGTGGCATAGTTACAGTTGATGTCATCCGGGGCAACAGTGATGTTGTGTATCTGTAGAGTATATAAATTAATATATATATATATAATTTCCTGTAACTCCTACGCGGAGTATAGGGCCTCAATAAAGGTTTTCCATCGGGTTCTGTTTAGTGCAAGCGCTTTGATCTCGGCCCAAGTTTTCCCTGCTTTTCTTCCTTCTTCTAAAATAGACCGCCTCCAAGTGGTAGTTGGTCTGCCTCTTCTCCGTGATCCCTGCGGATTCCACTCGAGTGCTTGTCTAGTGATACTGTCATTTGGTTTCCTAAGCGTGTGCCCTATCCATCTCCATTTACGCTGATTTATTTCTTCTGCTATTGGCCTCTGTCTTGTAAGGCTCCAGAGATCTGTATTTGATATGGTGTTTGGCCAAAAGATACGAAGTATTCTTCTTAGACAGCGGTTTACAAATACTTGAAGTCTTGAAGAGATTTCTTTAGTCACCTTCCATGTTTCGCATCCGTAAAGCAATACGGACATAACATTTGATCTGAAGATCCGTAATTTGGTTTGTGTGGAGTACTGACAAGAGGCCCAAATTTTATTTAAGATGCCAAAAGATTGTCTTGCCTTGTTTAGCCTGTTGGTGACGTCAGCAGATGCACCACCATCTGCTGTGATTACACTGCCTAGGTATATGAATTTTTTGGTATCCTTTAGTGGAATATCGTTAATGGTAAAGGGTTGTTCATTATTAACCAGAATTCTCATTGATTCTGTTTTTGCTATTTTGATTTTCAGTCCCACTTTCTTAGCCTCTTCCACTAGGCGTGCGAGTTTCGTTTCCATGTCTCTATATGTGTGGGCCATGAGGCATATATCGTCAGCATAGTCTAGATCTTCAAGTGTTGTGTAAAGTGTCCATCGTAAACCATTGTCAGTCATGGTTGTTTTCCTCATCACTGAGTCGAGTAATATGTTAAAAAGTAACGGAGAGAGCGCACAACCTTGTTTAACGCCAGCTCGAATTGGGAAGTAGTTACTTTTTTCACCTTTGTGAAGAACACTGATCTTAGAATTACGATATAGTTCTTTAATTATATGTATTATTTTAGGAGGTACTCCTTTTAGTCGAAGAGTATCCCATATTGCAGCGTGGACAACGCTGTCGAATGCCCTCTCAAAATCAACGAAAACTAAGTATAACGGTGAGCGCCATTCAACTGACTGTTCTATGATAGAGCGTAGTGTGTTTATGTAGTCTACACAGGACCTATTAGGTCTGAAACCTCCTTGTTCCTGTCGGATAAGTGGTTCCATAACGTTGGATAGTCTATGAAGAATGGTAGTTGCTATAATTTTATTGATTGTATTTTGGAGTGTTATACCACGCCAATTTCTGCATTCTGATAAGTTCCCTTTTTTAGGGAGTTTTATTATGATTCCTTCTTTCCATGAATCTGGTATGGAGGTTTTGTCCCATGCTTCTTTTACGATGGGATGGATGAGTTCGACACTTGTATTTAGATCTGCTTTTAGTATTTCAGCCGGAAGGTCGTCAGGACCCGCCGCTTTGTTGTTTTTAAGATGTTTTATGGCAAGCCTAATTTCAATTTTGCTTGGGGCTTCGCAATTAATCCTTAAATTTCTCCTTAGATCTTCCCCGTTAGCTTGTTCTGTTTCTGCTTCTTCTAAGTTTGATGCTTTGCCTAGGATCTCTTCGAAGTGTTCTTTCCATCTGTTGAGTTGGTCCTCCTTATTTGTCAATATAACACCATTTTTGTTCATTATTGGCTTTTCAATATTGAATTCTTTGTTGGCTAGTTTCCTAGTGATTCTGTAGAGTTCCCTGCTATTGTGGAGCTCCGCAGCCATTTGCGCATTTTTCGCTAGTGATTCTATCCATCGTCTTTTGTCTTTTCTAGCACTTCTCTGGACGCATTTGTTAATTAATGTATAGTTTCTGTTTATTCTTTGTTTATCTATTGTAGTATCAGCTCTGTTTAGATTCTCTTTTTCTTTCTTCCTTAGTATTATTAACTCCCAGGTTTCATCACTAATCCATTCTTTCCTGTTCTTTTCAATTTTTCCAACCGTTTTTTCAGTTATTTCTAGTAGTTTTTCACTTATGGTGCTCCAGTTGTTTTCTCCGTTTGTGATAATATTGTTTGCTTCCTTCTTATATATTTCTTTGAAACTTTCTAGATTTTTGGTATTATTCAGTTTGTTTAAGTTGAATTTTCTGCGTTTTGCACTTATGTTTGGTTTATTGGCCGACATCAACTTAATTTTTATGGTAGCTAGTAATAGGTGGTGGTCCGTGAACATATCCGCGCCACGCTTGTTTCTTACATCGAGTAGTGACCGTCTCCATTTTCTTGAGATCATAAAATGATCAATTTGGTTTTCCGTACGATGATCCGGAGAGGTCCATGTCACCTTATGAATGTTTTTGTGTGGAAAGATATATAAATTAATAAACATAAATAAATAAAAATAATAAAATATGTAGAGTACAAAATATATCTATTGATTGATTAATTGTACATAACTACCAAACATAACAATAACTCGATAACGTGGTGATATAGCAGTCTTTTCGATTGCTAGATCCCCACATTACCCCCTTCCTAAAAACATGCTAAAAATAACAAAACAATGAAATAATTCATAAGAAAAATTATAAAATATTTGCGTCCTCCTGTCTACCATGTTCCTCAATCTTGAAGAGTTGTAGTTTAATCAAAGACGGGTTTTAGGCGTGCAATAGATACATTATCGGGTTTGTTGTTTATTAATAGTGTAAAATAGGTGGGATGTCGTTTGAGGACGGTAAATGGGCCAGTATAAAAAGCTTAAAAAGGAGTTCTAAGTGAATCAGTTCTAACAAAAACTCGTGGTACTTTGAATAGGTCGCTATGCACATATGTTTTGTTTGCAATTCTATTGTGAGTAGGCATAGGAGCTGTCAATTTAGACATTTTATTTTTAAGAAATATAGAATTTTTTTTAATATTATTCAAATCGAATTGAGGTTCAGGAGAATGGAGTAGAGATTTATTAATCTCTCCTGGTAGACGTAGTTGTAAACCATACACTAACTCAGCACTACCACATTTTAAACTGTTTTTGTAAGTAGAACGAAGGCCAAGTAAAACCGAAGGTAAATTATCGTACCATTCCTCAGGGCGATTATAAGCTTTTAAGGTTGACTTGAGATCTCTATGTAATCTTTCTATTAAACGATTTGCTGTAGGATGGTAAGCAGTAGTTCTATGTCGGGTAGTATTCAAGTTTTTCAACATTTTATTGAAGGTGTAAGATTCAAATTGAGGACCTCTATCTGTTGTAACAGTAGAGGGCACTCCAAACCTGGCTACCCAACCAGACAAAAAGGCGTTAGAAATTGTCTCAGATTTGATGTCTTAGTGGAAAAGCTTCTGGCCATCGTGTGAATCGGTCGATACACGTTAGCAAATAAGAATGACCTTTGGAAAATGGAAGGGGACCAACTAAATCTAAATGAACGTGATCAAATCTGTAAGCAGGTGCTTTAAAATTTTGAATGACAGGTGTACAATGCTTTGTTATTTTACAGGATTGACATTTATGACAAACTTTTGTCCAGGGTACCTATTCTATAGCTTTTCAACGATTTGAATTGATATATTGTTTGACGTGTCGTGTCAACTGTTCAATGTTGTAATCTTAGGAACTTTTGTATTTGAAAGTTTTAGTAAAATAATTGGCACTACTCCCTGGCACAACTGTCAAATTGTACAAAATTGTGTTTATTGTCAATGTGTTGTCAACAGCGTACCTTTGCATAATATATAGATTCTCTTTAGTAATTTTCTCAAAATGTCACCACTCAAATTTCAAACAATACTGACAACGCACAAACCAAACGTCAGTATAACACTAGTGATATGAATATAACACTACCCTTCGCGCTAGTGAATCGTTTACAAAATGAGTGACGTCATACTCCCTGTTGCACTCAAAAACCGTTAGATGGCAGTCAGATTATAACAATTTTGAACGCGTATCACTAGTGATATAAGTTACAGAATAGGTACCCAGGATTGAATATATTTGTTCATGTTTGGCCAAATGAATTTAGAAGAAATTAGTTTCCTAGAAGCTCTAATTCCTGAATGAGATATGAATCAAACTTGTTTGTTTGGAAATGTCACAAATTAGAAATAAATAAGAGTTTGGAATCAGGAGTGGCTTAAAATTTAGAGTAGAGCTATTATGGATAATTAAATTGGTCAATTCATTAACAGAATCTTGAGCAACTGCTAATTCATTATAATCTAAGCAATAGCTATTATATAAATTATTAATTGATAATCTAGAGAAAGCGTCAGCTGCTAAATTACATTTACCTGGTATATAACGAATGTCATTAGTAAATTGAAAAATGTAGTCTAAATGACGTAATTCTCTTGGAGATTAATCCGAAGAGCCTTTTTTTGATAAATATGTTAGAGGTTTATAATCAGTAAGAATAAAAAATGCTTGTCCTTCAACAAAATACCTAAATTTTTTGATAGCTAGATAAATTGCTAAAAGTTCTCTGCCAAAAGTACTATATTTTTGTTGCGTTTTCGAAAAACATGTTGAAAAGAAAGCTAATGGTCTCCATACGTTGTTTTACAACTGTTGTAAAACAACTCCTACTCCTTTATCAGATGCATCTACCATGATATTGGTAGGAGTGTTATGTTAAGGTACAGTTAAGGCTGTTAAATTAACTAATTGTACTTTAATAGATTCGAATGCTTTTAAAGAAAGAGAATCAAGGGTATTCGGAGTATTTTCACGTAGCTTATTTTGAAAAAGTTTATTTAAAGGTTGCAGGGTTATAGCACAGTTAGGAATAAATCGGTGATAAAAGTTAATAAGGCCTAAAAATTCCCTTAACTTTTTTTGGGTAGTAGGGATCGGAAAATTTTGAATGGTCAAGATTTTGTCTTTCAAAGGTGTAATTTTATTGAATTTAATATGATGGCCCAAGAAGTTAATCTCAGTTTTACCAAATTCACATTTATGTTGATTAATTAGAAGGCCATACTCTTCTAAAGTCTAGTCTAAAGAATAATTCTTTTAAATCTTTGATATGTTGTTCGACTGATTCACTAGCTATTAATAAATCATATATATAAGCGAAACAAAATTTTAATCCTCTTGTAACTTCATCAATAAGACATTGAAAAGTTTGTGCACTGTTTCTTAAACCAAAAGGCATAGATTGATATTCAAAAAGACCGAATGGAGTAGTAATGGCTGTTTTAGAAATAGAACTAGATTCCATAGGAATTTGATGATAGGCTTTAACCAAATCAATTTTGGAGAAAATAGATTTGTTAAATAAGTTAGCCGAAAAATCTTGAATATGAGGAATTGGATAACGATCGGAAACGATGATATTATTTAAAGCTCTATAATCTCCACAAGGACGCCAAGAATTTGAATCTTTTTTGGGAACCATATGTAAGGCAGAGGACCAATTACTGTCTGAAGGGCGTATAATGCCGAGAGTTAAAAGTTCATTGAATTCTTCTTTAGCTATTTGTAATTTATCTGGGGCTAATCTGCGTGGACGTGAGAAAACTAGAGAACTATTGGTAATAATATAATGAGTAACAAGATTGTGACAGTTGTACTAAGTTAGTAGGCAAAGGATGATTTGGTTCAATCTGATTCGTTAAAGAATTGCCAAATAATAAAGCCTTATTTTTTCGGTGAAGTACTAATTTGTTCCCTTATTACAAGTTCATCAGTCAAGGCTGCTTTCTGATTTAGGGATAAATGTTTTTGTCCCGTTAAAATTAATTGAATATTTAAGGGTAATTTATTTATGAATAGATATTCTAAAATAGGGTTTGCAGTGTTTGAAAGTTGTTGCATATGACGAAGTACTTGAGAAGGTTTTCTATCATCAAGACTAGAAGTGGCGAAAAGAGTAGTAAAATTTTGTAATTGCGAAGGGGTTGTTCGAGTTAATAAAGCAATTTTAATTACAGAGTATTAGTTCTAAGATGGTGGATCCAAGATTAATTCTCGAACTTGCATAGCATATTCAGGTCGTAAAGCAGAAACCAAGGTATAGAACTTCCCCAATTCAAAAGTGATTCGCTGACTTTTAAATATAATTTCAATTTAAGCAAACCATAATGAAGGATCCTCTATCTAAAAATCCGGTAGACGTACAGTCGAAGCAGTTGATATCATGGAAAGATCTTGAAGTAATACTGGATCAGGATCAGGCATTACTGGTAGAGTAGAAACGGATGTCGGGGTACGTAGAACACAGAAACACATGGCACAAACACCAAACATCGGGGTCACCAATTTGTAGAGTATACAAATTAATAAATAAAAATAATGAAATATGTAGAGTACAAAATATATCTATTGATTTATTAATTGTACATAACTACCAAACATAACAATAACTCGATAACGTGATGATCTAGCAGTCTTTTCGACTGCTAGATCCCCACATATCCGTAACAAACTTCTCTGATTTGCTAAAACACTGATAAACTCATTCGGAATTTCAGATGAAAAATACGATATTACATGTTTGTTTTCTCTTAATTTTAACATATGCTTTTTCATAGCGACATTATACAGTATCTCAACCAACTGAAGAAAATTCCCTATATTTGACGAAGACCCATTTTCCCTATGACCACTGAGTGATAAATTTTGCTTTGCAAGAAACAAAGTGATATCAAGTAATCTATATAAAATATCTCGCAGTGCTTCTTTTTTTTCCATGAAAGTAATTAATCTTGCATGAATGATATTGTGCAACCGCAAGCCCGCTGCTAAAGTTTTCCATTTTCCAAGATTCTGAAGATGCTCTTTAAATTCCTTATGTAGCTGCACTTTTGAATTGAATTTCCATAGATTAAATGATGACTAGTATTTAGAATTTTTGCAAAATTATTAAAAGTTATAGCCTTACATGTTTGTCAACAAGTATGGTTTCAGCATGATTGTCCTCCTTTTCATTATTCAAGAAATGTGTGGCAGCATTTAAATAATACCTATGTAAACAGGCGGATTGGCCTTAGAGGTCATACACCATGGCCACCAAGATCACCTGACCTCAATTCCTTAGATTTTTATATGTGGGGTCAAAACAACCTAGTTTAACAGAACAGAACAGACTCTAATTAATCTAATATATTAAATAAATTAAGAACTACCTCATCCGACCCAGCATTAAAATTTTTTAATATATCCACTGTGATCAAGATCTTTAACTTTTTGGAATTATAGTCGACAGAATTTCTACGCAAGTAAATGCACCTTCCGTTATTTACTAATATCAATAATTTCCTTGGCCAAAAATGAGGATTTTATTATATATATAAAAAACTAGGATCATATTTTTCACTTTTCACATAAAGCAAAGAAAGTAATTATTTTTTGCAAAAATAACTAAATAGTTATTTTTCTGAAACCGGCGCGAAAGTACTATTTTCGCTCCTAAAATGCGGCGCGAAAGTTTAATTTCCCTGACTAGTCATGAAAATATTTAAACATTTTTGCTGTACCTCATTTTTATTTTTTGGGCAGTAGATCTGCTACAACCTCTGCTGCCGCTTCTTTTATATCTACAGGAACCTTGTCGCTTTGATTAGTTTCGCAAAACATAGCAAATTACTACACTCGCACGTATCAAAAATTCAAAACTGACAGCACTGACAGTTTGATTTTTGTTTATTTACAATTTTTTGTCTGTTACCCAAGCACACTACTAAATACTTATAGACAATCTGATTTGAATTTAAAATTATTTTTTATTATTATCGAAGGTTTCAGAAAAAAATTAATACATGATTCGTCAGAAAAATGTATGTACTTGACTCGGAGCCGTAAAATACTCGGCACAAAGAGCCTCGTATTTCAATGTGGCTCCTCGACAGTAATGTATCATTTTCCTGACTCTTATGTAAATAACTATTGTATCACTAGTCCAGAAATTAAACTTTTGCGAGAGTGAACTTATTTGACAGGCCAAGCTGAAAGCGAGGCCTACAAATAATGCGAGATGCGCCGACAACACTTTTAATTTATTAAAGAAATATTATTACCACTGAAAATTTTATACATTAGATTTTTATGTCAGTAACATTTTCGGTTCACGTGGATATATAAACAATTTAGTTGTTTTATTCAAAAAATTTAGTAACATTTGATCTAAAAAATAAAACCAATGTAAATTTATATTTTTCAACAATTAACGTAATCATAATCATATAAGACGAGTATAATATGAATAATAAATTAATTGTTGTTTTAATTACTTACTCAATTAACTTTTTACATTTCTAATAAAATAAAATTAAAATTTTTGACAGAACGTGATGCTAAAATATTTACGTTGGCATCCCTACATTTTGTCGGCGTAGGCCGGCAAATACAGAGTTTCTGGACGATTTTGAGTCATAACGGCACGGAGGCGCGAAATGGAAATAACATATCAATTTATTTAAGTAATGGCTGGTTTATAATAATAATAATTTACAAATTTGGATAAACGAATATACACAAAAATTGTACACCTCAAATAATTATAAAATATGATTGACGATTAAATTGAATTTCGGTTGGTTGTTCAGGTATGACTGATTTATCTATCTATCGCATTTTAATTTATTAGTCCAGGTAATATAAGGGTTAATTTAAAAAGATGTAATCATTCATTCCATTTGTTGTCTTCTACTTAATGAAGCTAGAAGACTACCATCATGATAAATGATTGGGTTAAATTGTTGCTCACCGTTAGTAAAGTCCAGTCCAGAGACATCGTCGGGGAACTACCGACAGAAATCGTCGCCAACATCTTCAGGTAAGTCTTTTTATATTCCTTGTTCGTGGTATATTGCATGTTTACATGTATGTCGCGTGTTGCAGGCACCTGGACGGAGATTCGGTGGTGTCGGCGAGCCGCGTGAACCGAGCTGCGAGGCAGGATCCGCAGGCAGTTGCAGCAGGAGCGGCAGGAGTGTAGGTGCTGCGCAGACGGCCTGCGCGGTCTTTGGGCCTCAGGAACGGGACAGTCTGCGTGGAGAGTCGCCCGTTCAAGTACCACCAACCAACTAACCCCCGTCCTGCCATAAGGAAAAAAACTGAATAAAAAGGTGCATCCCATGAAAATTAAAGATATCGGCAAAAAGGAGAAATGTTATGTGAACCGAAATAATGTAAGCGCAGGTACTAGAATGAGGTTAAGTAAACAGAATTACATAATTAGAAAATTTAAGAAATATATTTTAAGTTCATTTGCAAGAATTATATTATTATGTGGTAAATAGTCCATTGCTGGTTTTTGAGCATGTGCAAGTTTGAGCTGATTCGCAGATTTGAAGGAAGCAATTCATTCTGTTCTTTGATCGTCGATGTATTCACATCTCAGTTTAATTATTATTTATCATTTTGTTCAGTTTACTGTTGAATAAATTTTAATGTGTCCGTTATTTGGAAATTGATTGAGCAGAGTTCTTGGGTATATACTTGATATTAATGATTAGCTCAGTTGTAGAAGTATAGTATTCTGGTATTAATAACCTGATCTTGATGAATTTACAAATTAGTGAAAGTAATATATAACTTATTTGTCACCTTGTAACATGGAAATACTAATTGAGTTTTCATTTCAGGCTATTAATATTACTATTATTCTCATTCTATTTTATTTGAGTATTTATTTCGTAACAATTCATTGGATTCTTAATGTTGCATTAGGTTGTTGAACCCTGATTATTGTGGATACATATTCTGGCACAGGATTTTTTTCCTCTTGTGCAAATAAACTCCCTTTTTTATTTGCCAATTTAAATATATTTGAATTTAATTTTGAATGATATTTTATTTAATTACATTTATTTATGTATATATTATCTTTATGTAACAGTTCATGTGAGTTTCAGAATTTTGTATGATAGATTCTCATTTCGGATTTGCTTCAGTTCGCTTCGCATTCCCTATTCAACACAGTTTATTCTCTTGTAATTGTCATTACATATTGATCATATCTCGCATAAGTTATATTGCTCGTTTACAGTATCTGTGAATGTTAATTATTTGAACATAAAAATTCTATTTAGTTGTCAATTCGACATTTTTTCTTCGAAACTTTAAATGTAACACTTCAAACATTTAATATATCTAATATATTAAGTCAAACGGAGCTCTGTTTGTTTATTAGATTTATTTACTATTACCTTTCGCTTATCCTTCACGTATTGGTATTTTCGAGGATTTATGTCCTTCTATGAATAAACAAACATCGTGACGCCCTTTATAAATTAAAATTGTTTAGTTTGGTTTTATTTTATTTTCAATAACGATTCAAATCGCTTAACCCACTCCAGACTAAAAGCTGGCGGCCGCATTTCTGAAGAGCTAGGATACGTTACACTTGCACTTTATTGTTATAACACTGTTGTGTACCCCGTATATTTAGCATTATGTATTTTTATATTTTTAATTATTTTTGTGTATCAATAAATAATATTCCCATTTTTACATATGTTAGAGATAAATTGTATGTTTTTTTAAGACTAGTTTTCACATTTATTACTTGTTTCCTGTTTCGTTACCATTGTTGTATTTGTCTTTGTTGAAGTTATTCCATCCTTCCATCTTCAAAGTCAAACTTCTGTCCTTCCAAGAATTCCCATTCCACCGAACTTTCTAATCCTTACCATTGTGTAATATTTCCTTCAATTTTTTACCCTTAAGTCAGAGTTGCATTTATTTCACCCTTCTAAGCATTCTCGTTCCAACCTTTCGGTCGACAATTTCAACCAGCAAAGATAGCTCCTGAACAGTATCGCATAATAAATTAATTTTAAATTATTTGTATCTTCTATCCAGCGTTTTATTAAGTGTCTTTATCACAAGTGCTAACGCGGTAGGTATACAACAACACATAGCAGCACTCGTTCAGTCATTCCAATAATATATCAATGAGAATTTTGTTATCATTACAGAATGCTTGAAGAATTATACTGAGTTGTTCTTCGCTGTTATATTGCATTATTTGTAGCTTGTTTTATATTTATATGATTTCAGTCAATTGTTCCAACCCTCTAACTATGCCAGGAACAACTGCAAACAAAATTGTAAATTCATAGATATTATATCATTTTTTATAAATTCTTACATGATCTATTTTCTATCCTGGAGCTATTCCATTGATTTTGAATTTGGTCACTCAATAAACTAATCTTTTAACACTGTAATCGCAGATGTCATTTTCAGAAGAATGTAATATCCGGTCTCTTTATAAAACCCAAATCTATCAGTACAGCTGATAATTTTATGCAAATACATATCTTGTTTTGCTAGGTGTATATTCAAAATTTGTATATTTCTGTACAATTCATGTACTTATAATACATATTTTTTGATTTACTGTTTTACTCTTTTTCTAAATAAATGAAAACGAAAAATTTTTGATTGGCTTGAGATTCACTTTTCGAAAATGTAAACGAGAAAAACGTTTCTTTTATAATATGTACACATGAATACTTTTTATGAATAAATTTCAACTATCAATAAACTAGTGAAATTTAAATATTTGTTTACGATATTAGGATACA
This sequence comes from Stenolophus ochropezus, assembly GCA_035578165.1. Taxonomy (NCBI): domain Eukaryota; kingdom Metazoa; phylum Arthropoda; class Insecta; order Coleoptera; family Carabidae; genus Stenolophus; species Stenolophus ochropezus. The sequence continues at coordinate 15,621,107 of JAQOWZ010000019.1, read as the reverse complement.
AATACAAGTACGTTCCTAAAGCCAAAATATGTCAATCGCGAATGATACCGCATAATAATTTAAGATAGCATTTGAAAACACGAAAAATATATTTTATATATATATATATATATATATATATATATATATATATATATATATATATATATACAGGGTGTTCCATTTAAAAGTGCCACCATTGCTATCTCGAGAACTATAAGAGCTACGAGGTTGGTTAAATTAGCAAAGAACCACCATTTTACAAGACTAATACAATGAGCAAAAAATTTTTATTTTTCAACCAGTGGTTCTCAAATTACGGGACACAACTTTCTTATTTTAAATGGAAACGTATGTTTATTTTTAGGTTATTCGATTAAGTATTTTTTTCTGAATTCAGCGATTTGTACATATCATATACTAATATAACAAAATAATTGAGAAAAATGCATGTTAAATTTATATGTATTTTATTTATATCTGGCTGAAACAAGAGTGCTATGGTTAGAAAACATAGACATAATGTTCTGTCTAACATTGTTTTATTATTTTTTGTTAAATTTTATTTGCTTGAACTGTCAGTTTTAAGAAGAAAATGAATTGTTTTCTATCCAAAGCACTCTTATTTCAGCCAGATATTGAAACACTTTTCTATATGAGTGTACCAAATATGGCTCAATCATAAAATATACTTACGCCACGACAACCGACTTACACAGTGGAGAGGGGGTACGCAAATCAAGTACCAATTTGTGGGTTCACTTGGAGAAAGTATTATACTTACGGTGTTGCACAATTCAAAGTACCTGCAAGTGGAATAACGGGGCGCCACTCGGTTTTGGATAGGGTTAAAACCGAGAAAAGAGATCGGGTGTAAGTAAGGTTATGGAGGGATAATCGAAATGAAGCTCGTAAGCCCAATTTGACAATGCGTTATAATTTTAACTCATAGGTCGATATACATATCTGATGGCAGCGTGACATGCGGACATACTTGTATCCATATATGGTTCTTAAATCTAGTTATTGTAGGTATAACAACTATCTGAATTTGTTTTCAGAGATTGAGAACATTTAACAGGTGAGAAACAAAAATAAAATCGAGAATATTCTCAACACAACGAGCATAAACTCTACCCATACACATGGGCGGCGGTACAAGAATTTCAATATTATCCTAATTTCGTTATTCTAGATACACGACCGAATTCGGGGTAACTTCACAGTTTATGTACACTAATGTAGGGGTGCAGTGCGTGAAGTGCACTAGCGTTGGGGAAAAGACAGTTATATTAAGCACCACGTGAAGTAAGCTGGCAAATCGAAGTGGAATTGGTACTTAGCTGAATCGGAGAGTAGGTGATCGTCGAAGAGGTCGATGGAAAGGTGGTAGTTACCCACCAGCAATAACTGGAAGGCTCGCACATACGTTGTGGAGCGATGGCTCGTGGAAGGCGTCGGCAACTTCCTGAACGAAGTCCAAAACTCGGGCGTGGGGCACACACTACACACTAAATCTGCCTCTAGGGCTTTATGATGGAGTCACGATACTTCACAATGGATGATCGATAAATAAATTGATCTCCAGTCACATAAAAAAGGTGCACTACCCGACACTGGAGGCAAAATCACCTGTACATCGGACGCACTCAGAATTCTCTCGCCTGACTGGTATTTCTTTCTACCTCGCAGGTACTTATTTCTTAAATTTAATTAACAATAAATAAATAATGGTATGTCCGAGACATGCTGCCATCAGTTTTTAACTTAGCAACTACCTATCATTTGAAAACCGCGACTCGAAAACAGGATATGGGATATGGATAAAAGCGGGAAGTTCATTGAGGAGCTATACAGATATTTTGAATTGTTACAATATAAATAAAATAGAAATAAATCTACCATGCATTTTTCTCAGTTATTTTGTTATATTAGAATATGATATATTTATATCATTGAATTCAGAAAAAAATACTCTATCGAATAACCTAAAAATAAACATACGTTTCCATTTAAAATAAGGAAGTTGTGTCCAGTATTTTGAGAACCACAGGTTGAAAAAAAAATTTTTTTTGCTCATTATATTAGTCTTGTAAAATGGTGGTTCTTTGCTAATTTAATCAACCTCGTAGCTCTTATAGTTCTCCAGATAGCAATGGTGGCACTTTTAAATGGAACACCTGTATATATATATATATATATATATATATATATATATATATATATATATATATATATATAACAAGATTTTTTTTCTTTAGGTACCGTGTAATATCCTTTGAATATATTTAATATGTAATAAAGTTAATAAAGTGTTAAGTTTTGATTATTGAAAATATGGTTATTGTCGCTTATGCCCTTTTTAAGTTCAAATTTTTAATATCATGTATAGTATAAGTTTATTTAATGTTATTGCAGAAATCTCAAAGCAGGAAGCAACATAATGTGGATTGTGAAGCATTAGAGATTCCTAAAAAAAACAGAAGGTAACACGTCCAGATGGATTCTAGAAACACTCGTAAAAACAGCACTGTCTCGGTGACGGAAGAAAATATAGAATGCAGCAAGAATCAAAAAGCTAAGACTAAAGAAATTTAGGACATTCATATGAAAATAGTAAAGGAAACAAAATTACAAGTAGGATGGTTGGCTCTCCTTTTAATTGCAACAGAAAGTGTAGAGAGCAAATATTGAATGGAAAAAAAGACATTTTTAATGCGTTCAGAATTTGTATAAAGATCAAAATATATGTTTGTTTAGATCCATAAAATCTATATCAAAGAAAAGACATGAATCGTCTAGGAAAGTGATATATCAATACTTTGTTAAAATAAATGGAGTGAATACACAATTATGTAAACAAGATTTTTTTAAGTAAACGGATTGTAAAAATCTTCACAACAAGTTCTACTTATTTGCTCTCAAATATCAGAAGGGAGAAGTGTTCCAAAAGATGATAAATGCGGGAAGCATCATAATCGACACAATTGATCCTTGAATCAAATGAAGTCTGTTCATGATAATATTAATATCATAGGAAAAAAATCCCAACAGTGTAACTTAGATCATGATATAACTACTGCTGGACTATATAAAGATTTTTACTTTGACTGGTACAAAGAAAAAAATATTGTAGCAGTTAAAGAAGATAATATCGGATAATATTCTGCAATAAGTACAATATCGGTTTTAAATTACCGAAGAGTAATATTTGTTATTTAAGCGACTCGTTAAATATTTTGATTCCAACCGACAAAAATAATAAAAATGAGACTGTAGCTAGGAAACAAGAGACAATACTGGAACTGCATCAAAGAAAGGCTGAACCAGTTAAAAGAAGAAATAGAATCTGTCAAGCTTACAAGATCAAGTTGGTTATAACTTTTTACTTATAACAAACACTTCCTATCCCATGCTTCACTATTTTTTATATGACCTAGAAAACAATTACTTTTACAGCCAAACAATGTACTTGTTGCACGAAACTCGTTAAAGTAATCTTTTTTGGCCGAATCCGAGATTTGCAGCCGAGGTTACAAATCAGATGGCCAAAAAAGAACTTTTAGCCGTGCATACAACATTTTTTAAGCGATTATAACAAAAAAATATAAATTTTCATTTCTATTTTCGACATCTGTCAAAATCTATTTTATGGCCGCATTTACTTTACGATTGCTATTGTCACACACAAGTTCATTACTTTTTAATTAATATAAGTAAAGAAATAGTTAAAATTTGACTTACATTTGTAATTATAATATACAATTATGAATCATATTACAATAAACTATCTAAATTAAGAATAAACAAACAAGCGGCCGAAAATTTAGACTTTAATATATGTTACCAGCAGAAAGGTAAAACAACTATTTATGTAATAGCCTAAAATGATAATTTCGCTGTATTTTTATTATAGTCTGGTACAACATTGTCCGTTGCATTATTAATTTATGTAATTTCTTCTCAAAATAGCATTCCACCAGAACCTTTTAAGTCGAATAATTTGGAACTCAAATATGTGGTGTATGTACCGTGTTCCTCCTAGAGCTTCAATTTATTCTTCTTGAAGTTGTAGGTCTGATAATTGAGGTTATTTTAATAATTTTAATTCTAAATCATACAGCTACTATTTCTTATGAGGTATACGTTCTTAATACGTCTTAATATTTTGAAATCAAAGAATAAAGTGCAATGACTTGACTTTTGAAACACGTGATGACGAATTTTGATAATTGTTAGTGTTATGTGCTGATGAGTGGACTGTATTTTGGTTGGTGTGATATACAGATGACAAACTCTTGTACTATTTACTATAACTTATCTTTTTTAAACAACAAAACAAAACTGGTTTACACCTCGCTTTTCAGCCATTTTTCTTTTTTTTGTTGTAGTCTGATGCAAAGCATCAAAATACATAAATTACATATATTGCCGCTTGATGGCATCAAATGTATTAAATCGTAATATTTGAAAATATAAACTTTGGCGTTATCATACCGCCGGCCTTGAAGTAAGTAGACTTCAATACAAGTTTGACAATAATATAATAATTATTCTTATACATAAATTAAACGTTATCACTAACAATATTTATAATATGTAAAAATAGAAATATTCACTCGAGATCATCGCGTACAGGCAATAAACACACCTTACCACAGGCACGTTTGAATACACTTGATGCTGTGCGAACACTTACGACACGTACAGTATTGTCCTTGCCAGGGTGTACTGCTTCAATGCGACCTAATCGCCACGTTGATGGTGGTATTGACTCGACGAGGACAACGACGTCTCCGACTTGCAGGTCTTGCTGTGGAAAATGCCATTTCACTCGTGCTTGTAGTTGCGATAAATATTCCAACGACCAACGTTTCCAAAACTGTTGGTACAATGCTTGCACCGTGTGCCAATGAGTTAGTCGATTAGAATGGTTGTCGATTTCAGGTTCTACCAAATCGGTCGGATTGGTACCAATTAGGAAATGTCCAGATGTTAAAACTGTAAGATCGTGAGGATCACAGGAAATAGGGGTAATAGGATATGAATTTAAACAAGATTCAATTTGCGCAATTAAAGTTATAAACTCCTCAAACGTAAGATTCGAATTAGCCGCTACACGTTTCAGATGAAATTTTAGTTATTTACATACCGCCTCTCACAGCCCTCCAATGTTAGATGACGGTGAAGTTGGCAGACGATTCGTAACAGACGATTCAAAAAAATGCCAGTGTGTTGCAGCCTTACGCTGGGCTCTACTGCGTCGCACGGTACAAGCATTATATGTAATATTTCTAGAACTTTAACAAATATACATGCTTAAATATTGTTAATGATAAAAAGTATGGAATATTATTCTTTGTAATTCAGTAGTAATTGCTATACGAGTATTTACATATGTGATGTACATTCATTAATAAATTCGAGAAAAGCTATAAATTATTAATTTATACTACTTTTAATATAAAATGTTCCTTTAATTTTTATACATTAATATTATACTGACACCCCATTCGATTGGAATCAATGACTTTACTCATTATCCTGGCGTCAGGATTGCAGAATTTGAAACAGAACTTAAATTATATTCATATAGTAGACCTTCTTACTTAGTATTGTACTTATTAAAAGATGTCCGTTGAATTTTTTTACAAGAATATTATCCTTACACCTCATTTCAATTAAATCAATGTCTCTGCTCATTGTCCTGCCGTAAGGATCACAGAATTATAAAGAAAAATTAAATTTTGTTGCTGTACTTGAACCAATTAATTATTATTACAGTTATTAAAGGATGTCCGTTGAATTTTTTTAAAGGGATATTATCCTTACACCTCGTATCAATTAAATCAATGTCTATACTTATTGTCCTGCCGTAAGGATAGCATAATTATAAAGAAAACTTAAATTATGTTGCTGGACTTGAACTAATTCATTAATATTACAGTTATTAGAGGATGTCCATTGAATTTTTTTACAGAAATATTATCCTTACACCTCGTATCAATTAAATCAATGTCTCTACTTATAGTCCTGCCGTAAGGATTGCAGAATTATAAAGAAAACTTAAATTTTGTTGCTGTACTTGAACCAATTAATTATTTTACACTTATTAAAGGATGTCCGTTAAATTTTTTTACAAGAATATTATCCTTACACTTTATTTCAATTAATTTAGTGTCTTTACTTACTGTCCTGCCGTAAGGATCGCAGAATTATAAAGAAAACTTAAATTATGTTGCTGGACTTGAACTAATTAATTAATATTACACTTATTAAAGGATGTCCGTTAAATTTATTTACAGGAATATTATCCTTACACTTCATTTCAATTAATTTAGTGTCTTTACTTATAGTTTACTTATAGAATCAATATCTTTACTTATTGTCCTGCCGCAAGGATCGCGGAATTATAAAGAAAACTTAGATTATGTTGCTGGACTTAAACTAATTAATTAATATTACACTTATTAAAGGATGTTCGTTGAATTTTTTCACAGGAATATTATCCTTACACCTCGTATCAATTAAATCAATGTCTTTACTTATAGTCTTGCCGGAAGGATCGCAGAATTATAAAGAAAATTTAAATTTTGTTGCTGTACTTGAACCAATTAACTAATTTTACATTTATTAAAGGATGTCCGTTATTTTTTTTTTACAGGAATGTGATCCTTACACTTTATTTCAATTAATTTAGTGTCCTTACTTATTGTCCTGTCGTAAGGATCGCAGAATTATAAAGAAAACTTAAATTATGTTCCTGTGCATGAACTAATTAATTAATTTTACACTTTTTAAAGGATGTCCGTTAAATATTTTTTCGATATGTGGCTTCCTCCAATTAACTTAAATTCTTCTCATTGAACTTTATTTATGGTTGCTTTCAAATATAAATATATATTATACTTTGACTCGCTACATGGTTCAGCACCGTTACCTATTTTGAAAAAAGTTTTTTATTTTATTTGCAAGCAATATTATTTCAAATTTAATGACCACATTGACGAAACTCCCATCTCAGATTTTAAAAAAGAATATTGGTTCTAACTGTGGTGTACATATTTGTACTTGGGGTTATATAATATGTTCCGCAAAAAGGTATGATTTTGAAGAAAAAGATATGAAGTATATCAGAATGTGGTTAATGAAGGTACAAATTGAACAGGATAGTAAAGAACAATCAGGTTTTGAAGACAGCCAAAATTATCGCTTGTTGTTTGACGATGAATCCTATTGTATGAATTCTTCTTTTAAAATACCAAAAATTGAAACTGGTCCACCGCAAGGTTTTATCTCAAGAATAAATTTTGTTCACAATCTATGAATTTATAATTTTATATTTATTTTATTTCACTGCTTCCTTTCTTGCACTCTTACGACTGAAATTTTATTAGAATTATCAAAAGTTTCATTTTACTACACTGAAATTGTTTGTTTCGTATTTAAGTTCATAATAAACAGTCCATACTACAACAGTTTTAATAAGGGAACAAAATTATTAATTTTTAAAATAAATAAAAAAAACTTTCTCTCAGATATATATATAATTAAGTATTCACAGTGTTAACTTAACATTTTCTTGAATCATAAAATATCTCTTACTAACTTTAATGTTAATTAAACAGTTCAAGTACATCAAACTAGGCTCAAGATTTCTTTACAAACCTGCTATCCTTACGTCAGGACAATAACTATGGCCACTGGTTTAAATGAAATGGGGTGTCTGGATAATATTTCAGTATAAAAATTCAACGGTCATACTTTTATAGGTGTAATATTAATTAATAACTATGACAATACGTCATTTGGTTTAAGTTTTCTCTATAATCCTATTATCCTTACGGTAGGCCAATGAGTAAGGACAGTGATTTATATGAAATAAGATGTCAATATAATATTTCTGTACAAAAATTTAGCGGACATCCTTTAATAGATGTAATATTAATTAATTAGTTCAAGTACAGCAATATAATTTAAGTTTTCTTTATAATTCTGCTATCTTTACGGCAGGATAATAAGTAAAGACACTAAATTAATTGAAATGAGGTGTAAGGATAATATTCCTGTAAAAAATTCAACAGACATCCTTTAATAAGTGTAATATTAATTAATTAGTTCAAGAACAGCTACAAAATTTAAGTTTTCTTTATAATTCTGCAATTCTTACGGCAGGATAATAAGTAAAGACACTAAATTAATGGAAATAAGGTGCAAGGATAAAATTCCTGTAAAAAAATTCAACGGACATCCTTTAATAAGTATAATATTAATTAATTGGTTCAAGAACAGCAACAAAATTTAAGTGATCCTTACGGCAGGACAATAAGTAAAGACATTGATTTAATTTATACGAGGTGTAAGAATAATACTCCTGTAAAAAATTCAACAGACATCCTTTAATAAGTGTAATATGAATTAATTAGTTCAAGTCCAGCAACATAATTTAAGTTTTCTTTATAATTCTGCTTTCTGCTATCCTTACGGCAGAACAATAAGTAAAGACACTAAATTAATTGATATGAGGTGTAAGGATGATATTCCTGTAAAAAAATTCAACGGACATCTTTTAATAAGTACAATACTATAGCTCGTCCAAAATAGAAAAGGACCTGTCAATCATTCTCGCGCATATAATGCAACAAACAAGTTGAAGGAGACGGCAACATAAATATACTTTTTTTCTAATGGTGTTCAATGTGCCGCATAGTACATACTAAACGTATCGTAGACCCATGCCTGGCCTACCAGTTGCCCTGTGCAGTTCTGGATTATAGTAGCTATACCTACCCCATGTCAACCAAGTTCAAAACTGCACTGATCCAATAAACTAGGGGCGTAAACCATAAATGGGAAAGCAATCTACCATTGGCGTGGGATTATTTCAATAACAAATTGAATTTTTGTAAATATTTATATTTTAAAATGCATAATGAATAACAAAAGAAAATATCACATTTATGAACATCATAAAAAAATTCTAATTAAGTAGAGGCGAATGGATTACATCGGTTTGGTCACTGACAATATTTTCCTTTGAAATAACAGCTTCTTTAATCTCTAAATTTTCAAGCCAAATTATAGTTAATACTTTTTCTGCTACATGTAAGATTATGAATCACCCTTTCCATAAATGATTATTACCTGCTAATATAATCCTCGGCAAATCCCGTGCTGTTTTCTGTTCATTGCAATTATATGTTCTTTAAATCTTAATTTCGAATTTCCTTAATATTATATAATAATTTCCTAATATAGTTTCCCCATATGAACTAAGAACTAAGTACGCCACTGGTAAAAACCGCAATGGGGGGTACCTTCTCCCATTGGTTGCTCAAAATATGAACGAAAATGCGTCTTTCGCGCAGGTTCATTTCTATATTGGACGAGCTATAAGTAAGAAGGTCTAGTATATGATAATAATTTAAGTTCTGTTTCAAATCCTGCAATCCTGACGCCAGGATAATGAGTAAAGTCATTGATTCAAATCGACTGGGGTGTCAGTATAATATTAATGTATAAAAATTAAAGGAACATTTTGTATTAAGAGTAGTATAAATTAATAATTTGTAGCTTTTCTCGAATTTATTAATGAATGTACATCACATAAGTAAATACTCGTATAGCAATTACTACTGAATTACAAAGAATAATATTCCATACTTTTTATCATTAACAAGGTTTAAGTATGTATATTTGTTAAAGTTCTAGAAATATTACATATAATGCTTGTACCGTGCGACGCAATAGAGCCCAGCGTAAGGCTGTAACACACTGGCATTTTTTCGAATCGTCTGCCAACTTCACCGTCATCTAATTTTATCTTTTAAACTTACAGCAAATTTGACATCATATGTCAAATTTTATGAACTCATCTGTTTTATCGAAATTTCTCAGCCTAAACCATATGAAAAACTATTATAATTAATATATTTATTTTAACTAGATGTTACATATATAAGCGTAATTATACAGATCAGTAGAAAATTTAAAAATCTTTATATTTATATGTTGACGATGTGTCATTATTTAAACGTAAAAAATAAATAGGGCACGAGAGCAGCACCGTCGACCTGTGCCCGAGCCTCTCAGCTCATTTCACATCATTCTATGATTGTCTCAGTTCACACTATTCCAAGCGGAAGAGAAGAAGTGGCGGAAATTTAAATCGACGGCATTGGCGAGTTTTGTATTCATTCGAATCTGCCCCTGCCATCTCTATGTGTGGTTTATCCATTGCGCCCTTTTAGTGTTTCTCGTGTCAGTATTTGTTGTTTTTGATTTTGTTATTGTTGTTGAGTTTGTTATTTTATTGTTAAAATCGACAACAACAAATAACTAATACGAGAAACACTAAAAGAGCGCAATGGATAATCCACACATAGAGATCGTAGAATGGAATGAATACAAAACCCCCCTTCCGCCTGGATTGGTATGAAATAAGGCAATCATGAAATGATGTGAAATGAAACAATCATAGAATGGTCTGAAGTGAGATAAGATGGACAAGATCGACATTCGAAAACAAATTTTATTAGTAAGTTTTAAATAATTTATTAAACGTAAAATAATATAACAATGTCAGTGATCTTTAAATCTGTATAAATACAACTTTTTTTCGCTGGAAGAGTATATTTTGACTTTTTTTCCGCCACTGGAATGCTGTAAAATGATATGAGAGGCTTGGGCAAAGTTGACGGTGCTGCTCTCGTGCCCTATACAACTGATCTCTGGTTTATTAAAAACATACAAGAAACGATTGACGTTTACTAACTGGTACATAACTATCTTCAAACGTAAGGCAGAGCGCACATTATACTCGCGCATTCATTTTATTATTAGAATCACTAATCTCTTTCATGATACAAATGTAATAAAATCACTTTATTATTCGTACGTATTAAGTAAACTTGAGTACGCAAGTTTAATATGGTTCCCTTACTATACTTATCAGCAACTTGCACTTGATCGAATCCATCGTCGATTTTTAAAATTTTTATCCTACAAGATTGATAGAACTTATCCGGATAGAGGTACCGATCAACAATCACTCCTGCAACGTCACTCTATGCCCTCGCTAGCGGTCCGTAGAGAGGTGAGCAGTGCAAGGTTCCTTTGGCTCCTGTTGCAAGGTCGAATAGATGCACCTTTCCTCCGGATGCGTGTCCAGTTCCACGTTCCACGTCAGGCGTCCAGGTATCCCAGGATCTTTCAACTGCCTCCCTCCCATTCCGATATAATGCAACGTTCCCCCATTACTATTATATCTAAATATGCAAACAAATTGTATGAAGACATATCTTAAATTATTATTTTCTTTGTACATATTTCTGTTAATTGAATCGTAATTATTTAATTATTTATACATGTTTTTTTATATATTGTCCTGTAATTGGTTCTACTGTTGGGCAATAAAAAACTATTATTATTATTATTATTATTATTCTCAATTCCAGCGAATATCAATAGGTACGGGTTTTACCGCCATTATCATACACTTAGTTATGTCAGGTTAATTTTAGGGTAGTTCTTTTTAAATTTATGTAAAATCTCTGTCTGCATACGCTCAGTTAGGTCAGGTTAGCTTTAGATTTTTTTAAAAATTAATATAAACCCTTCGTCGGTGTAGCAAGTCGGACGTAGAGAGGTTAGATTAGGTAAATAAATAAATATTGTGTACACCTTGTCCGCAAAATCCTTTAGCGACCTCGAGATTGTCTTGCCTCGGCCGCAAGCAGCCTCGGTGACAATTTTTCTCGCGGAACGCTAAAGAGCGATTTCGCGGCCTTGGTATACAAATAACTATTAATAACCTCTGTGTATAGAAATTGTTTGCTAATTTAACCAACTTCGTATCTCTTATAGTTCTCGAGGCAATGGCTCATTAAAAATGGACATACTGTATATTGGCTGATTCTAATTTTATTTATAATAACATCAAACCTCAACTTGTTACAAATGCTATAAAAATAACTATGAGTTAAACTTTCTACTCGACAACTTTTTGGGGATTTGAAAAATCGATTTAGAGATACAAACTGAGTGCCCTTCCCCGCCAACTGCTATCGACAGGCATGGATTCATGCATTAAAAATAGGAAAAAAAGATAGGAACGAATTTAAGAACATGAAAAAAATGTAACATAAAGAAAAGAAAGATAATTAAACAAATCACATATATATTTTTATGCACATAAATATGCCTTCTTGACAAACAGGACATTGCCTGTCATTGTTCAAAATGTTCCGTGCACATTCGACCGCATGGCACAAGGGCATGTGAATTGGCTCCATTGCGGCAGACATGACATGTTGGCTATAAATTAATAAGAAAGAAATTATTTAGTAAAAATTTGAAGTTTCATATTATATATTTTTGTAAACATTACTACACGTGATCTCCTTATATTAATAATTAAAATGATGTCGTCTCTGCACACCGGACACTGGGTAACATTATCTCGTGCATTTTCGGCGCATGGTTCGCAGGTGGCCATGTGGCCGCATGGCACACACGCATGTGTAGTTGCAGCATCAAGGCATATACTGCATCTAGACTATAAAAATATATTATTAATAATTGAATTAATAAGGTGAAAGTTAAATGTGAAGACTTTGCCTATATTATGTTAAGAAGTAAAACGAAATAAATATTATAATGATTACCCTGTCAGCTTGTAACGGTTCTGGTACGAGCTCGAATTGGACCTCTGGCTCGGGCTCGAACTGTAGTTCTGGCCCGGCTTGTGGAATCGGCTCTTGAAGATGCGCGACTTCAGCCGGTTCAACAATTTGTGCCGGGGCTGGATCTTCTATGATGAGGACAACAGGTTCCTCGTCCTCAATAATGAGCTGTTGTATTATAATTTATTTAAAAAAAGATATTTGCTTTGTAAGGGATTGTTTATATTTACTTACTCCTGGGGCCCATTCCCATTACATTAAATTTATTCTATTAATATTATTAGTTATGGCATAGTAATTTTACATTAAGATAACTGATAATATTATTCTCATAATTTTTATAAAATGGGCCCTTGAAATATAAACAAAGGATGCTTTTTTTTCTGGCATTTTGTGCAATTAAGATAATAAAATGATTAAATATTATTATTATAAAACACAATTTTAGTCATTTATTTAACGTAAAATTGATTAAATAAAATAAAATATATTTTTAATTGGAACACTATTTTTCATATACATACGAGGGCAGTCCGATAAGTACTTAGCCTCACCGCCTTATAGTACAACAATCGCAAGAGCAATTTTTTGTCGCTTAGAACATGATCGTACACAGCTACTGTCAAGTTTTCAGCCGAATCGGACGCGAAGTTTTGTTTTGACCGCGAGTAGAAGCGAGCGGGTCCGCAGATTTGAGAAAAATGGAAAAAGAACAATATCGGTCGGTGATTTGATTTTTGTTTTTGGAAGGGAAATCGCGCAGCGAAATTAGAGAACACTTGGATGCTGTATACGGTGACTCTTCTCCTTCGATGGCGACCGTCAAAAATTGGTTTAATGAGTTTAAACGTGGTCGCACGTCGGTTTTTGATGAGCCACGCCCAGGTGCTCCGAAAACGGCTACCACGGAGGATAACGTAACAAAAATCCACGATCTCGTATTGGCAGACCGCCGATTGAAGGTGCGTGAGATAGCTGACACAGTAGGCATCTCAAAAGACCGCGTGGGTCATATCCTGCATGAATTATTGGGTATGAGAAAGCTGTCGGCGCGATGGGTGCCGCGTTTGCTCACTCCTGACAACAAGCGCAACCGTGAGACCACTTCAGAGCAGGATTTGACAATGTTTAGGCGCAATCCGAAGGAATTTCTGCGTCGTTTCGTGACCGTCGACGAAACATGGGTACACTGGTACACACCAGAGACCAAAAAACAGTCGAAACAGTGGATTTTACCCGGCGAACGTGCTCCACAGAAGGCGAAGACTGTCTTATCGGCCGGAAAGGTGATGGCCACCGTTTTCTGGGATTCAAAAGGTGTGATCCACATCGAGTACCTGGAGAAGGGTAAAACGATTACAGGGCTCTACTATGCCGAATTACTAGGCCGATTCGACGCCGAATTGCAGAAAAAACGGCCCCATTTGTCGAAGAAAAGAATGCTCTTCCATCATGACAATGCACCGGCTCACACCTCCGCCGTCGCCACAGCCAAATTGGTAGAATTAGGCTACGAACTGCTACCCCACCCACCGTATTCTCCGGATTTGGCTCTGTGCGACTTTTTTTTGTTTCCAAATTTGGAAAAGTCACTCGCTGGGCAGAAATTTCAGTCGAATGGGGCAGTTATCACCGCCACGAAAGCCTACTTTGCACACCTTCAGAAAATGTTTTTTTCAGACGGGTTACAGAAGTTGGAGCATCGCTGGATCGAGTGTATAGAACTCAAAGGAGATTATGTTGAAAAATAAATCGCCATTTTTCAAAAACAATTGTTATTCTTTTGTAGGCTAAGTACTTATCGGACCACCCTCGTATATTATCATTCATGATTTGAGAAAAAAATTAAAAACTCATAATTAATAATGGAGACAACAGATTCAACTTGCGAACAAATTACACATTTGTATTTAAATTTTTCTAAGTAAATTTTAAAAAAATACAAATACCTATATAGCTATAGATGTAATGAGCGATGATTTAGAAGATATTTATTTGGCTTTATACTACTAACTACAACTAAACATACCTCGTCTAGCAGTTGAAGTCTGTGATTCTGAAAGGTAAAAAAATCGTAAGTAGGTATCAAGTAACCAAGTAAGTTTTAATATTATAAGTACATACTTCGTGTAGGACTCGCTCAACATTGTCAACGGAATGAGCAACAATTTCCAGATAATGGAATATTGTATGCACTCCGTTGGCCAAATTCCTCTGCGCGTCACGGATCCGTACGTCATTTGCCAAATACCTATTTGATATTGGCCGTGAGATACGCAAACCCCGGCGCAAGTTTTGAAAATTGTTAAATTGTCGTATATTGATTTGTATTAGCTTTTCTAAAATAACATGCAGCTGAGCATATTAAAGTATATAAACGAATAATTGATTAAATAAATTTGCTCCAGTAAAAATATAAATTTTGAATAATCGGAATATAATTCTTACCAATAAATATGAAGACATTGGGATGTATTCCCATTTTCAACAGTAGCGTTTTGTTGAATGCCTCCACATTATTGTTTGTTCGGCGAGGAAGGCCGTATACACTAATCTCTGCCGGTGTGATTCTTTGAATCCAGAATCTGTAAAAATTATATATTTTTAAATCATTGTATACTAAATATCATAGATAATAAAATAACTGTTATAATACTAATTTTATTATTTACTGACAAATTAATTCTTATTCTTGTTTTAATAAATGAAAATGTTCATTATTTACCTTTGAATGTAGGCGAAGATTTGATTAAATGTTATAGGTAGCTGCCGTTCTTGGCACCACTTTTGTATGGCGTTCAAGCCAGGTACAAAACTGTTTGCCGGGAGCAACGGCAGAGCCATTAACAATTTTACGGCCTTCCTCGCGTCATCATCATTGCTTATGTCAGCCAACAGCCCCAACCTTGCAGACATTTTCCAAACAGCCTGTCACATAAAATAAAAATTCTATTCATTTAAATTTTTACATAATTATAAAATTATGGTAATACGAGTTATTATAACGTACATTTGCAAAATGAAAATAGCAGCCCACCAAAGATGCATTTGGATATACGTCCGCTAGCGCTGCCCTTAGAGCTTCTTCATAATCTGTCATGATTATGGCAGGTTCTAAGGTGGGAGCTAACTCATGAAATCTTTCCAATACAGCCGTATACATAGACTGTCTCCTGTTCTCCATTAGTATATATGCGACCGTAATGGACTATAAATATATTTAAAGTTAGACATAATTAGATAGGTAAGTACTAATAAGTATTACCTTGTTGTCAACTATACAGTGCTTAGTAAGTAGCTGGTGGCATGGGGGTCCTGCTGGAACACACTTAAATGTTCCATCTAGGTGGAATTCCTCCACGCCACCAACCACTGCATCCAACATCCGTTGGGAGGAAAATAACAGGCTCACGCTGCCATTATCCTCAATCGTTTCCCTAAAGAAAGGTTCCTTTACATTTTCTAATGTGCAAAGAAACCTTGCAGCCCATTGCGGAGATTCCAGCAGGTCGCCCAAATACCGCAATATAGCCAGTATCGGCGGATTGTGACGACGCCTCGCAGTTTGCATAGTGCTACGAGCACTATCGAAAGAATAAATTTGTGCGGCTTCTGGGTCCCTAGAGAAAAATAAAAAATACTTTTTTCTATAGCAGATGTTAAAGTGCAATTTTATCAACTCAAAATAGTGGATAAAGTAGCACTTTAACCGCAAGGGTAGATAAAGTAACACTTTAACCGCAAGGGTAGATAAAGTACTTTGACTTTTGTTTATTAGAAGTACATTTCCATAACAACGCACACTAATGACATTTTAAAATTGTTCTTAAATAATAATTTTATTTTTCAAATCTTTTCTCTTCAAAACCTGCTATAGAAAAAAATAGAATTTTATACACGACGATAAAATTAAATTATCGACTCGCGAAAAATAATTCACTCGCGATAATATCGCTCGTGAATTAACACTTTCCGCTTATCGATAAAATATTATTTTATCGTCTTGTATAAAAAATAACTATTTGGTTTTAGGAAAAATAATTATTCATGAATTAACCGCGCCGCCTCTTCATCATAAATGACCCTGCAAGAAGTCCTTTCCTGCAGGGCGCGACGCACTAAAATAGTTCTGAAGCGTCCACGCGCATCTTCCACATAGCCATGCCCATTATGTGGTCTAATAACAGAAATTTCACCTGCTCTTATTTTTATTGACCCTCTACACAAAAAATCGAGCCTATGAGCGCAATGATAGTAACTGAAAAATGAAATAACAATAATAATATGGTTATTTATGTACCAATGTTAAGGGTGTCGGGTAATGTAAAAAGTTGTATAAAGGTAAATATTAAATGTTTGAAAGTCCTTTTTCTACGGTACACTTGGTTTAATCATGTTGTTTTGCAACTTTACTGTATTGTTACTAAGGAAACAACAATGTGAAACCACCCAAATTCTATATTCCTGGTAACAGGACTGTAAAGAAATTATGATTGTTCCCGCCAAAAAAAATGTTATTTTTATTGTTTTACTTCTTTATTTAACCCAAGTAGAAGACCAACAGCTCAAAAGAGACCAAGTAAAGGTTCTCATATTATTAAATATAACAACTTATACACATAATAAAAGAAAACTTAAAGAAGACATATTTTTTAAAAGAAATTTAGTGAATCAGTCTCATATTTAATTAATTATTAGTATTAAATATTAGTACATACGTTACATCACCAACCCTCCTGTTAACCAAAAACCTTTCTCCTTTAAACTCCATAACAATATTTCCTACTTTGACTTCACTACTCACACAAGTACTAACGTTCTAGAGCAACACAACGCAAAGAAGTAAACAAAGATGTACAATACAGGGTACAATAATTTTTTGTTTGGTGCTGCCACCCAATTGATTTTTAAAATTATTTTGGTTTGAATATTGCTTTACAACGTTAAAAGTATGAATTCCAGTTATTTCCTTTTAAAAGCATTTTAAAAAGTAAATACCTAATAAAATGTTATTACGAAATAGGGTTGGCAAAAATCATGTTTTTTTAATAAAAAAACATAAACACATGTTTTTTATATTTTAAATATATTTTTAATGTTTTAAACAATAGTGAAAAAAACATGTTTAAAACAAAATTAAACATGTTTTATGCCCGGTTGCAGAAAGGCTAATCAGGCTCTAATCAAAAAAATCACTGATTAATTTGACGTTGTTACCATGGACACGTATTAAAAATACATTGCTGTCAAAAAATTAATCATTAATCAAAAATGATGAAGCTTTGTGCAACCCGAGCTTAAACTCAGAAATGATTTTTTTTTTATTTCGGTAGATGTCTGGCATAAACGATACGGCTCAAACTTGCGCGCCTGTACGATGTCCACGTACCGAAATTAGGGGAATCCCACTCCCTCTTGGTTGTTTTTCTAACTAATTTGTTTTACTGTTACTGTATACTACGAAACAGGTTAGGCACAGAAAAAGCGGCGAAATTAGTTAGCATTATTAGAGCATACAATACAAATAAAATGCTGGAAGATGAAGATTGAAAAAAATATGTATTTGTATTACAATTATAGCGTTCTTTATGTATCTTTTTGTATTTGCTTTATGTCTGCTACTGCCAAAAGAATAAAAATATAAGTTTTTATGTTTTAAAAGCAAATTAACACTTAAGAATCTATTTTAAACACCTTTTCAAATAAACATCTGTTTAAAACAAGTTTTAAACATGTTTAAAACAAAAGTGTTTTAAACTTAAGAAATGTTTAAAACATGTTTTAAACATTTGTTTTAAACATAATTGTTTTAAACATGCCAACCCTGGTACGAAAGTTCCAATGCGCAAACATAACTTTTCAACCACACCGTGAGTGGCATTGTTTGAAACTAGCGCCAAAAATAACTTCCCAGGTAGATGCGCGAAATGATAAAACTTTTGTACTTTCACTTTTCAAGCACCAATGCAGAAGGTACTAAAACATATTTTTTAACTTAAGTAGTACTACAAATTATGTATGAACAATGATCAACTGAATTACTGCATATAGTACTCTACATTTAGTATAGGGCACGAGCGCGCTGCTGTCGTTTTGCTTTGTTTGGTCCCAACCAAGCGGCTGAATAATTTCACACAACATCGAATAATATTTCCTGGAGCTATGAACATGTTTGCAAAATAGTAGAAATTCATTGACATCAACTTAAAGTTCCCGCTCTTTTATCGACGGCTCGACCAAGACCGTGTGAAGTTGCCAAAGCAAAACGGCAGGAGCGCGGCACGAGCTAACAAAGTGGCTGACATCTGGTAGCAAAATAAAACATCTAAGACGTAGGGAAAACGTTGTCCTGTCATATAGGGTTATAAGTAAACAACAAGTGGAAGAGATATTGTTGTGTAGGTGTCTGCAAGTGTTGACATATTCGTTCATTATTTCTCAAAAAAAGAATTATTAAAAAATAAGTGGAAAATTGCATTAAAAATCGGAAAGCACATATCACCGTACATGGACATTTATACACAATATTTTTTACCTAGAGATTTTATTCCTTGTAAGTATTTATAATAATTTATGCTTCAAAACATTATTAGATTGTTTTGTAGTCATTAAAAGAAAACCATAAATTACCGCAAAGAAAATTCGACAGAACCTCTGTACAGAGAAAAAATAGAGAGACGTTACCTGTAAGTAGTAATTATTATTCCTTAACATTATATATTTATTTTAAATTGTTTATAGGTAAAAGAGAGAAGCAGAGAAAAGAGAGAAAAAGAAAAAAAAGATGTGCAAAACAAAGAACATGATGTACATGTTTATCTTTATGTACCTATCTAATTAAATCTGTCACATTAAAAAAATATGGAATTTATAGGTATTATGAAATATTTTTTTTACTTTTGTGGTGTATTTATATATAAAATAAATTAATATAATAACAAAACACCGATTGTTTGCACTACTCTCCATCTGGTTTACAAATGCATACGCATTTCCACAAAGTGACAATTGTATTTAATGTTATTACGACTGATTCAAATTAGATATTTGATGACACAGCCTAATTATTTCTATATTATTCTGTTTATCTGCCTTGTTATTGGATAAAATAATATGTCCAGGTGAAAATAATTAAATAAGTAGTTAAGAACCGCAATTGCGAATCTTATTTTCATTTTATAATCTGCTTCTACTTCGACCATAGACTACACCGCATTATTTAAATAAATGTATGTATCTGAAATTGCGATAAACAAATTTGAATCGAATTAAAAATAACAAAATATCCTCAAAACAAAGTATCAAAGTAAAACTAGCAGTTATGTAAAATATAATGTTTTCCCTATAAGTCAGTCAGTAGTGAAAAGATAGGTTCCATATTTTGGGAACCATTGACCTAATATTATTATTTTTTTCTCGTTTATGGCATTAGTCTTGTAAAATTGAAATTGTTTGCTAATTTAACTATCTTCCTAGCTCTTAAATTCTCGAAAAAGCAATATACCAAAACTGTTTATTCATAATACTCTTAAAATTATCAATATGAAAACTATTTATATTTCTACTAACGAATAATCACACAGAAAGTGTGAATTCACTTATTTAAACAATTAGATTACTTGCTGTCAGACTTCAAATAATAATTATTACTTCTCTCACTCAATTTTTCAACTTGTTTTTATAATTCATTTAGTTTGTTTATGTAAAAACGAATTTTACAAAAGACGAATTAATTAACATGGTATTTGAACGTCATTTATAAATTTATATTATTGTTTATTGTTTCATGCCATATACTATCAAATTAATTGTTTATATTTTGAAAAAGATGGAAAAACTTTATTTCTTTTTCAATTCCAGGACATAAACATTTGATTTTTTAATTTAATGATGTAAAATTAAATTAAATATGTGAAGATCATTTCGTCTGTTTTCGCGACCGGGCTGTAAGTATATTTATTCCATAAAAGATTTTTTACCCAAGTGTACTACCAGATTGTAAATAAAAATTGAACTGTTATTTATCAATTTGTCTCTAATAAGTGAACACTTCATCTAGCAGAAATCAAAGTGTTCGATGACCAATTGTGTTGGGACCTTGGTCAGAGACCAAAAGATACTTACCAGTAATCACAAATCTGTTGAATATGATCAATTGTTTCACGTTGTGGATGTTACAAAAAAATATAAAACATTAAAAAATATGTCTTTTATACCCTTGGGTATAGAACTATCCCCAATGGAATAAAACTATCACTTTATCACAATTAACACAAATATTCATATAGGGCACGAGATATTTTCTTTTATTTCCATGGCTATCTGATTTTCAACAAAAATGTTACAATTTATATTTAATAAATCTCGTACTGCAGACGTGCTGTTGTATCAATTATGTGACGTAGAATTTAGTTTTCAATAACTTTATAGTTTTGTTCAGGAGAGAGAGTATCCGCATTTTTTGAAATCCCATGTAAAAGTACTATGTTCCACATTTCGTTACACACACTGTATAACAAATTGTTATAGAAAAAATATTTATTGTATTACGATTTTATGACTTTTTTTACTCTGCAAATATTGTCAAAAAAGTTCCATTCGCACGCCCTAAAAAGACCTATTTCACGCACTTAAGCGAATACTTATATTTAACGTCGTGAGTAGACTGCTGTTCGTGTGATAAAATGTTGTTATTTTTAATTTTACATCCATCTATATTTAAATCTGTTCCGAAATGAAATTAATTCAATTACTATGGGTGCGAACAATACAAACCTCACAGCTATCGTAAATGAAACACTCGAGATGCCATTTGGTAATTATTTTTATTTAATTATTATTTAAAATATTTAAAATATTATTGTCTTAAAGCTAATTATAATAATGATTTTATTTCCAAATTATTGAATATAGTTCTGAGTAGTGTTCCAATGATGAAATTTCAACGACTGGGAAGCAGGAGTTGCATTTTCCAAAGACTGGATTTAACATGCGTGCCACTTTCAACATATTACTAATTTTTAATTTAATTGCGGGTTTTATTTAGTAAGACGAAAAGTACGCAATGAGTAAGGTACCTACTTGTTGACTCACTAAATTGTTTCCATATATTTTTTTTTTTTTTCATATTTTTGGGTATTTTGAGAAACAGCATTGTAAAATGACCCCTTTGAACGATTACCCTAACATATTGAACTCTTTTTTTAATAATAAACTTTTTGACATTTTTCAGATACCTAATTGTTTGTTTATTTTATATTTTACATAGTAACATCCGTTGATATGTACGTATGTACCCATTGAGATATAAGTGCTGTGACGGAATCCTATGAATCTGAGCTATCTCCTAACAGCACAAACTGTAAATTTGAACAAAATCACATCATTTTTTAATTTTTATTGACAAATATATTTAGTACCATATGACAATAAAAATATTTACGCTTTTGTTCAAATTTACAGATGGGGCTATTTACGAGATAGTTATCACATTCATATGATTCCACACCACTGTACTTCTCCCAAAGTGATGAGCAACACTGCCAATTCTATTTTCAACCGTTATATCTGACTGACTTTGAATGAATTGTATTGTCAATAAAATAGTGAATGCTGTTATGCTGTTTTAGTAAGACTTGAAAAAAAAAACTGGAGATACAAAAGGTCTACTACGAAGCTATAGGCGACTCTGATTAAGCTCGCAGCGCCAAAGTGTGAATTTGTAAAACTAACGAAGCTGTGATAATTTTTGTTTTGACATAAGAATCAGTGTTATTTAGTAGGCGATTTTCTTTATTTTTTTGAATTATAAATGTGTTAATATTTATATTAACTTCTATACAATAAAGTTTAAGTTATTTCTTTTTGTTTAATAGTATAATTTTCATTGTTTAAAACATATATTTGTTTTAGTAGCAGTATATAAATTATTTGATTTCTCTGCATCATTTGAGAACGTAGAATGAAGTTTGAAATTCTTTTTAAAGAAAATTTAAGAATTTTTGCCAGTAGTTATTAATATTAATTGATATTGTTTTTGAAATAAATGTTATGTCTTTACTATACGATGAATGGTTCATTAAAGCTGATTAAAAGAATATTTTAAATGTGTGTATCGATGAGAAGAATTTTTAGATTCTCAATATATTTTATTAGGTAACATTTTAAATAATAAGAATATAAAAAAAACATTTCTAATATCCTCTAGTCAACAAACCATGGCATTACTGAAAATTTGCATAATATGTAAGGCTAGAAACATTGGTTATAAAGCAAAAACACGAGTAAGCAAGAATGATTAAGTTAAAATTATTTATACATATTTAAATTAGTTTCTAAGAATATTTTAAATGTGTGTATTGATGAGAATAATTTTTAGATTCTCAATATATTTTATTAGGTGACATTTTAAATAATAAGAATATAAAAAAAAACATTTCTAATATCTTCTAGTCAACAAACTATAGCATTACTGAAAATTTGCATAATATGTAAGGCTACAAACATTGGTTATAAAGCAAAAACACGAGTAAGCAAGAATGATTAAGTTAAAATTATTTATACATATTTAAATTAGTTTTTAAGGAATTTGTTTTTATGTTTCTTTCTAGTATATTTCAGAAAATTTATAAAGTAATTGGAAATATTGCATATAATAAAGGGTAATACATATTACATTAAATACGATATTAACTAACTTCTAGAAAAGTAGCCATTCTCTTCAAAATATAGAACACGCATTCATATAATCTGCTTACGGGTATTTTTAATTTAAAAATCCAAGCCTCCAATTTATCTATTTTTTGTATTTTCCTAATTTATTATAAATATTTAAAGAACATTCTTCCTTTTTTGTAAAATAGTGGAAACTTATATTATTATATTGTTATAATCAATAACAAATATGTCAAATTAAATGGTCAAATATATTCTGTAAGCACCAGACGTAACTAAAACAATGCCGTCTATCACAGCTTCTGTAGTTTTAAAATTCGCCACCAGATAGAGTATCGCTTAGCAAGAGTCGCCTATTGTTGATAAAACAAATACTGAAAATCTTGTTCATCTTGTTCTCCAAGCAAAAATTGACACCTTAGAGCAATATTCCAATGATATATTGATACTGTTGTAACTCAAAAATGAGCATTATTTATACTACATCATTTATCTTTTTATATCTTAAAGGTAATATTTTGTACCCTAACCTAATTCATATTAAGGATCGGTTTTTCCACCTATGGTGAAAGTGCCGGTTACATTAACAGTTTGTTAATAGAAAAATATCGCATCGAAGTAGTAAAATAACATATATTTTGATAAGTTCCATTAGTTTTACGATGCAATATTTTTCTATTAACCGATAGTTAAGGTAACCGGCACTTTAACAAGAGATGGAAAAACCGGCCCTAAGGATATTATAATTAATATTATTTATCTCAATTATTTAATTTACTTAGATCAACTCAGTAAATTATGTTTAATTTGACATACAGAACGTAAAAAATAAAATAAAAAATGTGTACAAGGTACAATGGTACAAGTATATCGATGATGTGTTGTTTGTCTAAGGTTACTTTGTGATTGGGATTCATCCTGTAGCCAAACCAATAAATAAATAAAAATATACTATTAAAATTGTAAAATTTATTATTATTAAGGTAGAAAACAGATTTGAATGCAAAAGAAAACGTATGTCGTTTATATTTCCTCAAAAATTATATGTATAGATTGACATCTAGTGACGACTAGCTTATTTAACTGTATTCCCGAACCCATTGTGTTTCCCCCTGGTGTTCAAGATAGGAACTAATTTTCGAGATTTGAAACTTATGGTGTAAGCAACTTTCGATTTATGCATCATTCCAGGTTTGAATACAGTTGGATTTGAATCTTCCGATGTACGCATTTTACTGTGTTTGAATTTTCTAGTATTGTACTATTCCAGACGTGAAACTTTCGATGAATGAATATTCGAGGTTTGAAATTTCGGGTGTTGACCCCATTCCCCAATTTATATTTAAAAAATTGACTGTGACCGGTTATGGGTCTCATTATGGTGATAATATTTAATGAAAATACTTAATAAAATATTATAAAAATAATTTAATATTGTTCAACTTATTTATATGAAAATATAAAATAAATTCAATATTCACATACTTTCACTTAATTATATTTATAAAAATGAAACATATTACAAATATAATAAAATGAAACAAGTCTGAGGCCAAGATTGTTGGAATGAAACTCGGTTGAATGGAAAAAAGAAGTGGGGGAATAATAGACTGCATTAGTGTAACGGTCATTTTCTTGCGCCAAATTTAAACTGAAACCCTAAAGGTGCATTCACGTAAGTGTTTAGTTTTGAGGTTTACAAGTGCGTTTAAGATTAGGAAAGTTTAACTCCATGTATCAAAATAAAAACATTCACACTGTGCATCATAGTGCATGCGTTAAACGTGAAGTATGCAAACTCCAAACTTATGTTTAGGAAGGAAAGCAAAAAGTTACTAGAAGTATGTCGTGTTTGGTATTTAATAAAAGGTCTCGTTGAGGGCTAAAATTCAAATTTCACAAAAATGTTCCATGTCGATCGGCTTTTGTTTTTTGCAGAAAATTGTCAGAAGTATCTCGTGTACAGTATTTAAAGAAATTTCTCGATGAGGACTGGCGAGCAGAATTGACAAAAATGATCTATGCAAATCGGCTTTTGTTTTTTGCAAAAAGTTGTCAGAAATATGTCGTGTTTGGTACTTAATGAAAGATCTCGGCGAGGGCTCGCGTAGAGAATTGACAAAAATGATCTATGGCGATTGGTTTTTGTTTTCTGAAAAAGTTGTCAGAAGTATGTCATGTTTGGTATTAAATTAAAAGTCTTGTTGAGGGCTGATGTGCAGAAGTGACAAAAATTGTCAAGTTGATCTGCATTTGATTTTTACAATTAGTTGACGGAAGTACACCGTGTTTGGTATTAAATGAAAGCATTTGACAAGACTTGTCTTGCAGAAATGAAATTAGATATCAAATGTTAATATTTCACTGACGCCGGAGGCCTAGGGAACGCTCAGCGTAGCTGAGCATTCGCTAGTCCTATATACTAAACGATTAGATTCACTATATATCTATCTATCTATAGATTCATCACGAGCATCGAGTAACTTTTGTAATCGCCTACAGCCTGAACCATGCAAGTGATTGATATAAATATTTTTTTAATATGTGGGGGCTAATGAGATCTGTTGCCTTTTGGGTGTCTC
The DNA here is from genome assembly GCA_035578165.1 of Stenolophus ochropezus. Lineage (NCBI taxonomy): Eukaryota > Metazoa > Arthropoda > Insecta > Coleoptera > Carabidae > Stenolophus > Stenolophus ochropezus. The sequence goes on along the minus strand of JAQOWZ010000019.1, from coordinate 15,595,189 downwards.
ATATTTTTACTATTAGTAGTTTACGTGTAAAAAATTAAAACTGTGCACAAATGCTGCCTTGAAACAATGGATCCCAGAGGCCATGTCTAAATTTAAAAAGAATCTCGCCGTCATCCGTCACTTTTGACAATCTGTCTATGAACTTTAAATGAGTATATCTTTTAATAGAACATTGATATCAAAGATTTAAAAACAATTTCATGAATAATAGACTTGAGCAAAGGCGTTACAACTAATTTAAGATTAAAACATAACGTATTTAATTAATATAAATTTTGACGTTTCCAATGTCAAAAGCCAATGTTGCCAAATGTGTGATGAAGTAACTAAATTAAAACCAAATATTCCTAATCTAACTTCACTGAAGACGGTGGCAGTTGTATTAGGGTTGACAATATTAATTTATAAATTTAAAAATTAACTACTATTTTTTAATACAAACAGTGTTGCCAAATTATAAAGTAACTAAATAAAAATCAAATATTCCTAAATAAAATAAATTGAATACTTTGCTGTGTTTGTTATTAAAAGAAAGGAAACCATAAGGGCCAGTTTTAAAATGACAAAAAAAATGTGTCATGTCGATCTGCATTTGTTTTTCATAAAAAGATGTTAGAAGTAGGTCGTCCTTGGGTTTTAAAGAAGCGACACAATACGGACTGGTATGCACGAATGACAAAAATGTTCTACGTAGATCAGAATTTGTTTTTTGCAAAATGTTCTCAGAAAAATGTCGTGTTTGGGTATATTCGAATTACATAAGTCAATATTGCCAAATGTTTAATAAAGTAACTAAACAAAGAACAAATATTCCCAAATGAATGTTACTGAAGAGAGTGAATGTTATATTAGGCTAGGTCACGATGAGGGCTAGCGTGCAGAATGAACAAAAATGTTCTATATCGAACGGCTTTTGTTTTTTGGAAAATGTTGTGAGAAGTATGTGGTGTTTGGTATCAAATGAAAAGACTCGATAAGAGCTGGCGTGTAGAATTAAGAAAAAAGGTCAATGTTGATCGGCTTTTGTTTTTGCAAAAATTTCTCAAAGATATGTCGAGTTTGGTCTCAAATGAAAGGTGTCGTTAAGGGCTAGCGTGCAGAATTGACAAAAATGTTCCATGTCGATCGGCTTTTGTTTTATGCAAAAAGTTGTCAGAAGTATGTCGTGTTTGGTATCAAATGAAAGGTCTCGGAGAGGGCTAGTCTGCAGAATTGACAAAAATGTACTATGTCGATCGGTTTTTGTTTTTTGCAAAAAGTTGTCAGAAGTATGTCGTGTTTGATATCAAATGAAAGGTCTCGGAGAGGGCTAGCGTGCAGAATTGATAAAAATGTGCTATGTCGATCGGCATTTGTTTTTTGCAAAAAGTTGTCAGAAGTGTGTGGTGTTTCTTATCAAATGAAAAGTCTCGTTAAGGGCTAGCGTGCAGAATTGACAAAAATGTTCCATGTCGATCGGCTTTTGTTTTATGCAAAAAGTTGTCAGAAGTATGTCGTGTTTGGTATCAAATGAAAGGTCTCGGAGAGGGCTAGCGTGCAGAATTGATAAAAATGTGCTATGTCGATCGGTATTTGTTTTTTGCAAAAAGTTGTCAGAAGTGTGTGGTGTTTGGTATCAAATGAAAAGTCTCGTTGAGGGCTAGCGTGCAGAATTGACAAAAATGTTCCATGTCGATCGGCTTTTGTTTTATGCAAAAAGTTGTCAGAAGTATGTCGTGTTTGGTATCAAATGAAAAGTCTGGGTGTGGGCTAGCGTGTAGATATGATAAAAATGTTTCATGTCGACCGGCTTTTGTTTTTTTGCAAAATATTATTAGAAGTATATCGTGTTTGCAATCTAATGAAAGGTCTCGATGAGGCCTGACGTGCAAATATGAAATAATTGTTTCATGTCGATTGGCATTTGTTTTTTGCACTGACAGCGGAGCTCTAGGGAATGCTCGGCGTAGCCGAAAATTCGCTAGTCACTATACTAAACGATTACATTCACTATATATATATATATATATATATATATATATATATATATATATATATATCTATATATCTATATATCTATATATCTATCTATCTATATATCTATCTATCTATAGATTCATCACGAGCATCGAGTAACTTTTGTAATCGCCTATAGCCTGAACCATGCAAGTGATTGTTATAATTTTTTTTTTAGTATGTGGGGTCTAATGAGATCTGGTGTCTTTTGGGTGTCTTATATTTTTACTATTAGTAGTTTTCGTGTAAAAAATTAAAACTTTGCACAAATGCTGCCTTGAAACAATGGATCCCAGAGGCCATGTCTAACTTTAAGAAGTATCACGCCGTCATCCGTCACTTTTGACAATCTGCCTATGAACTTTAAATGATTATATCCTTTAATAGAACATTGATATCAAAGATTTAAAAACAGTATCATGAATAATAGACTTGAGCAAATGTGTTACAGCTAATTTAAGTTTAAAACATAACGTATTTAATTAATATAAATTTTGACGTTTCCAATGTCAAAAGTCAATGTTGCCAAATGTGTGATGAAGTAACTAAATTAAAACCAAATATTCCTAAACTAACTTCACTGAAGACGGTGGCAGTTGTATTAGGGTTGCCAATATTAATTTATAAATTTAAAAATTAACTACTGTTTTTTAATACAAACAGTGTTGCCAAATTATAAAGTAACTAAATAAAAGTCAAATATTCCTAAATAAAATAAATTGAATACTTTGCTGTGTTTGTTTTTAAAAGAAAGAAAACCATAAGGGCCAGTTTTAAAATGAAAAAAAAATGAGTCATGTCGATCTACATTTGTTTTTCGTAAAAAGTTGTTAGAAGTAGGTCGTCCTTGGGTTTTAAGGAAACGACACAATACGGACGAATGACATAAATTTTCTATGTAGATTAGAATTTGTTTTTTGCGAAATGTTGTCAGAAAAATGTCGTGTTTGAGTATTTTCGAATTACAAAAGTCAATGTTGCCAAATGTTTAATAAAGTAACTAAACAATGAACAAATATTCCCAAATGAAAGATTACTGAAGACAGTAAATGTTATATTAGGCTAGGTCACGATGAGGGCTAGCGTGCAAAATGAACAAAAAAGTTCTATTTCGAACGGCTTTTGTTTTTTGTAAAAAGATGTGAGAAGTATGTGGTGTTTGGTATCAAATGAAAAGGCTCGATAAGGGCTGGCGTGTAGAATTAACTAAAAAGATCAATGTTGATCGGCTTTTGTTTTTTGCAAAAATTTCTCAAAGGTATGTCGAGTTTGGTCTCAAATAAAAGGTCTCGTTGAGGCCTGGCGTGCAGAAGTATGTCGTGTTTGGTATCAAATGAAAGGTCTTGGAGAGGGCTAGCCTGCAGAATTGATAAAAATGTGCTATGCCGATCGGCTTTTGTTTTTTGCAAAAGGTTGTCACAAGTATATAGTGTTTGGTATCAAATGAAAAGTCTCGGTGTGGGCTAGCGTGTAGATATGATAAAAATGTTTCATGTCGATCGACTTTTGTTTAATGCAGAAAGTTGTCAGAAGTATGTCGTGTATGGTATCAAATGAAAGGTCTCGGTGAGATTTAGGGTACATAAATGACAAAAATGTTTCATGTCGACCGGGTTTTGTTTTTTGCAAAAAATTATTAGACGTATATCGTGTTTGCAATCTAATGAAAGATCTCGGTATATATATATATGAAATAATTGTTTCATGTCGATCGGCATTTGTTTTTTGCACTGACAGCGGAGCTCTAGGGAATGCTCGGCGTAGCCGAGAATTCGCTAGTCACTATACTAAACGATTACATTCACTATATATCTATCTATCTATCTATCTATCTATAGATTCATCACGAGCATCGAGTAACATTTGTAAAGGCCTACAGCCTGAACCATGCAAGTGATTGTTATATATTTTTTTTAATATGTGGGGGCTAATGAGATCTGGTGCCTTTTGGGTGTCTCATATTTTTACTGTCAGTAGTTTTCGTGTAAAAAATTAAAACTGTGCACAAATGCTGCCTTGAAACAATGGATCCCAGAGGCCATGTCTAAATTTAAAAAGAATCTCGCCGTCATCCGTCACTTTTGACAATCTGTCTATGAACTTTAAATGAGTATATCTTTTAATAGAACATTGATATCAAAGATATAAAAACAATTTCATGAATAATAGACTTGAGCAAAGGTGTTACAACTAATTTAAGATTAAAACATAACGTATTTAATTAATATAAATTTTGACGTTTCCAATGTCAAAAGCCAATGTTGCCAAATGTGTGATGAAGTAACTAAATTAAAACCAAATATTCCTAAACTAACTTCACTGAAGACGGTGGCAGTTGTATTAGGGTTGACAATATTAATTTATAAATTTAAAAATTAACTACTATTTTTTAATACAAACAGTGTTGCCAAATTATAAAGTAACTAAATAAAAATCAAATATTCCTAAATAAAATAAATTGAATACTTTGCTGTGTTTGTTATTAAAAGAAAGGAAACCATAAGGGCCAGTTTTAAAATGACAAAAAAAATGTGTCATGTCGATCTGCATTTGTTTTTCATAAAAAGATGTTAGAAGTAGGTCGTCCTTGGGTTTTAAAGAAGCGACACAATACGGACTGGTATGCACGAATGACAAAAATGTGCTACGTAGATCAGAATTTGTTTTTTGCAAAATGTTCTCAGAAAAATGTCGTGTTTGGGTATATTCGAATTACATAAGTCAATATTGCCAAATGTTTAATAAAGTAACTAAACAAAGAACAAATATTCCCAAATGAACGTTACTGAAGACAGTGAATGTTATATTAGGCTAGGTCATGATGAGGGCTAGCATGCAAAATGTCCAAAAATGTTCTATATCGAACGGCTTTTGTTTTTTAGAAAAAGTTGTGAGAAGTATGTGATGTTTGGTATCAAATGAAAAGGTTCGATAAGGGCTGGCGAGTAAAATTAACAAAAAAGGTCAATGTTGATCGGCTTTTGTTTTTTGCAAAAATTTCTCAAAGATATGTCGAGTTTGGTCTCAAATGAAAGGTCTCGTTGAGAGCTAACGTGCAGAATTGACAAAAATGTTCCATGTCGATCGGCTTTTGTTTTATGCAAAAAGTTGTCAGAAGTACGTCCTGTTAGGTATCAAATGAAAGGTCTCGGAGAGGGCTAGCGGGCAGAATTGACAAAAATGTGCTATGTCGATCGGTTTTTGTTTTTTGCAAAAAATTGTCAGAAGTGTGTGGTGTTTGGTATCAAATGAAAGGTTTCAATAAAGGCTGGTGTGCAGAATTAACGAAAATGGTCAATGTCGAGTGACTTTTGTTTTTTGCAAAAGGTTGTCACAAGTATATAGTGTTTAGAATCAAATGAAAAGTCTCGGTGTAGGCTAGCGTGTAGATATGATAAAAATGTTTCATGTCGATCGACTTTTGTTTTATACAGAAAGTTGTCAGAAGTATGTCGTGTTTGGTATCAAATGAAAGGTCTCGGAAAAGGCAACGGTCAGAATTGACAAAAATGTGCTATGTCGATCGGTATTTGTTTTTTGCAAAAAATTGTCAGAAGTGTGTGGTGTTTGGTATCAAATAAAAGGTTTCAATGAGGTCTGGTGTGCAGAATTAACGAAAATGGTCAATGTCGATCGGCTTTTGTTTTTTGCAAAAGGTTGTCACAAGTATATAGTGTTTAGTATCAAATGAAAAGTCTCGGTGTGGGCTAGCTTGTAGATATGATAAAAATGTTTCATGTCGATCGACTTTTGTTTTATGCAGAAAGTTGTCAGATGTATGTCGTGTTTTGTATCAAATGAAAGGTCTCAGTGAGAGTTCGGGTACATAAATGACAAGAATGTTTCATGTCGACCGGCTTTTGTTTTTTGCAAAAAATTATTAGAAGTATATTGTGTTTGGAATCTAATGAAAGGTTTCGGTGAGGGCTGACATGCAGATATGAAAAAACTGTTTCATGTCGATTGGCATTTGTTTTTTGCATTGTCAGCGGAGCTCTAGGGAATGCTCGGCGTAGCCGAGAATTCGCTAGTCTCCTATACTAAACGATTAGATTCACTATATATCTATCTATCTATCTATAGATTCATCACGAGCATCGAGTAACATTTGTAAAGGCCTACGGCCTGAATCATGCAAGTGATTGTTATAATTTTTTTTTAATATGTGGGGGCTAATGAGATCTGGTGCCTTTTGGGTGTCTTATATTTTTACTGTTAGTAGTTTTCGTGTAAAAAATTAAAACTGTGCACAAATGCTGCCTGGAAACAATGGATCCCAGAGGCCATGTCTAAATTTAAGAAGAATCATGCCGTCATCCGTCACTTTTGACAATCTGTCTATGAACTTTAAATGATTATGAGTGCTATTCTGCTGTCAACGTTAAAACTTAAAGGTTACCTTTAGCGCAGTTTAGAGCTGACCTCTAAAAAATCGTATTCTAGTGTCAATTTTCACCGCCGCTAACGCTAACGGTCACCTCTAAACTTAAAGGTGCCACTGGGTAACTTTAAATCGTTTTAACGTTAACAAGATGGCGGATGAACATGGTGAGTGTGCCGATATTCAAGATGTTAGAGACGTTTTGGACGTAAATAGAGGAAGAATTAGAGTTGAACGTGAAAGAATAAATCCTTTTCAACAGTTTGATGATGAAGAATTTAGACGAAGATATAGACTGAGAAAAGAAACGGTTAACTTTGTAATTGATCTTGTTAGGGAAGACCTGGAATCTATTTCTCAACAAGAAAGAAACATTAGTCCAGAACTACAAGTTTTAATAGCACTTAGATTTTATGCGAAAGGGTGCTACCAAGTTGAGCTAGGTACGTAAAATACATAAATTTCATACCAAACCTAACCTTAAAATTTAACAGTACATATTACTTAATAGAAAGAGCATAAACGATACATTATAAAACCTTGTGTTACATTTTTATAATACAATATATTATAGGAGATCTGCATGGCGTAAGTCAACCTACGGTGTCCAGGATCGTAGCTAAAGTATCACGTTCCCTCGCAGCTATTATGCACAGATTCGTGAAGTTCCCTGAACGAATGGAAGACCTGAAGACGGAATTCTATAACATTGCAGGTTTTCCGAAGGTCGTTGGTTGCGTGGATTGTACCCATGTACGCATTAAAAACCCCGACAAAGAAAACCCAATGTTATATTGCAATAGAAAGGGATTTCATTCCCTAAATGTGCAAGTAGTTTGTGATGCGAAGTGCAGGATTCTGGACATCGTAGCAAGATGGCGAGGAAGTGCTCACGATTCGCGTATATGGGAAAATTGTATGCTGAAGGAAAAGTTTGAGGTAATTATTTTGAAACATGAAAATTGTTTTTTACTAAATATTATTTCATAGGATTCAACCTACTCCGGAATAATTCTGGGCGACAGTGGATATCCGTGTCGTAGTTATTTACTTACACCTCTGTTGAATCCTCAAACTCCAGCTGAAGAAGCGTACAATCGTTCCCATATACGCACAAGAAATACGGTAGAACGAACTTTTGGGCAGTGGAAGAGTATGTTTCGCTCACTGAGAAACGGCATGCAGATCTCCTTACCTTCTGTTAAAGCAGCCATAGTTGCTATGGCTGTTTTGTATAACATAAAAAAGAACATGGAAAATGAAGATGCTACTCTCGATGTTGATGAAGATTCCGATAATACAGACGACGAAGATATTCAAAATAATATACAACCTGGAACCGAGGGCAATTTATTTCGCCGGAACTTCATCCAAACATATTTTAATTAATTTTTTTAGCTAAAAATCTATATGCTTTTTTAATTTGGAGCTCTGGGCTAATATTGCTTTCTTTCTGAGAAAATAATTCTAGTTCTCGCGTAACCAGATTAATTACAAAATTAACCGTTTCTTCTCTCAAACTATATCTTCGTCTAAATTTTTCATTATCAAATTGTTAATACGGATTTATTCTTTCACGTTCAACTCTAATTCTTCCTCTATTTATGTCCAAAACGTCTCTAACATCTTAATTGTAGCATACCTAATACTTGTATTTATATACATTAATTTCTTACTTGTTAATTCTCTTTCTCTAGCTTTTTTATTACCTGTAGTTGTAGAGTTACTATAATTATTTAACTATGTAGTTAGATTTACTAACATTACTTACTCTTATATTTTTCTTAAATACGTGTTATTGGAATACGTATTATGTGTGTAATTAATTTGTAGATCTAGTATTAACACTATGCATGTAACTTTGTTTATTTATTATTAACATAAAAACTATTTAAAACAAAATAATTAAGTATTAAACAATGTTTTTTTTATTATTTAGTTTAGTATTATTTATGAATCTAATAATTTTATTTTCTTAATTAATTTTTGCTTCTTTAGTTTTAAAATTTCCATCTGCTCAATATGTTGGAGCCGTTCATTTTCTAGTCGTTGTTCCAGTATAGCACGATGTAATTTTAATAGTTCTAACTCATAAGTAGACATTTCTCGTTTTCTTTTATTATTTTGCCGTGGTGTTTTTTCAGTTGTGTTATTGGGTGTATTATTGCTTAATGATGATGGTGGTGGTGGTGGTGGTAACGTGTAATTGTCATTTACGATTAAAACTGATGTTTCAGGTGTAATTACTGGAAGTGATTTTGGTGAAGTATTTAATTGTGTATCTATGGAAAATAGATTGCAATTTTTTTTAAAAGAACGAGATGAATCTGGTTTTGAAATAGGTGCATTGGAAAGGCGTAATTCTTGAGGGCTAGAAGTAGGAAATGATTAGAATTAGAAAAAACAAATAAACGAAGGATAAATCACCTTTCTACATCTCCTGTAATGATAGAGCAGGCATTGGACGACTGGGAATTGAGTATTTGATTTTCTTTCTGTTATTAAAAAATGTAAAAGTAAAATATACTATTTATAGGAAATAATATAATAAACCTGGGCATCTGAATCAAAGGAACTTTCATCAATTACAAAATCTTCTGGGCAGATATCATATATCGCCCAATCCATGTCAGAAGGATCTTTTAGTTTGGCTCCTCCTCCTGTACCAGTTGAATGTTTTTTAAATTTTGTAATCACTGATTTTGCTTGAATTTTTAGTCTCTGGTATAGATCTTTAATAGCCGGCATTGTTCTTATAAAACCACTAGCTTCCATTTTTTTTTGCAATTCCAACCATAATAATTTTTTTTTAATGTGAAGCCGCGGATCACTCCCTTTACTCTCCATTATGTTTGCATGATCTTTTACAAATTCTATTATCATTATTTTCTCTTCTTCCCCAAAATTTTTAGTTCTATTTCTTTTATCTTTACTCATTTTCCCTGATTATAATAATTAAAGTATGTATTAGGTTAAAATAAACAAATATTAATTTTAAAATTGTGTTTTATTCTATATTATGTAAAATTTAATAAAATACTCCTGTGTATTCACAAAATGAATAAAATTACTTACTGCTAATTATGATTTCAAACTTCGTATCGTAAGTTTTGACAGGTAATACAGTGTTGCCAAGTGTTGTTTTGCCTAAAGGTTACTGGTAGTTAGCGTTGATCATTTACTGACAGTAGAATAACATCAACTCTAAACACTAAAGGTCACCTTTAGCTAGAGACCACCTCTAGGCTATTTTAACGTTGACATCAGAATAGCACTCTATATCTTTTAATAGAACATTTATATCAAAGATTCAAAAACAATTTCATGAACAATAGACTTGAGCAAAGCTGTTACAACTAATTTAAGTTTAAAACATAACGAGTGCTATTCTGATGTCAACGTTAAAATAGCCTAGAGGTGGTCTCTAACTAAAGGTGACCTTTAGTGTTTAGAGTTGATGTTATTCTACTGTCAGTAAATGATCTACGCTAACTACCAGTAACCTTTAGGCAAAACAACACTTGGCAACACTGTATTATCTGTCAAAACTTAAACGTTACGAAGTTTGAAATCATAATTAGCAGTAATTTTATTCACTTTGTGAATATACACGAGTATTTTATTAAATTTTACATAATATAGAATAAAACACAATTTTAAAATTAATATTTGTTTATTTTAACCTAGTACATACTTTAATTATTATAATCAGGGAAAATGAGTAAAGATAAAAGAAATAGGACGAAAAATTTTGGGGAAGAGGAGAAAATAATGATAATAGAATTTATAAAAGATCATGCAAACATAATGGAGAGTAAAAGGAGTGATCCGCGGCTTCACATTAAAAAAAAAATATTATGGTTGGAATTGCAAAAAAAAATGGAAGCTAGTGGTTTTATAAGAACAATGCCGGCTATTAAAGATCTATACCAGAGACTAAAAATTCAAGCAAAATCAGTGATTACAAAATTTAAAAAACATTCAACTGGTACAGGAGGAGGAGCCAAACTAAAAGCGAACTAGAATTATTTTCTCAGAAAGAAAGCAATATTGGTCCAGAGCTCCAAATTAAAGAAGCGTATAGCTAAAAAATATAATTAAAATATGTTTGGATGAAGTTCCGGCGAAATAATGTATCGTTTATGATCTTTCTATTAAGTAATATGTACTGTTAAATTTTAAGGTTAGATTTGGTATGAAATTTATGTATTTTACGTACCTAGCTAAACTTGGTAGCACCCTTTCGCATAAAATCTAAGTGCTATTAAAACTTGTAGTTCTGGACTAATATTTCTTTCTTGTTGAGAAATAGATTCCAGGTCTTCCCTAACAAGATCAATTACAAAATTAACCGTTTCTTTTCTCAGTCTATATCTTCGTCTAAATTCTTCATCATCAAACTGTTAAAAAGGATTTATTCTTTCACGTTCAACTCTAATTCTTCCTCTATTTACGTGCAAAACGTCTTTAACATCTTGAATATCGGCGCACTCTCCATGTTCATCCGCCATCTTGTTAACGTTAAAACGATTTAAAGTTACCCAGTGGCACCTTTAAGAGCATTGTGTACACTTTATGTTAGGGCTGCTGCCATCGGTGAGGAATAAGAGGGGTAAAGCAATAGGCGGAGTCTATCACTGTAACGTCATAAATTGCACAGCTAAATATTAATCATGGTCCCATACTTCTCTCTGCTACTACCTGCCCTATTCTGCTGAACATGTTACGTACGAAAGCGTAGAAAGATCTCCGTTGTATTTTATTTTATAATTCAGACTTTGGAATTCTGAATTCAGACTTTGAAACTCTGAATTAAATAGTTCAGACTTAATAACTCCGAATTTCATAATTCAGACTTCAAAACTCTAAATTCAGACTTTAAAACTCTGAATTCAGACTTTGAAACTCTGAATTTATACTTCAAAACTCTAAATTCAGACTTTGAAACTCTGAATTTATACTTCAAAACTGTAAATTCAGACTTTGAAACTCTAAATTCAGAATTTGAAACTCTGAATTCAGACTTTTAAACTCTGAATTTAGACTTTTAAATAATGAGTTCAGTCTTTAAACTCTGAATTCACACTTTTAAACATTGAATTCAGACTTTTAATTTTTCATTAGTAAATATTACAGCAAACCTAATATTTAGTAGTACCTATTATACATACATTAAATGTCAGAATTTCGAGTATCAAAGTCTGAATTCAGAGTTTCAAAGTCTGAATTCTACGCTTTCGTAGATACGTACTGTATACAACAAATTAAGAATTTTAAAATTTTAATTGGGAAAATGAAATAATTTTATTTTTATTAAGAGTCAAAACACTTTAATACATGTAGGTAACAAGCAGGAAAACACATAAATTATAAATTTTATTAATGTTTATTTGAAAATATGTAACAAGTTCGTTGATATTTCAATAGTTGTTTATATACCGTGTGTCCCAGAGAAGTGTTCCCATAGGCATATAACATGGGAAAACAATTTTTAGTAAATAAAAACTGTCCGACTAACAACTACGTCACCATATTGTACAGGACAATACTACATCTTATTTAATAAAAATTGCTTCATTTTAATAGCATAGTTCAATGAATTTTGTATAAAACAATCACTTTTTTGCGTGACGTTTTTATTGCTAATAGTCGAAATGACATTTTGTCAATTCGTGGTCATGGGGTTAGAATAATGGCCTAGAGTCTAGAGAATCGTAGGTCTTCGGTTCAATTCAAAGTGTTGAAATTTCTTTTAATATATTTTTCGTAATTGTGCATTTAATAAATACATTTGTTAATAATATTTCTTCATTTAACCTGTTAAGAAGTTATTTCTTTAGTTTTTTCTTTATTTCTTGATTCATTTTAATTATTTCTCAATAAATATTTTTTACAAAACATATTCATAATTTTATAGTAACATTAAAAATCAGAAAATATAAAAAATATATTTCTATAATCGAAAACGATTTGAGTACTTTCGATTCCGTAGGTAATTGTCCTAACCTCATAACCATGAATTGACAGTTGTCATTTTGCATAACAAAAGAATCACGTCAAAAAATTAATACTTTTTAGTTAATTTCGTTGAATTGTGGTATTAAAAAGATATCATGTATTGTCCTGGGCAATATGGTGGCTTAGTTATTAGCCGGACAGTTTTTATTTATTAAATGCTAAATGCCTATGACAACACCTTTTTGGGACACACGGTATATATTATACAATGGAAAGTAACAGAAAACTGGAATAACTTTTTATATAATTTTGATTAAATAAATAGTTTGTTCTTGAATTTAGAGCTTCTTCAAGTTTATTAAATATATATCTACAAAGATTCTGATTCTACTTAGTAGGAGCTAAGAGTAACGAGGACAATTTCTGCGAGAGGTTTCATAAATATTTTTAATTTTCGTAAAATTATGTTCTTGCACACTAGGTTGATTTTACTGATTGCTACGTCTAACAAACCGGTAAGTAATTTACATACCGTTCACTGAACGGTCAGTACATTAGTAAAAATGCACAGAAAGGATTTTGTAAATTCATTTAGTGTGCCATTAAAATTAAAAGTTACCAATTATTGATAAATAATGGTACCCTACAAATGATTTTCGTAGTTATTTCTTACACAAAGCACAACCACTAATGACAGGCATTTGACATATTGCAAAATGAAACGAGTGTTTGAAAAATTCAATTTGAACGGACTTTAGTTTTCCATTAACGAATTTTACTACACCTCCCTTTGGATATTTTTTTTTACTGATATTGAAGGAAATTAAATTTTGATCATGCAAAAAATTGTATAAATATTACAATCGGTATAAGGAATGCCGATCCTCCTCCAATATATAATACACTATTATTATCTTCCTATCTCACAAGAAATAAATTTAAAACATTATAAAATATTTTAATTTCAGAAAATTAAAGTAGCGAAATAAAATTTATATCTTTGATAATAAAATTAATAAAATTATTATTTTAGTAAAATTCAATTTCAACATTGAAATGTTTTGACAAAAAAATTTTATTTGAATAAATTTGGGTAGTCTTCGTCTTTTTTTAAAAAAATAAAAATCACAATTTTTTGCACAAGTTTTTGATGGCTACATTTTTCTTTTAATGGCGTCTAAAATATAATGTGGAACGCGCAGAGGCATATTTCTTATATATCTAGGATCAACCAATTCAGGATGCAAACAATTCAAAAATTTTTTTTCTAATTTCGGTTGCATATTTTTCCAAATAAATTTTATCTTCTACTATACAATATTGTTGTAAATTTTTACATACTTAATTACATTATTAATGCTATATGAGACTTTTATACGTATTAATACATAAAAAATGAAATGAAAAACAATAAGAAGTTAAAATATCAGTACCTATAGAAATATTAGAGATTAGTACCCTCCACAGTTCTGGGAAGGTCTGTGCTTGGAGTATGAATGAAAATCACAATATTCTCTTGGTCAACTACAAAAGAGCGAGATAGCGTCATATTTCTATAATACTCCGGTAGAGGCAGTAGTGTATGAGCGAAAATTTACACCGTGTAGTCTGTTCGTTCTTGTTGAAATTTGTTGTAATAATTAAAACAATATGTATTTTTATTAAACCTATGGTGTTATTTAAAGATAATTCTAGAGCTCTGTAATTCTAATTTCTTAAAAAAGGATTTTTAGAAGTAAGAAATTGTACGTCAAAACATGTCAATTTTTAGAGTTTGTAATTGCTTGTAATATTGAAATAATATAAAAAAATGCAAAATCTGGCATTACAGGGAACTAGATTTGTATTTTATCTTTCATTTAAAACTTATTTCACTTTTATATCTTTAATAGTTTTCATGTTATTAGACTAGAGCGAAGTCAAGTTTTAGTACAGTACGGTAGCTATACACAATGCTCTTAAGTTTTAGAGGTGACCGTTAGCGTTAGCGGCGGTGAAAATTGACACTAGAATACGATTTTTTAGAGGTCAGCTCTAAATTGCGTTAAAGGTAACCTTTAGTTTTAACGTTGACAGCAGAATAGCACTCAACGTATTTAATAAATATAAATTTTGACGTTTCCAATGTCAAAATTGAATGTTACCAAATGTGTCATGAAGTAACTAAATAGAAACCAGATATTCCTATAGGAACTAAACTGAAGATAGAATCTGTTATATTAGAGTTGCCGAAGATAATTTATAAATTTAAAAATTAACTACAATTTTTTAATACAAACAGTGTTGCCAAATTACGAAGTAACTAAATAAAAATCAAATATTCTTAAATAAAATAAATTAAACACTTTGCTGTGTTTTGTATCAAAAGAGAGAAATGTGTCATGTCGATCTGCATTTGTTTTTCGCAAAAATTTGTTAGAGGTAGGTCGTCTTTGGGTTTTAATGAAACGACACAATTTGGACTGGTGTGCACGAATGACAAAAATGTTCTACGTCGATCAGAATTTCTTTTTTGCAAAATGTTGTTAGAAATATGTCGTGTTTGGTATCGAATTAAAAGTCTCGGGAAGGGCTGGTGTACAGAAATGAAAATTTTCTATGTTGATCAGCATTTGTTTTATGCAAAAAGTTAATAAAAGTATATCGTGTTTGGTATTTAATGAAAGGTCTCGATGAGGACTGGGGAGCAGAATTGACAAAAATGATTTATGCCAATCGGCTTTTGATTTTTGCAAAAAGTTGTCAGAAATATGTCATGCTTAGTATCGAATGAAAGGTCTCGGCGAGGGCTTGCGTAGAAAATTGACAAAAATAATCTATGTCGATCGACTTTTCTTTTCTGCAAAATGTCATATAAAGTTATCATGTTTGGTCTCAAATAAAAGGTCTTGTTGAGGAGGGCTCGCACGCAGAACTGACGAAAATGGTCTATGTTGATCGGCTTTTGTTTCTGCAAGAAGTATATCGTGCTTGGAATCAAATAAAAGGACTCGATGAGGACCGGCGAGCAGATATGTCAAAAATGTTCCATGACGATCGGCTTTTGTTTTCTGCAAAAAGTTGTCAGAAGTATATCGTGTTTGATGTCAAATAAAAGATCTCGTTAAAGACTGATATTCAGAATTGACACAAATGTGTTATGTTGATCGGCTTTTGTTTTATGCAAAAAGTAAATAGAAGTATGTCGTGTTTAGTATCTAATGAAAGGTCTCGTTGAGGGCTGAAATGCATAAATGACAAAAATGTTCTATGTCTACCGGCTTTTGTTTTTTGCAAAAAGTTGTCAGAAATATGTCGTGTTTGGTGTCGAATGAAAGGTCTCGGCAAGGGCTCTCGTAGAGAATTGACAAAAATGATCTATGTCGATCGGCTTTTATTTTATGCACAAAGTTGTCAGAAATATGTCGTGTTTGTTATCGAATGAAAGTTCTCGGCGAGGGCTCGCGTAGAGAATTGACAATAAGGTTTCAAGTCGATCGGCTTTTGTTTTTTGCAAAAAATTGACAGAAGTATATCATGTTTGGTGTCAAATAAAAGGTTTTGTATATTAAGTTTACTTAAAATGACAAAAAAATATCGATCTACATTTATTTTTCGTAAAAAGTTGTTAGAAATAGATCGTCCTTAGGTTTTAAAGCAACGACACAATGTGGACTAGTGTGCACGAATGACAAAAATGTTCTACGTAGATTAGAATTTGTTTTTTCAAAATGTTGTGAGAAAAATGTCGTGTTTGGGTATTTTCGAATTACATAAGTCAATGTAGTCAAATGTGTAATGAAGAAACTAAACAAAGAACAAATATTTTCAAATTAACTTTACTGAAGACAGTGGATGTTACATTAGGCTAGATCTCGATAAGGGCTAGCATGCAGAATGAACAAAAACGTTCCATATCGAACGGCTATTGTTTTGGGAAAATGTAGTGAGAAGTATGTGGTGTTCGGTATCAAATGAAAGGGCACGATAAGGGCTGGCGTGTAGAATTAAGAAAAATGGTCAATGTTGATCGGCTTTTGTTTTTTGCAAAAATTTCTCAAAACTATGTCGAGTTTGGTCTCAAATGAAAGGTCTCGTGGCGGGCTAGCGTGCAGAATTGATAAAAATGTACTATGTCGATCGGTTTTTGTTATTTGCAAAAAGTTGTCAGAAGTGTGTGGTGTTTGGCATCAAATGAAAGGTTTCAATGAGGGCTGGTGTGCAGAATTAACGAAAATGGTCAATGTCGATCGGCTTTTGTTTTTTGCAAAAGGCTGTCACAAGTATATAGTATTTGGTATCAAATGAAAAGTCTCTGTGTGAGCTAGCGTGTAGATATGATAAAAATATTTCATGTCGATCGACTTTTGTTTTTTGCAGAAAGTTGTCAAAAGTATGCCGTGTTTGGTATCAAATGAAAAGCCTGGGTAAGGGCTGGGGCACATAAATGACAAAAATGTTTCCTGTCGACCGGCATTTGTTTTTTGCAAAAAATTATTAGAAGTAAATCGTGTTTGGAATCTAATGAAAGGTTTCGGTGAGGCCTGACATGCAGATATAAAAAACTGTTTCATGTCGATTAGCATTTGTTTTTTGCACTGTCAGCGGAGCTCTAGGGATTGCTCGGCGTAGCCGAGAATTCGCTAGTAGTATATACTAAAAGATCCGAACTATACATAACAGATGCTCTAAGCAGAGATTGTGATTTAGCGCAAGAGAAGGATAGTGACGAGCAAATGCAAGTATATATAATAATTCCCTTAACAGCAGAAAAGAGGAACGAATTAAAAGAGCTAATAAACAACGATAGCTAATTATCGAAATTGAAGCGAACTATATTAGGTGGAAGGCCAGAGAAACGTACCGAACTTCCAGAAAACTTGCAGAAGTACACTGGACATACAGCGAGGAGCTATCTTGTTATGAAGACATTATATTAAAGAATGACCGCATTCTTATACCACCTCAAATGAGAGAAATAGTTATGAAGTCGTGCCATCTTTCACACAAAGGAATTCAACAATTCAAGGAACAATTAGAATAGCCAGAGATAACGTGTTTTGGCCTAACATGACACAAGAAATTGCAAACTTCATAAGTGATTGTAAAACTTGTAATAAATATCAAAGAGACAACCCTAAAGAACCATTAATACTTCAAGATGTTCCAAATAGACCTTGGATTATAGTAGCATCTGATTATATTACTTTGAAGGAAATAATTATTTAATAATCGCAGACTCATATTCAGGATTTTTTGACTTTGTAAAGTTATCAAACATACAAAGCGAGACAATAATCAAAACACTAAAAAATTGGTTCTCAGTACATGGGATACCGGAAATATTGTTAACAGATAATGGAACACAATATACATCGAAACAATTTAAAATATTCAAAACAACGTGGAATTTCCAACATCATTTGTCTAGTCCGGAATTTCCAAGATCCAACGGACTAGCCGAAAGATACGTGCAAGAGGCTAAGAATATTATTAAAAAATGCACATATGAAAAATCAGACGTACACTTGGCCTTATTGCATTACAGAAACACACACTGAGACAAAGTAGGATCACCAGTTCAAGAACTGATGAGCAGGAGAACAAGAAACCTAATTCCAACACAAGAAAAACTGTTAATGCCAAAAGTATTAGTAGGAGTACAAGAAATGTTGAAACAGATGAAGCAAGTTGAAAAAGAGTATGCAGATAAGAACACTTAAGCATTACCAGATTATCAAGAAAAGGAAAAAGTTTTTTACCGGAAACAGAAAAACGAATGGCTTCCAGCTACCATTCACGAAAAATGTAAGGAACCTAGATCTTACATCATAAAAACGCCTGAAGGACTAAAATACAGAAGAAATTCTTGGTTTCTAAAAAAGTGCCATAGAGAAGAAACGACAGCCGAGGCAGAAAGGGAACAAGCAGAAACCAAAGAAACAGAAACCAAAGAAGAAACTACAATAGATAATCCTAGTCCAAAACAAGTCACAAGACCGTGCCCGATAGAGGACAGAAGTACCGGCAGCACACCATCACCACCAGTACAGGTCACCAGATCTGGCAGGCAAATAATTTCAAAGAAGATATTTAACCTGTAATTAAAATTTGAGAAAACAGGGGATGTCAGGATAGTTAGGTTTATTTGTAATAACCGTCAATATTTAGTTACAGAATCTAGTGACTTTTGGTCTGTAGTTGTTAGAATTTTGACCACCATATATATACGTTGTATGACTTGAGATGTAACTTTACTTTGAGTAATAAAAGAATTATTACAATTATTACATCGTTTTATACGAATACTGCAGGAGGAGATACTAATTTAATATCATTCAGCGATAAAACAAAATAAATATTTTTATATCTAGAAGGGTGCTAGCAAAAAATATTTGATATTTTAAATACATCCAAAACTTCAGTAAGACAAAAATTAATGTTTTTGTTATTTATATTAAAACACACAATTTATAAATATTGTTCATAATTTTAAATGTATATTAAATTAAAAACTTTGACAGTACAGTACTGATTTTCAGACCCTTGTACTAATAAACAATTTGAATTGGTATTTAAATAATAAATAACATTTATGCAATCTGTCTATTGATTTCAGTAATAACAAAATTGATTTAACGTTTAACTAGTAACTTGGTTTGTTTTTGCAAAGAACTAGCAACTATAGCAATTACAATATTATTTGCCCTTACATATGACCTAACCATATAGAACACAGGATTCCTACCGATTTTGTCAAAGAAATAAATGGTCACTCTATCATACATATGTTGATGTAAAGTTAACATTAAAACCAATAAAACAGAAAATATTAAATATACCATTTTTTTAAATTTAAGAACATTACAGTAATTTTAGATGGTACAATGATTGATCTCCAAAAAACTAATAGTTTAAGTTGTAGAATAAATTCAACCATAGGCCGCACAGCACCATTTAAATAAATTGTTATATATATATATACATATATATATATATATATATATATATATATATATATACGTATATATATATATATATATATATATATATATATGTATATAACTCGCAATACCATGAATATTATCCGAAGATTGTGGTTCCAACATGGTGGTTCACCAGCTCACAATAGTCTTCGGGTTAGGAATTATTTAAATGAAGAATTTCTTAATGGATGGATCGGAAGAGGAGGTCAAAGAAAGTGGCCCGCTAGATCTTCGGGTCTTACAAAATTAGATTAGAATTCGGAACTGTTATGAAACTGTCGACGCAAATATCTGGGAAGAGTAAATTACTTATTTATAAACATGTTTCCGTGAGAATGGCGGTTACATTAAAAATCTTTTGTAATTTTATTTATAGAGGGGGGGTATCCTTAATAACATATGAAGATAATACAAAAACACACCCAACTGAATTATAAAATATAAGGGGTTTCTATTTGAAAATGATATGATTCGCTTTGTTGAATATCCTGTATAATTTCTCAAAAAAAGTGAGAACATAGAGCATAGATACAGTTGAACAGAAAAAATTCTTAATTTTTATTATAAAAATAACTTCATTATGTCTCTAGAAAGCAATGCGTGTATTCGGTCTTTTTTGTGAATAAACGGAATAACTTGGCAACGCCGCGGAAAACTAACATAAATTGCTGCCAATAGAATTCGAAGGAAAAGAAATTGGAAAAAGAAAAAGTGGACGACCCAGTAAATCTGGAAGCAACAAGTCGAGGAGTAAACTAGGAAGGCACAAGAAAAGTAGCAACAGATACAAAAAGCAGGATACAATTTAGGATAAGAATGCTAGGATAAAGTAAGTAGTTTTTAAAACTATAAGGTTGTGGAATTAAAAAAAATATTCATAAGTTTATAAAATTTGAGAAATATATTTTCATTTGCAAGTGACAGGCTAGCTACTCAATTCCTTTTATCTTGCTAATAATGTTAAATAATATACATTTTTGTTACATGAAAAATAAAAAAATACAACTAAAGTACCCCGCGTATGCCTTTGATAATTGTTGTAGCAGCTTTTTTTGTGCATTTTCGATAAAATACAAATACCATTTCTATATAACAATTTATGACTGTAAAGTAAGTTAAATCAAATTTAAAATTAAAAATTTACTAAACTTACGGACGTCTGATAACATATGTTGCATGTTAGAGAAGAGGCTGTAAACCAGTTAGACATGTTCATCTGTCTGATACCAGCTTTAGTCTTTCTTATTATGGCCTACAAAATCTCAACAGAATTTTTATCAGAACAAAAAAAAGCCACATAAAGTGACACAAGAATGGTTCGATAATTCCTAATATTAATTACATTTAAAATACTAATATATTTAATGCCAACGAAGGTCGAAATGTTTTTTACGGCGAGGGAAGGGCAATAAAAATAATAATTATTACAAATATTGTTAAATAACAAATGTATCCGTTACTCACATTGATTCGCACAAGAGGTAGATTCCCGGTGCTGTAACGAGTAAGCGGGCAACCTGGTTCCTTTCTGGGTGTTTGTTTTAACATTAACGACAAGACTTTTCTGTTATACATTAAATTTTGTAATATATTCAATTTTAAAATGAGTTTTCATGTGAGCAATTAATTGAGACTTCTATTTGTATGATTTACTTTTTTTTAGAATGAAGTTTCATGTGACTCCGTAAATTATGTTTGTATCTGAACGATTTATTACAGACATTACAATGTTGGTTTTTTATATCCGAATGAATTTGCATGTGACGCTGTAAATCATCTTTGTTTCTGAACGATTTACTACAGACAGCACAATGATGGTCTTTTATATCGAAATGAATTTTCATGTGACGCCGTAAATGTTGTACCTGTCTGAACGATTTATTACAGACATCACAATGTTGGTCTTTTATATTGGCATGAATTTTCATGTGAGCTTTTATATTTGACTTCTGCGTAAATGATTTACTGCAGACGTTGCACTGATGGTTTTTTATTCCGGAAAGAATGAGTTCAACGGAACTCTTCTCCCACACTTCCTCCCGTGTGTCCGCCTTTGAATTCTCCTCCTCTGTCTTATGTTCTCTTTTATCTTTATCATCACTCATTGTATTACTTTCACCATATTCTTCCTTGCAGATATTTTCCTTTATATTATTATAAAATTCCCGGTCTTGTGGTGTTTGTTCCAGATGATCTTCCTTAATGGAGATGTCTGTGTGCAATGCATGCAGCTGCACGTGTGGGGATGTCCTGTCTACCCGCAAGGCAGGGTTTAGGGATGCGCTGTTTATGTGCGGGTGGCACTCCGGCCATGTTTCCTCTATAGTTTCTTCCTTAATAGACTCAAATAAACTCAAATTCGTATTCCGAAACTAACAGACTGGGTCTTGTACGAAGGCCACTTAAAGTGTGAAGTGGAAGAACTTACGAAAATTAATATAAACACAATTGAGGAACTGGAAACAGCCTCTATTGACTTTCATAATGCGCTACTCACAGCATATGAAAACAGTTGTACATTAAAGCTTCGACAAAGTACTAGGAAAGTACTTTGGTGGACCGAGGAGCTAAGTAAACAAAGAGTCACTGTTAGAAGGTTATACAATAAAACCAAAACCAGTGGCAGCGATGAGAGCTGGGAGCAATATAGAAGTGCCCTAACCTCATATAATAAAGAAATTCGCAGATCTAAAAGGAATGCATGGCGTAGTTTTTGTGAGGGCTTATCAGAAACGCCCACGGTAGCTCGCCTTCAAAAAGTCCTATCAAAAGATCATACGAATGAAATAGGCCTACTAAAGAAACCAGACGGGGACTTTACGACAGATTCAAGGGAAACATTGGAGCTTCTTTTAAGCACACACTTCCCAGGATCGTCGTGGCCAGTTGAGGAGGAGGACAATTCCTCCGGAGTTACAACTAAGCTAAGCTTAATTAACAGTCTTAACACTGCTAATAATATTTTTACAGAAAACAGAGTGGAATGGGCGATAAATACTTTCAAACCCTACAAGACACCTGGTGGAGATGGCATCTTTCCGGCACTTTTGCAGAAATGCATAAAGGATATACTGCCAATACTCTGCGAACTATACAAGGGAAGCCTAAAGTTAGGATACATTCCCACATTGTGGAGGAAAACTAATGTAGTCTTTATACCTAAAGGCGGAGGACGTCCAAGCGTCCAGCCTAAGTCATACAGACCCATTAGTTTATCATCATTTATACTGAAAGGTATGGAAAAGGCCTTAGATCAATACCTTAGGAATGAAGTGATAACTGCTTCACCACTAAACGTAAATCAATTTGCTTACCAGGAAGCAAAATCGACAACTACGGCTCTCCACAGCCTTGTCAATAAAATAGAGAAAACCTTCATGGCAAAAGAAATAGCTCTGGGAATATTTATAGATATTGAGGGTGCCTTTGATAACACCTCCTATAAGTCCATTGAAAGAGCTGCTAGGTCAAAAGGTTTCGACCCAGCTGTAGTGGAATGGATAAAAGCCATGCTGCAAAGTCGAACGATTACAGCCTCGATAGGAGGAGAATCAGTAATGATAAAAACCAACAGAGGATGCCCACAAGGTGGGGTTTTATCACCTCTACTCTGGTGTATTGTCATTGATGACCTCCTGAATAGGCTCAATAAAGCTGGCTATTTTGCAAACGGATATGCAGATGACGTTGCAATTATGGTCAGAGGACGTAGTGACACCACTATCTCGTACCTTACACAAAAAGCTCTAAATCTAGTGCATGAGTGGTGCCTGGAACATGAACTTAGTGTAAACCCTACCAAAACTACAATCGTCCCCTTCACAAAGAGAAGGAAGCTAAATCTTCAAGCTCCCTACTTGAAGGGTACTAGAATTGAGTTTTCTACAGAGGTTAAGTATCTAGGAATCATTCTAGACCAAAAACTCACGTGGAACTCACATATCAACAAGATTACAAAGAAATCAGCAGTGGCATTAAACACATGCCGTCGACTTCTAGGTAAAAACTGGGGACTACAGCCAAAAATGACCCATTGGGCATATACTAGTGTTGTAAGACCCATGATCACCTACGCGTCACTTGTGTGGTGGCCAAAAGTGAAACAAATCACAGCACAGGCATCACTGCGGAAACTACAACGCATGGCCTGCCTCAGTATTACAGGTGCTATGAGTACCTGTCCGACTGCAGCAATGGAAGTGATTCTGGGGCTAACACCTCTACACATTCAGGTGAAAAAAGAGGCGATGCAACAGGCACTGACTCTCTGCAGAACGAAACACTTTATGCCCGGAGATTTCGTAGGCCACTTGGAAATTCTAAGGGAAGTACAACCAGATAAACTGGCCTTGTCTGTCTGTGATAAGATGACAACAAAATACAATTTTGACCAGAAGTATAAGGTTGTTATTGGTAATCGCCTTGAATGGGCAACAGAAAGACCTCTTGTAAGGGATTCTTTGTCCTGGTTCACTGATGGTTCAAAATTGGATACAGGAGGAACTGGAGTAGGTGTGCTTGGCCCAGATTGCCGAATTAAGGAATCCATAGGCACCTGCTCCACAATTTTTCAGGCTGAGATTTATGCAATAAATCTCTGTGCTCACATAAACCTAGATAAAGGTGTAAAAGGAGCATCAATAAATATAATGTCAGACAGCCAGGCAGCTTTAAAGGCATTGAATGCCTTCACATGTAAATCAAAGCTAGTCTGGAACTGCAGGGAGACCCTCCAATTGCTATCCGAAGCAAACCAAGTCACCCTACGGTGGGTACCAGGGCACGAGGGAATCCTAGAAAACGAGAAAGCTGATGACATTGCAAAAAAAGGGGCTAAACTTTCATACCACGGACCGGAACCTTCATGTGGTCTTTCACAAAGCCACTATAAGAAGGTGGTCAAAAACTGGGAGGAATCTACCATATCCTCATATTGGAAAAATATTCCAGGCCTCAATCAAGCTCGGAAATTCATTTCCCCAGCTTCGACAAACGCCAAAGAGTTACTAGCTCTCAGCAAAAAGGACCTTAATATAATGACAGGAATTCTCACTGGCCACTGTCCTTTAAAGTACCATTTGCACAAAATTGGTATAGCTGAAAATGAAACCTGTCGACTCTGTGAAGAGGACGAAGAATCGTCGGAACACATACTGTGTGAATGCCCAGCCGTAACTGTGCAGAGACTCAATCAACTAGGTAAGAGGTATCTTACGGCAGAGGAGATCAAGAACTTGACTCCTGGAGCCATAATCGGCTTCATCAAAAATCTGGATCTACTTCCGGAAAACTAAGTAAGGGCTATGTCACAATAGATCTTCTAGGTCGCGCTGACAAAAAGCGACAAAACGCTTAAACCCTCAAATACATACAATACAATACAATACAATAATAGACATCTCTTTTATCTTGTCGGGTTGGGTATCAGATGTGTCATTGTGGCCCACAACGGGGGCCCTGTCTGTGTGTAGAGGGGGCCCCGGGGCCCTGATGCTGCTCTCTAGGCGCCGGCTGCTCTCCACACTGGAATGTTTGAATTTGCTGAAGGCGTCGAGGGCCTCCTCACACACGGAACAGATGCGCAGTGGAATACCCAACTTGATAATTGTCTGAAATGTAAAATCAATTCTCATAATAAACTCATAAAATGTTGCAAGAAGCTAATTTTATTCTCGTATTTGGAATAGTGATAGTCAAATATATATAGAGTAAAATGCCAACTTTTTACTTATTTAACGGTTACACAGCTAAATTTGAAGTGCATATGAAAATTGAAAGTTTATATCAATTTCTCGAAAACGTTATGAGAAATAAATATTTGGAGTACTGCAGTGAATTCGTCGCTAAAAAGTGTCTCAATAATGTTAAAATATTTTTTGTATTGAAATAAAAAAGTTATAAGCAAAAAACTATTTTTTTTTTATTTTTTGTCTTCATATCTAGTCACCTATTTTTTGGGAAAAACAAAAGCATATAGAAAATGAACTCCAAACAGGGCAACTTTAGTCTAATTTAACCGACTTTGGATTTCTTATAGTTCTCGAAATCCCCATGCTTAAACAGAGTCATTGGTCATTTGTATAAATCTATATATAAATATTAAATTTTTTATAATGGTTCAATAAATATTATTCGCTAATAGGGTAAGTCCAATTCTACATCAATTTTTTTTCTGTGTTTTCCCTGTATGTATCAGCGATTCAAATTCCCTGTATGGTAAAAATACAGTCGATCAAACGACTTGTCGATTGTAGAACATCGTCATGTTCTCCCTTAACCTAACCTCACTTTTGCACCATTTAGTCAAGGACAAAATATAAATAGACCAAGCATTCCCAATCCTTCCGTACTGTATGTTTTGTTTTCGGTAAGCCAGAAAGAGAAAATACAGATAGATATATAATGAAAGTGTTATTCGAGCATCGCTCGCTAGAAGCATCAGTGTAGTTGTCATTATTTTCTTTTATTTATCATTATTTACGTTTTTCTTTTACCAGTGACGCGTTACATTTGATTATATTTGAAACATAAATTTAAAACTTCCAATTCTAATGTCAATTTTAAGAGCACGGGCGCCTCTAGCGAGCAGTATTCAAACAATACTAGTAGACATAATGTGTCTAACTCTATTTTCTCTGTGTGACTTGTCTAAAACAACAAACCACGTGAAGTTTTATCTAGTTATATTTTGCCGTTGCATTTAATAAGAAATATACAAAATATGTGTTAGATATGTATAATTAGACTTACAATTTCAGGAATAAGATACTCCACTTCGGACACTATTCTGTCGTCCACAGGGACGCAGTGGTAGTCCTTCGTGCACATAAAACACAAATCCATTACACTATTTATCAGGGAGTATCGGGAGGGGGCACTCAATGTTAAATTCATTAAACCACGTAACTGGTTAGTTTGTTCCCATACCGTTCTTCTGGCGCTGATGTAGTTGAATAAATTTAAGCGCTAATAAAATGTATTTAAAAATTATACAAAGTTTTCATATATTTAAAATATATTTGTATAAAAATATTACACATATATACAATATATATAAATACAAAATAGTACAAGAAAATCAACATAAACAGTAGAATTTTATATATAAAATGCGCTATATATAAAATATTTTGCTATTAATTTACAGTTACTAAAATTATTAAACAGTTATAGTTAAAAATAACATTACGAAGAATTTTCTGGTTGAATCGGTGATGGAGCCGGAATACTCTTGACGTAGATATTGAATTGAACAGCCAGTGTGAAGAAAATGTTCCAGCTGATGGAGCCGGAATACTCTTGACGTAGATATTGAATTCAACAGCCAGTGTGAAGAAGATGTTCCAGCTGATGGAGCCGGAATACTCTTGACGTAGATATTGAATTCAACAGCCAGTGTGAAGAAAATGTTCCAGCTGATGGAGCCGGAATACTCTTGACGTAGATATTGAATTCAACAGCCAGTGTGAAGAAGATGTTCCAGGTGATGGAGCCGGAATACCCTTGGTGTAGATATTGAATTCGATAGCCAATGTGTAGAAGATTTTCCAGGTAGAAGAGGTGATGTAGCTGGAATACCCTTGGTGTATTGATAGATATTAAATTCGACAGCCCATGTAAAGAAGATTTCCCTGGTTGAAAATATGATTTATTAGTAACTTAACGGAAACATAAAATAAGAAAATACTTACAATTTACTTGCGGTGCTTGGATTTTAATGTCTTGTTGTAGCGATCAACAGCCAGTCGTTGTATGGGATCAAGAAATGCAAGGCCACGCCTGTCTTGTCCGGTTAAATATCTGTTGATGCGTTTACACCAAATGTAAACGGAAAATTTAACGGCGAACTCAACAAACGTACCTGCAATATCATGAATCCCACACGTCAGTCCAGTCAAGTCAATGTTCGCGTTCACGTATCGTATAAGTCTCTTTCTGACGTTCTTGTCATGTCCAATCTGTGGCAGTAAAGTAAATGTCGTGTCAATCAGTACTTTGGTCATATACATAAATCTAGTTCTTGGTCTCGTCAGTCCATTCACTGTCAATTCCCTAAGCTGTACTAGGTCATGTTCTGGTAAAGTCTCGGTCGATGTCAAGAGACTTACACATGTTGGGCACGATCGCGCGTCGGTCAGTTTGAGGATACGGCGAGCCACATACCCTGCCACGTACACAGTTGGAGGTACGGACCACCGTCTCTTCCTCCGTCCTAAGTCAGGTGTAATAGTCAAAGTCTCGTCGGTCTCGTCAATATCTGCACTGGAGCTCGGTGAACTTAGAAAATTTCTTGTCAACAAACCCTTCAATCGCGCAAATGATACATCGTCATTATCTTCAGTACAATTCGAACCTGCAGAATGAGCCGACATAAAATTATTCACACTCAAAGTTCGAAATGAAGAAACGAATGAAGCAACCGTAGGGTTCCTGTTACATCCTAAGTGACTTCGAATATTTCCAAAGAAATTCTCTAGAGGATCTTGATTTAATGCTCTCAAATCAAGAGCACTAAATCCAAACCCTACTAAAGATTTCCATAAATACGCGATGCCATTAAGAGTAACAACCCAATTTGTAAGAGAATGCGGGAGTTCACTATCCTTGCGCAAGGCTCCAGTTTCACAACCACTTCTCTGTACAAATTTCATAGACCGCAACATTGATTTCGCTCTATTCCAAAACTCCCAGTGGTCAGAATTAGATGTCAGCTTACTTCTTAAGGGCCGAATGTACTGATCGATGTCACGGGATCCATTTACGCTATCAAAAAGTTCATCTAAGAAAAGAACTAATTTCGCCGTTCCCTCAGCACTACGTCGAAGTCCATGGGGCTGTTCACAATTTTCAGGGGGCATCTCAGTAAGCAGATTTGTTATCCCTGCATAAACCGATCGACTGAACGTTTTGGCGGCATGCCTCACACTCATCTTTCGAATTTTATGCGGAATAACACACTGCTCCGTCAATGCCGGACACCTGGAAACAGCGAAAGTCCCATCGTAATTGTAAAACTGTACAATGTCTATCCATGACGCCCGATACCGAATATTGTCCATGGTGAACTATAAGTCCTTGGTCAGTAAGTTGTTCCTTAGTCCTTTCAGTAAGTGCGGTGGATCGTACAAAGTCACGATTTCCCTCCCATCATGAATGAAACACTCGTTTCGAAATTCCCTTCCCTCACGAATACATAAGGCCTGGGTCTGACGTCTCAAGTTCCCTATGGCTGCCATGTTCGTTCTTCCCTGGTCACAAATGGTCGCCACCACGTTGAAGTTCGCCGACGCCGCAGAGCTGAGCACCTCTTTAATGCAACGCACTAATGAAGGAGTATCAGTTGTTGCACCGACAAACATAAACGCATAAGGCAGCTTCCACCGTGGAGTACAGAGTCCGCGAAGCATAAACACCAAAGCATGCTCCGCAAAACCAGGCCTACGTATCGCACCAAAATTTTGAAAACCCCAAATTGTATCGTCTCCCACGTCATAAGTCAAGTGCGGTTGAATCGCTACTTCGTCGAACAAAAGCACGCAAGTTCTTCTTTTCAAGGGCTCTTTACTCATCACCTCTTTCATATGGTCTTCTAATACCAAGTTTATGCCCGGCTTATATGGAGTCTTCTTCAGCAATCTCAGTAGAGTGCTCTTACTTGGCAGAATAAAATATTTTTCCATGTACCGGTAGCTCCTGTTTTTAAAAAATAATGTTAAATTTTGTACGGCCAAAATTTATAACATATCTTACCCGGACAATACAAGTAACATCATTTTGGAAAACGTGAAAGACAAAACAATTAATACATACATTAAAAACATTTCCTAGAACACAAATACAATCAACAAACGGGAACACACAATTATCTACAAACTGGACATATGAATACACTCATAATATTATTATACAACATACCTGACATACATACAGACATATCATCATTATATTTAGAAATCAATCTAACATACAGCGAATTGAAGAAAGTAGTATTTAATTTAGTGAATATATACAGTGTGTGCAACGAAATGTGGAACATAGGACTTTAACATGCGATTTAAAAAAATTGCGGATACTCTCTCTCCTGATAGATTTAGAACAAAACTGCAACATTACAAAGTTGTTCGAAATTAAATTCTACATCATATAAGTTCATATTTGATGCAATAGCAGGTCTGCAGTATGAAATTTATTAAATATAAAAAGTAACATTTTCGTTGAAAATCAGACAGCTATGGAAATAAAAGAAAATATCTATGTGTTAGTTGTGACAGTTAGAAACCTTACTTTATATTCATAATATTTTTAAGTTACATATATAATATTTTTGTAATGTTGGTATATTATTAAACAAAAATAATATAAATTCAACTTAAATAATATTAAAATACTGACAATAAGTACTATAATCAGTAATACTTCTCTAAACTGACAGATAGATACTTTATTTATTTCCATGGCTGTCTGATTTTTCACGAAAACATTACATTTTGTAGTTAATATATCTCGTACTGCAGACGGAGTGTTGCAACAATTATGATCTTATCTAACGTAAAATTTAATTTTGAACAACTTTGTATTCTTGTTATTTTGCTGTAAATTTATCAGGAGAGAGAGTATCCGCAATATATTGAAATCCCATATTAAAGTCCAATATTCCGCATTGCGTTGCACACCCTGTATATATATACTATTTAAAAAGTAGTACTACAATTAAACAGTGATCCCATAATTACAATACATATATACTATAAAGATTCTCACCCTCTCATGCTCTTCAACATAGATACAGCCAGAATCTTCTCATCCAGCGTGAAGCGTCTCCCACTCTTATGTTTTCCACTTTCCCGTATTTGGGATAAGAGAAAAGTTTGTGCAGCACGATTAAGAGGCTGGAGGACTTGCTCCAGGATTTCAGGATCCCGTTCCCTCGCGGCTTTCTTCAAAGTACTGCTGAGGCGCTTCACAGTTTTACCTCTTGCCACAGTTTTCCTCTCCATCACCTTCAGTTGCTGGTAAAGATAACGTGCGTTCGGCGACAACTGATTTACTCGCCGAATATTCATATTACGCAGTATACCTGTTAATGACACATGAAAAATTCATAAATTATCATCACTCCAATATTTAGGGAACAATATTTTGAAAATTAAACTAATGATAAATAGCAAAACTACAATCACAATGTTTGATTTTAAATTATGCAAATGTAAATATACCACTCGGTTAATGTTAGCGGAATTTGAGCTGCAAGAATTAAAAAAAAAAATTAATTTGCTTTACCTTTTCTCCGGCGAACTGTTTTTGGAGTAGAAAACTGTGGTAAAAGCTGGTCTGGCATTTCCTCAACATTGGCTGAAGCTTCTGAAATGCTACTTGTTGATGGTTCTAAAAAATATATGCATATATTATTATTATCAATAATAATAATATGTTTACTTACGTGGCTCAAAAACGGGCGCGTTGTTCGCTACAGTTGCAGCAGGACCAATCTTCATAACCCGGAATTGCTCTTCTGCAATACAATATGAAAAGTTATTATTATATACTCATAAATCATGTATAATTATTTACCAAGTGTTGGAAAAATGGATGGAACAGCATCCGGCGAAAGTTTGTATTTGGACGCATTTAACTTTAAGAATTTTTCCTCAAAATGCATACTGCAAATTCTTCTATTGTTGTAAATCCATTCTACAGACTTGTCGGCTAATTCCGGGCTATTTATAATATGTTTCCACCGTAATAATTCTTGTAATTTGGTTTTCGGGTTGGGAAAACGCAACAATGTATGCTTGCTATAGGAATAGCACGAAGGCACGCAACAAGTAGGCATCTGAAAAATATATTTTATAACATTTGCTATTCATTATGTATTATAAAATAATAAACTTACCTTTCCCAAATGTTAATAGAGCAATTAAATCACAAAATCCAAGTCAAAATCCAAAATCAAAACCAAATCCGAAAAGCAAAAATCAAATAACGTAGAAAATACCGAGAACACAATAGCGCAAGAAAAGCAGGAATAGAAATGAAAGAATATCTGTACTTCTGCATTAATATTTTATTTTTTATCAGAAAGATTCTACATGTTTCGTTCATGTTTGAAATCTGACAGTTCTGCTAATTATTAATTAATTAGTAATTGTAAACACAAGTCACCTTCATAAAATGTAAATATGAATTCAAATTTGTGACCTGAGCGCCATCTTACACGAATTTTTTTAACAAAAATAGTATGTTCCGGTGCATATAGATGTCAGTACCTATGCTCCAAGGTCGTCAATTCAAGTGAAAACTCCCGATACTCCCTGCTATTTATATTTACTATTTATCCGAACTATATATTTAAAACTTTGTAATAAAATTAGTAGCGTGATGTAATACCACCAACAAGAAAATATAGTCTGATGTGTCAACACAGAACTATTAGAGTAGGCGAATAAAGTGAACTACTCGTCAACCTGTCACTGGAATATAGTAATACTGGAACGCTAACTTGTAGGCTTTTATGCAAGCGAGAAACGAGCCTGAGAGAGATAGATATCTAACACTTCTGCGCATGCGTATTATACCCAAAGTCTCATGTCATACAGTCTGGCCCAGAAGTGCATATTTTATAATTATAAAATGTATTTAAAAAATGTTATTTCTTTGTCTATTTTTAATTATTATTGCATGATCTGCGCCTTATTGTTTGCGTGAAGCAAATGCTCCAGTATCTTAACATAAGTTTTTTTATTTTTTTATCTTTTCCTACGACCACTAATATAAGTACCCATTATTGTACAACTTAAAGGTTGTGTAAGCATCACATTACGGAAGGCCGTGTGTTAACTACGCCATCGCACAGTTAGGGAATTTTTGATTTATCGAAATTATGTTAGACGTGTAAATAAGTCAAAACTAATTTTATAATTTCTATGTATACATATTTTACATGTTACTATATGTATTTCATAATTATATTTATTAAATTCTAAATGTTCTACATAGTAGTATTTTATTGGGTTGCAAATAGTATAAATTCATTGCTTAGAATTTAACAGTTGACGTAGTTGTTTTTATGTTCTGTTGTTGGCACTATTCACTAGTGATGTGTCCATTCTTTCAGTGTATTGTGTGATCGTCATGTGACCGAAAAACAGTCAAATGGTGATCGTAGAAAAAGTATAATATATAATTCGCGTTGTAATGCAATGACGCACTTGTGGAATAACAAACTCTTGTGTAACTTTTCCACTTCGTGCCTTATATACATCTTAACAACTCTTAATATCTTATGTAATAAAAGGTTAAATATTCTATAGTTTCTTTAATCAACGACGATAGCCAAAAATTTTGCCAAGGACATCTAGCTTGATTCAACTTAATTTCCTAGATGGGTTTCATTTTTATCATTCCTGAAATTTATGTAATAGTTATCTACTATACAAATGCGGAAACTTGAACTTCCGTACATGAACTTTTGTTTGAAGTACGAACGAGCAACGCGAAATTCACTATCGGATAAGCCGATTGGCCCTTTTAAAATTTTTATGGGACTTGCAATAATGCTTCATTTAGGCTGTTAAGGGCCATACCATACCAGTACTTTTAAATCATATTAAAATATTCAAATAATAATGCATTTTAAACGCACGTCCTCTAATTTCAATTTGAAAATTGGAAAGAGTTTAGAGTAAATTTTAAATACAAACAGTTATTGACATAATTATAAGAAATATTTGGTTGTTAAAAAAATATTTTATTTATATTTCGTCTTATAAGGCCATTATAAGAAAATACTAATGAATATACTTTAGAAAAGATTTTTAGTATTTATACAAAGAAGAACAAAGACAAAAAGTAAGTATTAACTAGCTTTACAATGGTAGGAAAATCTGAAGGGGATTAAAGCGGAGTGAACAACAGAGATTTGACTAAATCAGATTGTTCATTCTTACGATTTATCTTTTCATTTGGATTTTCAATTATTTTAAGAACTCCATTATTAGTTATTAAAAATTTTCTTTAGATATACATGGTCACTTTTGAACATGTCATCAAAAAGTTATTTCTATGCTTGCAGTTTTTAGTAGTGTGTGCATAAAATTATAAATAGGAATATGTGGGAGATCCTGGGAAAATAATTTTATGGACGTAAGTTATGCTGAAAAAAACATTCGGAAGAAATAGTTCAACATCTAGCAGATCAGCCGTCGACATCGAAAAAACGCAAATATCTTTCCTATGACGAGAAAAATATGATACGGCCCCGTTCTTACTTTTCAAGTGATATACCTTTGCGTTGAGATAATTTATAACTCCTGACCACAAAGCTTCCCACCCCTCCATAAAAGGTTGTAAAATCCACATAAGTCGGTTTCATATACATCTACTTCTACTATAAGAGATATTCACCTTCAACAGGACGGTACACCTTCATACAATTCGCCAGGTTACAGAATACCTTACCGAAATGTTTTATGACAAATGGAGAGGGACTAACGGCCCTATTCCGTGGCTTGCTAGATCTCCCGAGTTGATCCCTTTACATTTTTACTTCTGGGGATATTTAAAGGATGAAATTTATGACAACGTTCACAATAATTTGCAGGAATTAAAAAATAATATTCAATTTGTTCTTAATAATATTAACGGAAGAACACTTCGATTAGTGAGAAGTAGTTTATTAAGAAGATTAGAACTTTGTAGTCATGTCAATGGTGGCAATTTTGAACAATTTTATAAATTATTTGTCTCTATGTGTATTTCTTCTTTGTTTCTTTGTGTTTTGTCTTTGTTTAAATGATAATTATTCACAACTTGAAGAAAATTATTAAAATTTTTGCTATTATTTCTGCATTTCATTTGTTTTCTTCCGTAGCACTCTTTAAATAGTCATATTTAAAAAAAATTATACATACATAATTTTGCATTTTTCTCAAAAATTTTGTTATGTAAGGGTATTACATATGGATATTGTTGAATTCAGAAAAAAAAATGTTGAATCGAATAAGCAAATAAAAAAGAAGGTTCCCATGTAATTTAAGAAAGTTGTACCCCGCATTTTGAGAACCACTGGTCGAAAAAAAAATTTGTTCCATCATTAAAGTAGTCTTATAAAAAAGAAATTGTTTGCTAATTTAACTGACCTTGTAGCTCTTATAATTTCCAATAGTGTACCACTTAGAATGAACACTGTATTATATACAGCATAAATTTATTATCAGAATTTATTTGTCCAATCAAGGAGCATAACGTAAAATTATTTTTATATATTCAGGGTGTTGTTTTTACATTTTTAAAATTATATTTTATTGCCCTATACCGACATATTTTAGTTTTCCGCGGCGTTGCCAAGTTAGTTAGTCCAAATACACGCATTAATTCATAAAGATGTATTGAAGTTATTTTTATTATTATTTTTTATAATAGTAAAAATTAAGATTTATTTTTTCTGTTAATTATACAGGGTGTTCAATAAAGTGAAACAAATTTACTCAATTTCAAATTACTATAGTTCGTCATTTTCATATGGAATATCCTATATTTAATAATTCAGTTGGGTGTCTTTTTATTATCTTTATTTGTTATTAAGGGTATCGTACTCCTAAAAATAATCATTTCGGAGTTTTTCACCAGTTTAATTTTATTTTTCTAAAAGTTAAATAAAAAACAAAATATATTTAATGTAAACGCCATTGTCACGGAAACATGTTTGCAGACAGTTTATAAACGAATAATTTACTCTTCGCAGATATTTGCGTCGACAGTTCCAAAATAGTTAGGAATTCTAATTTTGTAAGATCCGGAGATCTAGCGGGCCACTTTCTTGGACCATCATTTAAATAATTCCTAACCCGAAGACTGTTGTAAGCTAGTTGTTGGAACCACAATCTCCGGATAATATCCATGGTATACTAGATTTAATATTTAACTGAATAAATAATTTTAGAAAATAATGGTGAAAATCTCCGAAATTATTGGATTTAGACATAGGATACCCTTAATAACATATGAAGATAATACAATACAAAAAGACACTCAAATGAATAATAACATATAGGTTGTTCCATTTAAAAATGACGAGATATAGTCATTTGAAATAGAATAAATTGGATTCATTTTATTGAATACCCATTATAATTACATTTAAAATAAAATGTGTGAGAACATAGAGTATAGTTTACAGTTGTACAGAAAAATAAAATTTAATTTTTACTATTAAAATAACTTCAGTACGTCTTTAGAGAATAAAGGAAATAATTTAGAAATGTCACGGAAAACTTAACAAAATTTATATTTTCGTATGAGACTATAAGATACAAATAAAAAATCTCAAAAATATATAGGATGTTCCATTTGAAAAAGGCAATATATATATATATATATATATATATATATATATATATATATATATATATATATATACAGGGTGTAAATGAAACTAGGGAACGCGATTTTTCTTGGAAGTTATAAGAGATACAAAGAAATCTTTCAAATAAAATTGTTAGTGTTTTTAATAAGCTACATAAATTAATGTAAATCAGAAAAAAAGTAATTTAATTTTCGGAGATATACCTATTTTTGACTTTTTTTTAAATGGTACAC
This sequence comes from Stenolophus ochropezus, assembly GCA_035578165.1. NCBI lineage: Eukaryota > Metazoa > Arthropoda > Insecta > Coleoptera > Carabidae > Stenolophus > Stenolophus ochropezus. The sequence goes on along the minus strand of JAQOWZ010000019.1, from coordinate 15,559,294 downwards.
CCTGTATATTTTTATACTATTTTGTACGAAATAATTTTTGCTTTAAAAAAGTTTCATAAGTTGTATCTTCTAAACTTCATAGAATTCGAGATATTGAAGAAAATATTAAAATAGTTTTACTCGAAATTAAAGCTGGCTATGAATACAAAATTATTGAATTACGACACATTTTACTTTACAAATGTACATCAAACTCTTAACATTCTCGTTAATAGAGTATTCTTCCATTTTTATAACAAATAATAGTCTAAGTTATCAATCTTTTTCACAAACTTATAACAATAAACTAATACAAATGTCAAATTTTGTTTACATAGCCAGCTTATTTTCCAGTAGAATTATTTTAATATTTTCTTTAATATCTCGAATACTATTAAGTTTAGAAGGTGTAACTTATGGAACTTTTTTAAAGCAAAAATTATTTCGTACTAAATAGTATAAAAATATACAGGACGTACCATTTAAAAAAAAGTCAAAAATAGGTATATCTCCGAAAATTAAAATATAATTTTTCTGATTTACATTAATTTATGTAGCTTACCAAAAACAATATCAATTTTATTTGAAAGATTTTTTTGTATCTCTTATAACTTTCGAGAAAAACCGCGTTCCCTAGTTTCATTTACACCCTATATATATATATTGCCTTTTTCAAATGGAACATATTATATATTTTTGAGATATTTTATTTGTATCTTATAGTCTCATACGAAAATATGAATTTTGTATATATATATATATATATATATATATATATATATATATATATATATATATATATATATATATATATATATATACAGGGTGAATACTGAAAACCTTGACATAGGGAAATAACAGGGGAAAACAGTTTTTTGCTGTTTCCATCTGTCCCGCTAAATAAAATCGGGTGTATATCGTATCGTTAGTTAGATTACTTAATTTTGCATCTAATAAAACTAAATGTTGTGTAATAAGACCTTTTTTAACTGAAATATTTGATAAAATAAATTGTATTTTGAAGTTTATCCTTCATATTTTCGAATAAGAAACGTCAAAAACAAAATGCTCCATAGCCGAGTGGATATATACAGGGTGTTCATTTTAAATGGGCCACCATTGCTATCTCGAGAACTGTAAGAGCTACGAGGTCGGTTAAATTAGCAAACAATTTCTATTTTACAACACTATTAACATGAGATAAACAAATTTTTTATTAAACCAGTGGTTCTCAAAATACGGGTCCCAACTTTTTAATTTAAATGTGAACCTATATTTTTTATTTGCTTATTCAATAGAGAATTTTATTCTGAATTCAATGATATAATATTATCATACCCTAACATAACGATTTTTTTGAGAAAAATGCATCTGAAATTTTATATTAATTTGATTAAAATATGACAATAATAAAAGTGCCATGACAGAAAAAACCGAATACAAGTCATTTTTTAACCTGCAATTAGAGTGCCTTGACAGAAAGAATATACTTTTATTCACTTCTTTCCCCCTTTAAGCCCCCTCGTCACAAAATTAAGGTATGCTTTTCTAGCACTTAACAAAATATAAATTTACAGGGTGTTCCTGTCAGGATCTAGGGACTTTTGACGGACATCGAGTTGAAGTGAGTGAGAAGGGACAAGTTCACGTCGATAACAAAATAATATATAGCACGTCATTACATTATAATTTGTATCTTATTTAGTTGAAATAAAAGTAATAAAAACACAGTGTGTTGTATTTTACGCAGTGTCGTTACATGGTGCCGAAACCCAGTAACAAAAAGGAAAAATACCTTTAGAAGAAAGTCAAACAGAAAATGATCATGGCAAGGGCGTGGTTGGATTGAAGCCACCGAAAGAGCTTCAAGTAAATAACGAAATAGATATGTCCAGAGTATGGAAACAATGGATCCAACAGTACAGATGGTACGAGACGGCGACAAACCTGAAGAAAAAAGATGAAGAGATACAGATAGCGACATTCATGACAATATTAGGTTATGAAGCAGCAAACGTTTTTAATTCATTTGATCTAAGCGAAGCTGACAAGAACAGCTTAGCAAAAATTGTAAAGAGATTCGAACAACATTTTGTGCCAAAAGTCAATATCACATACGAAAGGTACATTTTCAATAAAATTGTACAAAAACCAAACGAAAGTTTCGACGATTTTATAACGAGAGTACGAAATGGTTGCAAAAATTGCTCGTTTGGCAAATTAGAAGACAGCCTCGTATGTGACAAAATAGTTGTGGGTATTAACAATGATGTAGTACGTGAACGTTTACTGTCAGAAGACAAACTCACATTACAAACAGCAATAAATATATGCAAAGCAAGCGAACAAGCTAGAAAACAATTACAAACAATAAAAGAAAGTACAGGTACAACAAATACGCAGCAAATAGAGGTTATAAAAAATAACAAATCAAAGAAAAAAGAAGACATTAAACCGAGCGAGACATACAAATGTAATAGATGTGACAAAGTGCATGGGAAAAAGAGTTGTCCAGCATATAAGAAGAAATGCATGAAGTGCCAGAAGCTTGGACACTTTGCAAAATTCTGCAAAACAAAACATGTCAACATAGTAGAGGAAAACAGTAATAACGAAGGAGTCTTGTACGTGTCGACAATAGAGGAAAAAGAAAGTAAAGAAGAAGATTGGTATGAAACTATTAAATTGCCACAAAAAGTAAGCGTTAAATTTAAGCTAGATTCGGGAGCACAATGCAATGTCATCTCAAATGAAATAGCGAAACAGGCAAAGTTAAGGATAAACAAGTCAAATACAAAGAGTCTAATATCATTCTCAAATCACGAATTAGAAGTTCTAGGAGAAAGTATAGTAGAAGCAAAAGTTCGAAACAAAACAGAAGATATTAAATTCATAATAGTAAACAAGAATATACAACCCATACTTGGCAGGAATACTTGCGTAAAACTAGAGTTAATAAAAAGAATAGACACAGTGGAAAACGAAATATTCGAAGGTATGGGATGTTTAAAAGGATACGAATACGATATAGACTTGGTAGACAACCCGATTTTACCAATTCATCCGCCGAGAAGAATACCCTACGCCATCAAAGAAGATGTCAAAAAAGAAATAGACAGAATGACTAAGATGGGAATCATTGAGCCGATAACAAAGCCTACTCCAGTAGTATCACCAATGGTTGTAGTAAAACAAAATGGAAAAATACGAATCTGCATCGATCCGACTGAAGTCAATAAAAATTTAAAAAGAAGACACTTCCCATTAAACACGCTAGAAGAGATAGCAGCAAAAATAAATGGATCCAAGTGGTTCACTATCCTAGACTGCAAAAAGGGATTCTGGCAAATAAAGGTAACAGAGCGTACCTCAGAATTCCTGACTTTCGCCACACCTTGGGGAAGATATAAATGTAAACGACTTCCATTCGGACTCGCATCAACACCAGAAGTGTTCCAACAAATAATGACGAACGTCCTAACAGACCTGGAAGGAACAGAATGCTCCGTTGATGATGTTCTTGTGCATGCGAGCACTATAGAAGAACTACGGACAAGAACAGATAAGGTGATAAAGAGAATCAAAGAAGCAGCAATGAAGTTGAATCATGATAAGTGCAAATTCGAACAACCTACAGTCAAATTCCTAGGACATGTGCTCACAAATGAAGGGTTAGAAGCAGATCCAGAGAAAATAAAAACAATTAATCAATTGAAAACACCAACCAACGTGAAGGAACTTCAAAGAGCATTGGGAATGGTAACGTATCTGTCAAAGTTCATAAGTAATTTATCTGAGTTTACAGCTCCATTACGAGAACTAATCAAAAAAGATGTGGAATGGTGTTGGGATTCGATACATGACGAAGCGTTCAAAAAGAAGAAAGAACATCTCAAGAAACTGCCACAATTAAGTTATTACGATCCCACAAAACCAATAAAGTTATCAGTGGACGCTAGTAGCAGAGCGGTAGGAGCAGTAGCTTTGCAAGGAGGTCGACCAATAGCATATAGTGCAAAAGCATTAACGTCAACTCAGCAAAACTACAGTCAGCTGGAGAAGGAAGCATATGCGATTTTATCAGCATGTAAAAAATTCCATCCATACATATATGGTAATAAATCACTCAGAATAGAGACGGATCACAAACCGCTAGAGACTATTTTCAAAAAACCCATATGCGAAGCGCCACCGAGACTACAAAGGATGATGATAGAAGTAATACCGTACGACCCGATAATTGAATACAAAAAAGGTACAGAACTTTATATAGCAGATACATTGAGCAGGGATTGCGAACTAGAAGAGGAGAAAGAAGAAAAAGCAAGTTTAGAAATATGCGTGGTTATCCCCATGTCGAAAGACAAAACAAGACAATTACAGGAAGAGATACACAAATCCGAAGAATTGACAAAGTTGAAAAAACTAATAATCAAAGGATGGCCCGAGAAAATAACAGATATACCTCAAACATTGCAGAAATATTGGTATTATCGAGAACAATTATCATGTATCGAAAATCTCATCTTCAAGAATGACAGACTATTTATACCTGAAACAATGACCAAAGTAGTAATGAAAAACTGCCATCTAAGCCACAAAGGTATAAGTGGGACATATCAAATAGCACGCGATTATGTGTTCTGGCCAAATATGAAACAAGAAATAGAAGAATATGTTAAACAGTGCAAAGTGTGCCAAAAATTAAACAAGGACAAACCCATGGAACCTATAATCAAACAAGAAGCACCCAAGAGACCATGGTCAGTAGTAGCGTCAGATTTATATTACGTAGACGAAAAACACTATATAGTCATAGCCGATGGATACTCAGGGTATTTCGATTTTCAAAAGTTAAAAAACATTACAAGCACCGAGACAATAGAAGCACTAAAAAGATGGTTCGCCGAACACGGCATACCAGACATTCTCATGACGGACAACGGTCGACAGTACGTGAGTGAAGAATTCAAAAGCTTCGAAGAAAAATGGAACTTTGAACACAGATTATCCAGCCCTGAATACCCCAGGTCCAACGGATTAGCCGAAAGATATGTACAGGAGGCGAAAAATCTGATCAAAAAATGTCTCGAAGACAAATCAGATGTCTATCTAGCACTATTACAACACAGAAATACACCAAGAGGCTCATTGAAATCACCAGTCCAACGATTAATGAGCCGAAGAACAAAAAACCTGTTACCAACACATGACAAATTGTTACTACCACAAATTGTAACACACGTACCAGAAAAACTCGAAATACACAAACAAAAAGAAAAACGATATGGAGATAAAAGCAAAAAGCAAGAAGAGGAATTTAAAAATAACGAACAAATTATCTACCGAAATAAAAAGAACCAATGGCTACCAGGAAAAATAATTGAGAAAACACAAGAAAGATCGTATACAATCGAATCAGAAAAAGGAAACATCTACAGAAGAAACTCGTGGTTTATAAGAAAAGCACCTCATACCGAAGAAGAACTTGAAGACACGAAAAACAAAGATGAGGGCAACAATGACAAATCACAAGACCAAGAAGGACAACGTCAACAGACGTTGAATGAAGAACCCAAAGCCACTCAGGAAACAGAAAGCACTCGAAAAGAAATAACTACCAGATGCGGAAGAATAATTAGAAGACCACAAAAATACACGTAATTCAAATTTGAAAAAGAGAGGGATATCAGGATCTAGGGACTTTTGACGGACATCGAGTTGAAGTGAGTGAGAAGAGACAAGTTCACGTCGATAACAAAATAATATATAGCACGTCATTACATTATAATTTGTATCTTATTTAGTTGAAATAAAAGTAATAAAAACACAGTGTGTTGTATTTTACGCAGTGTCGTTACAGTTCCATTTAAGTGTACCACCATTGCTATCTCGAAAACGATAAGAGCTACGAGGTTGGTTAAATTAGCAAAGAACCACCATTTTACAAGACTAATACAATGAGCAAAAAAATTTTTTTTTCGATCAGTTGTCTTCAAAATACGGGACACAACTTTCTTATTTCAAAAATGAATATATGATTTTTTTAGGTTATTCGATAGAGTATTGTTTTCTGAATTCAACGATATAAACTTATAATATACTAATATAACAAAATAAGTGAGAAAAATGTATGTTAGATTTATATGTATTTTATTTATATCTGGCTGAAACAAGAGTGCTTCGGATCCAGGATTAAGTAAGTAGTTTTAAAAACCAACAGGTTGTGTAAATAAAAAAAAATGTTTATTCATAAATATGTAAAATTTGACAAAAATATTTTTATTTTCAAGAAAGTGACAGCCTTTCTAGTCAATTCCTCTTATCTTGCTAATAGTGTAAAATAATATACATCTTTGTTACATGCAAATAAAAAAAAATACAAATAAAGTACCCCCCGTATGCCTTTGATAAACGTAATAGCAGCTATAACTTTTTTGTGCATTTTTGATAAAATATAAACATCATTTTCATTTAATAATTTATGTCTGTAAAGACATGTGAAGCTGTCTGATACCAGCTTTATTCTTTCTTATTATGGCCTACAAATTCTCAAGAGAATTCTTATCAGAATAAATAAAAAGCCACATTAATTGATACAAGTATGGTTCGATAATTCCTAATATTAATTACATGTAAAATACTAATATATTTTATGCCAAAGAAGGTCGAAATGATTATTCAGCGTGGAAAGGGCAATAAAATTAATAATTAATATGAATATTGTTAAATAATAAATGTACCCGTTACTCACATTAATATGCACAAGAAGTACATTCCCGGAGCTGTAACCAGTAGGCGGGCAACCTGGGTCTCTGCTTTAACATTACCCACAAGACTTTTCTGTAAAACATTAAATTATGTACATATTCAGTTTTAAAATGGGTTTTCATGTGAGAAATTAATCGAGACTTATATTTGTATGTTTTACTTTTGTTTAGAGGGAATTTTCATGTGATATTTTAAATGAGGTTTCTGTCTGAACGATTTACTACAGACATCACAATATTGGACTTTTATATTCGAATGAACTATCATGTGGCACTGTAAATCTGAATGATTTATTACAGACATCACAATGTTGGTCTTTTATGTCGGAATGAATTTTCATGTGACGTTTTAAACTAAATTTATGTCTGAACGATTTATTAGACATCACAATGGTGGTCTTTTATAGCGGAATGAACTTTCATGTGAACATTTGAATCCCCCTTCTGTGTAAATGATTTAAAACAGACATTGCATTTATGTTCTCTTATTCCCAAATGGATTTTCATGTGAGTATTTAAATTCGACTTAAGCGTAAATGATTTACTACAGACGTTGCACTGATAGTCTTTCTTTCCGGAATGTATTTTTGTATGCTGATCCAAATGACTTCTAAATTTCAATATCTTATGACACACAGAGCACGGCCACGCTTTGTTTACTTGAATGCTCTTTTGTTCTGTACTGCGGCTTTTTAATTCAGTTTCTGACGTAAATGTTTTAGTGCTTCTATTACCACGGAAATCTTTTTGTCTATTATGAGTATATAAATGTTGTCTCAAATTATGCTTTTTTAAAAATCTTTTTTTACAAATAAAACATAGAAATTTTTTAATTCCATTATGCAACACTACATGTCTATTCAAATCGTATTTATGGATAATTATTTGTTTGCATAGAACACAGGGTAACTGTTTTATTTGCTTATGTACTTTTTTCTTATAACGCAATAAATTAGTTTTACGTATGATTAATTTGTTACTAATATTATTTCGATGTTCCCTTTTATGTATCTTCTTAAAGTTTTTATTACAAAGGGTTCTTTTCTTTGGTTCAATTTGATTATTTTTGCTACAATTTTTGTCGTTTCCTTTTATAACTATTTCTTCGGGCTCAGTGGAACTCTTCTCCCACACTTCCTCCCGTGTGTTCGCCCTTGAATTCTCCTCCTCTGTCTTGTGTCCTCTTTTATCTTCATCATCGCTCATTTTATTACTTTCAGGATATTCTTCCTTGCATATATTTTCCTTTATGTTATTATATAATTCCCGGTCTTGTGGCGTTTCTTCCAGTTATTCTTCCTTAATGGAGATATCTGTGTGCAATGCACGCAGCTGCACGTGTGGGGATGTCCTGTCTACCCACAATACAGGGTTTAGGGATGCGCTGTTTATGTGCGGGTGACACTCCGGCCATGTTTCTTCCTTAATAGACATATCTTCTATCTTGTCAGGTTGGGTATCAGATGTGTCATTGTGGCCCACAACGGGGGCCCTGCCTGTGTGTAGCGGGGGCCCCGGGGCCCCGCGGGCCCTGATGCTGGTCTCTAGGCGCCGGCTGTTCTCCACACTGGAATGTTTGAATTTGCTGAAGGCGTAAAGGGTCTCTTCACAAGCTACACAGATGCGCAGTGGAATACCCAACTTGATGATTGTCTGAAATGAATAAATGTCTATACTTAGCGTAAAATATTAAGTAAGTCAATGAGTGATTAATTGGTGACACAAGTATTTCCGAAATATATACTAATTTAAAATTTATTTTTTTATTTGTGAGTCACAAATTCATACCTATCACTGAAGTACTATAATTTGACATCAATTAAAATTAATAATTGTGAAGTTGTATTTTACTTCAACTGAAAACGTTGACAACAATCTAGGTCATCTAATATACCTTAGTTTCAGAAAAATAAAATATCTGTTGTAAATTTATATAGGAATCCTTTATTTATTAATTCTATTTCTTCCAAATCAACATTCTCTAAAACATCAATAGTAATGTTATTAAAAACATTCATTTTTACAACTTAAATTTTTTAATACGTGATAATTATGTACCTTAAGAGGTAGATGTATAGGGCTTACAGTAAATCCCCCATACACCTGCAAACAAATTGCGCAACATGGGCTATTGTACTAAAACTGTAGTGTATGGTGTTGTTTGACGTGTTGCGCAACTAGTTGCAGAAATTCTAAATTGTTAATTGTACAACGAGTGGCTTCGCGCAACTGTTGTATCGTGTAGGGGCTTTATGCGACACATTGTGGAATAACTTCAGAACGCGTTTAGTAGTAGTTAACACTTGGCAGCATATTAAAATGGCCAACTTCATAAACAATAAAGAATTTCTAATTGAATTTATTTATATTTATTATTTTTATATTCTAGTGGTCAACTCAAATGAAGTTCTCTGAAGAGATTTTCGTGGCTAAAAAGAGATCTTTTCTTTAACCACTCTTTCATCGTATGACATGTATCCGCAAGTACACAACAAATCAACAGAAGTTTGCATAAACATTGCATAGTGTATGGGTAACCTTGTTTGCACAGAAATTTTGTGTGCAACGTTAGATTGCGCAATTTGTTTGCAGGTGTATGGGGGGCTTAAGATTCATTTACACAAAGTGCTACTGAATATTATGGTGCAAATTAATTTTCATATTTAAATGTAATTTAATATTTAAGTAGTCGTGGTCCCTATGCATAAACAGTGTCATTGGTCACTTGTATAAATCGATATATAGATATTAATTTTTTTATAATAGTTCAATAAAAATTATTCGCTAATAGGGAAAGTCCAATTCGACATCAATTTTTTTCTGTGTTTTCCCTGTATGTATCAAAGATTCAAATCCTCTGCATGGTAAACATATAGTCGATCAAACGACTTGTCGATTGAAGAACATCGTCATATTCTCCCATAACCTAACCTCACTTTTGCACCATTAAGGGCCGGTTTTTCAATCTCTGGTTAAAGTGCCGGTTACCTTAACCATCGGTTAACAGAAAAATATCGATTCAACTTAATTTTCTAGATGAGTTTCATTTTTATCATTCCTGAATTTTATGTAAAATATTTATTTACAATACAAATGCGGAAACAAGAACTTCCGTGCATGAGCTTTTTTTTGAAGTACGAGCGAGCAACGCGAGCAAGTATTTTATTTAGGCGAATGCACGGAAGGTATTTCCGCATAAATATTTTACAAGATTTTTTGCAACGAACGAATTAATTATAAAACGTAATTAATAAAAATGTAAAACTGTCATTTAATCGTCAATAAATCGAATAAACATTCGTTGCTATGGACTGTATGCCATTGTTCACCGTTGTTATTGTTTTTTGTGTTGCTAGTAGATAGCGCTGGTAGTATTAAAATGTCAAAATTAGCAATGAAATTTCTAATTTAATTTAGATAATTTTTATTCTTTTGACTAATCGTCCTCAATTATCTTTTTCTTATATTAAATTTGTTGTAATGTGATAAAAAATAAACATAATAACACTTTTAAGCTACTCGATGAAAGTAGTTTCCGTTGAGACACTAGTACGTGAAAGTCATAGATCTTATAGTGAATAGGTATAAGATCTATGGTGAAAGTAAAACTATAGCGGGAATATGGCCTTTTTGATTGTGAGTTGGCTGCGGGAAAGATTAGTTTCTAGGTAGTGAGTACGAAAAAAAATGTAAACCGTATAAAATGGGTACCTTAAAATAAAGGATCGAAATGCACATTTCTACATTAAGAAGAATCACGCTGGCATCTGTCATGTTTGACAAAGCGTGTATAAACTTTAATCATAAATCCGATATCTAAAATCATTGTAATACGCATTAAAAGTGAGCAAATTAATCAATAAGAATTGTAATATTTTTCATGACGATTTAAAATTTTAATTTTAGATATTTTCCATATCAATACAATCAGTGTTGCCAAATGTGTCGTAAAGTAACTAAATAAAAACAAATATTCCTAAAAAAAAGTAAAATGAAGTACATGCTATAATTTGCAGGTTGCCAATTATAACTTTAAAATGTATCTAGAAACAGTATTGTCAAATGTTTAATAAATAACTAGATAAAATTAAATCTTAACTGAAGGTTTTTAAAATTTAATAAATACTGTTATTATATGTAAATTAAAATATAATTACATAGAAATGAATCACAACAACCAATTTAATTTTATTATTATTGAGAGGGATAAATGGCTTTTGTTTTTGGTAAAATGCTATCAAACATATGCCCTGTTTAATATAAAATGAAAACTCTCAACAAGGCGTCGGCTTTTGTTTTTTGCTAAAAGTTGTCAGAAGTAAGTCGTGTTTGGTATCAAATGAAATCATTCAACAAGAGCTGGCTTGCAGAAATGAAATTAGCCGTCAAATATATACAGAGTGGAAATGAACTTAATTTCATAAATTTAAAGGTGAGTAGTATGACATGTGTAGATTACGAAAGTGAAAGAATTTTTTTAAAAAATCGCATATTGAAGGCTAGTTTTCATTAAACTAATATTTTTGGTACCACTGGACCACTGACAACGCATTTGCATTCTTCTATAAATAAGAACATACCTTTATTACTCGAAATTAATTTACATAATATTTCTGTATAATTAAACATGAATTATTTTAAGGTAATTTATTTTAAAAGTTCAATGAACCATATCAAAGATTAAGAGGAATCCATACCCCTTGTTCAATTTGGCAAATACATGTTTTCGTTGGGGCCACAAAATTGGCTCCATTTTTGACCCGATTTGCATAAACTTAATTCAATACTATTGTATTTAGTGTAGTAATAAATTGTACAATATTTATTTTTTATACCAATGTATAAGATAATTTTATAATAAAACATTGAGTTTCATATAGTAAGGGTAGAATATAATAAATCTAATTCTTTCATATGACATATTATTTTTGCTGTAGCCATGAAGTTGATACTAATTTTGTTCCATGTTGTTTATTTTTTTTAAATTTTATAATATTATTTTGCAATTTATGTGAAAATTAACTATTTTTTCTTGCATATTGTCACCCAAAAAGCGTCCTCTTGTTATTTTCATCTTCTGTTAATTAGAATACAGTATCCCATAGAGCTAATACGCACAAAGTAACTGTTCACTTGAATTTGAGGATTATAAAGGAAAGAAATAATCTGGAAATTTTTAATATTACCTATAAGATAAGCACGGGCTTATGGTTCAAATTACAAATCTCAGTTCATTTGGGGTGGTTTACCTTTGCGATAGCTCACTTTTTGAAACAAAGACTCTTCGATTTGGCAAATATTTTGTACAAAATTAACAAATTTAACATGTTTTCGTTGGGGCCACAAAATTGGCTCTATTTTTGACCCGATTTTCATAAACTTTTTTTTATTTGTAGCAAAAGGATAACTCTAGGTCTGTATTGTACCACTTTTTTGATTTTTTTCTTTTCATAATTTTTATAGGACTTCAAAGTTAAGGTACATCTAGTTTTAAATAAAAAATAAACAGGTACGATATTCAAAAAACTAATACTGGATGAAGATACAGAAAAAAATGTTTGAAAATATTCGTAAATAACCTCAATTTCGTGGCCCCAACAAAAACTTTTTTGGTATAAAATGCTGTAAGTAGCTAATGCCGCCAAATAGCAAAGAGGATGAAACTCTGTTAGTACATTTTGTGACAAAATTAAACAATGTAACAAAAAGGGACACATGCAGGACTACAATAAAATCCTGTTAATCGTTTGTGTCTGTATTATGTGGACTTTCCAAATCTCGTATGGAAAATATTCCACAAAGGCATTAAATATGTAATCAAACAATTATTATTTAAGTAATGAAATAGTAACAAATTAGTTTAAAAAAAATTAAATGAAAAACATAAATTATTTAGATCTAATAAATGAACAATTGCGTTAATAAAAACTTTAATATTAAGAAGAAACCTGTACCTAACCAATTTATGAATAATGTTATGTTCCCCGATAAGATTATATAACATGGCTTAACACCCTATGAGGAGTAGCGCCGTTTCTTCGAAACTCTCTAGATCCAATTTATAAGGTGGATCAGTCCTTATTCTTCTTTGTTTTAGATATTCATATTTTATGTCTTTCCAAGTTTTCCTGTCGGTTGTTTTACTTTTCCAGTTATGGATTCCTACGGTGGATAGATCTTCTGTAACTTCTTTTAACCATATTGATCGAGGCCTTCCTTTTCCTTTTATTCCAGATTCCCATTCTAATACTTGGTATATTGTGGACGTATCTCTTGCTCTCCATACGTGTCCTAGTCACTTTGTTGCTTTTTCGTACTATGTTTTCTTTTATTTCTTGTAATAGTTCGAAGTTCATGCGTATTCTGTATTCTTTCCATTATTCGAAGGTTTTCCTCATCTTTTCTTGTCATTGTTAGTGTCTCGGCATCGTACATCATTATAGGTCTTATAATTGTTTTGTATATCTTAATTTTTGATGTTTTGGACAGAATTTTATTTTTCAGCATCTTTTTATACAAATTGAGTGTTTTGTTTGCTGCAAATATTTTTTCTTTTATTTCTGTTTCACTTTCACCCTTGTTTGATATCATTACTCCTAAATATTTAAATTTTTCTACTTCTTCAAAACCAAATCTGCTTGTTTACCGTATCTCATTATTTTGGTTTTGTTTTCATTTATTCTCAAACCAATATCTTTTCCTTCTTTTACTATTTCTTCTAACATGTTTTTCATGATTTCTCTTCTTTTAGTTATGATTACATCATCTGCATATGCAATTATTTGTCTGCCACCTGTTCTAATTGATTTTTTATTTATTCTTCTGCTTATGTACTCTAAAGCTAGATTGAATAAGGTAGCGGATAAAGCATCTTCTTGCTTAACATCTTTGTTTATTACAATTTCTTCTGTATCTCCTTTTTTGTCTTTATACATATTTTTGAGTTAGTCATCGTCATTTTTATTAGTCTTATTAGTTTAGTTTCAATTTGTACCTCTTTTAGCGCTAGTATTAGTTTATCTCGTTTTATCGAATCAAAAGCTTGTCGAAAATCTAAGAAGAGCATTTTGGAATTATGTGCTTTTTCAATAATCTGCTTTAAGGTATGTATAGCGTCTATTGTAGATTTTCCCTGCATAAAACCACATTGGTACTGTTTTTTGACGATTTTGCTAACCTTTTTTGAATTATTGATGATAAATATTTTGTATGTCTTGTAGAGTAGTGTGATTCCTCTATAATTTCTACATTCTTGCTGATCCCCTTTTTTGTGTATTGTTATGACTTCACCGATTTCCCATTCTTTTGGCATTGTTTCTTCTCTCCAGATGTTAATTATTAATTTATGTATCTGTTCACGCAACATGTCTCCCCCATAATTAATAAGTTCTATATTAATCCCGTCTTTTCCTGGGGTTTTTCCGTTCTTACTATTGTTGATTATTTTTTTGATTTCTTCTAGAGTTGGTTCTAGTATTACGTTTTCTTCTCTTTCTTGTTCTGTTTTTTCATTTAGGTCTGTATTTGTTACTGTTAATAATTCTTTGAAGTAATTTAACCAAACTTGTCTGTATTCTTGTTCAGTTTCGGTTATTTTTCCCATATTATCTCTCATGTTATTTATACAACTTTTTTATTTTTATATTTGTTTTGATAAAATCGTTTAGTGTTTCTATTTTTCCTCTCTTCCTCTATCCCTTTAATTTTACCTTCAATCCATTTTCTTTTATTTTCTCTCATTATTTTCTTGCACTTTTTTCTTATTGTTTCATATTCGGTTTTATCTTCATTTTTATTTGTTTGTAGCTACTTGATTCTTGCTTTTGTTTTCTTTTCTGTTATTATTTTACATTCTTCGTTAAACCATCCTTTTCTATTTTCGTATTATTGTATTCCTATTTGTTCTTCTGCTGCTTTTATTATACAAGTTTTTATTTTTATCCATTCCTCTTCTATATTACTTCCTTCTCTGACATTGTTTATAAGTTCTGTTTTTGCATATTCTTTCCTTTTTTGAATATTACTTAATTCTTCCTTGTTCCATTGGTTTCTGTTACTTTTGCACTTAATTATTTTCCTTATTTTCTGTTTAATTGTTGTTGATACCATCCCTTATCGAGGTTTGCATTCTCTTTTTGATTAGTACATGGTCTATCTGTGAGAAGGTTTTTTGATCCGGTGACACTCATGTTATTTTATGTTGCCACGGCTTTTTATATTTTGTGCTGCTTATTACCATATTCATTCTCATTGCAAAATTACAGTCTCTGTCCATTATCATTTGTTATATTGTGCGCTGTGTGTTTTCCTGCGACATCTTTGATGTAGTCTTCTTTTCCTATTTGAGCATTCAAGTCGCGTAGTAGTAATATTATATCTTCCTTTGGTATTTTGTCTAATTCATTTTCCATTTTTTCGTAGAATGTTTCTTTTTCTTCATTCTTTGCTTTCTCTGTTGGAGCGTAAATATTTAAAAACGATATGTTGAGTGGTTTTGCTGCGATTTTTAAGTAAGCGAGACGTTCGTTTATTGGTTTAAATTGCATTATTTTGTTTCTCATTCTATTCATTACCATAAATGCTACTCCGTATTGATCTTGTTTTTCGTCGCCTGAATATAGTAGAGTAAAACTATTTTTATTTACCTGTCCGTGATCTTTCCGTCTTGTTTCTTGCAGTGCTGCGATATCCATTCCGTATTTGCCTAATTCTAAATTTATTTCCCTCGTTTTTCCTACACCTAACATTGTTCTAATATTCTAAGTACTAATTTTAATGTTTTAATTTTTTTTTGTTTTTATTGATAGTTTTTTGAACTTTTAACAAGACATCTTTTTTCCTCGTTCTATTCATACCATTCAGTTCCAATTCTTATTTTCTTGCATCCAATTTTGATTGTGTTATTACGAGACTTTTCGTCTTTTGCTCTTTTTAATATTACGTTTCGTATGACCCTTTCTTTATAAGTCATATCATGTTCAATATATATTTGTGTTCAATATTTTTACTTTATGCTCCCATGACTCTACAGTCATTAATATCATTTGTTTTTCTTTAGTTTTTCCTATCTTTTTCATATTTGAAATTTTTGTTTTTACTTCTAGATTTTCTGCTAAGAATTTTTCTACTTCTCCAGATATCTCTGCTTGTATACCTTTGATTACGATATTGTTTCTTTTAGCTATTTTCTCTCTTTTTTCTTCCAGGGTCTCTAGTGTTTGTACTTTCTGTTTTAATTCTTTGATTTGTTGCTCCATTTTTGCTTCTTTTTCCTTTAGTTCCTTTATTTTCGTTTTAAATACGTTTACTACCTCTTCCATTTTTTTATTTACATCATCTTTCATATCTAGAAAATCTTGACTCAGCTTTCTTAGCATATCTAATATTACTTCTTCAGATGATTCTAGTTCTTTCCTCTTTCTTACTGGCGATCTCGTAGTTTTTCTGCTTTTACAGAATCCACTGCTTTCTCCTATACTGTTTGATCTATTTCTTTCTTCCGGTAACTCCTGTTGTTTTTCTGCCATGATTTTTTGCGCCTCCTGACGTCAATTTTTCAGTTGTACGTTTATTATTTCCTAGATGTCGAATTCTTCTTTTGTTCTTGTCGGTCTTCTTAGTTTCTCTACCGGAAAATTAGCAAAGAAAATAATATTAAAAATATAGT
This sequence comes from Stenolophus ochropezus, assembly GCA_035578165.1. Taxonomy (NCBI): domain Eukaryota; kingdom Metazoa; phylum Arthropoda; class Insecta; order Coleoptera; family Carabidae; genus Stenolophus; species Stenolophus ochropezus. The sequence continues at coordinate 15,542,878 of JAQOWZ010000019.1, read as the reverse complement.
TTAAAAAAGGAATTAAGTAACAATAACTAGAATTAATTTTATGGAAAGAAAATTAAATTGTTGACTTCTTAATCTGTAACGTGCTTTAAATATATTTCGTAATAGAAATGTAATAAAGACTAATTATATTAAATATTTTAAAAAAAAAAGATTAATAAATACTTACTTGAAGTATTATTATCTTCCTAATAATTTATTATAAAAAAAGGATTAAAAGGTTTTGGGAGGTTTGAGAGGTTTTTGGGTTCATAGCCCTCGTAGGTAAATAATGGATTTTCTTAGCTCTACACACTAATTTATTCTTACAAACTACAATATTGTAAAATAATAAAAGTTTATACTTACAATTTAGTTCAGGGAGTTGTAGGAGAGAAACTTGAGGTTGGTTAATTGTAATTTAATAGGAATTTAGAATATGTTTTAAAAAAAACCGAACGATAGATAAAATTAACTAATTACTGTTGAGACGCCTGCTTGCGAACGAATGAATGAATTCTCCGAGAGCAAGAAGATTGAAAAAACTGACTTGCTCAGCATTTTTACCCCACTAATAATGAATGGTCGGCTGGATGGCTGAGCGAGCAAGCGCACATCTCTAGCTCGCTGTGACGTCATACGAACCTGAGATCCTCAGTTCAAGTCCCAGCGACCGACAACGTGTGATTTGTCGTAAAATAAAAAAACACAGCTACTTGTGTATCACACTCGGATGCTATAGACTTGCCATCTATACATCTTAAATAGAAGTAGCACTGGCAAATGAAACAATCGACAGTACGGCAGTCAGAACTGCGGCTCGGTGTGTTCGGTTGCCCTATGCTCCGCCTGGGAGATTCAGGAACACATTATTTTATTTAATAATGAATGACTATATCAGCTAATTATTTAAATTTTGGCGGTTTGTTACATTACCCCCTTCTTTAAGAAAGAATGATACTCTCAAGTGTCATTCCTTTACAAGTGTTAGTATGATATAAAATACAAAATTAAACTTAATAATACATTACATACAAAATTCACTCTGCACCTCCACATCAAAGTTCCTGGCACATATGAGGGCTGATCACTAAAGTCCCTGAGCACTCAATTCTCGTGGAAGGTGAGGTGGGTTACTACGAATACATCTGTAAAAATGATTAAAAATAATAAACCAATACATAACTTAAGTATGATCCTGACGATTATCCGTCCAATGGGATGGGCTGTTGATCTCCGGGTAAAGGCGGGGAGGAGCTCCGGGAGTGGTTGTTGTCTCCGTATCACTGGTTGTATTCTGCTTCTTTTGATTGATCAATATATTTCGATGAAGGAGCCAGTTAGTTAAAGTACCCCATATACTGGTGATAAGGTACCAACCGCAACCAATTGTATGGTAAATAGTGATTGCTCGAAGCCTTACTCCGCATACATACTTTATAAGTAATATAACATAATAAAATCCAATTTTACTGGAGCTAAATAGTCTCTGGTTTGTATTTTTACTGCAGCTGTAGTAACGACGTTGTCACAGGTGCGACCATTTTCATGATACGTTGTTCCTTTACAAGCCCCTTCGGGTGTTAGGCTGCCGTAGGCTACTAATGAGGCTGATGTTGTACCGTTCATATTTATTTCTCCGATGATTTGTTGATAAATTTTTAGTGTTTTGTATCTATGAATATTTCTACATTCTTCGGCTCCGATTTTGTATACATACTTTGCAATCCCATTTGTTACTGCAGAAGTGTGACTATGCATTCCACAGTAATATATAATTCGAGTTATTTCTACAAGACATGCTTGAATTAGTACGAGTCTTCATTTCTTTGAATAACTTTGGCCTGGACCTGTTCACTCTGGTAATCGGAGTCTGGATGTGGACACTCTTCGACATCCTTCAGAGAAATGGTGGTCATGTTGAGGACAGGTCCCTCGCAGTCATATGCAATAAACCCCTAGGACAGGGTTCAAAATATTGTGACTATGAGTGCCTTAACAATCATAGTTGTACCTGAAACATTTTTCCCACAGTAACTGGTACTTATTTAGTTCTTAATCTAATGGTTGCTTTAATCATCATACATATTTGCTTTTTTTTAACTTATATTTAATTTTAGTGAAAACTTAGTAAAAATAAATGATTATAACAAAGAATATATTATTTAATTAAAATTAACTTACATAACTTAACATACGTGAAATACGTTATTTTTCCTCAAAGGAAAAATAACGCAGCTTTAACACTTTTTCTGTGTGAAGGGTCTATGACCGGCTCGAAATCCGGTAGGGCTCAGCTAGTCTCAAAAATTTTGAATAGGCTATCCAAAGGGCGTCACGTGAGATACTAGCCTCTCCGACTAAGTTAAACAAAAATCCAGAAGAGGTACTCGTGCTAAAGACGAATAGTGTACCTCAACTGGTGGATTCGAGCTATTAATTTTAATTTTCAAAAAATTTATTTTATTTCCTTGCTTTTTCGATCGGATGCGAATTCAATAAAGTTGTAGACTTGTTGTGGTCATCAGTGCGTAACCGGGAATTCACCACCTAGACGAACTCACGCAGGAGATTTCGTCAGGATGCGAGAACCCCAGAGCATTACTCACGGATGAGCACAACAGATCTATTAGAAATTATCCGATTGAATATTAATAATTTAATTCTCAAATAATAAATACATGTGAATTTTAATTGCAGAATTTTGAAAAACAAATTTTATCATAGATAAAACAATATCCCAATTTAAACGATCTAGTCCACAGCCAATTTTAGGCATTGCTAAATTTTCAACGTTGTTTTCTAAACAGAATTCTTTGAAATTTATCAAGCATTGGAAAACATTTTCATAAGTAGGTTTTTGGAAATATTTACTTTTAGTAATTAAATAAAATACATAATTTTGTGGAAAAATTAAAGTAGCTACCTCACCTACATTTTTACTTTGATTTTTCAAATAATTTACTTGACCAAATTGTTTTTTAAATATTTTGACAATTCCTTTACTCATATTAAAATCTTTTGACACACAATGAGCCAAAGAAAAATTTTCTGGTGCTGATAATAAGTCACCATATTTTATTACAACGTTAGAAATATCTTTATTATTATTATAATTTTGAATATATTTAATAAAATCTTGAAAATTTTGTGAACATACATTATTTATCTCATACATTCGGCTTAACGCGTCAGCATTACCGTGTTTTCTTCCAGGTCTGTATTTAATATCAAAGTCATGTTCGCTTAGCAGAAGTGACCATCTTGGTAATCTAGAACTACAATCTTTTAATGTTCGAAGCCATTTTAATGACCTGTGATCTGTAATTATTGTAAACTTTTTCCCGTATAAGTAACATCTAAATTGTTTAATTCCAAAGACAACTGCCAAACATTCTAATTCTGTTGTACTATAATTTTTCTCAGCCTTATTTAATTTTCTGCTTGCATAAGCGATTGGTTTTTCGAAACCTCCTCTAACCTAACTCCCAACTCCCAATCCTACGCCACTGGCGTCGGTAGATAAAATAAAGGGTTCATCAAAATTTGGATAAATCAATACTGAATCTGATGCAATAGCTTCTTTCAATTTTGTAATAGACTGCTCGACTTCAGGAGTAATTTCAAATTTTACATCTTTTTTTAGTTAAATTTGTGAGTGATTCTGCTAATTCGGAAAATTTTGGAATTTCCTATACCAACCGACTAGGCCTAAAAATCCTCGAACATCTTTAACACATTTTGGAAGAGGATATGATTTAATTGATTCAATTTTACTTGGGTCTGGTTTCACTCCATTTTCAGATATTATATGGCCTAAATATTTGACTTCTTTCATCATAATATTACATTTTGAAGCTTTCGATTTAATATTTGCATCTTTTAGTCGGTCAAAAACTAAACTTAATTTTTTAATATGATCCTCGATGCCTGAAGAATTAAAAATAATTATGTCATCTAAATATACCATACAAATTTCATTAATTAGGCCGGAAAGTGTAAAATTCATAAATCTTTGAAATGTAGCTGGAGCGTTACATAAACCAAAACGCATTTTGTTATATTCATAATGACCATCAGGTACGGAAAATGCAGTTTTTTCTCTGTCATTTTCATCCATATCTATTTGATGATAAGCAGCTGTTACATCGATCACACTAAATAAATTAGAATTATTAAATTGTTCTATTTGTTTATTTAAATTTGGAATTGGGAAATAATCTTTTTTAGTAATGGAATTTAATTTAATTTCTGAATATTTCCTATTACCCTGTCACTTCTTTTGTCGTTTTTATTATTTTCTTCAAAATTTTCTACAATTTTAAATTGATTAGTTGCTCTGCCCAATATTGTATTTTGTTTTAATTCAACTTCAAAAGTATTTAAATTAATAATACGGCCCTGACAATGTTTTATATTGCTTACACAGTGAGCTACATATAAGCCGCTTATTGGCAGCTCATAAGCTTCTATTAAAATATTATCATTATTATTTAAATTCTTTTTTAATTTAAATTTAAAATTTGCTTCACTGTGAGCAGGAATTTTTAAATTTTCACATAATAAAATATCAGAATAGTTATTATAAATTTTTGGTTTTACTTTTTCAGTGCAATTATTATTATTATTACTTAACCCTTGGACGACTTTATTATTATTAATTATATTATTTGTGTTTTCATTTGAAACACTTTTATTATTAATTGTGCCTTTATTTATTGCACTTTCTTTACTTTTAGTTTCAATTTGATCTACGCTTCCATCAAAAATTTGTGACAAATTGCAAATATCAGATTGTTGACTGATATCAAGGGACCCCAGCTTACTGGCAAAATCTCCTTCTAAGTGCGCTTTTGTACAATTCGAACGTAAAACGCGATCATTTATTGTTAAACAATTATTGTTATTGTTTATTAGAGGTTTGTCGTCAAGGTTTTTCCCACACGAAGATTTTGATTCGGTGTGCATTTCTATTGTGTGCTTCTCTGAGTCACACGGTATATTTTTGATAGATACTACTGCTTTATCTTTACAGTTGCACTGAATACAATAGGGCCTTTATTTTAGAGTTAGACGTAATAATGATACGATTATATTAAAAACAAATTGACTTAATAAAATAATAAGAATAAAAAATTGAATTATTATATTTATTATAGTTGGTTTAAAATTTAATTTATAATTATTATTGGGCAGGCATTCATTATTATTATTGTTGGTTTTTGTTTGGTTATCTAATTCTATGGTCTGAATTTCAATATTATTTAATTTTGATTCTAAATTTTTAATTTGGTATAACAATTTTTTATTTATTTCATCTTGTTCCTTACATTTCGTTTTTAAATTTGTGCTTTGTTCAGTTCGCCGTTCGTTTTCTATTAAAATATCAAAATTTTGTTGTATTGATTTGTTTGAAATTGTATAAATTTTTTCTTTAATAATAATAAGATTTTGATTTTCCTGATCCAAACATAATAATTTTATAGTAGTATTCCAAATATTAATTGATTGTTTATCAAAATGAAGAAAATCTCTACCGATTATACCATCTGCTTCTAACGGTAGTTTATTACTAAGACATCAAAATATGACTTAAGTACGTTTGGTTCGAAACCAACTTCTACTCGAACTGTGCCGAGAATTGGAAATTTATGCCCTGTTACGCTGTTAAAATTATTTTTTGAAAATTTTGTTAATTTTTGTTCAATATTTTGTTCCGAAATAATTGTTACAGGAGAACCCGTGTCTATTAATAATGATAATAATTTGGAATTTATGAATAAATTTATAAAACATGGAATATTTTCTAAATTATCATAATTATTAAAATATATGTCGGACGATGATTCTTCATACTCTTTCTGAATAATGGGCGAAACTGACATTCCCCTATTTAATTCTGAATTTAATTCTCTCCGCTCCGGGGTTTGAACGGAGGACGATTTAAGTTTTTTGATTTTTTTGGAATTGCACCCGTTGATTTAGACGTAGAGGATGTTGTCAAATTGTTAGACCTATTTACTAATGTATTTTCAGACCTACAATTTTCATTCGATTTTAAAAGAAAACATCGTTCTATTGTGTGGTTATTTTTCCCACAATTTGAACAATTATATTTAAAAGTATTCAATTTATTAAAATTTTTATTTTGTTTTCTAAACCAACAATTTTCTGTTATATGATTATTTTTGTTACAATTTTGACAATATAATTTATTATTTTGATTTTGTTCATTATTATCCTGTTCAGAATTTGCATTAGGATAATTTTTAATTTGTTTAAAATAATGGATTTTCTTAGCTCTACACACTAATTTATTCTCACAAACTACAATATTGTAAAATAATAAAAGTTTATACTTACAATTTAGTTCAGGGAGTTGTAGGAGAGACACTTGAGGTTGGTTAATTGTAATTTAATAGGAATTTAGAATAATTTAAAAAAAAAACCGAACGATAGATAAAATTAACTAATTACTGTTGAGACGCCTGCTTGCGAATCAATCATGAATTCTCCGAGAGCAAGAAGATTGAAAAAACTGACTTGCTCAGCATTTTTACCCCACTAATAATGAATGACTATATCAGCTAATTATTTAAATTTTGGCGGTTTGTTACAAATCAATATCCCGGGTCCAACATACATATTGTTTTTAATTGGTAATAGGAGCTATGTTTAAAATAATTATGAACATAAGATTCAATACATTGTATTTTATTAGAAAATTTGTTAATTTTGTACAAAATATTTGTAAAATCAAAGAGTGTTTGTTTCAAATGGTAAACTATCGTGAAGGTAAACCACCCCAAATGAACTGAGATTTGTAATTTGTACCATAGGCCCGTGCTTATCTTACAGGTAATATTAAAAATTTCCAGATAGATCAATGTTAATAGAATATAAGCGCCTTTATAATCTTCAAAGCTAAGTGAATTCGGCAAAACAAAACAGTTACTTTGTGCGTATTAGCTCTATGGGATACTGTATTAAAATGAACAGAAGATGAAAATAACAAGAGGACGCTTTTTGGATGACAATATGCAAGAAAAAATAATTAATTTTCACATAAATTGCAAAATAGTAGATTATAGGAGTAAACGAAAAATGAATATATTATAAAATATGAATATTGAAAAATAAATTATCTTACAAAATTTATAAAATATTGGAATGAATTGTCTTTCGGACTATACACAGGGTTCAATGTCATAAATAAACTCCGCCTACTGCTCATTTCCCTTACACCCGACCCTTATGCAAAATATAGGTAAGGTATAGTAGGGTCAGGATTGTCCTTCATAATTTCAGCACAGTTTTCAATCTGCACCCTCAATTCTTCAACAGTTTCAGGGGGTTTTTCCACCTTCGGTTAAAGTATCGGTTACCTTAACCATCGGTTGATAGAAAAATATCGCATCAAAATAGTAAACTACGTATATTTTTGACAACTTGCATTAGATTTTCGATGCGATGGTTAAGGTAACTGACACTTTAACCAAAGATGGAAAAACCGGCCCTTAATCTATTGGGCAGTATGTATGGTCCAAGCAAATTCCCATTGAAGATACTAGCCCAAACATTTAATGAAAAACTATATTTTAAACTACTTTCTTAGTACAACATGTGGATTTTCTTGAGCCCGATAATACATGTTGTGGAAATTATGGACACTGTCACGTGTGAAAATTGCTTCGTCACTAAATATTATAAGTAAAATTAAAATTAGCAGCAGGTTGTTGCTGAATCCACTGAAAAAATATATTTGTAGCTGGTGATCAGTAGGCATTAACCCTTGAACACGATGAAAATGGAATGGATGATAATCATTGCTGTGTAAAAGGTTCAAAACTCCCGTATGAGATATTTCTCCGCCAACACGAGATGTTCCTCTGCTAATTGTCGGGTCAGCATGCACCAAGTCTAACACTTCATCTTCAACGTCTGCGACCGCCGCCTTCAGTGTTGGCAGATTTGGCGACTTGTCACCATTTGGGCGATATTTTATAACATTCGGCTACAAAATTTTCAATTTGGCGATTGGCGATTAATTAGATAGACAAAGTTATGAGAAAATTCGTTTCAGCTACATAACTGTTTGGCTGGTTCTATTTGGGTTAATGTCAGGCGTGACAGTCAAATAGGGCACGAAAGCAGCACCGTCGACCTGTACCCACTCATCTCATCTCATATCACAGTATTGTATGATTGTCTCAGTTCACACTATTCCACGCGCAAGAGAAAAAGTGGCGGAAATTTAAATTGACGTCATTGGCGGGTTTTGTATTCAAATAAATAACACGAGAAACACTAAAAGAGCGCAATGGATAAACCACACATAGAGATCAAAGAATGGAATGAATACAAAACCCGTCAATTTAAATTTCCGCCACTTTTTCTCTTCCGCCTGGATTGGTGTGAAATAAGGCAATCATGGAATAGGGTAAAATGAGACACTCATAGAATAGTGTGAAATGAGGTAAAATGGACAAGATCGACATTCGATAACAAATTTTATTAGAAAGTATTAAATGATTTATTAATAAATAAAAAATAAAATAACAATGTCAGTGACCATTAAATCTGACTTTCCATGTATAAATATAACTTGTTTTCGCTGGAAGATTAAATTTTGACTTTTATTTAAATTACCGCCACTGGAATGCTGTGAAATAAGATGAGAGGATTGGGCAAAGTCGACGGTGCTGCTCTCGTGCCCTATACAGTAGCGTCACTCGTCCAGTTTGTTTGGCATATTTCTTTCCAAGCTGCATGGCGTGATCATCAAAATAAAATACAACATTATTGCAATAATAAAATATTAAAATAATCATGTAGCAATATATTAATCATCTTATTATAATAAAATTCAAAACAATAAATATAACAAAGATATAAAAAACAAAAATTTATTAAACAACCCTTATGAATATTTTAATTACCAACAAAACAAACTATTGTCAACAACAATATAAATGTAAATAACATAAATCTTAAGTAAGAATAAATGCCATGAAGCTATAAAAAATGGTTAATTGTTAATTAAATATTATAACAAATTAACTATACATTGCATAAAATAATTACTTTGTGTTTATTTCGTTCATCTTTAAATTTTATGTAGTGATTAATTTAATAATTTAAAATAAATAATAACTTATTCAATATTACTCTTTAGAAAATCAAACACAAAAGAATATATGTTATTTATTTCTAATTATTTAGAATACACAAATATTAAACATTATATATTGATATCCTTTACATTATTAGAAATAAATGACATTCGTATAAAGTATTTCATTTCCTAAAGAGTAATAAATATTGTTAAGACTTATAACGGCATTTTTTTTCCAAACTCCCGAGTGGTTTGGAGCGTCGGCTAGCGTCAGTACAGACGGGGTGGTCCTTACTGTGCCTTAAAGGATAGATAGGGCGCCAATTACTCTAAAGCTCCCCAAACCGCCGAGTAATAGGCCCTCGGGATCAGGTAAACCTAAGGCAAAGGGATGTAGGGCGACAAGAACGAAATGCATAAAAATAATACGAAATAAGTGTACCGAAATGAGACTATATTACTGACTTTTTAAATACAGCCTGACAGTGAGGCAATGCCCCGTGCGAGATTTGGCAAAAAAATAATAACAAAAGGCCACTTTATTGAACCGCTCCCTGTAGGGAAAACGTAGTGTGGTCGAAGGGCTGAGGACCGCTGATACGTAATACAAAAAATATATAGCGCAAAGTCCCGACATAGACCGACGGTAGGTATACCAAGCGCGCGAGTATGTGGTGCTATTATCCCTATTAACCAAAGGCAAGACCTGCTTCCTTTTTCCTGAACGCAATCGCTACAAAATGGCGTAATGGCTTCCAAAGCTAATACCCAATATATTCTCGCGTGAGTCACTACTCTTAACAATAAGAATGTTTGCAGTAATAAACTTAACATACAGTATATTCGGTAGGGCAGACAACAATGACGGCAAAACAAATTAACATAAAAATGATCAAAAAAATTGTCGGCTTATCTGCGTGTTCCGGGCGGTGTCCTGGGAGGGATGGTCGTTTCGCCTCGTGGTCCTTCCGGTAGTACTGCCCGATCAGTAACTCCAAGATAATCGTCCCCAAATAATTATCTCCAACCGAAAAGTGTTGTATACCGAAAAGTGATCGTACTCCACGATAATCAGACAGCGTAATCGGTATGATCAAACAGCATAATCCTGGGTAGTCGAACAACGTAGTCGTGGATAAACAGCGTAGTCGGGAACAAGCACAGACAGTCCGGGGTAAGCGAACAGTACGAATAAACATAAACAGACCCGAATAGCCTATAAGAGAAACGTGCTGTAAGCATGTTGGTGATACATGGCGTTAAGGGTGGTAAATTACTATTAAATATATTATTCCTCAAAATAATTAGAGAATTGTAAATAAAATTTAATAAATAAAGAGATTACATCAACTGGCTAAGTCATTCTACCTTAAGATGGCGGGCGGCTGTATTGAATTTAGATGGCTCAAGCTTCAAAATCCGGGAAATCCTGAGAGAATTCCAATTCTCTTCTGAGTAACTTTGCAGAAACAATCCCCAAAATGGGTGCTTAAAAAAATCACTCACTTCGCGAAAACTTAAGCAGAATCTCCAAGTACTACAATATCACTTGAACGCCAAACTAACAAGCGACAAGAATCTACTTCTTTTTTTTCCAATTAAACAATCTCTGTCCGGAGATTTCATCTCGTGCAAGGGTAGGGGAACATGCTCAACTCTAAAATCTCAAAAATAAGAAAAAAGGTCAATCACCAACATAACTTAGCCGTATAGCCGCTCGACGAGGCTCTCCAAACGTTCAAACATCGTGCGCGCACGTTGTCACGATCTGGACATCGCGAATCTCCGCGCGTGTCCGAGCGTTGCGCAGAGAAACGGCGCAAGGAATCTCGGAAAGAACTGACATTTCCATAATAACAAAAACTAAACCTAACTTTTTCGAACCACAAAGATTGGACATTAAAACCATAGAAACGAAACAAATGGTAAATGAAAGAGGACGGCAAGTATAAAATGAGGTAGATAAGAACATAAATATATGAAAATGATAAAAGAACGAAATGTTTCCAGGTCGTAGAAGCAAAATAGGTCAAGAGCGAAATCTGAATGTTACAAAATATAACTGGCGCAGCGCACTGAAAGAGAAATTAAACGAACTACATTTACAAAACACATGGTTAAAGCAAATGCAGACAACTTGAAGAGAAACATGCACCACATCATATGGACCTACAGATATCACCTCTACAATACAGATACGAACAGAATACACAACTCCAGATACTCAACCGAATACAAAAACATACATATATATATATATATATATATATATATATATATATATATATATATATATATATATATATATATATATACAGGGTGTTCATTTTATTTTGTCCACTATTGCTATCTCGAGAACTATAAGAGCTACGAGGTCGGTTAAATTAGCAAACAATTTCTATTTTACAATACTATTAACACGATATAAACAAAATTTTTATTGAACCAGTGGTTCTCAAAATACGGGTTCCAACTTTTTTATTTTAAATGTAAACCTATTTTTTTATTTGCTTATTCAATAGAGAATTTTATTCTGAATTCAATGATATAATATTATTATACCTTAATAACGATTTTTTTGAGAAAAAAGCATCTGAAATTTTATATTAATTGGATTAAAATATGACAATAATAAGAGTGCCATGACGGGAGAAAAACGGAATACAAGTCATTTTTTAACCTGGAATTAGATAAAAAAGATCAGATGCTCGTGTAGTATGAACTGGTACACGGAAACCAAGATTATTTATTAACTCTGCACTATCTATTTTACTATTAATTAACTTATGTAAAAACGTTAAGTCCAGGATAACACGTCGTTTTTCCAAGGGTAGTAAATCAAATTTATAATTAGGAAACTTAAAATTCATGATTTTTACAAATTTCTCCTGAATACGCTCAATTCGTTTTATATAAATTGCGTATTGAGGAGACCAACAAACTGTTGCAAATTCTAACTGACTTCTTACTAAAGAGTAATATAGATTTATTATTGTTTTTGGTTTTTTGAAATTTTCAGCTGTTCTAATTAAGAAGCCTAACATTTTGTACGATTTTTTTGTTATGAAGTCAACATGCAGATCAAATATTAATTTTTTATCTAATATAAGTCCCAGATCTTTTACTTGTGACACAGGCGTAATCATTTCGCCGGAGAATGTATAGGAGAAGTTTATAATACTCCTATTTCTCGAAAAAGTTATATGACAACATTTTTCTATGTTTAGAAATAGCTTGTTATCTTTGGTGTATTGATAGAAGCGATTAATATCTTCTTGTATAGCTTGTGACGAAGTGCTCGTCACAATGCACACAAACCTGCCTTCCTCGTTGCTCCACCAGGTCACCACACCGACTTCACGAGGTCCGGACCGCACACCAGGTCAAGCGAACCCGCCATAGAAACCAGTAGCCGCCAACCGCTGGAAACACCTTCAGGAGGCGGTGCGACATCTCCAACAGTCTGCCGGATTCCCGAATAGTCGCCGGGAAAACCGGAGTGATTCTAGCGGCTCGAGCTAGCGGCTCGAAGGCAAATTACTGCTACATAGGCAACCAACAAAACACTGTATACCAAGGCCTACAACATACTGTAAATAATAAATAATCAATATAAATGCTTATAAATAACACCTGTATATATTATTAAGGCGAAATAAATATAATAAAATTAATTAGCACACCATAAACGGTAATTATTAACCTATTCATTATTAGACCCATACTGTTTTCTAGGTTATGTGTTATATGATTCTTACTTATAATTCAATCAAATATTGCAACAAAACTGGACCGCATGCCGCCAAAAAAATTACATACTGTTACTATATGTAATAACAAATATATTAAAGCAATAAAATGTTTAGCGGCTCGGGGTTACAGGTGCCAAATAAATTAAAAATGTTTTGTTAGGTTATGTTGTACTTGATTCTTATCAGATTATTTTAATTTGCATTTTATATCTAAATAAAGCCCTGTTTCGACATAAAAATTATACATATTGTTACTATATGTTATAACAAGTATATTAGAGCAATAAAATGTTTAGCGGCTCGGGGTTACAGGTGCCAAATAAATTATTAAAGATCACTAAGTGCGGCGTAGGTACGAATTTATTTATAAAACACAAAAAACAGGCCGCATGCCGGAAAAAAATTTATGCATATTGTTACTATATGTTATAACAAATATATTAGAGCAATAAAATGTTTAGCGGCTCGGGGTTACAGGTGCCAAATAAATTATTAAAGATCACCAAGTGCGGCGTAGGTACGAATTTATTTATAAAACACCAAAAACAGGCCGCATGCCGGAAAAAAACTTATACATATTGTTAATATATGTTATAACAAATATATTAAAGCAATAAAATGTTTAGCGGCTCGGGGTTACAGGTGCCAAATAAATTAAAAATGTTTTGTTAGGTTATGTTGTACTTGATTCTTATCAGATTATTTTAATTTGCATTTTATATCTAAATAAAGCCCTGTTTCGCCATAAAAATTATACATATTGTTACTATATGTTATAACAAGTATATTAGAGCAATAAAATGTTTAGCGGCTCGGGGTTACAGGTGCCAAATAAATTATTAAAGATCACCAAGTGCGTAGGTACGAATTTATTTATAAAACACCAAAAACAGGCCGCATGCCGGAAAAAAAAAATTATACATATTGTTACTATATGTTATGACAAATATATTAAAGCAATAAAATGTTTAGCGGCTCGGGGTTATATATATATATATATATATATATATATATATATATATATATATATATATATATATATATATTGTAACGTTTACTTTCTAAGTAATAATAACTCAAACAAGGCACTTGGAATAAATATTTTTATTAAACTCTACTACAGCTATCAAATTCATTAAACTGTCAGATCCCGATCTGTCAACTCCTTCTTGTTTTCATGGCTTCCCTTTTATTATGTATTTTCTATTCATTACACTGCTCCCTTCTCAAGAATTGTTTTCCGACTCGGAAAAAAATAATCTACTTCTAAATACCTGAACTTGTTTATTGGTTCCTGCGTATGGGGCCAAACGATTAAAATGAATTACTTTTGTTATACCTTTTGGCATTTTTTTAATTCTATAAATAACGTCATTTATGCGTTTTATAACTTCATATGGCCCATCCCATGTTACTTGCAATTTTGGTGATAATCCTCGATGTCGTTTTGGATTATTTAACCAAACTTCATCACCAGGCTGATATCCTCCTTTATCGGCTTTTATATCATAATTTTCTTTCATTTTATCGCTGGATTTATTAATATTCACACGCACCTGTTCATGTATGTTATTCATTTCTCTTCGTAAGGTTGTAACGTAATCTTCCCCAGCCAGATCTTCCCCAGGTTTACTGCCAAACTTTAAATCACAGGGCAGTCTTAAGTTACGTCCAAAAATAATATTAGCTGGGCTTTGTCCAGTTGTTTCGTGTACACAAGAACGATATGCCAATAAAAATAAATGTAAATAACGATCCCAGTTTTTCTGATGGTTTGCAATGACTTTTGACAAATATCTATTGATTGTTCGATTCATTCTTTCTACCATTCCATCAGATTGCGGATGCAATGTAGTCGTTCTGGTTTTTCTTATATTCATGATATTGCAAACATTTTGGAAGACAGCCGATTCAAAATTCCTGCCTTGATCGGAATGTAGCTCTAAAGGGACTCCGAAACGACAAATCCATTCTTTCACGAGGACTTCTGCAACTGTAATAGCCTCTTGATTTGGAATAGCATAAATTTCTGGCCATTTACTAAAATAATCCATTATGACAACCATGTATTTATTTCCATTCTCTGTCACAGGAAACGGCCCAGCTACGTCGATTGCTATTCTTTCAAAAGGACTACCTACATTATATTGCTTCATTGGTGCTTGTCGTTTTTTTTGTGGTCCATTGCTTGCTGCACAAATTATACATTTTCTGCACCAATTTTTAATATCTTCTTTACAGGTTGACCAATAAAATCTTGCCTGCACTCGTTCTGTTGTTTTTTTAATTCCAAAATGTCCGCCTGATATTCCATCATGTAAATTTTCTAATACTTCCGGCACTCGTTTCCGTGGTATTAAAAGTTGAAGCTTGTTTTGTGTACCTTCCTTGTTTTCCACAATGCGTTTTAGGAGACCATCCTCATCCAATATTATTGAATTCCATTGTGCCCAATATGATTTCACTATTGGATTATTTGGTGCAACTTTTTCCCATACAGGCCTCTTTCCTTCAAGTTTCCATTTCAATATTAACTTTAAATCTATGTCATTTTCTTGGTCTTCTCTTATTTTAGCCAGTTGTCACATATCATCTTTCACTGTTGTTTGTTGTGCATATGCTGTCCTCTCTTCTAGTCGATTGCAATATTTACAGTCCTCCGCACAAGGCCTTCTGGAAAGGACATCTGCATTCCGATGTCGTATACCAGCTCGATATTCTATTTCAAATTCATATTCCTGTAACCTTTCTATCCACCTGGCTACTTGTCCTTCTGGATTTTTAAATTTTAAAAGCCACTTTAACGCTGCGTGATCTGTTCTCAATAGAAATTTTTGACCGTAGAGATATTTATAAAAATGTTCTACTGACTTAACAATTGCTAGAAGTTCTCGCCTAGTAACACAATAATTTTTCTCTGGTTTTGAAAGTGTTTTACTAAAGTAGGCGATTACTTTTTCTTGTCCATTTTGAATTTGTGAGAGGACACCCCCTATTCCAACATCGCTCGCATCTGTATCGAGAATGAATTTTTCTCCTGGTAAAGGGTAACCAAGAACTGGAGCAGTTGTTAAAATAAATTTCAATTTTTCAAAAGTAACTTGGCATTCTTCATCCCATATAAATTTTTTTCCTTCTTCTGTCAAACGCGTTAGTGGTTTTGCAATACTTGAAAATCCTTGAACATATCGTCGATAGTAAGTACATAATCCAAGAAAACTTCTAACTTCATGTACATCTTTTGGTTTTGGCCATTGCTTTATAACCATTGTTTTCTCTGGATCAGCTGCTATCCCATTTGCAGATACAACATGCCCCAAATATTTGACTTCTTCTCTAAAAAACTGACATTTTTTTGGATTTAATTTTAAACCAGCATTTTTCAATCGCTGGAAAACTTCTTCCAATTTCATTAGATGATCATCAAAGGTTTTTCCAAGAATAATAATATCATCAAGGTAAATAAGGCAAGTTTTCCATGATAACCCTCTCAACACATTTTCCATCAGTCGTTCAAATGTGGCTGGGGCATTGCATAATCCAAAAGGCATTACTCTAAACTGCCACAATCCATTACCAATGGTAAATGCAGTTTTTTCTTTATCTTCGGGAGCCATTTCTACCTGCCAATAACCGCTTTTTAAATCCAGAGTAGAAAATATTTGTGAGCCTGCTAACATGTCTAATGTATCATCAATTCTGGATAAAGGGTAACTATCTTTCTTAGTAACATTATTCAGCTGCCTATAATCGACACAGAATCTTGTGGAACCGTCTTTCTTCTTTACCATTACTACTGGTGAAGCCCATGGGCTGTTGGAACATTCTATTACTTTATCTTTTGCTAAATCTTGTATTATTTGTTCAGCTTATTCTCTTTTTGCTAATGGTAATCTCCTCGGTGCTTGACGGATGGGCTGAGCATTTCCGGTATTGATTTTATGTTTTACAACATTAGTTCTTCCTCTCGATCCTTCTTCAAGTCCAAAAACTTTGGAGTACTGAACAAAAAGTTTTTCAATTTTGTTTTTTTGTAATGATGTTAAACCATTTTGAGCTTCTTTTATTATATTGGATAATTTTTGAGAAGTGACATTGTTTTCAGTTTAAGAAAATGCCAGAATTTCATTAACTACAGGAGATATAATTTCACTATGCCCTAGAATAGTTCCCTTTTTCAGCTTTACTGGATAACAGTTTATATTCATTACCCGAATTGGTACAACCTCTTAAGTCTGAATGAGTGGTTTTGCTACCAGCACTCCCTTTGCAGTTTCAATATCATCAACTTTAGGCTGTATCATAACAACATTTCCTATACGTGCATTAATAAGTCCACCATGTACAAACAATTCACTTCTTTCTGGTAACTCTGTATCTTCTGCTAATACTACACGGACAACGCTATCTTTCCGCTGATGAAGTATAAGTTCTTCTCCGTTTATTCGTAGAATTCCACGACTTAAGTTCAACTCAAAACCGTAGTCTTTCATCAAGTCCATTCCAATTAAAACTTCTTCTTCTATTTCTGCCACAAGAACACGATATACTATTTTGGTGTTACCAAGAATTATAGTAACATCTGCTTCGCCATTTACTGCTGCTGATTCTCCCGTTGCTGTCCGTAGTTTCCAATTTGTGTGAAATAATTTTGTCCCTTGTAATATATCTGGCCGCAAAATTGTTTTAGTCGCACCTGTATCAACTAACATCATGTATTCTCTTCCATTTATTGTACCATCCACAAACATGCCATTAGACTCATTTTTTAATGTTGCAATTAAAATTTTATTTTTAGAGGGCAAATTAATACAGGCCGACATTTGCCCCGATCCATCGGCCCGTTCTAGTTTTCCGTCATATTTTCCATATTTGATGATTTTTGGCGTTTGCAACACTGATATTGAAGGTGCCCCAGTTCTCCACAGTTCCAACAACGAAATTTATTCTTTTTATTTATTGCCTCTTGAACAATACGTCTAGTTATTGTTTCTAAACGTTCATAATCAGATCCAGATGGTTCTTCCTTCACTTCACGGATTCGTCCATAATATTTTTGAAGTTTGTTTTGTAGTTTGTAGTGGAAAATAAAAGATGTGATTGCCCAAAACTAATCTTTATTGATGAAAAAACTAAAACTTCACACGTGCACACATAAAATACATCTACGTATATATAACGCAACGTGGCCATGCATCAACTAGAAACTTAGGACATCTAGCGAGAGTTTTACAAAACAAAAACGCTACCTACAAAATATAATTTTTAACACAAAATAAATTGCTTTATACCAACACTTCCCCTTGTTGAAAATTATTTTTGTTTAACATTTTATGAATAAGTATTACACTATTTACATAAGTACTAATCCTAATTTGTCTACTATACATTTAGTTTTAGAACCTGACAATGTTTTGGTAAAGATGTCTGCGATATTATCTTCTGATGGTACATAATTAAAGACAATATTACCGTTCTTAACTAATTCTTTAAGAAAATGAACATCTATATCTGCATGCTTTGTTCTTTCAGAACTGCAATTGTTTTTAGTCAACGAGATGGCACCTTGGTTATCACAATTTACAACGCAAGGAATGGTCATAAATTCAACACAGTTTATTTCGCTAATAAACGTCTTTAACCATAGTAATTCTTTCGATACTTCCTTCATAGCTATTAGTTCTGCTTCTACAGTTGACAGTGCAACTCTCTGTTGCTTCTTGCACTTCCATATAACTGCAGCGTTTGACATAAGTATCACGAATCCTGAAATTGATTTGCGATCTAATGGATCGTTACCCCAATCTGCATCAACATAAACCTTGATAGGCTGGGACGTTTTACTATAACACATACTGTATTCTTCAGTTTTCTTGATGTACTTTAATACATGTAATAAGTCTCTCCAGTTCTTCTTAGTTGGTGATGTACAAGATTGACTCAACTTACAAGTAGCGAATGCTAGATCTGGTCTCGTATTATTAGATAAATACAATAAATTTCCTATAGCCTTCCTAAATAAATTTTGATCACATAATTCTGTATTTTCTTCAGTAACTAGCTTCCCCTGCATTTGTAATGGGGTAGTAGCTCCCCTAGGGTTAGCATTTGTCATGCCAAAATCTGACAAAAATTTTTGCGTAAATAATCTCTGATTAACTACTAACATATTTGGCGATGGTTTGTATACATTCAAAGACAAAAATTGCGACATGTTACCAAGCATTCTTATCTCTAAACGTTTTGCTAAGTACGATTTAAAATGATTGATTTGTTCCTCACTTCCCCATATTCCTACATCATCAACGTATATGGCTAATACGATGGTTTTCTCTGCATCTGAATAAACACATGGATCACTAATCAATGGCTTAAGATTGTAATCCCTTAAAATTTTGTCTATAACTGAATTCCATTCTCGTCCAGCTTGTTTGAGACCATAAATTCCTTTAAGTAGTTTACATACATAATTTTCTCGGTCCCTTCCATGTTCTTCAAAATATAAAGGTTGTTCCATGTATATTTCGTCTGTCAAATCACTATTTAAATATGCTGACAACACATCCACATGTTCTTGAGTCCAACCCTTTTCTAAAGCTATTGCCATAAGAATTCGCACAGACTTGCGTTTTACTACAGGGCTAAAAATCTCTTGAAAGTCCACTCCCGGAATTTGCGAGAATCCTCTCGCCACTAGTCTGGCCTTGAATCGATCTATCGATCCATCTTGGTTCCTTTTCACTTTCAACACCCATTTGCTTCCAATTACATTCTTATTGGCAGGCCTTTCAACTATCTTCCACGTGTTCTTCTTGCTTAAATTTGATATTTCTCTTTCCATAGCCTCTAACCATTTGTCGGAATCTTCTCCATCTAAAGCTTCTTTAACATTTGGTTCATCTATGGTACATTGTGAAAAATTACAACCAATGCAATCATCACAATGCTGACATACTTCCTGTTGTTCTTTTCTGTTTCTGATTCTTTCTGACTTTCTAAGTATTACCTCAGGTTCTTCAACACAATTATCATTTGAATTATCAGTCTGTCTCATGGTTTGATCGTAAACTGGGTTTACAATTTCTTCTTCTATAAACATGTTGTCGTTTGCGAAGAAATCTTCTTCATCAATATCACTGATTTCAACTTCATTAAAAACATAGTTAATGTTCTTCTTGTAGTTTCTATCATTCTTCGTTCTTTCTTTGAATGGAAACTTGTTTTCTTCAAATGTGACATTGTGACCAATAATTACTTTGTTTTTATCTTTATGCCACAATCTGTAGCCTTTTACATGTTCATTAAAACCTAGGAAAACACACTCTTCAGCTTTTGCTCCGAATTTTCCATTATTTACATGAATCCATGCTTTGCAACCAAATACTTTAATGTGGTCATAGTCTTCAAACTTTAATTCTTTGCCTTTCCACATTTCCAGCGGGATTTTGTTTTGGATAGCTGAATTTGGGCACCTGTTTCTAATATAGCACGCAGTATTAACCGCTTCAGCCCAAAATCGTTTTGGCATTCCACTTTGAATTAGCATACAAGTGGCCATTTCGGTCAATGTCCGATTTTGCCTTTCGGCGATACCATTCTGTTGCGGACAATCGGGTACGGTTTTTCTATGAATAATTCCGCTTTTGCTTAAATATTCTTTAAATTTTGAACTAATGTACTCGCCACCGTTATCACTTTGCAAAGCTTTTATTTTTAGATCTAAATTATTTTCTACCTCTACTTTATACTTGTGAAATTCATCGAAAACCTCACTTTTCTTCTTTAAAAATCTAACTGTCAAATACCTGGAATAATCGTCCGTGAAGGTAAGTAGATAAAGAGCTCCACCGAGTGATGCTGGTTCTATCTTCCCCATGATGTCACTATGAATCAGCTCCAAGGGATGATTCGTCTGCCTCGAGCTTTGTTTCGGAAATCCTTTTCTTGTCATCTTGCCTCGTATGCAGATTTCACAGTTGTCTTCCTTCTTCACACTCTTCTCCCTCTGTAAGACTGGAATCTTTTGGATCGCTTCTTCATGAAGGTGACCTAACCTTTGATGCCAAGTAGCAGCTGCTCGTAGTGCTGTAGCTTCATACGGAGAATTACTTTCTGGAACATTTTCTGTCATACTAACTGCACCTGTAACATTGCTAACATATTCGGTTTCAAGCACAAATAAGTTATCTGACTCAAAAGCTTTAAACACCACTTCATTATTGTCTACTGCCTCTGCATAATTGTCACAAAATGTTACTTTGACACCTTTCTTAGTTAACTTTCTAACAGAAATTAAATTAAGTTCAAGATCAGGCACATATAAAACGTCATTAAATTGCATGGTATAACCTCCACATTTTTCTGTGAATTTTACTAACACTGTACCTTTACCTTTCACTACAACTCTACCTTTTCCTAGTTTTACACTACCAGTTATCGGTTGAAAGTTATTGATTATTCTTCTTTCAGGCGTCATAAAATCAGTAGCACCAGAGTCTAAGTACCACACATTCATTTCTTTCTTGGTTAACAATCCGGCCGCACAAACGTAACTTTTGAACTTAACTTCACTCTGTTCACTTACTCTTTCTTCTGATACGGCGCAGGCTGTTGTTGATTGGCTTTGATTCATTTTATTCTTCTGAATTTCGTTTTCCTGAGCTTCGGGACAGTTACGAGCAATATGACCCCATTTTAAACAGGCATAACATTTTACTCGACGAGAATTATTTCCATCTGCACTTTCCACTTTAGGTTTGGAGCGTCCTCCATTGACTTTTCTTGCTAATTGCTGCGCATTTCCACTTTTAGCAATTCTCTTCTGTATTGACTGCTGTTTCTTGAATGCTGCAAATGCTGCTGCATCATCTTCTTTCTCTTCTTCCCGCATCATTCTAGATTCTTCTAAATAAAGCTTGTTCTTCACTTGTCTTGTGGTCAAGTTCGGCGTGTATTCAACTGATCGCACAAACCCTTCATATTTAGGCAACGGTAGACTGGCAATCATCATCACAGCGCACTGATTGTCTGTAATATTGAAACCACCCTCTCTCAATCTTCTCACCATGTTCTGCATCTGTGCAGTGTACTCCGTCATGCTCATGCCGTCTGGTTTCACATAAGCACCCCACTGTTTCAGCATTGTGCAGAGATGAATAGATGAAATACTGGTGTGAATTTCACTTAATACTTCCCAAATTTCTTTCGCTCGATCATACTGGCTGATATCTTCAATATATTCTACACTTACATGCTTAAACAAATAAGCTTTTGCCTTTCTATTGAGTCTAGCTTGCTCTAGGTTAAGTTCTTCTATATCATCATAACCTGGTTCAATTGCAGACCAACAATTCTTCTCTATAAGATCAGCTTCGGCTATTACCTTCCATTGATAATAGTTGTCCTTCGTGAGTTTCATCAATGTAGTCGTCTTCTCTTCATCAGCCATACCTGCAGCTCTTCTTCGCCGGTATTTTCTTTCTTTGTTTTTACAATCACACTTTTACTTTGCGACTTCTGGGCCCATAACCTGTAGTTTGTAGTGGAAAATAAAAGATGTGATTGCCCAAAACTAATCTTTATTGATGAAAAAACTAAAACTTCACACGTGCACACATAAAATACATCTACGTATATATAACGCAACGTGGCCATGCATCAACTAGAAACTTAGGACATCTAGCGAGAGTTTTACAAAACAAAAACGCTGCCTACAAAATATAATTTTTAACACAAAATAAATTGCTTTATACCAACATGTTTCGCCGTCTCAAATTCCAGCCCTCGAGCTAATGCATCAACTAGCGTTTTTGGGCGTGCTAGTCGCAAAGCTTGCTGCGTTTCACTATCGCGAAGTCAATCGATAAATGTTCTTACTGCAAAATTTTCCAAAAATTCTTCCGGAGCACTTGGATAAGATAAACGCACAAGTCTTTCTATATCAGCCTCATATTCTTGTAGTTTTTCCCCAATTTTCTGATATCTATTTTTTAGTTGCGCATAATAAACTTCTTCTATATGTGTATTTCCATAACGCATTTCCAGCCTTTGAACTAATTTATCGTAGTCTTCTTGTTCTTCCGATGTAATTGTTTGTAATATGTTCATCGTGTCCCCTCGAAGAGCCAAAATTAATGCGGTTGCTTTATCTTTTATTGTCCAATTGTTAATTTTAGCAGCAGATTCAAATTGTTTTAAGTAACTTGTCCAATTAGTTTTTCCGTCAAAAGTTGGTGGTTTCATACGTAAATTTGTATTCCTGTCATCGTCATGTCTAGTATTTACTTCTGGAATTGTACTTGTAGAAACAAAACTTAAAGTAGACACTTTTTCTTCTAAAATTTTCAATCTTGTATTCGGTTCATCTTGAATATGTTTAATTCTCAATTCCATTTCTTCCTTTAATTCTTTTACTTTCATTTCTATTTTCTCAGCTAATTTATCTTGTCCTATCTTTACTTCATTCTTCATATTTTCCATTTTTCTTATAAACATGTCCATTGAAGATCCATCAAATAGATATTGCTTAGGATCTTCTCCTTCTAATCGAAGAGCTTCTGACAATCTGTATTGTAGGTCTTGTTTTCGTCCCGTAATGTCTAAATCTCGCTCTTCTAATTCCCTTTTTAAATCAGCCACTTTTAAATTTACCAATTTTATTTTCCCTGATTCCATTTTTCAAAATATATATATTATATACCCCACACCTGACACCAATGTAATGTTTACTTTCTAAGTAATAATAACTCAAACAAGGCACTTGGAATAAATATTTTTATTAAACTCTACTACAGCTATCAAATTCATTAAACTGTCAGATCCCAATCTGTCAACTCCTTCTTGTTTTCATGGCTTCCCTTTTATTATGTATTTTCTATTCATTACAATATATATATATATATATACCGGGTGTCCCAGCTCGACCGACACATGGGAGTTTTACATGGGAAATCAGTTAATCATGAATAGTATCTCCCCAGTGCAAGATATTAACTTGAAATTTTGTATGCTTATTGGGGAATATTATTTCTATGGATTACATTTATTTGAAATATGTAATTCCGTCTGCAAGACTAGATTTATTAAATTATAAAATCTAACATTTGCGTTCAAAATCAGTCAGCCATGGAAATAAAAGAAAATATCTATGTGACAGTTCTGACAGTTAATGACATGCAATTGTAGAAATATTTATATTTTTGTAATATTGGTATATTGTTTAACAAAAATTAACTAAATTTAACTTAAATAATATTAAAATACAGGGAATAAGAATTAAAATCAGTGATACTTCACTAAACTGTCAGATAAATATTTTCTTTTATTTCCATGGCTGTCTGATTTTGAACGAAAATATTAGATTTTAAATTTAATAAATCTCGCCCTGCAGACGAAATTGCATATTTCAAATAAGTGTGATCCATAGCATTAATATTCTCCGATAAGTATACAAAATTTCAAGTTAATATCTTGCACTGGGGAGATACTATTCATAATTAACTGATTTTCCATGTAAAACTCCCATGTGTCGATCGAGCTGGGACACCCGGTATATATATATATATATATATATATATATATATATATATATATATAGGTGTACATAGAAGATTAACATGGGAAATTAGTTTTATGCAATGCAAACGTTAAGCATTTATTTATTTTTTGTTCAATTTCATGGCTGTCGATATTTTAAACGTAATTTTCGACATTTTCATATTTAATTTCTCTCTTTACAAAGCATATAAAAATAATTCTATTTATTGATTTAGATGCAGAATTTTATGTCCTAAAACTTTTATTTGACGTGTTTTTACTTAACATAATTAGGTGACCAGGGAATTGCAAAAAACTAATTTCCCATGTTAATCTCCTATTGACACCTTTAAGACAGACACATGGTATATATCTCCCAATGTAAGAAACATATTCTATATACTACATCTCACTACACTTTACATTAATAATATTGAATTGATAGATAAACTCTATAAACTAATGCTGTGAGATGCAGGAAAATCCAGAGTTTTCCCTACCAGTCACATTTTAGTGCTGCCATCTGTTATTAGTGGCGACTCGCAATACCATGGATATTATCCGGAGATTGTGGTTCCAACATGGTGGTTCACCAGCTCACAACAGTCTTCGGGTTAGGAATTATTTAAATGAAGAATTTCTTAATGGATGGATCGGAA
The DNA here is from genome assembly GCA_035578165.1 of Stenolophus ochropezus. Taxonomy (NCBI): domain Eukaryota; kingdom Metazoa; phylum Arthropoda; class Insecta; order Coleoptera; family Carabidae; genus Stenolophus; species Stenolophus ochropezus. The sequence continues at coordinate 15,517,841 of JAQOWZ010000019.1, read as the reverse complement.
GAGGAGGTCAAAGAAAGTGGCCCGCTAGATCTTCGGGTCTTACAAAATTAGATTAGAATTCGGAACTGTTATGAAACTGTCGACGCAAATATCTGGGAAGAGTAAATTACTTATTTATAAACATGTTTCCGTGAGAATGGCGGTTACATTAAAAATCTTTTGTAATTTTATTTATAGAGGGGGGGTATCCTTAATAACATATGAAGATAATACAAAAACACACCCAACTGAATTATAAAATATAAGGGGTTTCTATTTGAAAATGATATGATTCGCTTTGTTGAATATCCTGTATAATTTCTCAAAAAAAGTGAGAACATAGAGCATAGATACAGTTGAACAGAAAAAATTCTTAATTTTTATTATAAAAATAACTTCATTATGTCTCTAGAAAGCAATGCGTGTATTCGGTCTTTTTTGTGAATAAACGGAATAACTTGGCAACGCCGCGGAAAACTAACATAAATTGCTGCCAATAGAATTCGAAGGAAAAGAAATTGGAAAAAGAAAAAGAGGACGACCCAGTAAACCTGGAAGTAACAAGTCGAGGAGTAAACTAGGAAGGCACAAGAAAAGTAGCAACAGATACAAAAAGCAGGATACAATTTAGGATAAGAATGCTAGGATAAAGTAAGTAGTTTTTAAAACTATAAGGTTGTGGAATTAAAAAAAATATTCATAAGTTTATAAAATTTGAGAAATATATTTTTATTTGCAAGTGACAGGCTAGCTACTCAATTCCTTTTATCTTGCTAATAATGTTAAATAATATACATTTTTGTTACATGAAAAATAAAAAAATACAACTAAAGTACCCCGCGTATGCCTTTGATAATTGTTGTAGCAGCTTTTTTTGTGCATTTTCGATAAAATACAAATACCATTTCTATATAACAATTTATGACTGTAAAGTAAGTTAAATCAAATTTAAAATTAAAAATTTACTAAACTTACGGACGTCTGATAACATATGTTGCATGTTAGAGAAGAGGCTGTAAACCAGTTAGACATGTTCATCTGTCTGATACCAGCTTTAGTCTTTCTTATTATGGCCTACAAAATCTCAACAGAATTTTTATCAGAACAAAAAAAAGCCACATAAAGTGACACAAGAATGGTTCGATAATTCCTAATATTAATTACATTTAAAATACTAATATATTTAATGCCAACGAAGGTCGAAATGTTTTTTACGGCGAGGGAAGGGCAATAAAAATAATAATTATTACAAATATTGTTAAATAACAAATGTACCCGTTACTTACATTGATTCGCACAAGAGGTAGATTCCCGGTGCTGTAACGAGTAAGCGGGCAACCTGGTTCCTTTCTGGGTGTTTGTTTTAACATTAACGACAAGACTTTTCTGTTATACATTAAATTTTGTAATATATTCAATTTTAAAATGAGTTTTCATGTGAGCAATTAATTGAGACTTCTATTTGTATGATTTACTTTTTTTTAGAATGAATTTTCATGTGACTCCGTAAATGATGTACCAGTCTGAACGATTTATTACAGACATTACAATGTTGGTCTTTTATATCCGAATGAATTTGCATGTGACGCTGTAAATCATTTTTGTTTCTGAACGATTTACTACAGACAGCACAATGATGGTCTTTTATATCGAAATGAATTTTCATGTGACGCCGTAAATGCTGTACCTGTCTGAACGATTTATTACAGACATCACAATGTTGGTCTTTTATATTGGCATGAATTTTCATGTGAGCTTTTATATTCGACTTCTGCGTAAATGATTTACTGCAGACGTTGCACTGATGGTCTTTTATTCCGGAAAGAATGAGTTCAGCGGAACTCTTCTCCCACACTTCCTCCCGTGTGTCCGCCTTTGAATTCTCCTCCTCTGTCTTATGTTCTCTTTTATCTTTATCATCACTCATTGTATTACTTTCACCATATTCTTCCTTGCAGATATTTTCCTTTATATTATTATAAAATTCCCGGTCTTGTGGTGTTTGTTCCAGATGATCTTCCTTAATGGAGATATCTGTGTACAATGCACGCAGCTGCACGTGTGGGGATGTCCTGTCTACCCGCAAGGCAGGGTTTAGGGATGCGCTGTTTATGTGCGGGTGGCACTCCGGCCATGTTTCCTCTATAGTTTCTTCCTTAATAGACATCTCTTTTATCTTGTCGGGTTGGGTATCAGATGTGTCATTGTGGCCCACAACGGGGGCCCTGTCTGTGTGTAGAGGGGGCCCCGGGGCCCTGATGCTGCTCTCTAGGCGCCGGCTGCTCTCCACACTGGAATGTTTGAATTTGCTGAAGGCGTCGAGGGCCTCCTCACACACGGAACAGATGCGCAGTGGAATACCCAACTTGATAATTGTCTGAAATATAAAATCAATTCTCATAATAAACTCATAAAATGTTGCAAGAAGCTAATTTTATTCTCGTATTTGGAATAGTGATAGTCAAATATATATAGAGTAAAATGCCAATTTTTTACTTCTTTAACGGTTACACAGCCAAATTTGAAGTGCATATGAAAATTGAAAGTTTATATCAATTTCTGGAAAACGTTATGAGAAATAAATATTTGGAGTACTGCAGTGAATTCGTCGCTAAAAAGTGTCTCAATAATGTTAAAATATTTTTTGTATTGAAATAAAAAAGTTATAAGCAAAAAAACTAAAATTATTTTTTTTATTTTTTGTGTTCATATCTAGTCACCTATTTTTTGGGAAAAACAAAAGCATATAGAAAATGACCTCCAAATAGGGCAACTTTAGTCTAATTTAACCCCATGCTTAAACAGAGTCATTGGTCATTTGTATAAATCTATATATAAATATTAAATTTTTTATAATGGTTCAATAAATATTATTCGCTAATAGGGTAAGTCCAATTCTACATCAATTTTTTTTCTGCGTTTTCCCTGTATGTATCAGCGATTCAAATTCCCTGTATGGTAAAAATACAGTCGATCAAACGACTTGTCGATTGTAGAACATCGTCATGTTCTCCCTTAACCTAACCTCACTTTTGCACCATTTAGTCAAGGACAAAATATAAATAGATCAAGCATTCCCAATCCTTCCGTACTGAATGTTTTGTTTTCGGTAAGCCAGAAAGAGAAAATACAGATAGATATATAATGAAAGTGTTATTCGAGCATCGCTCGCTAGAAGCATCAGTGTAGTTGTCATTATTTTCTTTTATTTATCATTATTTACGTTTTTCTTTTACCAGTGACGCGTTACATTTGATTATATTTGAAACATATAAATTTAAAACTTCCAATTCTAATGTCAATTTTAAGAGCACGGGCGCCTCTAGCGAGCAGTATTCAAACAATACTAGTAGACATAATGTGTCTAACTCTATTTTCTCTGTGTGACTTGTCTAAAACAACAAACCACGTGAAGTTTTATCTAGTTATATTTTGCCGTTGCATTTAATAAGAAATATACAAAATATGTGTTAGATATGTATAATTAGACTTACAATTTCAGGAATAAGATACTCCACTTCGGACACTATTCTGTCGTCCACAGGGACGCAGTGGTAGTCCTTCGTGCACATAAAACACAAATCCATTACACTATTTATATTTACTATTTATCCGAACTATATATTTAAAACTTTGTAATAAAATTAGTAGCGTGATGTAATACCACCAACAAGAAAATATAGTCTGATGTGTCAACACAGAACTATTAGAATAGGCGAATAAAGTGAACTACTCGTCAACCTGTCACTGGAATATAGTAATACTGGAACGCTAACTTGTAGGCTTTTATGCAAGCGAGAAACGAGCCTGAGAGAGATAGATATCTAACACTTCTGCGCATGCGTATTACACCCAAAGTCTCATGTCATACAGTCTGGCCCAGAAGTGCATATTTTATAATTATAAAATGTATTTAAAAAATGTTATTTCTTTGTCTATTTTTAATTATTATTGCATGATCTGCGCCTTATTGTTTGCGTGAAGCAAATGCTCCAGTATCTTAACATAAGTTTTTTTATTTTTTTATCTTTTCCTACGACCACTAATATAAGTAGCCATTATTGTACAACTTAAAGGTTGTGTAAGCATCACATTACGGAAGGCCGTGTGTTAACTACGCCATCGCACAGTAAGGGAATTTTTGATTTATCGAAATTATGTTAGACGTGTAAATAAGTCAAAACTAATTTTATAATTTCTATGTATACATATTTTACATGTTACTATATGTATTTCATAATTATATTTATTAAATTCTAAATGTTCTACATAGTAGTATTTTATTGGGTTGCAAATAGTATAAATTCATTGCTTAGAATTTGACAGTTGACGTAGTTGTTTTTATGTTCTGTTGTTGGCACTATTCACTAGTGATGTGTCCATTCTTTCAGTGTATTGTGTGATCGTCATGTGACCGAAAAACAGTCAAATGGTGATCGTAGAAAAAGTATAATATATAATTCGCGTTGTAATGCAATGACGCACTTGTGGAATAACAAAATCTTGTGTAACTTTTCCACTTCGTGCCTTATATACATCTTAACAACTCTTAATATCTTATGTAATGAAAGGTTAAATATTCTATAGTTTCTTTAATCAACGACGATAGCCAAAAATTTTGCCAAGGACATGTAGCTTGATTCAACTTAATTTCCTAGATGGGTTTCATTTTTATCATTCCTGAAATTTATGTAATAGTTATCTACTATACAAATGCGGAAACTTGAACTTCCGTACATGAGCTTTTGTTTGAAGTACGAACGAGCAACGCGAAATTCACTTTCGGATAAGCCGATTTGCTCTTTTAAAATTTTTATGGGACTTGCAATAATGCTTCATTTAGGCTGTTAAGGGCCATACCATACCAGTACTTTTAAATCATATTAAAATATTCAAATAATAATGCATTTTAAACGCACGTCCTCTAATTTCAATTTGAAAATTGGAAAGAGTTTAGAGTAAATTTTAAATACAAACAGTTATTGACATAATTATAAGAAATATTTGGTTGTTAAAAAAATATTTTATTTATATTTCGTCTTATAAGGCCATTATAAGAAAATACTAATGAATATACTTTAGAAAAGATTTTTAGTATTTATACAAAGAAGAACAAAAACAAAAAGTAAGTATTAACTAGCTTTACAATGGTAGGAAAATCTGAAGGGGATTAAAGCGGAGTGAACAACAGAGATTTGACTAAGTCAGATTGTTCATTCTTACGATTTATCTTTTCATTTGGATTTTCAATTATTTTAAGAACTCCATTATTAGTTATTAAAAATTTTCTTTAGATATACATGGTCAGTTTTGAACATGTCATCAAAAAGTTATTTCTATGCTTGCAGTTTTTAGTAGTGTGTACATAAAATTATAAATAGGAATATGTGGGAGATCCTGGGAAAATAATTTTATGGACGTAAGTTATGCTGAAAAAAACATTCGGAAGAAATAGTTCAACATCTAGCAGATCAGCCGTCGACATCGAAAAAACGCAAATATCTTTCCTATGACGAGAAAAATATGATACGGCCCCGTTCTTACTTTTCAAGTGATATACATTTGCGTTGAGATAACTTATAACTCCTGACCACAAAGCTTCCCACCCCTCCAAAAAAGGTTGTAAAATCCACATAAGTCGGTTTCATATACATCTACTTCTACTATAAGAGATATTCACCTTCAACAGGACGGTACACCTTCATACAATTCGCCAGGTTACAGAATACCTTACCGAAATGTTTTATGACAAATGGAGAGGGACTAACGGCCCTATTCCGTGGCTTGCTAGATCTCCCGAGTTGAGCCCTTTACATTTTTACTTATGGGGATATTTAAAGGATGAAATTTATTAAGAAGATTAGAACTTTGTAGTCATGTCAATGGTGGCAATTTTGAACAATTTTATAAATTATTTGTCTCTATGTGTATTTTTTCTTTGTTTCTTTGTGTTTTGTCTTTGTTTAAATGATAATTATTCACAACTTGAAGAAAATTATTAAAATTTTTGCTATTATTTCTGCATTTCATTTGTTTTCTTCCGTAGCACTCTTTAAATAGTCATATTTAAATAAAAATGATACATACATAATTTTGCATTTTTCTCAACAATTTTGTTATGTAAGGGTATTACATATGGATATTGTTGAATTCAGAAAAAAAAATGTTGAATCGAATAAGCAAATAAAAAAGAAGGTTCCCATTTAATTTAAGAAAGTTGTACCCCGCATTTTGAGAACCACTGGTCGAAAAAAAAATTTGTTCCATCATTAAAGTAGTCTTATAAAAAAGAAATTGTTTGCTAATTTAACTGACCTTGTAGCTCTTATAATTTCCAATAGTGTACCACTTAGAATGAACACTGTATATATATACAGCATAAATTTATTATCAGAATTTATTTGACCAATCAAGGAGCATAACGTAAAATTATTTTAATATATTCAGGGTGTTGTTTTTACATTTTTAAAATTATATTTTATTGCCCTATACCGACATATTTTAGTTTTCCGCGGCGTTGCCAAGTTATTTCGCTTATTCTCCAAAAAGTCCAAATACACGCATTAATTCATAAAGATGTACTGAAGTTATTTTTATTATTATTTTTTATAATAGTAAAAATTAAGATTTATTTGTTCTGTTAATTATACAGGGTGTTCAATATAGTGAAACAAATTTGCTCAATTTCAAATTACTATAGTTCGTCATTTTCATATGGAACATCCTATATTTAATAATTCAGATGGGTGTCTTTTTATTATCTTTATTTGTTATTAAGGGTATCGTACTCCTAAAAACAATCATTTCGGAGTTTTTCACCAGTTTAATTTTATTTTTCTAAAAGTTAAATAAAAAACAAAATATATTTAATGTAAACGCCATTGTCACGGAAACATGTTTGCAGACAGTTTATAAATGAATAATTTACTCTTCGCAGATATTTGCGTCGACAGTTCCAAAATAGTTAGGAATTCTAATTTTGTAAGATCCGGAGATCTAGCGGGCCACTTTCTTGGACCATCATTTAAATAATTCCTAACCCGAAGACTGTTGTAAGCTAGTTGTTGGAACCACAATCTCCGGATAATATCCATGGTATACTAGATTTAATATTTAACTGAATAAATAATTTTAGAAAATAATGGTGAAAATCTCCGAAATTATTGAATTTAGACATAGGATACCCTTAATAACATATGAAGATAATACAAAAAGACACCCAAATGAATAATAACATATAGGTTGTTCCATTTAAAAATGACGAGATATAGTCATTTAAAATAGAATAAATTGGATTCATTTTATTGAATACCGATTATAATTACATTTAAAATAAAATGTGTGAGAACATAGAGTATAGTTTACAGTTGTACAGGAAAATAAAATTTAATTTTTACTATTAAAATAACTTCAGTACGTCTTTAGAGAATAAACGGAATAATTTAGCAAAGTCACGGAAAACTTAACAAAATTTATATTTTCGTATGAGACTATAAGATACAAATAAAAAATCTCAAAAATATATAGGATGTTCCATTTGAAAAAGACAATATATATATATATATATATATATATATATATATATATATATATATATATTGTCTTTTTCAAATGGGACATATTATAATTTTAGATTTTTTATTTGTATCTTATAGTCTCATACGAAAATATGAATTTTGTTTATATATATATATATATATATATATATATATATATATATATATATATATATATATATATACAGTGTGTTCATCAATATAGGAAAACAGTTCATTATGCTCGTTGCTTCCCATTTTAATTTATAGCAATATTTTATACACCAAAATTTTAAGAATTAAATCCAGCATTTTTCGGTATAAAAATTTATTATTTTATACCCTTGGTAGTCGAAAAAACTTAATTTTAGTATGTATTAAACAAGAATCCAGTAAGTGTAAATTTGAAAATAAGAATATCAGATGAGCTGTCATTATGACACTTTAGCCCATGTGTCAGTTTAACTTATTTTTGAAGTGAGTTCATGATTAAAATTATTCATGATGATTATAAACGTATCATATTTTATAGAAACTTAGGTTTTGAACACAATTCAAAAATAAATCAGACTGACATATGCGCTAAAGTGTCATATGACAGCTTATTTGATATTATAATTTTCTCATTTACACTTACTGGATTCTTGTTTAAGTAATATTCAAATTAAGTTTATTCTACTTCGGAGGACACAAAACAATACATTTTCGTACCAAAAACAGCAGGATTTTATTCTTTACATTTTGGTGTATAAAAAAAACATTGCTATAAAGTAAAATGGGAAGCATCGCGAGTAAAAAACTGTTTTCCCATATTAAATCCCTATGTTCTGAATTTCAATGAACTGTATATATATATATTATACATGATAAATATTTTGTTTCGTCATATAATTAACTTACATAAACTTATTTTGAGAATGTGTGAAAAAAAAAACAATTGAAAATTTGACATAATCACTTTTTCACATTTGTGTCTTTGGAACTTACATGGATTTTATAGAAAGAAAATATTAAATATTAATATTTACATTAAAGCAGAATATTATCAAGGACTATTAAACAACATAAAAAAATTAGTTTCAAATATTAAAAATAGGGGTATAACATAATTCTTTTATTCAAATCTTTAAAGCAATGTAGGGAGAACAAAACACCCTTATACAATTTTTTAATCGAACCAATAGGATTCCAGTATGAATATGTTTTTTAAATTTATAAAAGAGTTCCAAACTTTAGAAAATCATATATTTCTTATTTATAATTATTAAATGCTGATATTCGTAATGCAGTAGTATATTATGAAGGACAATCCAACACCATAAAAATATCTCACTATCAATTGTTAGAAATAGCAGCAAAATATGGAAAATAAATTTAGTCTATGTTGATCACGTATGTAGAGTCTTACCAGGAAGAGATATTGAAAAAATCTTCAAATATATATTATGTAGGTTGTGACAACAAACATCAATGAACATAACGAAAAATCACAACAGGCTTATAATTTCGGCGATAAATGGAAATAAAATATCAGGTCTAACGACCAACAAAAAAATATCTTTTATCAATTGTAACAAATATAGGCAAAATTAAAAATATATATTTAATCTATACTTTCACTGACCGTGTTGTAAAGCTCTGTATGGAGAATAAAACATCCTTAAACAGTTTTACAATCGGGCCAATAGGATTCCAATTAGTTTATTTTTCTTAAATTCGTCTTCCAATTAATATTGTATTGTCATTGTGGCAAGAACTATATAATAATATATTTATTTCGAAATTTCTGAGCCAAATACAACAAAACATCGATCATTTCTTTTGCTAGACATAGCAATAAATAACAATAAATATAACAGTAAACCACAAATAACTTATAGATTCGGTGATAAATGGAATAATGTTGTCAAATTTCAATTAGAATTTTCTCAGAAAATTATAAGTTCCTTATATACAAATATTTAATGGTGACACTATGAATTTTATAAAGCACAATCCAACACCATAAAAATGTCTTACTTTCCACAGCTAGAAATAGGGGCAAAATATGAAATATAAATTTCATTCATTTTTCTTTAAACCATGCTGTAAAGTACAATTGTTTCAATCCAATTGCAATAACAAATTTTATAAAAATTTATATCTTTATTTTATATCGTATTTAAAAATCATGTTTCTTATTTACTACTATTAAATGCTAATTTTCATTTTACAATAGAATATTATGAAGCACTGTCGAAGATTATAAAAATATATTACATTTATTTGTTAGAAATGTGGGAAAATTATGAAAAATTTATGTAGAATGTTTTTAATTATCTAATGTTCGTAAGTGGGCTACTGCCTGAAATATTTCATTTATAGATGAAATTCGGTTTCCAGCGAACCCCTGTCTAAGTACGGCGCTTTAAGCCCCCTCGTCACAAAATTAAGGTATGCTTTTCTAGCACTTAACAAAATATAAATTTACAGGGTTTTCCATTTAAGTGTGCCACCATTGCTATCTCGAAAACGATAAGAGCTACGAGGTTGGTTAAATTACCAAAGAACCACCATTTTACAAGACTAATACAATGAGCAAAAAAAATTTTTTTTCGGTCAGTTGTCTTCAAAATACAAGACACAACTTTCTTATTTTAAATATGAATATATGATTTTTTTTTGGTTATTCGATAGAGTATTGTTTTGTGAATTCAACGATATAAACTTATAATATACTAATATAACAAAATAAGTGAGAAAAATGTATGTTAGATTTATATGTATTTTATTTATATCTGGCTGAAACAAGAGTGCTTCGGATCCAGGATTAAGTAAGTAGTTTTAAAAACCAACAGGTTGTGTAAATAAAAAAAAATATGAGAGATGGGATATTTCTTGGCTAGGTGTTGATATTAAAAACGAATATGGTTACTGGAAATCAGCCACTCTTTATTGAATTCAACCTCTACAGTTTCGACCCCACATGGGTCTTCTTCAGGAGATGAAAACCACAAATATTTAAATTCATCTCCTGAAGAAGACCCATGTGGGGTCGAAACTGTAGAGGTTGAATTCAATAAAGAGTGGCTGATTTCCAGTAACCATCTTCGTTTTTTAAAAAAAAAAATATGTTTATTCATAAATATATAAAATTTGACAAAAATATTTTCATTTTCAAGAAAGTGACAGCCTTTCTAGTCAATTCCTCTTATCTTGCTAATAGTGTAAAATAATATACTTTTTTGTTACATGCAAATAAAAAAAAATGCAAATAAAGTACCCCCCCGTATGCCTTTGACAAACGTAATAGCAGCTATAACTTTTTTTGTGCATTTTTGATAAAAAATAAACATCATTTTCATTTAATAATTTATGTCTGTAAAGACAAGTGAAGCTGTCTGATACCAGCTTTATTCTTTCTTATTATGGCCTACAAATTCTCAAGAGAATTCTTATCAGAACAAATAAAAAGCCACATTAATTGATACAAGTATGGTTCCATAATTCCTAATATTAATTACATGTAAAATACTAATATATTTTATGCCAAAGAAGGTCGAAATGATTTTTCAGCGAGGAAAGGGCAATAAAATTAATAATTAATATAAATATTGTTGAATAATAAATGTACCCGTTACTCACATTGATATGCACAAAAGGTACATTCCCGGAGCTGTAACCAGTAGGCGGGCAACCTGGGTCTCTGCTTTAACATTACCCACAAGACTTTTCTGTAAAACATTAAATTATGTACATATTCAGTTTTAAAATGGGTTTTCATGTGAGAAATTAATCGAGACTTATATTTGTATGATTTACTTTTGTTTAGAGTGAATTTTCATGTGATATTTTAAATGAGGTTTCTGTCTGAACGATTTACTACAGACATCACAATATTGGACTTTTATATTCGAATGAACTATCATGTGGCACTGTAAATCTGAATGATTTATTACAGACATCACAATGTTGGTCTTTTATGTCGGAATGAATTTTCATGTGACGTTTTAAACTAAATTTATGTCTGAACGATTTATTAGACATCACAATGGTGGTCTTTTATAGCGGAATGAACTTTCATGTGAACATTTGAATCCCACTTCTGTGTAAATGATTTAAAACAGACATTGCATTTATGTTCTCTTATTCCCAAATGGATTTTCATGTGAGTATTTAAATTCGACTTAAGCGTAAATGATTTACTACAGACGTTGCACTGATAGTCTTTCTTTCCGGAATGTATTTTTGTATACTGATCCAAATGACTTCTAAATTTCAATATCTTATGACACACAGAGCACGGCCACGCTTTGTTTACTCGAATGCTCTTTTGTTCTGTACTGCGGCTTTTTAAGATACTCGACTTCGGACACTATTCTGTCGTCCACAGGGACGCAGTGGTAGTCCTTCGTGCACATAAAACAAAAATCCATTGCTACGCCCCTGAAGGGCTATCCCGTGCAAGACCGGTTGAACCCTGGCGAGCTACAGTGAAGATTGGGGTGGGTTTTGGAAGAGAGGTTCGAAGCTCAAAGATTTAATTTAGGGCGCTAGTTGACCAATTGCCGGGACGTTCAACTTAAGGGTCGATCAACTAACCCGAGCGGGATCGAGAGGCGGAGCGGTATACAGGACGAAACGATAAAACAAAAATCGATATTAGAGTAGAATAAATTTTATTTAGTGAAATATTAAATAATTAAATAACGATGAAAAGAGCAGTTCCAGTAATTAAAAGAAAGGTTAACTTAATTTAAGTTGAGAAATACAATATGTGTAAATTTTACAATTAATCTGGCGACAACTAGGCAAAATCGAAAATATTTCATTTGGAAAAAAAAGGAAATGTAAGGGCGTGATAAGGGAGTGGAAGTTCACGGAGATAGTAGTGAGGACTGCGATTGGTGTCCACAATAACTGAATTAAACGGCGCAACAACGAAGCCCGACGTATACACGATGATCGATCAACGGATTACGACGTGCGAGCGCAATAAAATAATCAAATGACCAAATACCAGTCCTACAAACTATTGGCGACGTACTACGCCCTTCACAACTAAGCTTACCGGCAAAACCTTGCCAACACACAACCCGATTTGCGTAGGCTGACCTAGATTTTACAATTTCTTAAACAAATGATAGATAAATAAAGAAACACATCACATTGCTCTGATCTAGCAATAAATTGATAATTATCAAACGACAATAAATCTACTAGATATGTAAGTTTACGTGGTCAATACTTAATAATGTAAATAACTAATTAAAGTGAATCAATTTCACAATTCAAGCGAATTAAATATATTTAAAAGAAAAATTAAGGCACGTTATTACTTTGCGAATGTCACAACAAGGATAATGCAATAAATATGGGATTATCAAACGTTATAAACGTTCTAAATCTAGTGAAAAATAATACAAAATGAAATTGAAGGGCTTATCTGAGCGTGATTAAAGTCCGGTTGATCAGCTGGGCACAAGGCAGCGCAACTCGACTCCAAGGTTAGCAGCTTGGCGCACCAGCAATTGACAATAGCGGACTTCGATAAATCAACGGCGGACGGCTCTCAAATATCGATCTTGATCATCAGGATAAATCCCTTGGAATTCCCTCGAATAAATATTACCCGATTGTAGGGCGTATCGTAAAACAACGAATGTAAAATAAAAGCCTAAAAGTTTATTAAGAATTAGAAAACTCATTCAGCTCAGTGGCGTGCGCACCTGGTGTTGCAGTAAATTGTGAAAGATGGAAGATACAATAATTTAATTGCAGAAATAAAAATCTGATCAACGACAATTTATGCAACACTAAATTAGCATCGAACTGGGCCAGTAAAATGCATGCAAAAATTCAGATTACCTGCGATGGAGTGCGGCTTGTAAAGTTTTTCAAAACATTGGTCGTGGGCACAATAAATCCGGTTATTTTCCGAGGAATACCTTCCCTTGTAGTCACGAGGTTTAACAAAATCCCATAAGTCGGAATATATCATATATCGCAATACGCAAATTGACCCAGAAAATGCAATCAAAACTAAACACAAGTGACTCTGACCACGACCGTTTTAGAAAAGGAAAGAATTTGCAATCCAAGACTGAATTTTGCACACAAGAATTTGCTGGCCTGTGAATCATCTAGTGAAGAACTACGATAGATCGCACTAGGCGATTAGAATGCGCTGAAGACACCCTGGTTGCCTGGTTCCGTCCAATAAAAAAATATATATAAGAAAAGTGGAACGTAACAACACCCCCCTTACCCAAAAAGAAGAAATTTTCCCTGGAAATTTCTGACAAGATCGCCCGTAAGAGAGACACAAAAAATAAGCCAATCTGTACCAAAATCGTAATTTCTTGTTCTAGTTCGTATCGTCTTCAGGATGTGCCTTAAGATGCTGAGTGCTCTAAGTACCAGTAAGAACTTCGTCTTTTAAATTCTTCAGCTGATAAGAATCTGAGGAAATTTTCTTATGAATCATAAAAGGACCCACAAACTTGTCAGCTAATTTAACCGTGTAATAATTAGCAGCGTCAGATAAAACAAAGTTTTTACGCCACACCAGTTGATTTGGGTAAAACTGCACGACGGCGAAGATCATACCGAGCTTTTGATTTAATATAAGCTTTTTGAAGTCGAGACTGTACATCTTTATATAACTTAAAGAAGTGACAGGCACGCTCAGTAAACTGTCTATCATCTGAACGTTCTACTTCCGAGTCATCATTCACAATTCTATGGTTAGCGCCCGATAATTTCATCTCCCGTCCAAAATTTATAAAATAAGGACTGTGGCCAGTAGTTTCGTGAACAGCAGTTCTAACGGCGCAGCATATCTTTGGAAGAAATTTGTTTCAGCATCTATGATTTTCCGAAACATAAGAGATAAGCATAGATTTAATTACTCTATTCACCCGTTCAGCAGTATTGGCTTGCGGATGATAGAAAGAAGTATATATGGGCCGAATCTTATACAAGAAGAGAAGGTTGACGTATTCCTTCGAGCGAAACTGTACGCCATTATCTGAAATCAAAGTGCGCGGTACACCAAACAACAAAAATACATCGTTTTCTAAATGACGAATAACCTGTTGAGTCGTAGCTCTACGAAGAGGAAAAGCGACTGTGAATTTGCTGAAGCAGTCTGACACAACTAACACAAAACGATACCCTTGAGACGAGGGTGGCAATGGACCTATCAGATCGGTACAAACTACTTCCCATGGCCGTGAGATTTTCGAGTGACCACCCATGCGTCCGCCAGGAGCTTTCTGCTCTGGTTTCACTCTCATACACACAATACACCTACGAACATAATTAGAAACGTCAGCCTTCATTTTCGGCCAATAAAATGATTGCGCGAGGCGGTGGAACGTTTTGAAAACTCCCAAATGACCGCTAGTCGGTATGTCATGACATTGTATTAAAAGATCCCTACGTTGGTCCTTTGGAACAACACGCTTCCACTGATCACACTCGTCGAGTAGACCAGCCCAATAATTTTTCACAAACTTAAAAAGCTGACCGTCTTTTACCCTAAAATCAGGTTAGTGCAAGGGGTGATCGACTACGGCCTGAAACAACTTATTATACCATTCATCTTTACAATTCGCTACACCTAACACATCTATAACCGGCACCGCACGCGATAGGGCATCAGGAACAACATGTTCCTTGCCTTTTCTGTGAACGATGTTGAAACTGTATTGTTGCAATCTGACCGCCCATCGAGCGAGACGACCAGACGGATTCTGAATATTGTTAAGCCAGAGAAGGGAGTAATGGTCAGTGATGGCCGTAAAACGAGTGCCTTTCAGATAAGGCCTAAGCTTTTCCACGGACCACAATAAAGCCAAAAGTTCTTTTTCCGTCGTAGAAAAATTCTTTTCTCCATCGTCATATCGTTGCGAGAGCACAGCACCTAAACCATAATTAGACGCGTCGGTCTGTAAAATAAACTCCTTGTCGAAATCGGGGCAAGAAAGAATGGGAGAAGAGATCAAATTATTTTTTATATTTGACCAGGCTTCTTCGCAAGCCTGGTCCCAACTAAACGTTACACTTTTACGAAGAAGGTTTGTTAATGGCGAAATCACGGTAGAGAAATGCGGTACAAATCGCCTGTACCAAGAAGCCATACCTACTAGGCGGCGCACCTCAGAGACATTACGGGGAGTAGGAATATCCATAATCGCGCTTACCTTCTCAGGATCCACCTGCAATCCTTGCTTGTTTACAACGTACCCTAAGTAGCGTAATTCATCACGACAGAATTTACATTTTTCTCGTCCTAAAGTCAACCCAGATTCCGTAAGATGTGACAAGACTATTTCAAGTATTTCTAAATGTTTATCAAAGGTTGAAGTTACGATGATTATATCATCAAGATATACAAATACGTACGGTTCTAGATCTTGACCGATAACTTGGTCGATGAACCGTTGCCAAGTCGCAGGAGCGTTATGAAGCCCGAATGGCATGCGTCGAAATTGAAAAAGACCGCGGTTTGGGACCGTAAATGCCGTGTACTGCTTAGAATTTTCCGCCATGAGAATCTGCCAATAAGCGGATTTTATGTCCAACGATGTCAAAAACTTCGCGTTTCGCAATTTATCTAACGTGTCCGATACATAAGGGATAGGATAGGCGTCACGACTACTAACTTTATTGACCTTGCGATAATCTACGCAGAACCTGTAAGACCCGTCTTTCTTGGGCACTAATAGGATCGGGGATGACCATGGACTACGCGATTTTTCAACAATACCATGGGATAGCATATAACCTAGTTCTCTGTCGACATGTTTCTGCATCGCGGGCGATATAGGGTAGTATCTTTGTTTGATAGGATCACAATCTTTGAAAACATTAATTTCATGCTCAACCTCCTTCGTGCAACCTATAGTCTCGTCATTCATATTCTCAAACGCTCGGTCAATTAACTAGCTTAAATGATCCTCCTGATCTGATGTTAGACACTCGCGCGCTTATAGAATCGACTATCGCATAAGGAACATTCGAAAACGTCCATTCTCCTCGGCGAAGATCCGGAACTACTCGCATGGTTCTCCAAAAGTTTGTCCCAAGAATTAAGCAGTGTGGCAACTCCGGAACTACTAATATATCAATCACTTTAATTTGATCTCTCAGCCGTACTGGTACAGAAATACTACCAAGACAAGCGCAGCGCTGTCCATTAGCCACCATACAGAAAGAAGGAGATTTATTTAACGGTAAATTTAAACTTCTTAAAATATTCCAACCCGAATTACCCACAATAGTACATGATGCCCCCGAGTCCAATAGACTGAGGAATTTTTTCTCAAAAATAAATACTTCTAAATAAGGACGCTCGTCGTTCTGAGCGTGAGACAATATAAAATCCAGAACATTATTAAAGAAAGCCGAATTCGAACTAGTTTGATGCAGCCTTCGGCTTACTGCTGCATCTTGCGACCGTTTCCCGAGCTACATGATGGGCAAGTTCTTGTGGTCACTTCTGGTTTCCCACAACGGAAACAGTGTTTCCTGAGAGGTTGACTACAGTGAGAGGCTAAATGGCCTATCTGACTGCAGTTCCAGCATGTTCGCGAATTCTGAACAGCAGCGGCATTGACAACTGATCTTCGCGGACCAGAAGAACGTGGTTGTACGATAGGAGCAGATGACTGTTGATCTGCATATATAAAAGCCAGATCGGGCTCAAAAGACTGACTACGACGGGGTGGGGGAACATAAGACTCGACCGATACTTTCCGCACCTCCAATTTACGACACAGTTGCAATAAATGCGTGACCCAAGTTGCGACTGATAAAACGGGAGAATATTCCGCAATAGAATATGAACACGCGCCTGTTCTGAGAGTTGAACGCGAAGTCGAGAAAATAATGATGTCATAACCGCAACATAAATACCTATCGGTTCATCAGGTCCTTGTGTCCTTGCACTCCTCATAATCAATTGGTTGAAATTCCTCACGTAACCCGTCTACAAGTTCCTCCCATCAACTAAAAAGATGCCTATTTGCCCTATACCAAGTCAAAGCGGTATCTTTTAACAAATCTACCGCAGTATATAATAATTCTTTTCGAGATAAATGACGCGCGATGCGAAGTTCTTCAACCCTTTCGATAAATGAGTTGACCGACATATATTTCGTATTTCCTGTAAATATCAAATCCCATTTCGCAGTAGGAACCGATTTTAAAGACATACGAGGTGGATTGTAATCTGATTCTGATTCAGATTCGGAAGATATCGAATCACTCGCTTGTTCAGCAGCCTCTAATAAACTATTTTCCCGCACTTCACTCATAACCGTTGACGAAAGTTTGAATTTCTTAGCTTTTGAGTCTAAGTCGGAATGCAAGGAAACTAATTTTACAAGTATTGTTGAACGCTTAGAACGTTCATCATCATTAGTAGCTTTGCAATTATTAACACGTCCCAGAGAGTGCGAAATTTTTGTGAGAATTTTTTTATAGTCTGAAGATGATTTCAACCCCTCAAAATAATCTAATAACTCGTTAATTTCTGTGATTTGTAGTATAAGAGCTGCATGATCATCCTCAAATTTAAAAGGATATTTCGGTCGAATATAATTTGAATTACTTTCCAATTTCAGAAGGTACCGTAACGATTTTCTCATTGAATCACAATTACTAACGTCCTGAACCCCCTTAATTTTTAATTCATAAGTTAATTCCTCCTTGGACAACCGGTTAATTTCGAATTTAGTATCCATGATTCCGAATTATGATGTAAATTTTGAACCAAAACCAACCTACACAAAAGTAGCTAACAAGCAATATAATTTTACCAATATAAATAATACCCAACAGAAAGCAAGAAAAAAAATCTGATGTGTCCAACACAATACCTCCCGCCACTGTCGAAATATATTCTATATCAGTTTATCAGTACTTTTTATTTCTAGTTCCAAAATTAGTTTGTTATTGCAGTTGAGAATACTTTTAATTCATTTCGTACCTAAAATTTCCTTTATAAAATTGGTATGACCAATATGATTATATTTTGACGTTACTAAAACCGGAACCGAACTTACCTTGATTCATGCATGCAAATACATTCTTTATATATTTCTTCCACCATTTTTAATTTTAGAACAAAACTGCTTCATATTTACTTATTTTATCTTTTAAACTCAATTACATTATATTTGACATCATATGTCAAATTTTGTGAACATATGAATAACTCATCTGTTTTATCGAAATTCCTCAGCCTAAACGATATGTAAAATTATTATAATTTATATATTTTTTTTCTATCTAGCTAGAAGTTATACATAAACCTAATTATGCAGATCGGTAGAAAATTAAAAAATCTTTATATTTAATAATAACGTAATTTGCGAAAAAATGGTATTAGAGGTATTTTTTTGGAAAAACTGTTTAAAGTTTCAAGTAAAGTACTACTTCCGGTAAACCAATTGTTGTCAAAATCTAATTAGTTCATCATACTTGAATATAAGTCTTAAATACCAAATATTAAATTTTTTCCATGTATCGTATTGGAGTTATCGTGGACGAAAAATCGTCACAGACACACACACGCACACACACACGGACATACAGACATCACGGTATAAATAGCAAAATAGTATTCTAGGGACCCTAATTCGTGCTTATATGTTGAAAACTCATACTCGAGAAATCTGACCAAAAACAATACCTCCCTTATCTATATATTGATAGGCGGGAGGTAAAAAACTAAAATGCCTAAAGTAAATATTTCAAGCGTGTAACTGTCCCTAAGATTTGAGTTTATGTGGCCCCGCGTTGGGCGCCAAATAACTTGCTACGCCCCTGAAGGGCTATCCCGTGCAAGACCGGTTGAACCGTGGCTAGCTCGAGTAGAGAAAGGAGTGGGTGAACTCTCTAACACTCACGACAATAAATGAAATAAACCAGAATGGGCGCCAACTGATCAAAGCCGAGCGTTCAACGAGAGGGTTGATCAGTAAACCAATTACGGGAAAGGAACGGAGCAGGAACCTCGATAAGTAAAATAGCTCAAATAAATCTTAACTATAAATATATTATTCAATTTAATAAATTGAAATAAATACTGGGTAGCTAAATAATCTGGTCACACAGTGCTAGAACAACTAGTCAAATGATAGATGACCGTGCGGGGGTGTGGTGACATACACAGCGTTAGTATCGAGGACTGCGGCTAGAGAGGTGTAGTTAAACTAAATAACACTGCAGTAGAGTGGCGCAACAACGACGCACGACAGTCGCGATGGTACCAGCGAGTCGATATGCGAGCGCTTAGAAAATACGAAATTTTAACCTAGCAAGTCCTACAAACTAAACGAGTTGTACTACGCCCTAGCCGGGTATCTAAAGCAAATAATTACTGCGATAAAATAATGAATGAAGCACGTCGAGGGAACAGACCTTACAATATGTGAAACGAAGTACAGTAATGTTGACTTGAGGTAGTCAACCATATAAAACAACAAAATAAAACCTAACTGTATTAAATTTTAGGTAATAAATAATTTTCAAGGGCTTATCTGCATAGAACGGTGAGCGGTGATCCAGCGGTTCCAAGCCGTCCGACAAAATTGAGTAAATCAGCTGGCCGGTTGGTTTCCAGCGAGTGGCGGGCGTCAAGAACTTCACCAGAATTTCCAAATAATCTTCCCTCACAACTATTTTCACCTCGCAGAATGTTACAGGGTTATAAAACCCAATATAACAACGAATGTAAAATAAAAGCCTAAAAGTTTATTAAGAATTAGAAAACTCATTCAGCTCAGTGACGTGCGCACCTGGTGTTGCAGTAAATTGTGAAAGATGGAAGATACAATAATTTAATTGCAGAAATAAAAATCTGATCAACGACAATTTATGCAACACTAAATTAGCATCGAACTGGGCCAGTAAAATGCATGCAAAAATTCAGATTACCTGCGATGGAGTGCGGCTTGTAAAGTTTTTCAAAACATTGGTCGTGGGCACAATAAATCCGGATAATTTCCGAGGAATACCTTCCCTTTAGTCACGAGGTTTAACAAAATCCCATAAGTCGGAATATATATATATATATATATATATATATATATATATATATATATATATATATCATATATCGCAATACGCAAATTGACACAGAAAATGCAACCAAAACTAAACTCAAGTAACTCTGACCACGACCGAAAAGAAAGAATTTGCCTGTGAATCATCTAGTGAAGAACTACGATAGATAGCACTAGGCGATTAAAATGCGCTAAAGACACCTTGGTTGCCTGGTTCCGTCCAATAATAAAAATATATAATCGAAAAGTGGAACGTAACAATAGTTCTCAACATACAAAAAGTGGACAAAATAAAATGAACACTCTGTATACAGGGTGTCCCATTTAAGGTACGAATGTATTGGTATCTCGAGAACCGTAAGAGCTACGAGGTTGGTTAAATTAGACAAAAGTTGCCCCGTTAAGAGGCTATTTTAATAGTGTTATTTGCGAAAAAATGCATAGATCACTGGGATGTCTGCAGTAAATCGTTCAGATAGAAACCTCATTTAAAACGTCACATGAAAATTCATTCTATAAAAAAGTAAATCATAAGTCTCGATTAATTGCTCATATGAAAACACATTTTAAAACTGAATATGTTACATAATTTAATGTTTAACAGAAAAGTCTTGTGGTTATTGTTAAAGCAGAGAAACACCAAGAAAGGAACCAGGTTGCCCGCTTACTGGTTACAGCACCGGGAATCTACCTCTTGTGCAAATCAAAGTGAGTAACGGGTACATTTATTATTTAACTATATTTATATTAATTATTACTTTTATTGTCCTTCCCTCGCCTTAATAAACATTTCAACCTTCTTTGACATTAAATATTTTATTATTTTATATGTTTTTAATATTAGGAATTATCAAACCATATTTTAATAATTTTATGTGGTATTAAATTTTTATTCTAATGAGAATCCTGTTGAGAATTTGTAGGCCATTATAAGAAAGACTAAAGTTGGTATCAGACAGATGCACATGTCTAACTGATTTGACAGCCGTTTCTCTAACATGCAACTTATGTTATCAGACGTCCGTAAGTTTAGTAAATTTTTAATTTTTAATCTGATTCAAGTTACTTTTCAGTCATAATTGTTATATGGGAATAATATTTGTATTTTCCGAAAATGCACAAAAAAGTTATATCTGCTACTGCATTTATCAAAGGCATACTGGGAGTACTTCGGTTTGCATGTAACAAAGATGTATATTATTTTACATTATTAGTAACATAAGAGGAATTGACTAGCGAGTCTGTCACTTGAAAATGAAAATATATTTGTCAAATTTTATAAACTTATAACTAAATCATTTTTTTTTAATTACACAACCTGGTAGTTTTTAAAACTACTGACTTGCTTTCTGTATTTGTTGCTACTTTTCTTGTGTCTTCCTAGTTTTCTCCTCGACTTCTTGCTTCCAGGTTTACTGGGTTTCTTTTCCTTCGAA
Organism: Stenolophus ochropezus; assembly: GCA_035578165.1. Classification (NCBI taxonomy): domain Eukaryota; kingdom Metazoa; phylum Arthropoda; class Insecta; order Coleoptera; family Carabidae; genus Stenolophus; species Stenolophus ochropezus. The sequence goes on along the minus strand of JAQOWZ010000019.1, from coordinate 15,495,836 downwards.
CTCTAAGGGCAGGGGCAAACTCTGACTTAGGCTAAAAAGGCAATAGCCTAAGGCCAAAAGTTTTATGGCTTTTTAATTTTATTCTTATACAGGGTGAGTCATCGAAACGCCCGTCTTCGGTATCTCCGTTGTCGTTAGAAATACAGCATAAGTCTGTTAAAATAATTTATTCGTCCATTCAAGGAGCATACCGTAAAATTATTTTCACATATACAGGGTTGAAACAATAGTAGGGTTTTAAATGAAAACACTTCACTATCGTTTACAGATTTCAAAAGGTCGAAGAGGAAATTAAAACATTATGAATGAAGAGCAAATGATTTAATGACTGTTCTCTTCAAAATACAAATAACAACTGGCGATTCATAAATACATAACAACATAACATAACAAAATAAAAATATAAATACAAAGATTACTACAGATAAATTTGAACAAAATAAAATATAACTGTGAATAAACGTAGGCTCTGTGTGAGCGCGGGTTCTACCACCAGAAACTTTTGGCGTACTTCCTGCCTTGTTTCGTACTCCACCGGAGCCATGTACGCCGGCTTCAGTCTATCAATGGAGACTGTTTGAAGGGAATTATTGTTTTCAATAATAAACATTTGTCTCGGCGCTCTATCACACGAAATGGTCTAATGTAAGTGTGTGAAGGTTTGTGTCTTGCACCATCTGCGCGTAGGAAAACGAATTGACAAGTATTAAGGTCTGCGTGTATGAAAGGGGTGATTTGACGTTCGCGAGGATTTTTGCAAGTTGTGTTTGAAAAGGTATTTGTTAGATTGCTAAATAATTGGTGTTCATTGAGGTGCGGAAATTTAGTTTGGATAAAAATTTCTCAAGGTACACGTAAATTTTCTCCGTATACAAGTTCTGCAGGTGAACATTGTATTGGTTCTTTGATTGCGGTTCTGAACCCTAATAAAATTAAAGGTAAGTATTCTAACCAATTGTTGGTTGTTAACCGAGTTGTTAACTTAGCTACTATGGCTGTTTTACTCTGTTTATTAAGTATTTCAACTGCGCCATTGCTTTGAAGTGATATGAAGTGCTTCTAATCCTGGTGGATTCTAAAAGATTTGTTAGTTCTTCAAAAAGTTTGGATTTGAAAAGTGTTCCTTGGTCTGTTGTAATAGTGAGAGGTATGCCGAATATAGGTATGTATTGTTCGTAAACAGTTTTTGCTATTTTAATTTCTGAAGCTTCTTTTAAGGGGTATGCTTCCGACCATCTAGAGAATCTATCAACTATAGTAAAAATGTATCGAAAGTTATGTATTTTTGGAAGTGGTTCTATAATATCCATGTGAATATGTTGAAAGCGACGTTTTGGGTTTTTAAATGGTTGAAGTTATGATCGAGTGTGCCCCGTAATTCTAGATTTTTGACAGTTGATACATTGTTTGCACAACGTGTAAATATTTTTCGCCATGTGCGGCCAAATATTTAGAAGAGATAAGTTTGTTTGAGATTCTGAAAGAGGAATGTGATAAATTATGAAATTTATTAAAAATGACTCGACGGAATTTCGGAGGTAAGTAAGTTCTTGATGAATCTTTACTTATCTCACAAAAAAGTTTGATGTCGAGAAATGGTAAACACATTTCTTTGAGAGAAAATTTTGAATTCTCAGTTTTTACGAGTAAATTCTATAGCTCGGTATCAGAAATTTGTGCTTGATAATTTTTTTTCTGGTGTGATTTCTTGTAAAGAAATAGTTTCGAAACGTGAAAGTGTATCAGCCACTATATTTTCTTTGCCTTTAATGTATCGAATGTCAGATGTAAATTGTGCAATGTAATCTAGTAGTCTAAATTGTCGAGGGGTTATTTCAGATTTTACAAATAAAGAAGTAGATAATGGTTTGTGATCTTCCCTCTACAAAGTGTCTGAAATGTTTTATTGCCAAAAAAGCTGCTAGCAATTCTCTGTCAAAGACTGAATAATTCATTTCGGTTTTTGAGAGTTTCTTGGAAAAGAAGGCTAGAGGTTCCCAAGTGTTATTAGAAAATTGTTGTAGGACAGCACCTACTGCGAAAGAAGACGCGTCCACTGTGATTGATAATTGAGCTGAGTTATGTGGAAAAACTAAGAAAACGTTAATTTATTTTTAACCTTGTATCGTATCGTACACTTAAAATAATATTGCAACGGTCCCAATTTTAATGGCTCAATAGTGCGGGCGACAGTTATCGCTGTTTATGGCAACCACATTTCCAATTTCTGGAAAAACATAATCTCTGCGGTCACCTCACGCCACCCCCTGAAACCGTGGGAATACATATGGTAGAATGTTCTAGAACATTCTACCCTCACTTTTGTATATTTTTAATTTTTTATATACCTCCACGCAAGACGATGGCTAAGATGTAAGATCAAAAATTCAATAGTTTGGTCAGTCTGATTTCGGTCGGTAAAGCTAGAAGTAGCATTATTTTTTTAATTTTATTGTTATTTTATTTTATTTTATTATGTAATAACCCTTTTCGTAATTTTTATCGTTATTTTTATTAATATATACATATCTTTGTTTATTAAATTATAATACTTATTTCTTTAATCCGTATAATTCCTCTTCCCGCTAAGTGTAAGTGTAGTTGCTATTGCTGAGAAGCCACTGCTACAGAGGTAAGTAAGAAGAAACATTTCTTATTTTTTAAATAAATCAAATACGTCCACACGCTCGTGTTACAGTAGTGTGTGCGTAAAATTGTAAATACGAATATGTGGAGATCCGGGGAATATAATTTTGTGGACTTAAGTCATGCTAAAAACAACATTCGGAAGAAATACTTCAACATCTAGCAGAAGATCAGCCGTGGACGTCGAAAAAACGGAGTCGCAAATATCTTTCCTATGACGAGAAGAAAGCTTCCCAACCTTCCATAAAAGGTTGTAAAATCCGCATAAGTCGGTTTTATATAAATCTACTTCTACTGTACTAAGAACAAACTTATCCTCATTGTATTAGTTTGTATATTTTCCGCCAGAGGCCAACTCTCTCGCCGCACATTCCATATAGGTTGCTTAACACATGTAGGAAAATGCGTCGTTCGCGCGAGTTTATTTCCACATGAGACGAACTGTTCATGAAACCAAACCTCTTGGTAACACATTTTATAAGAATAATACGATTTTTTTACCTCCCGCCTATCAATATATAGATAAGGGAGGTATTGTTTTTGGTCAGATTTCTCGAGTGTGGGTTTTCAACATATGAGCACGAATTAGGGTCCCTAGAATACGATTTTACTATTTTTAGCGTGATGTCTGTATGTCTGTGTGTGTGTGTGTCTGTGTGTGTGTGTGTCTGTGTGTGTGTGTGTCTGTGACGATTTTTCGTCCACGATAACTCCAATACGATACATGTAAAAAATATAATATTTCGTATTTAAGAGTTCTATTCTAATATGATGAACTGATTAGATTTTGACTACAATTGGTTAACCGGAAGTAGTACTTTACTTGAAGCTTTAAACCGTTTTTCCTAAAAAATACCTCTAAATACCATATTTCGCAAATTTCGTTATTATAAATACAAAGATTTTTTAATTTTCTACCGATCTGCATAATAACGTTTATATATGACCTCTAGCTAGATAGAAAAAAAATATATAAATTATAATAATTTTACATATCGTTTAGTCTGAGGAATTTCGATAAAACAGATGAGTTATTCATATGTTCACAAAATTTGACATATGATGTCAAATTTGATGTAAGTAAATATAAAAGATAACATAAGTAAATATGAAGTAGTTTTATTGTAAAATTAGAAAAGGTGGAAGAAATATATAAGGCATATATTTGCATGCGTGAATCACGGTAAGTTCGGTTCCGGTTTTAGTAACGTCAAAAATAACTGTCATATTGGTCATACAAATTTTATGAAGGAAATTTTAGGTATGAAATGAATTAACAATATTCTTAACTGCAATAACAAACTAATTTTAAAACAACAAATTAAATGTATTGAAAAACTTATATAGAATATATTAATACAGTGGCGGGAGGTATTGTGTTGGACACATCAGATTTTTTTATCTCAATCGATATTTAAGAAAACATATTTTAAGTGTAATTTTTTTTTAACTTTTTGTTATGGCGCAGCCCCTACTTATCATTATTTTGAAATTATTTTAAAAAATCTGATGTGTCCAACACAATACCTCCCGCCACTGTATTAATATATTCTATATAAGTTTTTCAATACATTTAATTTGTTGTTTTAAAATTAGTTTGTTATTGCAGTTAAGAATATTGTTAATTCATTTCATACCTAAAATTTCCTTCATAAAATTTGTATGACCAATATGACAGTTATTTTTGACGTTACTAAAACCGGAACCGAACTTACCGTGATTCACGCATGCAAATATATGCCTTATATATTTCTTCCACCTTTTCTAATTTTACAATAAAACTACTTCATATTTACTTATGTTATCTTTTATATTTACTTACATCAAATTTGACATCATATGTCAAATTTTGTGAACATATGAATAACTCATCTGTTTTATCGAAATTCCTCAGACTAAACGATATGTAAAATTATTATAATTTATATATTTTTTTTCTATCTAGCTAGAGGTCATATATAAACGTTATTATGCAGATCGGTAGAAAATTAAAAAATCTTTGTATTTATAATAACGAAATTTGCGAAATATGGTATTTAGAGGTATTTTTTAGGAAAAACGGTTTAAAGCTTCAAGTAAAGTACTACTTCCGGTTAACCAATTGTAGTCAAAATCTAATCAGTTCATCATATTAGAATAGAACTCTTAAATACGAAATATTATATTTTTTACATGTATCGTATTGGAGTTATCGTGGACGAAAAATCGTCACAGACACACACACACACAGACACACACACACACAGACACACACACACACAGACACACACACACACAGACATACAGACATCACGCTAAAAATAGTAAAATCGTATTCTAGGGACCCTAATTCGTGCTCATATGTTGAAAACCCACACTCGAGAAATCTGACCAAAAACAATACCTCCCTTATCTATATATTGATAGGCGGGAGGTAAAAAGGATTGGTTTTTAACTGCAAATTTCAATTGTTTATTAAGAGTACGTATATAAATATCGTGGTAAATATAATATGAAAATAATGAAACACAACAACTTGAAAAAAGTACGCTAAAAATATTGTCGATCAAACGACTTGTCGATTGTACGACATGGTCATATTCTCTCTTAACCTAACCTCACTTATGCACTGTTTACCAACATCCAATCAGATAACACGTAAGTAAGATATGGATAATGCTTTATATATGTAAAGTAATGTTTAATCAGACTTACAATTTCAGGAATAAGATACTCCACTTCGGACACTATTCTGTCGTCCACAGGGACGCAGTGGTAGTCCTTCGTGCACATAAAACACAAATCCATTGTACTGTATATATTTACAATTTGTGCGAACTATATATTTAAAAGTTTGTACTAAAATTAACAGCGCGAGATTAGGATATCATCAACAGGAATATACACTCATATGTCAAAACAGAACTATTCTGAATAGCTTTGCCTGGTTGAGGTTGTCAATACACAAATAGATGGCAATGGCATCATTTACAAATTAAATAACAAATCAGAACAATGTACATTCGTAAGAAAAATTAGATTTATTTGTCTTACTATTATATTTACTTTATTTAAACGGTTAACTATATGATTGAAAGATGTAGAAGAATATGGAATAATTCATTATAAATTTTAATAAAAACGAAACCATAATAATTATATCAAAGAAGTTTAAGATATTGGTAAAATATCCGTATTTATCCGTATTATAAAAAATCCTGGTTAATTGTTTTGTTAAAAAAGACGTATGGGATCGTGCAACACGTTATATATTCACTTTATAATGAATTAGTTCATTTTTACCTCCCGCCTATCAATATATAGATAAGGGAGGTATTGTTTTTGGTCAGATTTCTCGAGTGTGGGTTTTCAACATATGAGCACGAATTAGGGTCCCTAGAATACGATTTTACTATTTTTACAGTGATGTCTGTATGTCTGTGTGTGTGTCTGTGTGTGTGTGTGTGTGTGTGTGTGTGTGTGTGTCTGTGACGATTTTTCGTCCACGATAACTCCAATAGGATACATGTAAAAAATATAATATTTGGTATTTAAGAGTTCTATTCTAATATGATGAACTGATTAGATTTTGACTACAATTGGTTAACCGGAAGTAGTACTTTACTTGAAGCTTTAAACCGTTTTTCCTAAAAAATACCTCTAAATACTATATTTTCGCAAATTTCGTTATTATAAATACAAAGATTTTTTAATTTTCTACCGATCTGCATAATTACGTTTATTTATATAACTTCTACCTAGATAGAAAAAAATATATAAATTTTAATAATTTTACTTATCGTTTAGGCTAAGAAATTTCGATAAAACAAATGAGTTATTCATATGTTCATAAAATTTGACATATGATGTCAAATTTGATGTAAGTAAGTGTAAAAGAAAAAATAAGTAAAAATGAAGTAATTTTATTGTAAAATTTAAAAAGATGGAAGAAATATATTAGGAATGTATTTGCATGCGTGAATCAAAGTAAGTTCAGTTCCGGTTTTAGTAACGTCAAAAATAGCTGTCATATTGGTCATACAAAATTTATGAAGGAAATTTTAGGTATGAAATGAATTTAAAATATTCTGAACTGCAATAACAAACTAATTTTAAAACTACAAATTAAATGTATTGAAAAACTTATATAGAATATATTACTACAGTGGCGGGAGGTATTGTGTTGGACACACCAGATTTTTTTAATATTATGTATGTACCAATTTAACAAATATAGTTGCACTGGGAATCGGTTAATCCATAAACTTAACGGAAAATAAATCACGCACTTTGTGGGAACTATTATCTCCATAAAATCATCTTATTCAGAAAACAAGTTCATCATTCGTATAAATATTCATATTTTAATAATATCTGACAAAAAAACCAGAGACAAAATCAAATTGTCAGAAACGTCAAATAACTTATTTGACAGATAAAACATAAAACTTTAATCATTTATTTATTTTTTGTTAAGTTCTATGGCATTCAAAGTAATTTTCGCATTTTCATATTTAATTTTTCTTGTTATAAAGCAAGACAAAATAATTGTATTTATTTATTTAGATGCAGAATTTTATGCCCTAACTTTGATTTGACGCATTTTTGCTTAAAATAAACACCCGGTATATATATACAGAGTGTTCCATTTAAGCGTGCCACCATTGCTATCTCGAGAACTATAAGAGCTACGAGGTTGGTTAAATTAGCAAAGAACCACCATTTTACAACACTAATCAATGAGCAAAAAAATTTTTTTTTTCGACCAGTGGTTTTCAAAATACGGGACACAACTTTCTTATTTTAAATGGGAACATATGTTTATTTTTAGGTTATTCGATAGAGTATTGTTTTCTGAATTCAACGATATAAACATATCATATGCTAATATTTTTTTTTTGACCAGTGGTTCTCAAAATACTGGACACTTTATTTATATCTGGCTGAAATAAGAGTGCTATGGTTAGAAAACATACACATATTGTTCTGTCTAACATTGTTTGATTATTTTTTGTTAAATTTTATGTTCTTAAACTGTCAGTTTTAAGAAGAAAATGAATTGTTTTCTATCCAAAGCACTCTTATTTCAGCCAGATATAAATAAAATACATATAAATCTAACATGCATTTTTCTCAGTTATTTTGTTATATTAGCATATGATATGTTTATATCATTGAATTCAGAAAAAAATACTCTATCGAATAACCTAAAAATAAACATATGTTTCCATTTAAAATAAGAAAGTTGTGTCCCGTATTTTGAAAACCACTGGTCGAAAAAAAATTTTTTTTTGCTCATTGTATTAGTGTTGTAAAATGGTGGTTCTTTGCTAATTTAACCAACCACGTAGCTCTTATAGTTCTCGAGATAGCAATGGTGGCACGCTTAAATGGAACATCCTGTATATATATATATATATATATATATATATATATATATATATATATATATATATCCAAAAAACTGTTTTCATAGGCATTTAACATGACAAAACAGTTTTTGGTAAATAAAACTACATAAGTCACCATATTGTACAGGACAATACTACATGTTATTTAATACTTACTTCATTTTAATAGCATAATTTAGTAAAATTTACAACCAAGAATAAAAATGCATAACCAATAATTGACAAATGCTATTAAAATGAAGAAATCTGTATTAAGTAAAATGTAGGAATTCATGTAGTATTGTCCTGTACAATATGATGATTTAGTTGTTAGCCCGACAGTTTTTATTTATCAAAAAATGTTTCCTATATTAAATGCCTATGAAAACTTGAAGGAAAATTTATATTTAGTTATTCTTTTGCATGAAATATTGTTTAAAACTCCACTATTGACTGACCAATTATAATAAAAATCTAATCAACTCTTTTCAGCAAAACAGAATACCTAAATTTAAATTTTCTGTTCTGTTTGATATAAATTAAAATTAAGTATTCGTTGTAACATCATCATAAAAAATCTGGTGTGTCCAACACAATACCTCCCGCCACTGTAGTAATATATTCTATATAAGTTTTTCAATACATTTAATTTGTAGTTTTAAAATTAGTTTGTTATTGCAGTTCAGAATATTTTAAATTCATTTCATACCTAAAATTTCCTTCATAAATTTTGTATGACCAATATGACAGCTATTTTTGACGTTACTAAAACCGGAACTGAACTTACTTTGATTCACGCATGCAAATACATTCCTAATATATTTCTTCCATCTTTTTAAATTTTACAATAAAATTACTTCATTTTTACTTATTTTTTCTTTTACACTTACTTACATCAAATTTGACATCATATGTCAAATTTTATGAACATATGAATAACTCATTTGTTTTATCGAAATTTCTTAGCCTAAACGATAAGTAAAATTATTAAAATTTATATATTTTTTTCTATCTAGGTAGAAGTTATATAAATAAACGTAATTATGCAGATCGGTAGAAAATTAAAAAATCTTTGTATTTATAATAACGAAATTTGCGAAAATATAGTATTTAGAGGTATTTTTTAGGAAAAACGGTTTAAAGCTTCAAGTAAAGTACTACTTCCGGTTAACCAATTGTAGTCAAAATCTAATCAGTTCATCATATTAGAATAGAACTCTTAAATGCCAAATATTATATTTTTTACATGTATCCTATTGGAGTTATCGTGGACGAAAAATCGTCACAGACACACACACACACACACACACACACACACAGACACACACACAGACATACAGACATCACTGTAAAAATAGTAAAATCGTATTCTAGGGACCCTAATTCGTGCTCATATGTTGAAAACCCACACTCGAGAAATCTGACCAAAAACAATACCTCCCTTATCTATATATTGATAGGCGGGAGGTAAAAATGAACTAATTCATTATAAAGTGAATATATAACGTGTTGCACGATCCCATACGTCTTTTTTAACAAAACAATTAACCAGGATTTTTTATAATACGGATAAATACGGATATTTTACCAATATCTTAAACTTCTTTGATATAATTATTATGGTTTCGTTTTTATTAAAATTTATAATGAATTATTCCATATTCTTCTACATCTTTCAATCATATAGTTAACCGTTTAAATAAAGTAAATATAATAGTAAGACAAATAAATCTAATTTTTCTTACGAATGTACATTGTTCTGATTTGTTATTTAATTTGTAAATGATGCCATTGCCATCTATTTGTGTATTGACAACCTCAACCAGGCAAAGCTATTCAGAATAGTTCTGTTTTGACATATGAGTGTATATTCCTGTTGATGATATCCTAATCTCGCGCTGTTAATTTTAGTACAAACTTTTAAATATATAGTTCGCACAAATTGTAAATATATACAGTACAATGGATTTGTGTTTTATGTGCACGAAGGACTACCACTGCGTCCCTGTGGACGACAGAATAGTGTCCGAAGTGGAGTATCTTATTCCTGAAATTGTAAGTCTGATTAAACATTACTTTACATATATAAAGCATTATCCATATCTTACTTACGTGTTATCTGATTGGATGTTGGTAAACAGTGCATAAGTGAGGTTAGGTTAAGAGAGAATATGACCATGTCGTACAATCGACAAGTCGTTTGATCGACAATATTTTTAGCGTACTTTTTTCAAGTTGTTGTGTTTCATTATTTTCATATTATATTTACCACGATATTTATATACGTACTCTTAATAAACAATTGAAATTTGCAGTTAAAAACCAATCCTTTTTTAAAATAATTTCAAAATAATGATAAGTAGGGGCTGCGCCATAACAAAAAGTTAAAAAAAAATTACACTTAAAATATGTTTTCTTAAATATCGATTGAGATAAAAAAATCTGATGTGTCCAACACAATACCTCCCGCCACTGTATTAATATATTCTATATAAGTTTTTCAATACATTTAATTTGTTGTTTTAAAATTAGTTTGTTATTGCAGTTAAGAATATTGTTAATTCATTTCATACCTAAAATTTCCTTCATAAAATTTGTATGACCAATATGACAGTTATTTTTGACGTTACTAAAACCGGAACCGAACTTACCGTGATTCACGCATGCAAATATATGCCTTATATATTTCTTCCACCTTTTCTAATTTTACAATAAAACTACTTCATATTTACTTATGTTATCTTTTATATTTACTTACATCAAATTTGACATCATATGTCAAATTTTGTGAACATATGAATAACTCATCTGTTTTATCGAAATTCCTCAGACTAAACGATATGTAAAATTATTATAATTTATATATTTTTTTTCTATCTAGCTAGAGGTCATATATAAACGTTATTATGCAGATCGGTAGAAAATTAAAAAATCTTTGTATTTATAATAACGAAATTTGCGAAATATGGTATTTAGAGGTATTTTTTAGGAAAAACGGTTTAAAGCTTCAAGTAAAGTACTACTTCCGGTTAACCAATTGTAGTCAAAATCTAATCAGTTCATCATATTAGAATAGAACTCTTAAATACGAAATATTATATTTTTTACATGTATCGTATTGGAGTTATCGTGGACGAAAAATCGTCACAGACACACACACACACAGACACACACACACACAGACACACACACACACAGACATACAGACATCACGCTAAAAATAGTAAAATCGTATTCTAGGGACCCTAATTCGTGCTCATATGTTGAAAACCCACACTCGAGAAATCTGACCAAAAACAATACCTCCCTTATCTATATATTGATAGGCGGGAGGTAAAACACATTTTTTTAATATTTTTTTCCAAATGTTTACTAACATGAACCAACAAAGTAGGTGATATTAAAAACGAAGATGGTTACTGGAAATCAGCCACTCTTTATTGAATTCAACCTCTACAGTTTCGACCCCACATGGGTCTTCTTCAGGAGATGAATTTAAATATTTGTGGTTTTATGTTTGTAATAAATTGATATTTTTTCAACATGAAAATAGTCAAAAATCGAAGTAAAATAAATATAAATTATTTTGTTAAACATTAAAATTAACAAATGTCGATCTAATTTTAATTAGAAATATAAAAATATATAAAATGAAAAAACGGTTTATCACACCCTAACGGACAACTTATACTAAGTATGAAACTGTAGAGGTTGAATTCAATAAAGAGTGGCTGATTTCCAGTAACCATCTTCGTTTTTAATATCAACACCTAGCCAAGAAATATCCCATCTCTCAAAGTAGGTGATATCTGTTGGTGAAATTTGAAATAAGAGCACTAGGAAAAACATTCACGCGTTTATTGGTATTTGAATCGGGGAACTAGTTTTCGTGAAGTAAAATATCTAGTAAATTAAAAATATATTGTTCAATACCACAATGCAGTAATAATATTATTGCAAAAATATCCATATATTATTTCTCTAGGGATATTGAGTTACTAAGTAAATGGAAAATTGCATTATACATAGGGAAAAAGATGACTCCAGTATCAACATTTGTTCTGCTCATTTCTTGTCTTCAGATTGTCATTTGTAAATATGAAGTAAAGTTTCTTAAATTTTTTTAATATTAAATAATATTTATAGCAAGTATTTCAAATAGAAAATCAATTTTGAGACAAGGTATTATTCCAACCGCCGATCCAAAAATTTCCATTACGGTAGTTTAACAGCAAATGTTAAAAAATATAAACGAAAATAGTTATTTATGATATAAGTGTTAAAAGTGACATTTTATGAGTGAGTGGGGAAGTTTGAAACAAGGCGAAGCCGAGTGTAACAAACCCCACGAACGAAATAAAATCACTTTTAACACAAATATCATACACTATTTTTCCTACGACCCCAGTTATGTTGTTACGGTTTATTTTTGCAATCTGCAATTTATTTAAAATCTAAATCATTTTATTTCCTTATTATCATTTTTGTTCGCAATTTATGGAACTCTTAGGCATTGCTGGTTGCTTATTGTCAGGAATATTAATTTTTATATTTTTATACATTTGGACATGTGCAAGTTTGAGCTAACTCGCAGATTTGAGCGAAGTGATTCATTCTGTTCGTTGATCGTCGCTGTAGTCATATCTCAGTGTCTAGTTATTATTTATCATATTGTTTAGTTTATTGTTGGATAAATTTTAACGTGCCCGTTATTTGGGGATTATAACTGAGGAAAGTACTGGGGAAATATTTGTTCCCGCGGAAAATTGTTCCGGATTTATTGCACTGCGATCATTGAAAAACAACTTAGCCGCCCACCATCTCAGGTATTTACTTTTATTGTTGATTAGCCCAGTTGTAGTATCTATAAAGTATTTTGGTAATAATATTTTGATCATTGTTAATTTACAATCAGTAAAAGTAACTTTTAACTTAATCATCGACCTGGCAATGCTAATTGAGTTCTCCTTTCAGGCTTTTATTTTATTGTATTTACTTTTCTACCACTATCGATATTAATTCGATCTCGATCCGACTTATTGGATGCTTATGGTTGGATTGGGTTGTTGAGCCCTTATTTTTGGTGGATACACATCTTGGTGGAGGATTTTTGGGGAGAATTGGATGACTGGTACCTCGTGTTTCAAGCGGAAATTGTTCGACGCCATTTTGGAACTCGTCACACACTACGTCACTACCGCACACTACGTCACTCCGACGTCATCAGCTCTCCAAACACATGCAGATAAGCTCTATTTTGATTTTTTTTTCTTGTTGTTATTTTTAAATATTTTTTTGGATTGATTTTTGAATGTTATGTTATTTAATTACATTTATTTACGCTTATGTTATTATTTTGTATGTACTAGCTCACGCGAGTCTCAGAATTTTTTATGAGAGATACTCATTTAGGGATTGTTTCGGTTTAGGAAGGGTTAGGACTGAATTTAACTTATTTCGACGCTTGTTACGCTCGCATTACCCTGATTGGTCGACCAACCACCCGTATTGCGCCTATTTTTGCGTATTATATTTAAAGTCTAAGCTATCTAAACATCCGAAGTCCTCGCTCGTTCGTGCGCCACGCATCCCCTATTTGGTACAGTTTATCCACTTATTAGTATTACCTTTCGTTTATATCTCGCATGAGTTATATAATTCATTCAGAAAATTTGTTAATATAAAGAATTTCGATTTCAAACTTTATTTACATAATGTAATACTACAGATATTTAATATATCCTACATTTCAATTTCAAACGGAGCTTTATTTGTTTTTTTTTTGAGTTACCTACTATTATCTTTGATTATCCTTCACAGATTCGTATTTTCGTGGTTGTATACTAGGTTTCCTTTTTTTTTAACAACAACCACGTGGCGCCCTATTATAATTTATACTATTTCATTATTTGAACCACCCCCTTCTCCACTGTCTAAAAGCTGGCGGCCGCATTCACTGTTATCTTGAATGCGTAAGAGCTACAATAATACACGACTGTGTGGTGCGCGTAGCAAATTTGGCGCCCAACGTGGGGCCCTTGCGTCAAAAAAAAAATAATAGAAGAGGGCCTTGTTTATTTCATTGTTGTGACCATTATTGTGACCATTATCGTCACTATTGTTGCGTGGCGTGGGGTGGCCATTGTTGCCATTATTATTATATCCATTGTTGCCAGTATTTTGACACCACGGTTAATATTATTATTGTGGACATTGTTAACATTTTATTATAATTTTTTTTGTTGTTGCTTTGGTAGAGGAGACGTCTCTCTTCGCACTGCTCTCGCTAGCATAGTGGTATAGTTTTTTTTGTTACTATCGCGGAGAAGGTCTAGCATTGTCGTTTTCTTGTGGCATATTTCTATTGTGTCATTATTGGGGTAGTTTTTATTTCCTTTATTATCCAATTGTTTTTTTTTGTTATTGATTGGGGATGGAGTCCAAATTGGAAATTAACAGGTTAAGTAAGACCGAGCTGAGTTACGAATTGAAAATTCGAGGTGTTAGTGATGATAGCGATGTCTCGTCGATGCGGAAGTCATTGCGGTATCTACTTCGGTTAGAGAAAGACTCAAAACGTACATTGCCAGACTATCCTTTTACCTTTGAGGAGGATCATGAGGCATTAGAACAACAAATCGTTGAGATTAAAAATCTAATAGATTCGTTTAGCGGGACAAAATTCTCATCCGAATATAATAAGTTGATTACAAAAATTACGCATTCGTTAGGTCGAGCCAATCGGTGTGTAAGTAAGACTGCTGATGAGAAGAAGAAGAAATCCGAGCAATTTTCTCAGCTAGTCACGTTACAGTCTAAACTTAAAACCAAGGTTAGGAGTTTGAAACATTCGGCAACACTGTTGAGCAGTACTATATTGGAACAATCCATCTCGGGCGAATTAGCTGTTGTTTCGGATACTTCGACAGTCGAGTCTGATTCCGATATGGAAATTGAATCACCACGTATGGTACTCAAGTCAACCCCCGTGTCTCAATGGGACTTAAAATTCTCCGGGGATACCAAACACATGTCGGTCAATGCATTCTTAGAGCGAGTGGAAGAGCTTCGTCTGGCACGCAACGTATCGAGAGTACAATTATTGCGTACTGCCGTTGACTTGTTCAAGGGCACTGCACTTATCTGGTACCGGGCAAACCGTGAATTATTTAGGACATGGGCTGAACTTGTTGTTGCACTTCGGGATGAGTTCCAACCGGTTGATTACGAAGATAAATTACTTGACGAAATCAAACATCGGACTCAAGGGCCTAACGAGAGTATCGGAATTTACATCGCGGTCATGTCTTCTCTTTTTAGTAGACTTAAGGATAAGCTTTCAGAAGATGTTCGTGTGAATATATTATTGAAGAACATCGCTCCGTTCTACCAAACGCAGCTCGGTTTAGTAGATGTCAAAACTGTCTCCGAATTACTGAGGTTATGTCGACGATTAGAAGCCCGTAAAGTCTCTGTAGAAGCTTATGTTCCACCTCCGCGCCGTAGTCAGGCATATGAACCTGATTTAGCTTACGTTTATACTGATGGTCCACAGGCTTCTCAGCACAAATGTTATAATGTTGAAACGAGTGTTGCGGATCCTTCTAAGTCTCCTTCATTAGTTCAACCTCGCCAATCGTGCTGGAATTGCGGTAAGGCGGGTCATTTGTCCTCGCGTTGTCGTCAGCCTCGTAAGAAGCATTGTTTCCGGTGCGGCAAACCGGATGTTACCTGCCGAGACTGCCCTTCGTGTAGTGTCGCGGGAAACGGTCGTCGGATGCAGCGGTAAACCGGCCGTTGCATCGTTCTAGTGTGGAATCGGTATCTGTTAATTATGTTTTGGATTTCATTTTGTCGCATGCTAAGGACGACGAACGCCCTTATCTACAAGTTTATATTTTCGAAAAATGTTTTTTGGGTTTGTTAGATTCTGGTGCAACTTGCACTATTATGGGGAATCCGGGGTGGATTATGTTGCAAAATTTAAATTTATCGCTGAAGGAATCAGCATCGTTTTGTACGGTCGCGAATGGTCAGCGTTGTGCCTGTATCGGGAGTATTTCGGTGCCGATACGGTTGAGAGACCAAGTTAAAGTTATAGACATTCTTATTGTTCCCGAGTTATCGCATGGCTTAATTCTCGGTACGAATTTTTGGAAGACCATGGGTGTAGTTCCAGATCTCCGCCGAGGAGAATGGAAATTTTCTGGTTCGCCTGAAGTTTCAGTTGATGCTATCAGTTCGCGCAGTTGCCTTACACTTGATCAGGAACGACTGTTGAGCTCGCTTATCGACCGAATATTCAAGGACGTAGACGAGAGTGTTATCGGATGTACCTCGCGAGTCGAACATGAAATAGTTACCGACAGCGAACCAATCAAGCAGAGGTACTATCCTATCTCGCCCGCAATGCAAAAGCATGTGGATAAGGAACTTGAGCTTATGTTAACTCAAGGTATCATTGAAAGGTCGCAGAGTCCTTGGTCGTCGCCTATTCTGCTTGTGCCAAAAAAAGACGGGACTTTCCGGTTTTGCGTTGATTACCGCAAGCTGAATAAGGTTAGCCGTCGTGACGCTTACCCGTTGCCATATGTGTCGGATACTTTGGACAAGTTGCGAGATGCTAGGTACCTAACGTCACTCGACATAAAATCGGCCTATTGGCAAATACCGGTTGCGGAAAATTCGAGACAATATACCGCCTTTACAGTTCCGAATCGCGGTCTTTACCAATTTAAACGTATGCCGTTTGGTCTTCATAATGCTCCCGCGACGTGGCAGCGTTTTATAGATAGAGTCATCGGCGTCGACTTGGAACCGCATGTCTTCGTTTACCTCGACGACATCATTATTGTCACTCAAGACTTCGACAAACATTTAGAAATCCTTGAGGAAGTGTTAGTCCGTTTGACGAAAGCTGGCTTGACCCTGGGACGAGAGAAGTGTCAATTCTGCCGGGATGAATTGAAATATTTAGGCTACGTTGTTAATCGTCAAGGTTTGCACGTAGATCCCGATAAGGTTCGGGCTATTATTGAGATTCCGACACCTCGAAACGTATCGGAAGTACGTAGAGTAGTAGGCATGGCATCGTGGTACCGACGTTTCGTACCCCATTTTTCGTCCGTGATTTCACCATTAACCAATTTGCTTCGCAAGAGGGTAAAATTCGATTGGGATCAATCTTGTTCGGACGCTTGGTCAAAACTTAAAAGTCACTTGGTTTCGTCTCCTATTCTTTCGTGC
Source organism: Stenolophus ochropezus (assembly GCA_035578165.1). Classification (NCBI taxonomy): domain Eukaryota; kingdom Metazoa; phylum Arthropoda; class Insecta; order Coleoptera; family Carabidae; genus Stenolophus; species Stenolophus ochropezus. The sequence goes on along the minus strand of JAQOWZ010000019.1, from coordinate 15,478,575 downwards.
CCAGACTTTCAAAAAGAATTCACGCTACAAACTGACGCGTCTAATTACGGTTTGGGTGCTGTATTGTCGCAGCAACATGATGACGGAGAAAAGGTCATATGTTATCTCTCTCGCTCTCTCACTCGTCAAGAACAAAAATTTTCTACGACCGAAAAAGAACTTTTAGCCCTTCTGTGGTCTGTCGAAAAACTCCGCCCGTATTTGGAAGGAACTCGCTTTACAGCCATTACCGACCACTATTCGCTCTTGTGGCTTAACAATCTTCAGAACCCTTCCGGACGTCTTGCGCGCTGGTCTGTGAGATTACAGCAGTACGACTTTAACATCGTACACCGGAAAGGGAAGGAACACGTAGTTCCTGACGCCCTGTCTCGTGCCGTCCCTGTCGTCGCTGATGTTAGTGTGGCCGAAGTTAACGATAAGTGGTACAATAAACTTTTAGAATCTGTTTCGCGTGATCCGGTACGTTACCCTGCTTTTCGTATAACTAACGGTGTACTGTACAAATTTGTAAAACATAAGTGGCCAGGTTTGGTCAACGAATGCGATCATTGGAAGAGAGTCATACCGAAAGATGAACGTGCGAAATGTATGATGCTGTGTCACGATATACCGACCAGTGGTCATCTTGGTGTCTTTAAAACTTTTCATCGTGCCGCCCAATCATATTATTGGCCGAAGATGAAGGCCGATATAGCGTCTTATGTACGAAGATGTGTAGTCTGCATTAAAGCAAAATCCAGTCAAAAAGCCCCCACAGGTCAAATGGGTGGCCATTCATTTATCTCTCGTCCATGGGAAGTTATTAGTACCGACTTAATCGGTCCCTTGCCGACTTCTTCTCAAGGAAATTCGTTTATTCTCGTTGTGACTGATTGTTTCAGTAAATTTACCGTTTGTTTTCCCCTTCGTAAAGGCACTGCCCCTAATATTGTCCGTCGTATGGAGAACGACGTCTTTTTACTATTCGGTGTACCTCGTGTTATCATTATGGATAATGGTAAGCAATTTCGATCGAAGGAATTCCTCAAATTATGCTCCACGTATAAAGTTAAACCTGCGTTTACTTCATTTTATCACCCCCAGGCAAACCCTACCGAACGAGTCAATAGGGTGTTGAAAACAATGCTCACTTCTTATGTAGCCGACTCGCAGAGATCCTGGGATAAAATCCTCCCTCAAATTTCTTGTGCACTCCGCACTGCGGTTCATGAAGCTACCGGACATAGCCCCTACTTCATTAATTTTGGGCGGGAGATGTTGTTGTCAGGTGATTGTCATAGGGTCCGATTGGACAGCCCTGAAACTGACACTTCCGATGGAAAGAAACTAGCCGACCGCTCTCATCATTTTACGAAGCTGTATGAGGATGTCCAATCACGCTTACAGAAGGCTTATACCAAGTCTAAAACTCGATATGATCTTCGTCGCCGTGTAGTCAATTATTCTCCTAATCAGCTTGTATGGCGAAAAAATTTTGTTCTGTCGGATGCCACGAAATATTTTTCGGCTAAATTAGCAGACAAGTACGTAGGTCCCTTTATGATACATAAGAAGGTAGCGCAAGATAATTATCAGCTGAAGAGCTTAGAAGGTGAAATACTCACCGGCACTTGGAGCAGCCAACACCTTAAGGAACATCCCGAAATCGACCCTGGTTAGAAATCATTAAAGAGTATTCTATCGGTCCCGTATTTTGTTCTGACCCTCGCATTAGATACGGCTTACGATCTATTGTTCTTTGGATATTTCCGTTTTCTTTCTTTTGTATCTCTCTCGTATCACTGGGAGCCATCTTCGGTGGTGAAGAGAATTGTCGGTTACATTCCTTATCAATTCCGAATAGGAAATTTTAGTTGCCACGAAAATTTCCTCGACAGGTAAGAGGGGGAATTGTTACGGTTTATTTTTGCAATCTGCAATTTATTTAAAATCTAAATCATTTTATTTCCTTATTATCATTTTTGTTCGCAATTTATGGAACTCTTAGGCATTGCTGGTTGCTTATTGTCAGGAATATTAATTTTTATATTTTTATACATTTGGGCATGTGCAAGTTTGAGCTAACTCGCAGATTTGAGCGAAGTGATTCATTCTGTTCGTTGATCGTCGCTGTAGTCATATCTCAGTGTCTAGTTATTATTTATCATATTGTTTAGTTTATTGTTGGATAAATTTTAACGTGCCCGTTATTTGGGGATTATAACTGAGGAAAGTACTGGGGAAATATTTGTTCCCGCGGAAAATTGTTCCGGATTTATTGCACTGCGATCATTGAAAAACAACTTAGCCGCCCACCATCTCAGGTATTTACTTTTATTGTTGATTAGCCCAGTTGTAGTATCTATAAAGTATTTTGGTAATAATATTTTGATCATTGTTAATTTACAATCAGTAAAAGTAACTTTTAACTTAATCATCGACCTGGCAATGCTAATTGAGTTCTCCTTTCAGGCTTTTATTTTATTGTATTTACTTTTCTACCACTATCGATATTAATTCGATCTCGATCCGATTTATTGGATGCTTATGGTTGGATTGGGTTGTTGAGCCCTTATTTTTGGTGGATACACATCTTGGTGGAGGATTTTTGGGGAGAATTGGATGACTGGTACCTCGTGTTTCAAGCGGAAATTGTTCGACGCCATTTTGGAACTCGTCACACACTACGTCACTACCGCACACTACGTCACTCCGACGTCATCAGCTCTCCAAACACATGCAGATAAGCTCTATTTTGATTTTTTTTTCTTGTTGTTATTTTTAAATATTTTTTTGGATTGATTTTTGAATGTTATGTTATTTAATTACATTTATTTACGCTTATGTTATTATTTTGTATGTACTAGCTCACGCGAGTCTCAGAATTTTTTATGAGAGATACTCATTTAGGGATTGTTTCGGTTTAGGAAGGGTTAGGACTGAATTTAACTTATTTCGACGCTTGTTACGCTCGCATTACCCTGATTGGTCGACCAACCACCCGTATTGCGCCTATTTTTGCGTATTATATTTAAAGTCTAAGCTATCTAAACATCCGAAGTCCTCGCTCGTTCGTGCGCCACGCATCCCCTATTTGGTACAGTTTATCCACTTATTAGTATTACCTTTCGTTTATATCTCGCATGAGTTATATAATTCATTCAGAAAATTTGTTAATATAAAGAATTTCGATTTCAAACTTTATTTACATAATGTAATACTACAGATATTTAATATATCCTACATTTCAATTTCAAACGGAGCTTTATTTGTTTTTTTTTTGAGTTACCTACTATTATCTTTGATTATCCTTCACAGATTCGTATTTTCGTGGTTGTATACTAGGTTTCCTTTTTTTTTAACAACAACCACGTGGCGCCCTATTATAATTTATACTATTTCATTATTTGAACCACCCCCTTCTCCACTGTCTAAAAGCTGGCGGCCGCATTCACTGTTATCTTGAATGCGTAAGAGCTACAATAATACACGACTGTGTGGTGCACGTAGCAATGTACCTATTAGTAAATAAAAACTAAGTATTATAAAATGACATTTATGACAGGTCATGATGTATTTGTTATGAACAACTGAACATAAGATGTGTTAAAAGTAAATTTGTTTTTTACTTTTAACACGTTGTCAATGACAACGTTTTAAAAGTATTTACTGTGTTATAAACTGTTATTTTTAATTTGCTAAGCAACCGTTAAAAATACTATTTTTAACAGTGGTCGTAGGAAAATTAAATTAAAACATTGTGTAATTAGTAAAAGTATTAATTAATTTTTTTATTCGTTAAAATGTACTTGAAATACTTGGACCTGGATGAAATTTATTACAGAGATTTTTTTGGGAAGACAAAACTATGATTGAAATGGGCAACTAATGCTTCAAATTTCTTGAGTTTTCTTCGATGTACAACCTTGTTCAATTTCCGATTAATCCTATATAATAAAAAGGTCGGTTTTATATAGTTTCTTTCATCATCGACGATCGCCAAAACTTACGGAAAGCCTATGGCCTGAATGGAATTTCACATTGTGTTGATATTTGAACCTGTTTGTGAGAATTTATGCCAATTAATTTCTTTGATAGGTTTCATATTTTTACTGTGTATAGTTTTTCTACGAAAAAATATAAACTGTGCAAAAACTTTAAAACAATAGATCGAAGTGCACATTTCTATTTTCAGAAGAATCAAGGTGTCATCTGTCATGTTTGACAAGTCAGAAGCAAACTTTAATCATTTATAACTTCTTAATGAATGAAGATATCAAAAATCTGAAAGCATTGTTATACATTGTATACATGAGCAATTATTGCACTACACATGTTAAATGTCGATCGGCTTTTGTTTTTTACAGAAAGATGTCAGAAGTTTATCGTGTTTGTTATCAAAAGAAAGGTCTCAATGAGGATTGGCGAGCAGAATTGACAAAAATTATTTATGTTGATCGACCTTTGTTTTTTGCAAAAAATTGTCAGAAATATGCCGTGTTTGGTATCTGCAAAAAGTTGTCAAAATTATGTCGTGTTTGGTGTCAAATAAAAGAACTCGATGAGGGCTGGCGAGCAGACGTGTCAAATATGTTTCATGTTGATAGGCTTTTGTTTTCTTCAAAAAGTTGTCAGAAGTATATCGTGTTTGGTGTCAAATGAAAGGGTTCGGTAAGGCCTAATGTGCAGAATTTACAAAAAATTGTCAGAAGTTACTCGTGCTTGGTATAAATTAAAATGTCTCGATGAGAGCTGACATACAAAATTGACAGAAATGATCCATATTGACCCACTTTTGTTTTTGGAAAAAGTTGTCAGAAGTATATCATGTTTGGTATCAATTAAATGACTTGCTGAGAACTGATGTGCAGAAGTGACAAAAAATTGCCAAGTCAATCTGCATTTGTTTTTTTACAATTAGTTTCCGGAAGTACACCGTGTTTAGTACTAAATGAATGTTTCGCCAAAATGAAATTAGCTATCAAATGTTAATATTTCACTGACGCCGGAGGCCTAGGCTAGTGTCTTAAAACTAAAACTGTGATTATGTGAAGAGGTGGACAGGTAGCTCGATGAATGTATGTATCATTAAAATGGAGTTTACATTTCAGACAATTATCAAGTTGGGTATTCCACTGCGCATCTGTTCCGTGTGTGAGGGGGCCCTCGACGCCTTCAGCAAATTCAAACATTCCAGCGTAGAGAGCAGCCGGCGCCTAGAGAGCAGCATCAGGGCCGGCGGGGCCCTGGGGCCCTCGCTACACACAGGCAGGGCCCCCGTTGTGGGCCACAATGACACATCTGATACCCAACCCGAGAAAATAAAAGAGTTGTATATTAAAGAAGAACCTGTAGAGGAAACATGGCCGGAGTGTCACCCGCACATAAACAGCACATCCCTAAACCCTGCCTTGCGGGTAGACAGGACATCCCCACACGTGCAGCTGCGTGCATTGCACACAGACATCTCCATTAAGGAAGATCAACTGGAAGAAACGCCACAAGACTGGGAATTTTTTAATAATATAAAGAAAAATATATGCAAGGAACAGAATGCTGAAAGTAATAAAATGAGTGATGATAAAGATAATGAAAGAGAACATAAGACAGATGCAAAAGAGTATCAATGTGTCGTCTGTGGTAAATTATTCTCCAAGAAATCTTATTTACACTTACATATGAAAGTTCATTCAGCTACAAGAGAGTATCAGTGTGAAGTCTGTAGTAAATCGTTCAAACACAGTGGTAATTTACGCACACATATGAATACTCATTCCGGAATAAAAAAATATCAGTGCAACGTCTGTAGTAAATCATTTACACAGAAGTGGAATTTAAATGCTCACATGAGAATCCATTTGGGAATGGAATTACATAAATGCAATATATGTTTTAAATCATTTACACAAAAGCATATTTTAAATATTCACATGAAAATTCATTTCGATATAAAAGACCACCATTGTAATGTCTGTAATAAATCGTTCATACAGAAAATTGATTTACAACGTCACATGAAAACTCATTCCGATACGAAAGACCAACATTGTGATGTCTGTAATAAATCGTTTAGACTGAAATCTCATTTAAAGCGTCACATGAAAATTCATTCTAAAAAAAAGTAAATCATACAAATATGTCTCGATTAATTGCTCACATGAAAACTCATTTTAAAACTAAATATGTTACATAATTTAATGTTTAAGAGAAAAGTCTTGTGGTTAATGTTAAAAGCAGACAATCACCCAGAAAGGAACCAGGTTACCCACTTACTGGTTACAGCACCGGGAATCTACTTCTTGTGCAAAACAATGTGAGTAACGGGTACATTTATTATTTAACAATATTCATATTAATTATTATTTTTATTGCCTTTTCCTCGCTGAATAATCATTTCGACCTTCTTTGGCATTAAATATATTATGCCTGGATGCAGAGAGGCTAATCAAAAAAATCACTGATTAATTTGATGTAGTTACTATGGCCACGTATTAAATATAAATTGCTATCAAAAAATTAATCATTAATCTAAATTGATGAAGCTTTGTGTAACCCGGGCTTAGTATTTTACATGTAATTAATATTAAGAATTATTAAACCATACTTGTATCACTTTATGTTGGCTAATTTTTAGGCCATAATAAGAAAGACTAGAGCTGGTATCAGACAGATGCATATGTCTAACTGATTTAACAGAGGTTTCTCTAACATATAACTTATGTTCTCAGACGTCCGTAAGTTTAGTAAATTTTTGATTTTAAATTTGATTCAAGTTACTTTACAGTCATAAATTAAATGTTATATAGAAATGGTATTTGTATTTTATCGAAAATGCACAAAAAAGTTATAGCTGCTACTATGTCTATAAAAGGCGTACGGGAGTTTCTCCAGCTGTATTTTTTTAATTTGCATGTAATAAAGATGTATATTATTTTACATTATTAGAAAGATAAGAATTGACTAGCGAATCTGTCACCTACATGAAAATGAAAATATATTGTCTAATTTAATATATTTATGAATAAATATGTATTTTTTTAATTACACAACCTGTTGGTTTTTAAAACTATTTACTTAATCCTGGTGTTCTTATTCAGAATTTTCACCGGCTTTGTTATCTGTTGTGGTTTTCTTGTGTGTTTCTAGTTTTTTCCTCGACTTCTGACGCTTGTTGTACTTTTTGTTTCCAGGTTTACTGGGTCGTCCTGTTTCTCTTGCTTCAAACACTTGTACTGTATAGGTGTCCTAGATATTTCAGTTAGTTTCTTATTATATAACTACTTTGAAACACCATAGTATTACTAATATATTTTTCCTTTATCAAATTTGTCACCATCCATGTTCATGACGTGTATTTAAAGTTCCCGCTCTTTTCTGGACCACGGCCACTGAGGTTATTGGGCCCAAACGACAGCAGCGCACTCGTTCCATATAGAGAACATGCGGCGAAAAAGTTGGTTAAACTAATACAATGAGGATAAGTTTGTTTTTAGTATATGCTTGTGTGTTGTTTTCATGCAATTCTATATTACTAAATGTTTGATATTAGCTAGCTACTAAAATAGTTATGTTTTTCTAATCTCGTAATATATGCATAAATTATAATTTTATAATACACACAACATGTTACATCTGTACTTAGCAGAAAGCTAACATGCCATATATAAAAATACCGAATCAATATGAGGTCATATTCTAGTTGTCCAGCTTGTAAATTAACCATATGGTATATATTTTTTAAATGATAATAGGAACAGTAATTCCAACTGGTGTCTAATGAGAAACTATCACTGCTGGGTATCCTGTTTCTCTTGATTCAAACACTTGTACTGTATGGGTGTCCTAGACATCTCAGTTAGTTTTTTATTATATAACTACTTTAAAACACCATATTATTACTAATATATTTTTCCTTTATTAAATTTGTCACCATCCATGTTCCTGACGTGTATTTAAAGTTCCCGCTCTTTTCTGGACCACGGCCACTGGGGTTATTGGGCCCAAACGACAGCAGCGCCCTCGTTCCATATAGGGAACATGCGGCGAAAAAGTTGGCCTCTGGCGGAAAATATACAAACTAATACAATGAGAATAAGTTTGTTTTTAGTATATGCTTGTGTGTTGTTTTCATGCAACTTAATAACGAATACCGTTGTGTAAAATATAATTTTATTAATGTAAAATAGTAATGTTAACCTGGAGATACTTTTCCATAGCAGTGTAAGAGCTACGTAGCCAAGAAATTAGTTTACACTATTTTTCAGAACAATCTCACTTACGGAAGCAATGACAAATAGCTCTTGAAATTTAGGAACGCAGGTTTACGCCAATCATCATGCCGACAAGTACTAATCATACACACTATGTGTTTTAAAAGAATTTAAATATACAATCAAACCAAATTAAAATCGTCGCTTACAATTCCAACACAACACAACTTTACAAAACAAAATTTTGAACCAACAAAAAAAATAAAATAAAGTACTACATTTCAAATTATTTTCGACTCAAATGTATAACAGATATTTATAACTATTTCAACCGCTCAACAAGAAAATGAAATTGTAATACAATTTAAATTTTAACCTAATATTTACAAGGGATGTTAACTCGCTGTACAAATTAATTTTTAAAATTATGCTGAAGATGGACCCAATAAGAGGTCCGAAACGTCCTTATTAAAATATATTTAAAATATAAATTAAAAACGTCTTGGAACTTACAAGCCCAAAAATTTCCTCATACATAATTATGATGTTCATATGTATATATATATATATATATATATATATATATATATATATATATAGAATAAATACAGTAGTGACACTCGATGTCGTCACCTTTAATGTAACTGACTCGTGGTAGCCATATTGTTGGAGGTTATGTACCGGGAAATTCCAACGGTTGTTATTTTACCACCGCTTACTGTGATATTGTGGTTCTGCAACAACCTGCTGTAAATTTTAATTTTACTTATAATATTTAGTGACGAAGCAATTTTCACACATGACAGTGTACATAATTTCCACAACATGCATTATTGGGCTCAAGAAAATCCACATGTTGTAGGAAGAAGTAGTTTACAACATAGATTTTCATTAAATGTTTGGGCTGGTATCTTCAATAGGAATTTTCTTGGACCATACTGTAACAAATCACATCAATATCGGCAATGAGGTACACTCACACGCACAAATAATACACCTCAATTATATACACAACCTTTATTTCACTGACACTTCTTAACTGCAGCACTACACTACAACAACTGCCCCCTCTAAGATACATCTTTCATATTAATAATATGCATTACATAATCTCTAAACATTGATTAGTTAAATCAAATTATTACGCATTGTACATCAATTAATTATTTATATAAATCTCACAATACATACTTCCCCATTGATTAAACAGTGATCAGTATTTGGAATTTTTACGAAATGTTTTACCAGAACTATTAGAAGATGTACCTTTACTCGTTCGTCAAAATTCATGGTTTCAGCACGATGGTGCTCCACCTCATTGTTCAAGAAATGTGCGGCAGCAAGATCACCTGACCTCAATCCCTTAGATTTTTATCTATGGAAACGGTGTTAGCTTCAAACCAAAATGAGTGTTAGCTAGCACCGCCTTAACCCGGTATTAAAATTTAGTCTAACACCGTATTCTCCAAACAAACCCGGAATTAGACTAACCCAGTGCTAGCTTAACACCACATCGTATCAAAATGGCGGCTGGTATTCCAGCTGTCAGAACATTTGAGCCCTATCTAAAAAAAGTATTGGAATATAAGTGGTGAAAGTATTAATATTTATATCGATTTTAGTGAGCAACTAGTTTGACTAACATGGATCACATCTCTCATTACATCCACTTGCTAAAAATAGCAGTCATCAACAACTGTGTGGAAATAGACATAGCATTTGATGTTTTAATATATAATAATGGACTCATCAAATTGGAATTTTCTACAATAAAATAACGTGGAAGCCTGTAATGTGTAGTAAATATATCAATTAATCGTCTTTAAAATATTTTTCATACTCACTACCTAGAAACTATGTTTCCTGCAGCCAACTCACAATCAAAAAGGCCATATTCCCGCTATTGTTTTACTTTCACGTACTAGTATCTCAACGGAAACTACTTTGATCGAGTAGCATAAAAGTGTTATTATGTTTTTAATTTTTTTGCACATTACAACAAATTTAATATAAGAACAAGATATTTAAGTACAATTAGTTAAAAGAATACAAATTATGTAAATTAAATTACTAGTGCTATCTATTAACAACACAATCAAACAATAACAACGGTAAACAATGGTCTACACACTATAGCAACGAATGTTTATTCGCTTTATTGACGATTAAATGACAGTTGTACATTTTTATTAATTACGTTTTATAATATATTGGTTCGTTACAAAAAATCTTGTACAATACTTATGCGGAAATAACTTCCGTGCATTCGCCTAAATGAAATACTCGCGTTGCTCGCTCGTACTTCAAACAAAAGCTCATGCACGGAAGTTCATGTTTCCGCATTTGTGTTGTAGGTAATTATTACAGAAATTTCAGGAATGATAGAAATGAAACCCATCTAGGAAATTAAGGTGAATCAAGCTAGATGTGCTTGTCAGAAATTTTGGCCATCGTCGTTGATTAAAGAAACTATAGAAGATTAACCTTTTGGTACATAAAATATCAAGAGTTGTTAAGATGCATATAACGCACGAAGTGGAAAAGTTACACAAGAGTTTGTTATTCTACAAGTGCGTTATTGCATTACAACGCGAATTATATATTATACTCTTTCTACGATCACCATTTGATTGTTTTTCGGTCACATGACGATTACACACTACATTGAAAGAATGGACACATCACTAGTAAATAGTGCCAACTACAGAACATAAAAACAACTACTTCAACTGTCAACTTCTAAACAATGAATTTATACTATTTACAACCCAATAAAATAGTACTATGTATTGTATGTATATGAGGGTTTTTTTTAAGCGTTTTGTCGCTTTTTGTCAACGCGACCTAGAAGATCTATTGTGACACAGCCCTTACTTAGTTTTCCGGAAGTAGATCCAGATTTTTGATGAAGCCGATTAGGCCTCAAGTACCTGAAGTACTTGTTTCGTGACATGTTTTACTTGCATTTTAGTGATGCAGGTTGTCAGCCTACAGTCTCTGCAAGGCCAGCACACACCGAGCCATTGTGCGGCAACCCATCCAATTGGACAGGGCGGGCTATGTTGCTTATCTACACGATCAGACAAGACACGCCACGACCACACAACTGTACTGGCTATGTAGAATATTTAAAATTTAATAAATATAGTTATGAAATACAAATAGTAACAGGTAAAATATGTATACATCGAAAATAAAGTAAATACAAAAATTGAATTTTTTATTGTCCTTTTAAACAATATAATTATAATTGTTAAAATAAGTATAATACATAGTAAGTACGTATAACAGTTTCCATTGACTTTTATTTAAATAAAATAAGGTTTATGAACAGTAGAAATATATATTCTTACCCTTTATTTAAAATTACTATGATACGGCAATGAAATTATTTCTTGACATTTAAGTTACACGACGGGATTCATTCTCATTTAGCAATATGCAATATAATTCAAAATATGTATATCAATGTGTAGTTTCATTATTCATTATTATATTGTACGTTGCAAAATACTGATGAAATTAAATTCCTATACTTTTGGTCTTCCTGGTTTGGGAACAACCACATGCAACACAACTGACCATAATTATTACTATACAGAAATGTTAAATATGCAAAGAAAGTTAATTAATTGCGTTAGAGTTAAATGTTATTTTTATAGAGTAAAGAACGCGCTGCTAAATTAGAATGTAGTGCAAGCACATGCAACTTATTCAAATGCTCAACAAGACATGAGTCATACTTGGGTTATCAAAATGGCGACTTCCGTCGCAGTTTATCATCTAACCACTAGATTCCAACCCTCCTTCCTGAGATTTTGTATTCAAAGTTTATTTCTTCATTAGTCGTAATATTTTAAATCAATAGGAGATGTGCAAGTAGACGGCGCTAGTATCGATATTTGGTATGGAATTATAACCTCAAATTTTGCTCTTCAATATTAATAACATTTTTTATCTGCTTACAAATAAAATGCCATACAATTGTTGTGTTCCACAATGTAATTCAACATCAAAAAATAAAGGATTAATATTTCATAAGTTCACTACAAATCCTCATTTGAAAAAGCTATGGTTGAATGCAATAAAATCAGACAAAAAGCCAACGAAACATACCAAAATATGTTTAAAGCATTTTTGTGAATCAAATTATATTATTACAAGTATGGGTAAGTTATTATTTTATATTATTTATTATAAATAGTAATAATAATATTTTAATCAATATTAATGTATTCTAACCAGGTCAGTGGAAAATATTGAAAAAAAATTCAATACCAACGCTTCATTTACCAGTACGGAAACATGATCGAATAAGAAAATGTTTGAATACGAAAAGAAGTCAACGCTTGAAAAAATAGAAACGAGAAATCTCAAAATCATCAAGAAAAAAACTTGTGTAATGAAATTAACATACATTCAGAATCTAATATAAAGCCTACTAACAAAGAAGTGCAGGCGGAACCTGAAACAAACACAGTACTAATTCAAACTATATGTTCTATGCAACGGTCTCAATTAATATCGTTTAATTTTTTGAATGATAAACAATTAAAACATTTTACTGGGTTTGATAGGAAGGGTTTTTCAGTTGTTCACAATTTCTTTAAAACAACTACTAGCAAAAATTCTGCTTTAAGTGTAGAGGACGAAATTTTGATAACTTTAATGAAATTGCGACAAAATTTTTACTTCGGTACTATAGGACACTTTTTTGATTTAGATCGAAGAATTGTAAAAAAAAGATTTTATTTCTGGATAAATCATATGTATAAAAAAATAAAAACAATAGACGTTTGATCTTTAAAAACAAAACGTAATGAAAATTAATATGATATATTAATAGCTTGTACTGAAGTTCCAATACAAATCAGTAGTGATCCTTCAATATAACAAGCTACATACTCAGTATACAAGAGTACTAATACTTTTAAAGTTTTATTTGGTTGTACTGAGTATGGATTCGTGGCATTTGTGTCTGATGTATACGGAGGATCAACGTCTGACAGGAAAATAACTGAATCGTCTGGTTTTTTAAATTTATTCGAAGGAGGAGAATATGTTTTAGCGGATAGGGGTTTTGATATTTCTGATCTACTAGAGTGAAAGTTCATTTGAATATTCCACCTTTTAAACGACAAAAACAACTTACTGAAGAAGAAATAGCTAAAACAAGATCCATTGCTAATAGAAGAATAATAATAGAACAAATTATAGGATTCGCCAAAATAAATAGAATTTTAGTTGATCGTATGCTAGTACATCTGTAGAATATTGCAAATGAAATTATATATATATATATATATATATATATATATATATATATATATATATATATATATATATATATATATATACTAGCTGACCCTGCCGCGCGTTGCTGTGGCTCAGTGATTATAATAGATTGAATTAAGTATTAAGTTTACACGCGCTGTATTCTCATTCTTTATCCTCTCTCTACTCCCACGCTCTACTCCCGAAGTTTACCCGCGCTCTACTCCTGCCGATTACCCTCGCTCTACTCCCATACTCCCGAATTATACCCGCGTTTTATTCCCAAAGTTTAGCCACGCTGTACTCCCGCCGTTTACCCTCGCTGTACTTCCGCACTCCCGTAGTGTACCCGCGCTCTATTCCCGAAGTTTACATGCACTGTACTCCCGCCGTTTGTCCTCGCTTTATTCCTTTACTCTGTACTTGATTTTACCCGCGTTAGTTTGCGTTCTACTCCTGCCGTTTACCCGTGATAAAACTATCCTATCTTTTTAGTTGTCCCAAATCACATATGATTACTCTCGATGTTTATCCGCACTTTGCTCCCGTCATTTACCCTCGCTCTATCCCGATGTTTATCCGCAGTTTACTCCCGTCGTTTACCCTCGCTCTACTCCCGATGTTTATCCGCACTTTTCTCCCGATGTTTACCCGCACATTACTCCCCTCGATTACTCTCGCTCTACTCCTGCTTTCTACCCCCGAAGTTTTACCCGCGCTGTACTCTCATTTCTTATACCCACGCTTTACTCCCAAAGTTTACGTGCGCTTTACTCGCGCTATTTACCCTCGCTCTACTCCCGATATTTACCCACACTCTACTCCCACTGTTTATCCGCGCTCTGACCAAAGTTTACCTGCACTATACTCCCGCCGTTTATCTTCGCTTTATTCCTTTGCTCTGCACTTGATTTTACCTCCGCTCTAGTCCTGAAGTTAATTCGCGTTCTACTCCCGCCGTTTCCCCGCGATAAAATCTGTCCTATCTTTTAAGTTGGACCAAATTACACATAGTTACGAAATTTCATCAAAATCGATCCAGCCGTTCTTGTATTATAAATGGTGTAACTAACACTATTTACGATTTTATTTTATATATAGATTTTTTTATTGATTAATTTAATATTTTAATACTTATTATCCTATTCCCGACAAAGACGAATCCAAAAACACAAAAATCGGCCCAGCCGTTCTTGAATTATAAATGGTTTAACTAACACGACTTTATTTTATATATATATATATATATATATATATATATATATATATATATATATATAGATTTTTATTTATTCTATAATTTTATATTGAATTTTCGCAGCGCATGCAACGGAAGCCCTTAAGCATGAATAATTTTCCCCGTTTTTTTAACATTTTCCGTTATTTCTTCGCTCCTAATAGTTGCAGAGTGATGTTATATAGCCTAAAGCCTTCCTCGATAAATGGTCTATTCAACACAAAAAGAATTTTTCAATTCGAACCAGTAGTTCCTGAGATTAGCGCGTTCAAACAAACAAACTCTTCAGCTTTATAATATTAGTATAGATTTGTTTCATGTTAACATCATTTAAATGTTCTATTGTACAATAATACTTATTACATTAGAAGTTTATATAAAAAATGTAATATGAAAATTAAATAAAATACTTAACAAAGAAAAAATAATATTTATTCTATAAGTTCTGACAACTGACATTGAGCATAGTATACAAGATTTTCATGTAAATAATAAATACAATTTCTTTTAACTAAACATTTAGCATTAGTTGGGGATTCATTTCTAATATTATATGGGCACTTTATTTCTATAACTATATCTAAATCAAAATTTACCCCATCAGGACTAGATCCCAGAAAATGTTTCTCATGATGAATCCAGAATCCTGATTCATAAATTTTATTTCCAGTTATTTGACAATAAAGGCGTCTTGCTGTATCCTCATGTTCTATACCCCATTTAACAGCCGGTACATAATTTATATTTTTTTGTGAAATATTTTTTAATGCATATGTTTTACAATAGTTTTTAGCACGAACAGTTTTTATAATAAATCCAATTATACTTCCAGTTATTCTACTTCTTCTCACTTCGTACCATAGCTTTGCATGTTGTTGTTTTCTTGTCTTTTCTTCTATAATTCTTCTTTCTTGAATTGTAATATTATTTATAATTTGTAAAATTGCATAACTATATTTCGCAGTATAGTATCCGTGATCATTTATGTAACCTCCCATATTACATTTTTGTTTTTCTAATAACGGACTCTTAATTCTTACATATATTAGGCTATTTGTCAATAAACCCGTATTTGTAGCTGAAAAGTTGTACGATTTCTTTGTAGTGCCTATGAAGACATAATTATAATTTATTTTATTAAGATTTTCTTAAGTTTACTGCACAAACCTAATATTTCGAAAATACTTTTTGGTTGAGTTTTATTTGGTTTATTCCATGACACAGGTTTACTTGTACATGAAACTGCTTCTTGTAAGTTTCCTAATAATCAAAATAAGTAAATAGTAGGTCATTCGTTAAAAACAAATCATTTTACCTGTTAAAGAATAATATTCTAGACTAAAACAAACTGCTGCAATATGTTTACATGCTGCTGACCACCCAAAGCCTGGAGTATCTCTAAATCAGAGTAGAGATACTTAAGTCAGAGTTTGGCCGATGTGCCGCCATTTTTCTCTGGCGAGAAAATTTGAATATGCATTACTGACGAATTTGTTATTTTCGGTAATCATACGCATAAGAGCGAAATATATTTTTAGTAATATTTCATGGGAAAATTATTTAATAGTTTCTGTAATATAATAATCACATTATATAGGCCTTAATAATATTGACATATGTAACACTAAAACAAAAATGCATTGAAATTTTAATCAAAATGTCAAATGTCAAAAATGAAGTTAATAATACAGCTGCTAAATTACAATAATACTTTATAAAATCGTATAAATACTATTAATTCTATAATATAATTAATATTTTGCAGTTATTTTAGACGTCAATAATGGTAGGAATCAAATTGCACTAAATCGTGTTCGCGCGTTTTTTTAAACTGACAGTTGTAGAGATTAATGGCGCAGCCAATCAGAAACTGACACACATTTGACTTCGAACGCAGTCTTAAATACATTTGATAATTAAAACAGATAATTATAAAATATGCACTTCTGGCCCAGACTGTACGACATGAGGGGAAAGTCTTCAACATGAGAATACTCGAAAACAGAATACTCATCGAGAGAATATTCATTTCCAGAATCATTCAACAACAGAATATTCAAAAACAGAATATCCCATTCGCCGAATCATTTAAAACCCGAATCATTCGAATGCCGAATATTCAGTAACAGAATACTCATTATCAGAATCTGACATCTGCAGAATCCTTCAGCAGCAGAATATTCTGGAACAGAATGCGCATTCATCGAATCATGCAAAACCAGAATCATGCAAATGCCGAATACTAGAATAACCTACGCAACTGCCATCTGTTGTGTTGAATTAGTTGTTTTACAGATTTCTATAATAATAACTTGTGTTGTTGTAACTATTCACCACTAGGTGGCAGCACAAGTATAAGTTTCTGCAAAATTTCAAATAAAGCACTTGCTTCATATATGGGAGTGCATGAAACATTGAAATAATTTTTCCGTATCCATGGTATGTAAGTGAAAAATTGCATACTTCATTTGAGGTTAACAATAAGTGAAAGCGGGATGATATGAACAGCTGTGGGTTTTAGCGGTACAAGCATACGACGTGACATCTACCGATAAAATTTAAAGTAAAAATAATTTGATTTACAACAAAATACTTTTTAAGTTAACTCTAAATTATTTTTAAAAATACATATAGACTAATGTAATTACACTTGTCACATAAATTTATTATAGAAATAATCATTAATACCAAAATTAGACATTTATAAATTAAGGTTATATGTCAAAAAGTCTTGGAAAAAAATATTTTAGGTATTTTGTTATCTGTTGCCATGGTTTCAGTATTGAGTAGGAAAATGATATATGTTTGTGTTTTACATTATAAAATTATTATTTTTATTTAATAAAATCTTCTCAAGGATACGGAAATAGTATATTGTGTTATTAAGAGTAAAAGTGATACTTTGTGTGGCGAGCATGGAAGTTTGCACGACGAGCGAAGAGAGTCGGACAATTGCATGCGAGGCACACAAAGACACTTTTACTCTGAATAACACATGCTATTTTTTCTTCAAACTTAGAAATTTTAAAAAATAAATTACTATTTGACGTTTAATATGTAGGTTACCTGTCAGTTATTCATAATTTTTAGTAACTTTATTCTTAGGTTATCTAGTTTTTATAGTGACATTTAGGGCGATATTACAGATTTCTATTGTACAAGTTACATCTTATTGGCTATACGGCGGCGACAATATTAAAGTTATATCTTATTGGCTATACGGCGGCGACAATATTAGACGGCGGCGACAATGTTATACGGCGGCTAGAATAAAAAATTATATTACGGAGTCATAGAAATTAAACTTTAACCTTGTCAATCACGTCACAGAAGATGTCACTTTTATGACGTTTGAAGAAAAAATACCTTGTGTCCTACGGAAATCTAACGGCATATTACATCCCTTGGCTTTTGTTGCCCTCGCTCACTACGTTCGCTCGTGCATCAGAAATCTTCGGGATGTAGGGGAGAGTAGCCTAATTTGGACCGTAGCCTAATTTGGACCGCTGTGGTATCCAAAGATTGATAAAATCTGTGCGATTTTAGATAGACTACTTGTTATACGTAGAGGTAGACCAGAATGTAATCGTGTTTGTGAAAAAATGTCTCATGGTTACATTAAGAGAAGGATTATTTGTTTGACTACGAACAAAATTTGTTATTTTGATGTAAGAGTGAAAGCCGTTAGTTCGTCTAAACGTAAGTAATTACAAGTCCTCTTATATCATCACAAAGCTTACTTATCTAACTATAATTTCCTGTTACAATTTTATGAGTTTGTGTTACTTTGACATTTTTGTATAATTTTAAGTATAAAATATTCAAGTTGCCCAAGTTGGACCAAAAACAGTTGCCCAAATTGGACCGACAAAAATTGTGATTACGGCACAGAATAGTACATACAGAAGCGAGACGTCGACATGTCGGTACCTTTCATGTTACCCTATTCAGTTCTATGATCTTGGAGCATTGTGTAGACCTTTAAATTTGTTGACTTCTCCTATCTCTCCCTAAGATGTGACGAAACTATCCGATTTTAAACAATGAGCTCTTTAAATTTGTTGCCTTTCCCCATCTCTCTGACAAAATGCGAAACATAAAAAAGAAAATGGTGATTCATGGTTTTGTACATTGTGTGAAGAAACCAAGGAAGAAAATATGATACAATATATGAAATGTCGCACATGGATTCATTCTCAGTGTGCTGGAGTTAGTGCTGTAGTTAAAAGGTTCTATTGTTGTAATTTTCGTTAAGAAAGCTAATGGTCCAATTTAGGAAGCTAGCGGTCCAATAAGGAAACCGGTTTGCTATATTGGACCGATGACAAGATTTTTTTGAATTTATTTTTTACTATTAAAAATGGTATTTAAAATTTAATAAATGGTTTTATTTTGAAGGTACACTTAGGAAGTTTCTTTTCTACTACTTAATTTTTATTGACACTTCTTCCGTTCCTTTATATAGTGAATATTATAAAATTGGTCCAAATTAGGCTACTTTCCCCTAATATGCTCATATCTTCCCTTATGACGCAATATACTATTACACTGCTCTTCTTAGGTATTGAATTACGTACTTGTCGAATCTTCAATATACAAATAATATTATATCAACTTCTTCAAACCCTGACTTCTGCATTCTGGTCTCTGAAAGGGTGCTGGAGCAAGCACCTACAGAGAATCATCCAGAGCAATGTTTTCTATCTAATTCGGTTTAAATTCTTCTATGAAAATATTTACATATGCGTGCTTGCTAAGCATTACTTTGATAAGTTTGTGTGGGTACCAGGTCACCCACTAGGATATTGTGCTGGACGAGGACGCTGATTTGCTGGCTTATGAAGGCCCTGGCAGAGCACAGAAACAACTTTTTCGCCGCTCGCGGATACCGCGAGAGCCATATCCTAGAGATGGCAGCACTACTGACTGACTTATAGGGAAAACATTGTATTTTACATAAGTGCTAGTGTTATTTTGATACTTTGTTTTAAGGATATTTTGTTATTTTTAATTCGATTAAAATTTGTTTATCGCAATGTCAGTCATATATATTTATTTAAATGATGCTGTTCGTTCTGTGGTCGAAGTAGATCCACATTATAAAAAGAAAATAAGATTCACAATTGCGGTTATCTGTTGGTTAACTACTTATTTAATTATTTTTAGCTGGACATATTATTTTATGCTATGACAAGACAGATTAACGGAATAATATAGTAATAAATGGGCTGTGTATTCAAATATCTAATTTAAATCAATAGTAATAACATTAAATATAATAATTGTCACTTCGGAAAAATGTGTATGCATCTGTAAAGCAGATGAAGAGTAGCAAGCAATCGTTGCTTTGTTATTATATTTATTTATTTTTTATATAAATACACCATAAAAAAATAAAAATATATTTCACAATACCTATAAATTCCTTATTTCTCTAATATTACAGATTTTATTCGATAGGTACAGGTCTTTCTCCAGATATAGGTCAATTTATGTTATTTTTATCGTTTCTTCTTCTCTACGTTTCCTACATATAAACAATTCAAAATAAATATATAATGTTAAAGAATAATAATTACTACTTAATGTAACGTCTCTCTATTTTTATTCTCTTTACAGAGGTTCAGTCGATTTTTTTTGGTGTAATTTATGATTTTCTTTTAATGACTACAAAACAATCTAACAATGTTTTGAAGCATAAATTATTATAAATACTTAGATGGAATAAAATCGGTAGGTAATAGTATATTATGAAATTAGTTTATAATGTACAGTATTATGGCATGAATGAAATTAGCGCATGAACGCAGTGAATGCGATTATTTCATGAATGCTATAATACTGAATTATAAACGAATTTTATTTACTATTTTATCGTCGACTAACATTACAATTATTTATAATAAATTTAATTTTTAATTGACGTATTTGTCAAAAAACAGTTTTTATTCCAAAGTCGACTGATGTCACAGATATAAACAATCTGACAAAAAATAAAATAACAACGCTTTACGGCATTGTGCTATAAAGTATATTATTATGCACGATTTTCTCTATAATAATGTTAGCATTATGTTAGTCGATGATAAAAAATATTATGTATAAATGTCCATGAACGGTGATATGTGCTTTTCGATTTTGAATGCGATTTTCCACGTATTTTTCAATATTTCTCTTTTTGGGAAATAATGTACGGATATGTCAACATTTGCAAACAAATACAGAACATATCTCTTCCACTTGCTGGTCATTTTTGGTTGTTGTTTACTTATAATCCCATTATAATCCTATGTGACAGTACAACGTTTTCCCTACGTCTTAGATGTTTTGTTTTGCCACCAGATGTCAGCCACTTTGATGGCTCTTGCCAATAAAAGTGAGCTCGTAATACGCGCCAATGTGTATAAATGTCGATGAACGGTGATAAGTGCTTTCCGTTTTTAATGCGATTTTCCACTTATTTTTTAATATTTCTCTTTTTGGGAAATAATGAACGGATATGTCAACACTTACAAATAAATACAGAACAATATTTCTTCGACTTGCTGGTCATTTTTAGTTGTTGTTTACTTACAACCCTATGTGAGAGTACAACGTTTTCCCTACGTCTTAGATGTTTTATTTGACCACCAGATGTCAGACACAATCCAAAGAATCCATTATTACTACTAGTTCAAGTCGCGTTCCTAGATGTCGCTGACCACGTCTTTAATTTTTTAGTAAGTTAATGGATGGCAGTATTTTATAAATTTGCTGCAAATATGAGAAAAACGCTGTAAAGGTGAAAGTCATATTCTCTGTGTTTTGTAGATTTGACAGTATATTTCGGAAAGATTAATGTATGTTATTCTTGTTTAATCACTTAAGTACATAATATATTTAGTAATAATAAAGATTTATTTGATCCAACTAATTTATAATATAACTAGTATTACACATAAATGTAAAGTGTTTTTGTACTATTACAGGTTTTACTTCAATTTCAAATGTTCTCAAAACTTAACCACCGCTTCCTTAAAGAAGTAGAAGGAGCCAGTAAAATATATAAAACATTTTTAATGATTGAAATTTATCACTTCATTTATTAATATGTAATATATATAAAAGATATAGGAAAGACAAATTAATTTCAGGAATATTTATTTGGTCAATAGTAGGCACCAAAAACTATTTATACAAGTATACGAAAGAAAAAATTATAATGTCTCCTACATTTGCTATTTTACATATCGTATTTTTACACAATTTGTAATTATGTAATTAATAATTAAAACTTTTTTAATAATTATTATAGTTCATATTTATTTATTTTTAGTTATAATTTAATTAGCTCCAAGTGGATTTAAAAATGTGAGAAAGAAATGGACTCAATGTTGCTAGGGGACTATTACAGGATTCAGTCCTTTAAGATAGCATATTACGGAGTAAATCCTATAGTCAACAACAACCTCGAATATCCTTTTATTTTTCGTACTTTAAATTCCCACCTAACCTTATTGGAATCTTATTTATGATGTTTCCATATTTAGATCGTTACTACACAATTTTATTTTATAGTAACTTCTTGGAATAATTTCTTAATAAAATTAGTACTGTATTTGGTTTGGAACTTTTTTTACAAAAAAAAAAATGTATGTACCTATCACGTACGCAAGGTAAGCTTTACTGGATTCAAAACAAGTTTATGATCATCACCAATAAGATTCCAGTAAATTTAAAAGGGAATAGTAGAGTTTGGAATAATTTAAACGTGTAATAGAGAAAGATAATAATGTCATGTTCACATAATTTTTTTTATGAATATGTCTTTATTGTAACAGTACGTACCCACCTCCTCCGTACATACAATTATATTTTAGCCAAAGATCATCTAGTGGAAGGTTTAACTTACCCTACGTTGTGTTTATTTAAATAAGTAACCCTTCATCGTCGTAATACAGAGTAGCTGCTAAAGGTGGGGGAATCGGACAGGTATTTAAAAATAAAATAATGATATTCACTCCAAAAGACAGATAAAATATCTGTTCTTGTGCATTTATTGATTAAGTAATTGATCAAATCGTGCTGTGGAACATTATGCTCTCTGGTATTCACCTTAGTAACCTGGGGGAAACCACAGCTAAAACCCCAGGTAGAGAGACAATTTGACAATATAACAACTATATAAAAAGATTATATTTAATTCATAAATAGATATACTAATAATTTATCATAAACATTTATAGTAAAATTGATTAGCAGTGACCAAACTCATATTGGAAGTCATTGACAATTGTAAGAGTGTAGGTGTTGGTTTGTGTGAGTTTTATTGTTTATTGCAGAGCCGGTATACCGTTGCTCTGACATCTTTGTTTCTGGGGCGCTCGGCATTGCCTGAGGGCCGTTGTTTCGTGGTAGACACCCAGCTGAGCTGGCGAGTCTAATGCAATTGCTGCTGAGTAGCCGCATGCCTTCATGGTACCGGTGCCGTACCATGGTTGTGTATTGTTTATTTATACCCAAGTGAACGTGGATAAACCAGCGCTCGTGCTGATACGGCACATTCTTGAGCCTGAGAATTTGTGCAGATCACAAAGTCTCGCAAATTACAATTGTTAGACAAACAATATCAATTCGGTCATATTTAATAAAAATATGATGTCATTATGATTACCAACCTAGTTGTTTTTCACCTTGTATTTATCCTCCAACTATGAATGTGATCGCGTTATGAGAAAGAACAAGCGCCTGTAGTTCCTGCACAAAAAGCATTGTTTATAGTTAAACTTTAGAGGTACAATTGTGTGTAGGGTAGATGTCAACAGAACAGGGTAGTTTTCGAGAATGCACTAGGTCGTCTTGGTGCAGTGACAGAGCCACCGCTGCGTCAGAGACGAGTCTAGCGTGGAGGAATACTTATCATGGTGCAGTGACAGAGCCACCGCTGCGTCAGAGACGAGTCTAGCGTGGAGGAATACTTATCATGGTGCAGTGACAGAGCCACCGCTGCGTCAGAGACGAGTCTAGCGTGGAGGAATACTTATCACGGTGCAGTGACAGAGCCACCGCTGCGTCATGACAGTGGTTTCAAAGGGTAGGTGTGGTCTCACCTCGGACAAGCCAAGCATGAGTGGAGCCCTGGAATCGACTCCCCGAGTTCAACTTTTGACTCGAGTTTTATACGAAAATATCCCTCTTCACTCCTTCAGGACTATGGTGTGTCGCTGGTGGTCTACGATCCAAGCACGTGATCGTAGAGTCTTCTACAATATTTTGAATATTCCATCTCACTTGACTGCCCGCTAACTTCTTTGTCTTAATCCCTATGTGAATGAAAAAATGTATAAAATAAACAGTTCGCGCGTGCTACGGGATTCCGCCTCTTGAGTGTTGTTTTTTTCAAGTGGTTGCTTACCCTGCACTAATATTTCCTATCTTGGCCTGTACAGGAACGTAAACAAATAATCATAGACTCGTGTATAATAAAGAGTTCATTACTACTTTGGTTACACTGTTCGGGTTAAAAGTATAAATGAATCTCACAAAAATTACTACGTGAAACCAATACTGGTTATTTCTACTATTATTAATAACAAAATTATACATACGAGCAGTACTGCTTCATTATATAAATTTATATTTCATTATTTAAATTCTAATGATTAAAATAATGGAGTAGGTAAATTCAGACACCAATACTCACATGTTTGTATCTTTATACATAAATATTATTTATAAATAGCTACTCGTCCATAAATTAATGAAATAATTATTTCATACACTGTATTTGCACTTGTATGTATTTTTCAATAATTTTGCCTTTCTGTATGTGAAATTGATGAATATACGAGTATATCCCTCTTTATGTAATTCACATAGTTGTGTTCGCAAAAAATTGATTAGAAGTGTACGATTGTGTTTCATATAAAACACAGACATTGTTGATGGTAATGTCTGGGATGCCTCCAGAAGAAACCGCATGCACCACGCCGATCACATTCGTTTATTTAAGGAATTGTTCATTGATCAAATTCACGCCAATAGGTAGTTTCGCTCAGGAGATAGTTCTGGTATACAGAGCTTTGGTTATCTCAAGCCCTGCAGAGTTATCTAGTACACGTGGTGTTCAAGCGCCACCCAGTTCTAATCGCTCGCTTTTCTATGCTTCTGAAAAGCCGAATGCTGTTTCTGTGCTCTGCCAGGGCCTTCATGAGCCAGCGAATCAGCGTCTTCGTCCAGGACAATATCCTAGTGGGTGACCTGGTACCCACACAAACTTATCAAAGTTATGCTTAGCAAGCACGCATATATAAATATTTTCATAGAAGAATTTAAACCGAATTAGATAGAAAACATTGCTCTGGATGATTCTCTGTAGGTGCTTGCTCTAGCACCCTTTCAGAGACCAGAATGCAGAAGTCAGGGTTTGAAGAAGTTGATATAATATTATTTGTATATTGAAGATTCGACAAGTACGTAATTCAATACCTAAGCAGAGCAGTGTAAAATTATTTCAATGTTTCATGCACTCCCATATATGAAGCAAGTGCTTTATTTGAAATTTTGCAGAAACTTATACTTGTGCTACCACCTAGTGGTGAATAGTTACAACTAACACAAGTTATTATTGTAGAAATCTGTAAAACAACTAATTCAACACAACAGATGGCAGCTGCGTAGGTTATTCTAGTATTCGGCATTTGCATGATTCTGGTTTTGCATGATTCGATGAATGCGCATTCTGTTCCAGAATATTCTGCTGCTGAAGGATTCTGCAGATGTCAGATTCTGATAATGAGTATTCTGTTACTGAATATTCGGCATTCGAATGATTCGGGTTTTAAATGATTCGGCGAATGGGATATTCTGTTTTTGAATATTCTGTTGTTGAATGATTCTGGAAATGAATATTCTCTCGATGAGTATTCTGTTTTCGAGTATTCTCATATTGAAGACTTTCCCAATACATATAGTAACATGTAAAATATGTATACATAGAAATTATAAAATTAGTTTTGACTTATTTACACGTCTAACATAATTTCGATAAATCAAAAATTCCCTAACTGTGCGATGGCGTAGTTAACACACGGCCTTCCGTAATGTGATGCTTACACAACCTTTAAGTTGTACAATAATGGCTACTTATATTAGTGGTCGTAGGAAAAGATAAAAAAATAAAAAAACTTATGTTAAGATACTGGAGCATTTGCTTCACGCAAACAATAAGGCGCAGATCGTGCAATAATAATTAAAAATAGACAAAGAAATAACATTTTTTAAATACATTTTATAATTATAAAATATGCACTTCTGGGCCAGACTGTATGACATGAGACTTTGGGTATAATACGCATGCGCAGAAGTGTTAGATATCTATCTCTCTCAGGCTCGTTTCTCGCTTGCATAAAAGCCTACAAGTTAGCGTTCCAGTATTACTATATTCCAGTGACAGGTTGACGAGTAGTTCACTTTATTCGCCTATTCTAATAGTTCTGTGTTGACACATCAGACTATATTTTCTTGTTGGTGGTATTACATCACGCTACTAATTTTATTACAAAGTTTTAAATATATAGTTCGGATAAATAGTAAATATAAATAGTGTAATGGATTTGTGTTTTATGTGCACGAAGGACTACCACTGCATCCCTGTGGACGACAGAATAGTGTCCGAAGTGGAGTATCTTATTCCTGAAATTGTAAGTCTAATTATACATATCTAACACATATTTTGTATATTTCTTATTAAATGCAACGGCAAAATATAACTAGATAAAACTTCACGTGGTTTGTTGTTTTAGACAAGTCACACAGAGAAAATAGAGTTAGACACATTATGTCTACTAGTATTGTTTGAATACTGCTCGCTAGAGGCGCCCGTGCTCTTAAAATTGACATTAGAATTGGAAGTTTTAAATTTATATGTTTCAAATATAATCAAATGTAACGCGTCACTGGTAAAAGAAAAACGTAAATAATGATAAATAAAAGAAAATAATGACAACTACACTGATGCTTCTAGCGAGCGATGCTCGAATAACACTTTCATTATATATCTATCTGTATTTTCTCTTTCTGGCTTACCGAAAACAAAACATACAGTACGGAAGGATTGGGAATGCTTGGTCTATTTATATTTTGTCCTTGTCTAAATGGTGCAAAAGTGAGGTTAAGTTAACAAGTCGTTTGATCGACTGTATTTTTACCATACAGGGAATTTGAATCGCTGATACATACAGGGAAAACACAGAAAAAAAAATTGATGTAGAATTGGACTTACCCTATTAGCGAATAATATTTATTGAACCATTATAAAAAATTTAATATTTATATATAGATTTATACAAATGACCAATGACTCTGTTTAAGCATGGGGATTTCGAGAACTATAAGAAATCCAAAGTCGGTTAAATTAGACTAAAGTTGCCCTATTTGGAGTGTGGAAGAAGAGTTCCGTTGAACTCATTCTTTCCGGAATAAAAGACCATCAGTGCAACGTCTGCAGTAAATCATTTAAGCAGAAGTCGAATATAAAAGCTCACATGAAAATTCATGCCAATATAAAAGACCAACATTGTGATGTCTGTAATAAATCGTTCAGACAGGTACAACATTTACGGCGTCACATGAAAATTCATTTCGATATAAAAGACCATCATTGTGATGTCTGTAGTAAATCGTTCAGAAACAAAGATGATTTACAGCGTCACATGCAAATTCATTCGGATATAAAAAACCAACATTGTAATGTCTGTAATAAATCGTTCAGACAGGTACATCATTTACGGAGTCACATGAAAATTCATTCTAAAAAAAAGTAAATCATACAAATAGAAGTCTCAATTAATTGCTCACATGAAAACTCATTTTAAAATTGAATATATTACAAAATTTAATGTATAACAGAAAAGTCTTGTCGTTAATGTTAAAACAAACACCCAGAAAGGAACTAGGTTGCCCGCTTACTCGTTACAGCACCGGGAATCTACCTCTTGTGCGAATCAATGTGAGTAACGGGTACATTTGTTATTTAACAATATTTATAATAATTATTATTTTTATTGCCCTTCCCTCGCCGTAAAATACATTTCGACCTTCTTTGGCATTAAATATATTAGTATTTTAAATGTAATTATTATTAGGAATTATCGAACCATACTTGTGTCACTTTATGTGGCTTTTTTTTGTTCTAATAAAAATTCTGTTGAGATTTTGTGGGCCATAATAAGAAAGACTAAAACTGGTATCAGACAGACGTAAGTTTAGTAAATTTTTAATTTTAAATTTGATTTAACTTACTTTACAGTCATAAATTGTTATATAGAAATGGTATTTGTATTTTATCGAAAATGCACAAAAAAAGCTGCTACAACAATTATCAAAGGCATACGCGGGGTACTTTAGTTGTATTTTTTTATTTTTCATGTAACAAAAATGTATATTATTTAACATTATTAGCAAGATAAAAGGAATTGAGTAGCTAGCCTGTCACTTGCAAATGAAAATATATTTCTCAAATTTTATAAACTTATAAATATTTTTTTTAATTCCACAACCTTATAGTTTTAAAAACTACTTACTTTATCCTAGCATTCTTATCCTAAATTGTATCCTGCTTTTTGTATCTGTTACTACTTTTCTTGTGCCTTCCTAGTTTACTCCTCGACTTGTTGCTTCAGGTTTACTGGGTCGTCCTCTTTTTCTTTTTCCAATTTCTTTTCCTTCGAATTCTATTGGCAGCAATTTATGTTAGTTTTCCGCGGCGTTGCCAAGTTATTCCGTTTATTCACAAAAAAAGACCGAATACACGCATTGCTTTCTAGAGACATAATGAAGTTATTTTAATAATAAAAATTCAACTGTATCTATGCTCTATGTTCTCACTTTTTTTGAGAAATTATACAGGATATTCAACAAAGCGAATCATATCATTTTCAAATAGAAACCCCTTATATTTTATAATTCAATTGGGTGTGTTTTTGTATTATCTTCATATGTTATTAAGGATACCCCCCTCTATAAATAAAATTACAAAAGATTTTTAATGTAACCGCCATTCTCACGGAAACATGTTTATAAATAAGTAATTTACTCTTCCCAGATATTTGCGTCGACAGTTTCATAACAGTTCCGAATTCTAATCTAATTTTGTAAGACCCGAAGATCTAGCGGGCCACTTTCTTTGACCACCTCTTCCGATCCATCCATTAAGAAATTCTTCATTTAAATAATTCCTAACCCGAAGACTTTTGTGAGCTGGTGAACCAACATGTTGGAACCACAATCTCCAAATAATATTCATGGTATTGCGAGTCGCCACTAATAACAGATGGCAGCACTAAAATGTGACTGGTAGGGAAAACTCTGGATTTTCCTGCATCTCACAGCATTAGTTTATAGAGTTTATCTATCAATTCAATATTATTAACGTAAAGTGTAGTGAGATGTAGTATATAGAATATGTTTCTTACATTGGGAGATATATACCGTGTGTCTGTCTTAAAGGTGTCAATAGGAGATTAACATGGGAAATTAGTTTTTTGCAATTCCCTGGTCACCTAATTATGTTAAGTAAAAACACGTCAAATAAAAGTTTTAGGACATAAAATTCTGCATCTAAATCAATAAATAGAATTATTTTTGTATGCTTTGTAAAGAGAGAAATTAAATATGAAAATGCAGAATTAAGTAATCTAACTAACGGTACCACATACACCCGATTTTATTTAGCGGGACAGATGGAAACAGCAAAAAACTGTTTTCCCATGTTATTTCCCTATGTCAAGGTTTTCAGTATTCACCCTGTATATATATATTGTAATGAATAGAAAATACATAATAAAAGGGAAGCCATGAAAACAAGAAGGAGTTGACAGATTGGGATCTGACAGTTTAATGAATTTGATAGCTGTAGTAGAGTTTAATAAAAATATTTATTCCAAGTGCCTTGTTTGAGTTATTATTACCTAGAAAGTAAACATTACATTGGTGTCAGGTGTGGGGTATATAATATATATATTTTGAAAAATGGAATCATGGAAAATGAAATTGGTAAATTTAAAAGTGGCTGATTTAAAAAGGGAATTAGAAGAGCGAGATTTAGACATTACGGGACGAAAACAAGACCTACAATACAGATTGTCAGAAGCTCTTCGATTAGAAGGAGAAGATCCTGAGCAATATCTATTTGATGGATCTTCAATGGACATGTTTATAAGAAAAATGGAAAATATGAAGAATGAAGTAAAGATAGGACAAGATAAATTAGCTGAGAAAATAGAAATGAAAGTAAAAGAATTAAAGGAAGAAATGGAATTCAGAATTAAACATATTCAAGATGAACAGAATAAAAGATTGAAAATTTTAGAAGAAAAAGTGTCTACTTTAAGTTTTGTTTCTACAAGTACAATTCCAGAAGTAAATACTAGATATGACGATGACAGGAATACAAATTTACGTATGAAACCACCAACTTTTGACGGAAAAACTAATTGGACAAGTTACTTAAAACAATTTGAATCTGCTGCTAAAATTAATAATTGGACAATAAAAAATAAAGCAACCGCATTAATTTTGGCTCTTCGAGGGGACACGATGAACATATTACAAACAATTACATCGGAAGAACAAGAAGACTACGATAAATTAGTTCAAAGGCTGGAAATGCGTTATGGAAATACGCATATGGAAGAAGTTTATTATGCGCAACTAAAAAATAGATATCAGAAAATTGGGGAAAAACTACAAGAATATGAGGCTGATATAGAAAGACTTGTGCGTTTATCTTATCCAAGTGCTCCGGAAGAATTTTTGGAAAATTTTGCAGTAAGAACATTTATCGATGGACTTCGCGATAGTGAAACGCAGCAAGCTTTGCGACTAGCACGCCCAAAAACGCTAGTTGATGCATTAGCTCGAGGGCTGGAATTTGAGACGGCGAAACAAACTTCAAAAAATTATGGACGAATCCGTGAAGTGAAGGAAGAACCATCTGGATCTGATTATGAACGTTTAGAAACAATAACTAGACGTATTGTTCAAGAGGCAATAAATAAAAAGAATAAATTTCGTTGTTGGAACTGTGGAGAACTGGGGCATCTTCAATATCAGTGTTGCAAACGCCAAAAATCATCAAATATGGAAAATATGACGGAAAACTAGAACGGGCCGATGGATCGGGGCAAATGTCGGCCTGTATTAATTTGCCCTCTAAAAATAAAATTTTAATTGCAACATTAAAAAATGAGTCTAATGGCATGTTTGTGGATGGTACAATAAATGGAAGAGAATACATGATGTTAGTTGATACAGGTGCGACTAAAACAATTTTGCGGCCAGATATATTACAAGGGACAAAATTATTTCACACAAATTGGAAACTACGGACAGCAACGGGAGAATCAGCAGCAGTAAATGGCGAAGCAGATGTTACTATAATTCTTGGTAACACCAAAATAGTATCTCGTGTTCTTGTGGCAGAAATAGAAGAAGAAGTTTTAATTGGAATGGACTTGATGAAAGACTACGGTTTTGAGTTGAACTTAAGTCGTGGTGTTCTACGAATAAACGGAGAAGAACTTATACTTCATCAGCGGAAAGATAGCGTTGTCCGTGTAGTATTAGCAGAAGATACAGAGTTACCAGAAAGAAGTGAATTGTTTGTACATGGTGGACTTATTAATGCAAGTATAGGAAATGTTGTTATGATAGAGCCTAAAGTTGATGATATTGAAACTGCAAAGGGAGTGCTGGTAGCAAAACCACTCATTCAGACTTAAGAGGTTGTACCAATTCGGGTAATGAATATAAACTGTTATCCAGTAAAGCTGAAAAAGGGAACTATTCTAGGGCATAGTGAAATTATATCTCCTGTAGTTAATGAAATTCTGGCATTTTCTTAAACTGAAAACAATGTCACTTCTCAAAAATTATCCAATATAATAAAAGAAGCTCAAAATGGTTTAACATCATTACAAAAAAACAAAATTGAAAAACTTTTTGTTCAGTACTCCAAAGTTTTTGGACTTGAAGAAGGATCGAGAGGAAGAACTAATGTTGTAAAACATAAAATCAATACCGGAAATGCTCAGCCCATCCGTCAAGCACCGAGGAGATTACCATTAGCAAAAAGAGAAGAAGCTGAACAAATAATACAAGATTTAGCAAAAGATAAAGTAATAGAATGTTCCAACAGCCCATGGGCTTCACCAGTAGTAATGGTAAAGAAGAAAGACGGTTCCACAAGATTCTGTGTCGATTATAGGCAGCTGAATAATGTTACCAAGAAAGATAGTTACCCTTTATCCAGAATTGATGATACATTAGACATGTTAGCAGGCTCACAAATATTTTCTACTCTGGATTTAAAAAGCGGTTATTGGCAGGTAGAAATGGCTCCCGAAGATAAAGAAAAAACTGCATTTACCATTGGTAATGGATTGTGGCAGTTTAGAGTAATGCCTTTTGGATTATGCAATGCCCCAGCCACATTTGAACGACTGATGGAAAATGTGTTGAGAGGGTTATCATGGAAAACTTGCCTTATTTACCTTGATGATATTATTATTCTTGGAAAAACCTTTGATGATCATCTAATGAAATTGGAAGAAGTTTTCCAGCGATTGAAAAATGCTGGTTTAAAATTAAATCCAAAAAAATGTCAGTTTTTTTAGAGAAGAAGTCAAATATTTGGGGCATGTTGTATCTGCAAATGGGATAGCAGCTGATCCAGAGAAAACAATGGTTATAAAGCAATGGCCAAAACCAAAAGATGTACATGAAGTTAGAAGTTTTCTTGGATTATGTACTTACTATCGACGATATGTTCAAGGATTTTCAAGTATTGCAAAACCACTAACGCGTTTGACAGAAGAAGGAAAAAAATTTATATGGGATGAAGAATGCCAAGTTACTTTTGAAAAATTGAAATTTATTTTAACAACTGCTCCAGTTCTTGGTTACCCTTTACCAGGAGAAAAATTCATTCTCGATACAGATGCGAGCGATGTTGGAATAGGGGGTGTCCTCTCACAAATTCAAAATGGACAAGAAAAAGTAATCGCCTACTTTAGTAAAACACTTTCAAAACCAGAGAAAAATTATTGTGTTACTAGGCGAGAACTTCTAGCAATTGTTAAGTCAGTAGAACATTTTTATAAATATCTCTACGGTCAAAAATTTCTATTGAGAACAGATCACGCAGCGTTAAAGTGGCTTTTAAAATTTAAAAATCCAGGACAAGTAGCCAGATGGATAGAAAGGTTACAGGAATATGAATTTGAAATAGAACATCGAGCTGGTATACGACATCGGAATGCAGATGTCCTTTCCAGAAGGCCTTGTGCGGAGGACTGTAAATATTGCAATCGACTAGAAGAGAGGACAGCATATGCACAACAAACAACAGTGAAAGATGATATGTGACAACTGGCTAAAATAAGAGAAGACCAAGAAAATGACATAGATTTAAAGTTAATATTGAAATGGAAACTTGAAGGAAAGAGGCCTGTACGGGAAAAAGTTGCACCAAATAATCCAATAGTGAAATCATATTGGGCACAATGGAATTCAATAATATTGGATGAGGATGGTCTCCTAAAACGCATTGTGGAAAACAAGGAAGGTACACAAAACAAGCTTCAACTTTTAATACCACGGAAACGAGTGCCGGAAGTATTAGAAAATTTACATGATGGAATATCAGGCGGACATTTTGGAATTAAAAAAACAACAGAACGAGTGCAGGCAAGATTTTATTGGTCAACCTGTAAAGAAGATATTAAAAATTGGTGCAGAAAATGTATAATTTGTGCAGCAAGCAATGGACCACAAAAAAAACGACAAGCACCAATGCAGCAATATAATGTAGGTAGTCCTTTTGAAAGAATAGCAATCGACGTAGCTGGGCCGTTTCCTGTGACAGAGAATGGAAATAAATACATGGTTGTCATAATGGATTATTTTAGTAAATGGCCAGAAATTTATGCTATTCCAAATCAAGAGGCTATTACAGTTGCAGAAGTCCTCGTGAAAGAATGGATTTGTCGTTTCGGAGTCCCTTTAGAGCTACATTCCGATCAAGGCAGGAATTTTGAATCGGCTGTCTTCCAAAATGTTTGCAATATCATGGATATAAGAAAAACCAGAACGACTACATTGCATCCGCAATCTGATGGAATGGTAGAAAGAATGAATCGAACAATCAATAGATATTTGTCAAAAGTCATTGCAAACCATCAGAAAAACTGGGATCGTTATTTACATTTATTTTTATTGGCATATCGTTCTTGTGTACACGAAACAACTGGACAAAGCCCAGCTAATATTATTTTTGGACGTAACTTAAGACTGCCCTGTGATTTAAAGTTTGGCAGTAAACCTGGGGAAGATCTGGCTGGGGAAGATTACGTTACAACCTTACGAAGAGAAATGAATAACATACATGAACAGGTGCGTGTGAATATTAATAAATCCAGCGATAAAATGAAAGAAAATTATGATATAAAAGCCGATAAAGGAGGATATCAGCCTGGTGATGAAGTTTGGTTATATAATCCAAAACGACATCGAGGATTATCACCAAAATTGCAAGTAACATGGGATGGGCCATATGAAGTTATAAAACGCATAAATGACGTTATTTATAGAATTAAAAAAATGCCAAAAGGTATAACAAAAGTAATTCATTTTAATCGTTTGGCCCCATACGCAGGAACCAATAAACAAGTTCAGGTATTTAGAAGTAGATTATTTTTTTCCGAGTCGGAAAACAATTCTTGAGAAGGGAGCAGTGTAATGAATAGAAAATACATAATAAAAGGGAAGCCATGAAAACAAGAAGGAGTTGACAGATCGGGATCTGACAGTTTAATGAATTTGATAGCTGTAGTAGAGTTTAATAAAAATATTTATTCCAAGTGCCTTGTTTGAGTTATAATTACTTAGAAAGTAAACGTTACAATATATATATATATATATATATATATATATATATATATATATATATATATATATATATATATATATATATAACAATTTATTTAAATGGTGCTGTGCGGCCTATGGTTGAATTTATTCTACAACTTAAACTATTAGTTTTTTGGAGATCAATCATTGTACCATCTAAAATTACTGTAATGTTCTTAAATTAAAAAAATGGTATATTTAATATTTTCTGTTTTATTGGTTTTAATGTTAAAGATAGACTTTACAATGTTACATCAACATATGTATGATAGAGTGACCATTTATTTTTTTGACAAAATCGGTAGGAATCCTGTGTTCTATATGGTTAGGTCATATGTAAGGGCAAATAATATTGTATTGTATTTTGAAGATTCGACAAATGCATAATTCAATGCCTAAGCAGGGCAGTGTAAAATTATTTGAATGTTTCGTGCACTCCCACTGCATATTATTTATTTCTTCTATCGCAGAATTACTATTGTTTACATTTTTTTACATAAATATTTATTTACAATATATTCTAAAATGAAAGATATTTGTAATTATTATTGAAATCCTCAAAACACTTCATTATAAAAACCTACTCCAAATTATGTACAACAAATATTACATAATTTATATAATTTTTTGCTACCCCCTGCCACCCTTGCAAGAGACCCTGTTTATATTATTACTCAGAATTAGTTGTTATAACATATAGTAATAATATATTTAATTTTTATAGCGAAAAAGACTTTTTTTAAAAAGAAAATGCAAATTAAAATAATCTTATAAGAATCAAGTACAACATAACCTAACAAAAGATTTTTAATTTATTTGGCACCTGTAACCCCGAGCCGCTAAACATTTTATTGCTTTAATATATTTGTCATAACATATAGTAACAATATGTATAATTTTTTTTTCCGGCATGCGGCCTGTTTTTGGTGTTTTATAAATAAATTCGTACCTACGCACTTGGTGATCTTTAATAATTTATTTGGCACCTGTAACCCCGAGCCGCTAAACATTTTATTGCTCTAATATACTTGTTATAACATATAGTAACAATATGTATAATTTTTATGGCGAAACAGGGCTTTATTTAGATATAAAATGCAAATTAAAATAATCTGATAAGAATCAAGTACAACATAACCTAACAAAACATTTTTAATTTATTTGGCACCTGTAACCCCGAGCCGCTAAACATTTTATTGCTCTAATATATTTGTTATAACATATAGTAACAATGTGTATAAGTTTTTTTCCGGCATGCGGCCTGTTTTTGGTGTTTTATAAATAAATTCGTACCTACGCCGCACTTAGTGATCTTTAATAATTTATTTGGCACCTGTAACCCCGAGCCGCTAAACATTTTATTGCTCTAATATACTTGTTATAACATATAGTAACAATATGTATAATTTTTATGTCGAAACAGGGCTTTATTTAGATATAAAATGCAAATTAAAATAATCTGATAAGAATCAAGTACAACATAACCTAACAAAACATTTTTAATTTATTTGGCACCTGTAACCCCGAGCCGCTAAACATTTTATTGCTTTAATATATTTGTTATTACATATAGTAACAGTATGTAATTTTTTTGGCGGCATGCGGTCCAGTTTTGTTGCAATATTTGATTGAATTATAAGTAAGAATCATATAACACATAACCTAGAAAACAGTATGGGTCTAATAATGAATAGGTTAATAATTACCGTTTATGGTGTGCTAATTAATTTTATTATATTTATTTCGCCTTAATAATATATACAGGTGTTATTTATAAGCATTTATATTGATTATTTATTATTTACAGTATGTTGTAGGCCTTGGTATACAGTGTTTTGTTGGTTGCCTATGTAGCAGTAATTTGCCTTCGAGCCGCTAGCTCGAGCCGCTAGAATCACTCCGGTTGCCATTGCCATCTATTTGTGTATTGACAACCTCAACCAGGCAAAGCTATTCAGAATAGTTCTGTTTTGACATGAGTGTATATTCCTGTTGATGATATCCTAATCTCGCGCTGTTAATTTTAGTACAAAGTTTTAAATATATAGTTCGCACAAATTGTAAATATATACAGTACAATGGATTTGTGTTTTATGTGCACGAAGGACTACCACTGCGTCCCTGTGGACGACAGAATAGTGTCCGAAGTGGAGTATCTTATTCCTGAAATTGTAAGTCTGATTAAACTTTACTTTACATATATGAAGCATTATCCATATCTTACTTACGTGTTATCTGATTTGATGTTGGTAAACAGTGCATAAATGAGGTTAGGTTAAGAGAGAATATGACCATGTCGTACAATCGACAAGTCGTTTGATCGACAATATTTTTAGCGTACTTTTTTCAAGTTGTTGTGTTTCATTATTTTCATATTATATTTACCACGATATTTATATACGTACTCTTAATAAACAATTGAAATTTGCAGTTAAAAACCAATCCTTTTTTGAAATAATTTCAAAATAATGATAAGTAGGGACTGCGCCATAACAAAGAGTTATAAAATTTACACTTAAAATATGTTTTTAGGCGGCTGGTACATAAATTGTTGTTTTTCGTATCTGCTGGCAACCTTAAAGTATCAATTTTTTATTGACATCTGTCAAAGTCAAAATTTTTGGCAGCTAGTTTGTTCATTATTGATTTACATAGTTCATATTAATGTTATTAATTATTTCAGAATATAATAACAAATGTAAGTAAAATTTTAACTATTCCTTCACAAATATTAATGAAAAAGTAATAAATTTGCGAGTAAAAATAGCGGCCGTAAAGTAAATGCGGCCGTAAGGTAAATGCGGCCGTAAAGTAAATGCGGCCGTAAAGTAAATTTTGACAGATGTCAAAAATTGATTTTGAATTAAAATTCATGATTTCTTGTTGTAATCGCCTAAAAAATGTTGTGTGCACCTCGGCTAAAAGTTCTTTTTGGGCCTCATCTGATTTGTAGCCTCGGCTTTGCTTCGGCTGCAAACTTCGGTTTCGGCCCAAAAAGATTACTTTTACAACCTTGATACACAAATAACTATTTCTTAAATATCGATTGAGATAAAAAACACATTTTTTAAATATTCTTTTCCAAATGTTTACTAACATGAACCAACAAAGTAGGTGACATCTGTTGGTGAAATTTGAAATAAGAGCACTAGGAAAAACATTCACGCGTTTATTGGTATTTGAATCGGGGAACTAGTTTTCGTGAAGTAAAATATTTAGTAAATTAAAAATATATTGTTCAATACCACAATGCAGTAATAATATTATTGCAAAAATATCCATATACGAGGGGGTGTTGATAAATACTTAGCCTACCATATAAAACGCCACAATAATTCAAAACAAAATTTTATTTATTCAACATAATCTCCTTTAAGACGTTTACACATTTAACACAACGTTTATAAAATAATTGTAAACCCTCTAAAAAAAATTCTTTGTCTTGGTCTGCAAACCACTCCTCAGCGGCACGTATGGCTTTATCATTTGTGGAAAATCTTTTACCTTTCAAGTGTTTTTTAAGATTTGGGAATAAATAATAATCTGATGGTGCTAAATCCGGAGAATAGGGCGGATGGTTAACCAATTCAAAACCAATTTCATGAATTTTGCGCATTGCAATCAAGGACTTGTGAGCAGGAGCATTGTCTTGCAAAAAGAGAACACCTTTGGTAAATTTTCCGCGGCGCTTTTCCACAATTTTCTTGCGTAATTTAGATAGCAACTCAGCATAATATGTTCCCGTGATAGTTCTGCCCTGTTCCAAATAATCTGTCAGAATTATCCCATCTTTGTCCCAGAAAACTGAAGCAAGAATCTTACCAGCGGATTTTTGAACACGGAATTTTTTTGGTCGTGGAGAACCGGAATTCCTCCACTCTTTCGATTGCTCTTTAGTCTCTGGGTCATAATGATGAATCCACGTTTCATCCATAGTAACAAGCCGATCCAAAAATGTTGAGGGGTCTGCTTCAAAACTACGGCAAATTTCCTTCGACGTTGTCAAACGAAAACGCTTCTGATCAGCATTCAAGCATCTTGGAATCCATTTGGCCGAAAGTTTTCTCATATCCAAGTCGTGATGAACAATATGAAATACACGTTCATAGGAAATGTTCAATGCTTCCGCTATACGTTTCAGCCCAATTCGTCGATCTGCTAAAATCATATCATGGACAGAATCAATGTTTTCTGAAGTGGTCACAGAAATTGGTCTTCCAGCGCGGTGCTCATCTTTAACATCTGATCTTCCTCTCTTAAATTCCGCAACCCAGTTTTTAATAGTTGCATATGAAGGACACTGATCACCTAAAGTGTCTGTTATATCAGCAAAAATTTCATTGCCGGATAATCCTTTCAAAAATAAATATTTAATAACTGACCGCAACTCAACTTTTTCAAATTTTAGCTTTTTCGCAAACATGCCGTTTTCAAATTCACAGTTTAATCACCGTTCAACTTATAGATGTCAAACTTTGTCAACTTATTTATAAAACATCATAGTTGTAACCATAGCAACCATATTCACTTTCAGATATTGGAACCATCCAAGGCTAACTATATATCAATACCCCCTCGTATTATTTCTCTAGGGATATTGAGTTACTAAGTAAGAGGAAAATTGCATTATACATAGGGAAAAAGATGACTCCAGTTCCAGTATCAACATTTGTTCTGCTCATTTCTTGTCTTCAGATTGTCATTTGTAAATATGAAGTAAAGTTTCTTATATTTTTTTAATATTAAATAATATTTATAGCAAGTATTTCAAATAGAAAATCAATTTTAAGACAAGGTATTATTCCAACCGCCGATCCAAAAATTTCCATTACGGTAGTTTAACAGCAAATGTTAAAAAATATAAACGAAAAATTAAATTAAAACATTGTGTAATTAGTAAAAGTATTAATTAATTTTTTTTATTCGTTAAAATGTACTTGAAATACTAGGACCTGGATGAAATTTATTACAGAGATTTTTTTGGGAAGACAAAACTATGATTGAAATGGGCAACTAATGCTTCAAATTTCTTGAGTTTTCTTCGATGTACAACCTTGTTCAATTTCCGATTAATCCTATATAATAAAAAGGTCGGGTTTATATAGTTTCTTTCATCATCGACGATCGCCAAAACTTACGGAAAGCCTATGGCCTGAATGGAATACAGATTATGTTGAAATTTGAACCTGTTTGTGAGAATTTATGCCAATTAATTTCTTTGATAGGTTTCATATTTTTACTGTGTGTAGTTTTTCTACGAAAAAATATAAACTGTGCAAAAACTTTAAAACAATAGATCGAAGTGCACATTTCTATTTTCAGAAGAATCAAGTTGTCATCTGTCATGTTTGACAAGTCAGAAGCAAACTTTAATCATTTATAACTTCTTAATGAATGAAGATATCAAAAATCTGAAAGCATTGTTATACATTGTATACATGAGCAATTATTTCACTACACATGTTAAATGTCGATCGGCTTTTGTTTTTTACAGAAAGATGTCAGAAGTTTCTCGTGTTTTTATCAAAAGAAAGGTCTCGATGAGGATTGGCGAGCAGAATTGACAAAAATGATTTATGTTGATCGACCTTTGTTTTTTGCAAAAAATTCTCAGAAATATGCCGTGTTTGGTATCTGCAAAAAGTTGTCAAAATTATATCGTGTTTGGTGTCAAATAAAAGAACTCGATGAGGGCTGGCGAGCAGACGTGTCAAAAATGTTTCATGTTGATAGGCTTTTGTTTTCTTCAAAAAGTTGTCAGAAGTATATCGTGTTTGGTGTCAAATGAAAGGGTTCGGTAAGGCCTGATGTGCAGAATTTACAAAAAGTTGTCAGAAGTTACTCGTGCATGGTATAAATTAAAATGTCTCGATGAGAGCTAACATACAAAATTGACAGAAATGATCCATGTTGACTTTTGTTTTTGGATAAAGTTGTCAGAAGTATATCATGTTTGGTATCAATTACATGACTTGCTGAGAACTGATGTGCAGAAGTGACAAAAAATTGCCAAGTCAATCTGCATTTGTTTTTTTACAATTAGTTTCCGGAAGTACACCGTGTTTAGTACTAAATGAATGTTTCGCCAAAATGAAATTAGCTATCAAATGTTAATATTTCACTGACGCCGGAGGCCTAGGCTAGTGTCTTAAAACTAAAACTGTGATTATGTGAAGAGGTGGACAGGTAGCTCGATGAATGTATGTATCAGTAAAATGGAGTTTACATTTCAGACAATTATCAAGTTGGGTATTCCACTGCGCATCTGTTCCGTGTGTGAGGGGGCCCTCGACGCCTTCAGCAAATTCAAACATTCCAGCGTAGAGAGCAGCCGGCGCCTAGAGAGCAGCATCAGGGCCGGCGGGGCCCCGGGGCCCTCGCTACACACAGGCAGGGCCCCCGTTGTGGGCCACAATGACACATCTGATACCCAACCCGAGAAAATAGAAGAGATGTATATTAAAGAAGAACCTGTAGAGGAAACATGGCCGGAGTGTCACCCGCACATAAACAGCACATCCCTAAACCCTGCCTTGCGGGTAGACAGGACACCCCCACACGTGCAGTTGCGTGCATTGCACACAGACATCTCCATTAAGGAAGATCAACTGGAAGAAACGCCACAAGACTGGGAATTTTTTAATAATATAAAGAAAAATATATGCAAGGAAGAGAATGCTGAAAGTAATAAAATGAGTGAAGATAAAGATAATGAAAGAGAACATAAGACAGATGCAAAAGAGTATCAGTGTGTCGTCTGTGGTAAATTATTCTCCAAGAAATCTTATTTACACTTACATATGAAAGTTCATTCAGCTACAAGAGAGTATCAGTGTGACGCCTGTAGTAAATCGTTCAAACACAGTGGTAATTTACGCACACATATGAATACTCATTCCGGAATAAAAAAATATCAGTGCAACGTCTGTAGTAAATCATTTACACAGAAGTGGAATTTAAATGCTCACATGAGAATCCATTTGGGAATGGAATTACATAAATGCAATATATGTTTTAAATCATTTACACAAAAGCATATTTTAAATATTCACATGAAAATTCATTTCGATATAAAAGACCACCATTGTAATGTCTGTAATAAATCGTTCATACAGAAAATTGATTTACAACGTCACATGAAAACTCATTCCGATACGAAAGACCAACATTGTGATGTCTGTAATAAATCGTTTAGACTGAAATCTCATTTAAAGCGTCACATGAAAATTCATTCTAAAAAAAAGTAAATCATACAAATATGTCTCGATTAATTGCTCACATGAAAACTCATTTTAAAACTAAATATGTTACATAATTTAATGTTTAAGAGAAAAGTCTTGTGGTTAATGTTAAAAGCAGACAATCACCCAGAAAGGAACCAGGTTACCCACTTACTGGTTACAGCACCGGGAATCTACTTCTTGTGCAAAACAATGTGAGTAACGGGTACATTTATTATTTAACAATATTCATATTAATTATTATTTTTATTGCCTTTTCCTCGCTGAATAATCATTTCGACCTTCTTTGGCATTAAATATATTATGCCTGGATGCAGAGAGGCTAATCAAAAAAATCACTGATTAATTTGATGTAGTTACTATGGCCACGTATTAAATATAAATTGCTATCAAAAAATTAATCATTAATCTAAATTGATGAAGCTTTGTGTAACCCGGGCTTAGTATTTTACATGTAATTAATATTAAGAATTATTAAACCATACTTGTATCACTTTATGTTGGCTAATTTTTAGGCCATAATAAGAAAGACTAGAGCTGGTATCAGACAGATGCATATGTCTAACTGATTTGACAGAGGTTTCTCTAACATATAACTTATGTTCTCAGACGTCCGTAAGTTTAGTAAATTTTTGATTTTAAATTTGATTCAAGTTACTTTACAGTCATAAATTAAATGTTATATAGAAATGGTATTTGTATTTTATCGAAAATGCACAAAAAAGTTATAGCTGCTACTATGTCTATAAAAGGCGTACGGGAGGTTCTCCAGCTGTATTTTTTTAATTTGCATGTAATAAAGATGTATATTATTTTACATTATTAGAAAGATAAGAATTGACTAGCGAATCTGTCACCTACATGAAAATGAAAATATATTGTCTAATTTAATATATTTATGAATAAATATGTATTTTTTTAATTACACAACCTGTTGGTTTTTAAAACTATTTACTTAATCCTGGTGTTCTTATTCAGAATTTTCACCGGCTTTGTTATCTGTTGTGGTTTTCTTGTGTGTTTCTAGTTTTTTCCTCGACTTCTGACGCTTGTTGTACTTTTTGTTTCCAGGTTTACTGGGTCGTCCTGTTTCTCTTGCTTCAAACACTTGTACTGTATAGGTGTCCTAGATATTTCAGTTAGTTTCTTATTATATAACTACTTTGAAACACCATAGTATTACTAATATATTTTTCCTTTATCAAATTTGTCACCATCCATGTTCATGACGTGTATTTAAAGTTCCCGCTCTTTTCTGGACCACGGCCACTGAGGTTATTGGGCCCAAACGACAGCAGCGCACTCGTTCCATATAGAGAACATGCGG
Source organism: Stenolophus ochropezus (assembly GCA_035578165.1). Classification (NCBI taxonomy): domain Eukaryota; kingdom Metazoa; phylum Arthropoda; class Insecta; order Coleoptera; family Carabidae; genus Stenolophus; species Stenolophus ochropezus. The sequence goes on along the minus strand of JAQOWZ010000019.1, from coordinate 15,435,357 downwards.
CGAAAAAGTTGGTTAAACTAATACAATGAGGATAAGTTTGTTTTTAGTATATGCTTGTGTGTTGTTTTCATGCAATTCTATATTACTAAATGTTTGATATTAGCTAGCTACTAAAATAGTTATGTTTTTCTAATCTCGTAATATATGCATAAATTATAATTTTATAATACACACAACATGTTACATCTGTACTTAGCAGAAAGCTAACATGCCATATATAAAAATACCGAATCAATATGAGGTCATATTCTAGTTGTCCAGCTTGTAAATTAACCATATGGTATATATTTTTTAAATGATAATAGGAACAGTAATTCCAACTGGTGTCTAATGAGAAACTATCACTGCTGGGTATCCTGTTTCTCTTGATTCAAACACTTGTACTGTATGGGTGTCCTAGACATCTCAGTTAGTTTTTTATTATATAACTACTTTAAAACACCATATTATTACTAATATATTTTTCCTTTATTAAATTTGTCACCATCCATGTTCCTGACGTGTATTTAAAGTTCCCGCTCTTTTCTGGACCACGGCCACTGGGGTTATTGGGCCCAAACGACAGCAGCGCCCTCGTTCCATATAGGGAACATGCGGCGAAAAAGTTGGCCTCTGGCGGAAAATATACAAACTAATACAATGAGAATAAGTTTGTTTTTAGTATATGCTTGTGTGTTGTTTTCATGCAACTTAATAACGAATACCGTTGTGTAAAATATAATTTTATTAATGTAAAATAGTAATGTTAACCTGGAGATACTTTTCCATAGCAGTGTAAGAGCTACGTAGCCAAGAAATTAGTTTACACTATTTTTCAGAACAATCTCACTTACGGAAGCAATGACAAATAGCTCTTGAAATTTAGGAACGCAGGTTTACGCCAATCATCATGCCGACAAGTACTAATCATACACACTATGTGTTTTAAAAGAATTTAAATATACAATCAAACCAAATTAAAATCGTCGCTTACAATTCCAACACAACACAACTTTACAAAACAAAATTTTGAACCAACAAAAAAAATAAAATAAAGTACTACATTTCAAATTATTTTCGACTCAAATGTATAACAGATATTTATAACTATTTCAACCGCTCAACAAGAAAATGAAATTGTAATACAATTTAAATTTTAACCTAATATTTACAAGGGATGTTAACTCGCTGTACAAATTAATTTTTAAAATTATGCTGAAGATGGACCCAATAAGAGGTCCGAAACGTCCTTATTAAAATATATTTAAAATATAAATTAAAAACGTCTTGGAACTTACAAGCCCAAAAATTTCCTCATACATAATTATGATGTTCATATGTATGACATTGTAGGATATTTTTAATTAAATTAAAATAGCAAAGGCGCAGCGATTTCCCAAAATACTGCCAAATACCGAATTTTTTTAACATTTGCTGTTGAAACACGTCGAATCAGATCGAATACTGAACCAGGGGATTAACCCTAATGATATTGTCGCAGTATATAGAATAAATACAGTAGTGACACTCGATGTCGTCACCTTTAATGTAACTGACTCGTGGTAGCCATATTGTTGGAGGTTATGTACCGGGAAATTCCAACGGTTGTTATTTTACCACCGCTTACTGTGATATTGTGGTTCTGCAACAACCTGCTGTAAATTTTAATTTTACTTATAATATTTAGTGACGAAGCAATTTTCACACATGACAGTGTACATAATTTCCACAACATGCATTATTGGGCTCAAGAAAATCCACATGTTGTAGGAAGAAGTAGTTTACAACATAGATTTTCATTAAATGTTTGGGCTGGTATCTTCAATAGGAATTTTCTTGGACCATACTGTAACAAATCACATCAATATCGGCAATGAGGTACACTCACACGCACAAATAATACACCTCAATTATATACACAACCTTTATTTCACTGACACTTCTTAACTGCAGCACTACACTACAACAACTGCCCCCTCTAAGATACATCTTTCATATTAATAATATGCATTACATAATCTCTAAACATTGATTAGTTAAATCAAATTATTACGCATTGTACATCAATTAATTATTTATATAAATCTCACAATACATACTTCCCCATTGATTAAACAGTGATCAGTATTTGGAATTTTTACGAAATGTTTTACCAGAACTATTAGAAGATGTACCTTTACTCGTTCGTCAAAATTCATGGTTTCAGCACGATGGTGCTCCACCTCATTGTTCAAGAAATGTGCGGCAGCAAGATCACCTGACCTCAATCCCTTAGATTTTTATCTATGGAAACGGTGTTAGCTTCAAACCAAAATGAGTGTTAGCTAGCACCGCCTTAACCCGGTGTTAAAATTTAGTCTAACACCGTATTCTCCAAACAAACCCGGAATTAGACTAACCCAGTGCTAGCTTAACACCACATCGTATCAAAATGGCGGCTGGTATTCCAGCTGTCAGAACATTTGAGCCCTATCTAAAAAAAGTATTGGAATATAAGTGGTGAAAGTATTAATATTTATATCGATTTTAGTGAGCAACTAGTTTGACTAACATGGATCACATCTCTCATTACATCCACTTGCTAAAAATAGCAGTCATCAACAACTGTGTGGAAATAGACATAGCATTTGATGTTTTAATATATAATAATGGACTCATCAAATTGGAATTTTCTACAATAAAATAACGTGGAAGCCTGTAATGTGTAGTAAATATATCAATTAATCGTCTTTAAAATATTTTTCATACTCACTACCTAGAAACTATGTTTCCTGCAGCCAACTCACAATCAAAAAGGCCATATTCCCGCTATTGTTTTACTTTCACGTACTAGTATCTCAACGGAAACTACTTTGATCGAGTAGCATAAAAGTGTTATTATGTTTTTAATTTTTTTGCACATTACAACAAATTTAATATAAGAACAAGATATTTAAGTACAATTAGTTAAAAGAATACAAATTATGTAAATTAAATTACTAGTGCTATCTATTAACAACACAATCAAACAATAACAACGGTAAACAATGGTCTACACACTATAGCAACGAATGTTTATTCGCTTTATTGACGATTAAATGACAGTTGTACATTTTTATTAATTACGTTTTATAATATATTGGTTCGTTACAAAAAATCTTGTACAATACTTATGCGGAAATAACTTCCGTGCATTCGCCTAAATGAAATACTCGCGTTGCTCGCTCGTACTTCAAACAAAAGCTCATGCACGGAAGTTCATGTTTCCGCATTTGTGTTGTAGGTAATTATTACAGAAATTTCAGGAATGATAGAAATGAAACCCATCTAGGAAATTAAGGTGAATCAAGCTAGATGTGCTTGTCAGAAATTTTGGCCATCGTCGTTGATTAAAGAAACTATAGAAGATTAACCTTTTGGTACATAAAATATCAAGAGTTGTTAAGATGCATATAACGCACGAAGTGGAAAAGTTACACAAGAGTTTGTTATTCTACAAGTGCGTTATTGCATTACAACGCGAATTATATATTATACTCTTTCTACGATCACCATTTGATTGTTTTTCGGTCACATGACGATTACACACTACATTGAAAGAATGGACACATCACTAGTAAATAGTGCCAACTACAGAACATAAAAACAACTACTTCAACTGTCAACTTCTAAACAATGAATTTATACTATTTACAACCCAATAAAATAGTACTATGTATTGTATGTATATGAGGGTTTTTTTTAAGCGTTTTGTCGCTTTTTGTCAACGCGACCTAGAAGATCTATTGTGACACAGCCCTTACTTAGTTTTCCGGAAGTAGATCCAGATTTTTGATGAAGCCGATTAGGCCTCAAGTACCTGAAGTACTTGTTTCGTGACATGTTTTACTTGCATTTTAGTGATGCAGGTTGTCAGCCTACAGTCTCTGCAAGGCCAGCACACACCGAGCCATTGTGCGGCAACCCATCCAATTGGACAGGGCGGGCTATGTTGCTTATCTACACGATCAGACAAGACACGCCACGACCACACAACTGTACTGGCTATGTAGAATATTTAAAATTTAATAAATATAGTTATGAAATACAAATAGTAACAGGTAAAATATGTATACATCGAAAATAAAGTAAATACAAAAATTGAATTTTTTATTGTCCTTTTAAACAATATAATTATAATTGTTAAAATAAGTATAATACATAGTAAGTACGTATAACAGTTTCCATTGACTTTTATTTAAATAAAATAAGGTTTATGAACAGTAGAAATATATATTCTTACCCTTTATTTAAAATTACTATGATACGGCAATGAAATTATTTCTTGACATTTAAGTTACACGACGGGATTCATTCTCATTTAGCAATATGCAATATAATTCAAAATATGTATATCAATGTGTAGTTTCATTATTCATTATTATATTGTACGTTGCAAAATACTGATGAAATTAAATTCCTATACTTTTGGTCTTCCTGGTTTGGGAACAACCACATGCAACACAACTGACCATAATTATTACTATACAGAAATGTTAAATATGCAAAGAAAGTTAATTAATTGCGTTAGAGTTAAATGTTATTTTTATAGAGTAAAGAACGCGCTGCTAAATTAGAATGTAGTGCAAGCACATGCAACTTATTCAAATGCTCAACAAGACATGAGTCATACTTGGGTTATCAAAATGGCGACTTCCGTCGCAGTTTATCATCTAACCACTAGATTCCAACCCTCCTTCCTGAGATTTTGTATTCAAAGTTTATTTCTTCATTAGTCGTAATATTTTAAATCAATAGGAGATGTGCAAGTAGACGGCGCTAGTATCGATATTTGGTATGGAATTATAACCTCAAATTTTGCTCTTCAATATTAATAACATTTTTTATCTGCTTACAAATAAAATGCCATACAATTGTTGTGTTCCACAATGTAATTCAACATCAAAAAATAAAGGATTAATATTTCATAAGTTCACTACAAATCCTCATTTGAAAAAGCTATGGTTGAATGCAATAAAATCAGACAAAAAGCCAACGAAACATACCAAAATATGTTTAAAGCATTTTTGTGAATCAAATTATATTATTACAAGTATGGGTAAGTTATTATTTTATATTATTTATTATAAATAGTAATAATAATATTTTAATCAATATTAATGTATTCTAACAGGAGACCTATTCTGTGGCACATATCACTAGTGATAAGTGATAAGTTTTAGGTGAAAGACGTTCTGCCATCTGTGAGAATTGATGTGAAACCTCGGTATGACGTCATGTTAAGTGGTAGACTTATCACCACCAAAGCAGGTAGTGTTAGATACTTATCTCTAGTGATAGAGAGTGGGCGTGTGATACAGTGTATTTTTCTTGGTTTCATTTTGTGGAGTTTTTGAAATTTTAGTTTAGTTTACTTGTGTTTAGGTGAACGTACTATTATTTGCTTATAGGTAAGTGAAAAATAAATCAAATTTTCAAAAGTATAATACTTTCTATTTTTATATTCAAGGAAGTATGGCATTTTTGCATGGGCAGATAGCAGTGATTGGAAGAGTTGGATAATGAAGAAAGAAGAGAAGAAGACCGGTTGTTTAGAAGGCATATGAGAGATATGCAAGATCCGTTCAGTATCTCAGAGCGAGAATTTAAATCTAATTTTCGACTGAATAAGGAAGCGTGCCTGTATTTGATAAATACTTTGGTTTCGCACATGGATGCTGGCCAAGACGCGCCTTCTAGAATACCGAACAACATGCGAGTGAGTAATCATATCAATAATAATATTTTAAAATAGTATTGTTATATTGTCATACTTTGTTTGTTTCAGATTCTAATTGGATTGAACTTCCTTGCGCTTGGGAGCTACCAACGGAGCGTTGGCAACAATTTGTTGGCATGTGTCAGTCAGCCGATGGTGAACCGCAGCATGAAGGAATTTACCAATGTGTTAATAAATGTATGCGGCAGTGGATACAATTTCCGAGAAATAATGTCCAAAGACAGGATTTGAAGCATAGGTATTTATTTGTATGCGTATATTTTACGTTCCATTTAATATTATATCATATTTTTTCAGTTTTAATGTGATCCAGGATTGTATTGGCGTGTACCATTTTGCACAATATCGCCCAACACTACAATGTCGAGGAGCCAGAACCAGGATACGATGAAATTGATTTAGAAGTTCCACCAGTTGCTGACAACGCCCAGGATGATGTTTTGTATCGACATATATAATATATGTATTTTTGTGTTTTGTATTTGTGTAATTGTTGTATTATGTATTTTTGTATGTTATGTATTGTATTTTTATAATTTTTGTATTCTATATTTTGTATAATGTATTTTAGTATTCTGTATTTTGTGTAATGTATTTTTGTAATTTTTGTATTTTTATAATGTATTTTTGTAATTTTTGTATTATGTATTTTTGTATTCTGTATTTTGTATAATGTATTTTTATAATTTTTGCATTATATATTTTTGTAATTTTGTATTCTGTACTTTGTATAATGTATTTTTGTATTTTGTTTTTTGTATTATGTATTTTTGCAAATATAGAAAATATTTACAAAAACGTAGAAAATATTAACAATATATACATTAAATAAATAATTAGTAAAATTTGTGGAGATACAGAGATCCCAGAATGGCCGCTTGTTATTACGTGATTCATATTTTGAATATTTGAATGTATTGCCAACGTAAACATGTACTGGAAAAAACCTAACCATTCAAAAGAAACTAAAGTATCACTCGCAAACTATCACGAGCTGACGTCATCAATGTATCACTAGTGACAAGTGATACGTGCCACAGAATAGGTCTCCAGGTCAGTGGAAAATATTGAAAAAAAATTCAATACCAACGCTTCATTTACCAGTACGGAAACATGATCGAATAAGAAAATGTTTGAATACGAAAAGAAGTCAACGCTTGAAAAAATAGAAACGAGAAATCTCAAAATCATCAAGAAAAAAACTTGTGTAATGAAATTAACATACATTCAGAATCTAATATAAAGCCTACTAACAAAGAAGTGCAGGCGGAACCTGAAACAAACACAGTACTAATTCAAACTATATGTTCTATGCAACGGTCTCAATTAATATCGTTTAATTTTTTGAATGATAAACAATTAAAACATTTTACTGGGTTTGATAGGAAGGGTTTTTCAGTTGTTCACAATTTCTTTAAAACAACTACTAGCAAAAATTCTGCTTTAAGTGTAGAGGACGAAATTTTGATAACTTTAATGAAATTGCGACAAAATTTTTACTTCGGTACTATAGGACACTTTTTTGATTTAGATCGAAGAATTGTAAAAAAAAGATTTTATTTCTGGATAAATCATATGTATAAAAAAATAAAAACAATAGACGTTTGATCTTTAAAAACAAAACGTAATGAAAATTAATATGATATATTAATAGCTTGTACTGAAGTTCCAATACAAATCAGTAGTGATCCTTCAATATAACAAGCTACATACTCAGTATACAAGAGTACTAATACTTTTAAAGTTTTATTTGGTTGTACTGAGTATGGATTCGTGGCATTTGTGTCTGATGTATACGGAGGATCAACGTCTGACAGGAAAATAACTGAATCGTCTGGTTTTTTAAATTTATTCGAAGGAGGAGAATATGTTTTAGCGGATAGGGGTTTTGATATTTCTGATCTACTAGAGTGAAAGTTCATTTGAATATTCCACCTTTTAAACGACAAAAACAACTTACTGAAGAAGAAATAGCTAAAACAAGATCCATTGCTAATAGAAGAATAATAATAGAACAAATTATAGGATTCGCCAAAATAAATAGAATTTTAGTTGATCGTATGCTAGTACATCTGTAGAATATTGCAAATGAAATTATATATATATATATATATATATATATATATATATATATATATATATATATATATATATATATATATATATATATATACTAGCTGACCCTGCCGCGCGTTGCTGTGGCTCAGTGATTATAATAGATTGAATTAAGTATTAAGTTTACACGCGCTGTATTCTCATTCTTTATCCTCTCTCTACTCCCACGCTCTACTCCCGAAGTTTACCCGCGCTCTACTCCTGCCGATTACCCTCGCTCTACTCCCATACTCCCGAATTATACCCGCGTTTTATTCCCAAAGTTTAGCCACGCTGTACTCCCGCCGTTTACCCTCGCTGTACTTCCGCACTCCCGTAGTGTACCCGCGCTCTATTCCCGAAGTTTACATGCACTGTACTCCCGCCGTTTGTCCTCGCTTTATTCCTTTACTCTGTACTTGATTTTACCCGCGTTAGTTTGCGTTCTACTCCTGCCGTTTACCCGTGATAAAACTATCCTATCTTTTTAGTTGTCCCAAATCACATATGATTACTCTCGATGTTTATCCGCACTTTGCTCCCGTCATTTACCCTCGCTCTATCCCGATGTTTATCCGCAGTTTACTCCCGTCGTTTACCCTCGCTCTACTCCCGATGTTTATCCGCACTTTTCTCCCGATGTTTACCCGCACATTACTCCCCTCGATTACTCTCGCTCTACTCCTGCTTTCTACCCCCGAAGTTTTACCCGCGCTGTACTCTCATTTCTTATACCCACGCTTTACTCCCAAAGTTTACGTGCGCTTTACTCGCGCTATTTACCCTCGCTCTACTCCCGATATTTACCCACACTCTACTCCCACTGTTTATCCGCGCTCTGACCAAAGTTTACCTGCACTATACTCCCGCCGTTTATCTTCGCTTTATTCCTTTGCTCTGCACTTGATTTTACCTCCGCTCTAGTCCTGAAGTTAATTCGCGTTCTACTCCCGCCGTTTCCCCGCGATAAAATCTGTCCTATCTTTTAAGTTGGACCAAATTACACATAGTTACGAAATTTCATCAAAATCGATCCAGCCGTTCTTGTATTATAAATGGTGTAACTAACACTATTTACGATTTTATTTTATATATAGATTTTTTTATTGATTAATTTAATATTTTAATACTTATTATCCTATTCCCGACAAAGACGAATCCAAAAACACAAAAATCGGCCCAGCCGTTCTTGAATTATAAATGGTTTAACTAACACGACTTTATTTTATATATATATATATATATATATATATATATATATATATATATATATATATATAGATTTTTATTTATTCTATAATTTTATATTGAATTTTCGCAGCGCATGCAACGGAAGCCCTTAAGCATGAATAATTTTCCCCGTTTTTTTAACATTTTCCGTTATTTCTTCGCTCCTAATAGTTGCAGAGTGATGTTATATAGCCTAAAGCCTTCCTCGATAAATGGTCTATTCAACACAAAAAGAATTTTTCAATTCGAACCAGTAGTTCCTGAGATTAGCGCGTTCAAACAAACAAACTCTTCAGCTTTATAATATTAGTATAGATTTGTTTCATGTTAACATCATTTAAATGTTCTATTGTACAATAATACTTATTACATTAGAAGTTTATATAAAAAATGTAATATGAAAATTAAATAAAATACTTAACAAAGAAAAAATAATATTTATTCTATAAGTTCTGACAACTGACATTGAGCATAGTATACAAGATTTTCATGTAAATAATAAATACAATTTCTTTTAACTAAACATTTAGCATTAGTTGGGGATTCATTTCTAATATTATATGGGCACTTTATTTCTATAACTATATCTAAATCAAAATTTACCCCATCAGGGCTAGATCCCAGAAAATGTTTCTCATGATGAATCCAGAATCCTGATTCATAAATTTTATTTCCAGTTATTTGACAATAAAGGCGTCTTGCTGTATCCTCATGTTCTATACCCCATTTAACAGCCGGTACATAATTTATATTTTTTTGTGAAATATTTTTTAATGCATATGTTTTACAATAGTTTTTAGCACGAACAGTTTTTATAATAAATCCAATTATACTTCCAGTTATTCTACTTCTTCTCACTTCGTACCATAGCTTTGCATGTTGTTGTTTTCTTGTCTTTTCTTCTATAATTCTTCTTTCTTGAATTGTAATATTATTTATAATTTGTAAAATTGCATAACTATATTTCGCAGTATAGTATCCGTGATCATTTATGTAACCTCCCATATTACATTTTTGTTTTTCTAATAACGGACTCTTAATTCTTACATATATTAGGCTATTTGTCAATAAACCCGTATTTGTAGCTGAAAAGTTGTACGATTTCTTTGTAGTGCCTATGAAGACATAATTATAATTTATTTTATTAAGATTTTCTTAAGTTTACTGCACAAACCTAATATTTCGAAAATACTTTTTGGTTGAGTTTTATTTGGTTTATTCCATGACACAGGTTTACTTGTACATGAAACTGCTTCTTGTAAGTTTCCTAATAATCAAAATAAGTAAATAGTAGGTCATTCGTTAAAAACAAATCATTTTACCTGTTAAAGAATAATATTCTAGACTAAAACAAACTGCTGCAATATGTTTACATGCTGCTGACCACCCAAAGCCTGGAGCACCCGGCTGAATCTTCATAGGGCAGCACGAAACAAGATTTCTAGTTTCCATCGAAATTTTTAGATGGCGTTGCATGTACCGTTCGGAAGTTTATATTTTTTCCTGAAATCGGCCAGTAATCTATCAAATGGCTGCCGCAAAATAGGCAGGGAAATCTGCCTAGGCAGTGGTAAAATGCAATGTTGCCAACTCTATTTTGACAAGTAGGTATATATTTATATTGCAATACGAAACACTGTTTACGTGACCAATAAATAAAATTCAAATGTTTATAACATGTAGTATTTAAACTAAATTAACTAAATTTAGGAGATCAATGCATTTAACAAATTATAATAAAAAAATTTAATTTCTTAATTTGTGATCTGGCAACCATGAGCTTGCCCTGCGTGCCATGTGATAGCTAAACAAACAACAGAGCGGGTTGACACATAACCTCAGTAGCCTAGTTTGTAAGTATTAGTTCAGTTCGAAATATTAAATTTTATATATAATTAATAATTAATTTTAGTTGAAAAGCCAGCAATAAATAATAACATGGAGAGTTAAAGACGAGAATACTCTCAGGAGACATATCATCAACGTCCACATCGGATATAGTGTTAACCAGTAAATAGGCACCGATCAATATCAGTAACAATAAAAATTGTAAAATAATTATTAATATTAATAAAACTAATTAATTAAAACTACAATAAATTATGTTCAAAATTCAATTGTTTTTAATGACAGTTACTTGTAAAATACATATAGGTTATGTATAAATACATATATTATTCGTTGATTTTAAAACTTTGTACGATTTCAGAAAATAGTATATTACATGTGAGGTGGAAAATGTTTCATTACAGCCGAGGGCTTAATATATGACCGAGAGGCGAAGCCTCGAGGCTCAGGTATAGCGCAAGGCTGTAATGAAACTCCCACCGAACTATGTATACTATTTTATTCACAATTATCGAAATTAACTTCTACTCGTATATCGCCTTTTTCCAATAAACTAAATTAATGTACGGTAGTAGTCTATGAAAACAAATGTTTAAATTTATTTTAATATGTTTGACAGTACTGATCACCTTACTTTTAGAGATTTATGACAGTATTACTAGGCAACCATAGTAAACACTTCCCCCCCAAGGGATTTTAAAGTATTTCCGACCCGTGAGATTGTCATTGCAGTTAAAAATGACATACGTTTCCAACCTTTGACAGGTTAGGAATTGACATATTACAATAGTGGTTGTGAATAAAATATAATACATATCTCGTCAGGGAGGTACCTTTTCATGACTCATTCATGGTTATTTGCCTCGGCCTGCGCCTCGGCAAACAATCTCCATATTCGTCATGAAAAGATTAACCTCCCTGCCATGATATGTAAATAACTATTTACTGAAAATGATAGATGGTACTGGATGTGCCTACAGTATGTTTACTTTTGAACTAAGGGCGCTTTTTTATATGACTGTCATGTGTTTCAAAATGGTTTCAAATTTATTGTACATTTATTGCTGCAATTGTGTAAATTGTGTAAACTAGCAGCAGTTAGTTTTGTGGAGCCTGAGTGAAATAGTGAAATGAGTTCTGTTTCAGACGCACACCATCAACTTGTTGTGCTTCGTAATGGTACATCATTTTATAAAAATGGTAAACTTAAAAATGAATAACAAGGATTCCAGACCTAATGAAATTGTTGACACATTTCTTAGATCTGCGATGCCATGATTATTCATTTTGGATTACAATTTTTTTGAAATGACATACTAACATAACCTCCTATTCAATCCTTCATCCTTTCACCTTCACCTTTTATCCATTTATATTATATTATATTATTATATTTTGTAATGTAAATAGTAGCATAATAAATTTGTAATTATTTATAGAATTATTCAATTTTAATTTTAAATCATATTCTAAATAAAATATTTAATAAAGTAGAACCCCTCCTTACCCCAGGCAGTTATTTAGTTACCATCGAAATTCAGAGATGGCGTGATAGTGCAAACTTGGGATCACGCTTTAGTACGTATGATTCCTGTCTTGTCAGTAACTTAGTCTATGGCCTGGAGTATCTCTAATGGCCGTTTGCACCAACATAATTTAAATTTTAAGCTTGCCTTAAATAGACAATATCGAATCGAAATAAAATGTCAAATGCATGAGTTAACATTGCTGTCAAAAAATCGATTAGATTTTTTTTGTTTAAGTCTGACTTAAAATTTAAGCCTTGTTGGTGCAAACGGGTATAAATCAGAGTAGAGATACTTAAGGCTGCCGTCCAATCGGGCTTGACAAACTATTCCGCTACGCGGCGACACTATCATCACCATGACATCAAAATTATTTCCATGCACTAGACCCCTTCTTTGCCTGAATTATTAAAGATAGGACGCCTGGGGTTCATTACGAAATATTATTTTTATATGTGCCAAGTTTGTGTCTTTAATGCGAGAGAGAAAATGTCACTGAAAAAGTCAATCGAACACACTAAAGACAACATTTTTTTTTACCAATAATATATTTATTGAAATAGGTAATACTATGAAAAATTCAATTATTTTTTGGTAACTGGTATCAATACATAAAAAACAACTTTTTTTGACAGTTATAGAAAATAGAAGTTCATGATACAGGTACATTATATAAAAACGTTAAAGTGTAAAACAAACACATTGCATATGGCATACGTATCATACAATACTTTTTGTTTGATTTATTATGAATTTCTTTATTAAAACTATTTGACAGTAGACGTGATTAGTATTTATCTTAAAAAATCACATTATATTTGTTTCCATGACTACAATCACCATTGAACCACAAAACAAAAATAAAATTATTTGTCATTCTGACATGAATGTCAATTCTAAATAAAAATTGTTGTTTTTTGGTAAAAATGAGTCCAAATGAGAGTGACGGTGAAATATTACAAGGTAATCGAAGTAAGAAAAAAAGCCATTGATGATACATGCGACAAAAAACAATCATTTGGCGGGTTGATAGTGGTCATGTAAATAACAACTTCTCATGACAGTTTTCGAAAAATAGTTATTTGTGTATCAAGGTTCTAAAAGTAATCTTTTTTGGCCTAACCCGAAGTTTGCAGCCGAAGCTACAAATCAGATAAGGCCCAAAAAGAACTTTTAGCCGAGGTGCACACAACATTTTTTAGGCGGTTACAACAAGAAATTATAAATTTTCATTCAAAATCAATTTTTGATATTCGTCAAAATTTACTTTACGGCCGCAATTACTTTACGGACGCTATTTTTACTCGCAAATTCATTACTTTTTTATTAATATTTGTAAATGAATAGTTAAAATTTTAATTACACTTGTTATTATATTCTAAAATAATTTATCACATTAATATTAACTATGTAAATCAATAATGAACAAACAAGCGGCTAAAAATTTGGACTTTGACAGATGTCAAATAAAAATTGTTACTTTAAGATTGCCAGCAGATACGAAAAACAACAATTTATGTACCAGCCGCCTAAAAAAGTCTTTTAGATCCAGGATTTTTTTTGATGAAATAATGGGTCGCAATTTAATCAAATTTGTCATTTTAGTGTATTTGTTGCTTTCTAACTTCATTTTAATAGCATTAAGCAACGACGTATTGAAATATTTACTTGAAAAATTGATATAATTTAAAACATTTGCTTGATTTCTGCTGTCAACTAACTGTCATCTGTCAAAAAATATTTGATTTGATGTCATTTTTTTTTTTTTTGAATTTTTACTAATTTTGGAACGTAATTTTCGACAAAATGCCTTTTTATACTTGATTGCGAATTGCTTTTGCATTCTCGATTTTTTTTGCTCGCTGTGCCCGCTGTGCCCCCCTCGTGGTACACACATTATTTTTCCATCAACAACTTTCAATATTAAAATAAAAATATTTAATGACATAAGTACAATATTCAAACATGCTTTATTTGCTAACAATGAGAAGTAATTAAGTGACACATATAATCGTCACATTTTATTTTATAATCAACATTCATTTTCTAATAAATGAAAAACAGTTAATTTTTTCCTCAATAAAATATATTTTTGTTTCAAAAAATCCACTAAGTAATGAAAAAGTGTAATAAAATAAATTTCTCTAAATAAAAATTAATAATAGTTCAAAATTATCATTATTGAAATATTCTAGAATGCACATAAAAAAACAAATTAATAATCATCCGGCGGACTTCTTATAAAAATATATACATACAACAGTATTGGATCTGACCCTTCCGTATTGTATTAGAAAAAATAAGGGTGAAGATGAACCCTCCAACTTTCTGCGTTTACTGCGATAAGTGCAAGTAATTGTCCAACTGAATACTGTTTACTTTTAAGCGAAGCTACATGTGCAACACAATTGGCTCACCATATTATAAGGAAAGAAGTTTTTTTTCAGCTAGTTCGACCTCTCACGCCAAACCTCTGAACTAAATTAACATTGCGTCTTATGGGAAAATCGTAATACTACTCCCATTTCCAAATGAGACATTATTATTTAAAAACTTTTATCTTACTGAATTTGTTATTTTTTATTCTAGGGGCAGACATATTTCATTTTTTATAAAGTTTGCAAATAATAATTTTCATTTCAATTTTCGGACATAACAAATAATAAAAAAAAATATAAAATATGTCTGCCCCTAGATACAGTATCCTAATATTACATATCAAAATTTCAAAACATTTCATCCACTAGTTTTCAAATGCAAGTAGTATTACGAATTCAACACTTCAAACGGCAGCCTTAAGTCAGAGTTTGGCCGATGTGCCGCCATTTTTCTCTGGCGGGAAAATTTGAATATGCATTACTGACGAATTTGTTATTTTCGGTAATCATACGCATAAGAGCGAAATATATTTTTAGTAATATTTCATGGGAAAATTATTTAATAGTTTCTGTAATATAATAATCACATTATATAGGCCTTAATAATATTGACATATGTAACACTAAAACAAAAATGCATTGAAATTTTAATCAAAATGTCAAATGTCAAAAATGAAGTTAATAATACAGCTGCTAAATTACAATAATACTTTATAAAATCGTATAAATACTATTAATTCTATAATATAATTAATATTTTGCAGTTATTTTAGCCGTCAATAATGGTAGGAATCAAATTGCACTAAATCGTGTTCGCGCGTTTTTTTAAACTGACAGTTGTAGAAATTAATGGCGCAGCCAATCAGAAACTGACACACATTTGACTTCGAACGCAGTCTTAAATAGATTTGATAATTAAAACAGATAATTATAAAATATGCACTTTTGGGCCAGACTGTACGACATGAAGCTTTGGGGATAATTGGGAACATTCAACAAAGTGGCTGTCATCTTGCGGATTTTTTTATAATCCTGCGGCTAGGGAAAACAGGTTATGTTATCATATATACAAATGTGTAGTTCTAGCTAAAATTAACAAAATATCGACTAAATCTAAATGATATTGTTGATCCTCAATGCAATAATTACGTAGGTAAAGGGATAGCATTGCACTATTTTGCCAAAGACAAAAATAGAAGGAATAAAAAAGCTGCAATCTTAAAAATTGGGAAGACGATTTCTTCATTTATGAATGTTTATTCGGCCGATTTTTTGCCAAATGACTTCTTTTCCAGATAAGTTTAATCAGTTTATTTATTGTTTAAAACTATTTTAATAAAAAAAAAAATTTTGGTGTTCTACTAAGTAAAAACCTCCCATTAAGACGTACAATAGAGAACGAAATAAATCATAGCTTAGGACCAGTAGTTCAATTAACTATTGAATGGTACTAAAAATTTATTAAAACATAAAAAAACCTAAGCTAACCTGTTTGTTTCGTTCGCCCTAATATGACAGCGGATTTATACAAAAAATTAAACAAACATTGATGTTATTTACAAATTAATATTATGTGGCAATTCTTTTGGGATGTTGGATGTCTGTAAGCACAGATCTAATATTTCCACCACATTTGGTGTAGTTTCTTCTTTGTACCTTGTCAAAATTAGTCACATTATCCGCCTATAAACAATAGTTACATTTATATGGCGTATCAACACAACCAAACTTTATTTATTTTATCTTTATATACTGAAGGAGTCACTCATGGAACGCGTATTACCTATTAAAAATAAATATATATATCCCCCTAAAGATACAAACATAATTCTATGGTATTTAACGGGTAAATAAATAAATAATACGGATAAAAACTTTGTTGCACATATAACTACATAGGCTCAAATGGAATGTTTTTCCCATCTCGATGTTGATGGTGCTGGCATCTATTTTCAGTGAATTTTCCCAATACGCATGCGCAGAAGTGCTAGATATCTATCTCTCTCAGGCTCGTTTCTCGCTTGCATAAAAGCCTACAAGTTAGCGTTCCAGTATTACTATATTCCAGTGACACGTTGACGAGTAGTTCACTTTATTCGCCTATTCTAATAATTCGGTGTTGACACATCAGACTATATTTTCTTTTTAGTGGTATTACATCACGCTACTAATTTTATTACAAAGTTTTAAATATATAGTTTGGACAAATAGTAAATATAAACAGTATAATGGATTTGTGTTTTATGTGCACGAAGGACTACCACTGCGTCCCTGTGGACGACAGAATAGTGTCCGAAGTGGAGTATCTTATTCCTGAAATTGTAAGTCTAATTATACATATCTAACATAAATTTTGTATATTTCTTATTATATGCAACGACAAAATATAACTAGACAAAACTTCAGGTGGTTTGTTGTTTTACACAAGTCACACAGAGAAAATAGAGTTAGACATAGTATGTCTACTATAGTAAAAAAATATATGCAGAGTAGTTACGTCACTAAATTTTGTAACTAGATAATGACGTCACGGAATCACTACGTTTACATGGTATACTAATTTCATTTTAGAAAAATGTAATGAATGTTGCATAATTGTATTTACGTGCGATGCTAAGTTTTGTGATCAAAATAATTGATTTATTAGATGAATAATAATACAATATTATTGTAAAAATTTATGTATTTCCAGTTTATGGTATAGAAAATTAGGTGTAGGGCACACCGAGAAGGATTTCAGAAGGAATACGGGAAATAAATAAAGCACTTGATAAAAAATAAGAAAATAAATGTTAAATGACATTAAATATATTTTGTAAACAAAAATTTGTGACTTTATTTATATTTACAACTCTGTAGGGTTTAGAGTTACAGAAAATTACAGAGTTGCAGTATAAATACGATTTATTGAAAATATAATTAAAATAACATTTAAAAAATATATGATTGAATATGCTCCAATATTACAATTACTGAAATATAAACAAACTAAAAACAGAAAAGCTCCGTGCAGGTGGCACAAAGGCGCCGAACATAAGGGGAACCATTTCAAAACAAAAGTACATTATTAAAAAATGTTCTTGTTCGAAAAGGATAAATTAATATACTCCTTACACAGTAAGGTGATAGTAGTGAACAATATTTTATATCCGTTATTTTTATTAATCCATTATTTAAGTAATTGCTAGCATTTTGCGAAGAAATCTTAGTGAAATAATTTTATTATTCGTTTCTACCGATATTGAATTTCACTTCTAATTTGCTATGGTACGATGTATTGTCCATTATGATGACGCAAGGTTCATCTAAATTCGGGATTAGTTGTTCTTTGCACCATTTAAAAAAGTTTTCGTGGTTCATCTCTCCATGGTAGTCATCTGCCTTTGTTTTTGAGGTAAAAATTAGGGATGCATTGGGAACCCAACCATCCTCAGTACCCGCATGAAGAATGATGTACCTATAAACAAATTTAAAAAGTTAGTGACAGTTCATATTTATTTTTCCAATGCGCTCTATGGAATTACACACGAGATTTGCAGCTTTCATATTTCTGTCCTTTTCTAACAGGCGTAAAAAAGAATATTAACTAACTATATTTTTAAAACTGACCTTTTCCCTTTTTCGCTTTACGCTTCTTACGTCTTCGTCTTGCCAACTTCGAAGGGCTGATCCATTCTGGAAAATCCAGGTCTCGTCCAAAAAAACAAGCTTATGAGGTTTTGTTTCTTTAATATTTCTCATAAAATGAGTCAAAAACCGAATTCTTTTTGAAACAATATGTGGTAACTCGTAAATGGCCCGCTTGTTATTGTCTTGTTTCCAAGAGAATCCAATGTTGTGCAAAATTTTTACTAGACTTGAAATCGATCCGCGAAAAATGCCTTTAGATTTTAAAATATCATTTAAAGATTTACAAGTCACGTGTAATTCTAGAAATAAATCATATTTTTAATCATTTCCATTATAATATAACGTCAATATTAATAAACTTACTTTTTTCGTACATTTCATAAATGACATTTCTTATTGCAGTTTCGACAAACGAATTAACAGCAGTAACTGGTTTCTTTTTCGTCTTGGGCTTTTTTGGTGACACCAACATTTCGCCTTTCCAAACTTTAGCAGAAATTTTGTGAATTAGCCCATTGGAAACCTGGAGGCACTCTGATGCTCTCTAGAAATAAATAACTGATTTAACTTTTGATAACAAAATATAAATATTTATAAACATACCTCTCGAATAGCTGATAATGGCAGCAGGGGTCCACCATGGACCATTTCTCTGTTAAAATATGCAATCGCATTTGCACATAGCTCTTGCGATTGTTTCGATAATGCTTTAGGCATTGTAAAATGACAAAACACCAATAAAATAAAAAGACAAAACGAAAATCCCACTGGACACAGAAAGAAATGAACACTCAGTACAGTAAACAGAGGTTACGAATAAATAAAAAGAACAAGGCGCAACTCGAAAAACAGTTACTGTTTGTATTGAAAAATACAGATTTAATACGCTACAAAGCAACAGTAATGAAATTCTAAGACAACACACCAAACAACGTAGATAAATGTTAAAGAAACGAACAAGTACACGCTTGACTACTCGGAAAGGTGTCATATAAACATTTTATATTGAAATCCAGTAATGCCAACATAGGGTGGAAAAAATGAACTACAATTATTTTAAATAAATTAAAATTCATTTGAAACATTATGTTCGCCTATCAAATAATTGTAAATGTACTTTACTTATAGTATGCAAAAAATAGTATTTATTTTCTTCGTTTTTCTAAACATATACGTTAGTCGGCCATTACTACAGTGTTTTTTCATTTTGTAATGAAACAGTGACGTAACTACTCTGCATAAATTTTTTACTATAGTATTGCTCACTAGAGGCGCCCGTGCTCTTAAAATTGACATTAGAATTGGAAGTTTTAAATTTATATGTTCCAAATATAATTAAATGTAACGCGTCACTGGCAAAACAAAAACTAAAATAATGTCAACTACACTGATGCCTCTAGCGAGCGATGCTCGAACAATGATTTCATTATATATCTATCTTTATTTTCTTTTTCTGGCTTACCGAAAACAAAACATTCATTACGGAAGGATAGGCAATGCTTTGTCTATCTATCTGTTCTACAATCGACAAGTCGCTTGATCGACTATATTTTTACTATACAGGGGATTTGAATTTCTGATATATACAGGGAAAACAAAGAAAGAAAAATTATGTAGAATTGGACTTACCCTATTAGCGAATAATAATTATTGAACTATTATAAAAAAAAAATATTTATGTATTGATTTATACAAGTGACCAATGACACTGTTCAAGCTTGGGGATTTCGAGAACTATAACAGATCCAAAGTCGGCTAAATTAGACAAAAGTTACCTCATTTGGGTGTCATTTACTACATGCTTTTGTTTTTCCCAAAAAATGCGTAGGTGACTAGATGTGAACAAAAAATATAAATATTTTAACTTGCACATCATTGAGACATTTTTTAACGAAGAATTCACCGCAGTACTCCAAATTTTTATTTTTCATACCGTTTTTGAGAAATTCATATAAACTTTCAATTTTCATATGCACCTTAAAATAGGCTGTGTAACCGTTAAAGAATAAAAAAAATAAACATTTTACTGTATATCTATTTGGCTATCACTATTCTAAATACGAGAATAAAATGGGGTATATGACCATTTTTTTTTCTTCCATTTTATGATTCTATACCAAAAATAAAAATACCCGTATTTTTTTAAATCGCTTAATTGTTAATAATTCCGGAGAAAAACAATAATAAAGTTTAGGAGAGGGGATATGTTGACGTCACCTAGGAGAATTAGACAAAGAGAGATGCTAATAGAAAGAGAAAGATATAGTGCGACCCGCGCGAACCTTTTGCTACCTGATTCTAAGCCGTAACCATGGTAACCAAACAATAAACACACTGAGACTCGTCAGGGACTTCAATGCCAACCAGATTTACATTATAACATTCGTTGTGTAGTATCAAAATATTTTAATTTTATTCTATAAATTTCCTAAATTGATATCTCATATATTGTTTCATTAATAATTATGACTAATTTATCATTAGCAACATTTATTCGATATCATTTAAGTAAAATAAATAAGTTCATTAAATTCCTACTTTTAGCATTGTAAACTGCTCTCTCATTCTCCTAGGTGACGTGAGAGATACGGCGCTGTTACATATTAATTGCGAATTTCAGTGAAATTATAAGATAATATTTAGTTTTTATCATTATTATTGGTAGTCACAATGGTTAATTTTTAATTTTTATACTTTTTTTCTTTCAATTCGAGAGTGGTCATATAGCCCATTAGCTTCTTGCTACATTGTATGAGCTTATTATAAGAATAGATTTTACATTTCAGACAATTATTAAGTTGGGTATTCCACTGCGCATCTGTTCCGTGTGTGAGGGGGCCCTCGACGCCTTCAGCAAATTCAAACATTCCAGTGTGGAGAGCAGCCGGCGCCTAGAGAGCAGCATCAGGGCCCGCGGGGCCCTGGGGCCCCCGCTACACACAGGCAGGGCCCCCGTTGTGGGCCAATATGACACATGTGGTACCAAACCCGAGAAGATAGAAGAAATGTCTATTAAAGAAGAACCTATGAAGGAAACATGGGCGGAGTGTCACCCGCACATAAACAGCGCATCCCTAAACCCTGCCTTGCAGGTAGACAGGACATCTCCAGACACATACAGGGCTCTTCCCAATCCATTCGTTCTAATAGAAAATGTATTGCCAAAGAATAAATTGCATAAAAGCAAAATGTCTCTAAACATTGCATTGCACACAGATATCTCCATTAAGGACGAACAATTGGAAGAAACGCCACAAGACCGACGACTTTATAATTATATAAAGGAA
The DNA here is from genome assembly GCA_035578165.1 of Stenolophus ochropezus. Classification (NCBI taxonomy): domain Eukaryota; kingdom Metazoa; phylum Arthropoda; class Insecta; order Coleoptera; family Carabidae; genus Stenolophus; species Stenolophus ochropezus. Next base: position 15,413,627 of record JAQOWZ010000019.1, on the reverse strand, counting down.
AACATATGCAAGGAAGAATATGCTGAAAGTAATTCAATGAGTAATGATAAAGATAGAAGAGAACACAAGACAGAGGAGGAGAATTCAAGGGCGGACATACGAGAGAAAGTGTGGGAGAAGAGTTCCACTGAGCCCGAAGAAATAATTTTAAAAGAAAATGACAAAAATTGTAGCAAAAATAATCAAATTGAAACAAAGAAAAGTACCCTCTTTAATAAAAACGTTCAGAAAATGCATAAAAATGAACATCGAAATAATATTAGTAACAAATTAATCATACGTAAAACTAATTTATTGCTTCATAAGAAAAAAGTACATAGGCGAATAAAACAGTTACCCTGTATACTATGCAAACAAATATTTATCCATAAATACGATTTGAATAGACATGTAGTGTTGCATAATGGAATTAAAAATTTTCAATGTTATATTTGTAAAAACAGATTTTTTGAAAAGCGTAATTTGAGACAACATTTATATACTCATAATAGACAAAAAGACTTCCGCGGTAATACATACACTAAAACATTTACGTCGGAAACTCAGTTAAAAAGCCGCAGTACAGAACAAGAGAGCATTCGAGTAAACAAAGAAGAGTATCGCTGTGAAATCTGCAGTAAATCGTTTACTCGGAAGTTATATTTGTCAAATCACATGAAAGTACATTCTGGAAGTTTAGATTGTAATGTCTGTAATAAATCATTCAGACGTAAATCTAGTTTACAACGTCACAGGAAAATTCATTCGGATATAAAAGACCAACACTGTGATGTCTGTAATAAATCGTTCAGACATAAATCTAGTTTACAACGTCACAGGAAAATTCATTCCGATAAAAAAGACCACCATTGTAATGTCTGTAATAAATCGTTCGTGCAGAAAATTGGTTTACAATATCACATGAAAATTCATTTCGACATAAAAGACCATCATTGTGATGTCTGTAGTAAATCGTTCAGACAGAAACATCATTTAAAACGTCACATGAAAATTCACGCTAAAAAAAACTAAATCATATAAATATGTCTCGAGTAATTGCTCACATGAAAACTCATTTTAAAACTGAATATGTTACAAAATTTAATGTTTAACAGAAAAGTCTTGTGGTTAATGTTAAAGCAGAGAAACACCTAGCAAGGAACCAGTTTGTCCGCTTACTGGTTACAGCACCGGGAATCTACCTTTTGTGCAAATCAATGTGAGTAACGGGTACATTTATTATTTAACAATATTCATATTAATTATTATTTCTATTGTACTTACCTCACATTAATAAACATTTGGACCTTCTTTAACATTAAATATTTTAATATTATACATGTAATTAATATTAGGAATTATCAAACCATATTTTAATCGTTTTATGTGGCATTAAAGTTTTATTTTGATAAGAATCCTGTTGAAAATAAACGGGTCCAGTTATTATTTAACAATATTCATATAAATTATTATTTTTATTGCCCTTTGCCATTACATATATTAGTATTTATGTAATTAATATTAGGAATTATCAAACCATACTTGTATCACTTTATGTGGCTATTTTTTATTCTTATAAGAATTCTTTTGAGAATTTGTAGGCCATAATAAGTAAGACTAAATCTGGTATCACACAGATGCACATGTCTAACTGATTTGACAGACGTTTCTCTAACATGCAACTTATGTTATCGTTATCAGACGTCCGTAAGTTTAGTAATTCTTTTATTTTAAATTTGATTCAAGTCTTTTTACAGTCATAAATTGTTGTACGGAAATGGTATTTGTATTTTATCGAAAAAATATAACTGCTACTACGCTTATAAAAGGTATACGGAGGGTACTTCAGTTGTATTTTTTTTAATTTGCATGTAATAACGTTGTATATTATTTAACATTATTAGCAAGTTAAGAGGAAATAACTAGCGAGCCTGTCACCCTCTTGAAAATGAAAATATATTTGCAAATTCTATAAACTTATGACTAACTCATTGTTTTAAATTACACAACCTGGTAGTTTTTAAAACTACTTATTTAATCCTGGCGTTCTTATTCTTATCCTAAATTTTATCCTGCTTTTTGTATCTGTTGCTACTTTTCTTGTACCTTCCTAGTTTTCTCCTCGACTTCTTGCTTCCAGGTTTACTGGGTCGTCCTCTTTTTCTTTTTCCAATTTTTTTTCCTTCGAACTCTATAGGCAGGGGTGAACTTTGGCTTAGGCTAAAGAGGCAATAGCCTAAGGCCCAAAAGTTTTAGTGCTCGGATTCGAACTATATTTACGCTCATTTTTAATTTTATTCTTATACAAGGTGAGTTATCAAAACGCCCGTCTTCGGTATCTCCGTTGTCGTTAGAAATACAGCATAAGTTTATTAAAATAATTTATTCGTCCTCTCTAGGAGCATAACGTAAAATTATTTTCACTTATACAGGGTGTTGCATTATGGTTCGGCGAGAATTGTTTGCCTTTTTTTAAATGGAATATCCTGTATATTTTTACATTTTTTTAATTGTATTTTATTCTCTTATACGGACATATGAATTTTATTTTAGTTTTTCGCGGCGTTGCCAAGTTATTCCGTTTATTCACTAAAAAAGGTCGAATACAGGCATTTGTAGAGACATAATGAAGTTATTTTAATAGTAAAAATTAAGAATTTTTTTCTTTACAACTGTAACTATGCTCTATGTTCTCACTTTTTTTTAGTAAAATTATACAGAATATTCAATAAAACGAATCAAATTTATTCAATTTTAAATGACTATAACTCGTCATTTTCAAATAGAAACCCTTATATTTTATAATTCATTTGGATGTGTGTTTGTATTATCTTCATATGTTATTAAGAGTACCACTCTCTACAAATTAAATTACAAAAGATTTTTTTAATGCAACCACCATTCTAATTTTTTTTTTAATTGTTCCGAATTCTAAACTTATTTTGTAAGACAGAGATCTAGCGGGCCACTTTCTTGGACCACCTCTTCCGTTCGATCTAATAAAAAATTCTTCATTTAAATAATTCCTAACCCGAAGACTGTTGTGAGCTGGTGAACCATCATGTTGGAACTATAATCTCCGTTCAATATCCATGGTATACTAGATTTAATTTTTAATTGAATAAATAATTTTAGAAAAAAATGGTAAAAATCTCTAAAATAATTCTTAGTATTAAGGGAGAAAATAATTATTTAATGTATAGCGCTGCAATTTGACGTCATCAGTACTAAATAGTGGTACTCAACCAGTAAGTTTTCATGTGATTTGCATTTCCTTCATTTTATATTTGATAAAAAATCAAACATGTATTAAATGTTATCTTTGTTCAATAATTTTCTCTAAAAAGATTAACAAATATATTTTTATGGAAAGTAGGTAAATATTGTTGTAACTTTTGACAACTTTTTTCACTTTGACATTTCTGTGGCGTTAGTGGGCTTGAGTCATGTGTTTGAAATACGAAAAAATGTTAAAACTTCGTGTTGTATACTACAGTTTCGAGTTTTTGTAATTCGTTTTTAGATAAAATGGATCCAGGTTTTATTAAAGCCGATTCAGGCAATTTACCTGCTGTAGATTTATCTATGCTATTGAGTTATTTATCTCAAAATCCAATGTATGTATCTGCACAGATGAAAAATATAAAAACATTAAGGTATGTAAACACTTTATATTATTGTTATTACTTTATATGAAACTTGACTTGATTTTAGAAATGCATATAAATTTGTATCCATTATGTTGCCTGCCTGAGTTAATGGCGAGTAGCGGGTTTTCATTTTTTAGCCAATCAGAAGCTTCATTTTAAAACTAGTACCGATGACGCGATGAATTTTATAAACCTTAATATCTCGGAACTGAATAAATTTTTAATATTTTTTTTTATGTTAATCATACTTGCTAAATATATAAATATTATTTACAACACAAATTTACCATAATTTGATTATGGTTGATGAGCCTATTATTGGTTTGGTAGAAATTTAGTAATCATGTATAAATATGTAATTTTTAACAGGATTCCATACTTCTCTTTTTCCAAGTCAATTAACAAGGAATTTATAACTGTAATTTTGTTGTAATTTCTTTGATGTATTTATTATAGTATCGTTTTTATTAAAATATATAATGAATTATTCCATATTCCTTCATATCTTTCAATCATATAACTAACCGTTTGAATAAAGTAATTATCTTACCAAGATAAATTAAGTCTAATTTTTCTTACGAATGTACATTGCTCTGATTCGTTATACACTTTGTAAAGCCGATGTCACACTATCATTCATATGAATGATGGTGAATGAGAAAGAAGAAGAGATTTTGGCGGTGAATGATGAAACTAATATTTTGTATGTCACACTGTCTGATGAGCAATCTGATGAAACTTATTTCTTCTTCTTGTAATTTTAACCTAAATTTTTGCATGGAGCGCAATTCAAATAAATTAAAAATGAGTAGTACTAGCAGTAGTACTTTAGAAAATGTTGTTATTGCTACCATTATCATAAATAAAAAGAATGAAAGAGAAAAACGTAAACGTAGATCCATTTGGGTAAAAGAGTGAATTAATCGTAGATTTGAAGAAACTGGGAGAGGAGGTCTTTCGTTAGTTCACAATGAACTTAGACTTGAAGATCCATATTCGTTTAGAAATTATTTAAGAATGAATGAAGAATGTTTCAGTTTTATTTTGGCAAAAATTGAGGGAGAATTTACATATCAGGACACACAATTCAGGCAATGTGTAAGCCTCCGAGACAGGTATCATATATCCTATATACTAAAAAGGCTCAATAATATATATTTATTTTAATTTTTGTGCTATAATAAACTTGGAAATTGTACCTTAAATTGTATTTTATAGACTAACAGTTACCTTACGTTATCTGGCTACAGGCGATTCGTTTCAGTCATTGTCATATCATTTTCGACTTGGTAGAAGTACCATATGCAAAATTGTACCTGAAGTTCTAAAAGCGATTTGTGATTGTATGCAGGATAATATCAAGGTAGAATAAAAATTGGGTATAAGTTTTATTTTAAATATAATATTTAATAGAAAAAAAAAACAAAACATACAAATAAAAAACAAAATCAAATTAAACCTGCAAATTATTGCACGTACTTCATTTTAGTTTATATAGAAATATTTGATTTTATTTTGTTACTTTGTGACACATTTCGCAACATTGATTGTATTGACATTGAAAACGTCTAAAATTAAAATTTTAAATCGCCATGAAAAATGCTACAATCCTTATTGATTAATTTGCTCACTTTTAATGTGTATTTACTTCGATCATTTTTCTAGAAGAGCCACTTCCTAGAGATGACCACTACTGACTGACTTATAAGGACAACATTGTATTTTACATAAGTGCTAGTGTTATTTTCATATTTTGTTTTCAGGATATTTTGTTATTTTTAATTCGATTAAATTTGTTTATCTGCATGCATCTGTAAAGCAGATGGAGAATAGTGCAAGCAATCATTGCTTTGTTATTATATTTATTTATTATTGATATAAATACACCATAAAAATTAAAAAATATATATTTCATAATACCTATAAATTCCTTACTTTTTTAATGTTACAGATTTTATTCAACATGTACATTATGTTTTGCACGTCTTTTTCCTGATATAGCTCAATTTCTGTTATTTTTATCGTTTTTTCTTCTGTATCTTTCCTATAAACAATTCAAAATAAATATATAATATAAGAATAATATTTACTTCTTACATGTAACGTCTCTTTATTTTTTTTCTCTTTACAGAGGTTCTGTCGAATTATTTTAATTTAATGACTACAAAACAATCTAATAATGTTTTGAAGCATAAATTATTATAAACACTTACATGGAATGAAATCTGTAGATATAAATATTGCGTATAAATGTCCATGAACGGTAATAGTAAATACAGTACTAAAAATAGTGCTTTCCGATTTTTAGTGCAATTTTCCACTTATTTTTTAATATTTCTCTTATTAGGAAATAATGAACGGATATGTCAATACTTGCAAACAAATACAGAAAAATATCTTTTGGACTTACTGGTCATTTTTGGTTGTTGTTTACTTAAAACTCTATGTGACAATACAAGCACAGTATAAGTATTCTTATACTGTGGTACAAGGTTCTCCCTACGTCTTACATGTTTTATTTTGCCACCAGGTGTCAGACACTTTGTTGGCTCTTGCCAATAGATTAAATGATGACCAGTATTTGGAATTTTTATGAAATGTTCTACCAAAACTATTAGAAGATGTTCCCTTACTCGTTCGTCAAAATTCATGGTTTCAGCATAATGGTGCTCCACCTCATTGTTCAAGAAATGTGCGGCAGCCAATTTTTTAGGTACCCATTATACACGGTTTTTATTTTTTAACATAAAATTCAGAAATGATAAAAATAAAACTCATCTACGATATTAAGTTGAATCAAACTAGATGTTCTTGGCAGAAATTTTGACCATCGTCGTTGATTAAAGAAACTATAGATGATTTAACATTTAAGTACATAAGATATTAAGAGTTATTAAGATGCATATAACGCACGAAGTGGAAAAGTTACACAATGAGTTTGTTATTATATAAGTGCGTAATTGCATTACATCGCGAATTATGTATTATGCTCTTTCTGCGATCACCATTTGACTGTTTTTCGGTCACATGACGATCACACAATACCAACTACACAACATAGAAACAACTACGTCAACTGTCAACTTTTAAACAATGAATTTATACTATTTACAACTCAATAAAATAGTACTATGTAGAACATTTAGAATTTAATAAATACAGGGTGTTCGAAAAATAGGGGACCAAATTTGGAAAATATATTAATCAAACCAAAACAAGAAAATAATCCTAATATACCCATGTCCGGAAACGAACCATTTCGGAATAAAACACTCTTTTGTTTGAATTTTATTTTTAGTAATGTTTTTACTCTCAAAATTATAATAGTTGTTCAAAATGTCCTCCTTGAAGTTGCATGCAACATTCTAGAAGTGTTCTCATTGATTGTCGGACACGTTCGAATATTCCTGGTTTTAGTCTTATACTATTGAAACAATCTTTGCCGCAAATTCTCTACGTTATTAATGGGCGTCGAATAAACTAAGCTCTTTAAATGAACCCAAAAATATAAATCAAACGGATTCAAGTCTAGTGAACGTGGAAGCCACGTAGTTAAACCACCTCTGCCTATCCACCGATCAAGAAATAAATTTTGAAGACATTGTCTTACTTGGAAACTAAAATGTGGAGGCGTGCATAAACCACATATGATGCCGTGTGAATAGTGAAACATTCGCCAATAAATTTGCTAAATTATTTTTCAGATAATGTAGATACAAATTTCCCGTTAATCTGTTATGCAAAAAATAAAGCCCTATCAACTCATCTCCAACAATACAATATTAATAGATAAGCTTCAAAACAATATCAAAATAATTTAATTACGGTGACAACAAATTTTGACAGTTACTAAGGAAATGTGAATAAACAAATTACAAGTATTAACGTAACTATTGTAATTTTGACAGTAAAAAACATTACTAAAAATAAAATTCAAAATTCAAACAAAAGAGTGTTTTATTCCGAAATGGTTCGTTTCCGGACATGGGTATATTAGGATTATTTTCTTGTTTTGGGTCGATTAATATATTTTCCAAATTTGGTCCCCTATTTTTCGAACAACCTGTATAATTATGAAATACAAATAGTAACAAGTAAAATATGTATACATAGAAAATAAAGTAAATACAAAAATTGAAGTTTTTATTGTCCTTTTAAACAATATAATTATAATTGTTGAAATAAGTATAATACATAATAAGTACAAATAACAGTTTTCATTGACTTTTATTTAAATAAAATAGGGTTTATGAACAGTAGAAATTTATATCCTTACCCTTTATTTAAAATTACTATGATACGGCAATGAAATTATTTCTTGACATTTAAGTTACACGACGAGATTCATTCTCATTTAGCAATATGCAATATAATTCATAATACGTATATCACTACGTAGTTTCATTATTCATTATAATAGTTGTACGATGCAAAATACTGATGAAATTAAATTCCTAAACTTTTGGTCTTCATGGTTTTGGAACAACCACATGTAACACAACTGACCATAATTATTAGTAAACAGGAATGTTAAATATGTAAAGAATGTTAATTAATTCCGTTTGAGTTAAATTTTATTTTTATAGAGTGAAGAACGCGATGTTAAATTAGAATGTATTGCAAGCACATACAACTTATTCAAATGTTCAACAAGACATGAGTCATATAAGCATAATACTAACAGAAGAGGACACGAGCGTTGTTCGGGCGGCCGAAAATTTTATGCTCGGGTGAAAAAGAGAGATGGAAGATAGGAGGCTTTACTTTGAATAGGGATATATGAGATATTTTCTTACTTTTTAAAGAAATGTTGATGTAATGCATCTAAATTAAAAGTACACTTATATTAAGAAAATATATTACAATATATTATAAAAAAACAAGTTTCATTAAACTTCGCAGCATTAAAATAATATAAATAATGAAAGGAAGACTTCTTGACTGGAAAAATTGTGAGGTGATAAAAAACTTCCTGGATAGCAGTCAATAATTTTTATTAAAATCGGCCTCTACCGGTTTCGGCTACTCCTTAGCCTTCTTCAGGAGCTGTTAACAATATATCTATTTGTTATAAAAAGTTTTACAAAAAATTGTTTTAAAGTTTAAACTTACGTGATTTTTAAAAATGGGGTAGGTGACCAAGGTAGAATTTTAATGAAAAAACTATTGAATTATAGAAAGTATATTTATTTATTAACGTTGACATTAAAAAAGTTAAATATTTATCAGCAATTGTTTAGTAATTTGCGTTAAATAGAAACAGCGTCCTTTACTATGACGTTCACTAAGTTAGCACTATCTCACTCACACCACCTATTTCCGTCTGTCTACCTTCGCCGCTCTCATGAACTTCGTTGACGTCATAGTCCCCTCCCAAGTACTATATTATTTATTTACTTCAAAACAACATATAATTAACAATTTTAAAAAAATACGGGTATATAATTTTTGTACAAGCTATCACATATACCAAATTTAGAAATTGGTCACCTACCCCATTGTAGTAATTATACATATAGACAGTAAAACATTAAATTTCCGAAAAACATACTAGCAACACACATTTGGACGTCACAATTAAAAAAATAAATAAATAAATAGTGTAAAATTCTCATCAATCGTCAAAAATATAAAAAATGTGATAAACTTACACCCTGTAAAAATTTTAAATTTTGTTTTAGCTTGTTCAATTAGTTTATTTTAAATTTTATATTACCGCCACGTTTAAATTTTATGTATTTCTTCTTATTTTTGTTATTTTATTTTATTTGTTTTAACTTTGTATTTTATTATTGTATTTTATTTGTATTTATTATTATATTTTATTATGTTATTGTATATTGAGCTTAGGTTAGTTATATCTGTTTTAAGTTAATGTTATTTTTATCATTGTTAATATGTAATATTTCAAGTGTTAGCCTTTTGTTTAAATTGTGTTCAGTGTCTAAGATTTTTGTGTTTTCGAAGTTAAAGCTGTGGCCAGTTGATTGTACATGATTAACTAAGGCACATTTTCCTTTGTTATTGTTATTATTTTGCCAATTTCTTTTGTGTTCTTCTAATCTTATTTGTAGGTAGCGTTTAGTTTGTCCAGTATATTGTGCATTACATTCGGAGCATCCAACGTCATGTACAAAATTCCCTGCTCCGAATGTAATGCACAATATACTGGACAAACTAAACGTTACCTACAAATAAGATTAGAAGAACACAAAAGAAATTGGCAAAATAATAACAATAACAAAGGAAAATGTGCCTTAGTTAATCATGTACAATCAACTGGCCACAGCTTTAACTTCGAAAACACAAAAATCTTAGACACTGAACACAATTTAAACAAAAGGCTAACACTTGAAATATTACATATTAACAATGATAAAAATAACATTAACTTAAAACAGATATAACTAACCTAAGCTCAATATACAATAACATAATAAAATATAATAATAAATACAAATAAAATACAATAATAAAATACAAAGTTAAAACAAATAAAATAAAATAACAAAAATAAGAAGAAATACATAAAATTTAAACGTGGCGGTAATATAAAATTTAAAATAAACTAATTGAACAAGCTAAAACAAAATTTAAAATTTTTACAGGGTGTAAGTTTATCACATTTTTTATATTTTTGACGATTGATGAGAATTTTACACTATTTATTTATTTATTTTTTTAATTGTGACGTCCAAATGTGTGTTGCTAGTATGTTTTTCGGAAATTTAATGTTTTACTGTCTATATGTATAATTACTACAATTTTTAAAAATCACGTAAGTTTAAACTTTAAAACAATTTTTTGTAAAACTTTTTATAACAAATAGATATATTGTTAACAGCTCCTGAAGAAGGCTAAGGAGTAGCCGAAACCGGTAGAGGCCGATTTTAATAAAAATTATTGACTGCTATCCAGGAAGTTTTTTATCACCTCAATATAAATAATATCATAAAGAAATAAACTAAAATATAATTAAATATATACTTGGTTTTATTTCATTTTTAATTATAAATGTATTATTAGACACTTCAATTTGTACATAATTTTGCAATTTTTCTTTTTTCTTTACTTTTTGAGGAATTATTAATTTTTATTTGGTGATAATACTGTTTTAGCCGCATCAAAATAAATTTATGAATTACATATGCCAAAATTTGTGACTTGTGTTCTTCGCATGGGAAATGAAATTTGTAATTATCTAAAACAGTGGTTATAGTTTCTTCATAAACTTCTACTTACTATTATGGTATTCTTGGCCGAAAACAAAAATTTTAAAAAACAATCCTTCATTTAACAAAGTTTGTTTTTCAATGTATGGCAACTCATTAGAAGTAATTAATAATTTTACGAAAGTAATGTACTGAACTGTATCATTTTGTACTTTATTAAAAGACCAAAATTCATTTGGAAATTTAATGTTCACTTCCTTTTGTGATTCTAAAAATAATATTACATATTAATCATTATCAGGATTAATAATTCATGCATTATACCTGCTGTATCTATTAATAAATTAGATTTTGCAGGAGTAATTACTACATTTGCATCACTAGTTCGCTGTTTTTTGTCGGTCCATCCTTTAATGATGTCTTCTTCTGTGAAATGTTTCGCACATACAAAGTCTTTTTCACTAAAGACTCTATCCTTCCTCGGAATAACTTTTTGCCAAAGTGTCATTGTCTTTTGGTGCACTAAATATAGTTACTTTTTCATTATTATTTCTATAGCCACTATTACAATTTGGAATAAAACACTTTTAACCCATTTTATTAAAAAAATACCGATTTAAATGCAAATAAAACACTCAAAACTTATAAGTTAAACTCTCAAGTACAACGTTTACTTATGGCGTTAGCCGGGAAAATGAAGCCTCCTATCTTCTATCTCTCTCTTTCGCCCGAGCATAAAATTCGGTACCGTTTCGAGTATTCGCTAACGAAATTACCGTTGGCGTCGCTGTGTGCGTTTACAATATGGCGGCTCTAATTCGTATTCTGTTGCTATTTCCTATAGGGTTATGTACATTCTTCACTACAAAGTTACTAAGTTAAATACGTATTAACGATTGTTATTTGTATCATTCAGGTAAATTTCAATACTGCGATTTATTATTATATACTTAGATATTTTATATTAATCTCCAATAATTCATATTTTAGCAGAAAAAATGACATTGTCAATAGGTCGCGTGCAGCACGTGACTCGAAGTAAGCAACCCGCCTGACTGGTGGACCAACAAACCAATTCACTCGCTTCGTTTCCATCAAGCAACAACCTGGTTCTTTGTGTTATAGAGTTTTGGAGAGATTTTTCAAAGATATTAATTCATTTTTCAAATTTGTCACATTTGTAGAAGTTTCATGATCAGTTTCAGTGTAAGGAAATTTTTCGTTAGTGCAAGAACTAGTGCTAGCAATGTTAGTAATAGCCTGTTCCTTACGAGTATTTACAGAAACAGGCTCTGCGGAAGAACTTACAGCTTGTTTCTGTAATTGTATAAATTTGTTACTTTCATGTATATAATAAAATAATTTACCAAAATAAATATATTTTTTTTACAAGGAAGAACATTTACTAATTATTAGTAACTTTAGTAATAAATGCATTATGAGATGTTAGCAAAAGTTATTTACATGACATATACTACTACCATTCTAAACAAGTCAGTGATATGTATGTTTATAACTAAATGATAATTACGACATATTTTTGTTAATAAAACTTTCAAATCGTAACATGTCGATCTGTTAATCTGTTATAACGCTGTAAACTTGTATTTGCATTATAACATGTTTTTGCATAGCCTATATTTAACGATGGTATCCAATCGGGATTGTTTTTATCTTCCAAATTAGCTGGTTTCTCTTGAATTTTGCAATAATTTTTGAGCATATTTGGTTATGATAAAATTTATCACAACACAAGTACCTATTTAAAATTAATAAAAATATGGATTTTATATAAATCATATTTAAATAATATTTTTTCTAACTTAGTTTAAACAAAAATATATATAATAATTTGTTTCGAACCATCGGGCAAACTTTCTGCCTATATTTGTCATAATTTCGTTAGGTAACTTTATGAGAATTCCAAATACTAATTTATTATTGTTTGTATTCAAAGAATTAAGGTATTAGGGACAACAAAATACCTTTAATAAAAAGTGTCGAACATATTCTGCCGTATTTTATTTTATATTCTGTTAAGTCTTGTCTCTTAACCGCAGTTATCCACTTTTTCCGTCTTTCTATCGCCAAAGGAAGAACATCTGAGGGAAACCTATAAAAAGATATTCCATCCCCAATTCCACTTTTTTTTTAACATCCCGCAAAAACACAGAATTGAGGCATTTTTGGTTATTTCTGCGTGGTGTACAATGGCATGTTGGTCCACCAGGCAGACATCTTTAAATGGCCGTGACGTCACGTGCACGCGACCCATCAAAGATTTGAGGTTATCATTCCAAGAATTATTTAAATATTTGGATGCTACGAATGAATTCCGCTATATTTTGGAAGGAGAACAAGTGCTAAATAAAGAACTAATTGTTTTATGTGGTGTCACAAATATTAGTGATACAAAATGTGACACTTTTGCACTTTGCTTACAAACTAGTGATTTGATGGCTTCACCATATGAAATAAATAGCTGTTTAGTATTAAAAAACAATGTGATTTATATAAACAATTTTCTTTGTAGTTGTAAAGCTGGTAAAGGTGGTAAATGTAAACATATTGCAGCCCTATCTTTTTTTTTAATCTTTCAAAGTGCTTTTAAAGTGCAGACGTGTTTTTTATCATCCCGTATTTTTTAATAAAATTTTCGTTAAAATTTATTGGTAAAAAGTGAACTTTATACCAAATTGTGTGTTTATGTTACGCGCAGAGTACAGTGAAGTTTATTTTATATTATCTAATAATCTAGAGCAATTATAGTCGAAAAAGTGTATCATATTCAGTGTTTCTTTTCATTTACAAGAACTTATCAACTCTCAACAAGTTAATTATAGTTTCTCCAAGGTCAGAAATTTACTTAAATATGGCAGGGTCGTGCAATACTTGCAAAAATAAACTAAAAAGGAACGAGTCGTTTATAACATGTGCTGGCGCCTGTCAACAAGGCTACCATATCAACTGTCTCTCAATTCCGGTTGCAGAAAGAAATTTGTTGACAACCAGTAAATTTCTATGCTGGATCTGCGATAATTGCAAAAGCCAAGCTCGCTCACCTTTAAAACTTTCCAACCCCGATGGTCCGATTCTTGACAGTGCGACTATGTCTGATGTGGTCAACACCTTAGCTGCTCTCAAAAAATCGGTGGATTACTGCTGCAGTAAAATCGACGACTTCCAATTGAAAATTGAAAGTTGGTCCGAAAAAATTAAAATGATTGAGCCTCTGCAAGCAGAATGTGAAGCTTTAAGAGCTAAAGTGGATGATCTGGACCAACGATCAAGGGCTAACAATTTAGAGATAGCTGGTGTCCCCGAAAAACCTAATGAAAATCTAATCGATATAATTTTCAATCTTGGTAACGTCATTCAATGTCCGCTTACCCAAAACGACATTGATGCTATCCACAGGGTCTCACCTTTCCATCATATTGCGAATAAACCAAAACAAATCATCGTACGTTTCGTGTCACGCTTGAAACGTGATAATTTTATTGCATTGGCTCGTCAAAACAAAGATTTAAATTCAAGCCATCTTGATTTTGCAGAAAAATCCAAAATTTTTGTGAATGACCATCTTAGCCCTAAAAACAAATCACTTCTTTTTAGAACTAAAGAATGTGCACGTGAGAAAAAGTTCAAATACATTTGGGTACGCAATAGCAAAATTTTTGCACGTAAGCAGGATAATTCACCAATCATTTTAATAAATTCCGAAAATGATTTTGTCAAGATGAAATAAATTAAACACAGCACACTATACCTACTAAGTTCACTGTTCTTGAATGATAAGCGTATATTACGAAAATGTCCGAGGTTTAAAAACCAAACTAACTAACGTGTACAACGACTTATCTTCTAGAGATTACGATGTGGTGTGTCTAACTGAGACTTGGCTTAACAACACCGTGTCTGACAGTGAAATTTGTGATTTGAATAATTACTGTATATATAGACGCGATCGTGACAATCCTCTAACAAAACAAGGTGGTGGTGTATTAGTGTTGGTGTCCAAGAAATTTTACTCCCAGGTTCATTTAGAGTGGTGCTCATTAGCAGAGGACATTTGGGTGACCATAACCAGCTCCAATTTCAAAAAAATACATCTGTGCTGTGTTTATATTCCCCCAAAATCTGATATAGACATCTACAACAGTCATTTTAATAAAATTAGTGATATCTCCCTCCATTTGGCTGACAACAATACCGTTTTAGTGGTTGGAGACTACAATCTTCCCGATTTTGATTGGGTACCTACTGATAATAGTAGCCTACAAGCTCAATATGTAGGTAGATCAGATTTATACATTAATTTTATAAACAATGTATCTTTGTGTAACCTAAAACAGTTTAATAACGTTCGGAATCACCTCAACAAAATCCTTGATTTAATTTTTTGCATATCAGATATTACAGTAACACATTGTACACTACCAATTAGCACTCTAGACACTTATCACCCTGCTCTTGAAATTGATGTTCTCCTTAATGATTTTAAGGCACTTCACACCAAGTATGAACCTAAATACAACCTTAAGAAATGTGATTACGAGAACTTGATTTATAAATTATTAGCTATTAACTGGGACTTAAATTTAAAAATACTGAAATTAATCACAATGTAAAATTATTTTATGAAATTTTATATTACTTGTTAAATTGTTATTGTCCCACTTACAAAAAACATAATAATAAATATCCCATCTGGTTCTCAAAATCTTTACTTAAAATCATAAGAGAAAAAAATAAATTTCATAAAAAGTGGAAAGCATACGGTGACATTACTGCCTACAACACATTTTCTATGTTGCGACAAAGAGTTAAAAATAAGTTAGCTAGTGATTATAAAAATTATATTACTTACTTAGAGGCAAATCTTAAATCAAATGTAATGTACTTCTGGAATCACACCAGAAAACTTAGAAATGATAACAGCATTCCAAATTCAATGCATTTTAACAAAAACAATGCTTATACTGGTGACGACATTTGTAAACTTTTCGCACAATATTTCGAATCTGTATACACTACGTCTGACGCTGCAAGTTCAGACACAAACGATATAAACTTTATTGATAATTCTACCGTTTCAATAAGTTGTGTAGCTATTTCTAAGAATGACATTTTAAATACACTACTGAATTTAGATATCAAAAAAGGTTGTGGTCCAGACTTAATACATCCATTATTTATAAAATCCTGTGCTCATTATTTAGTTTATCCTCTACACTTGATATTTAACAAATCTCTAAATAGCGGAGTTTTCCCTGATTTATGGAAATGTTCATATGTTACTCCTATCCATAAATCCGGCGACAAAAGTGACGTCAAGAACTATCGCCCAATATCAATACTTTCGGTGTTTGGGAAAATTTTTGAATCAATAGTGACTAGTAAAATAAAATTTGAACTACAAAACTTAATAATACCGCACCAGGCAGGTTTCTTTAGTAGAAAATCTGTACTTAATAATCTAGTCCCATTCACCGAATTTATTAGTGGGCAAATGGACAAAAGAATACAGGTTGACGTAGTGTATACAGATTTTATGAAAGCTTTTGATCGTGTTAATCACATAAAATTATTAAAAAAGTTATACAGCAGTGATATTCACGGCACTTTATTACGGTGGGTTGAATCTTACATAAAAAATCGGTCACAAATAGTTTCTTGCATAGGTTTTAAATCGAGAAAAATTGCAGTAACTTCAGGCGTTCCCCAAGGATAACACTTAGGCCCTCTTTTATTTATTTTATACATTAATTCCATTGGGGAGTGCTTTAAATACTGCGAATATTTTCTATATGCTGACGATCTAAAAATCTTGAAACCTATAACTTCAATTATCGACTGCATAAAACTTCAAGAAGATTTGGAACGGTTGCAGGACTATTGTGACTTGAACGACTTAACATTAAACATTAATAAATGTCATTTCATAAGATTCACCAGAAACACAAATGTCATCACTTACCCGTATAGTTTAAATGGTATTCATTTGGAATGCAAGTTAAACACTAGAGATTTAGGTGTGCTATATGACTCCAAATTATTGTTCAATGAACATATTTTAAATATAGTCAAAATAGCTTATAGAACTTTAGGCTACATTTTTCGAATCTCTAAATTATATAACCATAAAGAGTCTCTTATCCTTTTATATAACTGTTTAGTTCGACCCTTAGTTGAATATGCCTCTCTTGTGTGGAATCCAGTATACAATACAAATACAATTCTAATAGAGTCTGTACAACGAAAATTTATTTCTTTATTAAAATATAAATTTTCTTTGAATAGACTTAACTATGATCAATTAACACTACTTTTTAATCTAGAATCACTTGAGCAAAGAAGAACCAATCACGATATGACTTTTTTGTTCAAGGTATTAAATAATCATATTGATAACTTTAGAATTGTAGATTATATTAATTTCCATGTTCCCTGTGTTAATATACGAAACAAGAACCTGTTTTATGTCATTAAATGTAACACAAACAGTTATAAAAACTCACCCTTAAATAGAATTATGTCAACATATAACAACTCATACAGTCAAATTGACATCTTCAATTCAACATTAATTCAATTTAAGGGTGCACTAAAAAAAAATTGTAAATCTCTCTTTATGTAATTCTTTCTGTGCTTTAACTTTGAATGTTTTTTATTATTTTCTAATTGTATTTGTAACACTTTGATGGTATACTCTATGTAAATTGTTTTGTTAGTTCTTGGAAGCCTTTAATTGGGTAATCTGTTGGCTTCCTAAATATATAAATAAATAAAAAATAAATAAATAAAATAAATTATTTTTTTTACAAGGTGTTTTAATAGTTTTAATTTTTGCTTTTGCCTGTGCATGTGCTTTTTTGGGAAGGAAATGAGTGCCTTTTTATTTTTACTTTTTACACTTTGCTTTACTATTATCTGTTTTTGTTTGCTGTTGTTTTTCTTCGTTTCAGTAATAAAATTTGTGTTTGTGTCAAAAACCTATAAAATTAAATTCTTTTCAACCAATGCCATGGTTAGAAACAAGTTGTTTTAAGAAGGAAAATAGTTTAACTATTTTACCAAAACACAAAAAAGATAAATTATTGGAAAAATTTATGAAAGAAAATCCAGGGTCAGCCTGAGCTAAACATAAGTAATATTTTTTTTTAATTTAAACAAAATAATTCCCGTTTAATGTTTCTTTGTGATGATATATTGCAATTTTTATTTTTATTTTATGTGTGAAATAAATTATAAAAATGAACCTAAAAAACAAAAGTTTGAGTCATAGCTACCGTTCACCAATTCGTGGGAAACCATGAAAACTTATAGCGTTTTCCACTTCCACATTCAGTGCGCACTGAGTGCAAATTTAGCTGCACTCAGTGTGAGTGGCGTTTTCCACTTACTCTTTCAGTGCGCACTGTTTCGGTATTTTATTTTTCACTTACTACTACATCGCACTCAAGGCAGCATCAATTTGCACTCAGTGCACATTTTGTTGCACCTGCTATTATAGCAAGTGCGATGAATTGAGTGCAAATATGGCAGCGCAAAATTTCAAAAATACCGTAGTGTTATCTATTATTGACGAACTTTTTTCTTCATCTTCATCATCTGATGATGAGTTAACAGAGAAGGCTCTAGATTATTTAGATAAACTAAGCCGACCTAAAATTATTAATTTCATATCTAATGTCGTACATAGATATTCGGACAAACAGGTAACAATTATATTTTTTGTTTGAATTAAAAAACTTAAATTTAATTAAGTTTCAAGAATCTTTCAGAATTAGAAGAGATACATGCTCCGTGTTAATAGAAAACTTTTCAACCTCAAAATTCTATCCAAATTCAAATTCTCATGCTGGCAGTTTATCATCTTCGGCTGAAAATCACATATTATTATTTTTATGGTAAGTATGATTTGAACGAAAGTAAAAATGATATAATAAAAAAATATATAAAATATGACTTTACAGGTTTGCGGGTAATAAATGTTCTCTACGAGATGTGGCAGAAAGATTTGGCATTGGCCAAACAACATGTTTCCGCCAAATAATCCGTGTAATGGACTATTTAGTTAATATTGCACCAAATCATATAAAATTTCCACGAAGCAGAGAAGAAAAGGAAAATATGAGTAGAGAATTTGAGAAAGTAAATTAGAATTCTAATTTTAAAAATATAAGAATAAATTTTAATTATTATTATTTCTTTCAGATTTCAGGATTTCCTGGTGTAGTAGGTTGTATAGATGGTATTTCTATTACAATTCGGACACCAGCACGTAAAATAAAATCGACGTACGTAAATAGACACGATATACCGTCTGTAACGTTACAAGGAATCTGCGACTATAACCGCAAATTTATTGATGTTTTTACTGGACCTCCGGGTAAAGTTCATGATTCAAGAGTATATCAATTATCATTTATAAGTTTGAATTTGCCGAATATATGTAATGAAGAGTATCACTTACTTGGAGACAATGCGTATCATTTAAGAGAATATTTAATGACTCCATACAAAGATTACGATAATATAACCGAAGAAAAAAGAACATACAATTATAAATTTTCTAAAACTCGTGTTCTCATAGAAAATACATTCGGAATATTAAAAGGAAGGTTTAGGCAACTTTCATGTTTAGATTTTCACAAACTTGAAAAAATTACAAAATTTATAATAGCTTGCTGTGTTTTACACAATTTATGTATAGAACAAAATGATTTAATGGAGGACATACAAAATAATGAATTCAATGACGAAAACCAAGGGCAGGAGGAAAGACAGGAAAGAGAAATTGTTCTGAGACGTCTAGGAGAAATGAAAAGACAAGAAATATGCCAATTACTGAATAATAATTAAATAATTATGTATATTTATTACATAAATACGTAAAAACAAGACAACCTCATTTTAATATAAATGAAAATTATTTCCATATAAGTAAACTAACAAAGGAAATTTCTATTAGTGTAATTATTATGATTTATTTAAATAAAATGTAATTATATTGATAATCAGTCTTATTTTTGTAATTTTAAGTCTTATTATTTTTTGATAGTATCGATTAACGTTTTTAATAATTCCATTTTTTCATTATGCCGTCTTTCACGTTGTTCTTCTTTTAAATAGTGTATTTCTAGTAACACATCTCTAACACATTTCTTTTTTCTTGGTGTAGTATCTTCATTTTCATCCGATGTGCTTTTGTTTGTAGTAGGAATACGAGAAAATGTATCACAATGTGAGTTTTCCGTAGAAGTAGAAGAGTTTTCCGTAGACATAGATTCAGTACAATTTTTTGCGTTATTATTACATGTACTTGAAGAACTCGCAGTGGAAATTGGTTGTGTTTTTGTTAATGATTCTTTGAAGCTACATTTTCCAACTCCTCTTAAAATTTCAGGTTCGATGCTATCATCGATAGCTGCAATTTTTTTAAATTCATCTTCGTATTCTATTGTCATGCGACTTGAACCAGATGTATTATTATTTATTATAGCCTTACTCTTTCTTTTTCTTATTGTTTTAAATCTATTTTCACACTGAAGTTCAGTGTACGTTAATTCAAATATTTCTTTAATATCTGCAGCGATTTTTTGCCACATTTTTTTTTAGTTTTAAATTTCTTTAATGGTCCTATCATACCTAAGTATGTTTCATATTTATCTAATAAAAATTTTGTTGTTGACACATTCCAATGTACATCTAAAATTAAAATTAAAAATCTAATTTATATAACTAAAATGCAGAAAAAAAAAAGATTACTAGACTTGCTCGCGCTTCCTTCGATGTTATCCTCTTTTGTTGATTCTATAGGTGTCTCTAATTCTATTAACTCAAAATCATTTTCTTCTGAAAGATCATAAATTTTTTCTCTGTAAATAAAAATATTTAGATCTATGAATAATGAATATTAATTATTATAACCTGGAAGTGTCAGCATTAATTCTTATAATTTTTTCCAACTTTCCGCAATCGATAAATCCATTTTTAATAAGTTCTTTTATATAGAAAGTAGCAAAATAATTATCACCTAAAATAAAAGTATATATGTAGATTCAAAAAAATGTTATACTATCATGTTTTAAATTTTACCTATTAGTTTCAAATAAAGTTCATTGTCCGTTGCTTCTATATCGTAGTTACTTCAGAATTTATTATAAATGATACTGTCTCCATATTTTACTTATTTATTATTTCTTGCCAATGTCAACAAAACTTTAAAACCTTAGACCCTAACCTATACTTTTGTATAAACAAATTTGAACTGAAAGACGTATTTATTTTCCACTTACCGTGGAATAGGTGCGCACCGTTCATAAAACCAGAACAGTGCATGACGTCATACATCGCACGGAGTGCGTTCCAGTGCGCACTAAATTTTTGCAAGCGGAAAACGCTATTAAATTCTTGTTTTTACTAGAATGACAGCCGTAAACACAATAATTTATAATATTTGGTCTAGGTTCGGAAAATAATTAAATGAAAAATAAAGGAAATAATATAAAAGTAATAAAGAGAAGGTTAGGTTAAAGGTAAGTAAAATCGGAAAATGGAAGTATGAATTAAATTTTTATACTAGATATGTAATTTTAAATGATATCAATAAAGAAACACACTGAAATTTTAACTATAAAATCACGATGAAACAAGTACAACTACAAACAATATCAGCACATAACCATTAGCCTAAACGTGTTGACATGAAAAGTACGAATTTGAAGGGTTCTTAAATCTACCACCAAAGGGCTACGAGTTAATTGCGTTCGCGAATACAGTAAATATAGGTCGTTGCACAGGCGTGGCAGTTTCTCATCTAGCCACTAGATTGCAACCCTCCTTCCTGACATTTTATATTCAAAGTTTATTTCTTCATTAGTCGTAATGTTTTAAATCAATTGTAATTAGATTTGAATTATTTACACGGCTAACATAATTTCAATAAATCAAAAATTCCCTATCTGTGCGATGGCGTACTTAACACACGGCCTTCCGTAATGTGATGCTTACATAACCTTTAAGTTGTACAATAATAGCTACTTATATCAGTGGTTATAGAAAAAGTTAAAAAAAATTACTTATGTAAAGATACTGGAGCATTTGCTTCAAGTAAACAACAAATTAATAATAAGGCGCAGATCATGCAATAATAATTAAAAATAGACAAAGAAATAACATTTTTTAAATAAATTTGATAATTAAAACAGATAATTATAAAATATGCATTTCTGGACCAGACTGTACAACATGAGGCTTTGGGGACACTACGCATGCGCAGAAGTGTTAGACATCTATCTCTGTCAGGCTCGTTTCTCGCTTGCATAAAAGCCTACAAGAGCAATCCAGTATTACTATATTCCAGTGACATATATATGTTTTCTATGAGTGACATGTTGACGAGTAGTTCACTTTCAGGGAGTATCGGGAGTTTTCACTTGAATTGAAGACCTTGAAGCATAGGTACTGACATCTATATGCACCGGAACATACAATTTTTGTTAAAAAAATTCGTGTAAGATGGCGCTCAGGTCACAAATTTGAATTCATATTTACATTTTATGAAAGTGACTTGTGTTTACTATTACTAATTAATTAATAATATGCATTTCAAACATGAACGAAACATGTAGAATCTTTCTGATAAAAAATAAAATATTAATGCAGAAGTACAGATATTCTTTCATTTCTATTCCTGCTTTTCTTGCATTATAGTATTCTCGGTGTTTTCTACGTTCTTTGATTTTTGCTTTTCGGATTTGGTTTTGATTTTGGATTTTGACTTGGTTTTGTGATTTCATTGCTTTAGTAACATTTGAGGAAGGTAAGTTTATTATTTTATAATACATAATGAATACCAAATGTTATAAAATATATTTTTCAGATGCCTACTTGTTGCGTGCCTTCGTGCTATTCGTATAGCAAGCATACATTGTTGTGTTTTCCAATCCCGAAAACTGAATTACAGGAATTACTACGTTGGAAACATATCATAAATAGCCCGGAATTAGCCGACAAGTCTGTAGATTGGATTTATAATAATAGAAGAATTTGCAGTATGCATTTTGAAGCAAAATTCTTAAAGTTAAATGCGTTCAAATACAAACTTTCACCGGATGCTGTTCCATCCATTTTTCCAACAGTTGGTAAATAATTATGCATGATTTATGAGTATATAATAATAACTTTTCATATTGTATTGCAGAAGAGCAATTCCGGGTTATGAAGATTGGTCCTGCTGCAACTGTAGCAAACAACGCGCCCGTTGTTGAGCCACGTAAGTAAACATATTATTATTATTGATAATAATAATATATGCATATATTTTTTAGAACCATCAACAAGTAGCTTTTTAGAAGCTTCAGCCAGTGTTGAGGAAATGCCAGGCCAGCTTTTACCACAGTTTTCTACTCCAAAAACAGTTCGCCGGAAAAAAGGTAAAGTAAATTAAATTATTTTTTTTAATTCTTGCAGCTCAAATTCGTTAACATTAACCGAGTGGTATATTTACATTTGCATAATTTAAAATCAAACATTGTGATTGTAGTTTTGCTATTTATCATTAGTTTAATTTTCAAAATATTGTTCCCTAAATATTGGAGTGATGATAATTTATTAATTTTTCATGTGTCATTAACAGGTATACTGCGTAATATAAATATTCGGCGAGTAAATCAGTTGTCGCCGAACGCACGTTATCTTTACCAGCAACTGAAGGTGATGGAGAGGAAAACTGTGGCAAGAGGTAAAACCGTGAAGCGCATCAGCAGTACTTTGAAGAAAGCCGCGAGGGAACGGGATCCTGAAATCCTAGAGAAAGTCCTCCAGCCTCTTAGTCGTGCTGCACAAACTTTTCTCTTATCCAGGAAAATCTTCTTTACATTGGCTGTCAAATTTAATATCTATCAATACACCAAGGGTATTCCAGTTCCATCACATCTTCTACCTGGAAAATCTTCTACACATTGGCTATTGAATTCAATATCTACACCAAGGGTATTCCGGCTCCATCACCAGGAAAATCTTTTTCACACTGGCTGTTGAATTCAATATGTACGTCAAGAGTACTCAGAAAATTCTTCGTATTGTTATTTTTAACTATAACTGTTTAATAATTGTAGTAACTGTAAATTAAAAGCAAAATATTTTATATATAGCACATTTTATATATAAAATTCTACTGTTTATGTTGATTTTCCTGTACTATTTTGTATTTATATATATATTGTATATATGTGTAATATTTTTATACAAATATATTTTAAATATATGAAAACTTTTTATAATTTTTAAATACATTTTATTAGCGCTTAAATTTATTCAACTACATCAGCGCCAGAAGAACGGTATGTTATAGAATTTAACATTGAGTGCCCCCTCCCGATACTCCCTGTTCAATTTATACGCCTATTCTAATAGTTCTTTGTTGACACATAAGACTATATTTCCTTGTTGGTGGTATTACATCACGCTACTAATTTTATTACAAAGTTTTAAATATATAGTTCGCACAAATAGTAAATATAAATAGTGTAATGGATTTGTGTTTTATGTGCACGGAGGACTACCACTGCGTCCCTGTGGACGACAGAATAGTGTCCGAAGTGGAGTACCTTATTCCTGAAATTGTAAGTCTAAATAAATTTATCTAACATATATTCTGTATATTTTCTTATTAAATATAGCAAAAGTGTGGTTAGGTTAAGGGAGTATATGACGATGTTCTACAATCGACAAATCGTTTAAATGACTAAATTTTTTCATACATGCGATTTGAATCTCCGAAATATACAGGAAAAAAAAACACTGAGAAAAAAATTGATGTAAAATTGGACGTACCCTATTAGCTAATAATATTTATAGATATATTATAAAAAATGATATTATTTGTAATATTTTTTTATTTATATATCGATTTATACAGGTGACCAATGACACTGTTTAAGCATGGAGATTTCGAAAACTAGAAGAGAAAAAGTTGGTTAAATTAGACAAAAGTTGCTTCATTTGGAGGTCATTTTATGCATGCTTTTGTTTTTCCCAAAAAATGCATAGGTGACTAGATATGAGCAAAAATGTAATTTTTTTCATTTTCTTTTTTCGCTTATAACTTCTAACTTCTATATTTCAATTCAGAAAATATTTTAACTTGTACATTATTCAGACACTTTTAAAGACGAATTCACTGCAATGCACCAAATTTTTATTTCTCATACCGTTTTCGAGAAATTGATACCAACTTTCAATTTTCATATGGACCTCAAAGCAGTCTGTGAGGCCGTTAAAATAGTCAAGAAGATTGGCATTTTACTCTATATCCATTTAGTTATCACTATCATCACTATCACATTGTATGAGTTTATTATAAGAATAGATTTTACATTTCAGACAATTATCAAGTTGGGTATTCCACTGCGCATCTGTGTAGCTTGTGAAGGGACCCTCTACGCCTTCAACAAATTCAAACATTCCAGTGTGGAGAGCAGCCGGCGCCTAGAGAGCAGCATCAGGGCCCGCTGGGCCCCGGGGCCCCCGCTACACACAGGCAGAGCCCCCGTTGTGGGCCAATATGACACATCTGGTACCAAACCCGAGAAGTTAGAAGAAATGTCTATTAAAGAAGAACCTATGAAGGAAACATGGCCGGAGTGTCACCCGCACATAAACAGCGCATCCCTAAACCCTGCCTTGCGGGTAGACAGGACATCCCCATATGTGCAGTTATGTGCATTACACACAGACATCTCCATTAAGGACGATCAACTGGAAGAAACACCACAAGACCGACGAATTTATAATGCTATAAAGGAAAATATATGCAAAGAAGAATATGCTGAAAGTAATAAAATGAGTGATGATAAAGATAAAAGAGAACTCAAGACAGAGGAGGACAATTCTAGGGCGGACACACGGGAGGAAGTGTGGGAGATGAGTTCCGCTGAGCCCGAAGAAATAGTTTTAAAAGAAAATGACAAAAATTGTAGCAAAAATAATCAAATTAAAACAAAGAAAAGTACCATCTGTAATAAAATGCATAAAAATAAACATCGAAGTAATATTAGTAACAAATTAATCGTATGTAAAACTAATTTATCGCTTCATAAGAAAAAAGTACATAGGCGAATAAAACAATTATCGTGTGTTCTATGCAAGCAAATATTTATCCATAAATACGATTTGAATAGACATGTAGTGTTGCATAATGGAATTAAAAATTTTCAATGTTATATTTGTAAAAACAGATTTTTTGAACAGCATAATTTGAGAAAACATTTATATACTCATAATGGACAAAAAGACTTCCGCGGTAATAAATGCACTAAAACATTTACTTCGGAAACTAAGTTAAAAAGCCGCAGTACAGAACAAGAGAGCATTCGAGTAAACAAAGAACAGTATCGCAGCGAAATTTGCAGTAAATCGTTTACTCGGAAGTTATATGTGTCAAATCACATGAAAGTACATTCTGGAAGTTTTGAATGTTATGTTTGTAGTAAATTATTTTCCCAGAAATCTTATTTACGCTCACATATGAAAATTCATTTAGCTACAAGAGAGTATCAGTGTGATGTGTGTAGTAAATTGTTCATATATAAATCTTATTTACGCCGTCATATGAAAATTCATTCCGGAATAAAAGACCATCAGTGCAACGTCTGTAGTAAATCATTTACACATAAGCATGATTTAAATGTTCACATGAAAATTCATGCCGATATAAAAGACCATCATTGTGATGTCTGTAGTAAATCGTTCAGACAGAAAACTCATTTAAAAATTCACATGAAAATGCATTTCGATATAAAAGACCATCATTGTGATGTCTGTAATAAATCGTTCAGACAGAAATATCATTTACAAAGTCACTTGAAAATTCATTCTAAAGAAAAGTAAATCATAAATATAAGTCTCTATTAATTGCTTACATGAAAACTCATTTTAAAACTGAATATGTTACAAAATTTAACGTTTAACAGAAAAGTCTTGTGGTTAATGTAAGTAGACAAAGACCCAGAAAGGAACCAGGTTGCCCGCTTACTGGTTACAGCACCGGGAATCTACCTCTAGTGCAAATCAATATGAGTAACGGGTACATTTATTATTTAACAATATTTATATTATTTATTATTTCTATTGTCCCTACCTCTCCTTAATTCTTCTTTGACATTGAATATTTTCATATTTTACATGTAATTAATATTAGGAATTATCAAACCATATTTTAATCTTTTTATGTGGCATTCAATTTTTATTCTGATGAGAATCCTGTTAAGAATTTGTAGGCCATAATAAGAAAGACTAAAGCTGGTATCAGACGGATGCACATATCTAACTGATTTGACAGCCGCTTCTCTAACATGCAACTTATGTTATCAGACGTCCGTAAGTTTAGTAAATTTGTAATTCTAAATTTGATTCAAGTTACTTTACAGTCATAAATTGTTATATGGAAATGGTAATTGTATTTTATCGAAAATACACAAAAAAATTATAGCTGTCACTACTTTTATAAAAGGCATACGGGGGGTACTTCGGATGTATTTTTTTTATTTTGCGTGTAACAAAGATGTATATTATTTTAAATTATTAACAAGATAAGAGGAGTTGACTAGTGAGCCTGTCACTTGCAAATGAAAATATATTTGTCAAATATTATAAATTTATGAATAAATCTTTTTTTTATTACACAACCTGGTAGTTTTTTTTGTATCTGTTGCTACTTTCCTTGTGTCTTCCTAGTTTTCTTCTCAACTTCTTGCTTCCAGGTTTACTGGGTCGTTCTTGAAAACGTTAAGCGATAAAAAAATTTTGAGGACTTCCGTAAATTTATTATAGGGAGCGAGCGAACTCACCAGATGTCTCGCCGAACTATTCAAAATGGTGGTTAGAATGGTGATAGATTATATATTGTATATTATGTTGTTACGCCATGCGTTACTTTATTTTGTTTTATTTACTTATTTTCATATATTTTTGCAGTATTTTATTATTTTTATCTTTGGTAAAATTTAGTTCAATAAGTTTTCTTTTGATTTTTTCGAAATGACTGAGAATTTGGAAGATATTTTTAAGTACATTGGAAATAGGTTGAGACGGGTAGGGAAGAGAGAGGCCACATGTTTGGTTGAGCACGTCCGTCGGTGCGGGCTAGTACACACTTACATACAATCCAGGATTACATCATACAAGCATCGGGTATAAATAATAAGCTCCCTACATTCATACTATCAAAATTACTTATGTGCCATGGATACCCAGCACTGAGAGTTTCTCATTAGACACCAATTGGAATAATTGTTTTTGTATATTTTTGTCATTTAATAGTAATTTACGATATAAGTAATGAGAGATATACACATGTTGTCTGTATTATTGTAGATGTCAGCGCCGTAAGTGACAAATATTGAAAGTTTAATACCCGGTATAGTGTACATTATTTGACATATGCACTGGGGATCAAAGATTATGATTTTAATATTAGTTACTGGTTTACATAAATAATTTTACTGAAATTTAGTGAAGACTGATATTATATAGTTTATATAAGTCCTAGTTATTTTGCTCATTAATTACTTGTAAGTGTTTTATTTACAACCTAATGTGGTTTGTTCTATTTAATACATTTTCATATTATTTTATTTTTTTAATTGGATACATACAAATAATGGTCATATATTTGTATGCGCTTTTATGCGCTGTAACAAATTTCTTCTGCGCTCATATAGTTTTTAAATTATCAATGTACATTCTTCAATTTAAAGTCGAACTAAATCATAGACAAATTTCACGTTTATTTTTTGTTAACTTCTAAACGTAACAAGCCTACATAATTTCCATACAAACGAATTAAGACGGAAAATGTTAACTAGCACAATAATATGGTGGATACAGGCGATAAAATAGGGATGGAGAGGTAATTTTAGAAAATATTAAAATATTTTTTTATAAGTCTTACATTATATTTAATATAAAAATCTCAGTGTGCAATACAAGTAAGTACTTTATAATTGTTTGTTTTCATTAGTATGGCAATATTTCAAAGGAATATCATTTCTATGTTCATACATCTATGGGTTACAGTAGGGCACGAGCGCGCTGTTGTTGCTTGGGCCCAAGCACATCAGAGGCCGTGGTCCAGATAAGAGCGGGAACTTCAAATAGATGTCTTGGACAGAGATAGCGATAAATTACCTAATAAAAGAAAAGATCTATTGGCAATGTTACGGTCAGTAGAAGATTTCGAACTGTACCGATCTTCTTTCTTTAATCATGCAATGCTTTTTTAATATTCATTCAGTAGATATTACACGCAAGTTTCATGCTTTACTTGTGCTTCATTAGTTATTGTGGAAACAGTTCTTTGCATTGTCGAACACATGGGCCTTTCAATTCTAATTCCAAAACAGCATTGTGCAGTCCAGTTACAACTATCAGCTGTAACAGAGACAGAATTAAAGAAACTCATAAACATTTTGATTTTGTATTGAAAGTGAGAGTGATATTACTTGTAATATATCTTGTTTATTTATTTATTTTTCATGTAAGTACAACAATATGAAACATAAAGAAGAGTTGCGAATAATTTAATTTTTAGCTTGTACCTGGTTGTCAAACAGGTTATATTTATTTTCTTGTTGTTGAAGGAAAGTAAATACATTCTTCTAACATAACCAAAGAGCTCGTATGAATTAGTTACCAACATGCTTTAAAATGAAGGCACGAGCAAGAAAAGATGAAGAATTCATTAAAAGAATTCAAGATATTATTAAAAAGTATAAGGACAGTTTATTCACATCTGATGGTAAAGTTATAGGGAAGAAAAAACAAATTTGGCATGAAATATCTCTTAAACTAAATGGTTTTATTACGCCAACCGCAAAGAAGTTCAATCCAATTAGTATCTGAAACAGACATAAAGTATAACAATAAAATAGTACTATTTTAAAATATTATTATTCATATGATTACTCACTCGCATGTTGTTCGGTATTCTAGAAGGCGCGCCTTGGCCGGCATCCATATGCGGAACCAAAGTGTTTATCAAATACAGGCACGCTTCCTTACTCAGTCGAAAATTAGATTTACATTCTCGCTCTGAGATACTGAGGATCCTGCATATCCCTCACATGCCTTCTAAACAATCGGTCTTCTCTTCTTTCTTCATTATCCAATTCTTCAATCACTGCTATCTGCCCGTACAAAAATGCCATAATTCCTTGAATATAAAAATTAAAAGTATTAAATTTTTGAAAACTTGATTTATTTTTCACTTACCTATAAGCAAATAATAGTATGTTCACCTAAACACAAGTATACTATATATATATATATATATATATATATATATATATACGAAACTATAAGTGTACACACTTGTTCGAAACTAAATTATATATCAGGTAAGTTCATAATTGATACAATAGCACGCCTGAAGTATGAGATTTATTAAACATAAAATGTAACATTTTCGTTCAAAATCAGACAGCCGTGGAAATAAAAGAAAATATCTATGTGTCAGTTGTGATAGTACCTAATCTTATTTACTTCGTATTAATTCCTTTTTTAAAATTTTATTTGTAACATTTTTGCAATATTGGTATATTGTTGAAGAAAAAGAATATAAATTCAACCTAAATACTAAAATACCGATAATAAATATTATAATCCGTGATACTTCTCTAAATTGACAGATAGATTTTTTCTTTTATTTCCAAGGCTGTCTGATTTTTAACGGAAGTAGGAGAGAGAGTATCCGCAATTTTTGTGAATCCCATGTTAAAGTCCTATGTTCTGCATTTCGTTGCACAGACTGTATATATATGGTTATCTGAAGATAGGTGCAATAGGGGGTACAAAGTAAAGTACTACTTCTGATTAACCAATTGTAGTCAAAATCTAACCAGTTCATCATATTTGAATATAAAGTCTGTCTGACACGATACAAAGTTTAGTACTAAATTTAGTTTTAAAATTTAATATAGAATATTGTAATAAAACTTATTATAAATATTTATTGAAATTTATAGAAGATTAAAATTTCTGTCTGCAACGGTACTAAGTTTTAGTATGTATTTTTTATATATGCGCATGCGTACATTAGAGAATTCAATGTGACATCTGATGTATGACTGGTTCTTTTTATTAACCTTTTACATCCAAAAGATTTTATGAGCTGAACATTATTGAAGTGAAAATGAATATATTGGTACAAGAAGCAGAAGGCGATTATTACTTGCAACAACTGCTGCTGTAGTAGCAATAATTCAAAATATTGCTATTAAAAAGAAGAAAGCGAAGAAAAATTATATATTTTCACGAAAATGATGTCCACGACATTTCAAACAAATCTCACTCTAATGTTAGAATCACTAAAATAACGTAACCCAACTTTGCAGTTTGCACAGTAAACATGCGCACACTATGCTACCTTCTGCACAAGAAATTAGAACCTGTCCTAAATATTTCGTACAAAAATTTAATACAAAGTCACTTCGTACAAATTTTCATACATTTATGCTCATACACGATCCATTATATTTTATATTAAAATTTAAAACTAAATTTAGTACCAAACTTTGTATTGTGACAGACGGGCTTAACTCTTAAATACCAAACATTGTATTTTTTACATGTATCGTGTTAGAGTTATCGTGGAAGAAAAATCGTCAGAGACACACACGGACATACAGATATCACGGAAAAATAATAAAATCGTATTCTAAGGACCCTAATTCGTGCTCTTATGTTGAAAACTCACATCGGAGAAATCTAACCAAAAACAATACCTCCCTTATCTATTATTGACAGGGGGGAGGTAATAACCTGATAGCAGCATTAAAAATTCTACCTTTTTGTTAAATAATCATTTCAAAATTGTAAATAAATTTTATTAAATAAAAAATACATAGGTAAATGATTCACATTGTGACAAGTACTTAACAATAACATCAAAATGTACTATTGATTTGTTTAAATGAAATGTCCGTCATTTCTTTGTCTTTCTTCAAGACATTATCACTTGTTTATCTCCTGACACACTGAACATTATTTTTTGCCCGAATGTGCCCTTATGTGTTTTTTGAAATTATTTTCTACCGGGCATTGTTTAGATTTGATGAATTTTCTATTATGCGGAAGGTTTTTCAATCCTCGATGTATATTAATGTGTTTATTTAACTCATCCTGGGAAAACACTTCATTGCAAATAGGACATTTTCTTGGTTTCACACTTGAATTTATTTCTTTTGTCTCTGACTTGAATTGACTATCTTCATTATGTGTTTTTAAATGATTATTCAAATCGGATTTCTTTTTGAATATTTTGAAACATTCCAGACAATACAAAAAATTTGATATTGGTGTTTCGTTTTTAGATTTTTTTCGAATTTATGTCTATTTCTTGGTCCGATCTATTGTTAGTAAAGATTCATAAATTTGTCGGTCTTTTTTGGTTTCATCGATCAATTCTTCTTTAACTGAGATTTCATCGTCGAGTTCATATTGTTTTTCAGTGTCCAAAATATATTAAAGTGAATTGTTTTTGAAGCAAATATCTTCTATCTGCTTTGCTTCTTTTTCACAGATTTTCGTTTCTGGATTTTTTTCTTGAACTAACAAAGTGTTTTCATCATGAGCGTTTAATTCAGATGTCTCAATGTCATATTGAACCTCAGGTTTGATTATTTTCTTCAACTGTGAGTCTTCTGTAACAAAATAAATTAAACAATGTAGTCTTGCAAAAAACATTAAGTAAACTTTTTTATTGTTTAAATCGAACCTACAAAGTCTAATTTATCGCTCTATACAATTTAATTCATTTTTATTTACATTTTATGTTACATAAAATCGATTTAAAGTATCATACTTTTAAGAAGTTGCAAAAAGTCAGCCATGTTGTGACGTGTGTAGGTTCTTTTGGAAGACATATCTGTTTTTTGATAAGACATAAAAATTAGAAAAGAAAAAAATATGTAAATTAAAATTTCGGATCAAATGTTTATATACATATGAAAAATATATCTAAAATGTAATAATATAACACAATTTTATTTCTTGAAATATAATTTTTATTTGGGGTGAAGTTATCCACGCTTGGAAGGGGCATGGTGGCTTGTTTGAAAGTTGGTAAAGTGGACAGTGCGTGATTGAAAGCATTGTAAGGCTTTTGTGTGCCACTATATTTGCACAAGATTATTCAATTTGTCAGTTTGGAAGTTAAAACGTCATATTTGACGTTTGAAACAAAGTGAAGTTAGGCAGAACCCTGATACGTCAATAGACAAGAGAGGAAGTGGGGTAATTCAGCCGCGTTTTCACGCACATCATTTTTAATTGCAGTTTTTTCATTATTAAAGATTAATTTGGGGAAAAATAAAAAATACGGGTCTAATATTTTTCATTATTCTATCGATTAAAGATAAAAGAAAAAAACCGTGCAAGACCTCATTATACACAAATATCCCACTTAAATGCATTATTTAATTAAAGTATTTCAATTTACAGTTTTCACAGAAATTGAGAATCAAGTCCTAGCTTTGATCATTTAATGGGGAAACTCAGTGTTTTATTATTATTCTTTTTATAAAGATTGTCTTCAAAAGTGATAAGATATTAGATTTCTCTAAAAAAATAAATTTCTAAAATAATAACCTCACAAGAGTTCACGAAGACTATAGCTCGTCCAAAATAGAAATGAACCTGCGCGAAAGTCGTATGTTCGTTCATATTTTGAGCAACCAATGGGAGAAGGTACCCCCCATTGCGTTTTTTACCAGTGGCGTACTTAGTTCCTAGTTCATATGGGGACACTATATTAGGAAATTATTATATAATATTTAGGAAATTCGAAATTAAGATTTAAAGAACATATAACTGCAATAAACAGAAAACAGCACAGAATTTGCCGACGATTATATTAGCAGGTAATAATCATTTATGGAAAGGGTGATTGGTAATCTTGTATGTAGCAGAAAAAGGATTTACAATAATTTGGCTTGAAAATCTAGAGATTAAAGAAGCTGTTATTTCAAAGAAAAATATAGACAATGACCAAACCGATGTAATCCATTCTCGTGTACATTTTAATCTAGAGATTAAAGAAGCTGTTATTTCAAAGAAAAATATTGATAATAATCAAACCGATATAAACCATTCTCCTCTACTTAATTAGAAAAATAGTATATATACTGTTAATTTGTATATCAATGCACAGTCAGACGGTATCCGAGAAGACGTTGATGATGTTCATAAATGTTGTTGTTTTAAAATATAACTATTTACAAAAATTCCGTTTGTATTAAAATAATCCCACGCCACTGGTAGATTGCTTTCCCATTTATGGTTTACGCCCCTACTTTATTGGATCAGTGCAGTTTTGAACTTCGTTTATATGGGGTAGGTATAGCTACTATAACCCAGTACTGCACAGGGCCACTGGTAGGCCAGGCATAGGTCTACGATGCGTATAGTATGTACTGTGCGGCACATTGAACACTATTAGAAAAAAACTATATTTATGTTGCCGTCTCTTTCAACTTGTTTGTTGCATTATATGCGCGAGAATGATTGACAGGTACTTTTCTATTTTGGATGAGCTATAGTACTGTCGATTTTCCAAACAAAATAATTCGAAATTTCATTGGAAAAATAGTTCTTAATTTGGAAATTTCGATTTTCGAATTCACGTAAAAATTCGTAATTCGAAACCTGAAACTCAAAAATTCGAAATTCAAAAAGGAAGTAGGCAATAAAAAATACATAAAAATAAATGAAGTAAGTAAGATTTTTTTCTAATTGTAAAATTTGAAGAATAGAATAGCAAAGAAACTATATATGTACTTTACTTATCTTATTATAATTTTTTTATAAATTTAGTAATTTATGATTTTTAGTTAAGATATCACCATTTTCCCAAAGAAACACTTTCTTTTCGAAGTTATTATATTTTTACAAAACAAGCAAAAGCAAATAAAATAGAAAACAAAATTAGAAATTCAAAATACGTTTATCATTTTGAAACTTAAAATTGGAAAATTTTCTAAGTAATTTTATTAAATTGGAAAATTCTAATTTGATCAACAGCACTAACCCTTCTAGGCATGCACATAACTCACTTTTGACGTCACAAAAGTTTCATGATAAATCAAACAATATTTGGATTTGGAGACTTGAGTTTCTCTAAAAAGTGACAGTTTACATTATCGACTAGGGTTAATAATAATTTATTATTGATCTTGATGATTATGGTTACTTAGTAGTGAAAAAAGTTAAATATAGTAAAAGTGAATAAACAGTTCAATAAACGATGGTTTACAAGTATCAAATAAATTATTTAGTTAATATTTTATTTATTATAAACATTATTCTTCAATTGGAATTGAAAACTTGATGAGTAAGTAATAGTATATTGCGTCATAAGGGAAGACATGGGCACATTACACCCCGAAGATTTCTGATGTACGAGCGAACGTAGTAAGCGAGGGCAACAAAAGCAAAGGGATGTAATGGGGTCATTAAAAAAAAAAATGTTTAGATTTTTTTTACATATATGGAATCTGCGACCCTTACTACGCATATTGCAATATAATGTACGCCGAAATATAATACTTTTCATTCACAACTTTGTTATAAGATATTCGCGCAGCGAATTTCGTGACGTCACGAATCAAAAACTCACACAAAGATACATCTCACACATACACGTACACCGAGGCGCTACAAGTTGAACGTCAGTGTAAAGCACGAAGTATAATTTTATACTTCGTGATAAAGTAACCTAAAATTTATGTAGTTGTCAGAGGAAAAGTATACAGGTTTTTGTTTTGTTTATATTAATGTCGAACTATAGATTTATAAGCGTGAAATATAATTGAAATTACATCACAGTGTAATATATTTATTTATTTAGGTAAAGCATGATGAACGAAGTTTACATTTCGTCCGCAAGAGTGAGCTGATCATTCTGATTCGTGATGTATTGGCAAATGGCGTCCTGTTGAGATTTGAAATCGAAGTCTATTTTCAAAAAATTATATCTACAAAACAATGTACCCAAATGACATGAAAATAATACTTACATATATTAATTGTAGACGGTAGACTTTCAGGAAAAAAATAAAACAGAAAATGTGAAATGACCCCATTATGCCGTTAGATTCCCGTAGGGCAAAAGGTAGTTTTCCGTATCCTCGAGAAGAATGTATTAAATAAAAAAAATAATTTTATAATGTAAAACAGAAACCTATGTCATTTTCCTACTCAATACTGAAACCATGGCAACAGATAAATAAATTCCTAAAATATTTTTTCCATGACTTTTTGACATATAACCTTAATTTATAATTGTCTAATTTTGGTATTAATGATTATTTCTATAATAAATTTATGCGACAATTGTAATTACATTCGTCTATTTGTATTTTTAAAAATAATTTAGAGTTAACTTAAAAAGTATTTTGTTGTAAATCAAATTATCTTTACTTTAAATTTTATAGGTAGATGTCACGTCGTATGCTTGTACCGCTAAAACCCACAGCTGTTCATATCATCCCGCTTTCACTTATTGTTAACCTCAAATGAAGTAAACAATTTGTCAATTACATACCATGGATACGGAAAATAAATAAATAGTTTTACCTTTCTCTATTTCCATTCTATTTAATCCATCTTCCACCGATTTTGAGAATTCATCACTTTGCCGCTTCTTGTGTAGTGACATGTGATACTTTAAACGAATTTTGGTTGTAAATGATTGAATTTGTGATTCTGTGTGTGTTGATTGTCTAGCGATGGGACTCTGCTCTGCTTTTCTAAATTCTTTACTTAGCTGACTTTTTTTCAAGTTTGCATGACATCGTATGTGATCTTTCAATGTATCTACTTGAGTAAATGTTTCATTACAGACTAAACATTTTCTTCCTTTCCCATTTTCTTGTTTCATATCCTCGTTGGTCGGAACCTTTTTCGTTTTAATTTCCAAGTCTGATAAGTTTTGAGAATTATTTTTTACAGTTTCGTGTGTTTTGAGATGAGCAGTGATGTCTGATTTAGTTGTGAATATTTTATAACAGAGTGGACAAGTTAGGAAAGTTGTTACAGTTTTCTCATTTGTGAAGTTTTTGGAATTTATGTTAATATCATATTTCATTTCATCTTCCGATGTTAGATCGTCAAACAAATATTCTTTAATTTCTTTTTCGGGTGATTCATTCTGAATGGAATTATTTTCTGATTTTTCTATCGTTTTTGTTGTTTTAGCATTGTTTTCTCTCATTTTCGTTTCTGGATTATTTTCTTCCGTCGCTTTATGATGTTCATCATCACTTTTTTCTTTCATACGTTTTCTTGAAACATTGTAAGTTGAATAAGAGTTATCGCATACCGAATAGTTGTATTTCTTAATAGTTGTTTCTATTGTTTCATCACTGTTTTTACTAACTCTAGGTTCTGAGTTATTTTCTTTCTTTGCTTTATTACAAGTTTCTGTACTCTCTTTACTGATTGTCATTTGTGGATCATTTTGCATTTGTTTCAACACTTGAAAATCGTCTTTTTCTTTTCTTAAAACTTTGTGCGTTTGTTGATAATTTTTAAACAATTGATTTTGGTTTTTCTCGTATGTTTCCATATCTATAGCAATTTCTGTTGTTTCTGTACTGTCTTTATTGATTGTCATTTGTGGATTATTTTGAAGATTTTGAAGATCGTCTTTTTCTTCTCTTAATACTTTGTGTATTTGTTGACAATTTTCAGACATTTGAAGTTGGTCTTTCCCATATGAATCTATTTCTGCAGCAATGTATGTTGTTTCTATATTGTCGTCACAGATTGTAATTTTTAGATTTTGCATTTGTTCTGGAAGACAGTCTTTTTCTTTTCTGAAAACTTTGCATGTGCTTTTATGTTCTATTTTTGTTGTTTTTAAATTTTCATTGGTTTGCATTTCTGCCATTGTTTTAAGATTTATATCGTCTTTTTGTTTAAAATTGTGCGTTTTACTTGCATAAGTGTTTAAATGCATTTTGTAAACACTTTTCATCGCAAATATTTCGTCGCATTTTTGACAGTGAAACTTTTTTATTTCTTTATGTGTTTTCAAGTGATTATGGAAGTTGAATATTGTTTTATATATTTTGGAACAGACAGGGCAGTATAGAGTTTGTTTTACTGTTTTGTCATTGTTGCATTCATACGAAATTATCACATTAGATTCGTCCACAGAGACATCTTCAAATTTCTTTTTCTTAGGATGTTCAGTAAAGGTTAGACAATTTCTTTGGTTTTTATTTTCTTCTTTAGGATTGTCTTTTCTACAATTTGTGCTTAAATGCGAGTTAAAGCAACTTTTTAAAGCAAAAGTTTGATTACATTTCTGACAACAGATTTTCTTTATTTCCTTATGTCTTTGTAAGTGTATATTTAACTCAGATTTGGTTGCGTATATTTTGAAACAAACAGGACAATACAATGTTTTTTTTTCGGTTTGTGTTTTTGCTTTATTTTTATTTTTCAAATAAACAGCACAAAGAGGATGGTTTTGTAGGTGAATTTGAAGATGGTTTGCATATTGGTAAGACCGATGACAATTTAAACATTGAAACTTATTTTTTTCTTGTTGAAGCCGTTTTGTTGAGAATATTTTATAAGATTGTTCATTTTGTAAGTTGTTGTCGTGGGAGGTTAAATGTCTATCTAATATACTTTTCAATCTAAATGTCTCGTCACATTTTAAACAATGATATTTGTCCCCGTCCTTATAATACAGTAAGTTAGTAAGGTCTGAATTGATTGTTTCAGAACCATGAGTGGAGACATGGTTGTTCCACTCTGTTTTGCTTATAAAAGACTCGGAACAAATTATACACAAATATCGTGTATGACTTATGGTGTGTTCTATAAACGTTTTTTTATCTGGCAATGTTTTTAGACAATACCAACAATTATATAGAAATTTATCATCACCCGAATTCTCGGTACTAATACTACTTTTGATTTCTCCTCCTGCTATATTTTCCAAGTCTTCTTCTTTATCTTCCAAAACCTTTCTTTTCTTTTCTTCAGATGGTCTGTTCTCATCATGTTCTTCTAATTTCCTTTTTGTTCCTGATAAAATTTGTGCAACAATTGAAGATTTAGAATCCCTGATACTCTTTTCTTGCTCTTGGCAGTTCACGACGCTTTCTTGTTTGAATTTGTTGAATATGCGAAGGATTTTTGAGCACGTGGAACAAATGAGTAGTGGAATGTTTTTATCGACGGCTGTCTGAAATCAGATAAGAGTATATTATACATTAAAACTGAAAAGACTATCTTTATTGGCCAAGTTGTATTCCAAGGTACAAAGGAGCGAAGGATACAAGGCGTTAGTCAATAACGGTCTTCTCGACTGTGGTATACAGAGTGTAACAGCGAAACGATAATATTAAATGTTATTAGACACACTTGTAGAATATCAATATCATTTTTCAGATTTATTCTATAAAGTATTCTTTTCTGAATTCAACCACATAAATATTTTATTGGGAAAATTCACCGAAAATAGATGGCAGCCCCATCAACATCGAGATAGGGAAAACATTCCATTTGAGCCTATGTAGTTATAAGTGCAACATTAAGATTTTATCCGTATTATTTATTTATTTACCCGTTAAATACCATAGAATTATGTTTGTATCTTTAGGGGGATATATATATTTATTTTTAAAAGGTAATACGAGTCCCATGAGTGAAGGAGATGCAGTATATAAAGGTAGGTAATATAAATAAAGTTTGGTTATGTTGATACGCCATATAAATGTAACTATTGTTTATAGGCGGATAATGTGACTAATAGGCCAATTCTGAACAAGTCTATAAGTCTTACAGATCTGTAAATCTGTCAAAAACTGACAAAAACGCATCTATTTTTGTTGATTAATATAAAATTATACATAAGTCTTACATATTTGTTCAGAATTGGCCTATAATTTTGACAAGGTACAAAGAAGAAACTACACCAAATGTGGTGGAAATATTAGATCTGTGTTTACAGACATCCAACATCCCAAAAAAATTGACACATAATATTAATTTGTAAATAACATCAATGTTTGTTTAATTTTTTGTATAAATTCTCTGTTTGTCATATTGGGGCGAGCGAAACGAACAGGTTAGCTTAAGTTTTTTTTAAATTTTAATAAATTTTTAGTACTATTCAATAGTTCATTAAACTACTGGTCGTAAGCTATGATTTTATTTCGTTCTCTATTTTTATAAATATTTAACTGTATTAAATAGTTTTAAAAAATAAATAAACTGATTAAACTTATCTGGAAAAGAAGTCATTTGACAAAAAATCGACAGAACAAACATTCATAAATGAAGAAATCGTCTTCCCAATTTTTAAGACTGCAGCTAATTTTTTCCTTCTATTTTAGTAGTGCTAGAAGGCCAGAAAAGTGTCATCTCGTGGGGGTTTTAAACGAAAAAGATGGGACCTTCAGAATCTTGAAGAATATACCTCATATAACGAAATGCCAGAGTCATCAAAAAATTGTCCTGTACCAAAAGGCACAAATCAAAATTTTGGAGTTACGTACAAGAGTCGATATGAAATGCAGTTTTATACCTACCGTCCAAATTTCATTAAATAGTCTCTACAGGTTTTCAATTAAAATCAATTTGAATTTTTTATTTAACATGGGTCCTTATGGGTCCAGCCTAAAGAAATCTGCTCATATCTCTGTTTGACTAGCCGCTAAAATTGTGTCTTTTTACAAGTTTTTCACATTTCTCAACTATTATCTCGAAAAGTAAGGGTTAAATCAAAAAATGATATTTGAAAATGTTTTAGTTCCATTTATTAACATTGTTATAGTACTTGTTTCACAATTTTAGTGCGAACAGTTTTCGTGTAATAGTAATTTTAAGGAAATACTGCACTTTTAATCTTG
The DNA here is from genome assembly GCA_035578165.1 of Stenolophus ochropezus. Lineage (NCBI taxonomy): Eukaryota > Metazoa > Arthropoda > Insecta > Coleoptera > Carabidae > Stenolophus > Stenolophus ochropezus. The sequence goes on along the minus strand of JAQOWZ010000019.1, from coordinate 15,372,890 downwards.
AGCGGGACTCCGCATGGCTCGCTGCTTACCCCTCACGTCACCCACCGCGCGCGCTGCCTTTGCCAACAAACTGAAATCAATCAAGGTAAAATAACGTATTATTACTTATATGAAATCATATTTTGATTATTTATACCTATGTATATGAAATGTATATGTGATACTTTAAGAATATTAGTGTTAATCAAAAATTAAAATTACTGAATCAACAAAACTTTATTTGAAATAAACTTAAATAATTTGTAAAAATCATAGAAATGAAATTATCAGTCACTGTCATCGATTTTTTCTGATGGTGGTTGTAGGAGTTATTTTTGAATTAATGGTGTACATTGTAGCAATTGTTTTGACCCATACATATATAGGATCCAATGCAAGATAATTTGTTTTTCTTGCACAACCGGACTTCATTCGACAATCTATTATTATCAAAATTAATTTATATTTAATAATACATATGTATATGCCTCTCTGATACTTTTTTACATCCAATGTTGTTAATACGATATTTTCCGGAGTTGATGGTATGGTTTAAAAAATCAGAGTATTTATATTTTGTTCACCATTTGCCAACCATAATTTAAATAATAAAGGAGTTAAATTTTAATGCAGATGATAAAATATGTCACATTAATGATGGCATGTCAGTACAACGTTTCAAAAACATTTGCCTGTATAATATTAAAAATAAATATACTGCCAAGAAAATAAATTTAGTTTTAGACCATTACATGGAGACTTTAATTAAGCGAGGATCAACTGAGTCGATTAAAAAAATACTGACTCATCATCATTACTATTACCTCAAAAATTTATACAATCTACATTGAACAAACATCAGTTAACAAATTTTGTAACGTGTGAGGTGACAAAACTTTCTGAAAATCAGAATTTGGAATTTGTTTCAAGCGGTGGATTTTTTTCAAATTTAATAATATAGAAGTAATTTTCAATTTACTGATGAATTATTGACCACCAAATCATGAAGAGGCAGATACTAGAATTTTGTTGCATATTCTATCAACAAAAACAAATGGATACAATAAATGTGTTATTGAATGTTCTAACACCGATGTCTTAATCCTTATACGCCATTTCAGAGAATTTTTAACCAAAGAAATTTGAATGAAGATTGGTAAAAAAAAATTGGTACTAGATTTATTCTTGTTCTTGACCTTCAAATTTCTAATATGGAGAAAAGAATTTCTGGAGCACATTTTACAAATTTACAATTGTTGGTAGAATTTAGAATACATGAATTTAATGAAAATGTTTTTAGAAAAAAATTATAATTCAATTATATAGTAAAAATCTAAATACTTCTTCATTAAATTACCATCGAGAATGGGCCCATAAACCATAATCGAAATACTAAAAATTTATATTAAAAATGTAAAATACTTACTGTATAATGAATAATAAAGCAACATTGTTAAAAAAACTATTTTTCGGTAAAGAGTTATAACGAATTTAATATTTCGTTACGTCACGTACCTTCAAAATGATTCTATTGGCCAGAAATATGAAAGTTGCCCTTCCCGCGAATGTGCCGTGAATAGCGCCCAGGAGGCGTGTCTCTCAGTTTCGTACAGCGCCATTGTTTTCTCAAACTTTTTTTGTGAAACGCACAAATATAAAATAAATACTGTAAAATTGATAAAAGAATATAATTTTCGTTTGTATTAGGTTAAATATTTACGAAGTGTGATATACCTATAACATGGGAAATAATACTTTTATATTAAACACATTATAAAAATTGCTCTCATGAAACACCACTGTTTCACTGCCACTGAATGAGGGTACCTGACGTCACGATCTCATTTCAAAGTTTTAAAAATCATATCTCGCTTAATATAAGGAATTTTCACATCGGATTTTCAATAATCGTCATAACTTCCAATTAAGTTTCATAAAAAAAAAAATGGTTTATGGGCCCATTGTTAGCTACTTGAAGGACAATAGATAAGTTAAGACCAACAGAAGAAGTTTAAGACAACACAGCTTAAGAGCTTATTATTAAATCCAAGTTTGGATAAAAATAAAAAAAACAAAATATAATTACTCCGATCTTTCAAACCATACCATCAACTCCGGAAAATATCGCCGTATTAAACAACATTGGATGTAAAAAAGTATCAGAGAGGCATATACATATATATTATTAAATATAAACTAATTTTCATAATAATAGATTATCGAATGAAGTCCGGTAGTTGCAAGAAAAACAAATTGTTTTGCATTGGGTCCTATACCGGGTGTCCCAGCTCGACCGACACATGGGAGTTTTACATGGGAAATCAGTTCATTATGAATAGTATCTCCCCAGTGCAAGATATTAACTTGAAATTTTGTATGCTTATTGGGGAATATTAATTCTATGGATCACACTCATTTGAAATATGCAATTTCGTCTGTAGGGCGAGATTTATTAAATTTAAAATCTAATATTTTCGTTCAGAATCACACAGCCATGGAAATAAAAGAAAATATCTACGTGACAGTTCTGACAGTTAATGACATGCCATTGTAGATATTTATATTTTTGTAATATTGGTATATTATTTAACAAAAAGAAACTAAATTCAACTTAAATAATATTAAAATACAGGGAATAAGAATTAAAATCAGTGATATTTCACTAAACTGTCAGATAAATATTTTCTTTTATTTCCATGGCTGTCTGATTTTGAACGAAAGTATTAGATTTTAAATTTAATAAACCTCGCCCTGCAGACGAAATTGCATATTTCAAATAAGTGTGATCCATAGAATTAATATTCCCCTATAAGTATACAAAATTTCAAGTTAATATCTTGCACTGGGGAGATACTATTCATAATTAACTGATTTCCCATGTAAAACTCCTATGTGTCGGTCGAGATGGGACACCCGGTATATGTATGGGTCAAAACAATGGGGTATTCCAAGTTTTTTTTCATTTTTTAATATGTTATTCTATGCATAAAAATATTAGACCCGTATTTTTTCTTTTCGCCGAAAGGTTTCAAACACGCCAGAAATAAATTTTTAAAGTTTCAATAAATTACACCCTAGAAAATCGACCGTGCGTGTGACGTCACAGGCACTGAGAATCAGCTGAGAACATCATTCGTAGGTCTGAGTCAGAGGCGTGGCGCGTTCGAACAAGAGCCAATAGGCTGACGCGAGTTCCTTCTTCGTCACAACAAGGCTGATACCGAATTTTACGTACTCGATTCAAATGCATTACAATTTCATTTTGATATTATGGTATTAAAAATCAGAAAAATAAAGATTATATTCACTTTAATATTATATGGTAAACAATGATATCCAATAAGAATTTCTTTAAAAGCCGTAGGCTTGGAATACCCCATTGCCACAATGTACACCATCAATTCAAAAATAACTCCTACAACCACCATCAGAAAAAATCGATGACAGTGACTGATAATTTCATTTCTATGATTTTTACAAATTATTTAAGTTTATTTCAAATAAAGTTTTGTTGATTCAGTAATTTTAATTTTTGATTAACACTAATATTCTTAAAGTATCACATATACATTTCATATACATAGGTATAAATAATCAAAATATGATTTCATATAAGTAATAATAAGTTATATTACTTTGATTGATTTCAGTTTGTTGGCAAAGGCAGCGCGCGCGGTGGGTGACGTGAGGGGTAAGCAGCGAGCCATGCGGAGTCCCGCTCAAGATTAAAAGTGCAGTATTTCCTTAAAATTACTATTACACGAAAACTGTTCGCACTAAAATTGTGAAACAAGTACTATTACAATGTTAATAAATGGAGCTAAAACATTTTTAAATATCATTTTTTGATTTAACCCTTACTTTTCGAGATATTAGTTGAGAAATGTGAAAAACTTGTAAAAAGATACAATTTTAGCGGCTAGTCTAACGGAGATATGAGCAGATTTCTTCAGGCTGGGCCCATAAGGACCCATGTTAAATAAAAAATTCAAATTGATTTTTAATGGAAAACCTGTACAGACTTTTTAATGAAATTTGGACGGTAGGTATAAAACTGCATTTCATATCGACTCTTTTACGTAACTCCAAAATTTTGATTTGTGCCCTTTGGCATAGGACAATTTTTTGACGACTCTGGCATTTCACTATATGAGGTAAAAACTTCAAGATTCTGAAGGTCCCATCTTTTTCGTTTAAAACCCCCACGGGATTAATTTTTAAGCGTTTTATTCGGCCGCTAGCACTCTACTATTTTTGTCTTTCAGAAAATAGTGCAATGCTAACCCTTTACCTATGTAATTATTGCATTGAGGATCAACAATATCATTTAGATTTAGTCGATATTTTGTTAATTTTAGCTAGAACTGCACATTTGTATATATGATAACATAATCTGTTTTCCCTAGCCGCAGGATTATAAAAAAATCCGCCAGATGTCAGCCACTTTGTTGAATGTTCCCAATATCCTTACATAATAAAATTATAGAAAAAAATTTATTTGAAATTTAAATAAAATTTATTTTTATACTATTTTTCAGAAGGCCATAAAAATGTAACATATCCCGCTTGACTCACAATGAAAATTTTGTCACTAAAATGTACAGCTGAATTGAATCGAATAGTAAAAATTTTGTTTCAAACAAAAGATTTTCGATTTTGTTTCCAAAGCACACTTGACCGAAATGAATAAAATCAATAATTCTCTCATTTCTTAGTTTATCTCCATTTTAATGTACATGTTTTTTATATAATTGGAAAGAGAAAAAAATCTCTATTTAACAGGATTAAAGGCAACTTTGAGCCCCATATGAAAATTCAAAGTTTGCATGAATTTCTCGAAAAGCGTACGAGATACAAAAGTTTTAAGGACCTCATAAAAAATGCCTTTAGAATGTGCAAGGAAGTTATGTCAAAATGTAAATTTGTCAAAATTAGTTTTTTGCTCATATCTAATGAGCTGTGCATTTTTTCGGGAAAACAAATACATGATGAAAATGGGCAACTAATGTGGTAACTTTGCTCCAATGTAATTCTTATCTTCTACAATGCTCGATATCCCAATGGTTAGTCTTGTAAAATGGACACTTGTAGTGTTTTAATTTGATATTAATTATTAATTTTTATAATCTAGAATTAGTTTAAAAATGAATGTTTCGTACTTCAATATAATAAAAATTTGTTTTATTTGACCTATTTTACTTTTTATTAATTTTTTTTTTTTAATTTATCTTTTTGTAATATCTATATACTATTTAAGAAAAAGATTTTAATTTTATCTTAAATTACATTAAATTATAAACAATACGAGTTATAATCAGTAAATAAATATTTTCTTTTATTTCCATGGCTGTCTGATTTTGAACGTAGACATGCTTTTGCATCAATTAAGATCTTATCTTATGTGGAATTAATTTTAAACAACTTTGTACTGTTGTAATTTTGCTCTATATCTATCAGAGAGAGTATGCATAATTTTTTGAAATCCAATGTTAAAGTCCTATTTCGCGTTTCGTTGCACACACTGTATAGCCAACTTTCCATTTTTATTTCGAGTGAAATTATGATCACTAGTGAAATAATGAAATTAATAACTTAACTGAAATTAGTAAAAATATTCTGGTTTTGTTATTAACAAACTGATCCCGTATAAATATTCAATATCATTATTGAAAATTTGTAATAAAATAATTATCTTAATAATTGGATACAATATTTAAATATAACAATTTATAGTGTGTAAATGTTTAACAATTACGTACTTTAAATGATACTTTCACAATATATTTTATTATGCATATCATTACTCCAATTATTTGAAGTTAAACACATATAAACATATAAAAATTTATAATTAAATTATAATAAAAATACGCTTACCATTCCAGGTAAAACATATTTCACTTGTTTCACTATTTCTTCGTTAACTGGAACACAATTATTAGTATTTGAAAAGCACATAAAACATAACTCAATCACAGAACACATATTTACAGACTGTAATAAAAATTACGATCTCTGCGTAGTTATAAATAATATATTTATGCAAACAAGTAAACACTACAATGACTTTAAAAACAATATAATGTTAATTTGTCATAAACATATGACAATTTTTAGGTTATCGGTTATGCAGGTTTCTGTTCTTACAAAAATAAATACAGGAATCTTTATTATAATTCTACTATTACTACATAGTTTGTACAACTGTAGCAATAAAATAGAAAACTGTAATATCAATTTCAATAAATTAAAATTAAAAAAATATGTACAAAATGTTTAATACATTTCGGGAACGAGTGCAGAACCAAAATATACAAGTCCAGAAAATAATGTCATAAAATATACAGACCCAAAACCGTACAAATCTAAAAAGACGTCATCTTAGAAAATGGGAGGGATAGCTACCAAAGTACAGGTTAGTGTTACTCGGTGTTACTGCTACTGTCCACTAGATGTCAGTGTACATTCTCATCATTGAATTCCAGTACTAGACTAATATATTATTTGAACTTTTATTTATACATATTAATTCATATATTATTTTAAAACATGTAGGCAATATATCTTACACATATGCAAATTATTTTTCTACATAATTATTATATAATTTAAAAAACTATTGTATATTTCACACTAAGTTACTGTGCGTACCTATACTTTTTTCAGACTGTCTCAAAAATGCCAATAATAAAAAAGCAAAAGTTTTACTCTTTTATTAATTTTACACTTATAGACAAATCTTATTCATCTAATTACCTGTATTGGTGGAAGAAAACTGCAAATTATTTTCTATAGATGAAATCTATATTCATATAACTCACTTTATTGAACAGAATTAATAACTAAACAATTTCATATATAACAACTATTAAAAACAAATTCTCATTAATTCCTTTTACAAAAAATACGTCACATTTCCTATATACGGCACAAAGTACTCAAAAACTCGTTCAGCCGTTGTTTTTATGTGGACTCCAGTATCACTAGCAACAGCAACTGTAACAACATTTCCCAGATTTCAAAGCTTTCATTCTGTAACAAAATATTAAAATAATATTCTAATCTCATACAATATTATTTTGCGAGTATTATACAACTTACGATAATTACGTACTTTTTGATTTTGCTCTGCACTTTCCAAAAGTATCTAGAACTCTACAAATCATATGTCTCCAAGTTATGTTATTCTCCATTCCCTGCACAAGATGAAGTTATCATTGTTTGTTAATTTGTTATAGGAAGAATCTCTAACCAATTGATTTATTTCCATTCAGTATATTTCGGGGAGAGCCATACGGGTTTGAGAATCGTATAGCAGTAAAGACTTTGAATTTTCATTTTTGTTCTTATGAAGAGAGCAGTAGTCTCACCAGAAGAAGTCCAATTAGATTTGTACCTAACGTCTGCAAAAAATACTTTCTACAAAAAATACCAATAATTAATATGAGTGAAACCTATCATAAATATCACATACAGAACTAGATCTAAGGTTCTACTATATTTTTTTTTACTGAATAAACAAATTTTCAAATATAACTTTTTCAATATAGTAAACTAAAAGCAAGATCAATGTATATAATACATATTAGTTAATAATCAAATATATTATCTTTATGCACGAGATTTGATAGTACTGTATATCATTATTGAAATATAATTAATTATTTAGTTCGATTATAAATTGATTTACTTATGTTATCGGGAATGGATTCGTGAAATTAACTTTACAAAAGAAAATAATTTTTAGACGTAGATTATATTTTACAATAAATTATATGCACAATATATGTATATGATTTTTTGCAGGTTATATATTTATTATTGAACAAAAAAAAAGTACATTTTTATAGGGTACGAGCGCGCTGCGATCATTCGGGCCCATTCACCTCAGTGGCCATGGTACAGAAAAGAATGGGAGCTTTAAATAGACGTCATGAACGGGGATAACGATAAATTTAATACGAGAAAAGATATACTATAGGATCTGCTGTTCTTGCCACATAAGTGATACCTTCAAATTCAAATAATTTGTGATACGAGTGTGAATAGGTCAAATTAACAATAAATTTAAATTATTTGTATATTGATAGTAATTTTTCAAGGAAAGGAAATTGGTAAATGGATGGAATTATAAATAAAACAGTGTAACATGTAACATGATAGAAAAATGTATATACTGGTTTTTAAACAAGATAAGCTTCGTGTGTTTATGGCGTATACGCTCAGAGTTATATGTGCCAGATAAAACACGAGCTAAACACTATGACCAATATTTCGTTCGTCTAACTGTAAGTGTGCACTACTCAGCTGGTGGATTATCCTCACTCAGCTGACTGTGAATACTGTTAAGCGATTCTCGACCATATATCTTTTGCTTGCGCAGTAGTACGCAGCTATAGGAGAGTAGGATATCTTTTTGTTATACCACATCTAAGTTAAAAACATATTTCCCTTCACTTTAAAACGATCTTCATTTATTTCTTCATGTCGGTATATCTTATGTTTTTTGTACACTTCACAGAATGGATACATAGCTCATAGGGCACGAGCGCGCTGCTGTCGCTTGGGCCCAATCACCTCAGTGGCCGTGGTCCAGAAAAGAGCGGGAACTTTAAATAGACGTCATGAACAGGGATAGCTATAAATTTAAGAAAGCAAAATATGTATTGGCAATAGTTTAGTGTTTTAAAATAGTTATATAATAAAAAAACTAATATATTATCTACAGAATGCGTTCTCTTTTTACTGCTATCCATCTCTACGACGTTTGCTTAAAGTTCCCGCTCTTTTCGCGACTACGACGAATGTGAAGTTGGTGTGAAGTCGTGCTTGAGCCTAAGCGACTGCAGAAAGTAGGGTTCCGTATTTTGAGAACCACTGGTCGAACAAAAAAATTTTTTTTTGCTCATTGTATTAGTCTTGTAAAATGGTGGTTCTTTGCTAATTTAACCAACCTCGTAGCTCTTATAGTTCTCGACATAGCAATAGTGACACGCTTAAATGGAACACCCTGTATATTTTTACATTTTTTAATTGTATTTTATTTCACTATACGGACATATGAATTTTGCTTTAGTTTTTCGCGACGTTGCCAAGTTATTCCGTTTATTCTCTAAAAAAGACCAAATACATGTATTGCTTTATGAAGGCGTACTGAAGTTATTTTAATAATAAAAATTAAGAATTGTTTTTCAGTACAACTGTAACTGTACTCTATGTTCTCACACATTTTTTTAAAATGTAATTATACAGGATGTTCAATAAAGCGAATCAAATTTACTCAATTTCAAATGACTATAACTCGTCATTTTCAAATGGAACATCCAATATTTTATAATTTTATTGGGTGTCTTTTTATATTATCTTCATATGTTATTAAGGGTATCCTATGCCTAAAAACAATAATTTCGGAGTATTTCACCATTTTAAATTTATTTCTACAAATTAAATTTTTAATGTAATCGCCATTCTCAATGAAATATGTTTGCAGACGGTTTATAAATGAGTAATTTACTCTTCACAGATATTTGCATCGACAGTTTGAAAACAGTTACAAATTCTAATCCAATTTTGTAAGATTCGGAGATCTAGCAGGCAAATTTCTTAAACCACCTCTTACGATCCATCTATTAGTAAATTCTTCATTAAAATAATTCCTAATGTTAGATATATTAAAAAGTGAAAGTGAAACTTCTTCCGGTGACCAGCAAGGCGTGAACATGTCTTGAGATAGCGTGTTAATAAATGTTAAAACAACATCTCTTATTATTAAAACCTTCATATTAAAACCAGTGTTAATAAATATATAACACCTAACCCGAAAACTGTTGTGAGCTGGTGCACCATCATGTTGGAACCACAATCTCCGAGTAATATCCATGGTATATTAGACTTACTTTTTAATTGATTATTCCACATATGTCATTTTCATCCAATCAGAATACTTCATTTGATGGCCGTAGGTAGTTTTTCAGTGAAGAAATTTGATAAAACTATAGTATCATAGTCATGGTTACATTTTGTTGATATCAAAAATTTTATGTTTAAACTGTTGTCATTCGTGAAATAATCAAGCAAATATAATTCGAGCTATGAATTTAATAGGTAAAATATTCTCATAAATCCTGTGAAGTAATGACATGACTAAATAATATTAGAAAAAAATGGTAAAAATCTCCGAAATTATTGGTTTTAGGCATAGGATACCCTTAACAACATATGAAGATAATACAAAAAGACACCCAACGGAAGTATAAAATATAGCATGTTCCTATTGAAAATGACGAGTTATAGTTTAATTGAAATTGTGTAAATTTGATTCAGTTTATTGAACACTCTGTATAATTTCATTAAAAAAAATGTGAGAACATAAAGCATAGTTACAGTTGTACAGAAAAAATCTTAATTTTTACTATTAAAATAACTTCTGTATGTCTCTATAAAGCAATGCGTGAATTTGAATTTTTTAGAGAATGAACGGAATAACTTGGCAACGCCGCGGATAACTAAAACAAAGTTCATTTGTCCGTATAGGAGAATAAAATACAATTAAAAAATATATAGGGTGTTTCAAAAGCAAACAAATCTCGCTGTGGCGATATGCAACAGTCTGTATATGTGAAATAACTATTCTGTGACTATACTTCATTAAAAAAAAAGAAAATGGCGTGAATGTTCAAATTTCTCTCGCTATCGTAAAGGTTTATAGGTATAGTTGACCGTAGGTGCATTGCACCACCTTTTATTTGTTCGTGGGTGCACCTGGACCGATGCCCCCTGGATGACCGAAGTCAAATAATATTTTTAAAGTTATAACAAAAGATATGTGCCTGCCCCTGCTTGGTGTTAAGAAGGTTCACTACAGTGTCAATCGGCGTTTTCGTTTATTCTCTCTGAAAGGTTAGTCTGAGTTCTCTGAAGACGTCATCAGATGGTTCAGATTGTCCAGAGTGTTTGTGTAGTATAAGAACGGTTAAGAGCGTGTCAAAAGTGGGAATCATGTCTTTTTCAAATTAAACCAACGACTTGTTACCTTTAATTGCAAATTAATTTTAAAACAAATTGTAAATGATTCTATTAAAATAAACGTCAAACGTATTAAAATAAATGATTATATAAAAAAATTGTTTCAAATTATAATATGGACGGTAATGTTATAAATATAAAATTTCTTATTAAAAACGAAGAATGTTACTGGAAATCAGCCACTCTTTATTGTATTCAGCCTCTACAGTTTCGACCCCACATGGGTCTTCTTCAGGAGATAAAATTTCTATTTACAATGTAATTACAGTTACAATTAAAATCTTTCAGATGTTAATTCCCATTTCAGACTAAGTAGGCCAACTTTTGAAAAATTATTAATGATACTCGAACCTTATTTAAATAAAAGTAATATAAGTAGCATTGGAAAAGTATTCAAGTGGTTGTTGATGAATTCATCATTACCCATTACATCTTCACACAAAGAATATTGACAAACAGCATCCATTTTACTTTTTTTTTTTTTTAATAACTAGTACAGCTGGAGATGCTTTTATCAACGCTACGAATTTTTAGGTTAAGATGAATTTGGCACATTCCCGCGCATTTCATGCACTAACCCTACAGATATGTCAGAAACAAATTACGAACGCAGATAGGTACGCTCCGAGACAATAACGAACGCTTACGATCGTTCGGTGTTCTCCGAGACAATAAACGAAAACGCCTAATATAGATTATGTCTCAAATCCTACCACAGTACAGAACTGTGTTAAAGAATTAATTTCGTTTTCGTACTATAAATACATGGAACTAGTGATTTTTTTTAAGCAGTATGTGTTGACATATGTTGTTTCAGGTGATTAGCTTGTAAAAATAACTTATTACACACAGGGCACGCATGACTCTTGGCTCCAGAATGAATTCTCATGTGTCGATATAGATTAAATTTCGATGTGTATGAGCAATTACACAGGTCACATTGATAAGTCATTTTTTCATGATGAAGTTTCAAATGTTCGGACAGATCTTGACGAAATTCAAATGACATGTTACAAAAAGAACACGCAACTTTTGTTTTTTCATGGACAATCTTCATGTGATCATTTAAATGACTTTTTTGGGTGTAGGATTTACCGCAGATTTCACATTGAAAATCTTTAACTCCATTATGAAATTTCATGTGTATTTTAAGATGACTGTGATATGGAAACGACTTGTTGCATATGGAACATACGAAATTTGTTATTCCTTTATGGATTTTTCTGATGTGATATTCTAAAAATTCTTTGGATACAAATGTTTTATTACAAACTTCACATCGATTTTCTATGTCTTGTGTGATTGATTCGGTATTTCTACTACAATTTCCAGCTGATTCCTCTACAGGCTTATCTTTCCAAAAGTCTGCACTTGTACTCGTTGTCTCGTTGTTGTCCTTTGAACTGTGTCTTGGTTGATTATCTTCCTGTAATATATTATCCTCTAAACCATAAAAATAGTCCATGGCATTGGATGTGTCCCCTTGTTCTTCAAAAGGAATTTCTAATTTCTCAGGTTTGATTTCAAGTGTTTGACTGAGCATAACGTGGCCTGTGTCCAACTTATCTGTGTTTCCTAGTTCTGCAGAAGTTTCAGTGCCCAAAACGCATTCACTCGTGTGAAACGGAGGCTCCAGCGATGTTGGCTCCATCAGTTCCTCCTTGATGTAAGCTTCCTCCAGCGGGACGTGTTGTGTGTCGCATGGGGCGCTGTCTACCTGCAGGGGGTCCCCGCAGGCCTGCGCCCCCTTGAGGCGGGCCTCCAGGCGCCGGCTGCTCTCTACGTAGCACTGCTTGAATCTGCTGAAGGCGTACAGGGCCCCGTCACACACGGAACAGATGCGCAGCGGAACGCCCAACTTGATGATTGTCTGAAATATAAAATTTATTTCAATGATTCTTTTATAGGAAATCAGAAGATTCTAGTCCTTATTTAACACATTTTTTCGTAATTTTAATTTAAAACGTGTAGTTGTTTTTAATGTTTTTGTTTTTACCTCCTGCCTATCAATATAAACTAGCGGTCGTTGAAAACGCAACATCAAAAAATAATGGGAATAATCACACAAAATTCAGCACAGAGGTTTCTTATTAGAAGAATAAATGATTAAAATTTAGAATCGCTAAACACATTTGTTCAGAAAATATGCAGGTTTAAACTTAATTATCAAGCATATTTATTTATTCGATATTTCTTTAATATGATACAAATTTAGTTAAAATTTGATTGTTATCAAGTTAACATGCCTCGTAGAAAACAGCAACGTTCCTTTGAGTAAGTGGGTGATTTTGAAAGGGGCCGTATAGTGGGTATGCGCGAAAGCGGGTTGTCACTGCGTGATATAGCGATTCGTTTAACTCGCAATATAAGTACAATTTCACGCATATGGCGACAGTGGATACAAACAGGTACAGAAAGAAGGCAGCCAGGATCTGGAGCTCATTTTCTGTTTATTTAATGTATTTGAAATTTTAATCATTTGTTCATCTAATAATGAACAACCTTTGTGCTAAATTTCGTCCGTTGATTCCAATTATTTTTTGGTGTGGCGTTTTCAACGACCGCTAGGAATTGTTTTTGGTCAAATTTCTCGAGTGTGAGCTTTCATCATATGAGCACGAATTGGGGTCCCTAGAATACGAGTTTATTATTTTTACCATGAGGTCTGTATAGCTGTGTGTGTGTCTGTGACGATTTTTCGTCCACGATAACTCTAATACGATACATATAATACTTATTTACGTATAGAGGGTTGAAAGAGAAAGTTTATGCCCGCGGACGAAATTTGAAGCTCGACGCGTAGCGGAGGGCTTTTATTCGTCCATGGGCGTAAATCTCTTTCGGCCAGAGGTATGTACAACATTTTACGCACAACTGCATAAGAAAATATAATTATTTTTATCTCGAAATTTTAAAAACGTTGAAAAAGGTGGCGATGGTAACAGACTCATATCATGTTGTCATGTGTTAAACAATTAATTTTGTAAACAAAGATCGTAAAAATTAGTAAATTGTGTACGACATGGAGATTCCAAACGAAATTTTGGCTGAAGCTGAAGAAGCGTTGGTGGATTTGTGTCCCAAGAAATCACAAGAGAGATATGAAAAAGAGTTTAGACATAGAAAACTAGATGAGAGTAAAAAAATAGAAACCATCAACGAAACTGTTTTGTTGGCATATTTTAACCAACTGGTAAATAACACAATAATGTTTTGCACATTTGTTACATAATTTAAATTTTTCGATTTTCTGTCTAAAGTATACAAATGCAGTTCTTTGTGGTCAAAATATTCCATGCTTAAAAAGATGCTTATAATTAAGAAAAATTAATTCTCAAAACTAAGACTGATGCAAGTACATCGAGCAATATATCTACAGTCACACAGGAGGAGAACGAAATAAATAATTTAAATATTTAATTAAATAAATCGGCTGGCGGAGTTTCATTCTATAATTTAAATAATTGTATTTATTATATTAATAAGTAAATAAAAATTAATTGTATTTTTCACATTAATAAATAAATTAATTCCCTCACTCACCATAACTTGACTTTATAAACAATAGCAAATAAAACATAGTTTACCGCCCAAGGGCGTAAAGTAAAACTTACCGCCATGGTAACCAAGTTGTAAATAAACAGTTACAATACAGTTGTGCGTAAAGAATATAATATTTGGTATTTGAGAGTTATATTCAAATAAAATGAACTGGTTAGATTTTGAGTACAATTCTACCGATCTGCATAATTACGTTTATATATAACTTCTGGCTAAACTGAGAAATTTCTATAAAACAGATGAGTTATACCCTAGTATATAAGCCGTAGCTTTACGATTATTTTTCAGTTAGTCACTTGATAACGATTGAAGATGACATCAATCGAAAGGTTGTGTAATATTTGCCAAAATAAAAACAATGTCTGTTCGAGAAACTTGTATTATTCAAAATCAAGCATTGTCTACAACCTTCAAATAAATATTTAATGTATTAAGGATTTTTTTATATTGAATATATTACTACAGACGCGGGAGGTACTGTGTTGGACAGATTAGATTTTTTATGTGTTAATGCCGTATGATACAGGGTATGCAGCAGTCTATCATAATCAATATTCCATAGATCTGGACCTAACATAGAGCCCTGTGGGACCCCGCATCATGATATAAGTTTCGGAATGATTTTTATTTTGTTGTAAATTATATTCCCTTTGAATTTCACATGGAGAATGTTTTATTGTGCTGGTTTAGCATAATGTTAATTAACTTATGATTAGGCGACGGATATAAATATTTCCGTCTTGACCAAAACCCATCTCATTTAAGCAAATTATTTCCATTCCGTTGAAAGCCAATCAACAAGCCATGAGGCTAGTGATGGGTAAATTCCCGGGAACGAATATTTCGGAAAATTTTCCAGGATATTTCCCGGGAAGTTTTTGGGGAATTTTCTGAGGAATTTCCGGTGATTTCATGGGGAAAAATTAACGATAAATTTCCTCATAAAAATCAAAAGCATTAATTATAAAGTTATTAGAATATTAACACTGTTAGAAATTAGTCGGGACTGATTAAAACACGTCGGTAAAGCTGTGCTTGCCTTAAATTTATTATCGGGAATTTTCCTTCTTATTCCCGGGAACTTCCCTTATTCCCGGGAATTTCCCTACTTGTATCCGGGAAATTTTCCCATATATTCCCGGAAATTTCCAAAATGGAATTCCCGATTTTTCCCGGGAAACGTATTTAGGGAAATTCCCGGGAATTTTTCCAGGAAATAAAAATATTCCTGACGGGAAATTCCCAGTGACCCATCACTACATGAGGCTATGTTCTCTCTTCTCTTTATTGTAGCTATGTGTAACGTGTTTTGTGGGTGATTAAAGTTCACTTCACAAATAATCTTTATTAGCTTGGTACAATTTACATTTTTATGACATTGGGTACAGAACTACTGTAATGTCGTTCCCGCGCGAATGTCCGCTTATCCACGACGTTAGACGCATTCCCTTCACATGCTACCAACTTGCGTTACACTATGGTTACCTCAATTGACGTTTGATAACAAACTTATTGCTTGTAATATGCTATTCTGAGTGCCCGACTTGGAAATTCTCAAATTTGCAATTTTTATACGGAACATAGGACTTTAACATGGGATTTAAAAAAAATACGGATACTCTGTCTCCTGATAGATTTAGAGTAAAACTACAGAAGAACAAAGTTGTTCTAATTTAAATTCTACATCAGAAAAGATAATAAATGATGCAACAGCACGTTTAAAGAACGAGATTTATTAAATATAAAATGTAACATTTTTGTTCAAAATCAGACAGCCATGGAAATAAAAGAAAATATCTATGTGTCAGTTAATAATATGTCATTATAGCTATATTTTTAGGTTTGTTATTTACGAAAAAAAAATCAAATTCAAGTTAAATAATTTTAAAATACAGACAATAAGAATTATAATTAGTGATACTTGTTCAAACTGATACATAAAAATTTTCTTTTATTTCCAGGCTGTCTCTGATTTTTAACGAAAATGTAACATTTTACATTTAATATATCTCGTACTGCAGACGTGCTATTGCAAAATTTATCTTATCTGACGTAAAATTTAATTTTCAACAACTTTGTACTCTTACAATTTTGCTCTAATTTATCAGGAGAGAGAGTATCCGTATTTTTTTAAATCCCATGTTAAAGTCCTATGTTCCGCATTTCGTTGCACATCCTGTCTATATTCAACATTTAGAAAGCGATCATTTTTATTTTACAAATTAACATTAAGTACGGAAAGAAGAACAGAAATATAACTATGAATAAATTCTACAGGATTTATAACGTGCCAACTAACTAGGAAAAAATACCCTTAATTTGAAACATTGACGAAAAACATTGAATTAATAAATATACCCAGCTTGGGAATAAAATTCCCGGTTATTTCCCAGTCACCCTGATTTGTAAGTTTGCCTACCTTGATATTTCACATTCCAGGCTCCTTTTTGTCATTCGTTTCACTTCACTTATGCTTAAAGTTTTGATGTTATAAGTAGTTTTTCGCCAGTCACCATGGCGTTAAGACGTTTATTAATTGTTAAAAATTACTCGAATCTTTTGTCTTCTCCGAAACTATATAATACGATTTTTTCACTCAGACATAAATCTAAATATGTTGAGCCATTGTTAATATATTTATGATAATATGAACATTTACCGACAATATGTAATTAATGCAATACATATATTGTATATCCATAAAAATATCTAATTTAAGTATAAAATAACGTAAATTAATTACAAAACTGCTTAACCTATAAATTTATTGCTGATGATGGACTAATTATTTGTCCTAAACGTCTAAGTAATAAAAAATATTATAACTACATGGAACTACAAAGCACACTTCCCCATCAACAATTCATATCCCGATTTAAATTCTACTATATTTTACTATGAATACATAATTAAATAATATATCAATGTGAAATATATCTTTATTTAAGTTATGCGGTTACAGTTATATTTCTGATTTTATAATTCCCGCTCGATTACGACGAAAGCATTTTCACGGCCTATTATCAATCATTTCAGACTACGTAGACACCAAAACTACAATCATGCCCGGTTTCATAAACGAATGCTAAATTTTTAGCAAGCTGTTAAACTTTTAACACACTGCTAAACGTAAATTTTCGTTTCATAAATAGCAGCTTGCTAAATCTCTTGCTAGTATAACTCGCCAAATTCGTTGTGCTAAATTATTTAACCAATTGTTAATTTTGACAAATGTCAAATTATTTCATATTTTGGTCATAAATTGTTGAAAAGTATTTACTTATTATTATGAAAAATATAAAATGCTTTCTACCTCCGAGGATTCAGAAGACTACTTTATGGATCATGTCATTGAAATGATTCCGATGCAGAGAGTTTTCGAAGCAGAATCAACCCATTTGACATTTATAACGATTACGAATTCAAATTTCGTTTACGTTTTTCGAAGGACTGTTTCCTATTATTACTTGGACATATTTGTGAAAACTTGTTAGCTACCACACATAGAAATAAACCTATTTGCCCGAAGATTCAATTATTGATGGCTATGCGATATTATGCTACTGAAACTTTCCAAAATGTTTTGAGAGATGACGTGCATATAAGTAAGGCTTCCATATCGCGAATAATTAAGAAAGTAACCCAACAAATTGCTATATTATAGCCATTATTTATAAAAATACCAACAAACGAAGATATCATTAATATAAAAAAAAAAAATATTTTTCCAAACCGCTCATTTACCTAATGTAATCGGAGCAGTTGACTGTACCCATGTACTCCTTCAGTCACCTGGTGTTCCAGATGCCAATTCTAAAATTGAGCAAGCTATTAAATTAACAGATCTGTTAGCTAACATCAGATTTGACATTCGTTTATGAAACAGGGCATCTTGTTTGTTTCCATCATAGCAAACACATCGGCTGACAAGTAACTTTTGGCAAGAGCCAACAAAGTGTCTGACATCTGGTGGCAAAATAAAACATCTAAGACGTATGGAAAACGTTGTACTGTCACATAGGGTTATAAGTAAACAACAACCAAAAATGACCAGCAAGTGGAAGAGATATTGTTCTGTATGTGTCTGCAAGTGTTGACATATCCGTTCATTGTTTCCCAAAAAGAGAAATATTAAAAAATAAGTGGAAAATCGCATTCAAAATCGGAAAGCACATATCACTGTTCATGGACATTTATACACAATATTTTTTACCTACCGATTTTAATCCAGGTAAGTATTTATAACAATTTATACTTAAAAACATTATTAGATTGTTTTGTAGTCATTAAAAGAAAGACATAAATTACCGCAAAGGAAATTCTACAGAACCTCTGTACAAAGAAAAAAAAAAGAGAGACGTTAAATGTAAGTAGTAATTATTATTCTTACCAGAAATTCAACCACATCAGGAGAAAGACGTGCAAAACAAAGAACATGTTGTACATGTTTATATTTATGTAACTATCGAATAAAAAATAAGGAATTTATAGGTATTAAGAAATATATATTTTTATGGTGTATTTATATAAAAAATAAATAAATAAAATAACAAAGCTCCGTATGCTTTACAGATGCTTACACATTTCTCCGAAATGACAATTGTATTTATTGTTATTAAGATTGATTCAAATTAGATATTTGAAGAGACAGCCCAATTATCTCTATATTATTCCGTTTATCTGCCTTGTAATCGTATAAAATAATATGTCCAGCTAATAGTTATTTGTGTACCTAGTGTGCAAAATACTACATTGCCGCACGTGCATAAAGTTTGAAGCTCGAAGCGCAGCTGAGAGCTTCAAATATGCAAGAGCGGCAATTCTATTTTGCACTCATGGTACACACATTATTTTTCCTGCAACTGTTTTAAAATTTAAAAAAAGGAATTAATAACAAGTATTCTAATCATTCTAATATGTGTTATTTCATAACAATTACATGTTACTAAGCGACAAAAACAAAACACAATCATCACATAAACATAAACGTAAATATACCACTTTTAAGCAATCTAAAGTGTTTGCCAGTTGCCACCCTAGGCTGCTAAATACATTATCGCAGGTGGTTGCTAGGGAAACTACTTTACCGCACGTAGTTGCTAGGGAAACTACATTACCGCACGTGGTTGCCATGGAAACATTAATGTAGTTTAGAAATGACATGTTTTGCACATCGAAAACAATGAAGAAAAGTCAAGTTTTTTTGACAGTTGTAGGAAATAGTTATTTGTGTACCTAGTGTGCAAAATACTACATTGCCGCACGTACATAAAGTTTGAAGCTCGAAGCGCAGCTGAGAGCTTCGAATATGCTAGAGCGGCAATGCAATTTTGCACTCCTGGTACACACATTATTTTTCCTACAACTGTTTCAAAATTTTAAAAAAGGAATTAATAACATACATTTTAGTTTCAAAATTTTATGACTTCAAACTAATTTATAAATAAAGTTAATGGCGATTGTCAACAGTACATCAGTTGCAGTTGTGTGTTATATTTACAAAATACCACTTTTAAGCAATCTAAAGTGTTGCCAGTTGCCATCCTAGGTTGCTAAATACATTACCGCACGTGGTTGCTAGGGAAACTACTTTACCGCACGTGGTTGCTAGGGAAACTACATTACCGCACGTGGTTGTCATTGAAACATTAGTGTAGTTTAGAAATGATATGTTTTGCACCACATTGAAAACAATGAAGAAATGTCAAGTTTTTTTGACAGTTGTAGAAAAAAAAAATTAAATAAGTAGTTCACAAGCAGATAACAGGAATTGTGAATTTTATTTTCCTTTTATAATATGTTTTTACTTCGACCATAGGCCGTACAGCATAATTTAAATAAATGTATATATCTGTGAATATTTGTAGAGATAAAAGTGGAAATATCCTAAATAAAAAAGAAGATATACTAGAAAGATGGGCGGCAAATTATGAAGAAAAATTAAATATAATAGATAGAGGTGAAGAGGAAGAACACATAATATTACATAAAGACGACCAACAAGAACAAGAAGTACCAACATTAGAAGAAGTTCAAAGAGCAATATCTAAATTAAAAAACAATAAAGCCCCTGGATGTGATAACATTCCTTCAGAAATTATAAAAGAAGGTGGAGAGTCCCTATTACAAAGTATACATAAACTCGTTAAAAAAATATGGATAAGAAAAGAAATGCCAGAGGAGTGGAAAACCGGAATCCTAATTCCACTACATAAAAAGGGAGACCCACTAATATGCGAAAATTATCGGGGAATAACGCTTTTAAATATAGCTTATAAGATACTTGCTTCTTTATTATATGAAAGAATAAAACCTTACGCTGAGAAAATTGTTGGCACTTATCAATGTGGTTTTTGCAGCGGAAAATCGACTATTGATCAAATATTTATACTAAGGCAGATATTAGAAAAATCATGCGAACACAATATGGAAACACATCATGTATTTATTGATTTTAAAAGTGCTTATGATACGATCCAAAGAAGTGTTTTATACAGAACGCTGCTAGAGTTCGAAATTCCCCATCATCTCATAGCCCTAGTAATGTTAACTCTATCGAATACAAATTGTAAAGTCCGAATACAAAACGATTATTCACGCACAATTAAAACTAATGCGGGATTGCGACAGGGGGATCCACTTTCAACAGTGTTATTTAATATTATGTTGGAGAAAGCAATAAGAAAAGCTACCATAAATCAAAGAGGTACAATACTGAACAAAAGAGTGCAAATCCTGGCATTTGCTGATGACGTAGATATCATCGCAAGGACAAGAAGAGAAGTAATTAAAGCTTTTCTATCCCTTCAAGAAGCTGCTAAAGAATAGGTAGGGAGCAGGATTACAACCATATAACGAACAAGAAAACATCACTGTAAACAATATTAACATTGAAGGCGTTTCAAACTTTGTTTACCTAGGTTCTTTAGTGACATCCGATAACAATACATCAGCCGAAATCGGAAGATTACATGCAGCCAACAAAACATATTTTGGACTTCGAAAACACTTAAAATCAAATCTATTAACTAAAAGTACAAAGTGCAAAATATATAAAACCTTGATCAGGCCAGTTCTAACATATTGTAACGTTTTATTTATTTAGGTGAAGTGTAAAATTGATTAAAACACTAATATTTATATAACTATGTTTAATTAAAGAAATATGAATTATAAAGAATAAATAAAAATAACTAACACTAAGAATTAACAAATATAGACACTAATTTAAGAACTAATTATTATTACTAAAGACTTAAACTCTAAGATAATTTATTTAAACAATTAAAACTACGCAATATTTATTTCAACACTATTTATATCACCGTCTATTTATTTATATCACGATCTGTACACTACACGTATTAACACAAGACTGTCCTCGCGATCTTTTGGTCGGGGTATTTATATTAAAATACATCATTCTAGAAGATTCCTTGATTCCTTGAAATCAGAACAATGGGGAGCGAACGGACGTGTTCTGACCTGCACGCTAGCGGTCGCCGCCCGCGCCGCCGCCCGCGCCGCGACCCTGGGTTCGCTACATTGCCCCCTCCTTAAGACTGTTTCGTCCCGGAACAGTTCGTTATGACGAAATCTGCATGCATCACCCTTGGTGCATCTGGAAGTCTTGAAGAAGTAACAGTCGACGGTCCGTTTGAGCTCCTCTTGGCCGGTAGAATTGAAGCTGCAAACTAGAATTTCCACTCCGGTAAAGCGGAAGACTGTTTCTAACATGCTTCTAACAATCCTCCAATCCAAACCATCTAGTCCACAGCCTATCTTCGGTACTGCCAGTTTCATGATGTCGTTTTCCAACAGATGGTCCTTCATGTCGCACAGCGAGTCCCATAAATTGCGGTATGACGGCTTCTGATGTGAGTATTGTTTCGTAACGAGATAGTAAATGTACCGCTTGTGTTCTACGTTATCATCCTTCAGTTGTAGCGTTTTCCCGACAGTTGGACGTTGGTTGGCCAGTTCTTGTACTCGTCCAAATTTTCTTTTAAAAACTGAAGCGATGCCGCGGGACATTTTAATGTCTTTCGCTACACAGTGAGCGAGAGAATATTCTGGGGACACGGTGAACAGATCTCGTTGTTCTTCTCGTGTCACGCCATACCGTGCTTTGTGACCAGTGGAATGACTTTCCATAAAGTCATCAAATGTGGGTTCCTCAGCTATAACCCGGCGAACCGTCGCTCCACGATGATCGTCAAAATTATCACCAGCAAAAGGGGCTAACCGATTGAAGTGGACTACTCTCGGCTTTCCATTAGGTGTTTTCCTAATTCTGTAGACCACATCATTTATTCTTTTTACGATCTCGTAGGGACCTTCCCAATTCTTTTGCAGCTTCGGTGATAAGCCACGTCGTCTTTGTGGATTGTAAAGCCACACCAAATTCCCAGGTTGAAAACCACCTTTTTCAGCCTTGACGTCATACTGGTCCTTCATCCGATCGCTGGCACCTTGAATGTTTGTGCGGACTTGTTCATGGATGTCATTCATTCTTCTCCGTAAGTCCGTTACATAGTCCTCCCCGGCTAGATCTTCACCGGGTTTACTGCCAAATACCAGGTCGCATGGTAAGCGCAACTCCCGCCCGAATAAGATGTTAGATGGTGTCTGCCCTGTTGTCTCATGCACTGATGAACGGTAAGCCAACAAGAACAGATGAAGATGTCGGTCCCAGTCTCGTTGATGGTTAGAGACTACCTTTGACAAATACCGATTTATTGTTCTATTCATCCGTTCAACCATGCCATCAGACTGCGGGTGTAATGCAGTAGTTCTGGTTTTCTTTATTCCTAATATCTTACAGATATTTTGGAACAGGGCGGACTCGAAATTCCTTCCTTGGTCGGAATGTATCTCTCGCGGTACTCCAAATCGGCAGATACATTCTTTTACCAAGACTTCAGCGACCGTTACGGCTTCCTGGTTGGGTAATGGGTAGGCTTCGACCCACTTAGTAAAGTAGTCCATTACTACTACTATGTATTTATTTTCATCATCAGTTTCGGGGAATGGTCCGGCCACGTCAATCGCAATGCGTTCAAAGGGACTTCCAACATTATATTGGCGCATTGGGGCTCTTCTTTTCCTATGTGGCCCGTTACTTCCCGCGCAAACCACACATTTCTTGCACCACTCTTTAACATCTTCTTTGCAATTTACCTAGTAAAATCGTTCGCGCACTCTCTCAAGGGTTTTATTCACTCCAAAATGTCCAGATCCGTCGTGGATCTCCTCCAATACTTCCGGTACTCTATTCCTAGGAATTATCAGCTGGGTCCTACTAACAGTACCTTCAGTATTTTCTACGACACGTTTCAGGAGACCCTCTTCAACCACAATAGAATCCCATTGCGCCCAGTACGATTTTACACTTTGTGAGTGTCGTGCAACATCTTCCCAAACTGGTCTGCTATCGCCACGTTTCCAATCCAGTATGATTTTCAAGTCCGAATCATTCTCTTGGTCCTTGCGAAGGTCTTCCGTTTGCCAACTATCATTTACTACTGTGGTTCTGGCGATGGTAGAGAGTTTTTCTTCTAGACGACTGCAATGCTTGCATTCGTCCTGGCAAGGTCTTCTTGATAATGCGTCCGCATTACGATGGCTTGTACCTGCTCGATGCTCAATAACAAAGTTATATTCTTGCAATCTTTCAATCCATCTAGCTGCCTGACCTTCAGGATTCTTAAATTGTAGCAGCCATTTGAGAGCAGCGTGGTCAGTTCTTATAAGAAATCTTCTACCGTACAAATATTTGTAGAAGTGCTCCACGGATTTCACGACAGCCAAAAGTTCTTTTCTGGTGACGCAATAATTCCTCTCTGGTTTTGACAAGGTCTTACTAAAATAGGCAATAACCTTCTCTTGTCCGTCTTGTATCTGGGAGAGAACGCCACCAATTCCAACGTTGCTGGCATCTGTATCTAGAACGAATTCTCCTTCTGGTAAAGGATAACTTAGAACAGGTGCGCTTGTCAAGGAATATTTAAGTTGTTTGAACGCAGCTTGACAGTCCATCTCTCAGATAAATTTTCTGCCTTCTTCAGTAAGCCTTGTTAATGGCTTCGCTATGTTGGCAAATCCAGGTACATAACGTCGGTAGTATGTACAGAGACCAAGGAAGCTTCTCAATTCATGTTTATCCCTCGGTACTGGCCAGTCACTCACAGCCCTTATTTTCTCCGGGTCTACTGCAATACCCTTACCAGAAACTACGTGTCCAAGATAATGAACTTCTTTTTGAAATAAGTGACACTTCTTTGGACTGAGTTTCAGGTTAGCCTTCCTTAATCTTTGGAAAACCTCTTCCAAGTTCTTCATGTGGTCCTCGAACGTTTTTCCTACTACAATAATATCGTCGAGGTAAACCAAACATGTTTTCCACGACAGTCCAGCCAACACGGTTTCCATAAGTCGTTCAAACGTTGCAGGGGCATTGCAGAGCCCAAATGGCATAACAGTAAATTGCCAAAGACCGGTACCGATGGTAAATGCCGTCTTTTCTTTGTCTCTTGGGTCTAAATCTACTTGCCAGTATCCGCTCTTTAGATCAAGAGTAGAGAAGATCTTTGATCCTGCCAATGTGTCCAGTGTATCGTCTATTCGGGGTAGCGGGTAGCTATCCTTCTTCGTCACGTTGTTAAGTTGACGATAATCGACGCAAAATCTTGTAGAGCCATCCTTCTTCTTCACTAGCACCACTGGTGAAGCCCATGGACTGCTTGAAGGTTCAATCACACCTTCCGTCCTCATGTCCTCTATAATTTCTTCTGCTTCTTCCCGCTTCGCCAATGGTAATCTTCTTGCTGTTTGGCGGATGGGTCTTGCGTCTCCGGTGTCTATTTTATGATGGACTACATTGGTTCTTCCTTTGTCCTTCTTGTCCAATTGGAACACATCGTGAAAGTTGCCAATTAAACCCTTAGCCTTGGTTTTCTGGTCGGCGGTCAAGTCCTGGAACGATGTTGACAGCTCCTTCAACAGAATATCCGGAACTGCACAGGATGTGTTGTCTTTGGCCGTCACAGTTCGAATAATCGATGATACCGTTGAGCATTCTCCTACTATGGTCCCTTTCTTCAGTATAACGGGATAAAAATTTATGTTCATTACTCGAACTGGGATAACCTTGTCGGTTTTGAGCAAGGCTTTTCCAATTACAACTCCAGTCCCAGTTTTGGCATCATCGTTTTTTGGCTGGAGCATGACAATGTTTCCCTCACAGAAGCTACCCTCTAGCTGTGCTTCCACGATTGATTCACTTCGTTCTGGGAGGGTTACATCTTCCGTTATTAATACTCGCACGGCATTGTCGTCTCGTGGATTTAATACCAGTTCTTCATCATTGACCATCATCACTCCATTCTTCAGGTCAAGTTTAAATCCATGCTTTTTCATAATGTCCATGCCGAGAATGAATTCATCTTCTACATCAGCTACCAGCACACGATGTTTAATGCATGTTTTTCCAACAGTGATGCTCAAATCTATTTCTCCAGATGCAGTAGCTTGTTCTCCGGTGGCTGTGCGTATCTGCCACTTTGTTGGAAGTAAAAGTTTTCCGAATATTTTTCTTGCTAAGTCGGGTCTGATTATTGTTTTTGTCGCACCCGTATCCAGCAACATTTTAAGCGGCCTGCTGTCGATAGAGCCGTCTACATAGACACTGTTAGCTTGATGATGAAGGGATGCGACATAAGTAATAGATTCTGGGGCTACTGGATTACGAGTCGACGATTGCCCCTTCGCATCAACCCGACTTAGTTTTCCGACTCCCTTTCTTCCTTTCTTGGTTCTGCTTTCCTCTGTTGTTTTCTGCAGAGCCTTTGCGGGTGACCTACTTCACCGCAATTCCAACAGCGGAGTTTCTTTCTTCCAGAAGCATGAATTTCGGATGTAATACGTCTTATCCTATCATCTAGGTCCTCGATACTCTCAGCATCGATATTTCGCACTCGCGACTGGTTACGTGAAGCTTGTTTGGCTGCTTCATGATCTAAGGCATATGAAAGTGCGTCAACCAGAGTTTTTGGTCGAGCCAATCGCAGTGCTTGTTGAGTTTCATTGTCACGGACCCCATAGATAAATGATTGAGTGGCCAGACATTCCAAAACACTGTCAGGAGCTGTGGGATGTGCAAGACGAACTAAACGGGCTATATCAGCTTCGAATTCTTGAAGGTTTTCTTTAGTACTCTGATATCGGTTCCTCAGTTGCGTCTGGTACACTTGCTCCAGATGCGCATTGCCATATCGCATATCCAATCGTTTAACAAGTTGTTCGTAATCTTCTTGTTCATCTTCTTTTAGCGTTTGTAGGATATCGATGGCTTCTCCACGCAGCGAAACTGTCAACGCTGTAGCTTTTTCCTTGGAAGTCCAGCCATTCGCTTTGGCAGCAGCTTCAAACTGTTTTACATAATTCGGCCACGAAGTCTTGCCGTCAAATTCTGGTGTTTTTACATGCAGTCTAGAACTACTATCTGGTTTCTTTTCCTGAGTTTCATCAGTCTTAGCTGTATTAAAATTTGCAACCGATGGTAACGTAATTTTGGAGAAATTTTGCTGTAATTCTTCAACTTTCTTCTCGTAAATTTCTATTCTCTCTTCCAATATTCTAGAACTGTCTTTCAATTGCTCGTTTAGTTTCTCTTCCAAAGTTCTAGAATTTTCCATCAACTCTTCTTTCAATATTCTAGAACTTTCTTCAAATTTCCTAGAATTTTCTGTTAATTTTTCTTCCAATTTTTGTTCTAAACTTTTAGAATTTTCTATTAATTCTTCTTTCAATGTTCTAGAATTTTCCATAATTTTTTCTTCTAAAGTTCGAGAATTTTCTTCAGATTTTCTAGAACTTTCCTCTAATTTTTGTTCTAATGCTTGAGAATTATCCGTCAATTTTTGTTCTAAATTTTCTATCAGTTCTGCTTTCAATGTTCTAGAATTTTCCGCTAACTTTTCCTCCATAATTTTACCAAAATCGGTGAAACCACCCGCAATTTCGAATACAAACTCATCTGGATTTTCACCAGCTTCTACTAAAGCTTGCCGTAGACGAAGTTGCAAAACAGCCTTGGATCCCGATGTCTCTAACTCTCGGTCTTCCAGCTCCCTCTTGAGATCGGTTACTTTTAATTCACTTAATTTTACTTGTTTACTCGCCATTTTATTTATTTTTATTTTACACTTCACAGTTTTTTTCAACCCTCACACCTGACACCAATTGTAACGTTTTATTTATTTAGGTGAAGTGTAAAATTGATTAAAACACTAATATTTATATAACTATGTTTAATTAAAGAAATATGAATTATAAAGAATAAATAAAAATAACTAACACTAAGAATTAACAAATATAGACACTAATTTAAGAACTAATTATTATTACTAAAGACTTAAACTCTAAGATAATTTATTTAAACAATTAAAACTACGCAATATTTATTTCAACACTATTTATATCACCGTCTATTTATTTATATCACGATCTGTACACTACACGTATTAACACAAGACTGTCCTCGCGATCTTTTGGTCGGGGTATTTATATTAAAATACATCATTCTAGAAGATTCCTTGATTCCTTGAAATCAGAACAATGGGGAGCGAACGGACGTGTTCTGACCTGCACGCTAGCGGTCGTCGCCCGCGCCGCGACCCTGGGTTCGCTACAATATGGTTCAGAAACCTGGGTATTAACTAAAAAAGATGAAATGAGTATTGGAACATTTGAAAGGAAAGTGCTCAGACATATATTCGGGGGTATACAAGAGAACGGATTATGGCGCAGGCGCTATAACCATGAATTATATCAATTGTACCAAACACAAGATATAATTACGACAATAAAAATAGGAAGATTAAGGTGGATGGGTCATGTACAAAGGAAAATAGATGTAGAACCAGTAAAAATGATAACGAGGCAAACGCCAAATGGTAAAAGATCGAAGGGAAGACCTAAAATAAGATATCTAGACCAAATAGAAGGGGATGCAAAAAAGATAAAAATAACAAGATGGAAGGAACAAGCAATGAACAGGACAAAATGGAAAAATATTCTAAAACATGTCGAGACTCTATAGGGTTGTAGAACAATTGATGATGATGATATCTGAAATTGCGATATACAAATTTGAATCGAATTAAAAATAACAAAATATCAAAACAAAGTATCAAAATAACACTAGCACTTGTGTAAAATACAATGTTTTCCCTATAGGTCAGTCAGTAGTGCTGCCATCTCTAGGATGTGGATAGAGTTATCTTACTTGAACTGAAATAAATTGTGAAAAGAATATGTCAACCGCCGGGATTTGAACCCGAGACCTACATCTTGCCGGGATGTTGCTTTTCCAACTGTGCTACGGCTCACTTGGCTGTTCTATCACGTCGGTTGACATATTCTCTCTAAAAAGAGACTTCTTAGCAGTAATGCCGTGAGCCTTTTTAAAGAATAATTTTCGTGTAGTTATCGTTTCTTTTGTCGTATTATTTCTTTGATTCTTTTGCATCAATATTTATTTTTGCAATATGTCAAATTTACATTGTTGTGTACCAATGTGCAATTCATGGAAAAAACATAATTCAGATTTACACTTTTTTCGATTTCCTACTGATAATTCTAAGGTACAAATGAAAATAATTTTAACAAGTACAAAGTGGTCAATAGGAAAAAGGTGTGGATAAACGTTTTAAAAATTGGAATAAAAGTGAGCTCTTTCATGAAAGTGTGCTCCTTACATTTTGACGAAGGAAGCGCCTTATATAAATTGATAACATAATACACCTGGTTCATTTTAACAAAATTGTAGAAATATGTTTGCATCTTCCACCTTTACCAGCTTTGCATGAACAAACCATGTGTTTCACCGAACACTGATAATTTATTATTTTAAAAGTTCCTTCAATACTATGCGGTAATGATTGCAAAGCCGATGATTGTAAACATAATCTATATAGATTGACCTCTTCATTTGTAGACGCCAAAATACTGCATAAAATTATGTGACCGGCATAATGAACTTTTTCCTCTTCATACACTGTTATGGAATTTTCATTTCCTTTAATAAAATTAAAGTATTCCATTAAACGACACAGATAAACCTATATTGCTATTTTACAAAAAAATAAATCAAATTACAATAATTTATAATATACAAGTATTAATACTTAAAATTTTGCAATTAAATCTAAATTCTTGCTAAGTTTACGTATTAATTAATTCACTCTACTGTCAACAATGTCTCTCGGAGGGTTTTAAATTTTATCCGCAGTGGCGCTGGGATCTAAACTTTAAACGCCTATAGGTGTTCTTGTAATACATTTATTCGAAAGAGAATTATCTACATATTTAGTGTTATTGTATACTGATTTTCTTGGACATATAAATAATAGTGGTTTATAATAAAGAACAATCTTATACGTATTTCAGATGTCATATTGTTAATTTCTGAAATTACAATGTTTGCTAAATAAGTGCTTCATTATCTTATTAACAAATGTTCAGATAGTTGTTACAAGAAATCATTTTCTTTGAAGTTGAAATTGTTACTTTTAGCTAATAAAATGAATAGTAATTAGTTTATACTAGATTTGAAAATTTGGTCAGACGTACTAATTAATACAGAGACGAGATTAACTATTTTCTTTGAAGAAATGCTTTGGTATGTAAAAATATATTAACTACTAAAATAATCATTGTCATTAAAGTGTTACGAACAAATATTCATGTATTTAGTTTTTCTTCGACTTTCCTAATTTATTTATTATAATAAATATTCCACAAACGTCATTTTTACCCAATGAGAATGCTTCATTTGATAATCGTAGGTAGTTTTTCTGTGAAGAAATTTGATATAACCATAGTATCATAGTCATAGTTATATTTTGTTGATATCAAAAATGTTTGAACTGTTGACATTCGTAAAATAATCAAGGAAATTTAATTCAAACTATGAATTTATTTGGTAAAATTTACTCAAAATTCCTGATACGTTACAACTAATCGTTTTTTTTCCAATATATTCATGGCTCTTATTATATTATGATAGTTTCTTCGCCACTTTGCGGAATGCTGTGAACATTTTTTTGGATTTTTCCTTAACAAGGCATTACATCCAGGTGCAGAACAATACATACTGCTTATAACTTTATATAAAATAACGAGAAATTAATTTTTTTTCTCTAAATACCGCTTCACAAATTCACTTACGTTAACTTAACTTTACAGTTTATTTCGTCTTCTGTAGTTCTATGTTTCGCCGTAAAACAAAATACCGCTTAGTGTTACTTATCAATAGACCACGTTAGTGAGGTTAAGATTTACATTTAGCGCGAAAGCCTAATTCAAATTTGAGTGTATGCATTTCTTATGGGAGTACATTTTCAATTCACGATATTAAAGCATTTTGGTGATTCTTAATTATAAGATAGGGTTTTTTATATTCTAAAACATTACTCTTTGTTTTCCGTACAGAAAAAGTACAACTAAAAGAATAAATTAAGAAAAATTTGATTTTAAAGAAAGTAGTATCGCAAATAGTAACATATGTCGTTACTTGGTGCAGCTAGGTAAAAAGTTAAAGTGTTAGGTTCAATTGAATACTAAGACATCTACGACATATTTTTTCAGAAATTTGCACCTACTGTTTAAATTGAAGTTTATTAAATAATATTGTGCTTTTTGGATGTGTATATTACATTACAACATAAATAAAACATTAAAGATTAGTATTTATAAGGTTTAATAGTTAAGGTTTGCATTTTATTGTACTTTGTATCAGTTTAAAGATAGTATATTTTTATTCCCATAAGAATAACATGGGCGTATAAATCGGCAGAGGCGAGTTAGGGTTTCAGTTTGAATTTGGCGACACAAAATGACCGTTACACTAATGCAGTCTATACCTTCATAAAACATTTTTACTTAAAATGACTCATCTGATTTATGGTTTTATTTTCGGACAATTTATTGCGCGGTTTGTCTAATAGCGGCGCCACTATCGAAGCGTCAATAGCCTGTAAAGTATTTCGGTAAAACTAATAACTTACTTTTGCTAGTTGATGCTTCTTGAATACATGGTTCATCCTTTACGGAAGGTTCAGATTTCGCAAGTGGAGAAACAGTGGAATACGTTGGTTTCGTACACTTTTCCGGACTTTTGATCACTGGAGTATTTTTTCTTTTGTAAATGTTACTTGGAAAAGGTATGGCTGTTGATAATAAACGTTTTGTAAGCCAAATTGTTTCATCAAAATCATCGATTTTAAAATGTTTTGAACAAATGACTGCCGTGTCATTTATCATTTCTCCTTCTAAAGAGCACGTCTTCTGCCACTCAAGACGAAGTGCTTCATTTTTCGGAAACCTATTATTAATAATTATTTTTAAACATATTTTAATAGTATATTATTATATGAGTTTTATAAGAAGATATACAGGTGTCCGGTTTAAGAGGCTAACCATTGGGATCTGGAAAACCGTGAGATACGAAGTTAGTTACATTGGGGCAAAGTTGCCCATTTTAAACATACTTTTGTTTTCCCGAAGAAATACATAGCTCACTAAATATGAGCAAAAAACTGATTTTGGCCAATTTACTTTTTGACATAACTTTCTTATTTCAATTCATACAAGTTTCTAGTTTGCACATTCTACAAGCACTTTTTTACGAGGAATTGACAGCGGTCCTCAAAATTTTTGTAGCTCGAACACTTTTCGAGGAATACATGCCTATTAACTTTCAATTTCCATATGGGGCTCAAAGTTGTCTTTAGTACTGTTAAATACAGAATTTTTTTCTCTTTCCAATGATATAAAGCACATGTACATTAAAATGAAAATAAACTAAACAATAAGGCAATTATTGCTTTTTTCATTTCGATCAAGCGTGCTTTGGAAACAAAAATTGAAAATCTATTGCTTCAAACAAATTTTTAAAATTCAATTCAATATTTGCGTAAATTTTTACAAATTAGAAGCAAATACGACGGATGCGGTTGTAGCCTTTCTGGATAAAGCTGAAGATATGTTTTTATTTTGTTTGAAACAATGATTTTTAATTTTTTAGATAATTATTTTTTTATTTGCTTGTTTTTTTATATAATTGGAAAGAGAAAAAATATCTCCATTTAACAATGAAAAAGACATCTTTGAGCCCCATATGGACATTGAAAGTTAGTATGAATTTCTCGAAAAGTGTACGAACTATGAAAATTTTGAGGATCGCTGTCAATTCTTCGAAAAAAATGTCTGTAGAATGTGCAAACTAGAAACTTGTATGAATTGAAATAAGAAAGTTATAAGTAAAGAAGTAAATTTGCCAAAATCAGTTTTTTGTTGATATCTAATAAGCTACGCATTTTTGGGGAAAATACATTATTGAAATAGGCAACTAATGCGGCAACTTTGCCCTAATTTAACCGACTTCGTATCCCTTTACGGCTCTCGAGATTCCAATGGTTACCCTCTTAAAACGGACACCTCTATCCTATTTTTTCACTACTAGCGTAGACATCCACTATTATTAACCTTTATTTGAAATAAGAAATTATTTTTCACTACTGTTTACTTGGAACCATGGTCACCTAGATCAATAATAACTTATTATTGATAATGAAAACTATCAGTTTTAAAAGAAACAAGCCTTCAAATCCAAACAATCCCCCCTATTCTGTAAATCAGTGGTTAATTTTTAACCAGTTGCAAAATTTTGTGTTCAATTGAATGAAAATAGATAATATTAGAGAAAATATAGTCCCCGTCAGCCCATATAGAAGTGACGTCACTTCGAAGATTTTTATTATGTACATTCAAAGTATTATTTGTCTTTGTCTTACTCATTACAGTCGTATAAGTCTATGACTTGAAGTTTGTCTAAGAGGCGGGTCTTATTTGTTTTTCAGGTTATGTCTATTTCTTTTAATTAATAATAATTATTAAAATTTAAATATTTAGAATGAAATATAATTATATTTAATAATCGTAGTGCTATCTTTGAAGCTTAATATTAACTAAAACGAAATCTTTATTCATACGAACATTCACATGACCAGCGAGTGACGTCACTCCTATATGGGCTGGCGGCGACTATATCAAAACATCACTTCTAATGTTTAATTTTACTTGTCAAAAATGTTGGCAACTGGTTAAAAATTAACCACTGAGTTTCAGAATAGGCTCGCGTAAATCATTAAACTCACGAAGATTGTAAAGTATGAATTTATAATTTGAATTTGTCATCTAATTTAAACAAGTAATGCCGGGTCTTATAAACGATAGTTAAACTATCGGTTATTTACTGGATGGTTCAATTTTATTGCCAACTAAATTTTTATAGTGTTCTACAAAACAAATAACGAAGTAAATTAAGTAACTGTTGGTTAACTAACCCTCGGTTAAACTTACCCACCGTACATCAAATTCAAATATTGTAAAATACCCGGGTGAAACTTGTATAGGGTACGAGCGCGCTGCTGTCGTTCGGGCCCAATCACCTCAGTGGCAATTTTAATGGACGTCATGAACAGAGATAACCATAAATATAGTAAGATGTATTGTAATAGTAGTGTTTTTAGTTACTAATAGTTATATGGTTATAGATGACATGAAACAGATTTATTAATTTGCACTTCAAAAATTGATGCAAAATTTATATTCAAACAAGAAATGCATTTTATAATGAACCAGCTACCCAGAATTACAACGAATCACTATTTAAATAGAAATTGAATTTTGAAGTGACTGTCACTGTCAATTATACTCCCAACTGAAATTTAATACCTCGGTTCTGTCCAGTTAATTTAATCTGTAAATTTAATCACTAAGTTATTTTAAGTTAAATTTATAGTACAGAAATCAACCAGTTAAATTAGTTTAACCGGATAGGTTAGTTAACTGGTTTTTTTAAGACCCTGTCATAAATCATATAAAAACAAATCAAGAATCAAAAGTAAGGTTAGCAAACTAAAAAAAAAGATATAAAAATAAATGCAGCATACTTCATTTTTGTGAATATTTAAGCCTGATTTATACATTGCATAGAATAGAATGGAATAGAAGAGAATAGGAAATAAATTATTTTTATTTCCTATTTTGTTCCATTCCATTCTTGTTCCATTCGTGTTACTCCTAGGATGTTCGTGAAGTTACGTCTGTTGCTGGATTACCCGTTTTGTTGTTGTGTTTGGTTATGAGTAAAGAGCGGATTCTATGTAATTGCATGTGTTGATATTAGGCATATCAACAAACCGTTTTCATATGTTCACGTTTTATCAAAAATTAATCAAGAAAAAATAATGCATATTTTGCTTTTAATGATACTTTATTGCATATTTTGATTATTTTTTGCATATTAGTGCATATTTTGAGACTTTTTTCAAAAAGAAAAATTAATTTTTGACAAATTTTGTTATTTTTTGAAACTATTACAATCATATTTAATTTCTCGTCAGAACAAAAAAAAAAGTGTTTCTACCAGTGTTTTAGAACTGCTTAGAACTTAAGTAATTCTTATTTTGTAAGTAAGGCAAGTATATATAAATCTGTGATTGAAATTCATATGTTTGGAACTATAACAACAATTAGTAATGTCGAATAAAATGTATTAAAAACATGAGCAGCATATAGCAACTTTCTCGGCAGCATATAGCAACTTTCTCGTTAAAGATGATTTTTTTTTTGTTGTTTGTTTCAAAAAGAGCTTTTGTAAATTTCAATATGATTATGAATTCGAGATTTTCGTATTTTTGTTAGAATTACCTGTGATATTTATTGTCTTTATACATTTTATGAAATGTTCCAAATAAAACACTGCATGTAAAAATAGAAATAAGAAAATGATTTCAGTAAAACGAGCCTGATGACATTATTTTTTTTGCATATTTTTATTGTAAAGTGCATATTTATAACTTTTTTGCATATATCATGCATATTTTGATGATTTTTTAATGCATATTGCATGCATATTTTGACACTTTTTTAGTGCATATAATCCGCTCTTTAGTTATGAGTATAGACGATATAAAATTAATTTCATTAATTGAAAAATATCCCAATTTGTATGATAAATGAATTACAAAAAAAAATTAAGTTGCCATTTGTTTGAGAAAGCTATTTTATTTATGTATATTCAGTTTTACAAATTTGTTGCAAACGTTTTCAAAATTTTAGCAAAAAACATGTAAATTAATTTTTGTAGTAATAAGAAAATGTAAGCAAAAATAGTAAAAAAGTAAACTTAGAAGAATTTTGATGCATAATTTTTAATTGTAGAAAAACTTCCGGTAAATACATATGATAATGGACATGTATGAATAATAATTAGGAAATATTTTAAAAAGTTATTTTTATATATAATATTAATTTTGCTTGTTTCTGGGACAATTTTTTATTCTATTCCAAGTTATTCTGTTCTATGCAATGTATAAATAGGTGCTACGTATTTTTGTGCATATTCCATTCTATTCCTTATTCCATTCTATTCTATGCAATGTATAAATTAGGCTTTAGAAACAAGTAAATATTCATGTCAAAATCTTTGTTATTATCAATACATTTTTTTAAGCAAAGTTTAAATGCTATTAGTGAAAAAATTAATATATACAGAGTGTGCAACGACATGCAGAACATAGGGCTTTAACATGGGATTTCAAAATATTGCGGATACTCTCTCTCCTGGAGACCTATTCTGTGGCACGTATCACTAGTGATAAGTGATAAGTTTTAGGTGAAAAAAGTGCTGCCATCTGTGAGAATGGATGTGAAACCTCGGTATGACGTCATATTAAGTGGTAGACTTATCACCACCAAAGCAGGTAGTGTTAGATACTTATAACTAGTGATACAGATTGGGCGTGTGATACAGTGTATTTTTCTTGGTTTCATTTTGTGGAGTTTTTGAAATTTTAGTTTAGTTTACTTGTGTTTAGGTGAACGTACTATTATTTGCTTATAGGTACGAGTAAGTGAAAAATAAATCAAATTTTCAAAAGTGTAATACTTTTTATTTTTATATTCAAGGAAGTATGGCATTTTTGCACGGGCAGATAACAGTGATTGGAAGAGTTGGATAATGAAGAAAGAAGAGAAGAAGACCGGTTGTTTAGAAGGCATATGAGAGATATGCAAGATCCGTTCAGTATCTCAGAGCGAGAATTTAAATCTAATTTTCGACTGAATAAGGAAGCGTGCCTGTATTTGATAAATACTTTGGTTTCGCACATGGATGCCGGTCAAGGCGTGCCTACTACAATACCGAATAACATGGGAGTGAGTAATCATATCAATAATAATATTTTAAAATAGTATATGATATTGTCATACTTTGTTTGTTTCAGATTCTAATTGGATTGAACTTCCTTGCGGTTGTTGGCATGTGTCAGTCAGCCGATGGTGAACCGCAGCTTGAAGGAATTTACCAATGTATTAATAAATGTATGCAGCAGTGGATACAATTTTCGAGAAATAATATCCAAAAACAAGATTTGAAGCATGGGTATTTATTTGTATGCGTATATTTTACGTTCCATTTAATATTATATCTTATTTTTTCAGTTTTAATGTGATCCAGGATTGTACTAGCGTGTACCATTTTGCACAATATCGCCCAACACTACAATGTCGAGGAGCCAGAACCAGGATACGATGAAATTGATTTAGAAGTTCCACCAGTTGCTGACAACGCCCAGGATGATGTTTTGTATTGACATATATAATATATGTATTTTTGTGTTTTGTATTTGTGTAATTGTTGTATTTTTTATTTTTGTATGTTATGTATTGTATTTTTATAATTTTTGTATTCTATATTTTGTATAATGTATTTTTGTATTCTGAATTTTGTGTAATGTATTTTTGTAATTTTTGTATTTTTATAATGTATTTTTGTAATTTTTGTATTATGTATTTTTGTATTCTGTATTTTGTATAATGTATTTTTATAATTTTTGCATTACATATTTTCGTAATTTTTGTATTCAGTACTTTGTATAATGTATTTTTGTGTTATGTATTTTTGCAAATATAGAAAATATTTACAAAAACGTAGAAAATATTAACAATATATACATTAAATAAATAATTAGTAAAATTTGTGGAGATACAGAGATCCCAGAATGACCGCTTGTTATTATGTGATTCATATTTTGAATATTTGAATGTATTGCCAACGTAAACACGTACTGGAAAAAACCTAACCATTCAAAATAAACTAAAGTATCACCCGCAAACTATTACGAGCTGACGTCATCAACTTATCACTAGTGACAAGTGATACGTGCCACAGAATAGGTCTCCTGATAGACTTAAAGTAAAACTACAAGAGTACAAAGTTGTTCAAAATTAAATTCTACATCAGAGAATATTATAATTGATACACCAGCTACATTTTTTTAAGCAAAGTTTAAATGCTATTAGTGAAAAAATTAATATATACAGGTGTGCAACGAAATGCCGAACATAGGGCTTTAACATGGGATTTGATACTCTTTCTCCTGATAGATTTAAAGCAAAACTACAACAGTACAAAGTTGTTCAAAATTAAATTCTACATCAGAGTCTGCAGTATGAGTCCTATGTTCCACATTTCGTTGCACACACTGTATACCACGGTTGAAAAGACCACTCTTCTCCTATCACCAAGTCAATAATGGTCTTCTCAAGCTTGATGTATCATATACTATTATTATTTACCTATGAAATGAAAGCGGCGATTCTTCACTTGAGGAGCTCTGCACACCAAACATTTTCTACCCATTTTATTTCTTTTAAATTGCAACAATTAAGTAAAGGCACTAAGAATAGCATCAACAAAACAACTAGATTTACTTCTCCTTGATTGGCTGCTCACTAATTGTAAGAGAGACAACAAGATAGTAATACACATACTGTAGAAGGAGATAGTATAAAAATAATATGTTACTCATTTAGTACACTAAGTTCTATAGGAAACGTGCGGCGAAAGAGTTGGCCTCTGCCAGAAAATATACAAACTAATACAATGAGGATAAGTTTGTTTTTAGTATATGCCAACGACAAAATATAACTAGACAAAACTTCACTTCGTTTGTTATGTTTTCGGTAAGCCAGAAAGAGAAACATAGAGGTAGATATAGTGAAAGTATTCTTCGACTATTGCTCACTAGAGGCGCTCGTGCTCTTACGATTCATATTAGAATTGAAAGTTTTAAAAAGAAGAAACCACACCAAATATGGTGGAAATATCAGGTCTGTGTTTACAGACATCCAACATCCCGAAAGAATCGACACATAATATGAATTTGTAGTGTAGGATCAAAAGTGAAATTTACAAATTTGCAATGAATAACTTTATTTTTTCTATAAATTCTCTGTCATATTAGGGTGAGCGAAACGAGCAGGTTAGCTTAGGTTTTTTTAATTTTAATAAATTTTTAGTACCATTCAGTAGTTAATTAAACTTCTGGTCCTAAACTATGGTTTTATTTCGTTCTCTATTGTAACGTTTTAATGGGAGGTTTTCACTTAGTACAACACCAGATTTTAATTGTTATAAATATTTAACTGTATTAAATTGTTTCAAACAATAAATAAACTGATTAAATTTATCACAAAAAAAGTCATTTGACAGAAAATGGGCCGAACAAACATTCATAAATGAAGAAATCGTCTTCCCAATTTTTAAGATTGCAGCTCATTTTTCCTTTGATTTTTGTCTTTCGGAAAATAGATATCCCTTTACCTACGTAATTATTGCATTGAGGAACAACAATATCATTTAGATGTACTCGACATTTTGTTGAATTTAGCTAGAACTACACATTTGTATATATGACAACATAACCTGTTTTCCCTAGCCGCAGGATTATAAAAAAATCCGCCAGATGTCAGCCACTCTGTTGAATGTTTCCAATTGAAAACAAAAACTTTATAAAAATATTTAAATTATGAAAATAATAATAATAATAAGGCGCCAAATATGCAAAATCGAACTACTTATGCATACTCACTTGTTAGTGTAAGAATTATTCGTGAATACGCGACAAATGTATGATGAACAGAAGAACGATGTGACCCGAATTCGTGCTCAGGAGTCAATGCAAGGGCATCAAATGCTGAATGCTTATCTTTTCGTACATATTTTTTATTTTGAAGCAATTTTTGTTGAAAAACTTTGCGGTTTTGCGAATTTATATTATATATTTCAAATTTATGTAAGTTTAATTAATCGTTGTAGTGATAATGGTATAATTTTATTTAATATTTTTGATATATTCAATTCATCTCAATACGTACAAAAAAATATAAGTATAGTAGTAACATTTAACAACTGGTTAATGTTTTTGGCTTAAAAACAAGCTTAATAATCCAGATTATTCTATTTTACTTGATATTGTATATTTACACTTCGCTAAGAGTCAAATCGTTATTTACTTGATTCGAAACTAAGAAGTGACGGAAAAACAATCTGGTTGGCAAAATGACTTTAATAGAAGGCAACGTGTTGAAACTAATCGGAAATTATCTAATGAAATGCCAAACAGGGTAAAACCAAAATCTACAACAGCTACACATACAAATACAACCAATAGATCTAGTCGGTTTCAGAACATAAAAATCTTCTATTTCATTTTGGAATCATAAACTTGTTTATACGCCTCAAACGCGGAATTTGGCTTTTATCGCCCGATGGCGTATAAAGTTGCTAAGCAATAGTTATTCAAAGAAATTAAAATGTCAAATAATATAGTATATTTTAATTTCGATTAAGTAAGTATTTAGCACTCACAAAACTATTCAAATTCCTTTTCATATAAATCTTTTCAATTTTTAGAAACCAACTTGGTCTGTACAGACTCAAATTCCATTAATATTGCGCCAGAACAATCAGTACGTGACTTTCCATATATGTATTTGAGAATGACACTTGATTATATTAAATATGTTTAAAAACATAAAATCTAACAATGCCAACTATCTATAAAGAAACCACAGCACGGTTTGTCTAATAGAGGCGCCACTATCGAAGCGTCAATAGCCTGTAAAGTATTTCGGTAAAACTATTAACTTACTTTTGCTAGTTGATGCTTCTTGAATACATGGTTCATCCTTTACGGAAGGTTCAGATTTCGCAAGTGGAGAAACAGTGGAATGCGTTGGTTTCGTACACTTTTCCGGACTTTTGATCACTGGAGTATTTTTTCTTTTGTAAATGTTACTTGGAAAAGGTATTGCTGTTGATAATAAACGTTTTGTAGGCCAAATTGTTTCATCAAAATCATCGATTTTAAAATGTTTTGAACAAATGACTGCCGTGTCATTTATCATTTCTCCTTCTAAAGAGCACGTCTTCTGCCACTCAAGACGAAGTGCTTCATTTTTCGGAAACCTATTATTAATAATTATTTTTAAACATATTTTAATAGTATATTATTATATGAGTTTTATAAGAAGATATACAGGTGTCCGGTTTAAGAGGCTAACCATTGGGATCTGGAAAACCGTGAGATACGAAGTTAGTTACATTGGGGCAAAGTTGCCCATTTTAAACATACTTTTGTTTTCCCGAAGAAATACATAGCTCACTAAATATGAGCAAAAAATTTAAATAAGTAATGCCGGGTCTTATAAACGATAGTTAAACTATCGGTTATTTACTGGATGGTTCAATTTTATTGCCAACTAAATTTTTATTGTGTTCTACAAAACAAATAACGAAGTAAATTAAGTAACTGTTGGTTATCTAACCCTCGGTTAAACTTACCCACCGTACATCAAATTCAAATATTGTAAAATACCCGGGTGAAACTTGTATAAGGTACGAGCGCGCTGCTGTCGTTCGGGCCCAATCACCTCAGTGGCAATTTTAATGGACGTCATGAACAGAGATAACCACAGATGTAGTAAGATGTATTGTAATAGTAGTGTTTTTAGTTACTAATAGTTATATGGTTATAGATGACATGAAACAGATTTATTAATTTGCACTTCAAAAATTGATGCAAAATTTATATTCAAACAAGAAATGCATTTTTGTTGTTGTGTTTGGTTATGAGTAAAGAGCGGATTCTATGCAATTGCATGTGTTGATATTAGGCATATCAACAAACCGTTTTCATATGTTCACGTTTCTTCAAAAATTAATCAAGAAAAAATAATGCATATTTTGCTTTTAATGATACTTTATTGCATATTTTGATTATTTTTTGCATATTAGTGCATATTTTGAGACTTTTTTCAAAAACAAAAATTAATTTTTGAAAAATTTTGTTATTTTTTGAAACTATTACAATCATATTTAATTTCTCGTCAGAACAAAAAAAAAAGTGATTCTATCAGTGTTTTAGAACTGCTTAGAACTTAAGTAATTCTTATTTTGTAAGTAAGGCAAGTATATATAAATCTGTGATTGAAATTCGTATGTTTGGAACTATAACAACAATTAGTAATGTCGAATAAAATGTATTAAAAACATGAGCAGCATATAGCAACTTTCTCGGCAGCATATAGCAACTTTCTCGTTAAAGATGATTTTTTTTTTGTTGTTTGTTTCAAAAAGAGCTTTTGTAAATTTCAATATGATTATGAATTCGAGATTTTCGTATTTTTGTTAGAATTACCTGTGATATTTATTGTCTTTATACATTTTATGAAATGTTCCAAATAAAACACTGCATGTAAAAATAGAAATAAGAAAATGATTTCAGTAAAACGAGCCTGATGACATTATTTTTTTTGCATATTTTTATTGTAAAGTGCATATTTATAACTTTTTTGCATATATCATGCATATTTTGATGATTTTTTAATGCATATTGCATGCATATTTTGACACTTTTTTAGTGCATATAATCCGCTCTTTAGTTATGAGTATAGACGATATAAAATTAATTTCATTAATTGAAAAATATCCCAATTTGTATGATAAATGAATTACAAAAAAAAATTAAGTTGCCATTTGTTTGAGAAAGCTATTTTATTTATGTATATTCAGTTTTACAAATTTGTTGCAAACGTTTTCAAAATTTTAGCAAAAAACATGAAAATTATTTTTTGTAGTAATAAGAAAATGTAAGCAAAAGTAGTAAAAAAGTAGGTAAACTTAGAAGAATTTTGATGCATAATTTTTAATTGTAGAAAAACTTCCGGTAAATACATATGATAATGGACATGTATGAATAATAATTAGGAAATATTTTAAAAAGTTATTTTTATATATAATATTAATTTTGCTTGTTTCTGGGACAATTTTTTATTCTATTCCAAGTTATTCTGTTCTATGCAATGTATAAATAGGTGCTACGTATTTTTGTGCATATTCCATTCTATTCCTTATTCCATTCTATTCTATGCAATGTATAAATTAGGCTTTAGAAACAAGTAAATATTCATGTCAAAATCTTTGTTATTATCAATACATTTTTTTAAGCAAAGTTTAAATGCTATTAGTGAAAAAATTAATATATACAGGTGTGCAACGAAATGCCGAACATAGGGCTTTAACATGGGATTTCAAAAAATTGCGGATACTCTCTCTCCTGATAGATTTAAAGCAAAACTACAACAGTACAAAGTTGTTCAAAATTAAATTCTACATCAGAGTCTGCAGTATGAGTCCTATGTTCCACATTTCGTTGCACACACTGTATACCACGGTTGAAAAGACCACTCTTCTCCTATCACCAAGTCAATAATGGTCTTCTCAAGCTTGATGTATCATATACTATTATTATTTACCTATGAAATGAAAGCGGCGATTCTTCACTTGAGGAGCTCTGCACACCAAACATTTTCTACCCATTTTATTTCTTTTAAATTGCAACAATTAAGTAAAGGCACTAAGAATAGCATCAACAAAACAACTAGATTTACTTCTCCTTGATTGGCTGCTCACTAATTGTAAGAGAGACAACAAGATAGTAATACACATACTGTAGAAGGAGATAGTATAAAAATAATATGTTACTCATTTAGTACACTAAGTTCTATAGGAAACGTGCGGCGAAAGAGTTGGCCTCTGCCAGAAAATATACAAACTAATACAATGAGGATAAGTTTGTTTTTAGTATATGCCAACGACAAAATATAACTAGACAAAACTTCACTTCGTTTGTTATGTTTTCGGTAAGCCAGAAAGAGAAACATAGAGGTAGATATAGTGAAAGTATTCTTCGACTATTGCTCACTAGAGGCGCTCGTGCTCTTACGATTCATATTAGAATTGAAAGTTTTAAAAAGAAGAAACCACACCAAATATGGTGGAAATATCAGGTCTGTGTTTACAGACATCCAACATCCCGAAAGAATCGACACATAATATGAATTTGTAGTGTAGGATCAAAAGTGAAATTTACAAATTTGCAATGAATAACTTTATTTTTTCTATAAATTCTCTGTCATATTAGGGTGAGCGAAACGAGCAGGTTAGCTTAGGTTTTTTTAATTTTAATAAATTTTTAGTACCATTCAGTAGTTAATTAAACTTCTGGTCCTAAACTATGGTTTTATTTCGTTCTCTATTGTAACGTGTTAATGGGAGGTTTTTACTTAGTACAACACCAGATTTTAATTGTTATAAATATTTAACTGTATTAAATTGTTTCAAACAATAAATAAACTGATTAAATTTATCACAAAAAAAGTCATTTGACAGAAAATGGGCCGAACAAACATTCATAAATGAAGAAATCGTCTTCCCAATTTTTAAGATTGCAGCTCATTTTTCCTTTGATTTTTGTCTTTCGGAAAATAGATATCCCTTTACCTACGTAATTATTGCATTGAGGAACAACAATATCATTTAGATGTACTCGACATTTTGTTGAATTTAGCTAGAACTACACATTTGTATATATGACAACATAACCTGTTTTCCCTAGCCGCAGGATTATAAAAAAATCAGCCACTTTGTTGAATGTTCCCAATTGAAAACAAAAACTTTATAAAAATATTTAAATTATGAAAATAATAATAATAATAAGGCGCCAAATATGCAAAATCGAACTACTTATGCATACTCACTTGTTAGTGTAAGAATTATTCGTGAATACGCGACAAATGTATGATGAACAGAAGAACGATGTGACCCGAATTCGTGCTCAGGAGTCAATGCAAGGGCATCAAATGCTGAATGC
The DNA here is from genome assembly GCA_035578165.1 of Stenolophus ochropezus. NCBI lineage: Eukaryota > Metazoa > Arthropoda > Insecta > Coleoptera > Carabidae > Stenolophus > Stenolophus ochropezus. The sequence goes on along the minus strand of JAQOWZ010000019.1, from coordinate 15,328,197 downwards.
TTATCTTTTCGTACATATTTTTTATTTTGAAGCAATTTTTGTTGAAAAACTTGCGAATTTATATTATATATTTCAAATTTATGTAATTTTTAATTAATAGTTGTAGTGATAATGGTATAGTTTTATTTAATATTTTTGATATATTCAATTCATCTCAATACGTACAAAAAAATATAAGTATAGTAGTAACATTTAACAATTGGTTAATGTTTTTGGCTTAAAAACAAGCTTAATAGTCCAGATTATTCTATTTTACTTGATATTGTATATTTACAGTTCGCTAAGAGTCAAATCGTTATTTACTTGATTCGAAACTAAGAAGTGACGGAAAAACAATCTGGTTGGCAAAATGACTTTAATAGAAGGCAACGTGTTGAAACTAATCGGAAATTATCTAAAGAAATGCCAAACAGGGTAAAACCAAAATCTACAACAGCTACACATACAAATACAACCAATAGATGATAGTCGGTTTCAGAACATAAAAATCTTCTATTTCATTTTGGAATCATAAACTTGTTTATAGGCCTCAAACGCGTAATTTGGCTTTTATCGCCCTATGGCGTATAAAGTTGCTAAGCAATAGTTATTCAAAGAAATTAAAATGTCAAACAATATAGTATATTTTAATTTCGATTAAGTAAGTATTTAGCACTCACAAAACTATTCAAATTCCTTTTCATATAAATCTTTTCGATTTTTAGAAACCAACTTGGTCTGTGCAGACTCAAATTCCATTAATATTGCGCCAGAACAATCAGTACCTACGTGACCTTCCATACATGTATTTGAGAATGACACTTGATTATATTAAATATGTTTAAAAACAAAAAATCTAACAATGCCAACTATCTATAAAGAAACCACAGCACGGAATATATATCTGCGTTTTCTTTTTCATTTCTAGTACCACGTCGAGCTTTAAACATTCCTTCGTGCTATAATATTTTGGTTATATACTATTAGCAGATACAAATAAAATATGTAGGAACCTATACAAAAATTCTTCAATTAGGCTTCATTTTTGGTTTTCGCACTAGGCGCCGAAAAGCCTCACTACGGCCCTGTAAATAAATGTTTGTTCTGGCTATTTTTTTGTTGCTACATATTGTATAAAAATTAAGTAAATATGAAACATAAATAATTTTTATATATTATTATTAGTACGTACTAATTTTGAGAACTGGATATCGTTCAACAAAGGAAACAAAAAAATTAAATCCCGATGCTGTTCCTACTCAAAAATTAGCGGTAGGTAGTTTTTTTTTCATCAAAATTCAATACAAAATAATACAAAACAAGTTTCCTTACGTTAATTACCAGTGTCAAAGTTGCATAAAGCATGATCACATGATTAACTACACGTTTATACCATGTATTTTCAATATGATACGACATGTAGTTAACCATTTGATTAGTTAATCACGTTTTTATGCTATCAAGCATTTGTCGATAAGACGACTTGTCGATTACCAAACATGGTCATATGTTGATTAATATAACCTCACTTTTACTTATGAAGTGATTAATAGCAACATAAGTTTCTGTTTATATTAATTTCACTAACATAACTAATTTTTTACTTACAATTTCAGGAAAAAGATATTCCACTTGAGTCACTATATTGTTTTCCACAAGTACACAATTATAGTCTTTTGTACATAAAAAACAAAAATCTGTTACAGCCTGCATGTTATACAAATTCTATGTCTACAATATTTATAACTGTAACACTATTAACAATTTGTTAAATTGTTTTGTAATAAAATAATTAAATGGGACAGTGCAACGCTGTAAACACAAGAAACTATTCTGAATAGCTTTGCCTATTCGCGATGCAAGCCTGGCGCTCGCTCTCTAGCGGAGAAATTTGGAATCATATTACCCGATATTATTACAATTCGTTTATATGTTTATAACGTATATTAGTGTGTTGATTACGTATTTGACAACGTACTTTTGCGACTTTGATGCTGTTTTTCTATTATAATTATTGTTTATACCCGTATTTATATATAGTGTTTTTCTTTGTTAGTGTTTGTATTCGTTACTGACGTTATTGCACTTGTAAATAGCGTTTTTAAACGCTTCTATTACGTTTATATTTCTAACAGTGATTTTATTCGTTATGGTTTTTATACGTTCGTATTGTTTTTGGTGTGTTTCTTATTTCTTTATACATACTTCTTATATTTGTTACTTCATACATTTTCAAAATATGAGTAACTGTTGCCAGTGCCGTAACTAGGGTATGGCCAATGTGGCCCCTGCCATAGGCGCCGTTTTGTTGAAGGCGCGAAAGCGCAGAAAATATTAAAGGTAGATTTGAGAGCGCAATTGAAATTATATAAACATAAAGTGTAGAAAATACAGCTAGAAAAATTGAAACAGTGGAAAGATAATTTAGTTTAATACAAATAAAAGTAATTTTTATTTTAATATGTTTGATCTGTGGTATTTATTAGTACCTTTGAATATATAATAATAATATATACTTAGTATTATATATTCAAAGGTAGTACTAACGCATCGCTGTGTCGAGTCAAAGCGAGAGCGAGCCCGTTGCAACTAGCCGAGCGCCTGCGAAATAATTTTGAAATGATCAATTTCAAACGATCGCCTTAGAATGTATAGAAAAGTGCGAACAAGTTCTAATTGACACAACACCAAAAACAAAACGTTTAAAAAAGAAAAAACTTTTGTCTGGAGAATCAGATGAAGGTATTTAATTATTGTCCAGTGACAAGGAACTTAAATATTTATTTTATGAAATTGTTGATATATAATCATTACACACTTAAACGATCAATTTGAAAATTTTTAATCATTATTTGCATTTCTTGATTTTTTAAATGGAAAAAATTTAGCTAGTATGACATTAACAGAATTAAACGAAGCTGCCAGAGACTTTTGAATTATTTACAATGACGTTGACGCCGTACAATTATATGCCGAATTAGAATGCTTATAAAGCCAAGCAAAATTAAAATTTAAATTCTTTGCACCACTTGGAAATACTAGACGGACTAGTAAAGTGGGATCTTTGCGAGTCGTATTCCAATGTTACTATTGCATTATGAATAATGCTCACTCTGCCAGTAACTGTAGCTTCAGGAGAAATAAGCTTTAGTAAATTAAAAATAATCAAAAATGATTTAAGATCTACAACATGGAATAAGTAAATTAAGCATTTTATCAATAGAGAAATATGTATTTAAAGAGACTGACTTTGAGGATGTAATAAATGATTTTTCCAATCAGAAGGCAAGAAGAGTAAAACTTAATTTACAATTTGTATTTAGTTTTTTGTTTTGTAATCAGTAGGCACATGTTCCTAATTTTGCTTGTTCATATATCGTTTGTTTTTATTAAAAAAAATAAAAAAGACAGCTGTTTTGATTTTTATGTACAAATTAAAGTTATCTAAAAAAAAAAAGATTTAAAAATGAAAACAAATAAGTTTAAAAAATAAAAGACATCAACAAGCCAATATTCTGATGGAACGTCGTTGAAAGGGGCTTTTACCAGCTTTGAAAAAGGCGCCATTTCTAATACTAGCCATAGGCGCCCAAAGTTCTAGTTACGGCACTGACTGTTGCGTTCCCGGATGTAATGCTTGGGCAAAAAAGAATCCCAAAATATCATTTCATGAAATTCTAAAATCCGGAAACAGAAAAGTATCTATTTGTAATAAGAGGAGTAGAAGAAATTGTTGATCAGCATACAGCCTGGGTCATAAAGTTGTGAATTGGCAAAAAAGTAAAGAGTAAATTCATATACCTTTGTTCATTGCAAAAAAAATATATGCAAATACTTTGTCTGAATTTCTTAACCAAACATTATACCTGTTTATGAATGTATCCACTGATAAAAATAAATAAAATGAAATTAAAGATTATATAGTTACTAGGTAATGAATAGGTATGTATTAAATTTTCAATAGTATGCATACTATAAAATGAAATAATGTCTAATCGCAAACTGTATACCAGGTTTCACATACCTAGCCTGGTACACCGGGTGCACAAGTTAACATTTCCGTCACTAGTGGCGCTGAAATCTACGCTAGCATCGCCAATTTGGAAGAGCATATCAAAATATAATGTACAAGTGTGTTAAATGTATATGGCAATGGGGGTTTTCAATACAACGCCTTTTTAAAATATATATTCTGCATATCAATTTTGGTCATGAGTAAATTGTAATAAAACTAAAATAATATGTAATTGTTGAATACTTTATTTAAAAATTGAAATTAAAATTTTATTTAAGTGACCTTGTGACGTCTTTCCCCTGCTCAGTGTTGCCAACTATAAGTATATAAGTTTTAATTTCACCGGTTCGCAACACTGCCCCCGATAGCAATATTTAACAATAATAGCCACAAAGAAAATTGCAAATATAAAAGCAGCGATAGCAAGAAAATCTAAATAATATTCATTCATAACTAAATGTATAACTATATGTATAAGTACATTCTTTTTTCATTAAATATTATTATAAATTCAATACCTGATATTTATATCCTGCCTGGATTACAAAATATATGAGAACACACACACGTGGTAACTGGTAAATGCATCTATCGAAAGCATGAATCACGAAAGCAGGTTATGTTTATATTCAATGTTTGAATTTAAGCGGTACTCGTAGCCTAACTTCACTTCAGTTTTTTAGCTACTTATAGTTCTATCTCATAGCGCACATGGACTATCTTTTTCTAGTCAGGGGAATGACGTCACATCCATTGTCCGTAAACTTTATTAATTTTTTTCTCGGATACTATCAACTTTTTGGAAAAATAAAAAAATATGGGTCCAATATTTTGTTTTAAAGTTTATCATATAAAAAAATCAAAAAATCTTGGAAACCCCCATTATATTTATATATAAATTCTAAAGTGAATCTAAATAAAGATTTTTAAGAGAATTTATAGTGTATATTCAAATTAAAAATGGAATGTATTAAATAAATTTCCAATTTCTTATAAAAAAGTTATATTAAATAATAATATGCAAGTTATAGAACAATTATTTTGGTCAATAAAAATATATTTTTATAAGTACAATGCTTTAAGAATTACAATATATAAGTTTTAGTACAACTAACAGTACGAATTCAAGCTAAGAATATGAAATTTCCTTGTCAAATTGAAATAGAATCCTTTGGCGGAAAATATATAAACTAATATCACAGCATAGTTATACAGAATTGCCTAATGAAAATTATCAGCGCAATTTGTGGCCACTTAACATCAATTTTAATTAATTAAATAATTTAAATTTTAAATGGAAAAGGGTGTCAAAAATGAAACAGTTCGAAAGGCCTTTCAATTCTCTTTCCAACAGTTTTTTTTATTTTTCAAATCGAATCATTATTTCTAGAGAAATATCGTTTAAAACAAATTTTATCAGGTGTTCAAAATTGTAATCAAGTAAGCTTAAACAAATGACAGAAACTCAAGTATCAGTTTATAAGGTGTTCAAAATGACTACCACCAACTTCCAAACAATAATAGAGATTTTGCTCAAAATGTCGTCGTACGTTTTGCAACATTTGTGGAGTAATCTGACGACACTCAGTTGCGATGGTTGCGATACGTTCCCGTTAATCTTCTAAAGATTCGGGTAGTGTGGCATAAAATTTAGACTTCAAATAACCCCACAAAAAGAAATCTAACTTACAATTACTTGTTTATTACAAACAACTTGTGAAAAGAATTGTTTATTTAGTTTCTGTCATTTGTTTAAGCCTACTTGATTGCAATTTTGAACACTTGATAAAATTTGTTTTAACTAATGATCGGATTTGAAAAATAAAAAAACTGTTGACAAGAGAATTGAAAGGCCTTTCGAATTGTGTCATGTTTGACACCCTTTTCCATTTAAATTTTTTGTTTTTTTACTCTCGTAATATATGTATAAATTATAATTTTATAATACAGTCAACATGTATATATATCTACTTAGCAAAAAGCTTTAAAATGTACAAAATTAATAATAACTTTCTAAGAACTAATATGCCATATACAGATGGAATTGAAAGTTGGGCACATGGATTTAATTGGAAGGTATTATAGATACAAAAATATACTAAATAACAAAATTGTACGAGAGTAGAATAAAATATTATTTTTATTTTTAAAATTAATATACAGTAGGATATGGTTGAAAAACAATAATAAAATCTAGCGACTGTAAGTAATATTGTTGTTCTAATTTTATTTTTATGTAAAGGCTGTAACAAAGCTTACATTGGACAAATGAAAAGATACCTCCACACTAAACCCGAAAGGAACGCAGAAAAACAAAATTTAAGCTCCAAATGTGCCCTAATAGAACATTGTCAAAAAGAAGTACATTCTTTCTATTTTGAAGACATTAGAATTCTAGGTACGGAGAAGAACTTGAGTAAACATTTCACTGTTGAAATGTTATTTAAACAGAGAGTTAAACAATCTGTCAACTCACAGAACGATATTTAGAGTCTCAGGTCCATATATTCTGGGATTTTGAGAAAACATTATGGACAATTGTTAGAATAGTTTTATATATAATTAGTTTTATAGTAGTTGTACAATCTTGTTACGTTGTTATCTGGTCCTTGATAGGCCAGCGGTAGGTTTTTATATTTTTAGACTGTTACTCAATTAGAAACTTCTTGTTTAAGTTAGTTGGTTGGTATTTTTATATTTTTTTTATAATTATTTTACTGATTAAATACTTTTATTTAATTCGATAAATAACTCAAAAGCATTTCAACAAAACCTTTTATTTCTTTTTCTAACAACTAGTGAGATCAGACAATACCAACCTTTTCTCATTTTTCACCAGATATAAACATTACTCATATTGAGCCATCTAGTATCGACATTTAAAAAATAATTACAGGTTCCTATTTTTTTTATTTAACAGATATAACTGTTAAGTAACATGTATGAGTATGTGTTTTATCTATGATTTCTGTAATAGTATATTACGTACCGTGAACTGTAACTGACAGTTTTTAGGTCGAGAATGTTGTTTCGACATTCGAGACGTCAAATATCACTTACAGTTCAAAGTTAGTAAGCTATTTTTTGCAATACCTACAAAAATAATAGAAAAATAAAAATAGGTTTCAAAATTAACGTCTGTCAGATTGATGTCAAAAATAAAAGTTGAATTGCAATTGAGAGTAAGAGTGCCATGAATGTTTATGATGTTGTGGAAACTAAATAAAAGAAAGAATTGTAAATAAATAATTCTTGAAAAATTGACATTTGCGACGGTGTGAAGTTTAATTTGCTATAGTCGAAATTTTTAAGCAGTAGAGAGACGTCATAGACCTGAAAAAAACGTTACAAAATGAAATAAAACTTGTAGAAATTTTCGAAAGATGTTTTTATTTAGAAAACCGAGTAGTAAAAAAAGGTATCATAATAAAATTACTTATTTATGATATTTACTATTATTTCAAATTAAAATATAAGGTATTTAATGACATTTCAATTTATTTATAATAATTGCAGTGTATTTTTTTTAACACACGTTGCCTACGACTCAAATAAAATATGTTTACATATATTTGTTTCTTGTCACGCCAATCGATTGAGTTGTCAAATAATATAATATAAAATCTTTATTTGTTCGTTTAAGTTGTATTGTTCCTTATTATTGTTCGTATTCATGTTCTTTGTTATACGTTTATTTTATTAGCGTAAGTAATAATGCCTAAAGCATTATTGAAGGAGTCGCAAGTGTTAACTGCAAATGCGATTGCATATTTTGAAAAAGAACTGGTACACGGTGGAACATTACTGCCGTTAAAAGCAGTTCGAGAGGTGTTATCATTTTATTTGTTGTTATTAAATTTGGCATTGCCATATGCAACACGCAACACATTTTCTAAACTAATGCACATGTAAACTTTGTAATTCGTGACGTCATAATCTAGTTACAAATATTGATGACGTCTCTCTACTGCTTAAAAATTTCTACTATATTTCTTTGCGTAAATAAGTTGGATAAAATGAATGTAGAAGAAATCGCAATTATTGCCTGTGGATCGCTTCTACCCGAGAAATCCAGGAAAAGGTACGAAATCGATTATAATCTTTTTCGGCATTGGTGCAACGAGAAGAAGGTAGATATCCATACCAGTGAGGCAGTTTTACTAGCATTAGTAGTATTTAGTTCTGTTTACTTGTAAAATATGTAATAAATAAAAAAAATGCTTAAAAATTTGTATTCAATTATGTATATTTGTAAAATGTTTGATTTTAATAAGTGTTTGGTTTCCTGAAACTCTGCGTAACTACTACTAAATACTTACCATGCAGCATGCGCCATGAACTGTAAATAACACACTTACTGTCCACCGTGCACGGTAAGTGTTTACTATAACCATGGAAACCAAATCTGCAATAAAAGTTTCACTTACTGTGTTTAAATTTTGTTATTAATGGGTAACTTGCTGTGCAGGTATTGCAAAAAATAATTTACATGTTATACTCGATATTTTAAAACCATTTTTGTAAATCTGTATATTTAATTTTATGTTTTGTATTTTATCAGCACCCTGATGAATACTGAATTACCGTCGAAATGTTGGTGTATAGTCTTTTTCACTAAAATGTGATCGTACGTCATAATGTTCCCTGATGCAACGTTGCCAAGTATTTGTAGGGTACATTCAAGTGTTGATGGTTGCATAGTATACCATGTGTGTATATATCATATTGTGAATTATTTACATAAAATAAATTAAATTTATTCAGCATCCCCCTCTGTATCTTCGTTTGTCACGTCCTTGATCGAAATACCTTATTACAGAATTCACCATATTCTGTGAACAACTTCCCAAATTTTTTGCTCGATTTTTTGACATTTTTTAAAAATAATATTATATTTTGACATTTCGAGAATGGCAACGTTGTACAGGATAACCAACCATTTATTAGTAAAAGACACTAAGTTCCGTGTATTTTACTGGGTATATGCTAGGGATAGTAACATTGCTGTTTTGGCTACAATTTTATTACTAGGTATGACGTACGATCACATTTTCGTGAAAAAGACTATATCAGTGGATTTTAATAAGTGACTGCGACTCCAAAAACAACTTTGCTTTTATTTATAATATCGCTTTCATACCTATCTATCTACAAAGGATATTACTTTATAATTTATTTAGATTTCAATCGCATTTTGTTCAATATTTTTATTATAGAAGGATATAAAACTATTACATGATTAATTAAAAATATTACCCTATCAAATAGGCAGTAAAAATTTATATAATCCCATTAAAAAAAATAACTTTGAGCTGTAACTGAAGACCCACTGGTTTAAAAAGTATATTTTATTCTATAATCAAAGGCCCCCATGGTCTCCTACAACTTTGTTATTTAGTATATTTTTGTATCTGTAATAACTTATGAATAAAACCATGTGCCCAACTTTCGATTTCACTCTGTATACCGGGTGTAACAGCTAAACGAGCTACCTCAAATAATTTCTATATTATTAAAGATTCAATAAAATGCTATAAGACAATTTTATAGAGGGCCAAGGGGGACATCCGGTTAGGGAAGAAAATATTTTTTTAAACCAGTGGCTCTCAAGTTAAAACACAAAGTTATATTTTATTAAATGGGATAGTATGTTTTTTTTCGATAGAGTATTTTTTTTCTGAATTCAATTATGTATTCATTTTATACCCTAACATAACAAAAATATTGAGAAAAATGCATTTGAAATTTAAATAAATCTATTTTTTTATTTATTTTTCAGTAGGCTATGTATAAAAAACAAAAACTGCTATCTGTCAATTTCAATTATTTAGTACACAGTTTCTATTTGTCACAGTGTTATTTGTTGTGTTGAATGCTTATTGTTGTTTCAATATGGCTGGAATTTATACAAACGATGATTTGTTGAATTTGTTATTAATTTATAGTGAATGCCATCAAAACTATGAACAAGCTTGCAATAATTTTGCTGTAAGAAACCCCAATAAACCGCGTCCAGAAAAAAATGTCATCAAACGAATTAAAAAAAAATTACATAATCATGGATCATTTTCACGTAAACGTGAAAGACAAAGAATTGTAAGAAATATTGAAGAAATAGAAATAGCTGTTTTAGGATTTATCGCTCGTAATTCAAATGCGTATACACGAGACGTTGTCAGTGAACATTTTATTTCAAATTTGTCTGTTTGGCGAATTTTGAAAAACCATAATTTGAAACCGTATTCTTATAAATTAGTACAGGCAATAAATAATACAAATAATGAACGTAGAATAGAGTTTTGCGAGTGGTTTTTAATAAAATACCAAGAAAATAACGAATTTTCTAAAAATATTTTGTGGACGGATGAATCAAAATTTACTAATAACGGTATGTTCAATAAATATAATGAAGAGAAGAACATACATTTTGAGTAAGAAATTACCAACGAAGATGGGGTTTTAATGTGTGGGTTGGATTAATGGGGAATAAATTGATTGGTCCTCATATTTATGAAGAAACTTTAAATGGACCACGTTATTTAGAGTTTTTAAAAAATGACATGTTAAATTATCTCGAAAATTTAAATTTAAATGAAAAACGAAATATGTGGTTCCAGCAGGATGGTGCACCGGCCCACAATACTCGTCCCGTGTATGAAAGATTACACGAAATGTTTGAAGACCACTGGATAGCAACAAATGGCCCATTCAAATGGCCTCGACGTCCCCCAGAACTAACACCTCTCGATTTTTTTTATGGGGATACCTAAAGAATAAATTGTACTCTGAGCCAGTAACAACGAAGGAAAATTTGATGTTTAATTTTAATTTAGTCTCGAATGTTTTGTTTTTTTGTTTAAATTTTAAATCCATTTTTCTCAATATTTTTGTTATGTTAGGGTATAATATACAGGGTGTTCATTTTAAATGGGCCACCATTGCTATCTCGAGAACTGTAAGAGCTACGAGGTCGGTTAAATTAGCAAACAATTTCTATTTTACGACACTATTAACATGAGATAAACAAAATTTTTATTAAACCAGTGGTTCTCAAAATACGGGTCCCAACTTTTTTATTTTAAATGTGAACCTATATTTTTTATTTGCTTATTCAATAGAGAATTTTATTCTGAATTCAGTGATATAATATTATCATACCCTAACATAACGATTTTTTTGAGAAAAATGCATCTGAAGTTTCGTATTAATTTGATTAAAATATGACAATAATAAGAGTGCCATGACGGAAAAAACAGAATACAAGTCATTTTTTAACCTGTAATTAGAGTTTAAATGGTCTATTCAACACAAAAAGAATTTTTCAATTCGAACCAGTAGTTCCTGAGATTAGCGCGTTCAAACAAACTCTTCAGCTTTATAATATTAGTATAGAGTATAGATCGAATTCAGAAAAAAATACTCTATCGAATAGACATAAAAAAAAAAACATACTATCCCATTTAATAAAATATAACTTTGTGTTGTAACTTGAGAGCCACTGGTTTAAAAAAATATTTTCTTCCCTAATCGGATGTCCCCCTTGGCCCTCTATAAATTTGTCTTATAGCATTTTATTGTATCTTTAATAATATAGAAATTATTTGAGGTAGCTCGTTTAGCTGTTACATTCTGTATATATAGTCTTTTTCACGAAAATGTGATCGTACGTCATACCTAGTAATAAAATTGTAGCCAAAACAGCAATGTTACTATCCCTAGCATATACCCAGTAAAATACACGGAACTTAGTGTCTTTTACTAATAAATGGTTGGTTATCCTGTACAACGTTGCCATTCTCGAAATGTCAAAATATAATATTATTTTTAAAAAATGTCAAAAAATCGAGCAAAAAATTTGGGAAGTTGTTCACAGAATATGGTGAATTCTGTAATAAGGTATTTCGATCAAGGACGTGACAAACGAAGATACAGAGGGGGATGCTGAATAAATTTAATTTATTTTATGTAAATAATTCACAATATGATATATACACACATGGTATACTATGCAACCATCAACACTTGAATGTACCCTACAAATACTTGGCAACGTTGCATCAGGGAACATTATGACGTACGATCACATTTTAGTGAAAAAGACTATACAGAGTATTTACGGTCTTTTTATTTTATTTTAATTTACCTCCCCTTTATAAAAACTAATATATATATATATATATATATATACAGGGTGAATACTGAAAACCTTGACATAGGGAAATAACATGGGAAAACAGTTTTTTGGTGTTTCCATCTGTCCCGCTAAATAATATCGGGTGTATATGGTATCGTTAGTTAGATTACTTAATTTTGCATCTAATAAAACTAAATTTTGTGTAATAAGGCCTTTTCTAACTGAAATATTTGATAAAATAAATTGTATTTTGAAGGTTATCCTTCATATTTTTGAATAAGAAACGTCAAAAACAAAATGCTCCATAGCCGAGTGGATACGAGGGCTGTTTCATAACATAAATAATCTACAAGACCTGGTTCGAGACCACCTCAGCCCTACTTTTTTTTAATTAAATTATGCTTAAAATATCTTTATTATATCAGACTATTTTAATAAAATAGCAATATTCATATTTTTATAAATAAAAAAATCCAAATATTTAATAGAATTATTATTTGCTGTCTGTGAAACTTAACAATTAATTCGAATTTAGTTTTTGGTGTATAATTTTGTATTTCATGTTTCGAAACATGATATTTTAAGTATAATTTAATTTAAAAAAAAAATAGGACCGAGGTGGTCTCGAACCAGGTCTTGTAGATTATTTATATTATGAAACAGCCCTCGTATCCACTCGGCTATGGAGCATTTTGTTTTTGACGTTTCTTATTCGAAAATATGAAGGATAACCTTCAAAATACAATTTATTTTATCAAATATTTCAGTTAGAAAAGGCCATATTACACAACATTTAGTTTTATTAGATGTAAAATTAAGTAATCTAACTAACGATACCATATACACGGGATTTTATTTAGCGGGACAGATGAAACAGCAAAAAACTGTTTTCCCATGTTATTTCCCTATGTCAAGGTTTTCAGTATTCACCCTGTATACAGGGTGTTCGAAAAATAGGGTGCCAAATTTGGGAAATATATTAATCAAACCAAAACAAGAAAATAATCCTAATATACCCATGTCCGGAAACGAACCATTTCGGAATAAAATACTCTTTTGTTTGAATTTTGAATTTTATTTTTAGTAATGTTTTTTACTGTCAAAATTACAATAGTTACGTTAATACTTGTAATTTGTTTAATCACGTTTCCTTAGCAACTGTCATAATTTGTTGTCACCGTAATTAAATTATTTTGATATTGTTTAGAAGCTTTTCTATTAATAATGAACAGTTATACAAACTCAGAATTAACCGACATGCATTTAATGTACGGACGTGCGCATGGTAGTTCGCGAGGTGGTCCAACTACTTGGTCACCACGATCACCATTAGTTGAATCCGCTTGATTTTTATTTTTGGGGTCATTTAAAGAGCTTAGTTTATTAGACGCCCATTAATAACGTAGAGAATTTGCGGCAAAGAATCATAGACTGTTGCAATATTATAAGACTAAAACCAGGAATATTTGAACGTGTTCGACAATCCATGAGAAGATATTTAGAATGTTGCATACAAGTTCAAGGAGGACATTACGAACAACTATTGTAATTTTGAGAGTAAAAAACATTACTAAAAATAAAATTCAAATTCAAACAAAAGAGTGTTTTGTTCCAAAATGGTTCGTTTCCGGACATGGGTATATTAGGATTATTTTCTTGTTTTGGTTTGATTAATATATTTCCCAAATTTGGCACCCTATTTTTCGAACACCCTGTATATATATATATACAGGGTGAGTCACCGAAATGCCCGTCTTCAATATCTCCCTTGTCGTTAGAAATACAGCATAAATTTATTAACAGAAGTTATTCGTCAACTCAAGGGGCATAACGTAAAATTATTTTCACATATACAGGGTGTTGCACTACGGCTCGGCTAAAATTCTTTGCCTTTTATTAAATGGAACATCCTGTATATTTTTATATTTTTTTAAGTGTATTTCATTCCCCTATACGGACATATAATTTTTATTTTAGTTTTCTGCGGCGTTGCCAAGTTATTCCGTTTATTCTCTAAAAAAGACCAAATACACGCACTGCTTTATAATGACGTACTGAAGTTATTTTAATAGTAAAAATTAAGAATTTTTTTTTCTGTACAACTGAAACTACACTCTATGTCCTCACATATATTTTTTTAAATGTAATTATACAGGCTGTTCAATAAAGCGAATCAAATTTACTCAATTTCAAATGACTAGAACTCGTCATTTTCAAATGGAACACCCTATATTTTATAAGTCAGTTGTGCGTCTTTTTGTTTTATCTTCATATTTTATTAAGGGTACCCTATGCCTAAAACCAATAATTTTGGAGATTTTAATAATTTTTTTCTAAAATTATTTATTCAATTAAAAATTAAATCTAGTATACCATGGATATTACCCGGAGATTGTAGTTCCAACATGATGGTGCACCAGCTCACAACAGTATTCGGTTTAGGAATCATTTAAATGAAGAATTTGCTATAGATGGATCGAAGGAGGTGGTCCAAGAAATTGGCCCGCTAGATTTTCGGATCTTTCAAAATTAGATTAAAATTCGTGTCTGTTTTAAAACTGTCGACGCAAATATCTGCGAAGAGTAAATTACTCATTTATAAACTGTCTCAAACATGTTTCCGTGCGAATAGCTGTTACATTAAAAATCTTTTGGGATCTAATTTTTAGAAATAAACTTAAAATGGTGAAAATCTCCAAAAATATTGGTTTTCGGCATAGGGTACCCTTAATAAAATATGAAGATAATACAAAAAGACGCACAACTGAATTATAAAATATAGGGTGTTCCATTTGAAAATGACGAGTTTTAGTCATTTGAAATTGAGTAAATTTGATTCGCTTTATTGAACACCCTGTATAATTACATTTAAAAAAATATATGTGGGAACATAGAGTGTAGTTCCAGTTGTACAGAAAAAAAAATTCTTAATTTTTACTATTAAAATAACATCAGTACGTCATTATAAAGCAATGCGTGTATTTGGTCTTTTTTAGAGAATAAACGGAATAACTTGGCAACGCCGCGGAAAACTAAAACAAAATTTATATGTCCGTATAGAGGAATGAAATACACTTGAAAAAATATAAAAATATACAGGATGTTCCATTTAATAAAAGGCAAACAATTTTCGCCGAGCCGTAACGCAACACCCTGTATATGTGAAAATAATTTTACGTTATGCTCCTTGAGTTGACCAATAACTTTTGTTAATAAATTTATGCTGTATTTCTAACGACAAGGGAGATATTTTGAGAAGACTGGCATTTCGGTGACTCACCCTGTATATATATATATATATATATATATATATATATATATATATATATATATATATATATATATATATCTGAATTCAATGATATAATATTATCATACCCTAACATAACGATTTTTTTTGAGAAAAATGCATCTGAATTTTTATATATTTTGATTAAAATTTGACAATAATAAGAGTGCCATGACGAAAAAACCGAATACAAGTCATTTTTAACCAGGAATTAGAGTGCCTTGAATGAAATATGTGAATATTGTACTTTATTATACTTTTATTCACTTCTTTCTGTCAAGGCACTCTATAATTATTGTCATATTTTAATCAAATTAATATAAAACTTCAAATGCATTTGTCTCAAAAAAATCGTTATGTAAAGATATGATAATATTATATCATTGAATTTAGAATAAAATTCTCAATTGAATAAGCAAATAAAACAAAGTGGTTAACATTTAAAATAAAAAAGTTGGGAAGAGTATTTTGAGAACCACTGCTTTAAAAAAAAATTGTTTGTCTCACGTTAATAGTGTTGTAAATCAGAAATTGTTTGCTAATTTAACCGACCTCGTAGCTCTTATAGTTCTCGAGATAGCAATGGTGGCCCATTTAAAATGAACACCTGTATATATATATATATATATATATATATATATATATATATATATATATATATATATATATATATATATATATATATATATTTTCCGCCAGAGGCCAACTCTTTTTTTTCCGCATGTTCCCTATACAAAAACTTTGTAAGATCGCAATAATTTCGTTGATAAATATACACAGACGCTTTGACAAACTTTATTTCCTTAAGACTAACGTTTGGATTCACGTGCCATGTAGGTTATAAAACATGTTTTCATTTATTAAAATATTTAATTCTAGAAATATTATTTATTAAAAATAAATATAATATGTACATTTTGCGTCATAAACTTTCAATAAAACAGAGTTCCACATTAATTTCTTCATTAGTGTTAAATACCTTATTGTTATACAGCTGTCCGTTTTAAAAGATTAACCATTGGGATCTCGAGAACCGTAAGGGTATTGTTTTCCCAAAAGCAGCCCACTAGATATGCAAAAAACTGATTTTGGGCGATTTACTTTTTAACTTATAACTTTCTTGTTTCAATTCACACAAATTTTTAGTTTGCACATTCTACAGATACTTTTTTACCGAGAATTGACTGCGGTCATCAAAATTTTGACTAATCAATTCAATTAATTAATTTGACATGCTGCTCACCGAAATAAGAAGATAACTTTAGAAACACGTCTTCAGTTTTATCCAGAAAGGCTACAACCGCACACGACGTATTTGCTTCTGTTTTGTTAAAATTTAAGAGAATATTGAATTAAAATGTTAAAAATTTGTTTAAAACAAATGATTTTTGACTTTGTTTTCAAAACACACTTTTCTAAAATTGAATAAAATCAATAATTCTCTAATTCTTTAATTTATTTTCATTTTAATGTACATGTGTGTTATATCATTGGAAAGAGAAAATAAAACAGAACTAAAGACAACTTTCAACCCCATATGAAAATTGAAAGTTAACATGAATTTTGAGGACCGAACTCAATTCTCGTAAAGAAAGTGTCTAAAATGTGTAAACTACCTTGCACGAATTGAAACAAAAAAAATCAAAGAGTAAATTGGCCAAAATCAGGTTTTGTTCATATACTGTTCATACTGTTACAATCCTAATTAATCTCTTAAAACGGACACATGTATGCATACATCGGGTGCTTTCCATTTAGCGACGTAAGTCGACGGAAGTGAGTTGGCACTCAAGTCAACTTCCACCGATTCTACAAATCTGTGGAATCGAGAGAGTTGGCCCTATATTCAAAACAATATCCGAAAGAGGGCAAAAGTGCATATACGGTAAAGGGCAGCTACATGTTTGTTATTCATTTATTAAGACAAAATTATTTTAATAACAATAACTTCAAATTTAAACTAATCTTATTACTTGTGAAAAATATCCTTGTATATCTTAAAAAATTTTCGGTATTACAAGTCGTGTAAATGGAAAACGTTCAATATATCATCCTATCATAGATAAAATAATAACATTAAATTATGTATCAAATTCAGTTTTCAAACGAGATTTCATGTAAGTAATTAAAAAAGATTCATATTTGTATGATTTACCATTATTTCAGAATGAACTTTCATGTGACGTTGTAAATTATATTTCTTTTTGAACGATTTATTACAGACATCACAATGTTGGACTTTTATGGTGGAATGAATTTTCATGTTAAGATTTAAAATTCGCTTGTATGTAAATGATTTAAAACAAACATTGCATTTATGTTCTTTTATTCCTGAGTGAATTTTCATGTGAGTTTCTAAATACGACTTCTTCGTAAATGATTTACTACAGACATTGCACTGATAGTCTTTTATTCCGGAATGAATTTTCATATGTGAGCGTAAATTACTACTACGTTTGAACGATTTACTGCAGACGTCACACTGATGTTTTTTTATATCAGAATGAATTATCATGTGCTTATTTAAATTGGTCTTTAGCGTAAATGATTTACTACAGACATTGCACTGATAGTCTTTTATTCCGGAATGAATTTTCATATGGGAGCGTAATAAAGAATTCCATTTAAACGACTTACTGCAGACATTACAATCAAAAGTTTCAGAATGCACTTTCATGTGATTTGACAAATATAACTTCCGAGAAAACGATTTACTGCAGATTTCACAGCGATACTCTTTAAATGCAGAATGAACTTTTATATGCCGATCCAAATGACTTCTAAATTTAAATATCTTATGACACACAGAGCACGGCCACGCTATGTTTATTTGGATGCTCTCTTGTTCTGTACTGCGACTTTTTAACTCAGTTTCAGACGTAAATGTTTTAGTGCTTGTATAACAGCGGAAGTTTTTTTGTCCATTATGAGTATATACATGTTGTCTCAAATTATGCTTTTTAAAAAATCTTTTTTTACAAATAAAACATTGAAACTTTTTAATTCCATTATGCAACACTATATGTCTTTTCAAATCGTATTTATGAATAAATATCTGTTTGCATAGAATACACGGTAAATATTTTATTCGCTTATGTACTTGTTTCTTACGAAGCGATAAATTAGTTTTACGTATGAATAATTTGTTACTAATATTACTTTGATGTTCTTTTTTATGCATTTTCTTAAAGTTTTTATTACGGAGGGTAATTTTCTTTGTTTCATTTTGATTATTTTTGCTACAATTTTTGTCATTTTCTTTTACAACTATTTCTTCGGGCTCAGCGGAACTCTTCTCCCACACTTCCTCCCGTGTGTCCGGCCTTGAATTCTCCCCCTCTGTCTTGTGTTCTCTTTTATCTTCATCATCATTCATTAAAATACTTTCAGCATATTCTTCCTTGCATATATTTTCCTTCATATAATTATAAAGTCGTCGGTCTTTTGACGTTTCCTGCAGTTGTTCTTCCTTAATGGAGATATCTGTGTACAATGCACACAGCGGCACGTGTAGAGATGTCCTGTCTACCCGCAAGGCAGGGTTTAGGGATGCGCTGTTTATGTGCGGGTGACTCTCCAGCCATGTTTCCTCTACAGGTTCTTTTTTAATAGACATCTCTTCTATCTTCTCGGGTTTGATATCAGATGTGTCCTTGTGGCCCACAACGGGGGCCCTGCCTGTGTGTAGAGGGGGCCCCGGGGCCCCGCGGGCCCTGATGCTGCTCTCTAGGCGCCGGCTGCTCTCCACACTGGAATGTTTGAATTTTCTGAAGGTGTCGAAGGCCCCCTCACACACGGAACAGATGCGCAGTGGAATACCCAACTTGATAATTGTCTGAAATGTAAAATCAATTCTCATAATAAACTCATAAAATGTAGCAAGAAGCTAATTTTATTCTCGTAATAGGATAGTGATAGCCAAATGAATATAGAGGAAAATGCCAGTTTTTTACTTCTTAAACGGTTACACAGCCTACTTATAGATGCATATAAAAATTGAAAGCTTATATCAATTTTTCGAAAACTGTATGAGAAATAAATATTTGAAGTACTGCAGTGAATTCGTCGTTAAAAAGTGTCTCAATAATGTTAAAATAATTTTTGTATTGAAATAAAAAAATTCTAAGCAAATAATGAAAATTAAAATTTTTTTTTTATATCTAGTCAGCTATGCATTTTTTGGGAAAAACAAAAAGCATGTAGAAAATGATCTCCAAATGAGGCAACTTTTGTCTAATTTAACCGATTTTAGAACTTTTTTAGTTCTCAAAATCCCCATGCTTAAACAGTGTCATTGGTCACTTGTACAAATCAATATATAAATATTATTTTTTTTATAATATATCAATAAATATTATTTGCTAATAGGGTAAGTCCAATTCTACATCAATTTTTTCTGTGTTTTCCCTGTATATATATGAGATTCAAATCCCCTTGTCACTTTTGCACCATTTAATCAACGACAAAATATAAATAGACAAAACATTCCCTATTCTTCCGTAATGAATGTTTTATTTTCGGTAAGTCAGAAAGAGAAAATAGAGATAGATATATAATGAAATCATTGTTCGTGCATCACTCGCTAGAGACATCAGTGTGGTTGTCATAATTACGGTTTTGTTTTGCCAGTGACGCATTACATTTGATTATATTTGAAACATATAAATTTAAAACTAATGTCAATTTTAAGAGCACGGGCGCCTCTAGTGAGCAATATTCAAACAATTCTGGTAGACATAATATGTCTATCTCTATTTTCTCTGTGTGACTTGTCTAAAACAACAAACCACGTAAAATTTTGTCTAGTTATATTTTGTCGTTGCATTTAATAAGAAATATATAAAATATATGTTAGATATGTATAATTAGACTTACAATTTCAGGAATAAGATACTCCACTTCGGACACTATTCTGGCGTCCACAGGGACGCAGTGGTAGTCCTTCGTGCACATAAAACACAAATCCATTACACTATTTATATTTACTATGTGTCCGAACTATATATTTAAAACTTTGTAATAAAATTAATAGCGTGATGTAATACCACCAACAAGAAAATATAGTCTGATGTGTCAACACAGAACTATTAGAATAAGCGAATAAAGTGAACTACTCGTCAACCTGGAATATAGTAATACTGGAACGCTAGCTTGTAGGCTTTTATTCAAGCGAGAAACGAGCCTGAGAGAGATAGATATCTAACACTTCTGCGCATGCGTATTATCCACAAAGCCTCATGTCGTACAGTCTGGTCCAGAAGTGAATATTTTATAATTATCTGTTTTAATTATCAAATTTATTTAAAAAATGTTATTTTGTCTATTTTTAATGATTATTGAATGATCTGCACCTTATTATTAATTTGTTGTTTGCGTGAAGCAAATGCTCCAATATTTTTACATAAGTAATTTTTATCTTTTTGTACGACCACTAATATAGGGCACGAGAGCAGCACCGTCGACTTTGCCCAAGCCTCTCATTTCATTTCACAGCATTCCAGCGGCGGAAATTTAAATAAAAGTCAAAATGTACCATTCCAGCGAAAACAAGTTGTATTTATACAGATTTAATAGTCACTGACATTGTTATACTATTTTACGTTTGATAAATCATTTAAAACTTACTAATAAAATTTGTTTTCGAATGTCGATCTTGTCCATCTTAACTCACTTCAGACCATTCTATGATTGTCTCATTTCACATCATTCCATGATTGCCTTACTTCACAACAATCAAGGCGGAAGATAAAAAGTGGCGGAAATTAAAATCGACGGCTTTGGCTCACCTCAATAATAATAATAAAATCAACAGCAACAAATACTGACACGAGAAACACTAAAACAGCACAATGGATAAACTACACATAGAAATGATGAATACAAAACCCGCCAATGACGTCCATTTAAATTTCCGCCACTTCTTCTTTTCCGCCTGGAATAGTGTGAATAGAGACAATCATAGAATGGTGTGAAATGAGCTGAGAGGCTTGGGCACAGGTCGACGGTGCTACCAACGACAAAATATAACTAGACAAAACTTCTCTTGGTTTGTTATGTTTTCGGTAAGCCAGAAAGAGAAACCAAGAGATAGATATAAAATGAAAGTGTTGTTCGAGCATTACTCACTAGAGGCGCCCGGGCTTTTATGATTAACATTAGAATTGGAAGTTTTAAATTTATGTGTTTCAAATATAATCAAATTTAACGCGTCATTGACAAAACATAAACCTTAATAATGATAAATAACAAAAAATAATGACACCTACAGTGACGCCTCTAGCGAGCAATGCTCGAACAATACTTTCATTTTATATCTATCTCTAGGTTTCTCTTTCTGGCTTACCGAAAACAAAACATTCAATACGGAAGGATAGGGAATGTTTTGTCTAGTTATATTTAGTCGTTGGGTGCTACTCTCGTGCCCTATAAGTAGCCATTATTGTATAACTTGAAGGTTATGTAAGCATCACATTACGGAAGGCCGTGTGTTAAGTACACCATCGAATAGTTAGGGCATTTTTGATTTATCCAAATTTTGTTAGCCGTGTAAATAAGTCAAAACTAATTTTTTGATTTAAAACATTACGACTAATGAAGAAATAAATTTTGAATATAAAATCTCAGGAAGGAGGGTTGCAATCTAGTGGCTAGATGAAAAACTGCGACGGAAGTCGCCATTTTGATAACTTAAGTAGGACTCATGTCTTATTGAGCATTTAGATAAGTTGCATGTGCTTGCACTACATTCTAATTTAGCTGCGCGTTCTTCACTCTATAAAAATAAAATTTAACTATCGCAATTAATTAACTTTCTTTGCATATTTAACATTCCTGTATAGTAATAATTTTGATCAATTGTGTTGCATGTGGTTGTTCCCAAACCATGAAGGCCCAAAGTTTAGGAATTTAATTTCATCTGTATTTTGCATCGTACAACTATTATAATGAAAAATTAAACTACACATTGATATACATATTATGAATTATATTGTATATTGTCAAATGGGAATGAACCCCGTCGTGTAACTTAAATGTCAAGAAATAAATTTCATTACCGTATCTTAGTAATTTTAAATAAATGTTAAGAATATACATTTCTACTGTTCGTAAACCTTATTTTATTTAAATAAAAGTCAATGGAAACTGTTATACGTACTTATTATTTATTATACTTAATTCAACAATTATAATTATATTGTTTAAAAGGACAATAAAAACTTCAATTTTTATATTTACTTTATTTTCCATATATACATATTTACCTGTTACTATTTGTATTTCATAATTATATTTATTAAATTTTAAATGTTCTACATAGTACATAGTACTATTTTATTGGGTTGTAACTAGTGTCAATTGTTGACGTAGTTGTTTTTATGTTCTGTAGTTGGCACTATTTACTAGTGATGTGTCCATTATTTCAGTGTATTGTGTGATCGTCATGTGACCGAAAAACAGTTAAATGGTGATCGTAGAAAGAGTAAAATATATTATTCGCGTTGTAATGCAATTATGTACTTCTTATGCAGAATTGTATGTTCTACAACCTTTATTTGAAGTTTTTTTACATAAAATAATTAGGAAAGCAGGAAATTACGAAAATATGATTTTACTTGATTCGTATAAAACGATATAATAATTGTAATAATTCTTTTATTACTCAAACTAAAGTTACATCTCAAGTAATACAATGTATATGTATATAGATCAAAATTCTAACAACTACGGACCAAAAGTCACTAGATTCTGTAACTAAATATTGGCGGTTATTACAAATAAACCTAACTATCCTGACATCCCCTGTTTTCTCAGAATTTAATTACAGGTTAAATATCTTCTTTGGAATTATTTGCCTGCCTGATCTGGTGACCCGTACTGGTGGTGATGGTGTGCTGCCGGTACTTCTGTCCTCTATCGGGCACGGTCTTGTGACTTGTTTTGGACTGGGATTATCTATTGTAGTTTCTTCTTTGGTTTCTGCTTGTTCCCTTTCTGCCTCGGTTGTCGTTTCCTCTGTATGGCCCTTTTTTAAAAACCAAGAATTTCTTCTGTATTTTTGTCCTTCAGGCGTTTTTATGATGTAAGATCTAGGTTCCTTACATTTTTTGTGAATGGAAGCTGGAAGCCATTCGTTTTTCTGTTTCCGGTAAAAAACTTTCTCCTTTTCTTGATAATCTGGTAATGCTTTAGTGTTCTTATCTGCATACTCTTTCTCAACTTGCTTCATCTCTTTCAACTTTTCTTGTACTCCTACTAATACTTTTGGCATTAACAGTTTTTCTTGTGTTGGAATTAGGTTTCTTGTTCTCCTGCTCATTAATCTTTGAACTGGTGATCCTACTTTGTCTCTGGGTGTGTTTCTGTGATGCAATAAGGCCAAGTGTACGTCTGATTTTTCATATGTGCATTTTTTAATAATATTCTTAGCCTCTTGCACGTATCTTTCGGCTAGTCCGTTGGATCTCGGAAATTCCGGACTAGACAAACGATGTTGGAAATTCCACGTTGTTTTGAATATTTTAAATTGTTCCGATGTATATTGTGTTCCATTATCTGTTAACAATATTTCCGGTATCCCATGTACTGAGAACCAAGTTTTTAGTGTTTTGATTATTGTCTCGCTTTGTATGTTTGATAACTTTACAAAGTCAAAGAATCCTGAATATGAGTCTGCGATTATTAAATAATTATTTCCTTCAAAGTAATACAAATCAGATGCTACTATAACCCAAGGTCTATTTGGAACATCTTGAAGTATTAATGGTTCTTTAGGGTTGTCTCTTTGATATTTAATACAAGTTTTACAACCACTTATGAAGTTTGCAATTTCTTGTGTCATGTTAGGCCAAAACACGTTATCTCTGGCTATTCTAATTGTTCCTTGAATTCCTTTGTGTGAAAGGTGACACGACTTCATAACTATTTCTCTCATTTGAGGTGGTATAAGAATGCGGTCATTCTTTAGTATTATGTCTTCATAACAAGATAGCTCTTCCCTGTATGTCCAGTACTTCTGCAAGTTTTCTGGAAGTTCGGTACGTTTCTCTGGCCATCCATCTAATATAGTTTGCTTCAATTTCGATAATTCGTTATCGTTGTTTATTAGTTCTTTTAATTCGTTCCTCTTTTCAGCTGTTAAGGGAACTATTATATATACTTGCATTTGCTCGTCACTGTCCTTCTCTTGCGCTAAATCACAATCTCTGCTTAGAGCATCTGCTATATATAGTTCGGATCCTTTAGTATATACTATTTTTGGATCATATTGTACCAATTCTAAAAACATTTTTTGTAATCTCGGAGGTGCGCTATGGAGTGGTTTTCTAAATATGGTCTCCAAGGGTTTATGGTCAGTCTCAATCACTAAGTTTTTTGCTCCCCAGATATATTCTCTGAATTTTCTAGTGGCAGCTACAATAGCGTAAGCTTCTTTTTCCATCTGACTATATTTCATTTGGGTTTTTGTTAGCGCCTTTGCACTATAAGCAATTGGTTGGTTGTTTTGCATTAATACTGCTCCTACTGCTTTGCTGCTTGCATCAACGGATAGGATGACTTCTTTTCTAGGGTCGTAATAGCCCAAAACCGGTGGTTGTTTAAGACAATTTTTTAACTTTCTGAATGCTTTATTCTGTGGTTCATCCCATGACCACTGATTTCCAATTTCTGTTAATTTTCTCAATGGGGTTGTGATTTCAGCTAAATTTGGGATGAATTTACCTAAATACGTGATCATTCCCAGGAACCGTTGAACTTCTTTAACATTTGTGGGAATTTTCATTGATGCGATTGTGTCGATCTTGTCCGTATCTGGTAACAAACCATCGCCGGTCAATGTGTGGCCCAAAAATTTAATTTCTTTTTGATTAAATTCACATTTTTCTGAATTTAATTTTAATCCAGCTTTGCCTAACCTATTTAATACTTCCTGTGTAATCGTGCTTAATTCTACTTCATTTTCTGCATGTATCAGTATGTCATCTATACTGTACTCTACACCAGGTATATTTTTTAGAATGTCGTTCATTATTTGCTGAAATACCTCGGGAGCTGATGCCAACCCGAACGGTAATCGCTTGAACATGTATCTACCCCATGGAGTGGCAAATGTGAGATATTTTGCAGTTCTCTCGGTAACTTTTATTTGCCAGAATCCCTTCTTACAGTCTAAACGTGTGAATCTTTTAGATCCTTTGAGCCTTGTCGCAATATCTTCTATAGTGCTGAGAGGGTAATGTCTTCGTTTAAGATTTTTATTTATTTGCGAGGGATCTATGCATATTCGAATTTTGTTATTTTGTCGAACTATAACCATAGGTGAAACTGATGGTGTTGGTTCGGTAACGGGTTCTATTATGCCCATTTTTGTCATATTCTCTAATTCCTTCTTTACTTCGTTTCTTATAGGATATGGTACTTTCCTGGCACTACAGATTGGTAGATTTAATTCTTCTTTTAAATCTATGTCATATTCATATCCTTTTAAACATCCAATACCGTCGAATATTTCTTGATTTATGGGTTCAACTCTTTTAATTAGTTCCAATTCCACACAGGTATCTTTGCCTAGAATTGGTTGTAATGCATTTTCTACTATTAGAAGTTTAACTTCTTTTGTTGTACTTTTATGTTTCAGAGTTGTTATACATTCTCCTTGGACTCTTATTGGATGATTTGAATATGATACTAATCTTGATGTTGTTGACGGTAACACTTGTAATTTCGATCTGTCAGCTATAATTTTCGGTATTACATTGCATTGTGCACCCGTATCTAGTTTGAATTTAACTTTTTGCTTGTTTGGGAGTGTAAATGTTTCAAACCAATCATTTCTTTTGCGCTTATCTTGTTCTACTGAGCTTATTAATAGTATTTGCTCTTTCGTATCTTTTTCTTGCAACTCGATTTCGTTGATTTGTTTTGTTTTGCACATTTTCGCGAAATGTCCTTTTCTTTGACATTTGCTACATTGTTTATTAAATGCGGGACATTGTCGTCTACCGTGTGTATTACCACATCTATTGCATTTGAACGTCGAATCGTCTTCTTTTTTATTTTTCATAGTCTTGTTGTGGTTACCATAATGATTTCTTTTCTGAACACTGTGAACTTGCGTCTCATCATCATTTTTTATCGTGCTCAACTGCTTTCTCGCCTGTTCGCTCGCTCTGCATATGTTTATTGCTGTTGTTAATGTTAACTTATCTTCCGCTAGCAATCTTTCTCTTACTTGATCATTATTTATGCCAACTACAATTCTGTCGCAAACGAGGCTGTCTTCTAGTTTACCGAATGCGCAATTTTTTACTTTGCTTCTTAATTCGGTCAAGAAATCTTCAAAACTTTCTCCAGCTTTTTGTTCAACTTTGTTGAATATATATCGTTCATATGTCACGTTTAATTTAGGAATGAAGTGCTCTTCAAACTTCTTAACGATGTCTGCTACATTTTTTCTCTGTTCGTCCGTTAGTTTGAACGTGTTGTAAATTCTAGCAGCATCTGATCCAATGATCGTCATAAACGTTGCGACTTGCACGTGCGGATCTTTACTTTTAAGATTGGTAGCAGTTTCATACCAGGTATACTGCTGATACCATATTTTCCATATGCTGGCCATATCATTTTCGTTGCTAATTTGTAAAGACTTTGGGGGTTTTAAACCTGTAACACTCTCTGCATGATTACTGTTTCCCTCCGGCATTTTGCTGGTCCTATTCTTGTTCCCTTATTGTTTTTCAGAATTTGGGTTTCGGCACCATGTAGTATTCGTATAAAACGATATAATAATTGTAATAATTCTTTTATTACTCAAACTAAAGTTACATCTCAAGTAATACAATGTATATGTATATAGATCAAAATTCTAACAACTACGGACCAAAAGTCACTAGATTCTGTAACTAAATATTGGCGGTTATACGCGCTATTAGTGTGACGTAGCTCATTGTGCAAGGTTAGGGTCTTGTATCCAAACAAAGCGTTTAGATACAGGTTGATAGAGCTTTTTTTTTCTCTACAAAGTTATAGCACATATTATTAGTGAAATTTTTACTGATATATGTGAAGCAACGTTAATTTTACCTGAATAAGTACTATCCAGGGCGTTTTAGTGAGTATTAATTTTTTTAAATCGTAAATAAGAATGTATACATAACCTAACTTTTCATGTTTTTATCAATTAAGTGTATATTATTATAAGAGAAATTATTTTCGGATAATATTGTTGTAGTTTTCAATTATAATATATTGTACATGACAATCATGCAATTTTTATTGTTGAATATGTAGGTTTATGAAAAATAATTATATCTTACAGAATTGTAGAAACCAGGCTTTTCGTTTTGTTGTGGCCGCATTCCTATTGTGCTAAATAAATAAGGATAAATTTTAAATAAACGCAAAATGGTGATGTGTTGCTCTCCAGATTGTAAACATTACAATGTGAGAGAAAAATGTATTTTTTTTAGATTACCAACTGCACGAAAAGAAAGACAACAGTGGAAACGCTTGCTTATGTAAAATTTTATTTTGATTTTATATATTTATATTCATGTAATTAATATAACGAGAGATGTTGAACCTGGTCCTGGTGCGTTTGTCTGCAGTTGCCATTTCCGAAATGGAGAAAAGAAAAATGGTCCAGAATTTTTTTACATAATGTGAAAAAAAGATTTCAAGTAGAAATGCCTTCCAAAAAGAAACGTAGACGTGTGCCATCATCTGCTGTTTCTTCTTTAAATAACCACTGGTGTAAGCATTTTCTCCTCGTTCCAAAAAACGATTGCCGTCTCCAAAATATTTTGCAATAAAATTAAATTTTATAACATGCTTCTCAGTCACTAGAATAATTTTGTTAATAACAAAATTATTAGATTTATAATTTTCTACGTACTGTTTTCGGTGCAAATATTTTCGGGTAGAGAAGAATTGTAGCCTGGGATTCGTGGGTTCTACAATTTTGTAAGATACAATTATTTTTCATAAACCTACATATTCAACAAAAAAAATCGCATGATTGTCATGTACAATAAATTATAATTGAAAACTACAACAATATTATCCGAAAATAATTTCTATTATAATAATATACACTTAATTGATAAAAAAATGAAAAGTTAGGTTATGTATACATTCTTATTTACGATTTAAAAAAATTAATACTCACTAAAATGCCGTGGATAGTACTTATTCAGGTAAAATTAACGTTGCTTCAGATATATCAGTAAAAATTTCACTAATAATACGTGCTATAAGTCTGTAGAGAAAAAAAAAGTTCTATCAACTTGCAGCTAAACGCTTTGTTTAGATACAAGACCCTGACCTTGCGCAATGAGCTACGTCATCACTAATAGCGCGTATTACAAATAAACCTAACTATCCTGACAAATCCCTATGTTCGGATGTTCGAGTCAACACCTTATATATATATATATATATATATATATATATATATATATATATATATATATATATATATATATATTGTACCAAAGCCTACTTTAAAAATGCCATTAGAAAGAAGTGTTTTATGATTTATGTAAATAAAACAATAATTTATAAAATGAATGATATACATATAATATATAATATAATATAATATAATATATATATATATATATTTATATATATATATATATATATATATATATATATATATATATATATATATATATATATATATACAGGGTGAATACTGAAAACCTTGACATAGGGAAATAACATGGGAAAACAGTTTTTTGCTGTTTCTATCTGTCCCGCTAAATAAAATCGGGTGTATATGGTATCGTTAGTTAGATTACTTAATTTTGCATCTAATAAAACTAAATGTTGTGTAATAAGGCCTTTTCTAACTGAAATATTTGATAAAATAAATTGTATTTTGAAGGTTATGCTTCATATTTTGGAATAAGAAACGTCAAAAACAAAATGCTCCATAGCCGAGTGGATACGAGGGCTGTTTCATAACATAAATAATCTACAAGACCTGGTTCGAGACCACCTCGGCCCTATTTTTTTTTAATTAAATTATGCTTAATATATCTTTATTATATGAGACTATTTTAATAAAATAGCAATATTCATATTTTTATAAATAAAAAAATCCAAATATTTAATAGAATTATTATTTGCTGTCTGTCAAACTTAATAATTAATTCGAATTTAGTTTTTGGTGTATAATTTTGTATTTCATGTTTCGAAACGTGATATTTTAAGTATAATTTAATTTAAAAAAAAAATAGGGCCGAGGTGGTCTCGAACCAGGTCTTGTAGATTATTTATGTTATGATATGAACAAGTTTTATTCAAATTTTGTTTATACAATAAATATTCTTAAATTAATTCTTAAACATAAGTTCCTATACTAAATGTACCTAACTTACAATTATGACTATTTACATTATTGAATAATTTAAAATATTTAAAATCTATATAAACAGCCGAGTTCATAATTATGTTTTTTTAAAATAGTTCTAATTATAATTAAAATTTATCAGTAGCTTATTAGCTACTAATTCTAAATAATTTAGGAATATAATTAATTAAAACTTACAATCTAAATGTATTAAATTAAAATAGGCTTAAGCTACATACTATTTACAATATTTACAATATTTACAGAGTAATAAAATTTAGTTGTAATAAAATATATTTTTAGTTTTGATTATTTAAAAAGTGTAGTTTCATGGAACTGTGTCACTCGTCATCCGGATCGAGTGGTTCGTTGAAGATGTCTAGGTGTTGGTGTGGGAATGTGTGTTTGATTCTGTAGTTAATGTTGTCTGCTCTAATTTTGGTGATATTTTTGATTAAGTCACTGTCGGTGTTCCAGCTCTGTTTTGTGTAGAATTTGTTTGCGATTGTTTTGATGTAGTCTGCAATGTATGGTATGTTTGTGTCATCATGGAGTGTTGTGATTCGAGTGTATCGGTCTTTGCCTGTAACCAAGCGTAGAACTTTATTCTGAAAAGCTTGTAATGGTTTCATTGTGGTTTTTGGTAGATGCGAAATGATTGGCGCGCTATATGTTATTATGGGCCTAATTAGTGTAGTGTATAAGTGTCTTTTAATTTTTGGTGTAAGTGAACTGCGTTTTGATAGTAAACAGTAATTTTGTCTGAGAGCAAAGTGTAACTTTTGTATAAGTGCTTTTATGTGTGCGTGGAAGTATAGTCTGTTGTCTATTTGTATGCCTAGGTATTTCACTGTATTTTTTATTGGAATTTTGGTGCCGTGTATTTTAACGGGTGTGTAAATTTTGATGTTTGTGTACTTGCGTGTTAGTGTAATTATGTCTGTTTTATCACAATTAATTTTGATTTGCCATTTGGCCCAATATTTTTCCAAAATATTAAGGTGTATTTGTATTTGTCTACCCGCTACCTCTGCGCTATGACTGTGTGCGTATATCGCTGTATCATCAGCAAATAGTGCAGTTTCTGTATGCGCAAAGGTAGGCAAGTCGTGTAAGTATATTATGAATAGTAGTGGTGCCAAAATACTGCCCTGTGGCACTCCTGCTCTTATTGGTTTGTCGTGTGAGTATGTGTTGTTAATTTTGACCTTAAATTTTCGGTGTAATAAGTAGGAGTGTAATAGTTTGATCATGTCTACCGGGAAGTGTAAGTGGATTAATTTGTATAATAGTCCATTGGTCCAGACCTTATCAAATGCTTTCTCGATGTCTAATAAACACATGACTGTTACTTTCGTTTTGTTAAAATTTTCAATGAAGTCTGTTATTATTCTGGCTAATTGTTGTGTTGTCGATCTGTGTTGTCTAAAGCCGAATTGAAAGTCAGGTAAAATATTGTTATCTGTAGTAAATTTTAATAGGTTGTCAAATATTACTCGTTCTGTCAATTTTGAAATTGAATTTAGAAGAGATATTGGCCGAAAACTTGTAGGAAGATTTTTGTTTTTGTTTGGTTTTAAAATTGGTATTATGTCAGCTGTTTTCCAAGTGTCTGGGAAGTAATTTAGTTTTATTATGCTATTTATTATATATGATAATTGTACTATTGCTTTTCTCGGTAAGTTTTTTAAAATTTTGTTTTCAATAAGGTCTGGACCAGGTGCTTTGTTGTTGGGAAGCTTCTTGATGAGAGTGTATAATTTTGATGGTTTAGTGTAATATGTGTGTAGTGTTTTCTTGTCTGTGGTGTGTGGGGTGTTTATGTATTCGTCTACTGATTGAGTTACGTGTTCGAAGTGTTGAATGTCAGTGTGTGCGTCTAATATGTGTACTTGTTCGAATGTGTCTGCAATTACATTGGCTTTTTCGTTATCTGTGAAGTATGTGTGATTGTTGTGTGTTAGTGTTGGAATTGGTGTTATTTTTCTTTTGAGTGCTTTTGTAAATTGCCAAAGGGAATTGTCTTTTATGTTTAAAGTGTCGAGTTTTTGTGTCCATTTTTCGTTTGTCCATTTTGATATTTCTTTTCGAATGTCTTTATTCAAATTTTTCATCTCGTCTCTGTATTGTAGGTTTCGTGTTCTCTGCCAATGTTTGCGTGTGTTGTTTCGCAGTGTTATTAGTTGTTTAATGTGACCTGGTAACTGGTCTCTATGTGTGTTTATTTGAATTTGTTTTGTGTGTTTATGTTTGAGTGTGGTGATTATGTCTGTGAGTTTTTGTATTTCAGTGTCTATGTCTTGTGTGGTGTTTATTTGATCGTTAATGGTAATAAGTATATTTAATTCTTGTCTAAAGGCGCGCCAATTAGTGTGTTTGTATGATGTAATTGTTTTCGTGTGATCTTCCGAGTATTGATTGTTTAGGGTGCAAGTGACTGGAGTGTGGTCTGAACTCAATAAGTCTAAATTTTCCAGATTTGAGATATTTAATATATTTTTATATATGCAAATGTCTATTGTTGAGGGGTTTTGCCCATTTTGTGGGTAATGTGTGTGTGAGGGTGTGTGCAATAATTGTGTGTTGTGTGCATTGATATATGTGTGAAGTGTTGTGCCATTTGTATTATTTCTGTTGTTGTTCCACGCTTGGTGTAAGGCGTTTAGATCACCTATTAGGATCACTTTGTGTGACGTGTTGAACAGTGTATTTAAATCGTGTTGTGTAAAAATGTTTCGAGGTTGATTGTACGCGGCTATGATGTGTGTGTTGTCCAATAGACGAATGCCCAGTGTCTCAAGTGTTGTGTTCGCAATGTCTATAACTTGATGTGGTATGTTTGTTCTGACTAGAGCTGCAACACCGCCAGCGGCACGGTGTACGCGTGGTCTGTCTTTGCGATAAATTTCGAATCCCTTCACCCGAAATGTGTGCTCTGGTAGTAATTTGGTTTCATTTAAAAATATAATGTCTGTGTTAGTGGAATTTAAAAAGTGTATTAATTCCCCTACTCTACCGTTGAGAGTACCACAGTTCCATGAAACTATTTTAATCGGTTTAAAAATCATAGTGCTCTAAATTTTGTGTAAATTCAAGCAGTATTAGTCCTTTTTGGGTTTTTGTTTTGGCTGCCGAAAGTTGTTTATTTAAATTTTGGATTATTTGTAGAAATTTGTTAATGTTCACATGATTGTTTAATTCTTGTAGTTCTTTACATAATGTGTTGAAGTTGTCTGTGTGTAGTGTTTCGTGGTGTGTTGTGTGTGGGACTATTCTTCTTACTGCTGGGGCTGTTAGTGGAGGAAAGTCTTCTCGGTTTTGTGGGACTGGAGAAGGCTGGGAGGCACTCAGCCCCCTTGGCTGCCAGGCGTTGCTTTTGGGTGCTGGTGCTGGACTGAACCTGGTTTCCTGCGACTCCGGTATACCTCTCTGCAGATCTCTGACCTTGCGGAGGTACACAGGGCACTCCGCGTGGTTTGCCGGATGAGCTCCTCCGCAGTTTGCGCATTTAGCAGGCGTGTCCGCAGGCTTGGTGCAGACTCTAGTTAAATGGTTCCCTGCGCACTTTAAACATTGTGTTTTGGCGAAGCAGTTCGCCGTTGCGTGGCCCCATTGCTGACACCTATGTTATGAAACAGCCCTCGTATCCACTCGGCTATGGAGCACTTTGTTTTTGACGTTTCTTATTCAAAAATATGAAGGATAACCTTCAAAATATAATTTATTTTATCAAATATTTCAGTTAGAAAAGGCCATATTACACAACATTTGGTTTTATTAGATGCAAAATTAAGTAATCTAACTAACGATACCATATACACCCGATTTTATTTAGCGGGACAGATGGAAACAGCAAAAAACTGTTTTCCCATGTTATTTCCCTATGTCAAGGTTTTCAGTATTCACCCTGTATATATATATATATATATATATAATATATACAATTTCTAGTTTATAGGACTACGTTAATTAGAGAAACAACTTTTTTTTCGACCAGTGGTTCTCAAAATATGGGGTACAACTTTCTTATTTTAAATGGATACCTACTTTTTTTATTTGCTTATTCGATTCAGTATTTTTTCTGAATTCAACGATATCCATATGTAATACCCTTACATAACAAAATTTTTGAGAAAAATGCAAAATTATGTATGTATCATTTTTATTTAAATATGACTATTCAAAGAGTGCTATGGAAGAAAACAAATCAAATGCAGAAATAATAGCGAAAATTTTATCAATTTTCTTGAAGTTGTGAATAATTATCATATAAACAAAGACAAAACATAGAGAAACAAAGAAAAAATACACATAAAAACAAATATGTAATTTATAAAATTGTTCAAAATTCACCACCACTGACATGACTACAAAGTTCTAATCTTCATAATAAACTACTTCTCACTAATCGAAGTGTTCTTCCCTTAATATTATTAAGAACAAATTGAATATTATTATATAATTCCTGCAAATTATTGTGAACGCTGTCATAAATTTTATCCTTTAAATAATAATAATAATAAAATATCTCCATAAGTACAAATGTAAAGGGCTCAACTTGGGAGATCTAGCAGGCCACGGAATTGGACCGTTAGTACCATCCATTTGTCATAAAACATTTCGTTAAGATATTCTGTAACCTGGCGGATTGTATGCAGGTGCTCCGTCCTGTTGAAGGTGAATATCTCTTATAGACTATAGTAGAAGTAGATGTACCTATATGAAACCGACTTATGCGGATTTTACCATCTTTTATGGAGGGGTACGAAGCTTTGTGGTCAACAGTTATAAATTGTCTCAACTCAAAGGTATCACTTTAAATGTAAGAACAGGGCCGTATCATATTCTTCTCGTCATAGGATACATATTTGCGACTCCGTTTTTTTGACGTCGACGGCAGATCTTCTGCTAGATGTTGAAGTATTTCTTCAGAATGTTGTTTTCAGCATGACTTACGTCCACAAAATTATATTCTCAGGAACTCTACATATTCGTATTTACAATTTTACGCACACACTAGTAAAAACTGCAAGCATAGAAATAACTTTCTGATGACTTGTCCAAAACTGACCGTGTACCTCTAAAGAAAATTCTTAATAATTAATTATGGAGTTCTTAGAATAATTGGAAATCCAAATGAAAAGAAAAACCTTAAGAAATCTTAAAATCCCTGATGATCACTCCGCTTTAATCCTTTTTAGATTTTCCTACCATTGTAAAGGTAGTTAATACTAAATTTCTGGCTTTGTTCTTCTTTGTATAAATACTAAAAACCTTTTGTAAAGTATATTGATTAGTATTTTCTGATAATGGTCTTCTATAAGACGAAATACAAATAAAATATTTTTTTTTAACAACCAAATATTTCTTATATTTATGTCAATAACTGTTTGTATTTAAAATTTACTCTAATCTCTTCTCAATTTATAAATTGAAATTAGAAGACGTTCGTTTAAAATGGATTATTATTTGAATATTTTAATCTAGATTTAAAAGTATATAATTAGGAAACAGTTTTAAAGAAAATTTCTGGTACGGCCCTTAACAGCATACGACAGAAGAAAGTACCTGCCTAAATGAACCATTATCGCAAGTCATTATAAAGGCCAATCGGCTTATCCGAAAGTGAATTTCATATATTTATGCCTCTACTATAGAAGGCTCAACGGTAAATTTAAAATCTAACACATTTGTTTCATTTTCTTCATTATTAACAATTCTAGCCCTAGTGTTGTTCTCTTTACAGAATGAACCAGAAGTTTTTAGTGCCAATTCCAATCGCTTAAACATTGTCCTATGGGGTTGATTCCGCTGCGGAAACAATCTTCGATATTCGGCACAAGCTAGCACGGAATTCTTATTACACTTTCCATACAACAATAACATATCTACCTTTTCTTCGTTTGTAAAATTATTAAACATAATTGTTATTAACAACAGCGTAGTAATTAAAAGTCAACGAAAGAAACAAAACACAAAGCATAAACATTGAAGAAAGATTCAATTCCGTGGCTTACTTGGCCAAATTGACCAATTTTATTTTTAAATGTTAATAAATCATTTATTTGTAAAAATTGTACATAAACAACATAACCTTTTTGAAAAGAGAAAAAAAAACTCTTTCTAAATAAAAAATAAAAAATATATGTTTCCATTTAAAAAATATATATTTTGTCCCATATTTTGAGAACCACTGGTAATATTTTATTTTTTCAAGAACCATTAAATTTCTTGTTTAAAATGGCACAATTTTTCTCATTTAAACAAACTTGTAACTCTTCAAATAAAAAAGTTAGCAATAGTGAGCAAGTTTATAGGGACACCCTGTATAATCTAGTACTTTTTCTTTCCCCTTGCTAGTTCTTAATTTTTCCTGCATGTGGGGCAATACTGAGTAGGATAGAGAGATAGAGAACAGATGTTCAATATTCAACGACAGGAAGTTTATTCCCTTATTACTAAGATCAGAACATAAGAGATAATTTGGTAATTTAATAAATGATGAAAACACAAATCACTTAAGATTTATTAACCATTACTCGATGTATCAATTTACTTTATCGCAGATTTTGATAATGTTAAGAATGCTAACTACACGTCGGAGCCGTAAGTAGCGTTTGAAGCGGTTGTGGCAAAAAATTATTAATGCCCCTACATAACATGAAAATGACAAAAAACTCATCTTCTGATAAATAAATATTATATTCTGAATATACACTGACCCAAAATATTAACGCACTAGATATTAAAATTTAAAATCCTCGATTATTTTCATTGATATTTCAGCCACTTCATTTTATTTTGAAAGGACCTTGCATATGTTATTCGTACACGGTATATAGAATCTAAATTGCTTTTGTTTTACTTTGTTTATTTTTACTAAAATCTGAGAAATATATTGCATAGTAAATAAATTTAGTTGCAATTCTGATCTTTGATAGCGGACCGAATTCTTCTACGTCCTTCTAATAGAAATGAAACCGCACTGTACTTCAAATAGAAGTCAAACGCAAAACTAACAATTTGATACAAAATGAACGTGGGCAAACAGCACTAGAAGAAAGTTGAAATTACCACAGAAATTTGGCATGTCCCATACATCGGTTTTCAGAATGATGCAAAGGTATAAAGATATGAAATAGTAATAATTATTGGTTCAGCGATATAATTATTTTTTAAATTATATAACCAAAAGTTAAGGTACAAAATTCTTTCTTATAACCAAGGAAACTTGGTAAAAAGATTTTCTACTACCTACTCAATGTAGTGCAGCTATGCGATTTTTTATTTTTATAATACTCTTTTTATAACAATAAATGGATTATAAGATATATATTTGACAACTGACATTAATATTATCTAAACAAAAAAAAAAATACCAGTGTTACAAAAAAATGATATGTTTATTTGCAAAAAGGGAATCACTGACAAGGTTATAACCTACAAAACAAGAAATAAACAAGAAAATGACGATCAAGATAAGATTGTTATGTACAAAATCCAAGAGTAGTGAAAGACAAGGTATACTTAAATTTCTTGTCTTGTTTTTCAAGAAAAGACGAGAAATAACAAAACAAGACAAGAAATCTTGTCTTGTGAAACACTTGCTACGATCTCGGTGGAAAAGTCCCCAAGTCGCGATTGGACCGGCTGAGCTACAGTGGAGACGGGGTGGGTCGGTTAGCTCGATTAAGAAAAATAGTAAGGGCGCCAGTTAGTCGGTGACTGGTCCAACCAAAGAGTTGACCAACAAACCCTAAGGGACACTAGGTCGAGAAATAAGGCTATAGATAAAATAAACTTGCGTGGTTTTATTTCTTGTAAATCAAGAATATAATATTAACAAGTATAATGTTAAATCTGATCGCGCCGATGTTTCTGATTTACCAAAAAAAGAAATCGCGTAGCGAGTTGTCCGCAACCGAACGGCTAGGACAGCATACGATAACAAAAATTTTCTAAGGCGCAGCTAGACAAGGCGGGCATTAGTCGACTAATGGTGTTCTTATCGGCGCTAATAAAAATGAAAATAAATACTGCGAACGTCCTAAACGTTTGCGTCGTCCGACAGGCTACGGATCGCGAAAATAAAGGTATAAAACTATGAAATAAGGCTAAGATCAGACCTTCACAGAAAGTAATAAAGAACGGAATTTGATACAAGCAGAATAAACAAAATTTAGAGAAATGAGACTTAAAGTCTCCGCAATTATACATAAAATAAATAAACAGTGAATAAATATTAAACCAGAGAAATAAATAAAGGGTGCTTATCTGCTCTAGTTGTCAGGGCTCTATTAATTCTTGAATTCCTCCTAGGCGAACAGTTGAACAGTCCGTCCAAGTCGGGCTGCCGCTTGTTCTCGTCACTCGAGACGCAAAATTAAATGGAAATGACGTCACGGTCAATCCTCAAAATGGCGACTGCGAAACTGCTTGGTTGTGATCAGCGATCACGTCTTGACCACATAATTCGATAAAAATGTCCGTCAATTCGTACACAGGACCACGAGACGGTGTAATTATAATGAGGAAAAGAATAAACGAAAACAAAAGCCTGAAAGAAGTATGTTAATACTATTCGCATAACTAAATGTGAGTTGCGGTTTAACAACCACATGGTCTTGAATTTGAACATTAAAAACCACAATTTTTAATATAAAATGTTGAAACAAAAATAATTATTAGGTAACTAGAGGCAACAGTAATTTAAGTAATTGCGATAAAAGTTTACCTTAGATGTTGGGCGGCTTTAAATTTAATGAATCTGGAGCGAATCCTTTAAATCCAGCTTTAGCTGACGGAGGTCTCGAAACGATAACTCTCTGATAAGGCACTAATTTCAAATCCTCCCCAAAATAGGAGATCTCGATAAATCTCAACAGAATTCACAATAAACGCAGTGAGACACAAAATAGTGCGTCAGATTTCGCTCACAACCAAAGATTCAATGTCTTAAAAACGACCGTGATTGCTAGGTAAGACGCGCATGTTGTTAAATTAATTAGTACTGACAAGCGCTTGCCGAAAAGGTGTCGTTTGATAGCCTAACCCAAATCTTAAGTGTAAGAAGAAATGCCTATCAGTCCCTAAAATATTCCAGAATTGAGGCAACAATCTAATATAAAAATTAGACCGTAACAATCCCACCCCAACTAGCGGAGGAAATTTACGTAGGAAATTTCCGATAAGAAATAAAATTGAACAGAATAAACAAATTCAATAAACAACAATTAATATAAAGAATACCAAACCAAAATTGTACCGATAGCTTGACCATCAAATCAAATACTTGTTACATCAGCTTTTAAATGTTCTACACTCCAAGTGCCCGGTATCTGTTCCCCATCGATATTTTCTAATTCGTAAGTGGTGGCGGCAATACGTTTACGAATCCGGAAGGGCCCAACGAATTTACTGGCTAACTTCGCGGAATAAAATTCGGAAGCATTTGATAATACAAAATTTTTCTTCCATACTAACTGACCCGGATAAAAGACAATAGGCCGACGTCGAAGATCATAACGAGTTTTGGCTTTATCATAAGAATTTTGTAAGCGTTTGCGAACGTCATCATACAACTTCGTAAAATTAGAAGCTCTGTTTATAATCTTAGTTTTGTCGAATTCTTCATTATGATCGCTAGAAATTAGACTATCGTTATCATCACCGAGTAAAACAGCTTCACGGCCAAAATTTATAAAATAGGGTGTTAACCCGGTAACTTCATGTTTCGCCGTTCTCAGAGCACATGCCACCTTTGGAAGAATTTTATCCCATTCGCGTTGATGGTCAGAAACAAATGAGACCAACATGGTTTTCAAAACACGGTTTACTCGCTCAGTTGGGTTCGCTTGGGGATGATACAAAGCTGTAAACTTGGCCTTTACATGGTACGAGCTTAGAAGATTTAAATATTCTTTCGACTTAAACTGTACGCCGTTGTCCGAAATAATTACACGAGGTACACCAAATATGAGGAACACATCTTCCTCTAAATGTTTCACTATATTAACAGCGTTAGCTTTCCTCAACGCAAAACACAAGGTATATTTACTAAAGCAATCTGTAATGACTAAAATATAAGAAAACCCATTAACAGATCTAGGAAGCGGCCCTACTAAATCAGTGCTCAAAACTTCCCATGGCCGAGAAATTCTAGAATGACCTCCCATTTGTCCAGCGGGAGCCTTTTGTTCTGGTTTAGACTTAGCACAAACTGCACACCATCGAACATAGTTCGAAACATCGGCCTTCATTTTAGGCCAGAAGTATTTCTGGGCCAGACGGTGATAAGTTTTATAAATACCTAGATGTCCACTAGTCGGTGAGTCATGACATTGTTTCAGAAGTTCTTTACGTCTATTTCTAGGAACAACTAACTTCCAGTTATCAGTTTCCTCAACTAGTTCGCTGTATTTTATTTTAACGAACTTAAAGAGACGACCATTATCTATCCGAAAATTAGGAAATCGAAAGGGGCTTTCTTCCACTAACTTAAGAAGACGAACATACCAATTATCGTTACAATCCGTTATCTCTAAACTATCAACGATGGGTACCGCACGAGACAGAGTGTCTGGAACCACATGATCCTTCCCTTTTCTATGAACAACCTCG
The DNA here is from genome assembly GCA_035578165.1 of Stenolophus ochropezus. Lineage (NCBI taxonomy): Eukaryota > Metazoa > Arthropoda > Insecta > Coleoptera > Carabidae > Stenolophus > Stenolophus ochropezus. Next base: position 15,287,807 of record JAQOWZ010000019.1, on the reverse strand, counting down.
AAATTAAATTGTTGGAGGCGGACCGACCAACGAGCAAGACGTCCGGAGGGATTTTGAAGTTTGTTCAACCATAACAAGGAATAATGATCTGTTATAGCTTTAAATCGAACTCCTTCCAAATATGGACGGAGTTTTTCCGCTGCCCACAACAGGGCTAATAATTCCTTTTCTGTGGTCGAATAATTCCTCTCTTGACGAGAAAGAGCGCGTGAAAGGTAGCAGACAACCCTTTCGCCATCAGGATATTCTTGACTTAAAACAGCGCCAAGTCCAAAATTCGAAGCGTCAGTTTGTAAAACGAAATCTTTGGAAAAATCTGGGCAACACAAAATTGGAGCAGACACTAAATGATTCTTAACCCTCAACCACGACTCTTCGCAACTACTATCCCAACAGAATTTGGCATTTTTCCGTAATAATTGAGTCAGTGGGGAGATTATTGTTGAAAAATTTGGGACAAAACGTCTATACCAGGATGCCATGCCGACGATACGACGCACATCTGATATTGTTCGAGGAGTAGGGATATCAAGGATAGCTTTAACCTTATCCGAGTCAACAAGTAGACCATGCTTATTCACTACGTACCCTAAATACCGTAATTCTTCTCTACAGAAGTTACATTTTTCACGACTAAGCGTCAATCCCGCTGTAAACAAACGTTGCGAAACTTCGCGAAGAATTTCGAGGTGTTTATCAAAAGTTTGGGTAACAATGATTATATCGTCAAGATAAACAAATACGTGGGGCTCGAGATCGGCACCAATTACCGAGTCTATAAATCGCTGCCACGTAGCTGGAGCATTATGTAATCCAAAAGGCATTCTCCTGAATTGAAATAAACCACGATTAGGCACTGTAAATGCCGTATATTGTCGAGAATCATCCGAGATTGGGATTTGCCAATAGGCGGACTTAATATCGAGACTAGTCAAGTAATGAGAATCTCGCAATTTATCTAAAGTATTAGATACGTAGGGTAATGGGTAAGCATCACGTGTGGTTACTTTATTTAATTTTCGGTAGTCTACACAAAAGCGATAAGTACCGTCTTTTTTTGGGACAAGAAGAATTGGTGATGACCATGGACTAGTCGATTTTTCCACAATACCCTTAGTTAACATTTCGTCTAACTCTTTGTCCACATGCTTTTGCATCGCTGGAGATAAGGGGTAATATCTTTGTTTAATAGGTGGGCTATCTGTTTTAATCACATGCTGTACTAAATTTGTACAGCCAATTGAATCAGAAGACATATTCCCAAATATCTCGTCTAATAATTTATTTAGCCGAGATTCTTGCTCTGTCGACAACGAGGAGCGGGGGATTACTTTATCGATACTAGAAATCAAAATTGGACTTTCAGAAAATGTCCACTCACCCTTCCGAAGGTCAGGAATAATACCCATTATCTTCCAAAAATCTGCACCTAAGATTATATCGTGCTGAATTGAAGGTACAACGACAAACGTTATTAATTTAACCACGTCGCGAAGCTTGACGGGAACCATAATTTCACCGAGAGTCTGACATTCTTCACCATTAGCAACAATACAAGCTGATGGTTTATTTTCTAATTTGTAACCCATTTCTAGCAACCATTTATAACCCATACGCCCAATAATGGTTCTGGAAGCTCCCGAATCTAACAATCCGAAAAATGACTGACCCAAAATCGAAATTTCCAAATAAGGACGTTCATCTCCCTGAACGTGCGACAATATAAAGTCTAACTTAACTGCGTCAATATTAGCCGACATGAAAGACCGACGACGGTGTAAGCGGCCATTTACATCGTCCTCCTCCCGTTTCCCGAGCTACATTTAGGACATGAAGATTTAGTATGGTTCTGAAGGCCACACCCATAACAAAATTTATTTTTTGGATGTTTACAGTCACGCGACAAATGACCTACGGCTCTACAATTCCAACATACACCCCTACTCGAATTAAGGTTTGAACTACCCCGAACTTCAGAGGAATTAACGGAGAAACGCGATCGCCCCTGATAAGAGAGATCTGGTTCGAGAAGAGATCGACGATTAGTTGAAGGTGGTTTGAATTTTTCTGCTATCAACCGATTTCTCTCTATTTTCTTGCACCACTCACGCAATTCGTCTGTCGTTTTAAATTCTTGAACACCCATTGAGTGGATAAAATACGGTGAAATGTTTCGGCGTAATACTTGTAACTTTTCTGTCTCTGAAGGAGCTGTTGGTAACCGTGCGAATAAATTGACCATGCAAGCAAAGAAGGTACCTACAGGCTCGTCAGGGCCTTGCGAACGTGCTCTAATTTCTTGCCACAATTCGATTTGATAATCGTAAGGTTTGTACTCGTCACGTAAAAGTTTAACAAAATCGTCCCAGGTTTTAATTTTGTGGCGGATTGACCGATACCACGTCAAGGCATGGCCACATAATAATTCTATAACGCTATCACATAACTCTACTTTTGATACATTTCGCGCAATGCTAAGTTCTTCTACTTTTTCTAAAAAGGAATTTACACTGACACCAGAATTTCCACTAAATGAAATTTGCCACTTGCTGACAGGAATTTGTACCCGATTGGTACGAGCATTTGTCGTATTTGTAAACTCTATTGGCTTCTCTTCGAAATTTTCTAATTCAGCACGATCTAAGATATCTGACTCGCTTATTAGGAGTGTTTTATTTAACTGAACAACGCACGCTTTTAATTCCTCATCCTCGGATTTGATTCTAGCTAACCTACACTTAATATGAAATATTTTTGCAAATATTTTGTCAATATTATACCTTGCGGTCCTATCGGTTACGTCGGCTATCAAGGTTTGAACTTCACTAATCTTATTCGTGCAAATGTCAATTTCATCTGAGGGATTACGGGGTTGGGGGCTATTATCTTCAATCAAACCTAATTCTTCATTCTTATTCCGTTTCCTAAGTTCACTTCGCATTAACGGTATTGTTAAATTTTCAGGAGTTCTTAAACCACGGACAGATAATTCATATTCAAGTTCATCTCGACTTAATTTGCCAACTTCCATGATTATCGAAACAACTAATAATAAATATAATGATATCAACTATAAAAACAACACTATTAAATTATCACAAAATTTACGACTATACTAAAATTACTCGAATTCTAAATCGTAACATGAACAAAAGACCGACAACCTAGAGCAGCTGTGCATGTAATAAAATTCTATACATAAATAAATCCGTTCTAAATGCTTACAAAGGCAGGACTAAAGTTTTGAATACCGATTAATACTATTCAGGCCACTGTTTTAAACGAAATGGCCCCACGTTGGGCGCCAAATTATTTGCTACGATCTCGGTGGAAAAGTCCCCAAGTCGCGATTGGACCGGCTGAGCTACAGTGGAGACGGGGTGGGTCGGTTAGCTCGATTAAGAAAAATAGTAAGGGCGCCAGTTAGTCGGTGACTGGTCCAACCAAAGAGTTGACCAACAAACCCTAAGGGACACTAGGTCGAGAAATAAGGCTATAGATAAAATAAACTTGCGTGGTTTTATTTCTTGTAAATCAAGAATATAATATTAACAAGTATAATGTTAAATCTGATCGCGCCGATGTTTCTGATTTACCAAAAAAAGAAATCGCGTAGCGAGTTGTCCGCAACCGAACGGCTAGGACAGCATACGATAACAAAAATTTTCTAAGGCGCAGCTAGACAAGGCGGGCATTAGTCGACTAATGGTGTTCTTATCGGCGCTAATAAAAATGAAAATAAATACTGCGAACGTCCTAAACGTTTGCGTCGTCCGACAGGCTACGGATCGCGAAAATAAAGGTATAAAACTATGAAATAAGGCTAAGATCAGACCTTCACAGAAAGTAATAAAGAACGGAATTTGATACAAGCAGAATAAACAAAATTTAGAGAAATGAGACTTAAAGTCTCCGCAATTATACATAAAATAAATAAACAGTGAATAAATATTAAACCAGAGAAATAAATAAAGGGTGCTTATCTGCTCTAGTTGTCAGGGCTCTATTAATTCTTGAATTCCTCCTAGGCGAACAGTTGAACAGTCCGTCCAAGTCGGGCTGCCGCTTGTTCTCGTCACTCGAGACGCAAAATTAAATGGAAATGACGTCACGGTCAATCCTCAAAATGGCGACTGCGAAACTGCTTGGTTGTGATCAGCGATCACGTCTTGACCACATAATTCGATAAAAATGTCCGTCAATTCGTACACAGGACCACGAGACGGTGTAATTATAATGAGGAAAAGAATAAACGAAAACAAAAGCCTGAAAGAAGTATGTTAATACTATTCGCATAACTAAATGTGAGTTGCGGTTTAACAACCACATGGTCTTGAATTTGAACATTAAAAACCACAATTTTTAATATAAAATGTTGAAACAAAAATAATTATTAGGTAACTAGAGGCAACAGTAATTTAAGTAATTGCGATAAAAGTTTACCTTAGATGTTGGGCGGCTTTAAATTTAATGAATCTGGAGCGAATCCTTTAAATCCAGCTTTAGCTGACGGAGGTCTCGAAACGATAACTCTCTGATAAGGCACTAATTTCAAATCCTCCCCAAAATAGGAGATCTCGATAAATCTCAACAGAATTCACAATAAACGCAGTGAGACACAAAATAGTGCGTCAGATTTCGCTCACAACCAAAGATTCAATGTCTTAAAAACGACCGTGATTGCTAGGTAAGACGCGCATGTTGTTAAATTAATTAGTACTGACAAGCGCTTGCCGAAAAGGTGTCGTTTGATAGCCTAACCCAAATCTTAAGTGTAAGAAGAAATGCCTATCAGTCCCTAAAATATTCCAGAATTGAGGCAACAATCTAATATAAAAATTAGACCGTAACACACTGTCAAATATTCCGCACACTATTTCCGTAACAGTTCTAGTTATTTCTAATATAAAATTCAACGTCCCAGTTATTCATCTACGACAGTCTTCTAATTTGTAATTATCACATTATTTTGAATGTCATTAAGGAATTCATAATGGCATTTATGCCCTTTTGCACCAATAAGATTTGAATTTTAAGCAATACCTACCTAAGCAAAAAAATACTTATCGAAATTTTGACAGCAAAGTTCAATAATTTATTTAGAATTTAATTCTAATGTGATATTGTCCATTTAAGAAAAACTTAAAATTGTTGCAACCAGCCCTGAGTGTCATTTGCATTTTCAATGTACTCATTTTATTTTGAAAACTGAGGTAAAATGTAGCCATTTTAAACAATTTGACACAACTGCAAGAACATTTCATTGTTTTCATTACGTCAAAAATTAAGTAAAAATGTATTGCACAATCAATGGAAACTGCCGTAGATATTGAAGGACATACTCGCACATTTGATATAGTCTCATACTAAAACTTATGTTAATAAAAAACACGGATCATCGCCATGTGATTTTTACAGAACATAATATGCGTTTATAATACAACATGAATTTTGAAATATTATTGCTTTTGCTTAATTTTAAGAATTAAAAAAATCAAGCCACAATGCGCTCCACGAATGATTGCGCCCCAGGCAGTCGCCTGGTTCGCATATACTAAAAACATTATCTGATTTTAATGATTTTTGCACTATATTGTAGGGGTTGATTCAAATTAATTTCCTACAGGGGTTTAGTACTTTTATCATATCTGGATTTTATATTAAAAAATTAAAACTGTGCTTAATTGGTACATTGATCCAAGTGACCATATCTAAATTTAAGAAGCAGTAAACTGTCATCCGTTACAGTCGACATTCAGTTTATAAACTTCAAACGAGTGTATCTTTTTGTAGAATGTAGAAATCAAAGATTAGAAAACCATGTCATGAATAATAGTTTTGAGCCAAGGTTTTAGGAATATTATAGGTTTATAATACAAAATATTTAATTATTACAAATTTTGATGTATCAAATTGCATTAGTCAATGTTGCCAAATGTGTTATGAAATAACTAAATAAAAACAAAATATTCCTAAATGAACTTCATTGAAAACTGAAGACAGTGACAGTTATACTAGGATTGCCAATAATAATTCATAAATTAACAAATTAACTATGATCTTCAAAATAGTGTTGCTAAATGAGTTATGAAGTATCTAAACAACAATCAAATATTCGTAAGTAAAATAAATTAAATATAGAGACAGTAATATTTAGATTGTCAATTATAATTTATAAATTTCAAACATTCCAATTAGTATTGCCAGAAAAGTTCTAATATTAATTAAGAACAAATCGATTAGCTTTTGTTTCTTCCAAAAATTTATCAAAAGTAGTTGCGTTTGGTATCAAATGAAAAGGTTTGATAAAGGCGTACATAATTGTTCACAATTTACGCCTGCTGATTGGTTATTGTTTTTTGTTGAACGTAGTCGAAAGTATACTTTGTTTAACAACAAATGAAAGCACTCGGCAAGGTTTGACTTGCTGAATTGCAGATATGATAAAAATTAGCCATGGCATAGTCTTTTGTTTTTTGCTAAAGTTGTCAGAAGTATATAGCATTTGGTATATCAAAAGCTGCATTGCAGCAATGTCAATTTTCTAATGCATTCGGCTTTTGTTTTATGCGAAAGTTGACAGAAGTATGTCGTGATTTTTTATTAGCCAGTCCTTCTTTCGATCAGGAATTTTTGTAAAATATTTCAATAAACACCTTGTTCTTCTATAATCGTACAACGCAGTCAGCCACGAAACAATGAACTCTCTAAAAGTTACTTTCTAAAATCAAAACAACAAAAAAATAAAGTTATGAAGTACACATTAGCACATTAATCGAGCATTTCCGAGAATTTACTTAAAAACTAGGAACCTTAACATCAAATGAGTTCTGGATACACACATAAAATATAGTTTAACGCTAATTAAAATTGTACTAAAAGAAAGAAAATACTTAATAATTTTCAACATGCACTCAAATATAAATTTATTAAGCACATCTGACATTAGCTGGACTAATAGTCGATTTCTTATGTGATAAACGATTTTCGACCGTATAGCACAAAACGGTAGAAGTTGCTCATGTCAATACTCTCTCGTATACGTGTACTCTACTAGGTACTATTTGTAAGTAATTATCAAAATACAAATATTTCAAACTTGATTCTATATTTTTACCCTTACAATACCTTATCTAAAATTAGGGTATAGTAGGTAGGTAACCTTAGAATATGGCACTATAACTCCCTTATTACATTCTTAGTCGCGAAAATAAACACAATTGGGCACATATTCGGATCCGTATTACTTATAACGAATTTTTTGACATCTCAAAGCCCGTCTAAAAGAGCTCTTCAAGTTGAAACGCGCTTAAGAATAGACATTACAAAACCAGTAATTGAGGCCATAACTATTAATATCTACATAATATAGGTAATATGCTAAATAAAAGACTGCGAAGTGAAAACACTGACATTGGTTTATAATCCTAAAATATTTAAAAAGTTTTAAGTTTAAATGAAATAATTTGTTTGTAAATTCCAGTATGGAAAGCTTTGAATCAGAAAACAGATTTGAATTCCGGCCAGTAGTACAGATGTTCGTGTGTCTCCATAAAAATGTGTCAATGTTGCAACGTTATAAGTTTATAGACGAGTACAATTTACTAAATTAATAGTATTAATATTGTATATATTTTATAATGAAACAATTTGAATTAAATTAAATTTAGATTTTCTTTATTTTTTCGATATTCTTTTCGTCGTCTTATTCCGTTCTCCTGCACTTCTTTTTTATTCAGCAATAAATTTTGACTTAATTTGTCCATTGTTTTATTGTTATCCCTAGCAGTTTTTATCAGTTTTGCTTTGTATGTGTTTTTTGCTGCTTTTTCTTTGTGCTTTTAACTGACTCTTATGAATATTGTAGGTAATAGCTTTATGTTAAATTTCTTCCAGTATGTTTCATTTCCAATTCTGTTTAGTTTATTTTTACCGTCTATTTTATGGGAAAACGCGTTCTTAATTTTTTTATTGCTTGACGTTGATATGTATTGAATAACCAGGGATGTTACACTTTTATATTTAATAAAACTCTTACTACAGACGTACTGTTGTATCAATTATAATCTTATCTGATGTAGAATTTAATTTTGAACAACTTCTTGTGTCCTGTATTCCGCGATTCGTTGCACGCACTGTATATTGAATAACGAAGAACTTAATGTGCAATATTCGAAATAATAAAATAAGACTGACAATCCATATTTTAATATTAAAAATATTGAGAATATTTTATCTAAGTACAATTAAATGCACGGTTAATTTGTAGTACGGTTGATTGCTTAGGGATGTTGAATATGTCTACGATTGGTTGTTTACGGGTGGTTGCAATTCATCTCATTAGTCCAGGATATATAAGGGGTAGTTTTGTAGATGTAATCATTCGCTTTCCATTTGTTGTCTTGTGCACATTGGAGCTAGAATACGACTATCATGATAAACGCTTGGCTTAAATTGTTATTCACCTTTAGTCATGTCCAGTCCAGAGACATCGTCGGGGAACTACCAACAGAGATCGTCGCCAACATCTTCAGGTAAGTCTTTTTATGTTCCTTGTTTGTGGTATATTGTATGTTAACATGTATGTTGCGTGTTGCAGGCACCTGGACGGAGACTCGGTGGTGTCGGCGAGCCGCGTGAACCGGCGCTGGATGAGGGTGTGTCGGGGAGACCCCGAGCTGCGAGGCAGGATCCGCAGGCAGTTGCAGCAGGAGCGGCAGGAGTGTGCGCACCCCGCGGCCGGAGTGCAGGTGCTGCGCAGCCGGCCTGCGCGGCCTTTGGGCCCCAGGAACGGGACAGTCCGCGTGGAGAGTCGCCCACTCAAGTACCACCCGCCAACTACAACCCGTCCTGCCATGATGAAGAAGTTTAACAACAAGGTACATCCCATGTTAGAGAAGAATATCGGCAAAAAGGAAGAAGGTTATGTAAACCGAAATAATGTAAAAACAGTTACAAAAATGAGGCTACGAATATAGTATTACAACATTTAATCAATATGTTTTTAAAACAAAGTACATTTGTACAAATAAAAATATAATACCTAATTTAACATTATCAGATCTACATTTTTTTAATGTCTTGTGGAGCAATTTCGCTATGATATAGTCGCCGCCAACCCATATAGGAGTGACGTCACTCAATCGTCATTTGAATGTTCGAAGGAGATATATGAAGATTTTGGTTAAGTTAATATTAAACTTCAGAGATGGCACTACTAATATTATACAGAGTGTGCAACGAACTGCGAAACATAGGACTTTAAGCATGAAATTTCAAACAATTCTGGATATTCTCCTGATAAATTTCGAACAAAATTAGAAGAGTATAAAGTTGTTCAAAATTAAATTCTACGTCATATAAGATCATAATTCTTACAACAGCAGGACTGTAATACGAGATATATTAAATATAAAATGTTATATTTCGTTAAAAATCAAATAGCCATGGAAATAAAAGAAAATATCTATCTGTCAGTTTAGAGAAGTTTCACTAATTATAATACTTATTGTCTATATATTAATATTATTTAAGTTGAATTTATATTCATTTCTGTTATGCTAATATTAAAAAAATAGTACAAATATAATTTTAAAAAAATATACACAAAGTAAGGTTACTAAGTGTCACAATTGACACATATTATATTTAAAATATCTCGTACTGCATACGTGTTGCTGCAACAATTATGATCTTATCAGACGTAAAATTAAATTTTGAACAACTTAGTACTCTTGCAGTTTTGCTCTAAATCTATCAGGAGAGATAGTATCCGCATTTTCTTGAAATTCCATGTTAAAGTCCTATGTTCCGCATTTCGTTGCACACACTGTATATAATTGTAAAAACGCATCAAATAAAAGTTTTAGGGCATAAAATTCTGCATCTTATTCAAAAAATAGAATTATTTTTACATGCTTTGTGACGAGAGAAATTAGATATGAATATGTCGAAAATTACGTTGAAAACATCGACAGCCATGGAATTGAAGAAAAAATAAATAAATGCTTACGTTTTATCTGCCAAATAAGTTATTTGACGTTTCTGACAATTTGATTTTGTCTCTGCTAGAAATGTCAAATAAGTTAACTTACTTTGTAATAGATAAAACGTTAAACATTTATTTATTTTTTGTTTAATTCCATGTATGTCGATAATTTCAACGTAAACAAAGCATGTAAATGTAATTATATTTATTGATTTAACTCCAGAATTTTATGCCCTAAAACTTTTATTTGTCGGGTTTTTGCTAAAAGTAATTAGGCGAGCAGAGAATTGCAAAAACTAATTTCCCATGTTAATCTCCTATGTACACTTTTACGACAGAACACGGTATATATACAGGGTGTTTCACGCCTACGGGACACCTCAAATAATTCCTATACTATTAAATATACAACAAAATTAGTTTTTGTAATTCTCTGCTCGCCTAATTACTTTACAAAAACCCGACAAATAAAAGTTTTAGGGCATAAAATTCTGGAGTTAAATCAATAAATATAATTACATTTACATGCTTTGTTTACGTTGAAATTATCGACATACATGGAATTAAACAAAAAATAAATAAATTAACGTTTTATCTATTACAAAGTAAGTTAACTTATTTGACATTTCTAGCAGAGACAAAATCAAATTGTCAGAAACGTCAAATAACTTATTTGGCAGATAAAACGTAAGCATTTATTTATTTTTTCTTCAATTCCATGGCTGTCGATGTTTTCAACGTAATTTTCGACATATTCATATCTAATTTCTCTCGTCACAAAGCATGTAAAAATAATTCTATTTTTTGAATAAGATGCAGAATTTTATGCCCTAAAACTTTTATTTGATGCGTTTTTACAATTATATACAGTGTGTGCAACGAAATGCGGAACATAGGACTTTAACATGGAATTTCAAGAAAATGCGGATACTATCTCTCCTGATAGATTTAGAGCAAAACTGCAAGAGTACTAAGTTGTTCAAAATTTAATTTTACGTCTGATAAGATCATAATTGTTGCAGCAACACGTATGCAGTACGAGATATTTTAAATATAATATGTGTCAATTGTGACACTTAGTAACCTTACTTTGTGTATATTTTTTTAAAATTATATTTGTACTATTTTTTTAATATTAGCATAACAGAAATGAATATAAATTCAACTTAAATAATATTAATATATAGACAATAAGTATTATAATTAGTGAAACTTCTCTAAACTGACAGATAGATATTTTCTTTTATTTCCATGGCTATTTGATTTTTAACGAAATATAACATTTTATATTTAATATATCTCGTATTACAGTCCTGCTGTTGTAAGAATTATGATCTTATATGACGTAGAATTTAATTTTGAACAACTTTATACTCTTCTAATTTTGTTCGAAATTTATCAGGAGAATATCCAGAATTGTTTGAAATTTCATGCTTAAAGTCCTATGTTTCGCAGGTCGTTGCACACTCTGTATAATATTAGTAGTGCCATCTCTGAAGTTTAATATTAACTTAACCAAAATCTTCATATATCTCCTTCGAACATTCAAATGACGATTGAGTGACGTCACTCCTATATGGGTTGGCGGCGACTATATCATAGCGAAATTGCTCCACAAGACATTAAAAAAATGTAGATCTGATAATGTTAAATTAGGTATTATATTTTTATTTGTACAAATGTACTTTGTTTTAAAAACATATTGATTAAATGTTGTAATACTATATTCGTAGCCTCATTTTTGTAACTGTTTTTACATTATTTCGGTTTACATAACCTTCTTCCTTTTTGCCGATATTCTTCTCTAACATGGGATGTACCTTGTTGTTAAACTTCTTCATCATGGCAGGACGGGTTGTAGTTGGCGGGTGGTACTTGAGTGGGCGACTCTCCACGCGGACTGTCCCGTTCCTGGGGCCCAAAGGCCGCGCAGGCCGGCTGCGCAGCACCTGCACTCCGGCCGCGGGGTGCGCACACTCCTGCCGCTCCTGCTGCAACTGCCTGCGGATCCTGCCTCGCAGCTCGGGGTCTCCCCGACACACCCTCATCCAGCGCCGGTTCACGCGGCTCGCCGACACCACCGAGTCTCCGTCCAGGTGCCTGCAACACGCAACATACATGTTAACATACAATATACCACAAACAAGGAACATAAAAAGACTTACCTGAAGATGTTGGCGACGATCTCTGTTGGTAGTTCCCCGACGATGTCTCTGGACTGGACATGACTAAAGGTGAACAACAATTTAAACCAAGCGTTTATCATGATAGTCGTATTCTAGCTCCAATGTGCACAAGACAACAAATGGAAAGCGAATGATTACGTCTCCATAAACTACCCCTTTTATATATCTTGGACTAATGAGATGAAATGCAACCACCCGTAAACAACCAATCCTAGACATATTCAACATCCCTAAGCAATCAACCGTACTACAAATTAACCGTGCATTTAATTGTACTTAGATAAAATATTCTCAATATTTTTAATATCAAAATATGTATTGTCAGTCTTATTTTATTATTACGAATATTGCACACTAAGTTCTTTGTTATTCAATATACAGTGCGTGCAATGAATCGCGGAATACAGGACACAAGAAGTTGTTCAAAATTAAATACTACATCAGATAAGATGATGATACATGATATCTTGCACTGGAGAGATACTATTCATAATTAACTGATTTCCCATGTAAAACTCCCATGTGTCGGTCGAGCTGGGACACCCGGTATATGCGAACGGGGCGCAATCATTCGTGGAGCGCATTGTGGCTTGATTTTTTTAATTCTTAAAATTAAGCAAAAGCAATAATATTTCAACATTCATGTTGTATTATAAACGCATATTATGTTCTGTAAAAATCACATGGCGATGATCCGTGTTTTTTATAAACATAAGTTTTAGTATGAGACTATATCAAATGTGCGAGTATGTCCTTCAATATCATATTTCACGCCTACGGGACACCTCAAATAATTCCTATACTATTAAATATACAACAAAATTCTATAAGGATGTCTTATATGTGATCAAGGGGGGCATTCGATTAAATAAGAAAATAAACAAATTAAACCAGTGGTTCTCAAGTTGGGGATCAGAGATATATATTTTTAAATGGGATGACACATATTTTTTATGCCGATTCGATAGAGTTTTTTATTTCTGAATTCAACCTTATAATAATATCATATCTTTACATAACAAAAATATTGAGAAAAATTCAATTTTAAGATTCGATATATATATATATATATATATATATATATATATATATATATATATATATATATATATATATACGAGGTGTGTTCAAAAAATATCGCGAATTTTGTGTTTTTTCAAAAATTATTTATTTATTCATGAAAATCTATTTTGTCCCCTTCAAAGTAATCCGCATGAGATATTATACACTTGTGCCAACGGTTTTTCCAATCTTCAAAGCACTTCAAAAAATCATTTTTTTTTATCTTGTTCAGCTCCTCCTTCGATGCCGTCTCTATCTCGTCAAGCGTAGCGTAACGTCGTCCTTTCATGGGCCTCTTCAGTTTAGGGAACAAGAAAAAGTCACAGGGGGCCAGATCTGGGGAATACGGTGGCTGCGGCATCATTAGTGTGTTGTTTTTGGCTAAAAAGTCACGCACAAGCAACGATGTGTGAGCAGGGGCGTTATCGTGGTGCAAAAGCCAATTTTTGTTCTTCCACAAATCCGGGCGTTTCTGGCGGATTGCTTCGCGCAAATTGCGCATAACTTGCAGGTAATATTCCTTATTGACCGTTCTACCCTGTGGCAAGAACTCATGATGCACCACGCCCCTGCAATCGAAGAAAACTGTCAGCAAAACTTTCACATTCGACCGAACTTGGCGCGCTTTTTTCGGTCTTGCTTCGTGCGGCAGCTTCCATTGAGATGATTGAGCTTTGGTTTCCACGTCATAACCATAAACCCACGATTCGTCACCAGTTATGACCCTCTGGAGCAAATTTGGGTCGTCGCGGACAGAGTCCAACATCTCATTAGCAATGTTCATGCGATGCTGTTTTTGGTCGCAATTGAGCAATTTTGGTACAAATTTCGCGGCGACCCGTCTCATGCCCAAATCATTGATAAAAATCGAATGGCACGAGCCAATCGATATGTTTAGGTCCTCAGCAACTTCTCTAACGGTGATTCGACGATTGACCAATATCATTTTCTCCACTTGATTAATTTTTTCGTCTGTTGTTGAAGTGCTCGGGCGTCCGGCACGCTTTCCGTATGCCACAGTCAACATTCGGAATGCATCCGCGCACTAAATTTCGTTTTTCACACAAAATTTGATACAGGTTCTTTGTTCCATTTTTTTGAATAGGTAAAAATCGAAGACGATCCAAAACACGTGCAAGCAAAGCAGCTGTCAACAATTAAGTGAACATTCAAAATGGCCGAGCTTGTCGACATAAGTGAGAGACATGAGTACCAACATAAAGCCACAAAAAGATCGAAATTCGAATATACGTAACCCGCGAAAATTCAAAATTCGCGATATTTTTTGAACACACCTCGTATATATATATATATATATATATATATATATATATATATATATATATATTTATATATATAAATATATATATACATATATATATATATATATATATATATATGTATATATACAGGGTGTAAATGTAACTAGGGAACGCGATTTTTCTCGAAAGTTGTAAGAGATACAAAAGAATCTTTCAAATAAAATTGTTAGTGCTTTTAGTAAGGTACATAAATTAATGTAAATCAGAAAAAATATATTTTAATTTTCGGAAATATATCTATTTTTGTATATTTTTATACTATTTAGTACGTAATAATTTTTACTTTAAAAAAGTTCTATAAGTTATACCTTCTAAACTTAATAGTATTCGAGATATTGAAGAAAATATTAAAATAATTTTACTGGAAAATAAAGCTGGCTATGGAAAAAAAAATTGACATTTGTATTAGTTTATTGGTATAAGTTTGTGAAAAAGATTAATAACTTAGACTATTATTTGTTGTAAAAATGGAAGAATACTCAATTAACGAGAATGTGAAGAATTTGATGTACATTTGTAAATTAAAATGTGTCATAATTCAATAATTTTTTTTCATAGCCAGCTTTAATTTCGAGTAAAACTATTTAAATATTTTCTTCAATATCTTGAATTCTATGAAGTTTAGAAGATACAACTTATGAAACTTTTTTAAAGCAAAAATTATTTCGTACTAAATAGTATAAAAATATACAGGGCGTACCATTAAAAAAAAAGTCAAAAATAGGTATATCTCCGAAAATTAAAATATTTTTTTTCTGATTTATATTAATTTACGTAGCTTACTAAAAACACTAACAATTCTATTTGAAAGATTTCTTTGTATCTCTTATAAGTTCCAAGAAAAATCGCTTTCCCTAGTTTCATTTACACCCTGTATATTGTATTAGTGGAGTACTCCACTATTTTTTGTTATTTTTATATATATATATATATATATATATATATATATATATATATATTATATATATATATATATATATATATATATATATATATATATATATATAAACCTACCTTCATATAACTTTTTTTGAGTACCCTAATATATGGTTTTATTTTGGCATACTCGTGCTGAATCACGCTGTAATCCATGCTGTGATTTCTTTATAAGTAGTAGGTATTGTTATATTGTTTATTCTTAAACAAATTTAATATAATCGAAGTGTCACTGCCACTGTCAAATATAGGTGGAACGTCGTGTATTGATTATTTTAATGAAATATGAATGTAATTTAAAAAGATTTATAGGAAGAGAAATTTAAAATGCTCTGTGAATGCTAAATACTCGCTTTCTTAATAAAAATGAAAATTTATTGAAGTTTGATATTTTTTCATTACGTACAATTTTAATTTCAATTAATTTGTTTGAGTAACTACTGTTTAGCAATTTTATACGCTCTCGGGCGATAAAAGCCAAATTACGCCCGCATTCGAGGGCGTATAAACTAGTTTATCCAAAATGATATAAAAGTTTTATTTAATGACCAATGACCACTACGGATAAAGCTCGATAGAATTTTTAAATTATAAAATTCGAAAAATATGACAGCACTTAAATATAAGCTTAAGTTATTTATTAGTATTCAATTTACGGCCGTCATGTATAAAATTGGTATGAAGTTATCTTTATCAGTATAAATTTGTAGCACGTACATTATAAAGCCCTAAAATTTAAAAGTGGTTATCCTTAATATCACTAAAAATGAAATACATTTTTTTGTAGCTCTTAAATATTGGACCGATATGGGTGAAGCTGGTGTGAAGATGCCTTTAACCATAAAAACATTTTTTACGCATAAATTACAAAGACCTGAAATTGGAAAGTAGTGGCTCTTAGTAGCACTAAATATAAGCTATATTTGCATATAGGTTTTAAAATTTGGACCGCCATGGCTACAGCCCACGTGAATATAGCTTTACCCATAAAAACATTTTTTACGCATAAATTAAAAGGGTTTAGATTTGGAAACTGGTAGCCCTTAATAGCACTAATTATAAGCTACATTTATATATAGGGTTTTAAATTTTGGGCCGCCATAGGTAAAGCTGGCGTGCATTTGGCTTTACCTATATATTATTTGGAAAAATTTATTAACGAATATATACTTTATATTAGACAATACTACATCTAAAATTCGGTCATGAGAATTAGTAAGATCATTATACTGAACACAATTTAGAATAAGAGATGAAATTTACGTAGGAGGAAATAATGTTATCACAGTATCCGCTCTTAATAAAATTTATTAATTTGGAAATATTTAAATCACCAACAATCAGGAAGTTATTATGAGGTAGTGGTAAAAATGATTCAAGCGATTTAAAAGTGTATTTCATTTGATCAACAGAAATAGGAGGAGGACAATAAATTACAAATAAATAAATGAAAACATTTGAAGAGACAAACATTTCAACACAAACTAAATCAGTAGTACATTCGGAAGGTAAAGTAATAGTAATTGACTCAGTTTTGTATTTGTTATTAATAGCACACAATACACCACTACCTCGTTTCTTATTTCCCCTAGATACGTCTCTGTGTTTCTGTAAATATCGTAATTATGAGTAAAATGTTCATTATTAAGTACATTGTTATTCAAAATGAGATGAACAACCCGAGTTATAGAAAATATCAGATTTCGTATTTTGACCTGTCACATTCTGATAATATATGTGCATAATAATGATA
This sequence comes from Stenolophus ochropezus, assembly GCA_035578165.1. Lineage (NCBI taxonomy): Eukaryota > Metazoa > Arthropoda > Insecta > Coleoptera > Carabidae > Stenolophus > Stenolophus ochropezus. The sequence goes on along the minus strand of JAQOWZ010000019.1, from coordinate 15,270,560 downwards.
CTATAAAAAAAACGAATAATATAAGTTAAAAATAAAATAAAATAGAAAAGTTCACAAGTGCATAAACCCTAGATTCACTAAGAACAGGTAAATACTTAGAAAAAGTTCAATGACCAGACTAATTGAATTAATAAACAAAAGTGACTCGATATGACAATACAACTGAGAGAAGATAAAAATCAATCTTCAATTCTAAAAATATCAAAATTTACATACAAAAATTTCAACTGAAATTTAAAGAAATCTGAAAAAGTAAATAAACGAGCAAATATACGCTCCAAGAAATACAAAAATTATTTTATAAAACTATGTTCAAACAATAAAGTAATCTAAAATGAAATCTGAATTAATTATCCTTTTTACAGTGCCAGTAATTTTAGAAAAAATAATGCGGTCATTGGACCACAAATTTCTAAAACCATATTTATTACAGGTAGTTTCGTAAAGATCAAGTCTAATTTTGGTTAAATCTTCCTTGATTATTACTTTGGTTCCTTTTAACAGTTTACGGGATTTTAAAATTCTTTCACCAATTTTGTAGCTGATAAAATTTATAATTATGGGACGGGGAGATAAATTTCCGGTAGAAGTAATGTTTTTATTTTTACCTGTGCGATGGCATCTGTCAAAATCACTGGTATTTACACATATTTCTAAAGTTTTACTGAACTATGCACGTACACGGTCGTCAGTGTTTTCATTTAGTTCTTCTGGGACGCCAAAGACACGAACACAATTTATTCGTGAATATTGTTCTAGGTTGTCTACTTTATCCTCCAGAATTTTATTTTGTTGCATTGAGATCAGTAATGATGTTCTCGATTATTTCTGCTCTTTCAGTTTTTTATCAATTTTTTCGCAGACTTTATTGATGAGTTTACCAATAAATTTTTATAAACAACAATTAGGGACGGAGCGACAAAAAAGACGTCTACTCGCACCAAAACATAAAGATATATGTCGTTTCTGGTATCAAATGAAAGCACTTAACAAGGGCTGATTTGCCGATATACCAAAAATTTGTCAATTAGCTTCTGTTATTTTCAAAAAGTTTTGAGAAATATGTCGTGTTTGATATTAAATGAAAGCACTCAGCAAGAGCTAGTTTGTAAAAATAAGAAAAAAAAATGTCATGTCGTTCGGCTTTTGTTTTTTGAAGAAAGATGTCTGAAATAATTCGTATCAAATGAAATCAGTCGATTAGGACTGACTTGCAGAAATGATAAAAATTTTCAATGTTTGCAAAAATTGTAATATTATATAGTAACTAATAAACACCAAATATGTTGTGAAATTAAACATAAATTAAATTGAATCCAGTGGCAGTAATATTAGGATTGTTAATAATAATTTTTAAATTTCAAAATCAACTACATCATTCCAATTGCCACAAGAGTATGTAAAATTATTTTTATATACCGGGAGTTTATTTTATCAGTAAACATAGGGTAGTTTTATTACCATAGCTACAAAATGACAGCATTGAAGCGTTTATTTTATGAGTAAACATAGGGAATAAAATAGAAGAATGATATTCACGGTTACTGTTACGGTAGATATAAAATAAAAGACAGAACGTATGCATTTATAATTATTAATGGCAATGTTTTTACCTAAAATTGTAATTTATTTTACTAAAATTATTGACAACTATTATTAACAGCACGTGTCAACAGTGAAATTTAAATTTTTTTGAGAATTTCAATCACAATTATATATATATATATATATATATATATATATATATATATATATATAATTATATATATATATATATATATATATATATATATTAGTAGTGCCATCTCTGTAATTTAATACTAACTTAAACAAAATCTTCATATATATCCATCGAACATTCCATTGATTGAGTGACGTCACTCCTATATGGGTTGGTTGCTCCACAAGATATTAAAAAAATGTAGATCTGATAATGTTAAATTAGGTACATTATTGGTAATTTATCATTCTGAGAATATAAAATTAATTATAAATATAACCCTCTTTGTTCGTTATCATATAAAATATAAATTCACATTTAATGCAATATGATGCTTTAGATAGGTAAGAAAAATACTAAAAATATACAAATTGTAATATTTTTATTTGTACAAATGAACTTTGTTTTAAAAACATATTTTTTAAATGTTGTAATACTATATTCGTAGTCTCATTTTTGTAACTGTGTTTACATTATTCTGGTTTACATAACAAGCCTTCTTTTTGCCGATATCCTTCTCGATGGGATGGAACTTGTTAAACTTCTTCATTATGGAAGGACGGGTTGTAGTGGGCGGGTGGTATTTGAGTGGGCGACTCTCCACGCGGACTGTCCCGTTCCTGGGGCCCAAAGGCCGCGCAGGCCGGCTGCGCAGCACCTGCACTCCGGCCGCGGGGTGCGCACACTCCTGCCGCTCCTGCTGCAACTGCCTGCGGATCCTGCCTCGCAGCTCGGGGTCTCCCCGACACACCCTCATCCAGCGCCGGTTCACGCGGCTCGCCGACACCACCGAGTCTCCGTCCAGGTGCCTGCAACACGCAACATACATGTTAACATACAATATACCACGAACAAGGAATATAAACAGACTTACCTGAAGATGTTGGCGACGATCTCTGTTGGTAGTTCCCCGACGATGTCTCTGGACTGGACTTGACTAAAGGTGAACAACAATTTAAGCCAAGCGTTTATCATGATAGTCGTATTCTAGCTCCAATGTGCACAAGACAACAAATGGAAAGCGAATGATTACATCCACAAAACTACCCCTTATATATGCTGGACTAATGAGATGAAATGTAACCACCCGTAAACAACCAATCCTAGACATATTCAACATCCCTGAGCAATCAACCGTACTACAAATTAATTGTTATTACGAATATTGCAGAATAAGTCCTTTGTTATTCAATATACAGTGCGCGCAACGAAACGCGGCACATAAAACACAAGACGTTATTCAAAATTAAATTCTACATCAGATAAGATCATAATTGATACAACAGTACGTCTGCAGTAAGAGATTTATTAATATAATAATATAACATCCCTGGTTACGCCATACTTATCAACGTCAAGCAATAAATAAAGTAAAAAAGCGTGTTTCCTGTAAAATAGACGGCAAAAAGAAATTACGCAGTATTGGAAATGAAACATACTGGAAGAAATTTAACATCAAGCTATTACCTACAATAAAAGTCAGTTAAAATGGATTTGAAATATGCAATGAAAGCACAAATAAAAAGCAGCAAGAAACACGTACGAAGCAAAACCGATAAAAAGGGCTAGGGATAACAATAAAACAATGGACAAATGAAGTCAAAATTTATTGCTGAATAAAAAAGAAGTGCAGGAGAACGGAATAAGACGACGAAAAGAATATCGAAAAAATAAAGAAAATCTAAATTTAATTTAATTCAAATTATTTCATTATAAAATATATACAATATTAATACTAGTAATTTAGTAAATTGTAGTCGCCTACAAACTTATAACGTTGCAACATTGACGCATTTTTATGGAGATACAAAACATCTGTACTACTGGCCGGAATTTAAATCTGTTTTTGATTCAGAGCTTTCCATACTGGAATTTATAAACAAATTATTTCATTTAGACTTAAAACTTTTTACATATTTTAGGATTAAAAACCAATGTCAGTGTTTCCACTTCGCAGTCTTTTATTTAGCATATTGCCTATATTATGTAGGTATTAATAGTTATGGCCTCAATTACTGGTTTTGTAGTGTCCATTCTTAAGCGTGTTCCAATTTGAAGAGCTCTTTTAAACGGGCTTTCAGTTGTCAAAAAATTCATTATTAGTAATACGGATCCGAATATGTGCCCAATTGTATCTTGTTTACTCCCGCGACTAAGAATTTAATAAGGGAGTTATAGTGCCATATTCTAAGGTTACCTACCTGCTAGACCCTAATCTTAGATAAGGGATTATACCTAAGGGTAAAAATATTGAATCGTATTTGAAATATTTATATTTTAATATTTACTTATAAAAAGTACCTACTAGAGTACATGTATAGAAGAGAGCGAGGGGTAAACCACTATTAAAATCTTTGTACACTTCGTTTAAAATCCCTATAAAATCATTGTAAAGTCATTAAAATATCTTAAAATATTTAAATTCTCTTATAAAATCCTTAAAATCATATTAAAATCTATAAAATCTTTTTAATATCGGTAAAATCTTATATAAAATCTGTACAATCTCTCTTAAAATCTTAAAGTCTTGATAACAGACATGCGCAGTTCTCGTTGTTTACATTTATATTTCATGTGAATCTTACAAAGTTTTTTGCTTTGCGCTATTAATACAGTGTATTTGTTCAGATTTTAAATTATCAGTGATATACAGGGTGTTCCAATTAAGCGTGCCACCATTGCTATCTCGAGAACTATAAGAGCTACGAGGTTGGTTAAATTAGCAAAGAACCACCATTTTACAAGATTATTACAATGAGCAAAAAAATTTTTTTTTCGACCAGTGGTTCTCAAAATACGGGGCACAACTTTCTTATTTTAAATGAGAACATATATTTATTTTTAGGTTATTCGGTAGAGTATTTTTTTCTGAATTCAGCGATATAAACATATCGTATACTAATATAACAAAATAATTGAGAAAAATGTATGTTAGATTTATATGTATTTTATTTATATCTGGCTGAAAAAAGAGTGCTATGATTAGAAAACATAGACATATAGTTCTGTCTAACATTGTTTGATTATTTTTTGTTAAATTTTATGTTCTTAAACTGTCAGTTTTATGAAGAAAATGAATTGTTTTCTATCCAAAGCACTCTTCTTTCAGCCAGATATAAATAAAATACATATAAATCTAACATGCATTTTGCTCAGTTATTTTGTTATATTAGTATATGATTTGTTTACATCGTTGAATTCAGAAAAAAATACTCTATCGAATAACCTAAAAATAAACATATGTTCTCATTTAAAATAAGAAAGTTGTGTCCCGTATTTTGAGAACCACTGGTCGAAAAAAATATTTTTACAATCAAATCCGATAGAAATTCAAAAATTATCAAATGAAATGAAGCTTTCATTAGAAAAAATGGTATCTGAAGTAGAAAATGTTAACATTAAATTTCCGAATAATGACAATAATAGTGAAGTAGCATTTATAACGTGTTTAATTTGTAGTAATGATATTAAAGTTCAGAAAGGTCTCCTAATAAATGGTCAAAAGAATTGGATTCTATCCAACTTTAACCGACAAGTGAAAAATCATTTTAAATATCAAAAAAAGCAAAGCAACAAAACTCAGTCTTTATTAACATCTTTTTTAAAATCCGATTCTGCTCATACATCATGTAGTTCGTCAAACACACAATATATTGTGGCTAAAAAAATCTCAAACCAAAAAAGAAAATTATCAGACTCTGAATCAGAATCATCAATAAGTGAATCAGATTCAAAATCAGAAGAAACAATTTCTTTATATTCGGACACTGTTAGTGAAATATTTGATAGCTCTGACAGTGATTCAGAACGTGAAAATAAAGTAACCATAAATAAAGAACAATATTACGCTGTGTATTATGATGATACTTGGTACGTTGGCAGAGTTTTACAAATATCCAATAATTCAGACAATAGCTCTATTAGTCTTAGCCCCGGTTGCACAAAGCTTCATCATTTTTGATTAATGATTAATTTTTTGACAGCAATGTATTTTTAATACGTGGCCATGGTAACAACCAACGACAAAATATAACTAGACGAAACTTCTCTTGGTTTGTTATGTTTTCGGTAAGCCTGAAAGAGAAACCTAGAGATAGATATAAAATGAAAGTATTGTTCGAGCATTGCTCGCTAGAGGCGCCCATGCTTTTATGATTAACATTAGAATTGGAAGTTTTAAATTTATGTGTTTCAAATATAATCAAATCTAACGCGTCATTGACAAAACAAAAACGTAAATAATGATAAATAACAAATAATAATAACAACTACAGTGACGCCTCTAGCGAGCAATGCTCGAACAATACTTTCATTTTATATCTATCTCTAGGTTTCTCTTTCTGGCTTACCGAAAACAAAACATTCAATACAGAAGGATAGGGAATGTTTTGTCTAGTTATATTTAGTCGTTGGTAACAACGTCAAATTAATCAGTGATTTTTTTGATTAGAGGCTGATTAGCCTTTCTGCAACCGGGCATTAAATTTTTAAAAAGAAATTTAGATCATTATATTTAACCGAATTCTGAAGACGTACAACAAGTTATAAGAGAATTTATTTTCTTTGGTCCTATAAATTTAATAGGGAATGGACCATTTCACATAAACAAAAATATAATGTATCAAATTACAAAAAAATATAAAGAAATGAAAAAATCTTTATAATTTTTTGTACAATATTTTTACTGAATTTTGTACAAATTTTAGCTATACATAAGCTTATTAATATAATATCTGTAAAAAATTAAATAAAATATCAACAACAAACATCGTTATTTTATTTAAAATCCTTAAATCATTATAAAATGTTATATAAAATCTTAGAATCAGTACCTAATAACTTAAAGTCACTTAAAATCCTGCATTTTTTTTAAATCTCATAAAGTCTGTAAAATCTTTTAAATATGTTTAAAATCTGTAAAATCTTTACTGTTGTAAAGTCTTTGTACGCTTTATAACGAAGTGGTTTACCCCTCGGAAGAGAGTATTGACATGAGCGACTCCTACTGTATTGCTGTGCTTAATAAATTTATATTTGAGTGCATGTAACGAATTATTAAGTATTTTCTTTTTTTTAGTATAATTTTAATTAGCGTTAAACTATATTTTGTGTGTGTATCCATCATTTGATGTGAAGGTTCCTAGTTTTTGAGTAAATTCTCGGAAATACTCGATTAATGTGCTAATGTGTAATTCATAACTTTGTTTTTTTGATTTTAGAAAATAACTTTTAAAGAGTTCGTTGTTTCGTGGCTTACTGCGTTGTGAGATTATAGAAGAACAAGGATTTTATTGAAATATTTTCCGAAAATTCCTCAACGAAAGAAGGACTGGCTAATAAAAAATCACGACATACTTCTGCCAACTTTTCGCAAAAAACAAAAGCCGAGTGCATTAGAAAATTGACATTGTTGCAATGCAGCATTTATCGAGTGCTTTCAGTTGATACCAAATACCATATACTGTAACAAGCGCGATTCTTCCAAATTGCATTGACAATTGTATTTAGTAATAGTTTAATAAACCGCGCTTGTACGCAATGTATTACCTCCGAATTGCAGTTTAGTAATTGCGTCACAAACTAGATTATACCAAAAACTGCAAATATCGATGAACGTCAATGATTTCAAAAGATGACTCGATCAACTTAATGCCAGAGTCAGTTAGTCAATCGGGAATTGACAGCTATGTTATTTCGGTCAGTTTAGCTTATTTGTTTGGTGTTGTTTATTGGTTCCTTTATAATTCATAGTGCAATTATTATTTGTTAAATATATTATTTTTAACTTTGTCAACGTAATTTACGTCGTAAAGTTTTATTTATTCATGCATCCTGTCCATCCTCTTTACTGTGAGAATCTCCAGGGAAAGGTGTATCGCCGTGGATTATCAGGTAAGTATATCTTTTCCTTATTCAATAATCAGCACGTGAACAGATCTGTGCTCCATGGTCACAGTCACTGTTACAATACTTCTGACAGCTTTTAACAAAAAACCAAATACTATGCCATGGCTAATTTTTGTCATATCTGCAAGTCAGCAATTCAACCCCTGCCGAGTGCTTTCATTTGTTATTAATCACAGCATACTTGCGATAACGTTCAGCAAGAAATAATAGCCAATCGGCATGGATAAATTGTGAACAATTATGTACACCTTTATCAAACCTTTTCATTTGATACCAAACGCGGCTACTTTTGATAAATTTTTGGAAGAAACAAAAGCTGATCGATTTGTTCTTAATTAATATTGGAATTTTTTTGGCAATAGTGATTGGAATGTTTAAAATTTATAAATTATAATTGACAATCTATATATTACTGTCTCTATATTCAATTTATTTTACTTACGAATATTTGATTGTTGTTTAGTTACTTCATAACACATTTGGCAACACTATTTCGAAGAAAATCATAATTTATATTTTAATTTTCGGAAATATATCTATTTTTGTATATTTTTATACTATTTAGTACGTAATAATTTTTACTTTAAAAAAGTTCTATAAGTTATACCTTCTAAACTTAATAGTATTCGAGATATTGAAGAAAATATTAAAATAATTTTACTGGAAAATAAAGCTGGCTATGGAAAAAAAAATTGACATTTGTATTAGTTTATTGGTATAAGTTTGTGAAAAAGATTAATAACTTAGACTATTATTTGTTGTAAAAATGGAAGAATACTCAATTAACGAGAATGTGAAGAATTTGATGTACATTTGTAAATTAAAATGTGTCATAATTCAATAATTTTTTTTCATAGCCAGCTTTAATTTCGAGTAAAACTATTTAAATATTTTCTTCAATATCTTGAATTCTATGAAGTTTAGAAGATACAACTTATGAAACTTTTTTAAAGCAAAAATTATTTCGTACTAAATAGTATAAAAATATACAGGGCGTACCATTAAAAAAAAAGTCAAAAATAGGTATATCTCCGAAAATTAAAATATTTTTTTTCTGATTTATATTAATTTACGTAGCTTACTAAAAACACTAACAATTCTATTTGAAAGATTTCTTTGTATCTCTTATAAGTTCCAAGAAAAATCGCTTTCCCTAGTTTCATTTACACCCTGTATATTGTATTAGTGGAGTACTCCACTATTTTTTGTTATTTTTATATATATATATATATATATATATATATATATATATATATATATTATATATATATATATATATATATATATATATATATATATATAAACCTACCTTCATATAACTTTTTTTGAGTACCCTAATATATGGTTTTATTTTGGCATACTCGTGCTGAATCACGCTGTAATCCATGCTGTGATTTCTTTATAAGTAGTAGGTATTGTTATATTGTTTATTCTTAAACAAATTTAATATAATCGAAGTGTCACTGCCACTGTCAAATATAGGTGGAACGTCGTGTATTGATTATTTTAATGAAATATGAATGTAATTTAAAAAGATTTATAGGAAGAGAAATTTAAAATGCTCTGTGAATGCTAAATACTCGCTTTCTTAATAAAAATGAAAATTTATTGAAGTTTGATATTTTTTCATTACGTACAATTTTAATTTCAATTAATTTGTTTGAGTAACTACTGTTTAGCAATTTTATACGCTCTCGGGCGATAAAAGCCAAATTACGCCCGCATTCGAGGGCGTATAAACTAGTTTATCCAAAATGATATAAAAGTTTTATTTAATGACCAATGACCACTACGGATAAAGCTCGATAGAATTTTTAAATTATAAAATTCGAAAAATATGACAGCACTTAAATATAAGCTTAAGTTATTTATTAGTATTCAATTTACGGCCGTCATGTATAAAATTGGTATGAAGTTATCTTTATCAGTATAAATTTGTAGCACGTACATTATAAAGCCCTAAAATTTAAAAGTGGTTATCCTTAATATCACTAAAAATGAAATACATTTTTTTGTAGCTCTTAAATATTGGACCGATATGGGTGAAGCTGGTGTGAAGATGCCTTTAACCATAAAAACATTTTTTACGCATAAATTACAAAGACCTGAAATTGGAAAGTAGTGGCTCTTAGTAGCACTAAATATAAGCTATATTTGCATATAGGTTTTAAAATTTGGACCGCCATGGCTACAGCCCACGTGAATATAGCTTTACCCATAAAAACATTTTTTACGCATAAATTAAAAGGGTTTAGATTTGGAAACTGGTAGCCCTTAATAGCACTAATTATAAGCTACATTTATATATAGGGTTTTAAATTTTGGGCCGCCATAGGTAAAGCTGGCGTGCATTTGGCTTTACCTATATATTATTTGGAAAAATTTATTAACGAATATATACTTTATATTAGACAATACTACATCTAAAATTCGGTCATGAGAATTAGTAAGATCATTATACTGAACACAATTTAGAATAAGAGATGAAATTTACGTAGGAGGAAATAATGTTATCACAGTATCCGCTCTTAATAAAATTTATTAATTTGGAAATATTTAAATCACCAACAATCAGGAAGTTATTATGAGGTAGTGGTAAAAATGATTCAAGCGATTTAAAAGTGTATTTCATTTGATCAACAGAAATAGGAGGAGGACAATAAATTACAAATAAATAAATGAAAACATTTGAAGAGACAAACATTTCAACACAAACTAAATCAGTAGTACATTCGGAAGGTAAAGTAATAGTAATTGACTCAGTTTTGTATTTGTTATTAATAGCACACAATACACCACTACCTCGTTTCTTATTTCCCCTAGATACGTCTCTGTGTTTCTGTAAATATCGTAATTATGAGTAAAATGTTCATTATTAAGTACATTGTTATTCAAAATGAGATGAACAACCCGAGTTATAGAAAATATCAGATTTCGTATTTTGACCTGTCACATTCTGATAATATATGTGCATAATAATGATACTATAAAAAAAACGAATAATATAAGTTAAAAATAAAATAAAATAGAAAAGTTCACAAGTGCATAAACCCTAGATTCACTAAGAACAGGTAAATACTTAGAAAAAGTTCAATGACCAGACTAATTGAATTAATAAACAAAAGTGACTCGATATGACAATACAACTGAGAGAAGATAAAAATCAATCTTCAATTCTAAAAATATCAAAATTTACATACAAAAATTTCAACTGAAATTTAAAGAAATCTGAAAAAGTAAATAAACGAGCAAATATACGCTCCAAGAAATACAAAAATTATTTTATAAAACTATGTTCAAACAATAAAGTAATCTAAAATGAAATCTGAATTAATTATCCTTTTTACAGTGCCAGTAATTTTAGAAAAAATAATGCGGTCATTGGACCACAAATTTCTAAAACCATATTTATTACAGGTAGTTTCGTAAAGATCAAGTCTAATTTTGGTTAAATCTTCCTTGATTATTACTTTGGTTCCTTTTAACAGTTTACGGGATTTTAAAATTCTTTCACCAATTTTGTAGCTGATAAAATTTATAATTATGGGACGGGGAGATAAATTTCCGGTAGAAGTAATGTTTTTATTTTTACCTGTGCGATGGCATCTGTCAAAATCACTGGTATTTACACATATTTCTAAAGTTTTACTGAACTATGCACGTACACGGTCGTCAGTGTTTTCATTTAGTTCTTCTGGGACGCCAAAGACACGAACACAATTTATTCGTGAATATTGTTCTAGGTTGTCTACTTTATCCTCCAGAATTTTATTTTGTTGCATTGAGATCAGTAATGATGTTCTCGATTATTTCTGCTCTTTCAGTTTTTTATCAATTTTTTCGCAGACTTTATTGATGAGTTTACCAATAAATTTTTATAAACAACAATTAGGGACGGAGCGACAAAAAAGACGTCTACTCGCACCAAAACATAAAGATATATGTCGTTTCTGGTATCAAATGAAAGCACTTAACAAGGGCTGATTTGCCGATATACCAAAAATTTGTCAATTAGCTTCTGTTATTTTCAAAAAGTTTTGAGAAATATGTCGTGTTTGATATTAAATGAAAGCACTCAGCAAGAGCTAGTTTGTAAAAATAAGAAAAAAAAATGTCATGTCGTTCGGCTTTTGTTTTTTGAAGAAAGATGTCTGAAATAATTCGTATCAAATGAAATCAGTCGATTAGGACTGACTTGCAGAAATGATAAAAATTTTCAATGTTTGCAAAAATTGTAATATTATATAGTAACTAATAAACACCAAATATGTTGTGAAATTAAACATAAATTAAATTGAATCCAGTGGCAGTAATATTAGGATTGTTAATAATAATTTTTAAATTTCAAAATCAACTACATCATTCCAATTGCCACAAGAGTATGTAAAATTATTTTTATATACCGGGAGTTTATTTTATCAGTAAACATAGGGTAGTTTTATTACCATAGCTACAAAATGACAGCATTGAAGCGTTTATTTTATGAGTAAACATAGGGAATAAAATAGAAGAATGATATTCACGGTTACTGTTACGGTAGATATAAAATAAAAGACAGAACGTATGCATTTATAATTATTAATGGCAATGTTTTTACCTAAAATTGTAATTTATTTTACTAAAATTATTGACAACTATTATTAACAGCACGTGTCAACAGTGAAATTTAAATTTTTTTGAGAATTTCAATCACAATTATATATATATATATATATATATATATATATATATATATAATTATATATATATATATATATATATATATATATATATTAGTAGTGCCATCTCTGTAATTTAATACTAACTTAAACAAAATCTTCATATATATCCATCGAACATTCCATTGATTGAGTGACGTCACTCCTATATGGGTTGGTTGCTCCACAAGATATTAAAAAAATGTAGATCTGATAATGTTAAATTAGGTACATTATTGGTAATTTATCATTCTGAGAATATAAAATTAATTATAAATATAACCCTCTTTGTTCGTTATCATATAAAATATAAATTCACATTTAATGCAATATGATGCTTTAGATAGGTAAGAAAAATACTAAAAATATACAAATTGTAATATTTTTATTTGTACAAATGAACTTTGTTTTAAAAACATATTTTTTAAATGTTGTAATACTATATTCGTAGTCTCATTTTTGTAACTGTGTTTACATTATTCTGGTTTACATAACAAGCCTTCTTTTTGCCGATATCCTTCTCGATGGGATGGAACTTGTTAAACTTCTTCATTATGGAAGGACGGGTTGTAGTGGGCGGGTGGTATTTGAGTGGGCGACTCTCCACGCGGACTGTCCCGTTCCTGGGGCCCAAAGGCCGCGCAGGCCGGCTGCGCAGCACCTGCACTCCGGCCGCGGGGTGCGCACACTCCTGCCGCTCCTGCTGCAACTGCCTGCGGATCCTGCCTCGCAGCTCGGGGTCTCCCCGACACACCCTCATCCAGCGCCGGTTCACGCGGCTCGCCGACACCACCGAGTCTCCGTCCAGGTGCCTGCAACACGCAACATACATGTTAACATACAATATACCACGAACAAGGAATATAAACAGACTTACCTGAAGATGTTGGCGACGATCTCTGTTGGTAGTTCCCCGACGATGTCTCTGGACTGGACTTGACTAAAGGTGAACAACAATTTAAGCCAAGCGTTTATCATGATAGTCGTATTCTAGCTCCAATGTGCACAAGACAACAAATGGAAAGCGAATGATTACATCCACAAAACTACCCCTTATATATGCTGGACTAATGAGATGAAATGTAACCACCCGTAAACAACCAATCCTAGACATATTCAACATCCCTGAGCAATCAACCGTACTACAAATTAATTGTTATTACGAATATTGCAGAATAAGTCCTTTGTTATTCAATATACAGTGCGCGCAACGAAACGCGGCACATAAAACACAAGACGTTATTCAAAATTAAATTCTACATCAGATAAGATCATAATTGATACAACAGTACGTCTGCAGTAAGAGATTTATTAATATAATAATATAACATCCCTGGTTACGCCATACTTATCAACGTCAAGCAATAAATAAAGTAAAAAAGCGTGTTTCCTGTAAAATAGACGGCAAAAAGAAATTACGCAGTATTGGAAATGAAACATACTGGAAGAAATTTAACATCAAGCTATTACCTACAATAAAAGTCAGTTAAAATGGATTTGAAATATGCAATGAAAGCACAAATAAAAAGCAGCAAGAAACACGTACGAAGCAAAACCGATAAAAAGGGCTAGGGATAACAATAAAACAATGGACAAATGAAGTCAAAATTTATTGCTGAATAAAAAAGAAGTGCAGGAGAACGGAATAAGACGACGAAAAGAATATCGAAAAAATAAAGAAAATCTAAATTTAATTTAATTCAAATTATTTCATTATAAAATATATACAATATTAATACTAGTAATTTAGTAAATTGTAGTCGCCTACAAACTTATAACGTTGCAACATTGACGCATTTTTATGGAGATACAAAACATCTGTACTACTGGCCGGAATTTAAATCTGTTTTTGATTCAGAGCTTTCCATACTGGAATTTATAAACAAATTATTTCATTTAGACTTAAAACTTTTTACATATTTTAGGATTAAAAACCAATGTCAGTGTTTCCACTTCGCAGTCTTTTATTTAGCATATTGCCTATATTATGTAGGTATTAATAGTTATGGCCTCAATTACTGGTTTTGTAGTGTCCATTCTTAAGCGTGTTCCAATTTGAAGAGCTCTTTTAAACGGGCTTTCAGTTGTCAAAAAATTCATTATTAGTAATACGGATCCGAATATGTGCCCAATTGTATCTTGTTTACTCCCGCGACTAAGAATTTAATAAGGGAGTTATAGTGCCATATTCTAAGGTTACCTACCTGCTAGACCCTAATCTTAGATAAGGGATTATACCTAAGGGTAAAAATATTGAATCGTATTTGAAATATTTATATTTTAATATTTACTTATAAAAAGTACCTACTAGAGTACATGTATAGAAGAGAGTATTGACATGAGCGACTCCTACTGTATTGCTGTGCTTAATAAATTTATATTTGAGTGCATGTAACGAATTATTAAGTATTTTCTTTTTTTTAGTATAATTTTAATTAGCGTTAAACTATATTTTGTGTGTGTATCCATCATTTGATGTGAAGGTTCCTAGTTTTTGAGTAAATTCTCGGAAATACTCGATTAATGTGCTAATGTGTAATTCATAACTTTGTTTTTTTGATTTTAGAAAATAACTTTTAAAGAGTTCGTTGTTTCGTGGCTTACTGCGTTGTGAGATTATAGAAGAACAAGGATTTTATTGAAATATTTTCCGAAAATTCCTCAACGAAAGAAGGACTGGCTAATAAAAAATCACGACATACTTCTGCCAACTTTTCGCAAAAAACAAAAGCCGAGTGCATTAGAAAATTGACATTGTTGCAATGCAGCATTTATCGAGTGCTTTCAGTTGATACCAAATACCATATACTGTAACAAGCGCGATTCTTCCAAATTGCATTGACAATTGTATTTAGTAATAGTTTAATAAACCGCGCTTGTACGCAATGTATTACCTCCGAATTGCAGTTTAGTAATTGCGTCACAAACTAGATTATACCAAAAACTGCAAATATCGATGAACGTCAATGATTTCAAAAGATGACTCGATCAACTTAATGCCAGAGTCAGTTAGTCAATCGGGAATTGACAGCTATGTTATTTCGGTCAGTTTAGCTTATTTGTTTGGTGTTGTTTATTGGTTCCTTTATAATTCATAGTGCAATTATTATTTGTTAAATATATTATTTTTAACTTTGTCAACGTAATTTACGTCGTAAAGTTTTATTTATTCATGCATCCTGTCCATCCTCTTTACTGTGAGAATCTCCAGGGAAAGGTGTATCGCCGTGGATTATCAGGTAAGTATATCTTTTCCTTATTCAATAATCAGCACGTGAACAGATCTGTGCTCCATGGTCACAGTCACTGTTACAATACTTCTGACAGCTTTTAACAAAAAACCAAATACTATGCCATGGCTAATTTTTGTCATATCTGCAAGTCAGCAATTCAACCCCTGCCGAGTGCTTTCATTTGTTATTAATCACAGCATACTTGCGATAACGTTCAGCAAGAAATAATAGCCAATCGGCATGGATAAATTGTGAACAATTATGTACACCTTTATCAAACCTTTTCATTTGATACCAAACGCGGCTACTTTTGATAAATTTTTGGAAGAAACAAAAGCTGATCGATTTGTTCTTAATTAATATTGGAATTTTTTTGGCAATAGTGATTGGAATGTTTAAAATTTATAAATTATAATTGACAATCTATATATTACTGTCTCTATATTCAATTTATTTTACTTACGAATATTTGATTGTTGTTTAGTTACTTCATAACACATTTGGCAACACTATTTCGAAGAAAATCATAATTAATTTGTTAATTTATAAATTAGTATTGGCAATCCTAATACAATTGTCACTGTCTTCAGTCTTTAGTGAAGTTCATTTAGGAATATTTTGTTTTTATTTAGTTATTCCTGTAGGAAATTAATTTTAATCAACCCCTGCAATATGGTGTAAAAATCATTAAAATCAGATAATGCTTTTGAGTATATGTGCTTTCCGTAAATTTTGTCAACTGACATCTTTCTGCGAAAAACAAAAGATGTCTGGAATGCCAAATTTTTGATATTTCTGCACTTTACCTTTTTCGCATGCTTGCACTTGATACCAAATATATCAAACTTCTGACAACTATTTGCAAAAAATAAAAGCCAATTTACATGGCATATTTCTGTCATATCTAAAAACAGCCCTTATTCCGTGTTTCCATAGATACCAGACATGACATATTTCTGACAACTGTTTGCTAAAAACAAAAGCTTATCGACATGGTAATTCTTTATCGTATTTGCAAACCAACCTTTGTCGAATGTTTTCATTTGATACAAAACATGGCATATTACTGAAAAAAGCAAATGGCAATCAATATGATTTTTTTTTCCATTTCTGCACCTCAACCATTGCCGAATGCTTTCATTCGATAACAAACATGACCTACTTCTGACATCTTTTCGCTTAAAACAAAAGTTCATCAAGAAATTATTGATATTTCTGCAAGCCAGCCCTTATTGAGTGCTTTCTTTAGATATTTGTGTATATGTACATTGAAACTGGTTGTGTTTTATACTACTCTTTTACATTTATCAGTTATAATTAAGAACAGATTTTTACAGTGAAGTGTGTGTTTCTGTAGTGCAATTATTTATTGATATAATATTAATTCTGACAACAGTTGATTATTTCGATCAGTTTTTGGGTGTAAACTGAATTTACTGCAAAACATAATTAGTTCTTGTCATCTTCTGAATTAATCAATCTTGTACAAGTTACCTACATCTTCTTCAAGGTAATATTTTTACTAAACTTCAAGATGGTTTTGATATGAAACCACTGCAATACTAAAGCAAATAGAGAGATATGTGCTGGCCCCTGTCAATTAGCCTACCACGTCAACTGCTTAGTACTCATGGCTGCTGAGAAACAAACACTCTCAACAAGTAAATCTCTGTGCTGGATTTGTAATAAATGCAAAAAATCACCACGCCGGTAGACAGCACCCTTCATGTTGACCTGGCTTCCAATGCTTCATCCCTTTCTTAAATTATGGATTTACTACGTAATCTTAAAAAATTCATTGATTTTTGCTGTAGCAAAATAGATGATTTTGAATCTAAACTCAAAGATTGGACATTGGACCAAAACAATTATTTTAATAGAACCCCTGAAGGCAGAGTGCGAAGTATTATGTACTAAAGTAGATGACTACGATCAAAGATCAAGATCCAATAATCTAGAAATAATTATGCAAAACTTTGTTTATTAGAAAAATATGAAATCCTAGCTCATAAACACAATAACATCAAACTTCTCAATGAAAATACATTCTACCCAGAAAATTATATGTTTAAATCGTTAGCACCTTTAAAAACCCTACCAACTTAACTTATTTAGATTTTAAACTTTAATTTTCTTCAACTCCATGTACTTCCTATCCATTATTCCTCATAAATTCCCTCATTTCCTTCAATCACCAGTATAACTCCACTCCTTGTTCATATATCATGTTTCCTACAAGACATAAAAACCACATTTTCAGCTACAATTTAAACGGTATTCATATTTTCAATTTATCTTTTTCTATATAATTTTTTTTTTAATTTATAATTATAATCTATATTTCTATTACTGCTTCTACCTACAATAAAATTTAATTACCTATTAAAATACAATGATTTTTCAAACATAACCACACATTTACACACATGTTTTGTGGTTAATTTCTTATATCAAAAATAATTTTATAATCTTGACTAACCTAACATTTTCTTTCTCAATAATGTTTTTAAAATAAGTACTAACACAATAGTATATACACAATATGTAACATCTAAACTAATTTTACCATAACACAATTACAACAAAAAATATTTATAACATATGTATTTCAGCTTGGGCCTGATGATGACATACACGTCGAAATCGATTGCCTAATAGAAACTTTATAAAAAAACAATGAGCTTTTATTTATTTATCCTATCCAATGCACACTGATATGAAATCTTTCATCGAATATAATCTAGAAATCATCGGCATCCCTGAAAAACCCTCGGAAAACCTAATTAATGTTATTTGCAACCTGGGTACTGTAATTTATTGTCCCATCACTGAGCAAGATTGGGATGCATTCCACAAGGTTTCACCATTCCATCACTCTCCAAATGTTCCTAAACATACTATTGTACGGTTTGTATCAAGACTAAAACGTGGCAAATTCTTAGCATGCGCTCGTCAACATAAAAATTTAGATGCAAGCCAATTAAAATTTGATTCAAAATCAAAAATCTACGTAAATGACCATCTGAATCCCAAGTTCTTAGTATTTTTCAAATAAGCTCAGTGGAATATCTTACCTATCTAAAGTATAGTAAAGCACTAAATGTGAATACTTATTTTATATAATAAGGAACAAAGAGGGTTTTATTTATAACTAATTTTTTTATTCTTAGAATATTAATGTACCTATATTTAACGTTATCAGATCTACATTTTTTACATGCTTTGTGGTGCAATATCCTTATGATATCTGGAGATTCTCATAATAATTTTTTGCCATGATTTTAGATTACCGAGTGTCCAGAGAAAGCGTGATATCCTTGTTTTTTTATTTACTTATAAAGGTATGTAATTGAAAATTTATTTGCTATATTTGTGACTCCGGGGGTAAACTGTCTTAAGTTTAAAAAGCTACATTTGGAGAAAAAGGCAATATATCATATTTTATACCATTGTAACAATTTATAACTTAATATCATCATTATATATTAAAAATAATATATTATTATGATTATCACGATTAGTTTTTTTTTATTGTGGACTTCATATTGTTTGCCTTATAAACAAAATATTTTTTTTCTATAGCAGATGTTAAAGTGCAATTTTATCAACTGAAAATAGTGGATAAAGTAGCACTTTAACCCAGGGTTGGCAAAAAACATGTTTTTTTTTAAAAAAACATAAAAACATGTTTTTTATATTTTAACCATATTTTTAATGTTTTAAACATGTTTTAAACAATAGTGAAAAAAAACATGTTTAAAACAAAATTAAACATGTTTTAAACACAGAAACGATTTTTTTTTATTTCGGTAGATGTCTGGCATAAACGGTACGACTAAAACTTGCGCGCCTGTAAGATGTCCACGCCCCGAAATTAGGGGAATCCCATTTCCTCTCGTTTGTTTTTCTAACTAATTTGCTTTACTGTTACTGTTATTCGTGTTATCTGAACTTGACGAGCACCAAGATCAATGAAGACTTGTACGTTATTAAAAATGAAAATCGTATTGCAATCGATGTAAATATATGTGCGAAAATTCAAGATCTTGAATTAAACACAAACGTACAAAATTATTCACGTAAACTGAAAAAAAATAATATTGCTCTGGACAAAGTACAAAGTGAAACGTGTAGTATAGGCGAAGCTACTGAAATATGGTTAAATCTAGAACAGAGTATTGAAGTTGAAGGTGAAGAATTCTCTGAATTTGAAATAAGCTGTTTTAAAAAGCGTTTAAAAATAGCCATGACTCTAGCTCATTACCTAACCAATTTACTAGATCATCGATTTAGAGGCCAGAAATTAAAGCAAGTACATCTAGAACAGGCATTAGAGTACGCAGCTTCATACCATCCTGATGCCATGCCCTATATAATTAAATATCAGGCGCAAACTTCACCATTCAGAGAATATTTATTCTTCGACCAAAATAAAGAAAGTGTTTCACCGGTTTCATGGTGGCGTGCTCTGCAGAACTCGATTAACAATTCATTATTTGATTTGTGTATTCAACTCCATACGGCAGTAGCTTCATCTGGAGGAATTGAAAGATTATTTTCAACTTTTGGTTTAGTGCATAGTAAACTACGGAACACGTTAGGCACAGAAAAGGCGGCGAAATTAGTTAGCATTATTAGAGCATACAATACAAATAAAATACTGTAAGATGAAGATTGAAAAAATATATGTATTTATATTACAATTATAGCGTTCTTTATGTATCTTTTTTGTATTTGCTTTATGTCTGCTACTGACAAAAGAATAAAATAAAGTTTTTATGTTTTAAAAGCAAAATTAAAAATAAATTATTTTCCTAGAAATTTAGATCAATACTCAATAGAAATTAACACTTAAGAATTTGTTTTAAACACCTTTTCAAATAAACATCTGTTTAAAACTAGTTTTAAACATGTTTAAAACAAAAGTGTTTTAAACTTAAGAAATGTTTAAAACATGTTTTAAACATTTGTTTTAAACAAAATTGTTTTAAACATGCCAACCCTGCTTTAACCGCAAGGGTAGATGAAGTAACACTTTAACAGCAAGGGTAGATAAAGTACCTTAACTTTTGTTTATTAGAAGTACATTTCCATAACAACGCACACTACTGACATTTTAAAATTGTTCTTAAATAATAATTTAATTTTTCTAATTCTTTTCTCTTCAAAACCTGCTATAGAAGAAAATAGAATTTTATACACGACGATAAAATTAAATTATCGACTCGCGAAAAATATTTCACTCGCGATTATATCGCTCATGAATTAACACTTTCCGCTTGTCGGTAAAATATTATTTTATCTTCTTGTATACAAAATAACTATTGTTTGACTTAAAACGTTAAAACACACAAATATTTAAAAAATAAAGTTTAGCTAGAATCTGTTTTGCCAAATGTCCCATAAATAACTAAATAAAATCAAACATTCCTACTTAATCTAAGATGAAGTTTGTACTGACATTTAATGAATACTATTAATAAATGTAAATTTAAAATATAATATCTATAGGAAGGGATTATAGCATACAATTTAATTTATAAATTACAGAAAAGAGCACAGGGCTTTTGTTTTTGCCAAAAGGTTTTCAGAAATATGTCGTTTTTGGTATCAAATGAAAGCACAGAGCTGATTTGCCATTATGCCAAAAATTAGCTTTTCTTATTTGTAAAATTTTTCAGAAATATGTCATTTTTGATATTACATGAAAGCACTCATCTGGAGATAATTTGCAGAAATAAGAAAAAATTGTCATGTCGATCGGCTTTTCTTTGCAGAAAGTTGTTTGAAATATGTTATATCAAATGAAAGCATTCGATTAGGACTGTCCTAAAGTAATGATAAAAATTTGCAATGTTTGCAAAATTAGGAATATTATATAGTAACTAAATAAAAACCAAATATTGCTAATTGAACTTCACTGAAAACAGTGACATTTATATTAGGATTGTCAATGATAATTTATAAGTTTACGTTTTCATTCGAAGCAGTGTCGTCAAATATGTTGTGATATAACTAAATAAAAATAAAATATTCCTACATAAATTAATTTAAACACAGTGGCAGTAATATTAGGATTGTTAATAATAATATTTAAGTTTCGAAATCAACTTCATCATTCCAGTTGCCAAAAGAGTTCTAATAATAAATATGTACAAATCGATCAGTTTTTGTTTCTTCGTAAGATATATTATACTCCGTTTTTAAACTATAGACAGCACTAGACGAAGTCACATTTACACCGCTAGAAGTTACCAAAAAAAATCACTAGATTTATTTGGCAGGAGAAATGAAATGTCAAAATGAAGGTCACGTCAGAATTTATATTTTCCAGGCTATATTTTCATCATTCAAAACTATGATAGATAATCTACTTGCATAGAGTTAATGAAATACTAATAGTTCTGAAAATAACTGGTTTTATTCGTGAAATGTCACAAAAAGAGCAATGAAACGAAAAACACGTGCAAATTCAACAATTGATTTGACAACTTACGAGAGTTTGACGTTTCAATTACGTTTGAGAAGATTAACCTGAAATTTCGTCTGGTTAAATGGGGCTTCAAGAAATGGCGCAGCAGCCAATCACAATCTTTGATTTTCTCACTAGGATTCCTAGTTACTGTCTATAGTTTAAAAACAGAGTATAGAAGTTGTCGCCGTTTTGTATCAAATGAAAAGAGGACAAGAGCTTGCATAACTGTTCACAATTTATCCATATCGATTGACTATTGTTTTTTTGCCTAAAACGTTATCAAAAACATTCTACAAGGGCTGGCTTGCAGAAATGTCAAAACTTGTCCATGGGGCTCGGTGTTTGTTTTGTTGCGAAATCATATTAAAAACCTCGACAATTGTTGACTTGCAGAAATGTCAAAAAATTATTACGTCGATCGCCTTTGTTTTTTGCTAAAAGTTGTCAGAAGTATGTCGTATTTGGTATGAAATGAAAGTATTTGCCAAAGATGCCTACTGTTGATTATGATTAAAGGTGCGGTAAAATGTATATATTTTCAATCTCATCAAGTTTCTCAAAAATAAATAAAGGTATAATTGTGCACAACATTCTAAAATAAATACAAAATGTGTAGATGGACATCACAATATTTTATTTTTCAATAATTTATTTTATAATTGAAAATTAAATAAAATATAAAAGTATGATAATTGGTCATTTTCAAAGGCAATTTTCTCTCGACATTTACCTTTATGTCCTGAACATGAACATGTAGATCGATATTATTTAAAGTTCGTTTATTATTTTTGTCTATACTCTGTTTTTAAACTATAGACAGTAACTAGGAATCCTAGTGAGAAAATCAAAGCCTGTGATTGGCTGCTGCGCCATTTCTTGAAGCCGCATTTAACCAGACGAAATTTCAGGTTAACCTTCTCAAACGTAATTGAAACGTCAAATACTCGGAAGTTGTCAAATCAATTGTTGAATTTGCACGTGTTACGTATTTATGATTTTATATGAATAAATTAAGTAGATTATCTATCATAGTTTTGGATAATGAAAATATAGCCCGGAAAATATAAATTCTGACGTGACCTTCATTTTGATATTTCATTTCTCCCGCCAAATATATCTAGTGATTTTTTTTGGTAACTTCTAACGGTGTAAATGTGACTTCGTTTAGTGCTGTCTATAGTTTAAAAACGGAGTATAGTACATCTTAAACTTAACGAGATTGAATTTCTCTATAAAGCCTGTCTGACACGATACAAAGTTTAGTACTAAATTTAGTTTTAAAATTTAATATAGAATATTGTAATAAAACTTATTAATATTTATAGAAGATTAAAATTTCTGTCTGTAACGGTACTAAGTTTTAATATGTATTTTTTATATATGCGCATGCGTACATTAGAGAATCCAATGTAACATCTGATGTATGGCCACAGAATAGTTACATACAGAAGCGATACTCCGTGTCAGTACCTTTCATGTTTCCCTATACAGTTCTATGACCTTGAAGCATTGTGTAGACCTTTAAATTTGTGCTCTTCCCCTATCTCTCTCTAAGATGTGAGGAAACTTTCCGATTTTAAACAATGGGCCCTTTAAATTTGTGCACATTCTCCATCTCTCTCTAATTTTCGTTTCTCTGTCTTACTGTCGCTTCTGTATAACCCTGTTCTGTGGAATGACTGCTTCTTATTCTTATGAGCTGAACATTATTGAAGTGAAAATGAATATTGGTACAAGAAGCAGAAGGCGATTATTACGTGCAACAACTGCTGCTGTAGTAGCAATAATTCAAAATATTGCTATTAAAAAGAAAAAAGTGAAGAAAAATAAAATATTTTCACGAAAATGGTTGTTGAGAAGAACAGAGTGACGTGGAATACTTAATTTACTAAACGAAGAACTGAAAATTGAAGATCCAACAGCTTACAGAAATTTTGTTAGAATCACTAAAATAACCTAAACCAACTTTGCAGTTTGCACAGTAAACATGCGCACACTACGCTACCATTCTGCGCAGATTCAGTACAAGAAATTAGAACCTGTCCTAAATATTTTAATCATAACCAACAATATAATCAGATATTATAAATTATTTAAACACACGTATTTATAAATACAACGAAACAATGATTAAAAATATAACAATCAATAGAACATAAAATAATTTTTATTTATCTATGTTGTTAAATTTTCTACTCTGAATATACAAGCGAGTTAGATAATCTTTGTCAACATACTGAAACTAGAAATACATATTTTAATGTATTGATTACTATGGGAGAAATAATTATAGATTTTTAAAAAATACATACATCACATTAAACCTGAACATTCATTCCTCTTTCACATACAGGGTGGCCCAGTGATAATTATCAGCGCAATTTTTGGCCACTTAACATTAATTTTGCAAAACACGCTCGAACACGTTAATTTTAGTATAAAGGGGGACATCTGAATGGATTAGTACCAACGGCATAACTTCAACCCTAAAATGGGGGTGGACTGCACCTCAAAAATTTTGAATGGAAAAGGGTGTCAAACATGACACAGTTTGAAAGACCTTTCAATTCTCTTTTTAACAGTTTTTTTATTTCTCAATAATAACTCGCATTGTTCTATACAATGAATGAACCTTTTATACTTGTAGGTAACAAAGATGAAATATCTATCTATTAATTTTTGTACTTCTTCTACTTATCAATTTTATCTTCACTCTTCCCTTCATTCTTCGTTATATTTTTCTTCCTGTAAAGTAAAGTATTTGAAACATTTCTTTCACATCGATCTTGTTTGAATATTTCACTCGCCTTCTTTGATTATTCATTTAGACGTTTATTTAGTCGCGGTTAGTTTTGTTTATGACCTTTTACAGTCATAGGTTATCGTTGACTTTGACGTTAGTCCGAAGTCCGGAAGCTGCTGCAGCCTACGGGAGATACTGAAACCTCGTACGAACTTACTGCTGTTTTATTTCTTATTATTTTTCTTTGTTTATTTCTTATTGTTACTGTTCATTTATTTCTTACTCTTCATTTATTTCTTATTGTTCTTCTTCGTTTTACGAGGGAAACATTGTGATTGGCCAGCGGCTTAATTTTTTTCGTTTTGAGCCGTGACTTAGCGAATTTGGAATTTTTCTGTTCTTTTTAATTTTGAGATTCGAGCTTGTTCAGTTGGTGACCTAGTGTTTTCGTTTGTGATTTCTGCTCGTTGTGTTTGAAGCGTGGCAGAATCCGTACCCTTTTGTGGGATTTAAACTAGGCAGCAACGTTTAAGAATTGTTAATTCTACGGAAATGACACGGAATTAAAACAAGTCAAGATCCTCAACAATTGTTTCACTTGAAGCCGCTTACCATCCAAAGGTAAATTATTCCTTAATAGTTACGTTGCAATCTTCGTCGTAATGCGTCCAGTCACATGGTCCTAATTCTTAACTCTTCTTTCAGGCTTTTTATTTTATTTCATTTCTATTTTTTTGGTGCCACCCTTGTTGCGCGTTATTTAGTCAGTTGTAAACTACCCGATTCCTTACACTGGCGTAGAGGACTCACTTCCTATTTAGTAGCCGCTATTATAAGTTATTTTCATTAATTATTGTCATAAACATACCTCGCCTGGGTTACAACAAATTCTCGTCGATATACTGTTATAAAACTGGTGAGCATTAATTTAATTTAGCGTCTTTATCGAATAAACATAAATTTAACGACGAAGGAAGGAAAAAGGTAAAAACCGTGAGTCTTAGACACACTGTTCTTAAAAACTTTAATGTTACCAGTTTCGACTATTTAATAGTCATCAGACCATCATACCATAAATAAAAAACGAGAATAACATTAAATATATACATACACTAAAAATTACAGGAACAACCACCAACAATTGATAATGATAGTAACATAAGAAATTAAATTTCTGCGAAAAACACCAAAAAACAAGTGAAAAAACAAAAAAGCAACCGAAAAATGGCAATACAAAATTTCTACGCAACGTGGTGAAAAAATAATTCAAAATTAATTAAAAATCGACTACAAAACTAGTAATAACAAGTAAAACTGCAAAACGGAGGGAAAAAGGGTTTATTTCAAGAAGGGGGCTCTGTTTTAGATTTAAATTTAATATATTAAATTGCGTTTTTCCACAATATATTCATTTATTAGTTAAACAACAGTTGGCTTTATTTAACGTAACCCCAACAATGGCGCTCAACCCCCCATCCCATATTGAACCATTCCCGTCTCCACTGTCGAAAAGCTGGCGGCCGTACTCCAGAACATCTCGGGTGCGTAATTGTAGCAAAATTCACCCGCTAGTACGAGGTCACGTGACAATTTTAGTGCAGTTTCAGAATTTGTTTTGAATTTACTGTACATTATATCTTGTAGTATAGTTTCTGATGATAATCTGTCAGTGAAATTAGTTGTTAAAAATAATTTTAACTCTTCCCAAACTTGAAAATTATTTTCAAACAGAAGTTCTGCTGCTTTATTTATTAATTTTGTTTTAACTATTCCAAACAAGTAAGTTTTTTGTAATAATGATAAGACTAATGTGTTAGTTGTTGCATAGACTTCATCTACTGTTTTAATGAAGTTACTGAGTAATTTTATATTTCCTTCATAGTGGGGTAATACATCTAAAAATGTTTTTATTCTCCTAAAGTGATATTAGCCATGGTAATAACTTTTGAGAGTTTACTGGGTTTTAATTTTATTTGGATAGGATTTAATTCAATTAATACTATTTCGTGATCTTGATCTTGAGAATCTTCTGATTCTGATGAATTGTTACACATTGATTGATTAACAATTTATGTGTATGAATGTTTACAAAAGTAAAAAAAAACTGACTGATATGGTTAATAATATTGTGAGTTTGACGGACATCTCCGAAATCTAGTAGTCGTGGTTGTAGTTCTGCGGTGAGGGTGACTGCTTCCTTCGACGACGTCAACTGGTACCGATCAGCAAGTGCTCTTCCTTCTGATGAGAACGTGGTCTGGTTACCGGAACAGCAAGTAGTCGATCTAGAGTGGTCTTTAAAGATGGGTCGTGGTTAGACCCTGATGGGCTTAGGTTAAAGCCGGTTCTTGTAGATTTTTTGAAGTTGAAATAAGACTTTTGAAAAAGTGGCACAGATAAAATTTTTGTTGTTAATATTTCTGTGTTTTCAACATCCTACAGCGACTGCGCCAATTAAGTTTTAAAGCCTTTTTGTCTTTAAAAAATATTTTTATTTTTCAAACACAAATAAAAATATACAGCAATTTGTTGTTAATAATGTTACGACTAACTGGCGATTGCCCGTCCGTACTTATTCTAAGACATTTATAATTTTACATCATGCTTAGTGTACTTAATTACTAAGAGGGGATGGTCATGCGCAGTAGCAAAGTATGATACTTATAATATTATATAATTTATATATTTATTTATATACAGGTTGTTCCATTGAAGTGAACCCGCATTACTATCTCAAAAACTATAAGAGCTACGAGGTAGGTTAAATTAGAAAAGAACCACCATTTTACAAGACTATTAAAATAAGCGAAACAAATATTTTTTTTAACGAGTGGTTCTCAAGATATGGAGCCCAACTTTCTTATTTTAACACCCTAATAATTTTTACATGTTTGGATTCTACATAAAATTACAAATCCAATAATATGTTTGAAGTTAAATTTCAGTTAAATAATAAAATCCCTATATTAGCATTTATTTTGCATACTTTTACCTAAAAATAGTAGTTATCATGAATTAAAATAAGAAATTTGCACCCCATATCTTGAGATCCACTGGTTTAAAAAAATATTTTTTTTTGCTCATTGTGTTGGTCTTGTAAAATGCTGGTTCTTTGCTAATTTAACCAACCTCGTAGCTCGTATAGTTCTCGAGATAGCAATGGTGGCACACTTAAATGGAACACCCTGTATATATATATATATATATATATATATATATATATATATATATATATATACAGGGTGTTTGGCGAAAGGCCGGCACCCAGAATATTTCGTTTATTATGAGAGATATAGAAAAATGTTAAAAAACAAAATTAAACTAGTCAAAAGGACTCATAAAATGATTGTAGGAATAATATTGTGTAACTTCCGGTTTTAGCGGAAATGAGTACAACTTTAATTCTAGAATAGGGAATCGGTATTTTTATATTTTTTTTCGAAATGTACATCAAATTAGCTCTACAATGATACCAAAATATCATTGTTTTACTTGAACCATTTCAAAATGGCGGCACTTTATTTTTAAAATATTTACTAATAAAAATTCATAAAAAAAACACCATAGCCACCTATTTTAAATTTTGTTACCTGAAACCAAACAAATAATGTCAAAAAATATTAGATCTACCTTTCCTGACGATGTAATGGCAGAATTTGTTATATTTGACAAATTGTGCAGAAAATGACGGCGGCCATTTTGAGTACTTTTAAATTTAATTTTGTTTATTATATTTAGTAAGAGTTATTGTATTGTCTTGATTGTTATAAGCTTTTTTAAACATAATTTTTTTGCGTTAATTACCTGTAGTTGTAAGTACATAAATATGAAAATAAATTGTCGCCATTTTGAAATGGTTGAAGTAAAACTATGACATTTTGATATCATTGTAGAGCTAATTTTATGTACATTCCGAAAAAAAAATAATAATACCGATTCCCTATGCTAGAATCAAAGTTGTACACACTTCCGCTAAAACCGGAAGTGACACAAAATTCTTACTAAGATCATTTTATGAGTCCTTTTGACTAGTTTAATTTTGTTCCGTAACATTTTTCTCTATCTCTCATAATAAACGAAATATTCTGGGTGCCGGCCTTTCGCCAAACACCCTGTATATATATATATATTTATATATATATATATATATATATATATATATATATATATATATATATATATAATGAGTATGTACAATAACTCCGGTAATATAAGTAATTTATTTTACTTATCCGCCAGACAGATGTACAAGAGTAGGTATGGGGACGATTGTATACCCCTAGATCTAGTGACTTTTTGTTAGGTTGGCAAAATCTAGTGACTTTTTCCAAGGTTGGTATCACTGTTTCGCGGGAAATTCAAAATTTGCTTTAGCGGGAAATTTGAAATATGTTTTGGCGGGATATTTGAAATATGCTTTGGCGGGGAAATTTGAAATGATATAACCTTACTTTTTAAATGTAAACAATTGTAATAACCTAGATTTGGCGACTTTTTTCCCAACCGCCCCACGGTAAGCAGCATTGTTTTGGTGGGGTATTTAAAATATATTATTACCTTGAATGGGGCCTCACGGTAAGTGGCATTGTTTTGGTATGGTATTTATAATATATTATTACCTTGAATTCCGCTCACTTCGTAACCTAACCTATAATTTTCCTCGTTGATGGAACCTAGGATGCTCGATTCCTGGAAATCTCACCTCTTAAAATGTCGCCTCCTGGACTGCCGGCCTCCTGGACTGCCGGCCTCCTGAACAGCCACCTACTGGAGAAGTTATCTCCGGGTCAATTCGATTTTGGTAGTTACTACATTTTCAGGTAACATATTTTAATTTTTGCTTCCTATGTAAGATTTACGTAAAGCAAAATTTTGGAAGCCTAGTTCCTTTAGTAGACGATTTAATTTTTGAAGAAAATTTTTTAAAGATCATAGCAGATATTAATTAATTTATAATATTCATCTCAGATATACGAGTATACAAAGTTGAAAATTAACTAATGCCCAATATCTTTGAAACTAATAAGAATTTCGAAAAAATAAATCAAAAATCCTGTCGATTTGTGCACACGATAGAACAAAATAAAATTGCATTTACTTGCAATGATAATATTTATATGGTCCGATGGTTGTAGTACTTTAGGCTGAGGTCATATATTGATTACTAATTGAGGATATAAATAGGATAATTTAATATTTTATTCAGCAGTCTTTTAAAAGTTATCATTATGTTTACATGTACCGATTGTGATACAGTATTTAAATGGCAAAGTGCCCTTAGCAGACATCGAAATACCATACATGGCACACAAAAGTTTCGCTGTGGTAAATGCAAGAAAATATTTACAAGAAATGATAATTTGAAAAGGCATGCAGTAAAGCATGAACCTAAATTTAATAGTAAATTACCTACGATGAGATATGTGGCTCCAGGTACTCAGTACAATAATTGTAACCAAATTACTGGTACTTCAATTTTAAAAAAACATACTTCGGAAATTCAATTTGACGACAACTATAATCCGAATGATACGGTTGATCGTTTAAAACCACTTCACGAAATATCACCAAATTCAGAAGAAATTCCAATGCTAGTAAATGAACTTAGAGAACGTAATATTATAGAATAAATAATATGTATTTTATATGTAAAAATTATTTGTACTTTAAGATTTTTTTGGTGTTTTATAGCACAATCATATTTAATTTGTATGTTTTATTATTTAAAATAAAATGTAAAAAATATTATTTTTTTATTTATTTGATACCCTAATTAGTAAAATAATTTGACAGTATATAAGTAAAATTAATGGAGTAGCTGGTAAATTATTCATATTTTATTCGACAACTTAGCTAATTACTGCTTTTTTTATAAAAGCTTTATTTCTTATGAAATTTTGTTTTAGATTTACGGGGAAAAGAAATTATAATGTAATTGATAACGTTAATTAATTTTTAGGAGGGTAATATGAGGGTAAGATGAGGGTAGTGTAATGGCAATGAGGCTAATAAAAAGGTACTGCATCAGTAACATATATGGAAATATGGAAAAAGAGGTATGTCTGTTATATAGGTTAACAGAGGAATGTATACACCTATCGGGTAACTCTCATTCTGTTGGTGAAGAGATAATCACTTGCCATGCAATTAAATATGGTGTTATAGGGTTGAGAAATATTAAGTTTCAAACCATATGACTATATTTTTATTACTGAAATAAAAATTGGAATTCAATGCACAGCTCTACATTATATATGCACATAATGAATTTTAGAATTCTTGAATAATGGTTGTAGTGGGCATTGTCGATACCTGAATTATGATGATAACAGAATGTAACCTGTCAGGAACTTCACTGGGTGCAACTTAGCCTACCGCAATGTCTTCACAGTCAATCAGAGTATTGGGGCGAGAATCAAATTACCATGGTGTCATCATGTTGTAAAATTCATATTTCGAATTCCGTTCACTTCGTAACCTAGCCCGCTTCCTGGACATCTAGCCTCTTGAAATGTCGTCTTCTGGACAAGATATCTCCGGGTCAATTCGATTCTGGTAGTCATTACATTTTCAGGTAACATATCTTCTTTTTTTTGCGTCCTTTACGTAATGTAAAGTGCTGGAATTATATAATAAAAAGAAATTATAAAAATAAAATCATATTTGTGAAACATAATAATAATAATAATAAGAATATGAAATATATAGAAAACAGTAAGGAATTTGGAAGAAATGAATTAACCTTACTCTACCCTGTTGATTTTTAATATTAAAAATAATATATCAAAAATTTGGAAGCCTTAATACACGAACTCAATGACGTCATACGAACATGTCTTAACTTATTGTCACTTTACAGTACGAAATGTCCATTTAGAAAACAAATAAACGTATTTTTCTAAGTAAAATACTTTTAAATACCTACTTCATTATCAATTTCCAATGTCATTCGATCATATCTTAACCTGTTTGTCAATTTATTTGAAATATAAAATTAAATAATTACTGAATTTTTTAATATTAAACACACACACACACACATAAATAACAATTTTTGTTAATTTTTCTGTTAATTATAAAAATAAAGTATTACTGTTTTATATCATTGTAAAGCTAAAAAATTCTCTATTTACAAATACCATAGCTTAATATGACCTCCATATGAAAAATAAAAGTTGCTATCAGTAACTCGTAAATGGTTAGATATAAAAAATAATTGAGTACTTCTGTAAATTCACCATACAAAAGTGCCTTAAGAAAGTGCAAACCAGAATCTCGTATTATTTCATATAACAAAGTTATAAGCAAAAAAAGAAAGTCGCTAAATTTACATTTTCCCCTATATCTAGTGACCTATGCATTTTTTCGCAAATAACAAAACACTATTAAAATAGCCTCCTAACGGGGCAACTTTTGTCTAATTTAACCAACCTCGTAGCTCTTACGGTTCTCGAGATACCAATGCATTCGTACCTTAAATGGGACACCCTGTATATTATAAATACCATACCAAAACAATGCCACTTACCGTGAGGCCCCATTCAAGGTAATAATATATTTTAAATACCCCACCAAAACAATGCTGCTTACCGTGGGGCGGTTGGGAAAAAAGTCGCCAAATCTAGGTTATTACAATTGTTTACATTTAAAAAGTAAGGTTATATCATTTCAAATTTCCCCGCCAAAGCATATTTCAAATATCCCGCCAAAACATATTTCAAATTTCCCGCTAAAGCAAATTTTGAATTTCCCGCGAAACAGTGATACCAACCTTGGAAAAAGTCACTAGATTTTGCCAACCTAACAAAAAGTCACTAGATCTAGGGGTATACAATCGTCCCCATACCTACTTACAAGAGAGATATAGAGGATGCGGTGACCGTCAACTATTTCTTTTCATGAAATTAATTGGTAAATAAATACGTGCAGCCAGATTCACATTACAGGCTAACCTCAAAACTGGTTTAAATATGTCAAATAGCTTAAATTTGCCATATTTTTAAAAGTTTATCTTGTTTTATGAATTTGGTTTAGACTGATAGATGTCTCTGTTTTTTTTTCTCAAAAAATCATGTTTCAACAAATAAACTGGCTTCCTGTCTTGTAATTTCGAAATATTATATAATCAATAGGCATTCAGTCGTCAAAATTCTGGAGGAGAAAAAGAAGGCAAGTGACAGTTAGTTTTTACATCTTGAAAAATATATACTTACCTAATGTCTTTAACATGCGGTAAAGGTGTTAAATGTAAGTAAAAAATGTAGCGGAAAACGTCTGTATAAGCGGAGTAACCATGTTGTTTTATAAAATTTAAGAATTGTATTGAATGAAACGACAAAATTTATTTTTGTTATTGAGATACTAAGATACATTTTGTATTTCTATTGTATGTAAAAATTAAGAATAAAACGGAACAGATTAATTAAAAGAGTTACAGTTTCGACCACATTTTATTTTCTGTAGTTATATATTACATAATATATAATATATTACAAAATATATGACAAATTACAATTCTTCAGTTTCCATGCTATCTTCAAAGTCGCTCATATCCAGTTCGTCATCCGATGTGTTGCATTCAATGTTTGGAACATACTCAGTCGTATCAATAGCATCGAGCGTTGTATTCCATGTGCTAGGCTCGTTATATATCTCCTCAATGTACTTGACAATCTCTTCCAGCGAATCGATATAGCTTTTATCGTCAATGTTATTATTTTCAGCAGGATTCCCTTCCGCATCAAATAGTAATTGTTTACATTGTTCCAATACATATTTTAATTTACCAGACTCACGAGATGCACATACTCGCGGGTCCTCTTCATCGTCCTGGTTGCGCCATAAGTACATGTAATTAACATATTTTTCCAAAATTTCCCAACGTTCGAGTAATTCAAAATGCATTTGCGATTCATGATTCATACCAAACAATTTATAAGGTCCAAGACGCTGACGCGTCGCCAACCATAATTTTTGTGCCGATGGAACATCTATCCACTGTTTATAAATGTTGTAATTTATTTTCTTCATTGCTATGATTTTCCGTTTCAGCGACATGGATTGTACACGAGAAATCACTGCTTTACGGGAGTTTTCCTTGTGTTGAAACAGAACGAGATGTTCTAATTTATCTTCGTTCTCCAGCGGCGGCACGACTCGATCCTGCCACTCACGTAAAATTTTATCGCGGTTTTGACACTTTTGTTTTAAGTTTTCGATATCTTTATCTTTCATTTGCAGCTGCAACACTAATTCTTCTCTTGTAGGTTTATTTATGTCATAATTACCAGCGCAACGCAACTCAGGTAATACTTCTTTATAAATCCATTTAATAAATTTTACAGCTACGGGTTTGTTCAAACCTGTAGCCAAAGCATATAAGCCAGGTTCCAATATAAAAACTGTGTCCGGCTGCCAATTCTTCTGTATTTCAAAGGGATAATGATTTGTTAAATCTATCAAATTTTTCCACAAACATCGCCAATCATTATGAACATGATCTATAAGTGCTTTTTGAGAATTTTCGTATCCTAAAAACTCGGCCAGGTCGTTTCCTTTGAACCAGAATTCATCGCGACCGTTCTCTTTGCGCACGACAAATATCCAACATTGGAATACACTTAAACCGTCGAAACGAAACTCTTTCTGTAACAACATGATATACTGTCGAACGTAATGCTCGCGTTCAACTGACTGTGATATGCAAGCAAGATAATTTTAAACAAACGGATGTGGTTCATATCTCGTATTTCTTTATCAATTATCATACTCTCAACTTAAATTACAACAATAAATTGTGAAATATGAATTGTAACCAGTATTGTGATTTATATTAAATAGTAGATATGTTGTAGGAATTCCAACATAACTTGACGACCGCGTTCACCCATATAACATGAATTATTTTATCATATAAAAAATAAGAGTTCTTCAGCAACCCCTCAGAATTTATTGGTTGTAGAGTAGCTGTGGGGATTCTAGACCATGCTGATGACGTAGCTCATCCACATCTGCTGCTGATGACCATGGTCATCCAGATCTACTACTCTTCGGCAGTTCTTTAGCAACCCCTTAGGACTTAGGGGTGGATTTCTTGGATTTTTTGGCCGTGTGAACCCCTTTGGCAGTTCTTCAGCGACCCCTAACCCCTTAAGGGTAGTTTTTCAGCAACCCCCAAGTACCTGGTTTGTCCAGGTGGGGAGACTGGTTAGGTAGACATATAGGTGTATTGTTTAATTAACCTGCATCAGGTAGGTGTATTGTTTAATTAACAGGTATTGTTTAATTAACAGGTATTGTTTAATTAACAGGTAGGTACCTGTCTTTGGTCATTGTTTAATTAACAGGTAGGTCCCTGGTACCTGTCTTCTGTCAAATAGGTGTATTGTTTAGGTAATTAACGGGTGTGCATAGAGGTGTTCAAGCATTAAGATGTAACGACGACGACGACTAGTCGTTGCTGTGTCCACAGCGAAATTCAAGTTGAAATGATGTTTTTGAGTAAACAAGTCGACATGATAACCTTAGTGCGTGAACTATCAGCTAATTATAGACTGATCTGTATAATTTATCAGCTCACATTGCGGATGTACAAAAATTTCTAGAACATTTTCTGATGAATTATATCAGCTTATTATTACATCTGCAAACAAATAATTTTGTGTTGCTGTGTTGTGTAATTAACGAAGAACTTCTAGAACATTTTGTAATCAATCTTTTAACGATAAACTTTAACCTTTTTGAGATATACGACTTAATGTTTATTCAGTTCGTTGTCTGCTCTGGTCGCATTATGAAGCTAATTAAAATTACTTTGTCTAAATGTACCTCAAGTGTAACAGTAAAAGTAGAACATATAAATAATGTTTTAATAAGCGGTGGTTTAACAGCTAGTTGTGGGTGTGTGGATTCATCATTTATTCTCCATAAAGATAGTGAAATTTTTTTAATAAAGCAAAGTGATTTTAAAAAGCTTTACAAATGTTTTACTAAAGCAAGGACGTACTTTGAAGATTCTAGTGAAGTCGGAAAAAAATATATAGCGGTAAAGGAAGTCAGTCAGTTTAGTGATGTGAAGTATATTTTTGACAAATCACGTTGTGTTTATATTTGGGATCCATCTAAAAATGTAATATATATGAAAGAAGAAGATTTTCTACACGTCCTGGCCTTGTTATGTCAAGGTTAAAATCTTTTTGCGATTGGAAAGAAATTAATGTATTTAAAATAAGTGATTTTTTTGGGAGAGACATTTAAAAATGAAAAGTGTGGTGAGTAATAACTTGCAATCAATTCCCAAGAGAATTATTAATCGCGAAATATTTGGTACTCATATAGCACCATCTCATTTTAGAAAAAATGAAAGTTTAGAAGAAATTGCAAAATTAAAAAATGTTGAAATATTTTGTAAAGAAAATTTAATACGAAAAGAAAATGTATATGATAAACAAATAAAAATACTTACAAATTCAAATATTTTATCAAAAAAATTTTAATTCTTAGCATGGATGAAGCAGCCTATTCCGAATATCACAGCGAAGCAGCCTATTCCAACTATCTGCAAGCGATGAACGAAGCAGTCTATTCCAACTATTTGTAAGGGATATGGGAGACTAAAATATTTTGTAATTACAGTAATAATAAAAACAATAAAGTAATACATATATATTTTTTATTTATTTTATAGCATTACATAATTCATACATTTTTGATACAGGTATGTATTTCACAATTTTATTATACACATTTACATAATTCGTACATTATTTGTTAAAGGTGTGTATTTAACAATTTTATCATATATTAATAAACAGTAAGCAGTAGTTTGTGCAGGAATACTCTTATTTGTGTTAAAATATAATGTTAAATCTATTCCACCAGATTTTATTGTTTCATTTTGATATTGTGTATTTAGTGCAATAATAGGACATTTTTTTTTAAAATTCTTCTGGCGAAAAAATTGGTTCATTATTTTTTTGATAATATGCAAATTGAAATTGTGTAAACATATAGTATAAAATAGCCCAATGATTATTGTCAAAATCTAAAATCATATTATTAAATGGAAAAACTTGAGAATTTAACTCAGCTCTAAAATTATTTAAATTACAGTGGTCGAATAAACTCATATCTTTAAGAAAATTTTGTTTACGATCTGTTTGTAATCCGAAAATGATAAACCTAAGTTTTTCATTTTTTCACAGGCCTGGAGACCTATTCTGTGGCACATATCACTAGTGATAAGTGATAAGTTTTAGGTGAAAGACGTTCTGCCATCTGTGAGAATTGATGTGAAACCTCGGTGTGACGTCATGTTAAGTGGTAGACTTATCACCACCAAAGCAGGTAGTGTTAGATACGTATTACTAGTGATACAGAGTGGGCGTGTGATACAGTGTATTTTTCTTGGTTTCATTTTGTGGAGTTTTTGAAATTTTAGTTTAGTTTACTTGTGTTTAGGTGAACGTACTATTATTTGCTTATAGGTAAGTGAAAAATAAATCAAATTTTCAAAAGTATAATACTTTCTATTTTTATATTCAAGGAAGTATGGCATTTTTGCATGGGCAGATAGCAGTGATTGGAAGAGTTGGATAATGAAGAAAGAAGAGAAGAAGACCGGTTGTTTAGAAGGCATATGAGAGATATGCAAGATCCGTTCAGTATCTCAGAGCGAGAATTTAAATCTAATTTTCGACTGAATAAGGAAGCGTGCCTGTATTTGATAAATACTTTGGTTTCGCACATGGATGCTGGCCAAGACGCGCCTTCTAGAATACCGAACAACATGCGAGTGAGTAATCATATCAATAATAATATTTTAAAATAGTATTGTTATATTGTCATACTTTGTTTGTTTCAGATTCTAATTGGATTGAACTTCCTTGCGCTTGGGAGCTACCAACGAAGCGTTGGCAACAATTTGTTGGCATGTGTCAGTCAGCCGATGGTGAACCGCAGCATGAAGGAATTTACCAATGTGTTAATAAATGTATGCGGCAGTGGATACAATTTCCGAGAAATAATGTCCAAAGACAGGATTTGAAGCATAGGTATTTATTTGTATGCGTATATTTTACGTTCCATTTAATATTATATCATATTTTTTCAGTTTTAATGTGATCCAGGATTGTATTGGCGTGTACCATTTTGCACAATATCGCCCAACACTACAATGTCGAGGAGCCAGAACCAGGATACGATGAAATTGATTTAGAAGTTCCACCAGTTGCTGACAACGCCCAGGATGATGTTTTGTATCGACATATATAATATATGTATTTCTGTGTTTTGTATT
This sequence comes from Stenolophus ochropezus, assembly GCA_035578165.1. NCBI lineage: Eukaryota > Metazoa > Arthropoda > Insecta > Coleoptera > Carabidae > Stenolophus > Stenolophus ochropezus. Next base: position 15,232,488 of record JAQOWZ010000019.1, on the reverse strand, counting down.
TGTGTAATTGTTGTATTATGTATTTTTGTATGTTATGTATTGTATTTTTATAATTTTTGTATTCTATATTTTGTATAATGTATTTTAGTATTCTGTATTTTGTGTAATGTATTTTTGTAATTTTTGTATTTTTATAATGTATTTTTGTAATTTTTGTATTATGTATTTTTGTATTCTGTATTTTGTATAATGTATTTTTATAATTTTTGCATTATATATTTTTGTAATTTTGTATTCTGTACTTTGTATAATGTATTTTTGTATTTTGTTTTTTGTATTATGTATTTTTGCAAATATAGAAAATATTTACAAAAACGTAGAAAATATTAACAATATATACATTAAATAAATAATTAGTAAAATTTGTGGAGATACAGAGATCCCAGAATGGCCGCTTGTTATTATGTGATTCATATTTTGAATATTTGAATGTATTGCCAACGTAAACATGTACTGGAAAAAACCTAACCATTCAAAAGAAACTAAAGTATCACTCGCAAACTATCACGAGCTGACGTCATCAATGTATCACTAGTGACAAGTGATACGTGCCACAGAATAGGTCTCCTGAATGGAGACCTATTCTGTGGCACATATCACTAGTGATAAGTGATAAGTTTTAGGTGAAAGACGTGCTGCCATCTGTGAGAATTGATGTGAAACCTCGGTATGACGTCATGTTAAGTGGTAGACTTATCACCACCAAAGCAGGTGGTGTTAGATACTAGTGGTGGCAAAGTCCGGAAAAATTTGAGTCCGGACCCAAAGAAAAAAAAAGTCCGGACTTAAAAAAGTCCGAACTTTTCGGACAGTGTAAAATGCACCTTCACGGTCCGGACCCGTCCGGTGCATTTGTGTACCAGTGCACGGTCCGGTCCGGTGCGGTGCATAAATAAATTTACGAAGCAAATAAAATTAAGTTTAAGTGAAAAGTATATTTTTGACAGCAATGATTTTAATACCCTAAAAGAAAGAAAACCGATTATTATATGTTAAATTAAATAAATTTGCACGGAAGTAATTTACTTGGCTGTATATAAAATCGGCCATAAAGCAAATAAAAGTGAAGTACCTAGTACCTACTATCGCAGGTCCGGACTATCGCAGGTCCGAACACGGACGGGTCCGGACTCGGACGGGTCCGGATTTTTTCATTAATAGGGTCCGAACTTAGTCCGGACCCAAAGTACGGACTCAAAAAAATCCGGTCTCCGTTGCCAGCACTATTAGATACTTATCACTAATGATACAGAGTGGGCGTGTGATACAGTGTATTTTTCTTGGTTTCATTTTGTTTCGTTTTGCTTATAGGTAAGTGAAAAATATATCAAATTTTCAAAAGTATAATACTTTTTATTTTTATATTCAAGGAAGTACGGCATTTTTGCACGGGCAGATAGCAGTGATTGGAAGAGTTGGACAATGAAGAAAGAAGAGAAAAAGACCGGTTGTTTAGAAGGCATATGAGGGATATGTAAGATCCGTTCAGTATCTCAGAGCGAGAATTTAAATCTAATATTCGACTGAATAAGGAAACGTGCCTGTATTTGATAAATACTTTGGTTTCGCACATGGATGCTGGCCAAGGCGCGCCTTCTAAAATACCGAACAACATGCGAGTGAGTAATCATATCAATAATAATATTTTAAAATAGTATTGTTATATTGTCATACTTTGTTTGTTTCAGATTCTAATTGGATTGAACTTCCTTGCGCTTGGGAGCTACCAACGAAGCGTTGGCAACAATTTGTTGGCATGTGTCAGTCAGCCGATGGTGAACCGCAGCTTGAAGGAATTTACCAATGTGTTAATAAATGTATGCGGCAGTGGATACAATTTCCGAGAAATAATATCCAAAGACAGGATTTGAAGCATGGGTATTTATTTGTATGCGTATATTTTACGTTCCATTTAATATTATATCTTATTTTTTCAGTTTTAATGTGATCCAGGATTGTATTAGCGTGTACCATTTTGCACAATATCGCCCAACACTACAATGTCGAGGAGCCAGAACCAGGATACGATGAAATTGATTTAGAAATTCCCCCAGTTGCTGACAACGCCCAGGATGATGTTTTGTATTGACATATATAATATATGTATTTTTGTGTTTTGTATTTGTGTAATTGTTGTATTTTGTATTTTTGTATGTTATGTATTGTATTTTTATAATTTTTGTATTCTATATTTTGTATAATGTATTTTTGTATTCTGTATTTTATGTAATGTATTTTTGTAATTTTTGTATTATGTATTTTTGTATTCTGTATTTTGTATAATGTATTTTTATAATTTTTGTATTATATATTTTCGTAATTTTTGTATTCAGTATTTTGTATAATGTATTTTTGTATTTTGTTTTTTGTATTATGTAATTTTGCAAATATAGAAAATATTTACAAAAACCTATAAAATATTAACAATATATAGGTACATTAAATAAATAATTAGTAAAATTTGTGGAGATACAGAGCTCCCAGAATGGCCGCTTGTTATTATGTGATTCATATTTTGAATATTTGAATGTATTGCCAACGTAAACATGTACTGGAAAAAACCTAACCATTCAAAAGAAACTAAAGTATCACTATATTATATATTATACCCATTTTTTCACATGTAGTCTTATCGTGATAAGTTCTTCTCTAAAATTGACTAATGCACCTGACTGGTCAACTATTTTAAGCGAAATATTATCAATAATACTAGTATTGATTGGTAGATAGATAAAATTTAACGGATTTTCAATAATTTTAAATCCTGATGGAATATTTGGATAAAATTAGTGAATTCTATGAACTTGTTTTGAATTATCTTATGAACCTGTTACTATATTGCATTCTATACGAATAGCACTTACTTTTATTATTTTACAGGCTTTTCTAATATATGAAATATCCCACCCTTATATACTTTTGAATTAAAACCTAATAATACTCTAATTGTATTTGGTTTAGTAAAATCTACATTCCAATTACATAACATTACACATTTTAAAGTATTATTATTCGCTTGAATTGAAATATTTGATTTTCCCTTAACGTCAGCACTTTTTAAATATCTATTTATATCTTCTAGTTCATATGATCTTTCCGGTATAGTAATTTCAAAATCACCTGCGTAAAATTTATTGTTTCGAACATCAATGTTTGGAATAGAATTATAAGAGTCAAAATTTATTAACCCTATTACATATTGACTATTAGGGTCGAGTTGAATAGCTGGAGATATGGTTTGAGATAAGTGAGCACTATTGCCCGAAAAAGTAAATGTGTACGACATTGTTTGCTTGCTTGCAGTTTGTGTAATACTAAAATACTTGTTCACAGAGAATGCTTATTATATAGAAATTTTAAACAAAGATATCCACAATGAACAGTGTTAAATAAATGGTATTGATTATAATTGTATTTAATATTAGAGCTACCAAAATACTTAACTATTTCTTTTGGAGATTTTAAATTACCAAAACTGTCAAAATATAACACATTTTTACTAAACTTTTTATATGCTACCCAGTGGGTGCCTGAATTATTAGAATTATCCAAATTAATAATTCCACATTCTTTAAAATTAATTCGTTAAGGTAAATTATTTCTCATAAAAACTCCTCTGAAATTTTGTATTTTTAAAATCTTTACATATTTTAATAATTTAATATTAGTAAGAGCATGTTTTGGTAGCTTCTTTAATAGCTTTTTGCATTTTTGTTTGTGAATATGAAGAGGGTTGTAAATATAATCCTAATTCTTTTTTGTATGGTTTTAAATATAAACCTTTTCCTAAAGCAATTGCTTCCATTGTTTTATTATGACGTTGATTTTCTTGTAAGTGTTTATTTGCTGACTTCACATCATTTACTAGGAATGACGATGGGTACCCGGGTATCCGGAACCTACCCGATAATAATGTACCCGGGTATCAAAAATAGTACCCGATTACCCCAAATGTACGCGTTACCCGTTTATTACCCGTTACCCGAAATCTACCCATTACCTAAAATCAGTTGTTGCCAGTTAAAGACAGTTTTCAGCTGCCGGAAATATTGTAACAAAACGAAGATGAGTGCAGATACATCATCCATGCTGATATTTGCGAATAGAAATATGAGATATTCCTAAGTAATTAAATCAAATGTAATTCTTTAATTTTGTAATTTTATATTGCTGATATACTCGTATATTATAAAAAATAATAATGTTTTTTTTTAATTTCTATATCAGAAAATAATATTTTTTTGTTCATTTAATAAATTTATATGCAAATAACAAAAATTTGTATTAAAAAGATGAACATGAAAGAATAACGGATATTTTAAAGGTATCAGGTAATTATCGGGCATCATGTTATTATCGGGTATCGGGTAATTATCGGGTAACGGGTAATTATCGAGTATCCGGTACTACCCGGGTATTCATATCGGGTACCCGGGTACCAAAATTTTCAGGTTTCGTCATTCCTTTCATTTACGGCCTTTGCGATACCTGCTGCACCCCCCGCTAATGTTCCTAATGCATTTAATCCAGCGAATATTGGTATAAGTGGTAATATACCACCTTTTTTCGGTACAGGTATTAGTCTTGCATTACGTATTTTTTTATTATTCTTAAATTATTTTAAAGCAATTAAAATGTTTCTGCTATCAGAATTGTTATTATGTAGAGTTGAACGAATACGTTTCATTTCATTTTGGAATGTAAGTTTACCACCTTTACTTTTTTTAATTTTTTTAACACGTTTAATTTTTTTTCGAGAGTGTATTCCATTACGTTTTATTTTTTTAACACGTTTCATTTTATTTCCAGCACCTAATTTAGTTTTTGCTCTCATTATTCCGGAAACACCTAGAGCAGCAATTTTTTTTTTATAGAAGCGTCTTTTGATTTAAACCCTTGAAATGCTTTATTAGCTAATATTTTATCAGCTTTATGACGATATTCTAATTTTTCACTTTTAGAATATGCAATATCATGAATTTTACACGCCTCATCCAATGAATTTACTCCCTGATCACCACGTGAAAGTCTTTTTTGTAGTTTTGTTCCGGGACCACAGTAATTATATCCAGGTATATGAAGTTAAATTGGCAGTTTATTAATAGCTGTGTTTAATATGCCACTACCGTAAGCTTGTTTGTTATTATTTTTTTCCGATGTTTAATCATTTAAGTTTAATATTCAACTGAAATATTATTTATATAAAGTGCCTTTTTATATATTTCATATTAGTCACAATGAAGAAATTACAAGAAATACATATGTTCCATATTAGAAAACAAAAACATACGCTTAAAGTAAAAAATTATGATTTGAAAGAAAAAAAATAAAACCACGTCATAGTGTATTACTTCCATCAACAATTCGGTGACTTATAAGTGGTCCTTCTGGCTGTGGAAAAACAAATGTCATAATTGCACTTATTGAACATTTAAATGGATTACAATTTAAAAATATTTATGTATATTCAAATTCTCCAAAGTATGTCTACTTAGAAAAGTTATTAAAACCTATTAAAAATATAGGATATTATGCGTATAATAACAAAAAACAGGATATAATTTGAGATTATTTTTCCATGGGACGACATAAGTTAATTGATTGTTTTACTTATGTCAAACATATACACGTATGAAGGAGAATAAAATTTCTGGAGTTTAGTCAGGATTTTTGAAAGTTTTATTACAATTCCAACTAGTTTCGGCCTCACTTGGGTCTTCTTCAGGGACTACAATATTATTTAGTGGTGTTAGAAGATATAAAATTAGTTTATAACAGAAATTACAAAAAACTTATGTGTAAGTCAAATGATGAAAATTTGTGATGGATATTATTTGATGTAATGAACATATTAAAATAAAAATGTCTGTTAAACATTACAGAACATTACTCAGTTGAATAAAATTATAATAAATTAGGACAACACATGGATGATCGTGAATAATTTTTTTTTTTTTTAATAGTTAATTGTAACGTTTTAATTGCACCGTAGATAATTCACAAGTGGAACGACTAATAGTATCATGTTTAATTAGTGTTATTTTAATATAGGGGGTTGGATAGTTTTATTTTGTTTATTTTAAATGTTTCTATATGTTGGTAATTGTTTTTATTTTTAAATTGAGTTTTAAATGTGATGTGGTAATATTTTAAAGTTTTATTATGTTTGTTAAACGATGTTGAAGATATTGTAAATAAAGGGGGGCTGAAATAATATATAGACTAATTACCTGAGAAAAAGTAGGATGGTAATAGTATGCGAATCGCATACCGGCTACTAAATAGTAGCTGCGGCTTGTACCAAGACAAGCCACCTGCCTGCACGCCTCTACAAAAGGTCGTCAGTGAGCTGGCGCCCAAATGGATTTACTCCGGTCTTAGGGGCATGGTTACAAAAACCAGGATAAAACCATCCCTGCCTTTACCATGCGGCGTCTCAGCGAAACCACGAATCACATCGTGTGACACACAGACCACTTTCCTGGTTACCCTTTTGAGGCACCCTCCAAGAGAGGCCATACCGGGCGCGGTCATCACAATTGGGTCAGGATAAGAAGGGAAACGTACACAAACATAAACACCATCACTCCTTATTTCACTAAATCACGCACGTGCCTACTCACTCACCTACCGTATAACTATTTTCACTACACGCCACGAGAGCTAATAACAAACTGACGTTTAAATTCTATTAACATTATTTCGATAAATAAGTGATTATCTAAGTCTTCTAAATGAATAACTATTTAAATAGTTGGAGGGGTTATTAGATAATTACCATTTAATTATGTTTTGTAAATATCCCTAACATGTTATTGTATATTTTACTCCAGTACATTGTATCTGTTCTGAGATATACATCGTTTCTGTCATTATTTATAGGGAGCATCTCAAGTGTTAATCTTTTATTTAAATTCTTATGTCGTTTTGTTTGTCCCGTGTATTGTGCTTCGCAATCCTTGCATGGTATTTTATATATGATATTTGATTTTATATTTTTATCTACTTTTGATTTTAAGTTTGTGAACACATTTTCTACTTTTCTAATTATTTTGTAACCTATTTTTACATTTAAATTTGATTCAAATAAATGTTTTATTTTTGATGTGATGCCATCTATGTGTATGAAAGAAACGTACGTCGGTAATCAGTATTTGTTGATGGTTGAATATTATTATTACACTGAATTCTATTTTTGTTAATATTATGATTGTTTTTTATGTTTTTGTATTTTTGTATCAATCCATTAACGAGGGGATGAGGTGCAGAACCAAAATATACAAGTCCAAAAGTAATGTCATAAAATATACAGACCCAAAACCGTACAAATCAAAAAATGACGTCATCCTAAACAATGGGAGGGATAGCTACCAAAGTACAGGTTAGTCATTTAAATAAAAGCCGAAACAGAGAAAATAGTATAAAACATTCGTTATAGAAGGCAATTCAAGCACTCATTCGTTCGGGCACTCGCTACTTCGCGCTCATTCCCGAAATTCAAACTCGTGCTTGAAAAGGTTGCCTTCTACAACTTATGTTTTAATATACTATTCTCTATCTCGGAATTAGAATATCATATTCCAGCACGCTTATTGATGTTAGAAGGAGCTTCATTCTTAAACGATTTTTGGTTATATTTTGTTATTTGAGATTGGCATGACTGCATTAAATACACAAAATATCTAGGCAACTGACAAAGTAATTCTAATTTACCTAGGCAACAGGCGAAACAAAAATCACTGTCACCAACCTAACTATTCTATCAAAAAAATCCCTTAATGGAAATTGTCATATATCATTATAAAAAATAATGTAAATAAAAGCCGAAACAGAGAAAATCGTATAAAACATTCGTTATAGAAGGCAATTCAAGCACTCGTTCGTTCGGGCACTCGCTGCTTCGCGCTCGTTCCCGAAATTCAAACTCGTGCTTGAAAAGGTTGCCTTCTACAACTTATGTTTTAATATACTATACTCTGTTATTAATTTTACACTTATAGTCTAATCTTATTCATCTAATGACGTATATTGAAAAAAAACTGCAAATTACTTTGTGTATAACTCACTTTATTGAACATACTTAATAACTAAACAATTTCATATATAACAACTATTAAAAACAAATTCTCATTAATTTCTTTTACAAGAAATACGCCACATTTCCGATTTGCGGCACAAAGTACTCAAAAACTCGTTCAGCCGTTGTTTTTATGTGGACTCCAGTAACACTAGCAAAAGCAACTGTAATAACATTTCCCAGATTTCAAAGCTTTCTTTCTGTAACAAAATATTAAAATAAAATTCTAATCTTATACAATATTATTTTCCGGATTTTTAGCACGGAAGATGAAATTTCTGCAACAAAAATTGGTATATATTTTAACACTTCCACAATCCGTAGCAAAGTACTCACAGATATGCATCAAATGAAATATTTACCTGACAAGATTGACAATTGTCAAATGCATTTTGCTCTTCGATGAGCGGACGCACGCGCATATATACTCTTCCCACCTTATGCTCTGATTCTGCCTTCTCTCGTTAGATGCGACAAAAGTAGCGCCCAATTTAAATTTAATATTATTTCAGGGTTTTACAGAATCGGGAAATTCCCAAACGTAATTGGTTGCGTAGACTGTGTTTATGTCAGGATAAAACCGCCTAAAGTAATTTTAAACATTAACATTAAATATTAATAAAATTGCTAATATTATTTATTTTATATATATATTTAGATAAATCCTCAAAATTACGTCAACCGAAAGGGATATCATAGTCTCAATGTGCAGGCTGTGTGCGACAGCAATTTACTATTTACAAATTTAGTAGTGCAATGGCCCGGTAGCACTCATGATTCTTTCATATAGGCAAATAGTAATTTAAAAGATTACCTCTCTAATTTGAATGGCGAAGGCTGGCTTTTAGATATATATATATATATATATATATATATATATATATATATATATATATATATTTAAATAATTTAAAATAAAAGAAAAACTAAAAAATAGGAGATAGTGGATATCCCTGCGGCCCAGATATTTTAAATCCATTTAGAGAACCATCTACTCCAGCAGATAAGAAGAGAGGTATCAAACGGCTCATATAAAAACGCGCAACACTGTTGAGCGAGCATTTGGTGTACTTAAAAGTAGATTTAGATGTCTAGACAATTCTGGCGGTACACTATTTTACGACACAACTCGTGTCAAAAATGTTATAGTGACTTGCTTTGTACTGCATAATATATGCACAATAAGAAAATTTAATTTACCACATGTACAAGAAAATGTTGGTAATGATTTAGAAAATATTGCTCCAGATGAATTAAATCGCAAAACAGGCACACAAATACGAGAAATGTTAGTTAATGGATGTTTTTCTCAATAGTGTTAAAATAAATTGGAAATAAAAACAAATATGTATATAATTTATATCTATTTATTTTTTACTATTTATAGTGCAAACTAATTGTTGTAAAGTTTTAATGTAGCCCGAATGACAGGCGATAGTTGCAATATGTCCATTCAATTCTTCTCCGTCTCAGTAAAATCTCATTTTGCTGGAAAATGTTCTGCGGTTCTCTCGGTGATTGCTCTTGCTGTTGAAAACTAATAGTAAAAATAAATAGTTATATAATATAATATATGAACAGTGCACCCTCTTACTCTGTCTGCGTTTCAACAGTGTTATTTGCAAAATTTTGAGGAGGAGGAAGGATGTCGATAATTTCGACTGGTACTACAATGGGTTGAAAATAAATTTAATCTTTATTATTTAGTACACACTAAACTTACTTTCGGCAAAGGACATGGAAAAAGAGGTTTATGGAAGTTGTGGACACAGGATTTTGGTTAAAACCTATAAATAATAGGAATATAGTATAAAAAATAATGTAAGTACTTAAATATATTCGTCCTTAAGGTTAAGAAACTATAAAAACTTTACCTGTTGGCAAACCTATGTCTATAGCATCATTCAAACCACCTACAGATGCCGAACCTATTATGGATAATATTTTATCTTCCTGGTCCGTAGTGGGTGGTATAGCTGGACCTCCTCCTGTCTTACGCCTCTCTTTTAGTATATTGACATCTAACGAGTACATATCATTAATAAATATTATATATTTTTTTTGAATTAAGTCATTTATTACTTACGTTTCGATTTTACTCTGATTTTTTCCTGCTTCCATTTATTTTTTATTTCTAAAACCGTTCGTGTTTGGGAAGCAACCGCATTTACTGCCAAAGATACTTCTTCCCAAGCACTAACCTTCTTCATTGGGGTATTATAGGTCGAGGGTTTGCCAAATAATACTCCCTGCCTTTTATTTATTTCTTCAGTCATTATATCTATTTCATTTGCAGTGAAATTACACTTTCTTTTGCGTTTATTCACCCTATCAGCCGCCATTTTGATATTATGTGGTGTTAAGCTAACACTGGATAAAATATTTCATCATTAAAATAATTGGGACAATTAATTTATTTATTTACCACACATTCCACGCTTCCATGTAATTTTATTCTGGAAAATTCCAGTTTGATTAGAGCATTTGCAGAAAGTAATATTAAAATATCAAATGCTATCTCTATTCCCACACAGTTGTTGATGACTGTGATTTTTAGCAATTGGATGTAATGGGAGATGTGATTTATGTTAGTCAAGCTAGTTGCTCACTAATATCGATATTAATATTAACACTTTCACCACCTCTAGCCCAATACTTTTCTCAGATAGGGCTCAAATGATCTTGACAGCTGGAATACCAGCCGCCATTTTGATACGATGTGGTGCTAAGCTAGTACTGGGGTACGTTTAGAAATTAGGTAGGGCAAGGTTAGAGTGTACCCAAACCGTTTAGAAAAACGGGTAAATATTACCGGCGGGCGTTTCATACGTGTTTCTAAACGCTTGCGCGTACACACAGCGTGCGCCCAAATTCCCGCAGTCTATAAGCGGGGGAAGAATTACCTTTGAGGTTAAGTTGTGTACATTGGTCAACATTGGTAGTGAGTTTGAAGTTTGGTTATATATTGCAATTGATTAAAATTCCAGGAATTACTCGTTCTACGTAATTTTCTATTCTTCTAGGTTTTATTTTAATAATTACTTCATTTTCCTCATCTCCTATTATCGAAATGCTACACTCTTCAAACAATTTTCTGCCCATACAAATAGCAATTCCGCTCGCACAAAATTCTCCATATTTAAATGCTTTCTAAACAAAAATGAGGTTAAAATTAACGTCAAAAACGATTTGCAATACCCGTTGCGTTTACAAATGCAGTGCTAAACTAATGGTCACGTGATATTCCCACACTCTACCTGTATAATTTATTCTTAAACGTACCCCTGGGTTAGTCTAACACCGTGTTTGTTTCAAAAATACGGGTTACACTAAATTTTAATACCGGGTTTAAGACGGTGCTAGCTAACACTCATTTTGGTTTGAAGCTAACATTTCGAGAATTCGGCTGTGAATATTTTGATGCACAATACAAATAGGTGTAGCAGGTTCGGTGAGTGTAGGTCTCCGATTCTTGGAATAGTTTAGTGCTGTTTTCTCAGAGAAAGTCGATTTTATCTTTTCAATTTTGTTTTGTTGATTTGGTGAAAAAACTTAGCCATGTAAGTACCGCTGGGCCATTTTTTTGCTTTCATTATTTCTTCAAAATTATGAAGATTTATGGTAACCTTAAAAGATAAAGATGAGAAATATTGTGGCTATTTGTACTGTAAATCTTCTACTTCCGGAAAATCTTGTTTCAGAAACGATGTACTATCAGAACTACTTGTTCCTGGTTTTATTCGAGATATATAAACAAAAGCTCTTTTGGGAACTGTTTCAATGGAAATTGAACTACTATCCTACAACACCGGTCTTGCGTTTGTAATTCTTTTTACGCATGACTTTAGACCATTCAATTGAGTCGTTTGAGTCTGCAGTTTCATTATTTTCAATTTGTACATCTGATTTAACCTCTTTGCACTTCACGTTTGCGTCATTTGACAAATCCAACCTTGCTGCCGACAGGGTTCCTCCGTTCCTCTGGTTGGTGTCGATTTTTTTGTTGATGTCGCTCACGGACCATCTTACTATCAGACTGGTCAACTGTATGTTAATTTAAAAGACGTTAAAACGCTGTACGCAAGTGACATCTGCCAATGTATTATGGAACTAAATTTGAATAAGGCCTGGCGGGATCCAGTAGATTTGAAATTAAATTTATATTTTGTTATTTAAAAAATACACAAATAATTCCTACTTATATACAATATTTTTATTAACTAACTATAATACACTATTTACAAAGTTTTCTACAATATCATTTGTTATCGAATCACTTTTAAAGATTTTTTTGTTGCATAATGTAACAAAATGATTAATTAAAATTAAATATAGCAATTCACATATTTTTTTATTAATTACAATGGCATGCTCGGAGCAAAAGTCGACGGGAATCAAGGAATATGAGACGTGAGGAAGGATGTTGGATGAACGGATAATCTCGGGTATGGTAGAAAAAATTTTGTCCTTTGCTTCGGCGATTAAAAAGGTAAAATTCTCCGACGGATATTTTAATAAATTGTGATCGTCGCCAAAATCACGCAAAAGTGTTAAATTATGAATATCAGTAGTTGCGGCAGCGCACAGAAACTGTTCACAATTCTGGCATTCATAATTTAATACTTTTTTTATCAAGTACCCGGAAACGTACGCGGTTTTATTAATATCAATCATAGGCAACGCAGTACTAGAAGGCTGTGCAGCAACATGTGGTGTAGTATCAGAGGAAGTAGAAGGAACAGGGTTCAAAGGATCTGTGCTTGTGTTTGTAGTGTCAGAGGAAGTTGATAGAAGGAGTTTATAGGATAAAAGAAGTTGTTCTCCATCGTCTTCACAATTCGATCCGACGCTGCACTTGACAGTATTATTTAAAATAACAGTCTTATACGCATCGACGAACTGTAAAGTTGATGGTCTGGTATTGCCACCGCACAACCCTCTAGCAATACTAAACAGATTCTCCAGAGGATCTTGATTTAAAGATCTCAAAGTGAGATATTTAAAGCCAAGATTCTGCAGAGAGTTCCATAAGTATTCTGCGTTACTTATTGTCGCGATCAATAATTTGAAAAAAGGCGGATTAGCTACACGCTTATCTTCGACGAAGAATTTTACTCGTTCCAGTGAACGTCTTGCATTGCGCCAAAAAGAAATGTGATTTGAATCACTAGAAAGTTTCCGACCTAAAGGTTTCGGGGAATCTGAAACAGAATTTAGAGAATCAAACAAGTCGTTCATGAACTTCACAAAAATCGCGGTACCCGTTGCATTCATTGCATTCGCTTTTGTAAGAATCTGAAGTAAAGCAGCAGTAGACTGACTGAAAACTTGCGCAGCAAGTTTTACTTTCATCTTCTGCCGGGTAGTAGGGTTCACGTGAGCATTTGTAAGCTTAGTAGCTCGAAATACTCCGCTAGCCGCATCCAACTCGAACAGCTTCTGAATGTCAGTCCACTTTGCCAACTTACCATCGAATTCAATATTTTTGGTAATGAAATTGTTTCTCATGCTTTTCAGCAAATGAGGTGCATCAAAAAGATGCACAATTTCATTACCACCAACATTGTAGACGAATTTGTCGGCTACTTTCCCAGATTCTGTCGCAAGCGCACGCATGGCAGCAACGTTCCACGAGCCACCGTCACAAACCGATGCGACAATTTTGAATTCTGTAAAGTCATGAACAGCTTGTATAACCTCTTTAATCAACGCTTTTAGAGTATATTGATTCGCGGCATTGTGCGTAAAATAAAACGCAATTGGCTGTTTCCATTTACCCGCAATACCACGAATCATAAACACCAAAACGTGATCAGCTAGCTTGTGCCCCTTTTCCGATTCTGTTTCCACGAAACCATCTACGGACCACGTGTCCTTACTAACGGATAGTTTTAAATTTTTCCTTAACTCCATTTCGTCGAACATAAGTGTGCAGTATTTATTTAGTGGCGACATATTTCGCGAAACACTATTTAAATAATTAAACAATTCTTCATTTATGCCGGTCTTTAATTTAAAATTTTCGAGTGATCTCCGTAACGTTCTAACCGAAGGAAGGGACAAAAGTTTTTGTAAATACCGGTAACAACGAGGACTATGTTTGAGGATGGATAAAAAAAGGGACTTTTCTTCTAACGTATAACGGCGGGCTCTTCGGGACTTATGAAAATTACGTAGAAGGGAAAAAACAAAGATTCGGAGTGGGGTAGGTAATGTATAAATGTTTTCAATGTTGGACAAAGATTTATCAGAAAGGATGTCGACCTTTTTGCTCCGGCATGTTTTCAACAGAACTTTACCGCGTTTCCTGCTCAGCTGCAGCAATCGTTCTGCATGCAGAAGCCGCTGAAACATCTTCCTCTTCCTCGGCGTAGCCTGGCTCCTCCTGCAGCCGAAATCGCGCAAGGAAGTCCGTTTTCTTAGCCCTGTAAATTCAAAAAATAATTAGAAACACATAAAAATACTTAGTAAAGTTTAATAAAAATACTTAGTAAAGTTTAAAAAAATAGAACTGAGATATCAGTATGAAATAATAATATTATATTATTAAAAATACTCGGACATTATAGAAAAATAATAGTTCGGTACAAGTAATTCTAAGAAGCAAGAACGGTACAAATAAAAGTTTTCTTAAATCTGTCATTAGTAAGCCGACCCTCTTATTTAGGAACAAACTTACTTATACTATAATAAGTTTATTCCCAAATAAGAGGATCGGCTTATACTAATACTACTTATGCTATAAGTAGGTTTAATGATAATTTTTGGAAAAGGTCCGGATTATCTTTTCCATGTAAAGTTGGAAAAGCCTGTATAACGGTAATAATTGTGAGCAATTTTCTTAGAAGTACTTTTGAAGTTTGAATGTTGAATTTTGTTGCACTTTATCAAGTATATATAATTACTAATTTTTGGAAAACATGCAACATCCTACACCGTCACCATATATCCCCTAACAACCTAAGCTACACCAGATAATATTATCCATAAAATGGGTACCTTTTATGTAATATATTATTTATCAACTTATTGATATTGCTGGTATTACTGACAATGGCACCAAAGGACGAATCTAAGATTAAAAAAAACATGATAATTTGTAACTTCAACTGTACATCATTATGGCCTGTTAAGAGCTAATTAAATTAATCTATCTATTATTTTATTTCGAATCTTGGATAATAAGTACGGAAAACGTATAGTAGACAAAAATTACCTTTACGCCGAGGAGTAGATGATAATTCGCAAGCAGAACGCTTCTTTGAAGGGCCTGGTGGTGTTTGTGGCTGAATAAGGCTTTCAATGGGGATGTCATCCTCTGCCACTGCCACTGGCTGTACGGACTGCGTCTCCACAACTGTGAAAAAAATATATGTAACAACTAATACATAATCCAAATCACTGAAATTCATTAATATCGGCAAGTAGAAATTAAGGAATGATTAAGAGTCTTCAATTATTAAAAAAATATATACATACCAGGTTGTACCACGCTGAAAGGTATCTGTCCCCTGAGGAGTTTTTTTTTCTCAATTGTCTGGAACTGATGGTCAGCGAAGTGAAGACGACATACTCGATATCCACGATTAAAAATTTCTTGATGAGAAAAATTATTTAGATCGTCCCGATCTGTATGTCGAATCCACTGTCGCCGTAGTTCATCATTCCTGGGAAAACAGAAGAAAAGCCCTTGTTGGTCTCCTTCAGGTAGACAATTTGTCACACAGTCTCGTACAACACATAGCTGAAAAAGATTTTAAAATAGTTCAATAATATTCACGAAATATATATAAAATGATGCTACTATGTTCATATTTACATTTCTGTAGCATTACAATAAGAAGATCGATATCGATCTATAAAACTATGTATATTAAACAAAATAAAATTGAATTTCATTTGGTACTAAATATGATGCAAAATTATTCATACTTGTTACAGAGTTACAGAATAGCACTATAGCATTATAATTTGCACAAAATACTACCATCATATTTAAAGTAACTTGAATATATCAATCACACAGTTTAAGAACAAGAATACAATACAATAATTTGATACTAATTTAATGTAAAAAATATTGAAGTTGTACTTACAAGTTTCATAGCTGCTTCACTTTATACAAAACACAACAAACTTGTAACTATAAACAAGAAAACTTAGTACAGCGTAGGGTGGTTCGTGTACTTCACTGTTGACTGTTGACAGTCTCGAATGACGAGATGCCCTTTTGAATTTGAAATTTATACACATGGCTGTGCGCATGGCGCAGCAACAGCAGCGCCTCTGCCAATGTATTATGGAACTAACTTATAAGGCACGCGAAATTCAACTTAAGTGACAGGGGCCTGATGTCGCTACTTGCTTGAGTTTTGGCTTTGCAATTGTCTGTTTATTTAAATTATTACCACTAGATGTCACTTCCTCGTCATCAGAACACGATGGTAATTGTTTTTTTAATAATGATATTATTATTTCTTTGTCTTCAATGATTTTACATTTGTCTTTAATTATTGAGTCTTTTTCAATTATTAATTTTTTTAAATAATAAATTTCAGTTTGCACAGCTTTAAGATAATTTATCTGAGTGTCAAGAGAGTCACTGTCTATAGTGTCAAGTACAATCACATCACTACAACATTTAGCCGTATTGTCACTTATAACAATGTTTTTTTATACAACAGTTAGCATGCAATATACTATTACATGTAGAACACGTCACAGTATTCTTAAGTGCACTACGTCTGCAAATTTTGCAAACTTTTTTCTCACTATCAGAATTAACACTGTCAACCGTCGCCATGTTTTTTCAGGAATGAAGGAATGTGTGGGAAGCGGTTTTAATTCTTGCTTGTCCTAATTTAAATAGGAGGATTTCAGGATTGTTGGATAGATTCTGGATTAGAACTTCTTGTGTCTTCGTCATCTTTATATACAGAGTCGAGAGTCTGTGAAATTATGCTGGTTTTAGAATTTTATTTTCTAAAATTTTGAATTTGTTTTTAGTCTTATTTTGTTTTTTTAAAGTCATAGGTTTTTTCTGGGTCTTTTTATGTTACTTAAGTGGGTGTTTGTAGAAGTGTTGCCGTGTTGTGGTTTTATTTCGGCGGTTATTAGATTTGGATTATTTTTTTCAATTTCTTCTGGTTTGAATTTGTTATTCGTTTTGCTTTGCTTTTGTTTATTTTTTACGTAAATTGTTTTAGGGATTTCAGATAGATCTTCGCGATTTTTATTTGCGTAATCAATAGTTTTTTGTTTGTATTGCTCGTTTGTATCTCTGATTTTATTGTATAGCAGTTTAATTTTTTCCTTGTGATTGATTCTATAATTATTAACTAGTTGCTTTTCCAATTCAAGGTCTAGGGATGAGTTTACGTCAGTGTGTCCTGATAAAATTTCGCACGGTTTAAATTTTGTAGCAGAATGGATAGAATTATTGTATGCTAGCAAGGCGTAGTTGACTTTCATTTCAATTGGTTCTTTGTTATATTCGTTCTGATTGTTTAGTAGTCTTATATGTTCCACAAGGGTCGAATGAAATCTTTAAATTAACCCGTTTGATTCTGGGTGTTGTGATGTTATAAAATGGAGTTTTACTTTATGTACTTCTAATAATTCTTTAACTAATGAATTTTTAAATTCTAAGACAGTGTCTGAAATTATTTGATTTGGTATCCCATGATGGGTGAAATATTTAACAAGATTATTCACAACTTCTATGCCTTGTCCGGAATTCAATCTATAGGCGACTCTTGCTAAGCGATACTCTATCTGGTGGCGAATTTTAAAACTACAGGAGCTGTGATAGACGGCATTGTTTTAGTTGCGTGTGGTGCTTACAGAATTTATTTGACCATTTAATTTGACATATTTGTTATTGATATATAATAATATAATAATATAATAATATAAGTTTCCACCATTTTACAAAAAAGGCAGAATGTTCTTTAAATATTTATAATAAATTAGGAAAATACAAAAAATAGATAAATTGAAGGCCGGATTTTTAAATTAAAAATACCCGTAAGCAGATTATATGAATGCGTGTTTTATATTTTGAAGAGAATGGCTACTTTTCTAGAAGTTAGTTAATATCGTACTTAATGTAATATTTATTACCCTTTATTATATGCAATATTTCCAATTGCTTTATAGATTTCCTGAAATATACTAGAAACAAACATAAAAAGATAATGAAACTAAATAAAAATAATATTCGCAAGCAAATTCCTTAAAAATTAATTTAAATTTGTATAAATAATTTTAACTTAATCATTCTTGGTTACTCGTGTTTTTGCTTTATAACCAATGTAACCAATATTTCCAGCCTTACATATTGTGCAAATTTTCAGTAATGACTAGAAGATATTAGAAATGTTTTTTTTTTATATTCTTATTATTTAAAATGACACCTAATAAAATATATTGAGAATCTAAAAATTCTTCTCATCGATACACACATATAAAATATTCTTTTAATCAGCTTTAATGAATCATTCGTCGTATAGTAAAGACATGAAATTTAATTCAAAAACAATATCAATTAATATTAATAACGACTGGCAAAAATTCTTATATTTTCTTCAAAAAGAATTACACACTTCGTTCTAACGTTCTCAAACGATGCAGAGAAATCAAATAATTTATATACTGCTACTAAAACAAATATATTTATTAAACAATGAAAATTATACTATTAAACAAAAATAAATAACTTAAGCTTTATTGTATAGAAATTAATATAAATATTAACACATTTATAATTCAAAAAAATAAAGAAAATCGCCTACTAAATAACACTGATTCTTATGTCAAAACAAAAATTATCACAGCTTCGTTAGTTTCACAAATTCACACTTTGGCGCTGCGAGCTTAATCAGAGTCACCTATAGGCTTGAGAAAGCATCAATTATCATTAAGAATTTTTGTTTATCGAGTCAATATGTAAAATTTCAAAAGGTTTAGTTGGGGTTGGTGAAATATTAAATTAGTTTAATAGGGATTCTGTCATATTTAGTTTTTAAACATACTTCACATTCATTAATGTAAGTTTGAACTGATTTTCTCAAATTAGGGCAGTAGTATTTCTTTCTAATTTCTTTCTCTGTTTCATCGATTCCTCTGTGATTAGTTTTACTTTCGTGATAATTTTGAATAGTTTCTTTAATATCTTCTGAGTCTATGACATCTAATAATTTTTGGGTATATCTTACTAAATTTATTTGTGAGTTTTTAAAATATTTTTGAATAATTGAACTGAATTTTTCATATATTGGGTCTTCAAAGTATAAACAATATTTAATTTTCGGGATGATGTATTCTTTTATGAAATTAATTATATATCTAGCAAAATTGTTTTTCGAAATTTGTACAAGGAAACGTTGTGTGTTTTCAAATAATTATATAATTTTTGGATTTTGGGGATTAAAATTTACTTCTGATATAATAATTTGGTTTGTTCCGAAATTAACTGGTTTATCACAAATAGGTATTCCTACGATCGGATTTTCTGTGTTCGTGTGAACTGTTTCATTGTCTGAAATAATCTCATCTTGATTTTCATTATCGGTTTGAACTACTAAAGAGACATTATCTAAATTATTTTCATTCTCTTGTTTATTAGTGTTAGAAAATTTTTTGTTAAAATTTTCTATGTATTCGAATATTCCTTCGGAGTTCTCATTTGTTTCGTTGGCATTGATTTGAATACGAAATAATGCGTCTGCGTTTAAATTTAGTGAACCGTTTTTATAAACAATTTGGTAATCATATTCTTCTAGTTTAAGTCGCCATATTACGAGTTTCGAATTGGGTTCTTTGAATGAAAACAACCATTGTAAAGGTCTGTGGTCCGTATAGATGACAAATTTACGACCAAATAGATAAGCCTTGAAATGTTTCACTGCCCATGCTATGGCTAGTAACTCCTTTTCAATTGTGGAGTATTTAGTCTCTGAATCATTTAACGTACGGCTGGCATAAGATATAGGCAGATCTGATCCTACTTTTCCTTATGACAGTACGGCACCAATCGCGAAATTGCTCGCGTCTGTCGTTAAAATGAAAGGTTTCTCGAAATCAGGATGCTGCAAAATAGGTTCATTAGCTAACAAATTTTTACAGGTATTGAAACAATTTATGTAATTTGAATTTTGTGTATTGATTTTGGCGTCTTTTTTCAAGCATGAAGTTAAAGATTTTGTTAGATTTGCGAAATTTTTTATGAATTTGCTATAATATCGGAGTAATCCCAAAAATGCTTTTATTTCTCGCGTAGTTTTTGGTAAGGGGTAATTTCTAATTGCTTTGATCTTCTCGGGATTAGGTTTTATGCCGTCTGATGTAATTAAGTGACCTAAAAATGTGACTTCTGTTTTTATCGAGTTGTACCTTAAGGTTACTTTCGCGTAATTTTTGGAAAATGATTTTTAAATTTGAAATATGCTCTTGAAAAGATGCAGAAAATACTATTATATCGTCCATAAAAACAAAGCAAATTTTGTTTAGATATTCTCGTAATATGTTATCCATAACTCGCTGAAAAGTGGCTGGTGCGTTCTTTAAGCCAAAAGGTGTTCGTAAAAATTCATAGTGTCCGTGTTCTACGTTAAAAGCGGTTTTCTGTATATCGTCCGGGTGCATTTCAATCTGATGAAATCCACTTGCCAAGTCTAATGTTGAAAAGTATTTTGATCGTCCAAGTCGGTCTAGAATGTCGGATATATTCGAGATAGAGTAACGGTCATCTACAGTCTTCTCGTTTATCTTGCGATAATCGACGACTATACGCCATTTTTGTTTGCTAGAAAGAAGCATCAACCTTTTTTGGAACAATCCAAGTAGGTGATGACCAAGGCGAATCACTGGGACGTATGATTCCCTGTTCTAACATGTTGTTAATTTGTTTCTCGACTTCGGGTTTTGTGAATGAATGGATATCTATAGGATTTTGAGTGTACTGGAATTTCATCTTTTGTGATTATTTGATGTTTGATCTTGTTTGTAAAAGTTAGTGGAATTCCTTCTCGATAAAATATATCAGAAAATGATTTGACTAATTTTGAAATTTGATGTGTTTCTTCCGTATTCATGTGGTTGGTTCTAATTAATTTAGTTAAGTCTGATTTGTCTTGATATTGGATATTATTTCCATCGTCATTGACTGTGACATTAAATAATTCGAATTCAGAATTATTAAATGGGTTGGCATTAATTGGTCCGTACAAATAAATTTCTTGTGGTTCATATGTATTATTATAAATATCTACAGGGGCATAACCGTTTTGACAATTTGATAAACAAATTCTAATTAAACAATTCGAAATATTTGTGGGTGGTATTAATACTTGTAAATCGCCGTCGGGTGCATGTACTGGAATTTTTACGGTTTCGAGAGTGTTTGGTTCTATTCGAGCAAAGAACAATAATTTTTGTTTCGATTCGTAGTGTGATAGTTTTAAACTCGTGTTTGGAGTTTTCAAGATAGAATGTTTTATATTTAGTTCGACATTTAAGTCTTTTAACGTGTCATATCCAATTAATCCATCGAAAAAGTGATGAAATTTAAACAAATAGAATTTTATATTTTTGTGGGTATTAAATTCGGGGAATGCTGGAATTTCAATACAAGAATCGCGTTAATTGTTTGAAATATTGAACTAATTGTAAAATTTTCCTTTTTAATAAATGGTTTAAAATATTTTTCTACAAGATCTGGATTTAAAAATGATTTTGTCGCTCCGGTGTCTATTAACAATTGTAAGGGTGGATTCGAAATTTTTATAAAGGGTATGTCATTTTTATCATAGATGGAATGAATTTCTATGTTTGGTTCTGAGACTGGCTCGTTTCGCAAAAATTTTGATTATCTTCATAAGAGTCGGGTTCGTACACGTCGTATTCGGTTTCATTTGTGTCGACCGAAGTGTTTTGTCCGTATTGTTCGTAATTTTCCACTTCATTATAATTATCCTAATAATATTCTACTGGTTCGTAAAATTCGGTGGGCTCTACATTGAATAGTTCCTCGGATACAAATTTTTGTTGTCCGTTATTTTGGAATTTTGATACAGTACCATGTGATATTCCACTCATGGGGGTTGGTTTGTGAAATTGTTGACGGGTGGCAGAACCTTGTGGTTTCCACACGTTTGTAGGATTGGGTCTAGGTTGAGGTCTTCCAAATACTTGTTACTTTGTAAAGGTTCTTTGAGGTTGAATTGGTCTAGGCTGTAAAGCTATTGGAGCACTGGGAAATGGTTGGGGTTGATTATAAAATTTTATTCACAAATATTAAATTTAATGTTTTCAAAGCAAGATACAAGTCCAGGCTGAATATAATATTTCTTTACAATCTTTTACATGTGTTTTTGATACAGAGTAATATAATATGATAACATGATAACAGGATGTCGGGAACTGCTGATGGTTGCAACTCCTGGGCAGGTATCATATATATAGGTAGGTATAAATATAAGTATGCTGAATGTACATATGCCAACTGAATAAAAAGATATTGAATTAAAAGTTACCTTTTATAAAGAAATACGAAACATAATAAATAGAATACCAAAATACGATATAAAAATAACGTTAGAGGACTTCAATGCAAAAATTGGAAGGGAAAAATATATCAAAAACGTAACAGGTGGGAAAAGTAAACATGAAATTAGTAACGAAAATGAGCGAATGCTGGTAGATTTTGCAATAGAAAATAAATTTAGAATAATGAGTACTTATATCGACCACATTCATGAAGCAACATGAATCTCCCCAAACAGGAAAACTGGAAATAAAATCGATCACTTTCTCATTGAAAAGAAACACTCCAAAAGTTTGCATGATTATAGAAGCTATAGAGGAGCAGATGCGGACTCAGATCATTTTCTAGTTACTGCCAAAAAAATCAAAACGAATAAAACAGGAGGAGCTAAGGAAAATGCAATATTTCAGAGCTAATGAAAGAGAATATTAAAGACAAATTTGTTAAAGATGTAACAAAGGATTTCGAAAAAATAAAACAGAATGAAAGTATTGAAGAAGAATGGAATACAGTACAAGCGACATTAACATATGCTGCGCAAAAAAATCTGGAAATATGCGGAAGGCACCAAAAGAAGTATAGTTTGATGAAATATGTAAACAAGCACTAGAAGAAAAGAACCAAGCAAAGCAAGGAATGCATAGACTTCTGAATGAGAGAAATAAAGAAATATATAAAACAATGACAAGGGAGATCAAAGAACTATACAAAAGAAAAAAGAGATTGGATAGAAGTAAAACTTAGTAGCATGGGGGAATATTATATTGTAACGTTTATTTATTTAGGTAAAAATATTTGAAACACTAATATTTACATAAATAAGTTTAATAAACGAAATATAAATAATAAAAGTAAGGAACACTATGAATAAACAAATATCAACGTTCATTTAAGAATAACAATTATTAATAAAAACTTATACACTAAGATTATTTATTTAAAAATTTAACACTACGCACTATTTATTTACAAAATATTTATATCACCAACTATTCATGTTCACTACATATATTAATAATAGACAATCCTCGCGATCTCTTCTACTCAGGCTTAAATAGTAGTGCAATTAAGCTCTAGAATGTTCTCGTTTTTTTTTTCGAAGCACCAGTACAATAGAAGCGTTGCGAACAAATGTTGACATGTCTGCTAGCGGCCGTCACCCGCGACGATACCTTGGGATCGCTACTATATTAACAAGGAAGTACGAAATTTCTGTCAGGACGTTAAGAAAAATAAAACTATTCAGTAAGAGCTCAGCGAGATACTGTAGAGAGAAAACGGGAATTTTTTAGGGGAAAAGGAAGAAAAACTAAATAAATGGTCA